>OX463313.1:17500-2517500 GCA_949820665.1 Scrobipalpa costella
TCAAGGAGCCAGCGGGTCGACTAATAGTTGACGAGGCTCTCATGAACCACTTTGGGGCCATTGTTATGGCTGCTCGATTAACCGGAGTCAGCGAGGTCATTCTTATTGGTGACGTCAATCAACTGCCCTACATTGATCGCGAAAACCTGTTTCTGCTCAGGTATCAACGCCCTAACCTAATAGCCACCATCAGCCAAGAACTGTTGTGCACCCATCGAAATCCGATGGACGTAGCCTACGCCCTCAGTGAAGTGTACAATGGTATCTTCTCGTCCAAGCTCCAGACTCACTCCCTGAAAGTAAAAAGATACACGAATTCAGAAATTCCCAAATCCCCTCCACAGACTCTGTACTTGGTTCACACCCAAGCAGAGAAAGAATCCCTGACAACCGAGGGGTTCGGTTCCGGGGAAGGATCGCGTATCTTAACCATCCATGAAGCTCAGGGATTAACATTCGAGTCAGTAGTAATAATACAGACGAAGCCGAAAAAGTTGCAACTGCATGACAGCGTTTCACATGCTGTAGTAGCAGTATCACGACACACGGGCAGCTGTATATACTACACAGATGCAAGTGACGACGCTATTGGTAATTTTATCAGGCGCGCAGCGGAGGCGAGCACTCGGACAATCGTGGACTATAACTTGAAAACAGCGATAAAACACCGTAACGCAGTGGTAGTGGAAAACATTCAAAAATTTCTAACCTCTCAAAACACAGGGCCGGATCCGCGGCTGACTTAATAATCAATAATACAAAGATAAGGAAGCATGGACTAATAATTAACACAAAAAAAAATGCATGAAAAAAAAAAATAAAAAAAAATACATGATAGGGCTTAAAGGAAAATATTTCTATATGTAGGTATTTTAATTAATTCTATGTATTAAAAATTATATATTATGTTAGATGTAAGAAGATTTGGAGAACGCTAAGTTGAATAAAAATAAAAAACTATCTGACAATTTAATGTAACTCTTTCAAAGGCACGGACCTTATGTCTGTGGTGTATTAATTTTAAGACCTAGGAAGAAGCGGCAAATGGGGGTTTTTAGCCGGTAAGAGTCCGGCACTACCTGGGCTCCATTCCCAGGTGTCCATGATGGATTTTCCTCCATTTGCTGATTTTCTTTAGGTTTAGTCTAAAAAAAAAAAAAAAAAAAACCTTACCTAACCTAACCTAACCTAACCTAACCTAACCTAATCTAACCTTACGTGGCAACAGTGGAACCTGTTATCCTTTATGCCGCCAGTGCATGGGCTCCAGCCGCCGGAAAGCTTAAAACTATCAAGCAGTTTGCTGCAGTGCAGCGAGGAATGGCGCAGAAGGTGTGCAAGGCCTACCGCACCGTCGCCCTAAATTCGGCACTTGTGCTCGCCGGTTTGCTTCCTCTCGATCTTCGCGTCCAAGAGGCAGCCGCGCTGTACGAAGCCAAGAAGGGAGTGCCACAACCGATGCTGGGTGGCGGAGAGGTGGAGACGACGGCCGCCTTTGTAAAGGCTCCGCATCCTGCTGAACAAGTATCCCTGGAAATTAACAGTCTGATAAACCAAGAGCAAGTCGACGCTCAAAACGAATATGACGGTCGTATATTCACTGACGGGAGCAAGATTGAGGGTAAAGTTGGTGCTGCGCTATCAATATGGAACAGCGAAGCTGAGACCAAAGCCCTCAAACGTGCTCTACCGCGATACTGCACGGTTTATCAGGCTGAACTCCTAGCATTGTGCGAAGCAACAAGGCAGATCGCGAAACATGCATCATCGTCCTTCGGTATCTTCAGCGATTCTATGGCAGCCCTCCTTACAATCAAAAACCACAATTGCCTACATCCCCTCGCAGGGGAAGCAAGAAAAAATTTTGATGATATATTTCACCAAAACAAGAGTGTAACCTTGTTTTGGGTTAAAGCTCATGCGGGATTAGACGGGAACGAAAGAGCCGACCAACTGGCTAAGGAGGCTGCCAAAAACTTAAAGCGCAAAACGGATTACGACCTGTGCCCGATTTCATATATATACTTTATATATATACTTTATTGCATAAACACAAAAGAAATGTAATTTACAAATATAGTGTGCAAGGGCGAACTTATCTCTATGAAGAGATCTCTTCCAGCCAACCCAATGGTAGTAAGAGAAAGTAAATAATTTTGAGGGGACAAGAAAATGCAACATTAACAGAGACTAGTAAAACAAAAAATTTAAAATACTTACATACATATACATAGAATAAATACCTACCGTATATTACTATCTTAAATAAACATACATATATACTAAACAATATATTGATACATACATATACGAATTCATTCGTCAAGCGAAGCCTTCGAATGGCGACGATTGACGAGTGGAATCACAGGTACGTGAGTGGTGGAACCGCGGCAATAACCAAATTATTTCTCCCAAACGCTGTGGTAGCATATAGGATCGTGAGAAAATTCAAAGCCTCTAACGTAAGAACACAGCTGATGACGGGGCATGGTGGGTTCTCGGCATACTTGAATCGCTTCAAGTGTACAGAGAGCCCATCATGCATCTGTGATCCGGCTGAGGAAGAAACTGTGCCACAAATCATTTTCCATTGTCCAATACACGCGGTCGAAAGACATAACATCGAACAAAAACTAAACATTGAACTAAATGAAGACTCAGTTAAGGATATTATGTTAAATAAAGAAAGAGAAAAATTCTTGAATTTATGTACAAGTATAATAGAGAAAGTAATTAAGCGGAATAAAATAAAGTAAGAAAACTATGTTTCTTTAATATAGTGATTATATTAGTAGTAAGCATAGATTGTAAAATATGTATTAGATAAGTAGCTGTATATTTATAATGTTAATCGTAATCTGTATAAATAAGAACAGTTTTGTGTTATGTTCATTTACCCGATACCCGATAAAACCTGTAAATAAAAATAATGATAAAGTTTAGATAGATAGTAGACAGTATTAAGAAGAAAAGATAGATAGATGGTGATCCCGACCATAAAAGTAAAAAAGATGAAGAATGTAAGAAAGAAAAAGTATGCGGAATAAAAGTGCGAGAGGCATAAATGCGAGAACTAGTATGGAAGTGTATAAGCTAACATAGGCTCCGATTATGTTGAAGGTAGAAGAATAAAAAAATAAAAAAAACAACCCAACCCAACCCAACCAAACCCAAACTTGTGCTAGAGCTTCGATCCTGGGCTCGTTTGAAAGGTCTTGCATACTATTGTATGCCCAATTAATAGAAGACAGCACACTATTGTGTGCTCTTTGATACCGGTCCTCTTAGACCATATATTCGAAGACGCGAAGAAATAAACTTTAGTTCTCCCGTAAACTAATTAACAAGTCTACTATTGAGACAGGTCCAAAATACTTATTAATTCGCAATTATACTTCTGACCTGTACCCCATACAAAATGTTCCACTCCCCCGCAAAACCCGACCGTCAAGCCAACCCGGAAGAAAAGCCCAAGTCGACGACCAAGTCACCAGCAGAAAATAAAAAGAGTGAATTGGTAGGGAAGGCTGGACCTACAAAGTTCGAACTGACTCGAAAAAGCTTCGGCGAAGTGGCAAAGTCATCTGGTCACGGTAGCCTAAACAAGACCATAACCGTTGTGAAGGAGAAGAAAAATACCATCACGGAGGAAGCGAAGGCTATAATGAAAATAGCACTTGAGCAAATGGAAATGTCGGGAAACATGAAGGGAACAATAAAGAAAAGAGTAATAGAGTGTATAAGAGAGCTCTACGATGTGGTCAAAAAGTCGGAAGCAAGATACGAGAAATCTAAAGAAGGAAAAGATAGTACCGATAGTACTGACAGGCAACAAGTAGAGGACCTTGTGGAATCTCTTGTTGGATCCACTCTTAAAGAGTTTGGAGCAAAGGGGTGACTACGCCCAAGCATTTGCCGACGACGTAGTGTTGATATTTGATAGTGATACGGCCTTAGGCGTGGAGAGACGAGCCAATGATGCCCTAGGATATGTTCAAGGGTGGGGTGTGGTAAACAAATTAAAATTCGCTGCACACAAAACACACTCGATGACTATCACAAGGAAACTTAAATACGACACCCCACGCTTGACCATGGGCGGGGTAGACATCGCCACGGCCAAAGAGGTCAAACTGCTTGGCGTCACTATTGACGAGAAACTCACCTTCAACACTCATGTCGCAAATGTTTGTAAAAAGGCCATCGGGATACACAAACAGCTATGCAGAGCAGCAAAAGTTAGTTGGGGAGTTCACCCAGAAGTTATAAAGATAATTTACGTGGCTACTGTAGAGCCTATTATACTGTACGCTGCCAGCATCTGGGCACCAGCAGCTAGAAAGATAGGAATACGGAACCATCTGGGAACGGTACAAAGGGGAATCGCACAGAAGCTGTGTAAAGCCACAGATAATATAATACTATACTAGTACAGATGCCTAATGTCATACAACAAAACTGGTCCGCCATAAGTCGGGCCGAGTGACGGGCCGCAAGATTTTAGTACAATCTGACGCAACGATACCACGTGACAGACCACGGCGGGAAGTGTTCGGTCATAATATTTTGCCGTGATCACAGATGGCCCCACGTAGGTACCATGCACGTTCGAAGTACGTAATTTTCTACTAGACTACTAGATGGCGGTAAGAGAGAAGTGAACGCTGCGCCAGAGCACAGATATTAGCAGTTTTAATCTGTAATTTGTAAGAGATTGAATAATTAAACTTATCTTATGTACTGTCAGCAAAGGCTATTGCAGGGCAGGTCCGTTCGAAACGGATGAGGTTGTTTCAGGAAATTATGTATGAATTTTAATGTGGTTTAGTATATTTATTGCAGTAAGTGAATCGTGCAAATAAGCGAGATTTTATTAAAGTTTATCAATAATTTCCTGAAATGATCTCTTTCGTTTCGAGCGGGCCTGACCAGATGTCTCCTCTGCTGACTACCACTCTACAATCATATTAGCTGCTATCATTTATAAATTTAATAAACTGCTTTACACGATTGTTACTTTTACTTTTTTTCACCTGGTCTCCTTCCACTTATCACTATTTTGAGCCTCTATTTTTATTTATCAAGATGGTTCTTATTAATAGAATAGAAATCGGCCTTAAATACACTTTAAAAGTAATTCCTTCCATGCTGGACTGGGAGAGATAGAAAAACATAGAATGTTCCAGCTGCCCTTCCTCCCGGGCATGCTGTAGAAGTCAGCAAAAGGGACTCGAGGGTTACAGTGTATCGTAATTTAGGCGATGGGCTGACAACCTGTCACTATAGCAATACACTTTTCAATCTAAAATTGCCCTCAATTTTTGTCAGACGTGGCGAAACCGCCTTTTACGAGGCGTTTATCGCTCTGCCTACCCCGTAAGGGATAAAGGCGTGATTTTATGTATGTATGTATGTATGTAAAAGCACAGATAATATATAGTAGTAGTAGTAAAAGTAATAAATTGAACAGTAGTATGACAGTAAAATATTTACCTTAAAAAGTAAAAGAAAGAAAAACTAATACTAAATTAATGTTTCTAACAAAAAGGAAATTGTATTTTCAATCAACGATCGGACTCGATCCGGATAATCACAGCGCTGAAACCCGACCAACTAACCAACGCGCCATCCCGCCGGTGAACTGAGTTGCGAATAAAAGCTACCCATGAAGTTGTTATGGTTCATCAATGAGTATATTTTTTTTAATAGTAACGTAAACAACAAATAGAATATCGACATAATTAGCAGGAAAATATATATATGATTTCTTCATTAATTCGTTTAGGAGAAATAAGATCTAAAAAACATACATATAAGTATGTAATTTTTACAAATTTCGGAATCAACGGAGCGGATTCGCATTTACCCATTCATACGTTGACCGGCAACTTTGCGCGCGGGCCCGCACTGAATGGCAACGACGCCACTTGCGGAGCCAACGCTGCACAGTAGGTCAGAAATTGAGATTCATAGAATTAGGAATAAACCAAGTTTCGGAATTTTGCTTACAACTTTCAGAAGACAATCTATAGGTAAACTTAATAAAATTAACGACAAGTATCTCAAAGCAACTAAAACTTAAACTTAAGTACCAGGCCACTCAGAAAGTATTGCGATAAATAGTTTTTATATATGGCAGACTGGCCGGTTAGAATCTTTTTTGAAAATATGATTACTTGTAAGTAAAAATATGTGTGTTTCATTTTCAAAATTTCCCTCCACATTTTTTGCGAGCCAATTCAAAGTATCGTGTCTTACTGAAAAATGGATTTGCGCCGGGAACATTTTAGAGCTATGATTTTTTACGATTTCAAGTGTCGCCTGAAACCGGATGAATCGTTCGATAGACTTCAAATGGCATTTATGGATGAAAACCCCTCCAAGGCAACCGTGTATCGTTGGTATAACGAATTAAGGCGCGGTCGACCAACCTTGGGGGATGAAGAAAGAAGCGGTCGCCCTTTGACGGCTATTACGGAATAAAACGTGCTAGCAGTGAAAAATTTAATCCAAGATAATAGGCGAATTACATATCAGGAGATTCAGCACATATTAAAGATTGGATCGGGAAGCGTTCACGAGATTCTACATGGGCATCTTCGCGTGAGGAGGATAGTATCGCGCTGGGTGCCGCACTACCTCACCGACGCTCAGAAGCAGGCCCGGGTGGAATGGTGCCGTGATATGCTGAACAAATTTAAAGCAGGCTCGTCTCGGCGTGTTTACGACATCGTAACAGGTGATGAGTCCTGGATTTATCAATACGATCCAGAAACCAAGCGCCAGTCGACAGTTTGGGTGTTTCAAAATGAACCAACGCCTACCAAAGTGAAGCGATCTCGAAGCGGGGGGAAGATTTTGATCGCCAGCTTTTTTAATTTGACTGGCCACTTGGCCTCAATTCCCTTACGAGATCAAAGAAGCAATAACGCCGAATGGTATACTACCAAATGTTTACCAGAAGTTTTTTCTGTTGTGAGCAACAAGCGACCAAACACAGGGCTCCGCGGACTACTGCTCCACCACGACAATGCGCCTGCACACACCGCGCTCAAAACGAGGGCCTTCCTGGACAGCACACCAGTCAAACTCCTGGGTCACCCTCCTTACAGCCCTGATCTAGCACCGTGTGACTTCTTTTTATTTCCAAAAATAAAAAATCAGCTCAAGGGGATACAATTTTCGTCGCCGGAAGATGCGCTGGCTGCGTTCGAGCAGGTTGTAAACGAGGTGTCTACGGCGGACTGGAAAAAGTGTTTTGAAAACTGGTTCAGACGCATGAATCTTTGTGTAGGGGCTGGTGGAGAGTACTTTAAAAAGATTTAATAAAAATATATGTACCTGTAGAACAATTTTTTTTAGTGTCGCAAATCTTTCTGAGTGTCCCACGTATGTTTCATTAGGTTAATTTTAATTTAATAAAAATATATTTATCACTAGGGATAGAGGCGTGACTATATGTATGTATGTATGCATATTTATCACTATTTAACATAAATATCTTTGACATTTTAAGAACACATCGAAGTAAAAGGTGTTACCAAGCAAGGTTTAAGAGTCGATATGATTTGTTTTAGGCAGCAGGCAAACATGTCTTTTCATTACAGCTACAATTTACTCGAAATATGTTTTAATTAAAATATGTATTCTTTTAAAGATTCTTAAATAATTAATAATATAAAAATAGCCCTTATAGATAGTGAGAGAAAAAAAGTAAGTTAATCTAATATTTATATTCTTTATGTTAGTTAAATCTAGTCTACGCCGAATCGTGGCCATGTCAATGTTTTGTACATACATACATCACGCCTTTGTTCTTAATGGGGTAGGCAGATCGTAAACAACCTAAAAAAAGGTCGTTCCGCCACGTCGGACAAAGTTTTGAGGGTTATCTAAGACAGGTTGTCAGCCTATCGCCTAAATTGTAATATACAGAAACCCTCGGATCCCTTAGCTGGTTTTTTTCAGCATGCCCGGGAGGAAATACATCTGGCACATTCTATGTATTTCTCTCGCTTACAGGCCAGCATGGAAGAAGATTGTGAATGATTTGTTGTTGGTAAATTAAACAAATATAGAAACAGTTTTCCTGCTGATCGTAAGAAAAATACATACTATCCATACTCTATACAAATATTATAAAATCCGAAAGTAGCTCCGTCTATCTGTTTGTTTGTTGTTCTTTCACGCCTTAAATTCTGAACGCATTTTGATGAAATGTGGTGGCATGGTGATAGATGAAACGGACAAAGGCAATTTTTTACCGTAGGATAAGATCTTATTCCCTCGGGAAATATTTTCACACGGTATTTAGGGTATAGGGCAACACTTTATGTATCGATTGACTATGACCATGACATTATAACGCTATGGCTGATAACCAGTGATCGGAATTGGTAGAGTATATTTACCTAAACTTCTAAGAACAGAATCGGAAAATGGAGACTTCCTTACTACGTAAACTTTTTGCGGGACATCACATAAGTAAGCAAGAAATATACTTTGCACCATGGTTTTTAATTCTATGGACAAATACAAGGTAAAAATATACTTGGTGATATTTGGCTACAGTGTCACATTGCCTAGATATTTTGAATTCAAGATTTTCTTACTTTATAGCTTTAAAACTGCTGTGTGTAGGAAAAAAAATATTGAGGAAAAAATTACGCAAATTATGTGCTGTATAATTTCTTCATAGGTGTCAACATCGTACGCTCTACAGAAACCAAGATATTTACGAAAAATTGTTTTATTTTTACATTTGACCTTGAATAGCTTATATTCCTGGTTGGTTTTTTTAAGGCACCATTTCGTACGCCGAAATAAATCTGTGAAAAGTCCTGGGTTCGATTAAGATAAACCGATGCTTTTAATAAGTTCCCCTTAGTCAAACATTGATAACAACGCCGTAAAGAGTATGATATAAAACACACAAAGTAATTTTAATTGTTAGAAGGCTTGCACTGATAGTAATATGCTTTTAAATAAGTGCTGTTTATTCACAAATAAACAAAAACTTCGTAAACAAAGCGATTAAATAGAACTACACAAAAGAAGCTCAATTGTTAAAAGGCTTGCACTAATTATTTTTACCTGAAAAGTGATTCCAGGTAAAAAAAAAACACTGAAAAAACACGTGCTGTAAATGAATGGCATTTGTCAACTTTGCAATATAAAATCAAATGCAAATAAAGCAAGTCATAAAATAATCGAACAATAGCAAAAGAGGCTTGAATTTATGCATTTCTGTATTATACGTGACTATACGCCACATAATAGAACTAGTAGAGGAATAGTAGGCCCTTTTTGACCGGTTATCTATGGCCAAACGACCAAATTGCAATCTTTAGATCAATGTGTCTTGGTAATGTAATATTTTGTTTTATATTTATTTCATGTTCAAACGTCACACGGTTGATCGTACGCCAGCCAACTTGAACCAAATCTCAGTTAAATATCGGCAAAATATTTAGTATGCCAGATACAATCATACCTCTTTCGAAATATGAATTTGTTTTTTGTAGTTTTTAATGATAAAAATTAAATTTGTTTTTTGTAACTTAAGGTATAAATCAAAGAACCAATAAAAATTAAAATAAAGCTTATTTTTATTAAAGTAGACAATTATTCATGTAATGCAGTAAAAAAAACCTGATCACGTAAGGTACATCGTAAACGCGATTAATTTTACTTAAAAAATAATATATTTTATATGTCGTCAATGTCTTCGTCTTCAGTGACAGAATCTGAAGATACTGACGAAATATTGCTTTCTTGCAGGGAATTGAAGTAGATGAGCATTATTTTTTCTATATTTTCCGGTTTAAGTCTATTCCTTTTTACACTTAAAATCTAATCATACTAATAGGTGTAAAAGGACCTTTCAACATCTACAGATGTAAGAGGAGCATATTTAAAAAATACTTCGTCATCTACTTCGATTCCCTTTACAATTTTTTCACTTATTGTTGTAATAAAATCGTAGTCCGGAATTCTGTTTAAAACTTTTTCAAATTTATTTTGAATTATCTGATTTGTTGACCAGCTTAAAACATAACTAACATCGTCCATAATATGAAAACTGTCAGATATCGTTAAAACGGTTTTTCGTAAATATCTTGGTTTCTATAACTCCAACGATGTTGACACCTATAAAGAAATTATAGAACACAAATTACGCGATAATTTTTTCCCTCAACATTTTTTCCTACACACAGCCGTTTTAAAGCTATAAAGTAAGAGAATCTTTAATTCAAAATATCTAGGCAATGTGACACTGTAGCCGAAAATCACCAAGTATATTTTTAGCTTGTATTTGTCCATAGAATTAAATGCCATGGTTCAAAGTATATTTCTAGCTTACTTATGTGATGTCCCGCAAGATGTCCCGAAAAAGTTTTAGTAGTAAGGAAGTCTCCATTTTCCTCTCTTCTTTTTAGAAGTTTAGGTAAATATACTCTACCTATTCCGATCACTGCTGATAACATTTCCTCCCAGCCGAATTTCCTCCCGGGCATGCTGGAAAAACCAGCAGAGCAATCCGAGGGTTTCAGTATATTGCAATTCAGGCGATGATCTGGCAACCTGTCACTACATGAAACTGCCTAAAAATTAAAATCTATCTTTAAATAACCCTTAAAACTTTGTCAGACATGTCGGAACGACCTTTGTTTAGGTCGTTTACGCTTTGCATACCCCATTAGGCGTGATAAAGTCGTGATTATATATGTGTATATATGTATGAGTGACATAGCAACAGGCTAACCGTTAACGCAGAGAAATACTTTATTTCCGCGAGAAAATTCATTTAATCGCGGGTGAAAACGCGGGGCGGAAAGCAAGTGAGTTTTATAAATAAGATACAATATTCATACTTTAATTTTTGTTTTATTGTTTTTTTCATAATTCAATGTGCGAGGGTCTCTAAAAGTAAAGTCATAACACATAAACGGCAACCGCTCGATGTAGGTATATTAATTTCATCTGTGGATCGATAATTGTACCAGTGACATCTATTGGTAAATGGTTGGTACTACCTGTATGTGTTTAGGGTTTGAGCGAAAGTCGAAAAACTTCATATCCTTGACACTCCTGTGTGGGTGTCGCTAGAGTAGCCGCTGAAAAGAAACTTTTAATCTAAAACTTTTTAAAAATGAGCATATTATACGATTTTTAATGTTCAGGGTAATCAGAATTATTTATTAAACAATATATTTGCTGGCTTTAGAAACAAAAAACTTGCTTTATGTAAACTTTTATTTAGAATGACCTGCCCGTCTTACCCTTAGCGCCATCTGCTGATATTTTTTAGAAGCTATTTACTGTTCTTCGGAGTGAGACCCCATGGTAAAGCATACCGCACAGTTTCTCTAAACTCCGCCTTGGTCCTAGCTGGAATTCTCCCATTGGATCTCCGTATTCAAGAAGCTGCAAAACTTTACGAGGCCAAAAAGGGACTCAGTAATATGGCGCCAGGAGACAGGGAGGTTGAGAGAGTGACATCAGCCATTCAAACTCCACACCCCGCAGAACAGGAAGATCTGAAATTCCTTTGCATTACAGACCAAGCACAATTGGATTCCCACAGCTTCGAGGTAGACATCTACACGGACGGTAGCAAGATTGAGGGTAAGGTCGGTGCGGGACAATCCTGGAGGATGGGCAACACCGAACACAAAGCCTTCAAACTTGCTTTACCAAATTACTGTACAGTCTATCAGGCTGAGCTGCTGGCAATCTGTAAAGCAACGCGGGAAATAATAAAGAGCAGGGCGCTTACATTCGGAATCTTCAGTGACTCCATGGCGGCTCTCCAAACGATTTCCAACGTTCGTTGCTTCCACCCTCTGGCCACAGAAATAAGAGATAACCTTAGTACTGCATCTCTCCAAAGCAAACATGTAAGTCTGTTTTGGATCAAGGCTCACGTAGGGTTGGCGGGCAACGAAAGAGCTGATCAGTTGGCAAAGGAGGCTGCCCTGGGGTTGAAGAGGAGACCGGACTATGACCTGTGCCCGATCTCGTTCATCAGGCGTGATATCCGCGAGGCCACGCTTGGCGAATGGGACCGCAGATACAGTACCGGCGAAACAGCGTCTGTAACCAAGCTTTTCTTGCCAAATGTCACAACAGTCTACAGAATTGTCAAAAAACTTAAAATAACTAATATACTTACCCAGCTGATGACGGGGCACGGTGGGTTCTCGGAATACCTGAACAGATTCAAGTGTAAAGAGAGCCCATCGTGCATTTGCGACCCGGCTAAACAGGAAACAGTCCAACATGTGCTCACCGAATGTCCTGTAAACGATAAAGACAGATTTGAAATTGAACAAGAAATAGAGTGTAAAGTAACAATAGAAAATATAAGTAATATTATGACTAGTAACAAAAGAATAAGATTTCTACAGTACTGTACAAAAATTGAAAATATAGTTGTAAAACGAAATAAAACATAGCATAAGAAAATATGCTTTATTAATATTTGTAAATATTAGTGATAAGCATAGAAATAAGAACTGTAAACAATAAATGTAACTAGAAGTAAGCAGTCGTAGAATTTAGAAATAGATAAACAAAATGTAACATTGAAAAAGACAAAACAAAATAAATAAAAGCTGTTGTAAGACTTTATTACCCTAACATGCAATGAAACGAAAGTAATATAATAAGAAAGGATAAAAAAATTAAAAAAAACCAACCCAACCCAACCCAACCTAACTAATGCCATCAAAAGTTGTCCCGGATGTTCCTGGCCTTATTGAATAAATGTCTGGAACTTCACCACTTTCCTGAAACTTGGAAAGCAGCAACAGTGGTGGTCCTTCGGAAACCGGGAAAGGACAACTACAGTTTTCCCAAGTCCTACAGACCCATTGGCTTATTACCACTACTTGGCAAGATCTTTGAAAAAATGGTCGTCCACCGCCTAAAATTCTAGACCTTGCTCTGTGCTATTTTTAACCTCATACCAAGATTTACCAGCAAAGACAACGGCATACTCTAGCATTCTCAAAGTTCATATTACAGAGCTCATTAATATATATGAGGAATATATATTAATAATTAACGTAGGGCCTAAAACGCTTCCTTGTGGTACGCCGAATTAAACTTCCGCATCTTTGCTGGTGTAGTTTTCCAACTTTACCTTTTGTTTTCTTCCTGACAGGTAGTTCCTGAACAATTCGAATTGAGTTCCCCGTATTCTAATTGACTGCAGTTTCTGTACAAGGATGGGATGAGATACGGTATCAAACGCCTTCTTGAGATCTAAGAAGGCGGCTAGGCATTTTTTCGATTTGTCTAGTTGTTTGGTAACAAAGGAGCTTAGTGAAAGTACTGCATCTTCTGTACATTTGCCTTGAACAAAACCATATTGTGCGGGTGATATTTTATTTAAATTTTGCAAGTAATTTAATAAGCGGACATTTAGCAACTTTTCCATTATCTTAGAAATAACAGGCAGTACCGTTATTGGCCTATAATTCGTAATATCCTATCTATCAAGGGTGGGGCCCTTGTACACAGGGGTGATAAGCGATCTTTTCATTGCTTCAGGGAAAACAAACTCCCGTGTCAAAACAAAGATTAGCAATGTGCGTTATGACTGGGACCACTTCGCTATACATGTCCTTTAAAAATACTGGAGGGTTACCGTCCCATCCAGGAGCACTTTCAGACTTGAGGCCTTTGAGGATTCTGTGGACTTCGTCATTATCAGTAGGTAGCAGCACAAAGGAGCTAGCTTGGGAAATCTGGGTAGCAATTGCGTTACCATAATTATTAATTTGACTTTCATTAGTTTAGATTTTTAAGGCCAGTTGTTTACCTACATTCGCAAAGTATTTGTTAATGGTATTTGCTTATTCAGTTGGTGAGGATTTTATATAGAGTAATTCAGAATTTAGGTTATTTGTTTTATTAGCCTAGGTTATACTTTTTATATTTTTCCAAAGAAGCTTTTTATTATTAGTCGATTTCATGAGAATTTCTCTTTCATATTTTCTTTTCAGTTTTTTGATAAGTTTATTACAGTAATTCCTATAGCGAGTGTATGTTATTTTTAATATTTCGTTACATGGGTCGTTTCGTATGTTTTTTTGTAATTTGTTTCTATTTTTGATAGAAACAAATTACGGTTTTATAGTTCGCTTATTTTTCGGTATTTTACTAGTTTTAGTATTTTCTTTTATAGTATCAGTCAACAACTGTATTAGAAGTGGCGGGACGAGTTAGACGCATATATAAAAGAATGGCGATAGCTGGAGTTGGACCGTGATGAATGGAAGGGACAGAGAGAGGCCTTTGCCCTGCAGTGGGACACCACAGGCTCAAAATAATAAATAAAAGTATCACCTTTGATCACCTTTTACATCTTTGATCTACGATTTGATTCCTCAGTATGGGTTAAGATTGGTTTAAGATAACTCCAGAATAAAAACTGAAGACTAGGTTGCATGGGCCATGCTCTTTGCCTTCTCTAATGGGAGAATAAAAGAAAAAAAAGTAAACGTAAAAAGTGACATAAACGTTATATCTCTGTAAAAAAAACCTTCTATTTTTTTTTATTCATGTGTGGACTAAAAGTTGAAGTTGAGCCACATTATATATTTATTTCTGGACTGTAAACAAAAGCAAAGCTTCACTACATGTCATTGGCAGAATTGTACAAAGCCATTAATCAAGATTAACTTATATTTATTTCTGGATTAATTTTACCATTCTGAAATGACAACGGTCGCATATAACCCTAGCGATGTATTGCTCCCGCGGGGGCGGCTGGTGCTGCCGAGTGATGAGGGCGACAGGAGTGAAAGGGGCGCGGGGGGCGACGTCGACGTCGCGGAGGATCAGCCGATCAGGTGGATCAACATCATCTTCTTGCCCTTCCAGTTCTGGTGGCAAATCGTCGTCATTGTCGTCGTATGCATCAAATGCATTTTTGTAAGTTCTTTCTTAGTAAATAACAATAAATCGGCGGTGGTAGTAGCAGAGAATTCCCGGGTCACTACATAGAGGATGTTTAGAATAGGGGAATGTATTAGTTGTACTATAAAAAATACGGATTCTACTATACAAAGCTGTTCAATAAGTACAATGATGATAGCCGTTATTTTTGTAGTGGAAATATTAATTTGGAGTGGAAATTGGTTATTGTTATAGTGATAATATGAAATTAAAGTTGTATTACCATTATTTTTAAAGCTGCTTTAATTTAATTTAAAGTGTATAAAATACATCCTTATAGAATATAAGAGCACATGGTTTGGTGGGTGCGCGCTGTAAGGCTTTGATGTTGGCGAGTATCCGTGAAGGTAAGAGCCTTTCCATACCACGCTTCCACACCCGTATTTTACGAAAACGGGTCCTCAGCGCCCCTTCGTTTTCAAGGCGTTTTGGTAGATTACAAATGACAAACCCGCCGCGTTTTCGGCTCGTTTCATTTGCAATCGAAAATCTTTATTTTTTATTTTTATTTATTTGGCAAATCATCAGCCACAATAAAATAATAATACAGAAATATACAAAACTGACAGCTATTTACAGATTTGCACATATAGGAAACGAAATAGATAAAACGAGCAAAACCATAAATACTCACATAATACTTAACATAATATTATTTATCCTATTACATTGAGACAAGGATCACTGAATGTGCAGTACAGCAATGTTTTTTTAAAAGACGAAATCTATTATATAAAACTTAGTACATAATAAAATATTTATAGAATACAAAAAAAAAATACTATTCACCAAAAAAACTCTCGCTTAGAAGCTTTCTCGCAATGCTCACGTTAGTGTTAAATATGTCCAGATCGAATTTTAGCGATAAAGTATTAAATTGCTTGCTGGCTCTCAACAAAAAACTATTTTGCCTATAATTAGTACCTGCCGAAGGTACAATAAGTGGAACATTACGTCTATATCTGCGAGGTGTATGAAAGTTGATTTTGAAAAGAAGTTCGGGACAATCCACAATACTAGTAGCAACTTTTAAAAGATAAATAATGTCGGCAATGTCCCGACGCTTCTCCAAAGGAAGAATATGCATAATTTTACATCGTTCAAGATATAGATCAGGGTAGTAGGGCAGTTTAAGGCGGAAAGAAATGAATTCAATAAACTTTTTCTGGATGCGTTCAATTCTCATTTTATAAATATCATATTGCGGACTCCAGATCTGAGACGCGTACTCCAGGGTACTTCGTACGTAAGAGCAATACAGTACTTTGAGCGTTTAAACATTTTTAAAATCCCTGGAACTACGCATCACAAACCCCAGAACTTTCGAGGCTCTAGCAACTATATTCTCTACGTGACTATCATACAGAAGTTTGGAATCATTGAGTACACCTAAGTCGCGTATAACCCCACTTCTAGGAACTATTGAGCCTCCAATCTGGTAGTTAAATTCAACATTCGTAGTCTTTCTGCTAAAGGTAACAACAGCACACTTAAGGGGATTTAAATCCAAGCAGTTAAGACTACAGTAAGTTTGCAGTCTATTTAGATCTTCCTGCAGTAGAAGAGCGTCGTGAGGAGATGAGATTCTAGAGAAAATTTTCATATCGTCTGCAAAACATAATAAGGTCGAGAAACGCAAGCAGTAGTTGATATCATTAATAAAAATGACAAAGAGAAGAGGTCCAAGCAGCGAACCTTGAGGAACACCGCTGGGAACCTTAACCCAGCTCGAAATGTAATTATTAACCACAACTGCTTGCGTCCTATTGTCTACATATGACGCAAACCATCTCAGCAAATCCCCCCTTATACCTAACGATTCTAACTTAAATAATAAGCGCTTATGATGAATCCGATCAAACGCCTTACTGTTGTCTGTATAAACTGCATCAACTTGATACCCTTCATCCATCGACTAAGTAAGAAAATCATTAAATAAGATCAGGTTCGAGACGGTCGACCTACCCGGGAGAAAACCGTGTTGGAAGTCGTTCAGCGACTGCCTGATACCTGCATATACCTGATTGTGAACAATTTTTTCTAGTACTTTAGATAGTACACAAAGTTTAGAAATGGGCCTATAATTTAACACGTCAGTCTTGGGACCCTTTTTGTGAACGGGAGTAATGTATGCCGATTTCCAGATATCAGGCACAGTACATTCACTAAACGACCTCCTAAACAATAACGTAACAGGGAGGGCAAGTGATTTTGCACAATTAATTAGGAAGACAGCAGGCAGATCATCCGGACCAGCTGACTTATAGGGATCTAGCTTTTGGAGCAAATTTAGAACAGATTGTTCATTTATACTAACACTAACGATATCTGATACTGAAATAGAAGAGTCAACTGAATCCTGAGCATGAGACTGAGGGCCAGGGTTTATAAAATTAGATTGAAAATAGTCGGAAAATACATTGCAAATGGCCTCACCTGTGTTCACTATATTATTATAATAGGACATAGAACTCGGCATGACGTTAGACTTTAAGCGCGATTTAGTAAAACTCCAAAAATGTTTAGGATTACTGATTATTGAATTTTCAACTGATGCAATATACTTAGAATAACACTTTTTCTCAAGATCTTTTACCCTGTTACGCAGTAACTTCATAGAATCTGAATCACTTCGGTTTCCATAGATTTTATATTTACTAAAATATTTAAACTGTTCCTTAATAACCTTTTTAAGCGCAGCTGAATACCAAACTGGAAATCTTGTATTATTCATACGCCTAGATGGTATATATTTATCCCTTAATTTACGAAACATTGAGTAGAAAAAATCAACACATTCAACTAGCGACCTAGAAGAGAACTCATAAACCCAATCCAGTCGTAACAACTCCGCGTTAATTGCATCATAGTCACCCTTATTAAATAAAAACTTACTACGCGGAGCACAAGTGAGTGGACTTATATTGAGAAACTGGGTTTCAATTAACAACGCACCATGTAGTGAGTCAATAGGAACGAGTGGTTCGTTGTTGCAACTACTGACCACCACATCATCGTTACTTAACACTAAATCTAGAATTCTCCCTTGCGAGATTAATATTCCGTTAAATTGGTTTAATCCTAGTAAGTTTAGCTCGTCTATTAGTAAATTCTCCTCATAGTGATTATTTCCCACTGGTGTAAAATAATTAAACTTAGGCAACCACCGTACTTTACTGAGATTAAAATCACCTATTATTAAGAAATTATTATCTGGCGCCATATTAACTACACGCTCAAGATTCAATAAGAAATTATTTAGCTGTTTAGCGAAAGAGTTACCCAGGTTTTGGTTACACAGATAAAGGACGCACAGGTGCAAGTTAATAGGGTTCGGCGACCTACTAGTACTCAAACTAATTGATAACCATAGGTCTTCTGCTGAAGATTGGAAGCTAGGCTGAGAAATAACCCGTAAGCTTTTGTGGGTCGCAATGAAAACACCGCCGCCGCGGGACTGCTGTGTTAAATCGTAATCACGGTCCCGACGCCATACTCACGATACTAATGCAACTAAACTGTAAAAAGAGTAAAATTATTTTCCGGAGATCTTGCGTTCGCTGAGCGTACGAGTTGCGTCGTTTGTGCGTTATCAGCACGAACGAAAAACGTGGTGTGAAAAGGCTGTCATGGTTTTGGTGTTCACTGTTCAGCTTTCTAACAGCAAATGTTTGTAGTTCAGCTGACCCCTACTGCTCGAATTAATGGTAGTGGTTCAGCTGACCCCCGCTGTTCTAATAGTGGTGGTCGGTTGCAGGGCTCCCGTTGCTCTAATGGTCGTGGCTCAGCTGACGCCCGCTGCTTTAATGGTCGTGGTTCAGCTGACGCCCGCTGTTCTAATAGTGGTGGTCTGTTGCAGGGCCCCCGTTGCTCTAATGGTCGTGGATCAGCTGACGCCCGCTGCTTTAATGGTCGTGGTTCAGCTGACGCCCGCTGTTCTAATAGTGGTGGTCTGTTGCAGGGCCCCCGTTGCTCTAATGGTCGTGGATCAGCTGACGCCCGCTGCTTTAATGGTCGTGGTTCAGCTGACCCCCACTGCTCTAATTAATGGTCGCGACTCAGCTGACGCCCGCTGTTCTAATAGTGGTGGTCGGTTGCAGGGGCCCCGTTGCTCTAATGGCCGTGGATCAGCTGACGCCCGCTGCTTTAATGGTCGTGGTTCAGCTGACCCCCACTGCTCTAATTAATGGTCGTGGTTCAGCTGACGCCCGCTGTTCTAATAGTGGTGGTCGGTTGCAGGGCCCCCGTTGCTCTACTGGTCGTGGATCAGCTGACGCCCGGTGCTTTAATGGTCGTGGTTCAGCTGACCCCCACTGCTCTAATTAATGGTCGTGGCTCAGCTGACGCCCGCTGTTCTAATAGTGGTGGTCAGGGCCCCCGTTGCTCTAATGGTCGTGGCACTGCTCTGATAAAGGGTCGTGGGTCAGCTGGCGCCCGCTGTTCTAATAGTGGTGGTTGGTTGCAGGGCCCGATGCGGGCGGCGATGCCGTTCCTCACCTGCGCTGGGTTCGTAGACCGCGACAAATACCTAGTCATACTGAAGATGGTATATGTCTACTGCTGTGACCCAATTTATTTATTCGACACTCTTCTGTACATCGTGCATAGGTAAGGGTTTTTTAATCTATATCTAAACTTATAAATCGTTTGTCCTTACTGTCTGACTGACTGATTCATCAACGCAGAGCCTAAACTACTAAAGCTTGAATGGTGAAACTTTGAGAGCAAGTTCTTTCTAAAACGTAACCTCCCACTAAGACAGGATTTTTGAATATGTATTCTCCCCCTATAGGGGTAAAACCCCCCCTGGGTTGAAGTTTGTATGAGAGTCCTTAATTTTGAAGTTAGTATCTTCAAAACAGTATTTAAGCTAATAAATAAAAAAAATGTGAACACGTGTATCAGCGCTTTTGTATTTTTTACCCCTATGAGGGTTTTAAATAGGGGGTGAAAGTTTTATGGAATTACTGACAATTTTGAAAGTAGGATCTTCCAATTTTGTATTAAGGCAAAAAATAATTAACACGTTTTTCAGCGTTTTTGTATTTTCCATCTCTAAGAGGGTTTATTTGGGGTGTAAGTTTGTATGAAAATTCCGTCAACTTAGAAGGTAGGTTCCCCAATTAAAATTTTGAGCTAAGGATAAAAAATAATAAACACGTGTGTCAGCGTTTCTATATTTTCTACACGTAAGGGGATTAAATAGGGGATGGAAGTTTGTATAAGATTTCCGTCAATTTGGATCTTGAAATTTTGTATTTACGCTAATAATTTTCTGTTTTTGGCTTAATTATATCAGACTATAAAAAATGCCGGCTATTTTATATGAATAATAGTCATGAAATAATTTTAATTAGTCATATTTTTTCATATGTTGCGCACAAACCTAATTCAAATAAGATTTCTACTAATTATTATGGCATTTTGATCTAATGTTATAGCCCTACCAGGAGTTAAAAAGACCTGTCGTAGAGATTAATAGAGACAGATTAAGAGAGGGACTTATGCAGTTACTATAAGCCTTTCTCTATGGTACCTTTATGACAGGTATTTTTAATTCCTAGTAGGGCTATATACAGATTTAGTACGTAGGTAAAGGATAAAATAATGGTTGTGGTTACATTTAGATTATATTGAAAATATTTTAACAGAACAAAGCAATGTAAACCCGATGGTGTAGTGGATAGGGTCGCTGCCTCCTGAGCGGGAGGTCGTTGTTCGAATCCCACCACATACCAATGTGATTTTCGGTTTTCGAATTTCATATGCACGTTTAATCGGCGCTTTTACCATGCTTCGGAAGGCACGTTTAGCCTTTGGTCCCGGTTAATATCATTTAATACCGTACATCATAATAGTCGAACGCATGTCAGAGGCCAGTGATAAACTCTGACCTAATCTATGATTGGGTCAGGTTTCCCTTCTGTGTTGCAGAGGTCAGATAGCAGTCGCTTTGTGTAAAAACCACAGTAACATCGTTCAAACCCCTAGAGTAGGTAGGTGCCCCGTGACATACAGGATAAGGGAGATGACGATTTTAAAACAAAATAAAAGACAAGGCAGCTTGATGGAAAAAATACTGTATTTTCTTAGGATTTTGACAAAGTCCTGGATACAGTGCAACAACTTTGTGTTGACTAAAAATGAGGGCGCCACCGTCTTTTATGCAGCATCACCGGCAAATGAATCGTTATTCTTCTAGTTTTCTTATAGTGTGATAAAACAAGTTTTCATATTTATATTTTTAAAGTTTTAATAAATTCTACCGCTGAGCAACACAAAGGGCACTATGGGCACTAGGAAAATAAAAAAATATAAGGTTTTCTGATATATGTTCTTAAAAGACCTGTTAAAAATTGATCTGTTAATCGTTTATTTTCATTAGTTTAGTTTAGTTTATTTATTTCACAATACAGGTTTCACAATTAAATTAAATTACAATCAATAGAATAATGTCCTCCGTAAAGTGATCGTCAAAACAAAATTGTACAATATAAATTCAGTTAATATGTCAAATAGTAAATTAAAATAAAAACAGTAATAATTTATACAAATTAACAATTTAAAATTCATGTCAATAGTCTTATTACAAAATACATATAAATTAATACTTTAATTTGAATTAAAAATTACCATCTAAATACTCTGTTACAGAGTAAAATGCTGTTTCTAATAAAAGGTTCCTTAATCGACGTCTAAATGCTTCGTCATATGTTTCATTTTGCAAGTCTAGCGGTAGTTTATCATACAACGACGGACCAATCACGCGCGGGTTTCGCTCAGCGAGCGCCAATCGGTGCCGGACGGGAGCTAGTCGTCCTGTTCGTCGTAAGATTCTAGTGCCCGCGCTTACTTGTTCAAACTGAGACAAGTTTTTACGAACAAATGTAATAACCTCAAATATGTAATGTGAATAATGAGTCATTATTTTATGTTCGGGAAACAATTGGCGACATGAGTGTCTAGTTTTAACACCGGCTATTACGCGCAGTGCACGTTTTTGTAGAATAAGAACGCGGTGTGAGTCCGTCGAATTTCCCCATAGTAATGTTCCATAAACCATAAGTGAGTGAAAGTATGCAAAGTATGCTTGCCTAAGGGCGAAAGGTGTTATAAGACCTTTTATTTGGCGGAGCGCATAGACAGCGCATACACATAAAACCTCCACATGGCCTTTCCAATCGAGGGTCGAGTCCAAGGTGAACCCAAGGAACCTACACTGATTGCATAACGGCATTGGACTGCGAACTTTGATAGATTGCGGTAAGTTTACTGATTTCCCTGAAAATAACATCACATTCGACTTATTAACGTTTAGTACCAGACCGTTAGCAGAGAACCATTTTTGTAGTTCGTCACTGGCTTTACAGATCTTATCGGTGAGATCGTCATACGTCGGCGCGCTCACTACCACCGTGGTGTCGTCGGCGAAGAGAGCCACGAGACCGTCAGATATGGCTGATGGGAGGTCGTTGATGAAGATCGAAAACAGAGTGTTCCCGATTGCAGATCCCTGAGGAATACCAATAGTGACGTCACGTGGCTTGGATTTAACTTGTTTGCCATTTATATTGATCTGTACAGTTTGTTTTCTACTGGTTAAGAACGATTCTAAGAGTTTTAGAGTGTTGTGACGTATACCGTAACTTGACAGTTTATTTAATAGGACTTTATGGTTTATTACATCGAATGCTTTAGATAGATCACAAAATACAGCAGATACTTTGTACTTATTATCCAGGGCGGTCGTGACACAGTCGACAATCGAATAAGCCGCTGACGTGGTTGACAGACTTTTTCTGTAGGCGAACTGCTTATTTGTCAGGAAATTATTCGACTCGAGGTATTCGACTATACTGGACGATATTATTGATTCTATATTTTTTGATATATTTGACACTATTGTAATTGGCCTATAGTTATCTACCTTACATTTTTCCCCCTTCCCTTTGTAAACCGGACAAACTCGTGTAAATTTGAGAACCTCTGGGTAAGTTCCACTTGAAAATATCTGATTCACTAATACAACTAGTATTTGGGATAAAATAGGCCATAAACATAATAATATATTAATAGAAATGTCATAAATGTCAAGTGTGGTACGGGATTTTAATAATGATTTTAATACTTTATTCAAGTCATCTATTGTAACGATAGGGAGGGTGAACTGTGGCACATTTATGCCATTTAGGTGCTTTTGTACATACTGACCGGAAATTGTTTCATTGCAATTTAAAGAAAACATGGCAGCTATTCCTATAAAGTGCGTGTTGAACACATCAGGCACAGATGTATGAGGGATGTCCTAGTTGAGATCATCTTTTAGGGAAATACTTCGGTTCCTTGGTTTTTGAAATATTTCATCATCAATCACACGCCAGATTTCTTTTTGTGGATTTTTGCTCTCAGCCAGACGATTTTGGATGTGATCTTTTCTTGCATTAAAAGACATTTTCTTTAATAAATCACTGTACTGGTTAATAAATTGTGTTAGTATTTGCTCGTCGGGATATTGTTGTCTCATCTCGCTAAAGTCATTAAATTTTCTCATACAATCTAAAATGTCATCATTAACCCATGGAGCAATACGTTGCGATTTAATTTCTCGCCTTTTAAGCGGAAAGTGAATGTCAATATAATATGTTAGAATTTGTATCAATTTAGTCATTTTACAATTTATATCAATGTCATTATCATAAATAAAATACCAATTATAATTTTCAATGTCAATATAAAAATGTCGAATTGATTCATCGGAAAACAAACGTTTTTCCACGACACAATTTTCCTTATTCCTACACGGTTGCCCTGTGGCTAATGTGAATACCTGGGCCTGATGATCGCTTATTGGTGTGTGCAGGCTGGCCGATGTTATATCATCGCAATCAGATGTTCGCACCACTCCGAAGTCGATTGCAGTCGCGCAGGTTGAGCATATCTACTCGCGTGGGAAAATCGACTACATTCTGACACCCATAACTATTTAATAATTCAGTTACTTGCCTATTTTCGCTCGAGTCAACTAAATAATCCACATTATGATCGCCTATTAATATGAACCTTTTATTTTCATCAGTTAATTTACTAATTAATAATTCCAGTATAGGTAGGTAGGCATTATGTAAAACATACACTATAATTGCGATAACTTCATTTATTGACTAAACACCACTGTCACTGATCACGATACCATATTTCTTAATTTAGCAAAAATTAAGCCTAAAATAATGCCACCAAAAATTATAGAAGTAATTGAATATGACAAAATATATGATAACCTACTACAAAAAAACCTACCCGCCATCTTAATAAGTCAAGACCCTTATTTCGTGATAAACCAATTGATTATCAAACTACAACAGACTTTACAAGAAACAAAATTAATAAAAAATCTACCTAGACAGCAACGTATACTGAAACCATGGATAACCATAGGAATCTTACGTTGTATAAAAAATAGAAATAAAATGCAATTAAAATTAAAACACGATCCAAACAATGATATATTAAGAGTTACATTTCGCAGGTACCGTAATTACTGCAATAACTTAATTAAAAAACTAAAGAGGAAATATGAACAGGACTTGCTACAAAAGGCAGCAAAAAACTCGAAAACTCTGTGGAAAACTATAAATAATATCACCCATTTCAAACCACCAAAGCAACAATGTACAGAGCTTCTAACAACGAAAGCATCCCCAACTGACTCAGCAAATCATGTCTGTAACTTTTTCGCTAGTATAGGCCAAAATTTAGCTAACAATATATTACAATCTAACCCTAATCTACCGGTGCCATTCCCAAGACTCGCCCAAATTGATACCCATAGAACATCATTTGTTCTAGCAGAGACTGATCCAATGGAAGTAGTAAGATTCATTAATAGCTTGAAAACGGAGAGTGCGCCTGGATGGGATGGTATCCCAACCAAGCTTCTTAAAGCTGGGAATGCTCTTATTGCCCCGATTATTAGCCACCTCACTAATCTTTGCTTCCAAAAAGGTGTCTTTCCTGCGCCATTAAAGAAAGCTCTAATAACACCAGTGTACAAGGGTGGAAAGAGGGACGATGTGAATAATTACAGACCAATTTCTGTCTTGTCAGCTATTTCAAAGGTCATGGAGAAACTGTTAAACACAAGATTAATTAAGTACCTAAACAAGTATGATATTCTCTCCAATTCACAATATGGCTTTAGACAAGGTCTTTCAACAGAAGATGCTGTGCTTGACCTGACTTCTCAGATTACTGAGCAACTTGATCAAAGTAAAAAGTGTTTAACAGTTTTTCTAGACTTGAAGAAGGCATTTGACACGGTCTCTCTTCCCATTCTTGTACACAAACTGGAAAGTGTGGGAATCAGGGACACCCAGTTGGCACTATTTCGCGACTATTTGAATGGACGCATTCAAAGGGTAAAAATTGACAATCACTTTAGCAATGATTATGAGGTTTCATGTGGTGTCCCTCAAGGCAGTGTCTTGGGACCTACACTGTTCTTGATTTATATCAACGATCTCACCAATATAAGTCTTGAAAATGGCAAAGTTTACTCTTATGCCGATGACACTGCGATAGTATTTACTGGCACATCGTGGAACGCAGTCTTTGAAAGTGCAGAGCGTGGATTGGCCAAAGTATCTAATTGGTTGGAAAAGAATTTGTTAACTCTAAATGTATCAAAAACCAACTACATATGTTTTTCGATTAATAATAGAACTCAGCCTAAACATGATAAAAACCTGAAGTTACATCGATGTGCCAGTGATGATTATAGTAGCTGCTCTTGTGAAAGACTTGAGAGAGTTAAAACAACAAAATATTTAGGAGTAATATTAGATCAAAACCTATCTTGGAACCATCATATTGACTATGTAAACGAACGTGTTAGAAAACTCATATGGATGTTTAAAATACTGAGACATATTACAACACCTAAACTACGTAATCAAATTTATACATCGTTAGCACAATCGGTCATCACATACTGCATAACCATTTGGGGGGGCGCCAACAAAACCAAATTTTTAGAAATTGAAAGAGGACAAAGATGCTTACTCAAAGTTATGTATATGAAACCTTTTAAATTCCCTACAATAGAACTTTATAAAACTTGTGACTTAATTACCGTGAGACAGTTATATATTATTCTAGCGGTTCTCAAACGACATAAAGAAACTAAATTTGATCCGAATCACAATCTTACAAGACGTAAAGCTCATATTCAATTATCCCGAATATATACAACATTTGCACAGCGACAGTTTACAACACAGTCAGCATATTTATATAATAACATCAACAAAAAACTTGACATCTATAATCTAAATTATTATACCTGCAAGAAGAAAATACAACAGTGGATAAAAACTCTAAATTACAATGAAACGGAGGAATTATTAAAACGAATTATATAGGTAGAGATAGTAAGATAATTTCGTGCACAATCACACACACTTACACACACACACACTTACACACACTTACACATATACACACACACACTTTGTCTAATTATTAACTATTAATTATTAACTAACTCTTTTAACATTTTATTTCTACGTCTAAAACTGCAATAATGTAGATACCTATTATCAGAAAATATCCTCGATAGGTGTGGAAGAAGAGTGGTATTCTCTGATACAGGCAGTTTTTTGCTTACTAGAGAATACCAATTGTAATCCAAATGTAAAAAAATACTGTTAAAGGAAATAAACGATTTTTATTTATTTATTTTTTATTTTATTTATTTTTTATTGACTGCTTTTAATTCATTACTCTTGATGTTTTCAAAGAAGATTTTATATTATAAGAAAAAAAACATCTTAACGAAGTACCAAAAATTTGTTAATAACGCTATATTTAAATGTCATTGATCATAACATAAAACATAACATTTATAATCACTTAGTTATAAAACCAGATAAATAAACCACGTATTTATTACATATGATTCATCCAACACTCAACAATTTGGGCTATAAACAAATAATTAAATGCACTAAAAACACAGAAAAATACGAATTGTTTACATTCATTTGACATGTCGATGTCAATTTGACTTATAATGGTTACCATTTGAGAGGATACTTTTAGTTCCAAAAGCATTAATTTCAGTAGTTTTGTGTTCCAGTGTAACTCTGGCTTATGACCAGTATTTGGTCAAAGTCCGGACTTTGATCAAAATCCTTGTTGTAATAGCAGCGTAACAATCGTCTTGAAGTCAGTCGTCAATAAACCATCAAACAGACCATACGGTTCTTTATTTTCAAAAACTCCATATTTGTAGTGCAAGCCAAATTAGACCCTATTGCCAAAACATAATGGTCGACTTTCGAGACGGATAATCCATGCAAGTGCTAACGACGGGAACAAAAGGAGCTCGAGCGCGAGGACAATAGACAGTGATAAGCGCGTGGCTATTGTTGACTTGTTTTGATCGGACTTACGGTTTATAGAAAAACATCGCACGTGGTTTTATAAACGCTTTGTGATATAAACATTTGTGACAAACTTTAAGTGAATTTCGGACATTTTGGACATTGTTTACGTGAACTATCATGACGGAAGTGAACGATATATTATCCGTATTGGAAAATACCAGTGAAATATTAACCAAAGCTAAAGTTAACTTCGCAAAGTGCCCCAAACAAAGACTAACCAAGGGTTACATTGAAACAAGAATAAAGATTATAAATGAATACTGGGATTCATTCAGAGAAAATCACAACAAGCTTATTAAATGTGTACCTGCCACGAGAAGGTCATCAATGCCCTATTTTTCAACGGATAAGTTCTATATAGTTGAAGAAATATACTTAGCACTTCATACTGATTTGCAAGATTTATTAACACAACTGAACGGATGTACATGTAACACAACAACAAATCCAGTGCAAGTGAGATTACCTAAGATAGAACTACCAATTCTCTCTGGCATTTATGAAGAATGGCCCACATTCCAAGACATGTTTCTTTCGTTAGTACACAACAATACAACATTAAATAAAGTGCAAAAATTACATTATCTAAAAAGTAGTCTGAGGGGTGAAGCAGAATTGTTATTGAAGAATATCCAAGTAACTGATGCCAATTACAACCAAGCATGGGATAGTTTGCAAAACCGCTATGGAAACAAAAGACTGATAGTGAACTCTCTCCTTAAAAAAATAGTTACTCAAAAGAAAATACCCACTCAATCAGCTGTTCATTTGAAAAGTTTGTTGGACACAACCAGTGAGTGCTTAAAAAGCTTAGAGAACCTCAAAATTAACATAGATTCTTGGGATCCTATAATTATATTTCTGGTTGACCAGAAATTGGACCCGGAGTCACATCGAGACTGGGAAGGATTCGCCTACAAGGAAGATTCTCAAGAATTACCCAAGTGGGATGATCTTATGAAATTTTTACAAACTAAATTCAGAACATTGGAGCTTGTTTCACCTCCCAATATATTCTCAAGAGATAAGTCTATAAGAAACAAAGAATATACAGTCCACGTTGCAACAGAAGATACAACAAAGAGAAAAACCTGCACTTTATGTAAAGACACGCACACACTATGCCACTGCAAAGATTTTAGGAATATGGATATGGCGAACCGTATTGAATATGTCAAGTCAAACAACCTATGTTTCAATTATCTGGCCCCAGGACACTCTGCAAGAAAATGTCGTCTGAACATGTCCTGTCGTATATGTCACAAACGCCATCACACCCTCGTGCACCAAAGTCAAACGATGACGTCACCAAACCAACCAGACAATATACAAGCTAAGATGCAAGCCCATCACGCTAATATTCAACAAGAAGATACTATGAACTCTGAAAACCAAGAAGATGTTGAACTGTCAGCACACTTCGCTGGTAGTTCCAATGATGGTTTGCTCGCTACGGCCCTTGTTCCAGTGCGCAATGTATCGGGTCGAACTACAATACTTCGTGCCCTAATTGACCCAGGATCATAAGCGTCATTTATAAGTCAAAGAGCCGCTCAAGCGCTGAAGCTTAAAAGATCACCTGTCGCTGCCACTGTCACTGGCTTCGGTTCAACTACAACTACAGTAAAGCAAGTTACAGAGTTACAACTATTATCAAGAAATGATGAACAATTCAACATGAACGTGAAGGCTTACATAGTATCAACTAGACTCACTGCACAGCTACCGTCACAATCACTATGCTCCTCTGCGAACACCTGGACACACATACAAGGGTTCGTCTTGGCCGACCCAAGCTACTATCCAGGACGAATCTACATTCTACTGGGTGTAAAAGTATTTGGTCAAATCATAAAGGCAGAAATTATCAGGGGTCCCCCAGGCACACCATGTGCTCTTAATACCAGCCTGGGTTGGATTCTATTTCGTGATGATGAAGATGAATTACCTCGCAGAGAAGAAATTATGGTCATGCATGCAAACATAGATCTCGACCTCGATAACATGCTGAAGAATATGTGGGAACTAGACACAAATACATAATACAAAAAAAAATACAAAATAATTTATTTGTTTTAGATAAGTTTAAACATAGATTTACAGTGGCCGGAGCCTCCTTTTAAGTTTAATAAAACCTGTGCTAGGAGGCACCGCTCTTCCAGGATATAATAAAACGTAGAAACTAAACTAAACTAGAATTTACAAATTAAGCTTACATTTGTGTACGGGTGTGTTTGTGTATGAATGTTGTGTTGTGCGTGTACGTGTTGTGAATGTACTTGCGGCGTGTGTTTGTGTTGTGCATGTATGTGTTGTGCCTGTATTTGTTGTGTGTATGATATGTTAGTTAGCCCTGATAATATTATTAAACACAAAGTTGTATATATATACATAGATATATATAATAATTAACGTGTATATACGTTAAATATGAATCTATTAGGTACGAGTAACTCCAGCTAGAGCATTTTTAAATACTGGAGTTGATATGGCTGGTCCATACCAAATTCTTGCATCAAAAGGAAGAGGAGTGAGAACAAGCAAAGCCTATATATGTATATTTATATGCATGGCTACCAAGGCAATTCATATTGAACTGGTAGGAAATCTAACATCAGAAGCTTTTATTGTAGCGTTCAGAAGATTCGTAGCTAGACGTGGAAAATGCTCACACTTATGGAGTGATCAAGGCAAAAACTTTGTCGGAGCTGACAAAGAACTGGCTACTACCCTACAACAAGCAAAGTTAGATTTTGAAGGTCAAATTGCTGAATCATTGGCCTTGGATGGCACTCAGTGGCATTTTATTCCTGCCTATAGCCCACACGTCGGCGGCCTCTGGGAATCGGGCGTGAAGTCTATTAAACACCACCTAAAGAGAATATTGAATTGCCACTTGACCTTCGAAGAGATGAGTACATTGCTGTGCCAAGTGGAAGCATGCTTAAATTCAAGACCTCTGTGGCCCATAGATGAAACTGACAATGAAAATATAATGCCTCTCACACCCGGCCACTTCCTTATTGGAGAAGCTCCACTTACTGTTCCACACCCTGATTTGAAACACCTTCCAGTCAATCACCTATCTCGCTGGCAACACATACAGAAATTACTGTCAGACTTTTGGAACAAATGGCAGCAAGAATATTTGACCTGTCTACAACAGAGACCTAAATGGCTTAAAAGGGAGAAGGAATTTGAAATTGGACAAATAGTACTCATAAAAAATTATCAAAAATTCGTCGTTGGAAGTTGTCGAGATCGGACGTATGTAATTTTTTTCGAAATTTATTCATTCAATTAATTTGTGATTCGTCAGTTACCGAAAATCGGCGCCTCTCGTTTCGTTTTGGACATTTCTTACGGAAGTCTCCACCCAGTGGGCGTTTGAAGTGAGATAGTTGTCGAGTCCCGGTCGGGATTGGATGTTGTCAGCGTTGGAGTGGTAGTGAGATACAACCTAAATAATTTGAGAAAAGTTGAAAATTTTCGAGTCGGTTGCTGGGATTCGATCCGGTGCCCGCAGATTGTTGGCCGAGCGCTCTACCACCGCGCCACTTAAGCGGTGACACTTCGCGGCGAAATTCTGGTACCAGTTCTGCACAATAAATGGATAGCCCATTCTACAAACTATAGTAGCAGCGCCATCTACGTAAATTGATTTGTACTTCTAACTGACTTGGTTTACACCAGTTCCATAGTCAACCATACGAATACTGACTTGTATTACTAATACAGGCACAATATTAGAGATGGCACCCAAGAAAAATGAATTAATATGCAAGGGATGTAAAACTGTTATTGATAGTCGCCGAAATCTAAAATGTTTGAAATGTTCTGAATACTTCGACCTTGAATGTGCGAATGTTTCCGAAAAGAGATTTTTAAATGTAATGACATCTGAGCACAAATTGAATTGGGTTTGTCAGGAATGCAAGAGTAAAATACCTAAATCGGGTAATTCCAACACTCCTGTCCGAAATCTGACTGATGAGTCTACAAAGACTGCCGTTAGCGGTCCATCCAATACATCCGTATCGGAAAATGTTACATTATCCCGTCCTAAAATACAGACAATCGGTGATACCTCCTTTAACTTATCGAATATGGTGAGCGACCAAACCACCTTGGATGAGACTTCGTTAAACGCAATACACAACCGCGTATTTGACTGTATAAGAAGTGAGTTGCCACGAATGATATCCGAGGTAATGAAAAAAGAACTCGCTCCTATTCGTGAAGAAATGGCTATATTTCGTGAATGTGTCAATTTTATCAGCGCTAAATACGACAGTCTCAATTCTACGGTAGAGACACTGAATGAGAATAATGCTAAACTTGTAAGTGAGAATAATCAGTTAAGATTGACGGTTGTTGATTTGTCTGATCGCCTTTTGAACGTTGAACAGCATCTCCAAGAAAATAATCTTGAGTTGCATGGCGTCCCCGAACATACGAATGAAAATCTAGTTAATCTCATGCAACAATGCTCTAATGTCATCGGCCACACTCTGCAAGACAGAGATATTGTACATTGCACGAGAGGCCACAAGAATCAAAGCTAAGAAACTCAAATATCACTATGTTGGAGTGCGTAACGGACGTATTTACGTGCGCAAAGAAGAAGGTGGTGCCTTTCTACAGATCAGAAATTGTGAAAATCTGGACGCGTTGCATTAGTTTAATTTATTATTAATTTTAGACATTGTTCTGATTTTGTTTTCTCTTTATAGTACGTAATTAATAATGGCTACAACAATTTATTACCAAAACTCTCGAGGTCTGAAAAGTAAAACTGACGAGCTCTACATGTCAGTTTTAGCTAATAACTTTAATTTTATTTGTTTAACTGAGACTTGGCTTGATGATACTATACTATCTTCTGAATTATTTGATTCCAGATATTGTGTTATGCGCAGGGATCGTGATTCTGATTTTTGCCGCCGTTTTAATAAAGACCATGCAGGGGGTGTGCTCTTTGCTTACAAGAAATTCCATAATGTCATCCGCAGGTTAGACTGGCAGTCTGATATTGTCGAGGATATTTGGGTGCAAATATCCTTATCTAACGAAATTACTATTAATATTTGTGTCGTATACCTTCCTGGCTACCTTCCAGCAAGCATGTATGTTGAGTTTATTCAAAAATGTCAAGCGATAGTAAACTGAAATTCTGATCAGACAACATGTATGGTGATTTTAATCTGAAGGATATGTTATGGTCTCCTGATACCGGTTGTCCTATAAACTTTTACTGTGCCAAATCAAAAGCGGTTTATGAAATGTTTAATTCAACTGATTTACGCCAATTAAATTTCATAAAAAAATATAATGACACTCTTCTGGATCTAGTGTGTACAAATCATGATCAAATTACACTGCAAACGGTCTCACCATTAACTCTATTAGATGAGAATCACCCTACTTTTCAGTTGGTTTTTTGCTGTACTTCAGACGATTCCTTGCTGAATAACATATTGAATAAAAAGTTATGTTTTCGTAAAGCGGATTTTGCAAGTTGCATACGCGATTTAGAAAAAAACTGACTGGGAAAATCATGCTAGACAACTTGGTTATGACGATTTCGTGCAGTTTTTCTACAACATTATCTCAGCCGTCATTGAGAAATATACCCCTAAAGTTAAATTTAAAAATAGCTCTTATCCCGTTTGGTTCTCAAAATCTCTGCTACAACTTATTAATAAAAAAATAAAATATCATACACGTTTCAAGTTGTATGGTAATCCCAGAGATTATGATGTTTTCTCTATGTATAGGCATAAGGTAAAATTAGTAATGGAAAAATGTTTCAGAAATTATATTGCAGATATAGAGAGGGATCTGACTATTAACCTAAAAGCTTTTTGGCGCTATACTAAGACTAAACGAATCACGAATACCATACCCAATCGCATGTACTACAAGGATGAAATTGCGCATGACGGTAATAACATAGCCAATCTCTTTGCTCAACATTTTTCCTCGGTGTATGACAGTTCCACGAATGTATTTTACAATCCCAATTTCCCGTCTGCATGTCATTCAGTGTATCAATTACATATAAGCTCAAAAGAGATCTTGAAAAGACTACAAAATATTGATATTTCCAAGGGTGCTGGTTTCGATGGTATACCTCCAGTCTTCATAAAAATGTGTGCGAAAGCCTTAGTCACTCCTCTTTCGATCATATATAATAGGTCACTAAACGAGGGCGCCATTCCATCGCTTTGGAAAATAGCTAAGATAACACCGATCCATAAGTCTGGTGATAAGGCTGATGTGTCAAAGTATCGGCCTATTTCTATATTAAGTTGGTTTTCCAAAATTCTCGAATGCATTGTTTATGATGTGATTTATAATCAAGTCAAGCATCAATTGAGTCCAATGCAGCATGGTTTTGTGTCTGGAAAATCAACGTCTTCAAATCTGCTAACACTTACAACGTTCCTCTGTGACGCATTTAACCAGAAAAAACAAGTCGATGTGATTTACACAGATTTTTCTTAAGCGTTTGACCGCGTAAACCATTCTATACTTCTTGTTAAGGCTCAACATCTTGGGATTCATGGTAATCTTCTCCGTTGGTTAGAATCTTAAATTCTAAACCGTACACAGTGACTATAAATGGATTCGACTCTGTGCCATTTTTGGTTACCTCTGGAGTACCACAGGGTTCAAATTTGGGTCCATTGCTGTTTCTAATTTTTGTGAATGATTTACTAGGTATGTTTCAAAATACATGTTTGGCATACGCTGACGACATTAAGATCTTTAAAGTAATTAATGATCTAGATGATTGTGCATCTCTTCAGCATGATCTTGATACAATAGTCGATTGGTGCAATGAAAACCGTATGTCTCTTAATATAAATAAATGTCGGGTTCTATCATTTACCAGAAACAAATGTCCCATCTCCTTTTGACTATTCAATACTGGGTACTGTTATTGAGCGAGTTCGTGAAGTCTCTGACCTAGGTGTTGTGTTTGATTTTGAACTCTCTTTTAGAAGTCACTATGACTATATTTGTAGAAAGGGGAACAGAGTGTTTTCTTTCATTTTACGTATAACCAAGCCTTTTCGAAATCCCAATTCGTTAATAATATTGTACTGTGCATTGGTGAGAAGTGTTTTAGAATACTGCTCGCCTGTCTGGTCGCCTGTCTGGTCGCCTGTCTGGTCGCCTGTCTGGTCGCCTATCTACAATGTGCATATTGATAGAATTGAGTCTATACAGCGTAGATTTCTCAGAATTTTAAGCTCCAGGAATGGTCTCAGGCGCAAGTTGCCAGAATACAACGATAGGCTCAGACGGTACAATCTTCTGAGCCTCGAAAAAAGAAGATGGTTATGTGATTTGTGCACCCTCCACAAAATTGCTAATGGCTCATACGATCAAAATCTGTTATGTCTAATGAATTTCAAGGTACCTACTCGTTCTGTGCGCATTCCACAATTGTTTGGCATATCTCACCGAACAAGTAATGTTTCAAAAAATTGTCCGATAATTAGAATGTGTAATTGTTTTAATGATATTTGTTCCACTCATGATTTATTTGCCGGTAGTTCTGACACTTTCAAGAGAGATTTACATAAAAAATGTTTCAACGAATTGTTTAATTCCTAGTAATTTTATATTGTACTAATTTTATTACTTTAAATTGCATGCATTAGCTTTTAATTTTAGTTATATATATTTTTTTTCTGTTATATTTTTTCTATCTACTCATACCGTTCTCGATAAGTATTTTTCAGTGTTGTGTATAGTTATTATAGGACCTCGGATTTAAAATGTTCCCATACTTAAGTTTTATCTTATAATGTTATAATCTGTGTCTCTGTTACTATACCCATTGTAATAAAATAAAAAAATAAATAAATTTCGCTGTTTCCTACTGCATGGTTGCCTGGAAGATATTGTTATGTTAGCGATAAAGCCGCCAATTGTACTACTGTTCTGTTGTGTTGTGTTTAATTTGTAGTTTGTGTTTTTGTGCTTTAAAGTATATTCTCTTCTATTGTACAATCAGTTATTTCTAGGCAAGTAGTTGACGAAGCCCTCAAGCAGGAGCACTTGCCGAAGTCAGGGTGCTTGCTGCTGCTGGACCTCGCGGCGCTGATGCCTCTCTACGCGCTCTTCTCCGACGACCAGTGCGAGGTCGCACATCTGTGGCCCAATATACTCAGTTTCAGCGAAATGTTGTGGTAAGCCCCAGCACTCGAGTCCCCTTGTAGAGTAGAATCATTACTGAATTCTAATTTTGTTTTAGCAGCATTTTTCACCATCATCATCATCATCTCCCTACCCTTTTCTCACAATTAGCAAAATAATACCTATTTACAGTTTTTTGAAATACGACTCTGTTGAGCCCGCTGGACTTATTTGTTCTTATGATTATGTTATTATTATTTTGTTCAATGCTGAACTGGGAGCGGGAGAAAAACATAGAATGTGCCAGCTGCATTTCCTCCCGAGGATGTTGTAAAAACCAGTTAAGGGTTCCGAGGGATTTTGTATATTGAAATTTAGGCGATGGGCTGACAACCTATCACTACAGCAATATACGTACAAATCTATCTTAAATAACCCTTAAAACTTTGAGGTGGCAGAATACAATTTTAGGTCATTCACGCTCTGCCATTACCCCATTAGAAATTAAGGTGTGATTATATGTATGTATGCAAGATTATGTTATGACCTATGCATGCAAATGATTTGGGTTTGTATGCTTACGAAACCAATTCTTTCAATCATGTGTTTGTTCAAGCTTTGTAGGTAAGGTACCTAAGCCAAACTCAGGAAAAAGCAGCTTTTCCATCTTGGAAAATGTAAGCTTTGGTGTTGAGCATGTACCGCGTGGGCACGTTGTTCTCGCTGAAGACGACGCACAGCTACTGGGCGCTGCTGGGCGGGTACGTGCTGGCGCTGGCGCTGGTGGTGAACGCGGCCGCCAGCCTGCTGCTGCTGCTGACCGTGCACGGCCTCTGCGCGCGCTGCTCCAAGGAGCAAGTGCACTTCGACTGGCGACAGGCTATTCCCAAAAAGGTATTGCTCACATCAAACAGAACAATGACAAGACATGCAACGCTCGATCTATTTATTTGGAACCTATTTAATTTGTTTGTTTGTTTCAGAATTGTAACGAAACTCTTTCAAATGCGACTCTGTATTTTCACGCTAGTAAATTGGTACTTGCTATACTGGTGCACTATTTTCCTGATTCTACTAAAGAAATCACGTATACGGAAATATTTTTAGAGACTTTTTTAATGTTATTAGGTTATTTACTGCTTATTTTGGTGGTAATGCCTAAATTATTCTCCGAGAGCATATTTCGTTTAAGACGTATTTATTCGTTTCACCCAAGGATCAAAAGAATAATAGAAGAAACGAGAAGAAGGAATCCATCGGGCTCTGCACATCTTGACTTGGAAAATATTTATAAATTCATTTGGAAGAAGCATAGAGGTGTGAACAGTCAATCCACGACGGTACATCTCCCCTTACACATGCGATTGGAGATATGTCACGATCTCACTTGGGTTCTCTACTACCACAGCCCAACTTTACGACGAACATCTATGTCTTTTAAACGCTGGCTTTGTCGGCATATCCAAATAGAATCTAAATTGCCCGGAGAGATATTCTTTACCGGCAAGAACTGCTATACGAATATATATTATTTAAAATCTGGAATCGTCCAATTAATATCAACAAATGACGATACCGCTCCTCTGCTGTCTGTAGCGGGAGGTACTTTATTCGGTGATATAAATTATTTCGTTCCACCAGTAAAAAGAAAGGTAACAGCGCGTTGCAAAACTTACTGCGAAGTGTTTTCTATTTCTCGGAAGCACATGATAATGGCCATGAATAGATTCCCCGGAGATCGGCAGCACGTGCTGAAGCTGGCCCGCGAGCGCGTGCAGCACGCGCGCGACCTGCAGGCGTGCGCGCGCCGCCGCCGCGCCGCCCGCGCCCACGCCCCCGCCCCCGCCGCCGCGCGCCCGCCCGCAGACCGCGACACCTTCGCCTGGCTCAAGCGCACCTGGTGGCAGATCGCCGAGAATGAGCATCGCCGGAAACTGCACAGTGGTAAAGCTAAAAGCCTAGTGATCCCACAAGAAGAAGAAGATTTTCATTGTGCTAAATATATTGGCCAATTGGTGCTCTGTAAAAATCTCGATGTGGGAAAAGAACTCCTGTTTGCCAGAAAACGGTTTCCTTGGATCCTAACAGCAAACTCTCGAGTTATTTACGTTTGGGATCTAATTGTGGTGGCCATTGTTTATCTTACATTATTTATTTATCCACATGTTCTTATCAGAATCCAAATGAGTAAATGTAGTTGGTTTATATATTATTCGTTTTCCGTGGACTTGATATACTTAGCAGACGTGGCGGTGACGCTGGTGACTGCCGCAGACTTCCAACAAGAGTCACATGTCAGCTTGATAAGTGTGGTTTACTCTCAAATCACCAAGTTCTCATTTCTACTGGATGTCTTATCAACTTTTTGGATCGCAGATCTAATAACATTGCTTTATGGAGAAAAAATTAAAGAACTAAGTCAGTATAATAGACTATTGAAAACCTACAAACTTTTCTTTAGTAGAAACTATAATACCTGGAACATGAGAAAAGAACCCTTAAAACGTATATTCTACGTGATTGTTTTAAGTCTTATATGTATCGGGTATATAGTACCGCATCTCATGTGGCTCTCTATAGTTAATACAGACTTGAAGCATAAAATGACATATTCTTTCTTTTTTGGCGCACCATGTGCAAGTGAACTGAAATCTCACTTGAAAACCCTCGTGTCTGGAAATGATTCATGTCTGATGGGACCCACTGGCTACGGCATTCTGGAAATACCTTTATCCTGGGGGATACGGCTGTTTTTTATTTTGTTTCGTGCGCGGACGATGCTCGATCACGCAGTGAACATTCTTCTCATATTGTTATTTATAGTGTTTTTTTTGTACAGCCAGATGAAACTGATCGCAGCGTTTTATTTAAAGTATCGAGATAAAAATAAATATCAGAACTTCGTCAGAAAGTTGGAAAAGTATTATAAGAGTCTAAGGATACATCCGGACCTGATGAGGAGGTTGGATGAGTACTTGAGCTGTCACTGGAAGTACTACAGCGGGCGGGACGTGGTGCACCCGCGGCCGGCGCGCAGGGAGCCGCGCGGGGTGGCGGCGGCGTGGCGCGGCGCGGCAGCCGAGCGCGCCGTGGCCGCCAGCAGCGCCTTCCGCGGCGCCGACCGCCAGCTGCTGCGCGACCTGGCGCGCCGGGCCGAGTACCTCGTGCTGCCCAGGCGCACCGTGCTCGTCATGTTCGGCGTGCACACAGATAAAGTCATGTGGGTTATTAATGTAAGTTTTACTTCTTTATAAAATACAATACAATACAAAATTCTTTATTGCACAAAGAAACACATACAACAGAAATAAAAAGGAACAAACGTGACAGTACAATATAGGCGGCCTTATTGCTAAAGCAGCAATTTCTACCAGGCAACCTTTGGGTATAGAAATTGTACAAGCAGAAAGCGGGATAGTGCATATTACTACATATAATACTTAGACAATATTTACACACTATTAAATAAATATTTCAATAAAAAAATATACTGATACATATCTTATGATAAACTAATATATAATATATGCTACATAAGATAGGATTCTACGTTATATATCAGAGAAATTGGTAGATAGAATATCACTGCAAATACTTACTTAAATGATACTTATAAATTAGACAGCTACACATTAAACATTATTAGCCAGATAGAAATTTCTTGTTTGCTCCTTAAACGATTCGATAGACGGAGCTCGTCGAACATTCTCGGGCAAGGAATTCCACAGTTTAATTGCCTGTACCGTAAAAGATTTAGCGTAGAAATCAGTATTGTGGGAAGGTAGGTTTAAGGTGAGATTGTTACTGGAGCGCAGATTACGGTCAGAGTAGAGGAGTGGAAAATGAAGCGGTCTTTAAGGTAAGGAGGAGAAAAGGGATTGGAAAGGATGGAGTAAAGGAGAGAAAGGATATGGCAGTCCCTCCTACGGGATATTGGCAGCCATTGAAGCTGGGATCTATAGGCAGAGACATGGTCATACTTCCGCAGACCAAAGATAAAGCGAATACATAGATTCAAAATACCTACTCGGCTGTTAACTTGTAGGCTTGACGGAGGTTTTGACCTCTACTCCATAATAAGGAAGAAGCACGAAGGTGATCCTCTGCTTATCGATAAAAAATGTTAATTATCTGTAATAGGGCGTGGTGGAATCAGAATACCACAACGAATGGGGACAGACGCTGCGGACGGTGTTTCCCAACAACAAGATGGTGGCGCTGGGCTCGGTGTTCCTGCGCCGGCTGCCGCTGCGCACGTACACCGCCGCCAGCGAGGTTGAGGTACCGCATCTCTTTATACACATACAATTCGTTTCATAAACCACACATTATGTGTGACACATACCTAGAACTGAATATACAATTACGTACGTAATGTTTATTTATTCGAAGATGGTGAGTACATTATAGTATGATTGTGAAGAAGTTCGATTGTTTCAGATACTGTTTATCAAAAAAGAGGAATTTTACTCTATTATCAAACGTTATCCAAACGAAGAGGCCCTTTTCAATAAATGTGCTGAAGAAATTAGAGTTCAATTTGATGACTTGTTTGTGGAATATTTGAAAAAACACCGAATTGTTAGTACTGTCTCCAATGGCCCTGATTCGGTGTAACCCATGGGTGTAACCAGATTTAACTTAAATAAAACCGTACCTGTAATTTTCCGTCTTGAGCAAACAGAAAAGTATGGCAGTATAGACAATCTTATTACAATACTGTCACTTCAAAATTATATCAATTGTAACGTCAAGTTAAGTCGTGACTTGAACAGGTCGCGACTAAAATCCTTCGAAGATTTTGAGTGAGTTCCGTGTGACAGGATTTTAATAAGGCCGTCTATACTGCTATCATTTTATATTCGCGAAAAACATAAAGAGAGACGGAAAATTACAAGTATGGTTTAATCTTGTGTACACCGAATCGAGGCCAATAACTATGCACAATCTTATTCGTTGTAAATTTATTTGTCTTATTAATAGTTACTGTTTTATTAATAGTATCAAAAGAAGCTAAAGGGGCAAATTCAAGCTGAAAATTTAAAAACGAATACATCCAAAAATCAAATCGTCGACAAACATGAACAAGAGGAAAAAGCATCAGAACCCGAACTGAAATCTATCAAAAGACATACAATCCGAAAATATCTTGACTTTATAAGAAACCTGCAGAACTGGAAATTTTGTAAAAATATAGGGCAATCAGAATTGTATAATAACCCAGAATCAAAGTAAGTTTATTTATTACTCAAGTACCTAGTAAATATTTTGTTTTAGAGAGCGAGTACCCAGATATTAAGAATTCTGGTAAAGCCGAAGACGAACCACTGGCAAACCTCTCCCTCGGCAATACAACCCGACCCTTGCCACAGGGACCTCGTTCGCCTCACTCGATCATCCATGATATGTCATTGTATCATGTTATGGTTTCTGTTTGTGTTTTTAAAATCTAAAGCTTAAAGCAGATCAAAATAACATCATGTAGGTACAATGTAGGTACGTAGTTATCGCGGGTAACGTGTGTTCGCAGGTGGACGCGGCGCTGGCTGGGGTTCCGAGCGCTCATTGTGTTCATCTCCATCTTCATTGACGCTGTTTTTGGTACGAGTCTTCTTGTTCTTCTTCTGTCGAGTGGGTATCGAGTCCTTCGACCCGATAAACCCTGGTGTCAGATTTTTTAAACATGGTTTTAAATAACGACCACTATCAAAGACAGCGACCGGGACCGACGGCTTAACGTGCCCTCCGAAGCACGAAATCTTTTTCTTTTCGTACAATCAGGTGATTCAGCCTGCAATGTCCTAACCAAACTGGGGAAAAATTCACAAAGTGATAAATTTTCAAATATAAACTTTGTGTTTCCCCCCTCGGAATCGAACCCAGGACCTCCGGATCGGGAGTCCATAGCAATAGCCACTAGACCACGGAGGCAGTTTGGTACGAGTAAGATACTTTTACAAATAGAGATATTGTTTCATTGCCTTATCTGAGATGATGGTGATGATGATGATGATGGCGATGGATTGGATTGTTTGGATGTGATCTAGTGATTTAGGTAAGCAAAAAGGAAATAACTATATAGAGGAAACTTCGAATGTAAGTAGGGCTGCCATCCATCCTAGTTTACCCGGATTGGTAGTAGTAGTGGGTCTTCTCGTCAAAACTTCTCGTGGGCCGTATGTTTTGTGAAAGAGGCGGTGACGAGGCTTGGCCTCCTTGCCACGGTCAATCCACGGTATTGACCGTTCGCGTGATCATGTGTGGATACCAGAAAACGATCAGTCAGCAGAGCGGCATCGAGAAGTCGCGCCCTTGCGCGGCCAAACCCGGAGGCTGCCAGCATCGAGCGGCACGCCACGTTTTCATTGGTGAGTGTGTCTTGTATGAGAGGTGTGTTCTCACCCTGCGCGGTTCTGCTCTCTCTCCCTGTCCGAGGTAACGTAACAGGGGAGGGGCAACCAGTAGCGAGCGGCACACGAAGGCGTGATCTTGAGGAGCGGATTCTGAGTGAAAGGGAGCCGTTGGGTATCATTTTCGTCCGCTAGTGCGATACAAGCCCCTACGTGATCCCTCATAGGAGGAGGCCCAGTGAACGATCAGCAACCAGCGGTGCAAGGGCCCAGTGTCATGGTGTCTGTTTGTCTCCTCCGGTATACAGACCTTTCTTATCTTCTATCTTCGATATTTTACTTAATACGGCCGCTGTTAGGTGCCGTGAGCTTGGGCCGTGAGTTACTAAATTGTCAATGTAGTAGTGTACGTATATGTACTACGCTGTAATACGTTATTGGCTCACATTGACTATGTGGGACGTTAAGGTGTGAGTGAGCGCGTGTTTTAGTGCACATGTGTTTGTATGTTTCGAAAGAGACAGCAGGACCCAAACAACTGGGCAATGAGACAACATCCTTCTATTTAAAATCCGTGTATCACCCAAATGTCCGGAATTTTGAAGGATTTCGTCCGGGTCTGGCAATAAAGGTGATAATTATAAAATATATGCTTTTGTTTAAGTATCCGGGAAAGAACATGCTAGTATATGGGTGTATTATCTGCGGTTGGCGTGCGCCTTCATCGCCGCGGTTGACATCGCATTCAAGATGCGCGTGAGTAGATCACAGGCAGTGTTCAAGTCACAGAACTAAATTAAAATCTAATAAAACTTTAGGGGGGGCACGGGGGGCGCCGTTTTTAACAGATTTGGCAGATTTGACATTTGACGGGATTAGGTGCTGTATGAAATACTGGCTAAAAGGAAACAAAGTTTAAACAGAGTACGCAAATATATTAAGTAAAATTTGTATCACCATATTTTATACATTTTTACATTGACATACAAAAACGTAAACAACTCGTTACCAAGCAATAGCTATAGACAACTCTAGACGTATTGGGATACATAAAACCTTTTCTAACACCCCCACTGGAGCCCCATACTTCTCAAGCATGACAAGAACTTTGGCTTTGGTAACCCCTTCGTAAGAGCATCGGCTGGCAAGGACGCAGTTTCCAAATATGTAATCAAAATCTCCTTCGTTTCAGCCATTTCTCTAACGAAGTGATATTTCATATTTATGTGATTCGACCTCCTGCCTATCACATCGGAATAAACTAGCTTGGCTGCACTCTGACTATCACTAAATAGTTCAACACATAAACTAACAACACCAGTAATCTCGAAGTATAAACCCTTGATAGAAACTATCTCTTTGGATGCCTCGCAAGCAGCTATGTACTCAGCTTCAGCTGAACTCAAAGCAACACATCGCTGCTTACGTGCTGGCCACGCGATTACAGCACCGCCCAGAACGACCATATACCCAGTAAATGAGTGACCGTCTGCATTTTTACCCCAGTCTGCATCGCAATATGCGTGTAAGGGTACGCCAGTTTCCTAAAAACCAAGGCAGTTTCCATTGTGCCTTTTAAATAGCGTAATACGCGTTTTAGCGCTGCCATAGCATTCGCATCCCAGTAAGAAATGAACTAGCTCAAGTAGCTTATAGCGAACGCTATGTCGGGCCTTGTACCTACGGCCATATACATCAGAGAGCCAATGATCTCCTGGTAGCTAGGGTCAGGATTCACCTTTCCCTTCTCCAGTTTTAAGTTGGTTTCCATGGGAGTAGCGACAGGTTTACAATCCTCCATCCCATATAACCACTTCAGTTTTACTATCAGATTAAATCGCAAAGTATTTCTCGTGTTAATTCTATCAGAGATTTAGATGTTCATTTTGATTCTAAGCTATTATTTAGTGAACATATTAAAAACATTACTGAGAAAGCCTACAGAGCATTAGGATTTGTTATTCGCTCATCCAGTGACTTCAAACAAATGAAAACCTTGAAAATTATTTACTGTGCATATGTGCGAAGTCATTTGGAATACGCATCTGAAATATGGAACCCTTGCTATATATCACATATATATCGGGAGAAGAGAATCGGCTGATTTAAGGTTTCTAATGAAGATTGCTCAAAATACGGTGGATTGTCCTGAACTCCTCAGTATGATTGCGTTAAGAATTCCAACTCGATTAAGATTAAGAAAGCATGATTTTCTTTTTGTACCTCCCAGTCATTCTCAACATACACTTCCACCAGGTGGCGCTTCTAGCTAAACATTCGTTCCGTAGGGCTTATTTATTAAAAATACAAAATTTTAAAAAGTATCGCTAAAAGTATATCTATATTGTTCCTAGTAGGTACTCTAATTAGTGAGTGTAAGTGTTTGTGAAAAGTTTGACCAAGGAATTACGTTAAAATTACAAAAAACTAAAAGACTTTATAGTGGCTTGAATAAAACTAAAAATCCGTGCTAAACAGTGCTAGAACCATAAACTTAACTACTGAAAGACTAATTAAATTTTAAAATAACATTTAAAAATTTAGTGCATGAGTGCGTAATTTTAAATCTAAAATATTAACGGCTGTCTCTAACAAACAAGGTTCAAACTTTCCTTTGTTCTGCCTTAGTCGCTGAGCAGCTAAACAACTCCAGTATAAACCATGAAACTTAATTTAAACCTTAGTTCAACCCGTGTTTAGGTAAACACTGTTTAACATTTAAACACTTGTTGGACAACTTTTTAATTTTTGCTACCACAATACCGTGTTTAGTGCGTGTCTTGTTAAACAACGATTTATTGAATTAGTCTTTTTTAAATTTGGCAACACTGTAAAATATTCATTCATCATTCGTTCTCTATCGTTCCGTTTTATGGACAACGTATGATTATGAGCATATTTTTTGTTAGAAAAATACATCAATACTTGTGATCAGAATTAATATTAATTTTGATTTTAGAAAAACACAAAAAAGTGGGACTTTGTAGACTTTACAGAGTAAAAACTGATACAAACAACATCAGTAAAGGAAATAAGGAACGGAACGTAACTTGATACGTCAAATAGTTGTCAATCAAGTGTCATTCTTGCTCTCTTGCTTACTGTTTATTGTACAACCACGAGAATCACTTAGCAGGTCGTCTTTTACCATATATAATATTTTACTAGCAAAACATTTGCTAAACCTATATTTCTCCTTAAATTTAGTATCGTTATAATGTTCAAACGGATTCACTCTCACACGGGTAGTTGTGTTGTCTCGAAAACGAAAGTTTTCTATGCACTCAATGACCTCTTGGTCTTCTTCATCGATAAAATCCAGAAAATCTACTGTATCCTTTATTTCATCAAGACACAAATCTAATTTCTGTCAAAATTACTACTGACTTATAGGTTAGACCCTTGTTAAACAACGCGTTTCGGGTGTTTAACTTTAAACTATGTTTAAACATTGTCTATCTTAAGACAAGCGTAAAACACTTTTGTAGTATCAATTTTTTAAAATACGTGTTCAACAGGTGTTTAACTTTTTTGTGGTAAGACCGAAAGTGTCTTGTTATTTCGACACCGTCCTCACCAAGGAGTTTGGTGTAGAGGTCTGTGCGCAAGCCTGCCACACACAGGAACCCGGGTCGAACCGCACCGATGAGAATATATTTTACTTTTCAAAAGACTTTTGTTTTGTTTTTATAACCATAAAAGTTATCTCCGCATGACTCTGGAACTTTTTATGTTTTTTTTTTTTAACGAAGTTGTGAACCTTTTATCTTTTCCTAATATTATTATTACAAGACGTGGTAATCTAGTCCTATTGTACTGCGAAGATGTCTCCGAAGGAATGTACAGAATGCAAATCCAAAATTCGTAGTACATCATTTTTGACCTGCTCGGTTTGCAAACAACATTATGATTTAAAATGTGCTAAAGTAAATGTTAGGCGATATAATTCATTTTATGCGCATAATGATGAACGCAAAAATACTTGGATTTGCCCAAAATGCAAGGTCACCACAATGAATAAGTCTACTATAGCTAGCAAATTTACTAGTACGCCTAACAATGCAATACCTCACGTGACACCACAGATTGCAGAACTAATACTCAAGCCACGCAACATCAAGAGAACTCTGGAAAATATTGAAATTGAGAATTTTGATAGCGGGAAATTACTACCTGAAAATCTGAATGGGCCAAAAGTGCAACTAAGCAAAGAAGGAGAGAAGTGTGATCTGGATGCAACTTGTTTAGACAGTACCCTATCCTCATGAAAAAAATAATTAATTCTGCAATTGGCCACTCATTAAATACAGAAATAGATGAATATACAAACGATTTTATTACAGTCAGAGGGAAAAGTGCGCTAAAAAGAATACATCTCTATGTGTACTCGACAGCCAGTGTTCTTTCGTAAATGAAAATAGTTTTAGTGCATTAATCTCATTTAACCAAACAATGCATCAAAGTCTCCCTGATATGACAAATCTATATGATGAATAAGCTATTCGGTTTCCCGCGATACAGGTTCGCCTAGTGCGGGGTCCATTGCCACACTGTATACTTTGTCAAGCGTGTTTTTTGGTAATAAATATTTTCGTATTTTCGTATGTATGTACATAGTATAAAACAAAATAAAATGAAATATGCAACTTGTTAATATATGATAACAAGGACACCGAAAAAATTATACAGGAAAATGAAAAACTTAAAGTACAACTAGAACAAATTAATAGTGATATGATTAATTTAATTATGGAAAACTCAAAACTAGAAAAAGCTTTATCTAAAAAAAATAGCAAAATACAGCAACTAATGCAAATATGTTCGTCTCCACAGCTAACTAAACAAAATTCTCTTAGTGACCAAACTCAAGACATAGATAAATAAAAAATGGATGTGACGATAACGACAACTGATGCCAGGATGAATGTACAGAAAAAACAAAGCCTAAGATTACAAGGTAAGATAGATAAACTGCAATCAGAGAAATCAACTCTGCTAGAATTGACAAAAGACTACCAAAACAAATCATCAACAATTAACTTAGAAGATAGAGATAAAGAAATAAATAGACTCGAAAACACAATATGTAAACAAAATAGTAAAATTAAGATATTAACACAAAGAATAAGCAACATGACTAAGAGAATTCAAGATTAATTAACTATAAAAAAATACGATAACCCAACTATCAGAAACCAATGTAATAATATGTAATATTCCACGCAGCATTGATGTAAATGATGTTGAGTATAACAAATATGTCAATTGTTTCAATGAAAAATTAGGTATGGAACATGGGTTTTGACCATGTTCACTTTCAATGCATAGATGCTAATCTTACCCCGAATGACTTTCAAACTGACGGTCACAAACTTAAATACGGCGGAAAATTTAAAATTGCTGTTGCAATTAATAAATCATTGAAACAAATTAATGAGAATTTTTATAACGGAAGCAATTTTTTAGGTTAGACGATAATGTATGGACAATATATCGATTGTACACTTAAATATTAATAGACTTCGCTCAAAAATACCAAGTTTGGAAGCATTCATTGAATTAGAAATAAAAACTAAACCGGCATTTATAAATATTTGTGAGACCTGGTTGGAACCTGATGAGGATACTTCAATTCATTTAGAAAATTACACAGTGTGTTCAGCTATATCTCGCAGTCATAATAAAGGTGGAGGATCACTCATTTTTATTAGAAATGACATAGCAAAGTTTTGTAAAAGTGTAAATGTTAATAAATATTATCATGAGAGAGTATTTGAGATCTGTGCATGTGCAGTTAAATTGCCGCATATTACTTTAAAATGTTGTTAATATATACAGACCACCTGGATCAGATATTAAATTATTCTTTAGCAGGCTAGATTCTTTCTTAACGCAACAGAAACATAATGTAATCTTAACCGGAGATTTTAATATAAATACCAAAGATGTGAATGATACGGATACAAAAGCATTTCTTCAGATTCTCCTTGAACATAATTTAAAAATAACAATCTTTAATATCTGAGACCTAGCTCTGGGACGACTGTAGATCAGATAGCAACGGATTTGGACTATCACAAAGAAACGGTAATACCGTGCTCTTTCTCGGATCATAATGCACAAATAATAGTAATACATACATACATACATATAATCACGCCTTTATCCCTAACGGGGTAGGCAGAGCGTAAACGACCTAAACAAAGATCGTTCCGCCAGGTCTGACAAAGTTTTGAGGGTGGGTTATTTTACGATAGATTTGTATGTATATTGCTATAGTGACAGGTTGTCAGCTCATCGCCTAAATTACAATATACTAAAACCCTCGGATCCCTTAGCTGGTTTTTACAGCATGCCCGGGAGGAAATGCAGCTGGCACATTCTATGTTTTTCTCTAGCTCCCAGGCCAGCATGGAAGAAAATAGTAATAATATGCTAAAATTGCTAAACCAAAAATATTTTCATTCATAACAAAACGATGTGATGATGAACAGTCTAATCTAGATTTCAGGGTAGACTTACAATTTAGAGATTGGTGTGATATGTATAGTCAGGTTAACTATGAGGAAAAATTAAAAATATTTTATAAATCGCTCTACCTGCTTATAGATAAACACTTCCCAATGAAAAGAATCAAAATCAGTACCAAACCCAATAGCTGGATAACTGATGGTATTCGTGTGTCAGCTAAGAGAAATAGAATGATGATGATTAATAGGAATTCTAGTACTTTAGGACATGGATATACTGGACACTTAATTAGAAAATACAAAAAAAAACTACATTAGTTATAGCTAAAAGACTTAGTGTACGGCGTAAAAAATAGATAATTTTAAAAATAAGATAAAAACTGTTTGGAAAATAATTAATGAACATACTGGAAGAAATAAAATGCTTTTGCGTAAACAAATTGAATTGAAAGAACAGGGCATTATAATTAAAGACCCAAAAAATATTAGCAACATGTTTAACAAATACTTTGTAACTGTAGGAAAATCGACACCTTCCAAATGTAAAACTTTTAAGAATTTACTGAGTAATCATAAAATAGACTCTAACAAAACTATTTACATGAAACCTACAAATCAAATAGAAGTAACTAATTACGTAAGAAAAATAAACAATAGTCAGAGTTGTGGACCAGATGAATTAAGCACAATCATAATAAAAAGGAATGTAGACATTTTATTTGCCCCCCTATGTAACATTTTTAATGCCTGTATTGAGCAGGAAACATTCCCACTTGAATTGAAACGAGCCAAAGTTATACCTGTACATAAAAAGGGGTTCTACTCATTCAGTCCAGCAATACAGGCCTATTTCAATCTTGTCTGTAATGTCAAAATTTTTTGAAAGTTTGATAGCGGACAGATTGGAATCATTTTTGGTGGCTAACGGTTTTTTGACGAACGTGCAGTACGGGTTTAGGAAAAAACACAACACATCAATGGCCATATGAGACCTGTTAAATAATGTTCTCCAAAATCTCAATGCAAATAGGAGATGTATGGGTATCTTTTGCGATTTGAGCAAGGCATTCGATTGTGTTAGACATGAGCTACTTCTTGAGAAACTAGAATACTATGGAATCCGTGGAACAGCATACAATCTTCTCGAATCGTACTTAGACCAACGATCTCAGTATGTGCAAATAAAAGAGACGAACTTTAACACCGGCAAAAGAGACACAGTCATGTCTGATAACATGAAAGTTCAATTTGGTGTACCGCAGGGCTCAGTATTAGATCCTTTACTATTTATTATCTTCATAAATGATCTTCCATATAATTTAACTGGTGGTACTATATATCTCTATGCTGATGACACGAGTATCATAGTTAGCGATGCCTCTTACGATTTATTACACATACATACATACATACATAAATCACGCCTTTATCCCTTACGGGGTAGGCAGAGCGTTTAACGCCTCGTAAAAAGCGCTTTCGCCACGTCTGACAAAAATTGAGGGCAATTTTAGATTGTAATATGTATTGCTATAGTGACAGGTTGTCAGCCCATCGCCTAAATTACAATACACTGTAACCCTCGAGTCCCTTTTGCTGACTTCAACAGCATGCCCGGGAGGAAGGGCAGCTGGAACATTCTATGTTTTTCTATCTCTCCCAGTCCAGTATGGAAGTACGATTTATTAAGTGACACTGTAACTAAAATATGGAAGGAGCTTACTGGGTGGTTTGAGGCAAATGCACTGCATATGAACTGTGGTAAAAGCCATTACATCACTTTTAAGCGTCATACAAATAGTCTCGACTACAATTTCGAATTACCGATACAATAAGAAGCATCTGTTCAATTTTTGGGAATAAATTTGGATAGTCAATTGAAATGGACTACTCAAATTGACCAAGTCAAGAAGAGACTCGCAAGTGCTTGCTATTCCCTGATGTCGATGCGATGTCTAGTGGATATTGAAACACTAAAGCTAATATACTACAAATATTTCGAAAGTATTGTGCGTTATGGGCTAGAGGTCTGGGGTAATGCATCTTCAATTGACTCTGTACTAATTTTACAAAAAAAAGCAATAAGAATCTTGGGTGGTGCGGCCTATCTTGAACATTGCAAACCAATTCTCAAAAACTGAATATTCTGACAGTGGTATTATTGTATATTTATATAGTGTCTGTAGAAATGTTTAAAAATAAAGATAAACACCTTGAAGTTAAACAGGACCACCAGCGGCGACACAATCGTGGAAAACTGATTCAACCTAGTTCTAAATATGGGGTTTTCAAGAGAAGCGCTCTATGTATTGGTTTCCAAATTTATAATTGTTTGCCAATTTTTTTGTGAGTTAGTCAAAATCCAAGAGAATTTTCGCGTAAACTTAAGCTATTATTACTTGATAATCCATTCTATAATCTGAAGGAATACTTTGAATATTGTAAGAAGTTTTGACATGCTAGAATTGTAATAAATTATCATTAATTTTGTGTATATTTAGGACTGTTTCTTTAATTAATTAATTAATTTTCATTTGACATGCTTATCTGTATGACATTATAAATTATGTACCTAATTCTTTATTATTATGATTAATTAAGTTTTATGTTTCTATTGTACACTGATTTGCATACCAATTGTGAACTTGGTTTTTTTTTTTACTTGCAAATAAATGAATCTTATCTTATAGAAAAAATACGTTTCATACTACGTGTCACAAAGCTGTTCAATAAGTACAATGATGATTGCCGATTTGATTTATTTAGTGGTAGTATCAAATCAATGAAAAATGCGCTCGTTAAGAATTACTTCACAGAATCTTAAAGTGTTAGTTTAGTGTAACTGTTTTTATATTTTTATGTGTTACTTTACCTATTCATTATTTTTAAGTTGGACTAAGCAATTTTCTTTCTATATGTGGAAGCTTGTAATTGGCATTTATTTAATATGTTTACTTGAATAATTTGTAAATGTTGCTGTAAATAAAATAAAATAAAATATTTTTTGAGGATTTTTTTGAATAAAGTACTTCTGGCGCAGCGATATTTGCTTATTAGGGATTTGTATAATCTGCATACCTAAGCAGTCTTTCGCCTCACCCAAATCCTTAATCTTGAAACCCTTTTCTACACCCTTCTTGGTCTCGTCGATGTCCTTATCTGTACTTCCAAAAATGTAGAAGTCATCGACATACAAAGCGACTGCCACAAAATTGGTTCTACTCTTCTTAATGTAGACACACGGATCATATTTCGATCTTATGAAACCCATTTTGACTATATGTGCGTGGACCTTAACATTCCAGCACCGAACTGCCTGCTTGATTAGATTAGATTAGATTCATTTATTTCACATTATCAATTTCACAATTACATTGCAATAATAATAAAAATGTCAAAGAATAATATGATCGTCAAAAAATATAGATTACACAATAAAAATAAATCAAAAATGTCAAAACAAAAATTACAATTATGCAAATGGATTCTAACAGATGTCTAAATAATTTAAAATAAGTCAATTTGTAAAATCAAATTTAAAAACTTATTTTTATCACGATGTCAAAACTAAAATATAAATATAAATCAGTATATTATGTGAATATGTCAGATCAGTAAAAATAAAATAAATGAATGAAAATGTCAATTTAAACTAAAATTATAAGTACATAAAGTACAGATCAAATGTCAATATAATTATTAATATTTATTTTATTCCACAAATTGATAATATTCACTTACAGTATAATATTCTTTATCTAATAAAAAGTTTTTCAGTTGGCAATAAAACGTGTCGTCATTTGGTTCGTTTTTTATATCAGTGGGTAGTTGTTCGTAATACGTGGGACCGATTACACGCGGGTTCTTAGTCGCTAACTCAAGTCTGCGCGGTACTGTCTCCAGTTTTCCCACGCTGCGCAAGTTATGTCCACCACCTGTTTTACGAGCAAAGGTATGCAAATTTTTTCGAACATATTTTATTATTTCGAATAGGTATAGTGAGCTCAATGTCATTATATTGTTCTTTTTGAATAGGGTTCTGCACGTTTCCCTCGTCTTGACTCCGGCAACTATCCTGAGTGCACGCTTCTGAAGAACAAATACTCGATGGTGGTCAGAAGAATTACCCCACAGCATAACACCGTATGACATCACAGAGTGGAAATAAGCGTAGTAAATTTGACGCAATACGACGTTGGATATCAACGGGCGTAGTTGGTCGCAATGCATATGCAGCACTACTGAGTCTGCTACAAAGTAAATCAATATGTGACTTCCAATTTATATTGGAGTCTAAAGTGGCACTCATTTTGTAATGGAACGGGACACCTCACAGAAGGTGGGGGTGTGATTTGTCGACCAGAGAACAGTAAAATATTTGATTTTGTTGAATTGAGTACCAGGCCGTTTGAAGTGAACCACTCATGTAGCTGTGTGTAGGCAACATTGATTTTTGTGCTAAGTTCTTCGTATGTTTCTGCACTAACTATGACAGTTGTGTCATCTGCAAACAAGACTACTAAACCTTGAGATACGTACTTAGACAAGTCATTGATAAAAGTCAAAAATAAGGAATTTCCCAAGGCTGAACCTTGAGGAATGCCGATTGTGAGGTCTCCGGGGCTAGATTTGATTTTACGTCCATCTATAGTTAACTGCACGGTTTGTTTTCTGTCTGACAGGAAAGATTGTAACAGTTTGTGTGCTTTGTTTCGGATGCCATAAAAGGATAATTTATCTAATAGTAGATCTGCTTGTATAACATCAAAAGCTTTCGTAAGATCGCAAAATATACCAGCAGTTTTATATTTGCTATCCATGCTCGTTATGATTGAGTCTATAACTTGATGAGCTGCTGTATTTGTAGACTTGTTCTTCCAGTAGGCAAACTGCTTCTCAGATAACAAGTCATTTCGCTCTAGATGTTGCATTATATTACTCGATATTATAGACTCAATCAGTTTCGAGATGCTGAGTACAATCGTTATCGGTCTATAATTCTCAACACTCTCTTTGTCACCTTTACCCTTGAATACGGGGCATACCCTCGTGCTCTTTAGCACATCTGGATATATCCCGGTAGTAAACATTTCATTGATGAGTGCTACCAATATGTCACCTATGACTGGCCACACAGACAACAAAATGTTCACAGACATGTCATAAATGTCCTGAGTTGACCCTGTATGTAACATATTTTTAAGTGTATTAGATAATATGTCACTTGTAATAATCGGTAAGTTATAGTCTGGAGGGTCTAAGGTTGCGACGTACTCTTTTAAGTATTTGAGGGATTTGTAGGTGTTCGGATTTAATTTTAAACTTTTCGTTATATTTACAAAGTGGTTGTTAAATTTGTTGGGAACTTCACTCGGCTGTACATTATTTCCCTTATCCATTAGACTAATATTTTGTGAATAGTTTTTTGACAATACTTCTTCATTAACTACTCGCCATACTTGTTTTGAAGGATTTTTAGATGATTTTAATTGATGGTCTATGTAGTTTCGTCTATCACGTAAACTAATTGACCTAATTAAATCAGAATAATACTGCACGCATTTATTGACCTCATGATTTTCAGGGTATTGGCGTTTCATAAGGCAGAATGACTCAAATGTGTGTATGTACTCTGCTAATTCTTCACTTAGCCAAGGCGTTCCATTTTTCGTTTTAACTTGAGGCCTTAAATTGCCTTCTTAAGCTTGTACACCTTCCGCTCATTCCCTTTTTCAATAAATGTTTGTGGCTGCTTCATGTATAAATCTTCCTCGAGATCCCCGTTCAAAAACGCTGTGGTGACGTCTATATGATGGATCTTAAGATTCTTCTCCACGGATAAGTCTATAAGCATCCTAATAGACGATAACTTCACGGCAGGCGCAAACGTCTCAAAATAGTCTTCCCCCACTTTTGGGAATAACCCTTAGCGACTAGCCGCGCTTTATGCCTTTGCACAGATCCGTCGGCTCCTATTTTGAGCTTGAAAATCCACTTGCATTTTACCACATTGGTGTTTCTGGGACGATCAACTAACACCCATGTTCCAGTTTCAAATTGCTTTTTGCCAAAGAAGTTTATCACTGCGCTCTAGCGCGTCTTGGACGGATATAGGATCAACGCCGTTTGAAATTTGGAAATTGTATTCCATATCTGCATCCCGTCTTACAAGCCGATTTCTGAGTGGGTATTTCCTTTCACTTGGAACCTCAGCAATTTCCTCCACTCTATCTATTATATCTGTGGGGGCCTCATTAGCTTCCACACGAGCCTCATCGGCTTCCGCACTCTCTGCGTCACTTACTTCTCCATCAGTGTGAGAGACCTCTGGAACGCTTACTTCCCCTACAGTACGGGGTACTACCGGAACCTCCGGGCTTCCTTCAATAGCATCAAAAAAATCTGCATCACTCTGACTGGGCTAAATTACTGCCTCACCGTTTTCGTTAATGGTGGTATCGAGTACAGCGTCAATGAAACACGACGGTTAAGCTGAGACTGGTTTATTATATCTTTCCTACCCACATGCATAATCATATATCTACAATCCCCTTATTAAACAAAATGAGAAAGATACAAAACAAGAAATTAATTTCATTAATTATTACACGACATAATGTACACTTTGGCTTTTGAATACAAAGTTAGAGCGACTATGAGATTAAACAAAATTACGATTATTTTAATAACAACCTAACAACTTGGTACATAATAGGTACTATTCTTCTTTTAGTAAAATATAATAATCCTATCATCTATCATGCACTATTTTATTATTGAAAAACATAAATTTATTTTTGTTATTACATTACATTTGTTATTATTTATTTTTAATTAGTTTAGTAGATTTTATTTCACTTGCTGTAGATAGTTCATTTGTAAGTTGATTTAAGTTTAAATTCTTGTATTTTATAAAGTAGACGGTAAATAAACTATTCTTGTATAAACCTTTAGACTGCATTCACTTATTTACACTGCACTCACAATTATGTTGATGTTGGAAATCTCCACCGATCAGGAGGTCGCACTGTCCTGCCGGAAAGAGTACGATAGTTATCATTAGTCGAGTTAGACACATCAGCTGATCGAGTAATTGGACTAGTGGAGCCGTGTGCGCAGGTGCAGGGCGCGCTCGACGGAGAAGGAATGTCGTCGTAGGTATCATAAAACATCGATGAATCACGTCTATCATTGGAGTCTATTATGATATGTTTTCTGTTGCGCCTTAGTACATTGCCATTTAGCATCGATACCAGATAAGACCTGATTCCTGTCATATTTTTTAATCACTCCTGATACTAATGAATTGTTTTATAATTCATTAAATACATATAAGATAGATCAGTTCTATAATCAAACTATAAGTTGTATAAAAAGGGCAGCTATGCAATCATATATAGGTAAAACTAGGAAGTCATTTAAAAAGCATGTTATTGGATGGAACCATCATGTAGGTGAGAGCCATGGGAGGGCTCGCCTGGCTTATCAGATGTGGCTTCTTTATGGCTGTCCATGGCAGGGTAGTGTTTATGATGACATGTATAATACTAGAAAACTATTTAAAAATAAGCTTAAATGGTGTCAGAGAAATGAAAATAAAATAAAGGCCGACATAATAGTAATGTACAGATCAAAAAAGGACTTTGCAAATTGGAAAGAAACTAATAAACTTAAGTATAAAACATGTCTCCCCTTAACAGTAAACGAAAGAAACACACTGAGATTGCAAACACATTTATGTCGAAATTTATGGTGGTTAGCCCGTTAAATCTACATAGGCAGGGAGCCGCGCTGGGACCGCCGCGGTCGGGGGATCCGCCTGTTAACTCAACGCCGCCCGCCGCCGAGCGTTACTACCCCGAGTAACCTCAATGTCAATATTGTCAATGCAGGAGAACTGTTTAAATGTGTCAAAATCATGAAACGCGGCAAGTCCCCGGGCCACGACGCGACGGTCTTAGCGTGGAACACATACTATATGGAGGTCAATTACTATATGAAAAATTGTGTCTACTTTATAATACATGTATGAAACACAGTTACCTTCCAAAGGAATTAATGAAAACTATTGTAGTGCCTATAATATAGAATAGAACTGGTGACGTCACCATTGTGTCTAACTATCGTCCGATCTCACTGGCGACAATTGTTTCTAAAATCTTTGAGCGACTTTTAAACGTTCATTTAAACGAACATAACTGTTCGCGACGGCGCTTAAGTATTTTATATTTTAATTTAATTCCCTTATAAATAAGGAGTATTTTTAGGATGGCCACACTTGAGAGCTGTTATCCCTAAATAAGAGGCAAATTCAAATTAGCCAATCAGAGCGAGTGATAGATCGAGATAGCAATAGTATTCTAGTCTTGTCTTTTTACGAACTTGACGTATGATCAAGAATATTCGAGAATCGATATAACGCCATCCCTGTCTTACCAGTGACAGTTTGTATTTAGCTATCTCGATCGAACATTACAGAATACACTTGAAATTTCGAGAAAAGAATTGCCAGCTGTTTCTTGAGAATTCTACAGTATTGAGATTGGAATATATAAACAGCTGCGTAGACCGCACCAAGTATATAGTTTCGTCATATAGTTTCGGGAGATCAGTCCGGATAGTGGAAAAATAGTGGACAGTGAACAGAATAGATATAGTTTCGTGATAGATACAGTATAGTTCAGTGATATAGTTCCGTGATGCAGTTTTCAGATTCAGTTTTGAATCAGTGATCGAATAGTGGGAAGAAATAGTGAAGTGAAGTGAACAGTATATAGTAACAGTGACAGTGATTCCGTGACAGTTCGTAAATAGTTATCGACAAACAGTTCCGTAATCGTTTCGTATAGTGTTTCCGTGATAGTTCGTTTATAGTTATCGACAAAGAGTTCCGTAAACAGTTTCCGTTTCGTATCCGTTTTCGAATAGTTCCGAAAGCAGCAAGAACAAGAATAACAGTGGAAATAACAGTGATTAATAGTGACAACAGAAGTGTGAAGTGCCGTTTATAGTATAATTGATAAATATTTAAGATTTTGTGCCAATCTGTTTCATAGTGTTGCCAGATAGATTTAACATTTCATTTTTTGTAGAATTTCAGTTTTCATTCGTTCTTTTTTGACAGTTTGTCCATAGTGTTGTCAATATTTTCGTATATAGTTTTGTTAGTAGTTTTTCGTTAATAAATATACAGTCCATTTATAGTATAGTTTTATTTCGTGTACATTGAGGTAGGCACGTTTGGTTACGCCGAACACTATCTCTTACAATAACATACCACTCAAGGGTGCTCAGTTCGGATTTCGTAAAGAGCTATCCACAGATATGGCTATATTTCCACTAAACAATACAGTAAAGTATTATCTAGATACAAGTACATCTATCTACGCGTGCTTTTTAGATCTCAGCCGCGCTTTTGACACCATAGAATATAGCATACTGCGGGACAAGCTAAGATCTACAAAAGTTCCAGATAAAGTAACAGATTTAGTAAGGTTCTGGTACTCACAACAAGAAAAACAGGTGAGGTGGGGAAATGCCCTCTCTGAACCATATAAACTTGAACAGGGTGGGTTGACGTCACCAGTACTGTTTAATCTTTATGTCAACGTCCTGATAGGGGAGCTCAGTGGAACCAGGGTAGGCTGCCACGTCGGAGACGTATGTGTCAATCACTTCAGTTATGCGGATGACATGGTCTACTGAGCCCCTCTCCCGCTGGTCTCCGCAAACTAATAAAAAATTGCGAAAAATATGCATGTGCACATGGACTTACCTACAATGTTAAAAATACTGAAATTATGATCTTTAAAGCCGGTAGAGGGCCTAAAAACATACCTACATTCACTCTGTGTGGAAGTTCCCTCAATAATGTACAGAAATTCAAATATTTAGGCCATATTATTAATACACGACTTAATGACGAAGAGGACCTGGAGCGGCAGCGGCGCGCCCTGGCCGCGCGCAGCAACATGCTGGCGAGGCGGTTCGCGCTCTGCTCGAACCAGGTCAAAGTAACGCTGTTCAAGGCGTACTGCCCGACGTTCTACACCAGCCACCTGTGGAGCACAATATAACAATGCTCTAAGAGTGATGCTCGGTCTGCCCTGGCGGTGTAGCGCGTCCGGCATGTTCGCTGAGAACGGAGTCAAGAGTATGTGTGACTTGTTGAAAGCATTTAAAATATCATTCCACAAAAGGCTACACTCCTCAACGAATAATGTTGTTAAAGTAGTATTCGAAAATATCTATAGATTAGATAAATGTTATAATAGACATGTATGTTAAATTAATTCTCTAAAAGACATTTCAATGACAATTTACAATGTAATGATATATACTATGGGATATCTTGCCTGAAATAAATTAATTTTAATTTAATTTAAATTAATTTTATATCGTTAATAACGCCTGCTGCCATTATTTTTCTCGAAAAATATTCAATGTACAGACACGACCCTTCTAGAGATTTATTATATGTACCTACCTATAGATATATATACATTTTTCGTATTGACAATAATAGATTTTATGTGTAAAAGATTGTGACAACTATTAGATCTCTGGGTCTGGTCACCTCGAAGTTGTGTTGTTATTCAGCTGCCGTACTATGACGAGCGAGGGCTGGTGGTGTCTGGTTGGCGGCCGTGCGCCGTGCACTACGTCACGCGGGGCTTCTGGGCGGACGCGGCGGCGCTGCTGCTCAGCATGGACGCCGTCGTCGGCCTGCTGCGGCTGGACCCCATGGCCGGACAAGTACTGCAAGGAGTCGCTACCTTCCTCCAGATCTACCTACTTACCGGCTATTTTAATTACCTTGCTGACACACCTTCGGCACATTTCACTACTCTTATGGCAAGTATCTATAGGCACAGAATATATAATACCGGACGTAAGGGACAGCTTCCCGCAACTGATAATGGTTGCTAATAGTCAGTGAAAGAATACGAAATGAAAAACTGAACAAGTTAGTATCTCAAATGTTGTTTTTTTTAAGGCAGTATGCGGGAAGCTATCCTTTACATCCGCCAAGACAATACTAATTAAAATTACGTTTATCTGACTAGTTTGTACTTTCATAATCATAATATTCATAATTCAATATGTAGATAGTGAAATGGCACTTGGTGGCGATACTTATAGTGGCGTATGTGTCGACGGGCATGGTGCGTCTCTGCGTGGACGTGGGGCGGCGCCGGCTGACGCGGCACTGCTGGGCGCCGGCGCGGTACGGGCTCGCGCCGGGCCAGCACCTAACCGCCACAGACTTCCAACTGGTAAACGCATCATTCATTATCATCGTGTCATCCATTTATGCAACCGATCCACCCAACCAGCGATCGGTGAGCTTCTAATTGTAGAAATACATATTTCTTTTTGTAGATCATCGCATCAGCCGTGATGGCGTCTCAGGGTGCTCTTCTGAACACCCAGACAGAGTCGGCTGAGCTGGAGCCCCCTGTGGACTACTTACTGCCACTAGCGCTGGTCAACGGAGCTATGATGCTCTTCTGGTGGTGAGTGAGGCACCGAGTGCATAACAAATCATTATAATTCTATGTACTACTGTTTTCATAACTCTGTTTTTTTTTAGTTTCCAGTGTTACTAAACTACACCCAGTAATACTAGGACAACATGTAATATCAGGGTTCTGTGGAATACATATAGGTTACGTCCTTGAAATTACTACTTCAGAGACAGCTTAACGCAGACTGTTAAGACTGATAATTCATAAAATTAAATAATAATCCTGTCAAAGTTCAATTTTTTTTCACTGTAAGCTTCGTCTAAAATTAACAATTATAATTAATTTAAAACAAAATTAAAAACTAAAAAAAAAACAGAATTTCAACTTGCGCATTAGTCAAAAAGTTCGCCCCGCATCGTACCCGAAAGAAATAACTCATAACGCTGGCGGCGTTTCCACGCTGAATAGCCAACGATATGTGCTGCATCAGGTACGACGCGGTGCGGGAATCTCCGCTTTTGATCCTCAAGCGTCTACTCAAGTCTGCAAAGAAAGACTAAGCCTCCGTGCACCATACACCAGTCACCCCCACAGCAAAGGGAATAAAAATGTGATTGCCTGCCAAACAAGCATATTTTCCGCGCTTTTGTGATGCTGCCCACTCTGCAGCAGAACCTGTTGCACTGACTGAGCGTGGCAAATGTGCTGCAAGACAACGACCCCGCACCCAAGGGACTAGCGTGAGCCCATCTGGTCGCTTCCCATCGTCACGACACAAACCAGGCGGCTTTAGCGTACATGGCACAAAGAAGAATGTCATTGAGCATGTGGTGTCTCGGGAATCTTCCAAGTGCACATTTGCTACTATTCACTTCAAGGCCAATCTCTTTCAGCTTTGAGACAAGAGTCGCTATATCCCTAGCAACAACATTGGGAGAACCACCTTTAGTGCATTCATCCAGGTAATGTAGGATATTGCAGTGGATTAAAATGTAAAGTGGTACTGATGTGATAGGTGCATTATGCGTGTGCGTGCAGGTTGGTGTCGTGCTACCTGGTGGGGCTGCTGATGCTGGGCCACCGCGGGCACTCGCTGCTCACGCACGGCGTGGCGCAGCTGCGCGCCTTCCTGCGTGGGGAGCGCGTCGAGCCGCATCTGGTGCGGAAGGCCATGGAACACTTCGAGTACTGTCGGAAAAGGTCATACGAATTCCACTGAGCTACTATTATACTATTGCCCAGTCATTCTGTCCCAATGTAGGCCTTGTAGTGGGGATCAAACGGGTTCAAATGAAAATTGGTATACCTACAGACTAATCGGTCTCTTACCTCTTCATAAATAAATAAATACCCCGGGACCATGACGATTCGCAGCCATTTTGAAAAAAAAACCTAATTCCCAGGTATCATAGATAGCGGGGTGGTCCTCGAGCAAACCCTAGGCAAGGCACGTGCAGTTGAAAAAAAAACAAAATGATGAAAAACAAGATGGCCGCCATACAAAATAAAAAGTCTAATATCTCCTTAAAAATGAGATTTAGCTAGCAAGTGCTGAAAGAAACTTGATAGCAACTGCCAAAGATAAAAAAAAAACTTTAATCCCACAACAACTCTATTGGTTTGCAGAACTGCTGGTGTAAATATGAACGTTTTAATGAACGAGGGAATGGGAGCAATCTTCAGACAGGATTTCAATTATTATTTTTACAAGAGGTAATTAATACTAATGTAATTAAGTCTATTAGGATTATGAGTTCAGAAATATATTCAAGACAAGGTACCCTATATATTATTATGAGTTACAGCTGTTTCTCTTCCCAGGCAAAAAGTCACGAAATGAAAACACAGCAAAACACAGTCTAATCTATCATCTATCACTCTAAACTTTGAATTCATTCTTTTATTTATTATTATTATGAGTACATACATACATACATATAATCACGCCTCTTTCCAGGAGGGGTAGGCAGAGACCACATCTTTCCACTTGCTACGATCCTTACATACTTCTTTCGCTTCAACCACATTCATTAATCTTTTCATACATGCTCGTTGGTTTAGGGTACTCTTGTACTGACTTTTCTTTAGGACGTCTCCGATTTGATCCAAGCACGTGCGTCGAGGCCTTCCCCTCCAAATATTTCCATCCACACTCGCCATATATATCTGTTTTGTCAACCTGCTTTCGCTCATTCTCTCAACATGTCCAAACCATCTAAGCATTCCCTTGTAAATACCTGTCACTATATCTTCTTTCACACCACAACGTTCCGTAATCACACTATTTCGTATCCTGTCACTCAATTTGACTCCAAACATACTTCTTAACGCTCTCATTTCTACTGCATTTATTCTGCTTTCATACTTCTTCTGCCATACCCAACTATCACTCCCATACATCAGTGTTGGAACCAACACCCCTCTATGCACAGGTCTTACCAGACACCTTCTGACTATTCATAAAGGCGTGCAACGCCCCATTCACCATGTTACCGGCATTCACTCTCCTTTCAATATCACTATCATTATTTGCATCTGCTGTAAACATTGATCCTAAATAAACAAACTCTTTCACTTGCTCCACTTTTTCATTCCCTATTAAGATGTTACACTCTGTCATATCCTCCTTTTCAAAAACCATTGCTTTCGTCTTACTTGTACATAGTATTATAGTTACTCTGTGGTTTTACTAACATTCACATTCATTCCTTTCTTGTTCAAAGTTTCATTCATAATATTTACCAGCTCCTGCAACTCCTCTGCCGACGATGCAAGTAAGACTTGATCGTCAGCATAGAGCAGACATTTGACGAGTAAATCATTCATTCGTAATCCCCGTTCACTTTCTTGAAAATGTTCCAAGCAACTATCCATGAATAGGTTAAAAAGCCATGGCGACGCTACACATCCCTGTCTAACACCTTTTTCGATGCTAAACAACTCAGTATACGCCCCGTTGATCCTGACACAAGAATCCCTGTATAAGGATTTTAGTGCTTGTATCAAAATACTGCTTACCCCATGCATTGATAGTGCTGACCACAATTCATTCCTCACCACTCTATCATAGGACTTTTCCAAATCCACGAATGCGCAATAGACTTTTTGGTTTTTAGCCAAAGATTTTTCAGCTATGCACCGCAAGGAAAAGACCTGATCCGTACATCCCATTAATAGAATAAAATATAATAGAAAATATTTGAACACCATTCCCTTTCGAAATCCTGCCTGAGCATCCCATACCTTCATCAGTTTCTTTCGTCACTCTTTCAATCAAAATCTTTGCATACAGTTTTTCGACAACGCTGAGTAGGCTTATACCGCGGTATTTTTTGCAGTCTAACTGTGACCCTTTTCCCTTATACAGCGGAACTATAACAGCCTTGCACCAATCACTTGGTACTCGGCCGCTTCCCCAACACAAGTTGAAAAGGCAGTATAGCTGACTAGCCACTACACCTTCGCCAGCCTTCAGCATCTCGACTGATATCATACCTTGCAGCTTTACCCGACTTCATACTCTTCAACGCTTTCACAATCTCATCCATTTAAATCTCACTGCATATCACACTTACATCCACTTCTGGAATATTAACCTCTTGCGCTGATTCTTCTTTTTTAAACAAACTTTCACAATATTCTTCAATATCAGCCATCTCATCTAACCCACAAAAATCATCCTTCAATCTTTTAACATATTCTTTTCTTACATCCTGGTCTTGCAAATTTTCTACTTTCACTCTTTCCATGACACTAGTAGGCTCGGTTTTCCTATGGCGCCACCGACTGAACAGACCACTTATTCGGGACATCACCAGGAAGTGGTCTGAGTTGATTCTGGCACCACGATAAGCGCGAGTGTCCATGACTTTTGTCTTCAATCTTCCATCCACAAACACAAAATCTATCATAGTTTTACTAGAACCTTCTTTTTGTATATGTGTGAATCTTTTAATATCGAAACATTGTATTCGACACAAAAAGACCCCACTCCAAACAAATCTCTAACAGACTCTTTCCATTTTCATTTATTCTTTCGTCACCAAATGCGCCTAAAACCTTATCATACCCATCTCGCTACACCCCAACCCATCTTTCTTTCATTCGCTCTGCATATTTTCAGTACATCTCTCATACTATCCCAGAACTCCTCTTTTTCCCTTTTAGCTTTTGTGGAACCACCCGAACCTCCATCTGTCGGTGCGTAGACACCTAGGACAAAGATTCGAGTTATTCCGACCGTCAGCGTAATCCAAAAAAGTCGTGGGGCTACACACTCAAACTCAGTCACACATTCAGCCATTCGCGCAGAAAGGAAAACACCGACTCCATTGCTTGCTCGATCAGTACTGGGTACCCCAGACCAATAAGCAACATAGGGTCCATGTTTGGTCGTGTCGCATCCTTTCCGCTTTGTTTCATTCACACACAATACATCTATATGCCTGTCATCCATTATCTGCCATACTTCATCAATTTTATCTACCATTCCTCCTCTAACATTCATCGCAGCAAAGCGGCTTTCCGAAGCCCGCGTGCCTCTCCCGCCAGGAACGAGACGTGATGTGTCGCGAACCACATCGACGCCATATAGATTGTTTTTTAAAATCATTGCGTTCCCACGAGTAGCAAGGGTCAATATGTGTCCCTCCTGGCAGAGCCCCGCTTACCAGGATAAGGTTAGCCGTGATCTGGGGTCACCGGGTCCCAGGGCAAATATATAATATTATAAGTACTCTAAAGTAATCTCGATCTTATTATTAAATTGGGGGAAGCTGACGGTTGAGGCTGTGTTCAGATGCATGCCGATTGAACGTGGGCTAAGGGCGTAATGATTTCATACTAACACGCGCTTAGCCCGCCTGCACACAGCCTGAGGCGGCGTGTGTCGTATGCGCAGGAGCTTGCAGGCGGCGGACACACTGCTGCGCGGCGGCGGGCTGCTGGAGCGGCGTCTAGCGGCGCTAACCAGCGAGCTGCAACTGCTGCCCGGCGCCGACGTCGCGCGACAGTTCTGCCTCAACGAGCACGTGTACATCGTGCATCGCGGCCAGGTGCAGATCTCTCAAGGAGGACGCCTGTTGCACTTACTCACTAAGGTCATTATTTATTATTAGCAGTTGCTGTTTTAAAGCGGTGTACCTTGAGCACGCATATATATAGATTAGGTTGTGGTGTCACAGGGCTCTCTGTTCGGGCAGCTGCGCGGAGCGGGGGGCACGGCGTTGCGGCCGAGCCGCGTCACCGCCAGCACGCTTACCCACGCCGACCTACTCGTCATCACCGTCGAAGACTTCCACAAAGCCATCAACGATGACGTGAGCGTCTCTAACAGTTAGTTGATACAAAGTAGTATAACCTACCTTACGTATTTTGATGTTCAAAATTATTGTAGGTGAGGTTGACCATTGCTGATAATCCACAGTCCGAATATGACTTCATGGCAGTAAAAAAAGTGATTCCTGAAGACCCGTACCACAGCATCCAATTTATACTTCGAAAAAGCAAAACCATAAAACTTCCAGTAAGTAATCTAGGAGAGAAAATTAAGCCGATAACAGCTGTCTGTTTTTTTCGTTATGAATCTGTATTAAAAGGAAAAAATGTTTGTTGTTTTGAAAATTGCTACAGTTGTTCCTTGAGGTATCCAGATTTGATCCTGATGGACATTATTGACCACTGTCAGGGTTATAGGCCGAGCCGAGGGACTTCAAAATTGTAGGGGGGATCAATGGGCCGTATTTTTTTCAGATTTCATTTTAGGCGAAAATGGCAGTCATGGGTCATGGATTTCGTGATCACAGGCAGTGCCCCATACTGGCCTCCACGATATTTCTTTGAACACATGCCACCTATCTGTTGTCGTTTTAGAGACTTTACTTTTTGTATGGCGGCCATCTTGTTTACTGCCATTTTGCATTTTTTTTGTCACTATGTGGCTTTACTGACTACACCCTGAGGTGCGAAATACGGTAATTAAGTGCCACACTATTATTTTTTATTTAATATTATTTTATTTAAGAGCCTGTGGTGTCCCACTGCAGGGCAAAGGCCTCTCTCCCTTTCTTCCATTTTCGCGATCTAGTGCCAGTTCTCGCCATTCGGTCATGTGTGCGTCTAGTTCGTCTCGCCACCTCTTTCGGGGTCTTCCACGTCGCCTCCTAGCATTTGCGGCAATTAACGTGTCTTGATTCAAGTTTCTTATTCTATTTCTAAAAAGTTGCTGTCTTAATATCTTGATCTTAAATACCAATGTAGTGCGAAGGGGTCGGTGGTCTGAGACAAATTTAATATTATTAATGATGCTAACATTTTGTACTATAGTTTTATTCGAAGTGAGGGCAAATTCTATTTCATTTTTGGTGTTTTTATTAGGCGAAATCCATGTCCATCGTCTTTGTGTTTTTTTGTAGAAGAGACTGTTTGTTACGCATAGTGATGTGCCGCTACCGGTAACTTACCAATTGGCGGTAATATTCCCAGTAACGCTACTGGTAATGTTACCGAAACCGGTAATATAGGGTAACTTTCCTTAAATATGTTTTGCAAACGTATTTTTTCATTAATTTGTGCACACATTTAAGCTAAAGGACACTTTTAAATATTAACCTAAGCAATAAAGTAAGATTTTCCAAAGTTATCCCCATGTTTCTTAAATTACCAGTAAGTTACCGAGTAAGTTACCAGTAAATTCCCAATGTTACCGGCTACCGGGAATATTACCTTAAGTTACTTTTCATTTCCTTTGTTTATTAATAAAACTGCGGATATACAAGTCGGTAATATATGAATATTTATTCAACAATCAACATAAAATATGACAAAATAATCAACAAAATTATTAAAAAGAAATCACAATACGGTACAAATCGTTTCGAATCGAACTCAATACAAAAAGGGTACAAAAATTGACTTTGATCAGACTAAACATTGTATACAAGTAAGTAATAAAATGAGTATTTTTTCAACAATCAACTTAATATATGACAAATAATCCACAAGAGAATTATATAGAAATCACAACACGTTACAAACAGTTTCGTACTAAGTGCACAACAGATACATAAACTGACTTTGATTTGACTGAAGAAACATAGACCGAATCAGATACGAACTTTGGTAATGTTACTGGAAACATTGGAAACTTACCGGTAAGTTACCCTACCAGTAAAATACCGGTAGCGGGTAAGTTACCACCGGCACATCACTAGTTACGCATAAGTTCTGACCAAAGGCAAATTGGAGCATTCGAGTACCTCGTTCGTTACGAACTCCAAGACCATGAGGTCCCAGTATATGCTCGTTATCCATGCTCAGCCTTGGTCCGACTTTCGCATTGAAATCACCAATTACAATAGTCCAGGATCCGCGATGTTCATCGCATGCCTTGTCCAGGATATCGTAAAACTCTTTGATTTCGACATCGGGATGCGATGTCGTGGGCGCATAGACTTGAATAACGGTTAATATTTGGTTCTCACTAATCCGGAATTTGAGCACGGCAATCCTGTCGGAGTAGGCAATGAACTCCAGTATATTATTTATCCACCGTTTAGATATTAGAAATCCTACTCCTGACTGTCCACCAGCTTTCCCTGAATAGACGAAAACGTTGTTCCCACGTTCTAACGATTCTTCACCCTCTTGTCTCACTTTAGATAAACCTACATTATCCCAATTAATATCTTCAAGTGCATTTTCTAATTCGATAAGTCGCTCTTCTGAGCTGAGAGTTTTAATATTATATGAAATTATGTTAAGTTTATGATCGGAGTCCAGTTTTCTTGCCTTGTTCATTTGACGGTGGGGAGATGACGCCCGGGGATTGTTCGCACCCCGATTGACTCCAGCAACCGTCGGCATCCCGTCGCAGCAAACGCCGCCGGAGTCGCCGGGCACTAGGGGCCTTTGTAATGTGTCATGTATCATGGTTGTTTTGGGAAAGGTAAAGAAGTGCCACACAACACTTCTTTAAAGTTGCCTCAATAAGCGTACGACTAGAGATCAAAGTTGCTCCCCGTACCGCGCAGAACTAAATACATACATAAACGTAGATAGGGTTTTAGGAGTTAAAGGTTGAAGTCGATTGGCTTAGTGATGATAGTTGGGAAAAGAGTAACTACCCGCCTGGTCGAGTGTTGTTACCAGGGGACCGAAGTTCAACCGGACAAGCTTAGAACTTGTATATCTGCAGATCGCTGAGCAAATTTCGATACCGCGTTTCAGAATTTGTGTTTCTTGATGTAGCGCCATCTGTCGACAACAGGGTGATAAACACATTACCCTCCTTTGTGTTGCGCAGTCAGGTAAAAACGCAACTATGCGCTCGTACGTCGCCAGTTCGCCACTGCCAAGCGCCACTGCGCTGGCGCACGATGGCGCATGGCGTAGGGGCGAGAGTTGCGTTCGCTGCCGGCCGGCTGTGGATCCCCCGCGGGTTTGACTGCAAGAAACACAAATGTGCGGTACTGCCACCGTCACCGCAACTATTTATAATACAATATGAAGACGAGTGTTTCAGTGCATGAAGTCGCCGTTGCGCGCGGACGAGAGTGCGTGGTACACGCGGTGGCTGCTGGCGGCGTGGGTGGCGGGGCCGCTGCTGGCCGCCGCGGGCACGCTGCTGGCGCTGTCAAGCCGCGAGCGCACGGCCCCCCGCGCGCTGCTCGACGACTCACTGCGCTGCGTCGACTTCCTGCATTTGATACACGTTATCACGGACTTCTTCACAGTACGCAATTTGTTTTTTTTTTATCGCTAAATTAAAATCAAGTAACCCTATATAGATTTTAATAACCCTATATATATATTTTAACATAAATTTTACACACACACATACTCACAAAAACATTTACCTACATACATGCATATTCAAGAGTACCAAGATCGGAAATTTTTACCAATACTAATCTGAATTTAATTTTGTTTAATTTTAATCTTCGACCGGTATAAGAGTAATTTTAGGAAAAGGCCCTCTATGTCAGAACCTCCCGCCTCACAACTTAGTGAGAAGGGGTTGGCTGAAAATCAGCATTGTATGAAACCGCATCGTTCCATGCAAGGATAAGCTGAGACAGCTCCTTTTGCCTGATTAATTCTGTATATTGTTTTAGTTCTAGTTTATCTGTACTTAAAATTATGGCAATAAATTGTTTTTTTAATTTTATTATTATTTATTAATTACCCTCACTTTGGCTTGATTACATAACATTATACGAAAATGACTGACGGTTAGCCATGGCATGTAAGCAAACGCAGCCAATAAGTTATTTTCTAGGACCTAACCTATGTTTTTATGTAATTTTATTCAAGTATGTGTAATCTTAAACACACACACACACACACACAAATCACGCCTTTATCCCTTACGGGGTAGGCAGAGCCTGTAACGTCTCGTAAAAGGCGCTTTCGCCACGTCTGACAAAAATTGAGGGCAATTTAGATTGTAATATGTATTGCTATAGTGACAGGTTGTCAGCCCATCGCCTAAATTACAATACACTGTAACCCTCGAGTCCCTTTTGCTGACTTCAACAGCATGCCCGGGAGGAAAGGCAGCTGGAACATTCTATGTTTTTCTATCTCTCCCAGTCCAGCATGGAAGTAATCTTAAACAACCCTCAAAACTTTGTCAAACATGGCGGAACGACCTTTGTTTAGGCCGTTTACATTGTGCTTACCCCATTAGGGATAAAGGCGTGACTATACGTATGTAAAATTGAAAATAAGATTAAAACTGTAAAGCAGAAACAGATTATGGCTGCAAAACAAGTTGGTAACGATAACGCAATGTTAAGAAAACGGAGTAAGAGTCATCTTTCACTTACCCTTATCCCATTTACTTGGCCGCTTTCACTTACCCTTATCCCTGCCAGGTCGTCAGTTTAACACAGACACCTGTTTTAGACATATCATCTTTCACGCAGTCCATCCATTTTTTCTTTAGTAGTCCGAAAAAAGGCGATAAGTCAGACATTAACAACTATCGTCCCATTAGCCTCATGTCCCATATTTACAAAATATTTATCAAAATTTTAGAATACCGTATAGTTGGAAAACTAGACCGGCATCAACCGCCGGAACAAGCCGGGTTTCGACCATCCTTTTCAACTACTGACCACCTGCACACACTGAACCAAATAGTTGAAAAACATACCGAGTTCCACACACCGCTATACCTAGCATTTGTAGACTATTCCAAAGCTTTTGACAGTCTCACACATTCAGCGATCTTTTCAGTTCTTCGCAAACAAGGAATTGAAGAGACATACGTCAAGCTATTGGAACTAGTCTACAAAAACAGCACTGCTTCTATCAAGCTACACTCTCCAGGGCCATTTTTCGACATAGAAAAGGGCGTGAAGCAGGGCGATCCCCTTTCCCCTAAACTATTCACAGCCACCCTAGAAGAAGTGTTCCAATGTCTATCAGTGCTATGGAAAACTCGGGGCATTGTCGTCGGCGAAAAACGATTCACTAATCTGCGTTTCGCGGACGACATTGTTCTGTTTGCTAATACGGCAGTGGAACTCGAAGAGATGCTTCAAGGTTTAAGTGCAGCAAGCCTTGACGTTGGACTTCAAATGAACAGAACGAAGACGCAATTGATGACTAACAGCACGAAACGTAGGGTTCAGGTAGATGGGCAAACAATACATTTTGTCGATGAGTATATTTACCTAGGCCAGATTGTCTCTTTCGATAACAGGCAAGAGAAAGAAATCGATCGCCGTATCGAAAATGCCTGGAAAAGCTTCTGGTCGTTAAAAGCATTTATGAAGGGCGATTTGCCCATTTCACTCAAAAAGAAACTTATCGACTTGTGTATTCTGCCTGTCCTAACCTACGGTGCACAAACATGGTCTCTAACCGAGGGTCAAAAGTCCAAACTCAAGGTTTGCCAAAGAGCAATGGAGCGGAGCATCTTAGGCGTAAAAAGAACGGACAGGGTCCGAAACACTACGCTTCGAGCCAAGACGGGCATAGCTGACGTAGGGTTCAAAACCGCCAAGCTAAAGTGGGATTGGGCTGGGCATGTTTGTCGGATGCACCCAGGTCGATGGGCAAAGATCGTCACCGAAAATTGGGTACCTCAAGGCGGATTTCGGCGAAGAGGTAGACCCCGGAAAAGGTGGCGTGAAGATCTCGACGCCTATCTGAAAGATTGGACTGAGGTTGCATTGGACCGTGATGAGTGGAAGACCGCGGGGGAGGCCTTGGCCCAGCAGTGGGATGTAGTAGGCTAGCTATAATATAATAATAATAAAGTCCTCTCCCAACACATCCATCAACATTCAAATTCATATCCATCCTCATTCAAACAAAAGAAAAACGGAGTAAGAATAATAATATATAGTATTTAATTTCAGATGCGCCTCGTGGTGGACGAGGCCCAGCGCCAGTGCCAGTACCAATACAATACAGCAAGGAGGCTCAAGTCGTGGCGGGTCTGGTTTGACTTGATGTCGTTACTGCTGCCAACGCTGAGTTCATTTTCCTACAGATATTTTCAAGTCGGACGATTGCTAAGACTCCATTCTATATTTCTTTATTACAAACAATTTTGTAAAGACTTTCAAGTAAGTTAATAGACATAGGAATCTTATATTCCTACATTAATTAATAATAGCGCAGTTCGTTCATTCCGTTATAACATTATATTACCTACATACCTGCCGAACCCCGAATTCGGTAATTGATAGATCACGAATTTTACGGGGGTCTGAATTGAGCCTTCAAACCCGTTTATAGAAGTCTTTTGAAGCGTATCTGAAGCTACCAAACGATATTTTCGTGTTCCTGCATATATTGTCCCATCTGTTGCCATGAGTCGTATCAATGTAACAGATCACGAATTTTACGAGGGTCAGAATTTACCGGAAGTAGCCTTTTATTTTTGCCAATTCTGTTTTTTTTAATTATTTTTCCCGAGATCACCATATAGCATATAGCAAATATATAGCATATATCAAATTCCCATCAGGGGTCTGGTCTTTGTATCTTATCACGACGGATACTTTCGGTGCCCTATCCATCTATAACATTTGATATCCTTAACTGAAATAAGAACGTTGATTGGTCGGATACCGCGCCCAAAACAAGATCTCTGTTTTGAATGTCAATCATAAACCCAATCAGTAAGTAGGTTAGTAAAAAAAGAGCTAATAAGAGTTAAGGACGTCAAATGTTACTCGATCGCTAGTCGTTTTCTGCAAAATACCTGACTTTTTCTAGGAACATTTGTTAATGTTTTCAACATTGTCTATATTATCCGTTTTTACGCAATATTTCTAGAGTTTTTGCGATGGTTCAAATTATCAAATCATCCTACGACATATACATGGCAGATAGATAATTTCAAGTACAGTAGAGCCGAATCCTAAAGTTACGTATGACAGCTCAACAACAGGTCGCTATAACCTTGTAACGTCGTCATCTTTTAAAAAAAAACCAATAATACCATATCTCCCTAATTAATTACAAGCAAAAGATATACATTATCATAACTCTAAACTAAAAAAAAATGTTTCCTTATATTAATATCATTTGAAATGCTAGATAACATTTTATTACTCATTCTGTAATACGCTCCTGCTAGGTTATACCGTTCGGATACATATATTTTTAGGCGAGGGGAGATCCATGCATGCTTCTCAGTCGCCCGTTAAACCAAATAAATTAAAATAACCTGTTAATTACGTACTTAGTATCAAATAGTCACAGCGATACAAGTATAGCGTATGTTTAGGTACATAACTAGTAATGCCAAATTAACAGCTGTCATACGTAACTTTAGGATTCGGCTCCACTGTAGGAATGTTTGAAGTGGAAGGCCTCGGTCAAAGTACATATAGTACTTTCCAAATGGGGACGTTCTTGAGAAAGCTAAAGGCAGGTCGATAATGTGGATAAAGCGAAAGATGATTGCAACGTGGCTAGTGGACAAAAGATACTCCCAGGAACAGGAATCTTGATTTATTTTAATTCCCCAGATGCGAACCATGTCGGTGGTGATCCGCGCGGCGGTGGTCGCGCTCCTGCTGCACGGGTTGGCTTGCGGCATGGTGCTGGTCTTCTGCAGAGCCTACGAGAACTCGGGTAGTAATTATTATGTTAAAAGTTTATGCGGCATAGTATTTTTAGTTAAAAGAACCATAAAGATTTTTAACCAAGAAGAATTTTAAATACTACTGAAGATAGATAAAAAGCTAGATAACAATAGTGTCTGGAAACTGCTATATAAATTGCTCGGGACAAACTATAATTGAAGACAGATATATTAATCTGTTAAACTTGAAACTTTTAATTTTATAAAGACTTAAAATATTTGTTTCAGGCGCAAAGTTTCCTCCACCAGTTGACAAACGAATATCTAAAGAGTATAAAGACATTATAGACTTTACCACGTGGAAGTGGGTGGATCAAAGAAATCAGTCAGGTACTTTACTTACTGGGTGAATTCTATAGAGAATGATATATTAGTAGTAAATGTAATGATATAAAAGTAGTCCTCCCATCCGATGTTCGGTGATCAACTAAAGAGAAGAATATAATGAATTAAGACTCTACCTGCTACAAGCAGCATTATTTAATGACAGTGTTTGATATTGCAGTTGTAGGCGTTTTTGTGTGCAGGTTGCCCGGTGACGGTCCCGAAGCACGCTCACGAGCACGCGCGCGGCAGCGAGGGAGCGCACCGCGACGTGGCGTGGTACCTGGTGCCGCGCGCGCGCGCAGCAGACTACCTCGTCGCCATCGCCGACGCCGTGGCCGTGCTGACGTGCACCAACCTCTTCCTGGTAGTGTAATAGCATAGTAGAAAGAGGGGAAGTAAGTTATCTTCATACAAACGCACCGTGCGCGGCTAGTATGTGCGGAACATAGTATCTATGCGCCGCCGCACGCACACTTACACAAAATCTCGTGGGGTTTCGTCGTGCGCCAGTCGGGACTAGCTCCGTACGAGGTTCGCGCGCGCGTCACGGCTTTTCGGCACCGCGAAATTAGCGGTATTAGCGGTCTGGATTGGACGACATCCGAATCCGACGAAACGTCGGTTTATTTTATCCCTTTTTTCATAAATAATACTGCTCTGAATCTTTACAAAACTTCTGTATTTGTTTGGAAAACCATTGTTGAACTTTATTGACTAATGATCACTGAATCAGTTATACAGAGATGAGATGTTATATTTGGCTAGGGCCGGGCTTTAAACTAATGAATATAGATTAAAAGAGCACTTCTTATCTGAACAATTTTGATGTATGTATTTATGTAGTAGTTTATTCGTATATGTATGTATCAATATATTGTTTAGTATATATGTATGTTTATTTAAGATAGTAATATACGGTAGGTATTTATTCTATGTATAGGTATGTAAGTATTTTAATTTTTTTGTTTTACTAGTCTCTGTTAATGTTGCATTTTCTTGTCCCCTCAAAATTATTTACTTTCTCTTACTACCATTGGGTTGGCTGGAAGAGATCTCTTCATAGAGATAAGTTCGCCCTTGCACACTATATTTGTAAATTACATTTCTTTTGTGTTTATGCAATAAAGTATATATATGAATTGGTTGACAGTACCATCTATCAGTAACAGTAACCTACCGTTTACTCGTGCTCATCACTACCCCGCGCCGTCCGTCTGTTGGCTCGTCGCTCTTTCTTTGATCGTAAACGGTTTTATCATCGTTTAGGTATAACCGACCTTACAAACCCTGTACTCAGATAATACAAGTAAAAAACACAACTCCCGACCCTTACCAATTTATAGACATTGAATTAAAATTTAGATAAAAAAAAAATTTTTTTTTCTGATTGAGAATTGATATTTCGGATTTATTATTCGCAATAAGTTACTGATCAGACGTACAACGTGCGATTGTGGTTGAGCAACATATGAAACAGGTAAATCGTTGGTAGGTACGCGTCGACATTTTTGCACGCACTTCACTAACTGGTGAATCGTTAGTGATGTCACGAGAACGTAACTTATCTGATCGTGGGCGCGCGGCGTAAAGAATCAGCCATGAAGTTACAGTAGTAAAGTGCACTCCTTCGGGTCTATCAACATCAGCAGCAACACTGGAACAAGTGACTCAATTTCGACACAAAATTATGCGCAATCCGATTTTTTACCCATTTAAGAAAGATCGAAGTCATATCCCTAGCCTTATCCCGTGCTCGAAATACCCCTAAAAATTGCAATAAAAACCGTTTCCATTACCCCAAAACACAGTTTGTTAGCCATTTCGTGTGCGTCTCTCCACCCAGCCCAAACGATATAGGTGTTTTAATCATATATCAGGATTTAGAGCATAATTGGAGCACCCACATACTGAAGTCAGTAAATTGGAGCATCAATAGGAATGACGCTGCGAGCTAAAAACCGTGGGCCGGCTGGGGAGATTCTCGTCAGCGAGCCCATGCTAGATCTCAGGTACTGTTGAGAGTAGAGCAATGTGTTATATCTCTAGATTTAAAGCATAATTGGAGCAATCTGCTGCCGAAAAATCAACTTCAAAACTGTTATATGAAAGAAGTTATACGCGATTATCTGTGGGCTTGCTGGGGAGACGTCTCTCCAGCGAACCAATTTGGATCTCATAAACGGTAGGGATTTCAGTTTTGATCTTAAGTTGTACATACGTGCCCTAATTGGAGCAATAAGCTCCAAAAAATTTAGTACTCTGTATTCAATAGTTTTCGAGATATAGGTCTTTGAAAATGGTATGTACGGCGAGACGTCTCTCCAGCGAGCCCATCTGATGAGCAATAACTACCGAACGTAGAGTCTTCGAAAATAGCTCAAATTAAAACTTATAATTAGAGCACTAAGCTCCAAATAGAAGAAAGTTCTAGGTTCTACAGATTTCACGCTATAAACGAAAAACACTTTTGCCGCCAAAAAATTTAAATTCCCCAATCGCGCGACGTTGCCAATGGACGCGTCACGAAACGTTCATTCAAGCAAAAATAATATATCTTGTGCTGCTAAGTTTAAGAGTGTGTTTAGTCTAACCGAGCCAAGTACATTCTAGAAATAATAGTCAGGCGCCCATATCAAATCCACTTACCGCATTTGTTAATTTTATTATGAACATAAATTGTATTATAATTATCATCGGTACCTGCTTATTACTGTCTTTTTAAAATTAAAGATAGTGTCCAAATCGGGGCACTTATTAGAATTGAAACCGGGATGTCAGTAGGTAAACAGGTTCTTGGATTGAAATAAAACAATTTGACAGATTCGTTAAAGTATATTACCTACTTTTTGTTACTTTATAATCAGTCTTGGTTATAATTATAAATAGACACCATAATTTTATTTCCTAAAATAATCATAGACATAAATTAAGATCTAATTTAAAATCACAGTAATTGTTTCAATTACAATCAAATATACCTACCTATACTTTGTAAAATATAGCTCGGGTCGTATGACAGCAGGCAGGAAATATCATAACATCACAGGTGCAAAAAGAATCCTTTAAAACTGTATGTGTTTGACATCTGTCATAGTACCCAAGCTACATTTTACAAAGTATAACTACCTACTTACATAGAATTGACAGTGATGACTGATAAAAATCATGATGAAAATAAAATGATGGCGGCAATTCTGGACGCACTGTTTCTTACAATGAGATTATTATTTTGAACGGGATTACTACCACGATTGTATTATACCTCGAGATTTCATCCCAGTTCCATGTGACATGGTCACGAGCAGACTATTTATTTACTAATTAGCACTATTCTTTAACTAAAACAATACTAAACAATAAAATTCAAGTAGGTTTTGGGACATCTTATTATCTCATAATATCATCTAATTAATTATATCCAATTGTACCTACTTAAAATTTGAAATATTTTTAAACTGCAGCCACAGGCGGGACGTACTTTTGTCTGTCACCTTCTTTTGTATACCATAACATATTTTGAGCCACCTGTTCTTTTCTTCCATGCTGGACTGGGAGAGATAGAAAAGCATAGAATGTTCCAGCTTCCCTTCCTCCCGGGCATGCTGTAGAAGTCAGCAAAAGGGACTCGAGGGTTAGTGTATTGTAATTTGGGCGATGGGCTGACAACCTGTCACTATAGCAATACACATTACAATCTAAAAGTGCCCTCAATTTATGTCAGACGTGGCGAAAGCGCCTTTTACGAGGCGTTTAACGCTCTGCCTACCCCGTAAGGGATAAAGGCGTGATTGTATGTATATGTATGTATGTTCTTTTCGTTTTTTTTTATCAAGGTTTTTATACATGTAATTTCAAACGAAATTAGTAATTTAAGGAAATCTGTAGGAACCTGTTATTAATAATATGATACAATTTATTTCCATAATAAAATTAACAAATGCGGTAAGTGGATTTGATATGGGCGCCTGACTATTATTTCTAGAATGTACTTGGCTCGGTTAGACTAAACACACTCTTAAACTTAGCAGCACAAGATATATTATTTTTGCTTGAATGAACGTTTCGTGACGCGTCCATTGGCAACGTCGCGCGATTGGGGAATTTAAATTTTTTGGCGGCAAAAGTGTTTTTCGTTTATAGCGTGAAATCTGTAGAACCTAGAACTTTCTTCTATTTGGAGCTTAGTGCTCTAATTATAAGCTTTAATTTGAGCTATTTTCGAAGACTACGTTCGGTAGTTATTGTGCATCAGATGGGCTCGCTTGAGAGACGTCTCGCCGTACATACCATTTTCAAAGACCTATATCTCGAAAACTATTGAATACAGAGTACTAAATTTTTTGGAGCTTATTGCTCCAATTAGGGCACGTATGTACAACTTAAGATCAAAACTGAAATCCCTACCGTTTATGAGATCCAAATGGGCTCGCTGGATAGACGTCTCCCCAGCAAACCCACAGATAATCGCGTATAACTCATTTAATAGTACAGTTTTGAAGTTGATTTTTCGGCAACAGATTGCTCCAATTATGCTCTTAATCTAGAGATATAATACATTGCTCTACTCTCAACAGTACCTGTGATCTAGCATAGGCTCGCTGACGAGAATATCCCCAGCCGGCCCACGGTTTTTAGCTCGCAGCGTCTTTCCTATTGGTGCTCCAATTTAATTTAATTATTTAATTACAACGGGTAACCCTATTACAGTAATTAATAAAATAACATTGTAACAATACTACTTAAATAAAATTTGCGATAAATTTGGTAATAAAAAATTCACAAAGGTCAAGAACATAACAATATAAAATTCAAATTAGTCAATTATAAAAAGCATAAAATTTTAGGTCAAATTTAAAGTTAACTTAGTATGTAGTCAATAACATAACAATATACAATTTCAAATTCATATTGGGAAAAACATTTCATTCATTTAAATACAACTAGATTCATCAACAGCATTGTTCGACTCACAATAAATAGTTAGAGCTTTAAATAGTTTAGTCGATGAGTCATTAAAAATATCTATACAACACGAATGGTTGTGAAATAGATTAAGGTATTTCATCATCCGACAGAGAGGGGAGTTTTCACGCGAAACAGTTTGGCAACTAGGTACTGCAAAGAGACGTTTCTGACGACAGGCTCGTATCCTAGACATATATTTGTCAGGTACATGCAGCCGACACAACAGGTCATGTAGCTCGGGACAGTCTATGGCTCCATGCAACACCTTTAAAGCTGTTGTTAATTCGTCTTTTGATCGTCTCATCTGCAACGAATTCATGCCTAATGCACCCAGCAGAAACGCTGTGGGGTACAAAAATGGGTAATACCCAGCAGTACGTTTGTACAGGTACCTCAGGAAAGCCTTTTGAACTTTTTCGATCATATTTGTGTAAAGCGCTTCGTGTGGATTCCATATGCAAGAACTGCTTTCCAACTTGCTCCTTACAAGACTGTTAAACAGAAGTTTCATGACATTTGGATCGCGAAGATCACGCATGTTGCGGATAACAAAACCAAGGCGTCTAAAAGACTCCGTTGTAAGAGACTGAATATGACTGTTAAAAGTAAGACATTGGTCAAATGTCACTCCCAAGTCTTTAACATTTGTTTTTCGCACTATTACCTCCTCGCCTAACTTGTACGTAAAACACAAGGGTTGCTTCTTGCGGCCAAAGGACATGACACTACACTTTGTGGGATTCACCTGCATATTATTATCCTTACACCACTCTAACTTCAGTATGTGGGTGCTCCAATTATGCTCTAAATTTATTACTCATTCATCTTGCCTACTCTATGCTGATGACCTAAAACTCATACGTCCGATTCAGTCCCCCGACGATAGCTTTCGACTTCAGGCTGACATAGATGCGATTTTTCAGTGGAGTTTTAAAAATAAATTGTTATTCAACCCATCTAAATGCACTGTTCTTTCATATACCCGCTCTATTCAACCTTTGCATAGTAAATATTACTTAGGGACGGAAATGATTACTCGTGTAAATTCAATCAAAGATTTACGGGTACTTTTTGATACGAGGTTAACATTTAATGATCATATTGGATCTTTAGCTGTAGAAAGCTTTCGCAAACTTGGTTTTGTCATTCGGAATGCTAAAGAATTCAGTGATCCAAAGGCAATAGAACAACTTTATACAGCATCAGTTAGAAGTAAAATCGAGTCAGCATCTGTTACCAAATAACAGGACCACATGAAAGCACATACTCACTATTATTAGAAAAAGTTCAAAAAGCATATCTCAGATTTCTCTAAAAAAAAGTTTTTGGTTACTACCCATTTTTATAAGGCAGTTTAAATTACAATTCTCTAGAGACGCGAAGAAATTTTCAATTGATTACAACCGTTATTAAAATCTTACGAGGGGAATATAACAGTTCTGGTGCCATTCCATGCTGGACTGGGAGTGATGGAAAAACATAGAATGTGCCAGCTGCATCACCTCCAGAGCATGCTGTAAAAACCAGCTAATGGATTCGATGGTATATTGCAATTTTAGGCGATGGGCTGACAACCTGTCACTAAAGCAATATACGTCATGATCATCTGTAATAATCCTCAAAACTTGTCAGACGTGGCGGAACGACCTTTGTTTAGGTCGTTTTCGCTCTGCCTACCCCATTAGGGATAAAGGCGTGATTATATGTATGTATGTATGTGATTTGGTGACACAAGCTCGTAAGGTTTTATGTCCCTGATAAGTATTTACGGGGTCGCTCACACCTTTCTTCCTTCCATGCTGGACTGGGAGAGATAGAAAAACATAGAATGTTCCAGCTGCCCTTCCTCCCGGGCATGCTGTAGAAGTCAGTAAAAGGGACTCGAGGGTTACAGTGTATTGTAATTTAGGCGATGGGCTGACAACCTGTCACTAAAGCAATACATATTACAATCTAAAATTGCCCTCAATTTTTGTCAGACGTGGCGAAAGCGTCTTTTATGGGGCGTTAAACGCTCTGCCTACCCCATTAGGGATAAAGGCGTGATTATACGTATACGTATACGCTCACACCGCCTTCTCCCCATTCCTGATTGTCGCACTGTATCGCACCGACAGTCACCAATCTTGCGTGGGGTTGGTTTAGTAGAGGGGCTGTTGGCTCTTAACCCGCGGGTAGATCATCATATCTTTGCAGATATGTGGCACTACATTAATAGATAATCTTTGAGCTTTTGTGAAAATTTATAAATGTTATTTAACTTCGGTAGCTTATTGTTTCTCTTTGTTTGTACAACCTATTGAAATAGTTTTAGTTATGTTTTATTATACATATTTATAATACATACATACATACATACATACATATAATCACGCCTTTATCCCTAATGGGGTAGGCAGAGCGTACACGACCTAAACAAAGGTCGTTCCGCCACGTCTGACAAAGTTTTGAGGGTTGTTTAAGATAGATTTGTAGGTATATAGCTGTAGTGACAGGTTGTCAGCCTGTCGCCTAAATTGCAATATACAGAAACCCTCGGATCCCTTAGCTGGTTTTTACAGCATGCCCGGGAGGAAATGCAGCTGGCACATTCTATGTATTTCTCTCGCTCCCAGTCCAGCATGGAAGTACATATATAATGGTTTTATAATTTATAGTTTTGTTTAATGTATGGATTTGTTAAAAATCTCTTAGTCTCAATTTATAGATCTCGTTAAGTTTAATAGGTAGGTATATAAAAGAAGTAGTTTTAAGTTTATTATTATATTATTTTTTTCTTTCTTGTACAATCGCTTTAGGGTTGCCTGTAATGGTTGTATGTTATAAACAAAAAATATAAAAACACCTATCACGTTTGGGCTAGGTGGAGAGACGCACACAGCCATTTCTTCTGTTGCGTATGTGAGGGTGCAGCTGCAAGCGCCTGATAAAAATGGGAGTCATTTGGACGATATGGCTTTTAAACATGAAATCCGAATCACGTCTGCTCAATTTAGCAAAATAAAAATGATCTACACCCTTCAGTTTTTTATTTATTCAATTAAAAGTTGAAACGTTTCCGCTGGACACTCTTTACTACAGTCGAGTTGTTTGAATTATTTTTTAAAATACTTGTTTCCTACAGTGTCGTCAATACTCGCGACATAACTCTAATTTAAATTCTTAGCTAGTGCTGTCACTTTCTTAACTTTGACATAAGAACAGGATAGCAAATGAACACAAGACTTTAAAATTCCTAATCTGACATAAGACTGCTTATTTGACGTAAAATAAGGAAGCATGCTCTATGCTCAGTTCTTATTTTAAGCGTCTTACGTCAGATTAGTCATGTCAAAGTCATGTGTTTATTTGCTATTCTGTAGTTAAGTTACAATAAAGAAAGTGACAGCGCTATTTAAGAATTAGTTAAGGAACAGTGCGTGCAGAATTGCCGCCAATACCTCATTAATAATTTACATTTATTTTGCAGATGGTTACTGTTACAATGGATGAAATTTTGTTTGATGCCGTCGTGCATCACTTGCTTTATTTAGTAAGACTTTGGATTAGCAGCCTGGCCATCATAACTACCTACACCAAGTTCCGAGAAATGTATAATTTCGACTACAACGTGTCCAGTTTGCTGAAGTATATGAAAATTAATGGTATATCGTATAGTCTACAACAAGCTGTTAAAAGATATACATCTCTCCTCTGGCGGCGATCTAAAGGTAGGTACAATTTATAACACGGTGGACATTCTTTGGAAATTATAGACATTATGACCTTAGGCCACACACACTGATGTAGGTCCTCAGCAGCAGCATCACAGCAACTAAATATTAATGAATGCCATCATTGTAGGATACGACCCTGGTGCAGCTCATTTATCACGTAGATGAAAGAGCGTACGTGAACCCCCCTGCCTCACCCCGCACAACTCCAACATGCATGATCTTTGACAAGGCTCCTCCCCCCCTTCCCCTACTATATTTGTTTCTATCTATCTAGGAAGGTGTTTATATACTCAGGTAACGAGATCCCGTCACTGGCGTATGCAGTGCCGGCGTGTCAGCAGCAGGACCTGTTCTCGTCGCTGTACATGCACCACCTGCGCGCGCCGCCGCTGCTGCGCGCGCAGCCCGAGTACTTCCTGCGCCAGCTCGGCGTGCGCATGAAGAAGATCGTCCTCTTCCCAGGTGCAGCCTTCTACTGACAAACAGCAATAAGCACCTTTCATTGTTTTAAGTATTATGAAATGGTTTCTCTTTTACAGGGAAAACTGTAGTTCAAAAGGGCGACATTATTCCAACAATATATTTTATTCATGAAGGTGAAGTAGAGAAGTGGTTCACCGATGAAAAGTAAGTTTTTTATCAAAATGTAGGTATTATTTAAGAACTCTTTTAATTTCAATAGGTTTGCTGGCTGAACTCTAGGTCAGAGGTGATCAGATCAACGATGATACGATGTCCCCCAGAGCATCAAAGGCAGTACAAACTTCTACGTACGTAAGGTGGTCAGGGTCGGGTCGATCTGGGGTTGGTTTTCTTCACTCTTGTGCGGCAGGAAAGTCTGTTCTGACTATCAGATCTGGCTTTTTAAGCTTTCTTCAGGTTGTTCGTTGATAGCGGGCGGCCTCTTCCCCTTTTGTTCCACTAAACTATGTAATTTATTGAAAATAGAACCATCCTAAATGTAAACGTAGTTGCAATGATGGACTTTAACTTAAACTTCGATTTACAGCGGAGAGAGCCAGCTGGCGTCGGTGCTCACTACCAACATGTATTTCGGCCTGCTGCCCGGCCTGCTGCGGAATCGCGCCTACGCATGCTCCTACTGCACCCGCACGGTAGGTTCCCCCCCCACACACGTATTCCTACTGTACCCGCACGGTAGGTTCCCCCCCCCCACACACGTATTCCCACTGTACCCGCACGGTAGGTTCCCCCCCCCCACACACGTATTCCCACTGTACCCGCACGGTAGGTTCCCCCCCCCCCCCACACGTATTCCTACTGTACCCGCACGGTAGGTTCCCCCCCCCCACACACGTATTCCCACTGTACCCGCACGGTAGGTTCCCCCCCCCACACGTATTCCTACTGCACCCGCACGGTAGGTTCCCCCCCCCCACACACGTATTCCCACTGTACCCGCACGGTAGGTTCCCCCCCCCCACACGTATTCCTACTGCACCCGCACGGTAGGTTCCCCCCCCCACACACGTATTCCCACTGTACCCGCACGGTAGGTTCCCCCCCCCCACACACGTATTCCCACTGTACCCGCACGGTAGGTTCCCCCCCCCCACACGTATTCCTACTGTACCCGCACGGTAGGTTCCCTCCCCCCACACACGTATTCCTACTGTACCCGCACGGTAGGTTCCCCCCCCCCACACACGTATTCCTACTGTACCCGCACGGTAGGTTCCCCCCCCACACACGTATTCCTACTGTACTCGCACAGTAGGTGCCCCCCCCCCTCACGTATTCCTACTGTACTCGCACGGTAGGTGCCCCCCCTCCTCACGTACTCCTACTGTACTCGCACGGTAGGTGCCCCCCCCTCTCGTATTCCTACTGTACCCGCACAGTAGGTGCCCCCCCCTCACGTATTCCTACTGTACTCGCACGGCAGGTGCCCCCCCCCTCACGTATTCCTACTGTACTCGCACGGTAGGTGCCCCCCCTCCTCACGTACTCCTACTATACTCGCACGGTAGGTGCCCCCCCCCTCTCGTATTCCTACTGTACCCGCACAGTAGGTGCCCCCCCCCTCACGTATTCCTACTGTACCCGCACGGTAGGTGCCCCCCCCCCTCACGTATTCCTACTGTACTCGCACGGTAGGTGCCCCCCCACTCACGTATTCCTACTGTACCCGCACAGTAGGTGCCCCCCCTCCTCACGTATTCCTACTGTACCCGCACAGTAGGTGCCCCCCACACGTATTAATACTGCACCCGCACTTGGTAAACTTCATAAGTGCTTTATCAGCTGATGACAACTCAATATTCATAAAATAACGATAATCTATTTACCGCAGGTTGTGGAGCTGGTGTACCTGAGCTTGGAGAACTGGTCTGACTTGTTGGACAACTACCCCGACATCAAGCGAGACATTTATGCTAATCTTCAGAAATCTGCGCCTGATCATACACATGCTATTTTTAAAACAGTGTGATGTAAAAATACTCCGTGATTTTACATTCACTGCTGAATACTGGGTCTATTCAGAACAATAATCTAAATTAATATGCAAATACTTATATATAGTTATTTCAATTTATGTCAAAATTAAATTTGTTGTTCCCAATATAACCTTACTAATCTATACTTTGAAATAGGTATCTTCCCAAACGATCTTAAAAAATCAATAATTGCTCCGGTGTATAAGGGTGGTGACAGAGACAGTATCAATAATTATCGACCTATCTCGGTTCTTCCAGCTATATCAAAAGTATTGGAAAAGCTGATCAATAAAAGACTGCTTAACTTTTTAGAAAATAATAATATTTTATCACCAACTCAGTTCAGCTTTCGGCAAGGTAGATCAACGGAAGATGCTGTATCTGCTCTGAGCTCGCTAGTGATCAAACAGTTGGATCGACATAAGAGGAGTGTCTCAGTTTATCTGGACCTGAAAAAAGCTTTTGATACTGTCTCTCACGCCATCCTTATGCACAAACTGGAAAGGTGTGGTGTTAGGGGAGTGGAGCTAGACTTGTTTAAGGACTACTTGACGAACAGAAAACAGCAAGTTAATTTGGGAAACCACGTCAGTGAGGAGGTGGGCGTGTCAGTGAGTGTACCTCAAGGTAGTGTCCTTGGACCTACACTATTTCTTATTTACATCAATGATTTACATACATATGTACGAAACACATCATTTTTCTCCTATGCTGATGACCCAGCCTGTGTCTTCACTAGTAAAACCTGGGATGGTGTTAAAATCAATGCAGAACAAAGTCTGAAGGACATAAACAAGTGGTTAAATAACAATTCAATTATATTTGCCACAGTATATATGTTCATATTCATATTTATTTATTGCATTCACATACTTCATTTAATTAACAGTTCAAATATTTAAGTTAGTAGGTAGTATATGACCCTGGTAGGGTATCGCAATGTTCACATAAAATCAACATGTTTTTTATATTACGCATGCATTACATTATATGTTAATTATCACATTCATTAAAAAGTAATTGATCCTACAAATTAAGGTAATACAGATTCGATAATTTTATGTCCTAATAAATTGCTTTTACAAAAGATGTCATATAGAATTTCTTATTATAAATGGTAATGTCAGTTAAAAATAAAAATGTACAAAATAAGTCAATAAAATAATAAAAAATCATGCGGGTTCAATTTAACAATGTCATCAATAAAAAATAAAAATAAAACATCTATATAACATACCTACTTATTCTATTATCAATTATTTTAAGGAAATAAATTATTATTATTAATTCGTTTATTTATTTAATTTGCCCTTTTTAATATCATTCAAAAATTCGTCTACTTCATAAAAACATTTTTTTATTAGATAATCTTTTAATTGTCTGTATTCTATTTGGGATTTTATTATTTCCGGTATCGCATTGTATATTTTTATTGCTGAAAAATAAGGACCTTTTCTATACATTTCGAGATTGCATGTAGGCGGTTCAATGTCGTTTATTGCTCTGGGTCGTAAATTGCGTATTGGTGGAATATCTTTTCGAAATGTAAACAATTTTGAGTTCTTTCTAACAAATAAAGCTGTTTCTAATATGTAAAGGGATGGGAGGGTCAGAATTTTCAGTTCAATAAAGTGTGGGCGGCAGCTATCCGTTTGCTTAATGTTGACAAGCACACGAATGCATTTTTTCTGCATGACAAACAGGTCTTGAGCGTCTGTGCTGTCGGCCCAGAGGACAGTTGCATATCGGAGCCACGCTTCCGCATACGCGTAATAAGCAATTAACGCGGTCTCTAAATTCGTGTTTCTTTTAGAATACTTAGTGCGTATAAGAATCTAGAAAGTTTTGTTTTAATGTTAGAAACATGTGCTTTCCAGTTCAGGTTGTAATCTATGGATAAGCCTAGTAAGGTGTGTTCCAGTACTTCTTCTAGTTTTACGCCACCTATTTCTATGTTTATGTCGAGCGGCAGTCTTTGGTAAGGGCGAAATTGAATTAATTTAGTTTTTAACAAATTTATCTCTAAATTACGCTCATTTAGCCAATGCATTATTAAGCCAAGTGTGTCGTAAATTTTTCTGTTATGATTTTCGTTTTTCTCGAATTTAAAAATTAATGATATGTCGTCAGCAAACAAAACGCTCTCTATGTCTAGTATTTTAGGTAAGTTATTAATATATATCAGAAACATAGTACTCCCGATCACACTGCCTTGAGGAATTGACCCTTTAACCTCTTGAACTTTCGATGATACCGTATGGAGTTCATTTGTTTTCTCATTCAAATATTCGACCTGTACGATTTGTTTACGGTTTTCCAGATATGACGACATCCATGCATAGGGTAAACCTCTTATACCTACTTTGTATAGATCTGATAACAAAATTTTATGTGAAACGCGATCATATGCTTTGCTGAGATCTAATAACAAGCCAACAACGTTATAGTTTTCGTCAATAAAGTCTAATGCTTTTTGTATGTAGGTATAAACCGCATCCGTGGTCGATCTGTTTTTTCTAAACCCGAATTGCTTGTCATCTAATATTTTGTATTTTTCGAAGAAGTTAGACAGTCTATTGCACATTGCTTTTTCGAATATTTTTGAAAATGATGGTAACAATGCTATTGGACGATAATTACTAGGTTCATGTTCATTTCCTTTTTTGAAAATTGGCTTTATGATCGCGGTTTTTAGGAGTTCTGGAAATCGGCCTTCTTCGAATGATTGATTGACTAGCATAGTTAGTGTAGGAGTTAAGCTAATGGCGCATGTTTTTATAAGAGACGTAGGTATTTCATCCGTTCCGCAACTATTTTTGTTCTTTAGATTTCGGATTATGCAATGGATTTCTTTCTCGCTCATTGGTCTAAGGTACATTGAATTCTCGCAGGTTTGCTCGAGTAGCGGGTGCGGCGGAGGGGCGCGGGGGATAGGCATGGTTGATTGATTATTTGATATATTTATAAAAAAAATATTAAATATTTTAGCTACTTGACTAGATTCCTCCGTGATTTCATTTTGATTTATTTTTAATGCAATTATTTTTTTCTTTTTAGGTTTTGGTTTTTGTTGATTTACTTGATTAATTATTTTATACACAGTTTTAGTTTTATTGTTCGAACATGAGATTTCCTTTGAGTAATTTATTCTTTTGGACGTGATGACGCATTTCTTAAAGATTTTTACAAATAATTTAAAATGATTTTTTAGGGTTTTGTTTTTAGGGGCTTCGTTTATAATTTTTTTAGTAATCTTTTATGTAGGCTAGACTTTTTTAGACCTTTAGTTATCCATGTTTTTCTTTTTAATGCTTTTATTTTTATTCGTTTTTTGAGTATTGTCCTGTTTAGAGTATTTGTGAGAGTTGTAATAAATATTTCATAGTTTTTATTTATACCTATCTTTTGTATATACAAGTATGTTATTCCAATTTATTGTTTCTAGCTGATTTTTAAATTTCTGTATATTCGACTCGCTGTAGCATCTTTTTTCTACGAACCATGTTTTATTTAAATTTATTTTTTTATTTATATTGAAGGTATATATCACAATGCTATGGTCAGATATCCCGTTGTGTACTATTATTGAATTACTGTCTTTATTATTTGTGTAAATTAGGTCAATACATGTTGCCGTTTGGTTTGTAATACGAGTTGGTTCTCTAATATTATTATGAAGATTACATGTTAACATTAGGTCATCTAGTTTTTTCCGATCTCAATTTTTTTTCAGATCTATGTTAAAATCACCGCCTATAATTATATGTTTATTCGTTTTGTTTTCGAATTTTTGCAAGATTTTTTCTAACATTTTAAAGAAAATGTCTATTTCGCGGTCAGGTCTGTAAATAAATACAATTATAACATTATTCTTTGTTAGTTCAATACAACAACATTCTGAATAAAACTCTTGCGATAGGTCTGTTATATGTTGGCGTTCTGAATATTCGATGCCCTCTCGTACTAGTATAGCCATTCCACCGTGTATTCGCACCCGTCGGTGAAACACATTCGCGTATTCATAACCTTGTATTTTTAGCATTTCTGCATTTACTTGTGTTAAACATAGCACATCATGGTGTTCATCGTCTAAGTAGCATTCTAGAGTATCTGCTTTGCTGTTTAGACCTTGCATATTTTGAAACATGATACTAAAGGTTTTTTCGAAAGGAATCAGAGTTCAAATCTCTTGTATCACAGCTGGTAAGGTTTTTATTTTTTTCTGGTATAATTTCACTCTGACTAGGTTGTAAATCCTGTCTGTATAGTCTTCCTTCTATGTTTAATCTATTCTCTCTTATGACCGCATGTCTTCCTTTCTTTCTTTCCTCGCGTAGCACCTCTTGTAGTTTCCTTCTCTCTTGCATTTGTTGTTTGTTTAGTAGTTCTGATAATGCTATTCCTGTGTTTTTGAAACATTGTTTATGTTCCAACAAATATCTAGTCATTCTTTTACTAATAAGTTCTACTAATAGTGGTCTTTTGTGTCCTCTTTTTCCTAACCTATTTACATTCTCTATGTATCCTGTTAGATTTACATTGTAAAGTTCTTGAAATAAGTTTATCACTCTGTCATGTAAATCGTTTTCTTCTTCTTGGTGGTATTCTTCCAAGCCATAGATTACAAACTTTTTAGCTTTTTCATATAGGTTTCTGTGGCTGTTTGTTATTTTGTATTGTAGGTTATTTATTTGTTGTTCCAATTGTGCTCTGTCTTCTTCCAATTTTGTGATCTTCTCTTGTAATTTTTCTGACTCTATTTTTAAAATTTGCTGTTCCTTTGTTATTTTGTCATATTGTGTTTTAACTTGCTGGTTTATGGATTTTATAGCTGCTTCTAATTTATTTTCTATAGTCGATTTCAAAATTGCCATGTCTCTGAGGATATAATTGGTGTTGTCTTGTGGCTTTTCATCTAGTAGTTTGCTAATCGAATCAAGTGTGAGCTCTTTTGGCTGGTTTGTTATGTTGACACACAAGCAGAGAGCAATGTTTCCGTATAAATACATAGTTGTAACACTTGTAACGATGTTGCTAATGATGATGACTGTGGCTGCCCTACTCTAAATAAGGTTAAAGAAACCAAATATTTGGGTGTGATTATTGACCAAAGGCTATCGTGGTATCCCCATCTCGAATATATGGTCAAAAAACTAAGGAAGTCGATGTGGATTTTTAAATCACTTAGGCATGTGACACCTACGACAGCCGTTTGCTCACAGGGATCTGAAAGAAATGTCCTCAGGGATATATATGTAGCGTTGGTTCAGCCGATTCTGTTGTACTGTATTACTCTCTGTGGAGGTGCTGCCAAAACCCGTTTCCTTGATATTGAACGTGCGCAACGCGGCCTAATAAAAATTATGTAGTTTAAAAAAAGAACATTTGCTACCGATCATTTATATGGGTTATGTAAACTTCCATCGGTCAGAAAATTATACATAATGAATTTGCACAGAAACATAAAAGTCTGCCGTATGATCCAAAACTCGCCATATTCCAATACTATTTTTGCGGACAGAGAATATGAAAAAAATCTCTGCTGAGCTGTATAATTCCATAAATAAAGAGTTAAATTTATACAGCAAGATTTAACACAAATGGAAAGGGGATATCACAAAATGGTCAATTAAAACATACGAAGAGGTAGAAAAGATAACAAACAACTAATATTAATAATATCGAAGCAAAAGAAATATACGCATATGGGTAAATAAAATACATAATCTCTCACACGCACGCACACACACACAAACCGGCACATTAGAATTAGTATTAAAGAAGTATTATAATTATAGTTTTAGTTTTCTTTGAATTTTTATTTTAGTAAAGTCAATCAAATGTAAAATTTGTTTTCTTTTTACTTATCTTATCTTATTTAGCCCACATCATCCCACTGCTGGGCAAAGGCCTTTTACTAGCGTACTAAAAACAACTGTATTTTATGGAAGAGCGGTGCCTCCTGACACAGGCTTTTGGCTTAAAAGTAGGCATCAACCAAAACTGTTATAATGCACTTTGTAAAAAGAAATAAATGATTTATGATTTGATATAAATAAAAAAATATCTATGATTTTATGATTAAAAAAAAATATTTATGATAAAAAAAATGGTTTATGATTAAATAATTTTCCGTTAGTTCCCTCGGAGTTTTAATTATTACCCTACTGACTAACTAGTGGGACATTTTCGTTCCAGTAGTTCCAGCTAAGGGATCCGAGGGTTTCAGTATATTGCAATTTAGGCGATGGGCTGACAACCTGTCACTACAGCAATATACCAATATACAAACCTATCTAAAATAACCCTTTCGGAATTCTGATTACGCACATTACTGATGGATAAGTCATATCGACTACTGCGGAATCTGGCCCATCTAACACTTCCAGACGACCTAACTTATACTTGTTTCTACGCAACAATGCGAAAAAGGTGCGGATCCCTGGTGCGCAGAATATGGAGTAGCACCAACAGCATCCTGAACATGATCGGGAGTAGGCTCGACTGTCAGTATCTGAGTCATTGTTGCGCTATTTCAAGCGGAATGGGGCAGCGGTGACTTATCATACTGTTATTTTATTATATACCTATCTAATATCTCTCATTTTTCTAACATAGTTATAAGTTTTACTAATATTATGAGTCCTGGTTACTTGAATAAAAATCTTTATTATTATTATTATAATCAGCTGGTTACATTACCTACTCGATGAACACTTTAAAACAAGAAAAAAACTTAAAAACTTTTGCTGATAATGATAAGGCAAAATTCTACGGGGCGACAAGAGGTCTAGGTGAAACAATGGGTGACTGTGACTGGGCGGCACGACTACGTGGACTCGCTAGTTATTGCGATTTCGGCACCGCTTTGGATACTGTTTTGGCAGAGCGATTCGTCCTCAGCTTAGGACCACCTTGTTTCTCGCTCTTCTTAAGAGTTTCTCGCAGTGTTTAATGTGGTGGATTTAACATAATGATCTGCTGGCGAGGAACGATGCAGTAAGAGTCAGAATCAAAGTAAGGCGTTACCGTATGATTCGAATTGATATCCCCCCGCAACAGTTTCTTGAGCATTGGAATATAAATCAGCAGTGCATTCTAATGACTTTTAGGTTAGCGTATGCACAATATATAATAGTACTATATAGCGTAGGTTAGATTACATTAAGGTTACCAAAGAATAAATACTGATGACTAGGCTGCATGGGCTCACGCTCTTTGCCTATCTTAATGGGAGAATTGAAAAAAAGAAACTAAGACGTCAAGTGTCAAGTTCTCTATTATTAAGTCTGTGTGTAATCGTTTCGTGCCAATGCCAATATCATGCGATAATGAGAATTAGATATTTCAAAAGAAATTATTGCCAAAAAAATTGAAAAGTACAATATTTTCAATATGCCCATTCAAAGATTAATGTGTTTTTCGAGGGCTTTGGTTCAATGTAGCCATTCTAATCTGATTCCAAAACCTACTCTGCTACAACTACACAAGTGCAGGTAAGTACCGCACTTCATGCAAGCATTTTGTGCTGTTTATTCATTTATAAACCTCAACGGTGAGTAAAACTTCTTATCGTTTCGATCGTAGTAAAAGTATTGGATATGAAGATAGCTCTCTAAACTTTTCATGTTTTAAGTGACTGATTCCAAGAGTTCACGAACCTACTATTTATTTTGCATCTTTGCTCTTACTGCTTGTAAACTTTGTAAGTTTTGTATTATTATGTTACAACTACTTATTACTTTCTTTTCAGATTTATATCAGTTGACAGGTCAAAACAAACAAAGGCACTTAAAAATGAAAAGGAAAAGGTACAAATGTATATCGTTCAACGGTACATTGATTATGTCAAAAACTACACATCTGTTTTGGAAAAAAGATTTCCTACAGCTGTAAAAATGTACAGAGTATTCAGCATTGGTATAAGAGATTTTTTGAGTGATTTAAAAACATATATAACTCTGAGACTCAGAATAACAAAGGATCGAGGATTTACAAACATGAGTCGGGAACATATTGAGCTATATCATAAAATGCCATCTGACATGTGTAGAATAGCGCCAGTGCTTATACTGTCTGCTATCCCTTTTGGAAATTACATTATATTTCCTTTAGCGTAAGTCTTTTCCTTAATTATGTGTTATTTAGCTTTTCTTTTAGTTATTGAATTAAATTCAATTTCTCTGCAATAACATAAAACATAATACAGATGTTACAATTTATATTGATTTAGATTCACTTGTTTTACTTTTGACTTTCACTCAAATAGTAAATCTTCCACACTGGACTGCGAGCGAGAGAAAAACATAAAATGTTCCAGCTGCATTTCCGGGAGGGCATGCTGTAAAAACCAGCTAAGGGATCCAATGATTTTCAGTATATTGCAATTTAGGCAATGGGCTTACAACCTGTCACTACAGCAATATACCTGCAAATCTATAATAAATAATCCTCAAAACTTTGTCAGACGTGGCAGAACAACCTATGTTCAGGTTGTTTATGCTCTGTTCACCCCATTAGGGATAAAGGCGTGATTATATGTATGTATGTATGCATTGAGATTGTAAATACTAATTATTTTTACATGAATTCATAAGTAATGCAAGTTACCAAAGGGTAATGCGAGTTTACACTTTTTTAGACTTTGTAAACTTGTGTTTTCTAAACGTTGACTATTCCTATACCTTTATTATTTTTTCGAGTAGCTAAAATACTTTTAATTCATAGAAAAACTTAAACTCATAGATGTCTAACAAAGTGTGTCCATTTGAAATAAAGCGAGTTACCAACGCATTTTATTTTATTTTGAGGGTATATAGTTTTGCTGTTCCTTAATTTTTAATTGTTATAATTATATAGATATTCCTTGTTTCAATAATATATTTTTAATGACCTCAGCTTTAAAAAATAAAATATACGTAGCATAACGCCAGTGTCCGTGGAATAACCCTATTTAATGACTTAGTATGTTAGCTGTTCATTTGAAATGTCATAAGTATATTTATAATTTCAGATTTTTAAAGCCAAAATTACTCCTGTGCTCTCATTTCTGGTCCATTCAGCAACGGATAGAGTTCTCCAGACAGGATTTGACAGAGCGACTACGGAACAATAAACCTGTGTTTAGAGCACTTCAAGCTAAGTTGGATGACTTATCAGAGAGTGAACTCAAAGAGAAATGGCGGAGAATATTGGGTCTGCTGGGTTCCGGAGTGCACCCACATCCGCAGGACGTGTTGGAATGTAAACCGTTGTTCACAAAACAGCCTTACGAGTTAGGTCACTTGACTTATGCTCATATGGTAAGCGAGTAATATTTTATGAGTTGTTATGTAGAACAGCCATCATAAGAACTGTAATGACTATATTTTGGGAAATAAATAGTTCATTTCATTTCCACTGTATATCAGACAAATGATAGATTTCTGATTGCAAATCTATACCTACTTGCTACATTTGGCAAACAGTATAGTGAGCTTTATCAAAGTAACTTCTGAACAGAAAATACTATAAAAATATACCCAATACTAAAAACGTTTTAAAAACATTACTTTACTTTATAAGACAATGTTATAATGTATATAAGGTAAACTAATAAGACATGATGTAGGTGACATTGCAATGAACACACATAAATTCCAAAGTGTTGTGTATATATATATAGGTACTGTACAGTACTGTGCGTATTATTAATGATTGTTTGTCGTAAGCATTTTTTATTTTATTGCCCAATGTTCATGTGCAAATGGAATTAGATTTAGATCGAATTAGATCGAGTTCTGTTCTTTCCAGGGTCACCTCCTCAGGATGCACGGCTTCAAAAAGAACATCTTCCGGAAAAACAAACTGAAATACATAGCGTTCATACTTCTGGAGATGGATAAGGCGATCGAGAGGGAGGGGGGGGTGGACGCGCTGAGCGTGGAGGCGCTGCGCGGCGCATGCGCACTGCGCGGGCTGCACGCGGCGCACCTGCAGGCGCCGCGCATGCGCGCCTGGCTGCGGGACTGGCTGCTCGTCTCCGGACAAGTCGACAAGACCACCTACTCGCTAATTCTCCACTGCCCCATCTTGTTCGCGTACAACCATCCGCAAAACTGGATGTTGATTTACTAGTGTTCGGACATGACTACTGTTTTGTATTGTAACAAGTGAGGGACATATTCGCAGGTCCCGATATAGCCTAAGTGGCGCCCCCATCAGTTAAAACATCATCTCTAAAAGCACAATGAATAGATAATCCGTTGTAGTAACGGGCAATGATATTTTAAGAAAGATACGTTACGTTCATACTGCACGCACATTTTAATTGTTCCGCGACACATATACATACATATTTATAACATTGCATATCTAAACAAACGCTGAGTGCGACACAAAAAAGGCAAAGCGTAAGAGTGAATATAATTTAACTTTTTTCTCACTTCGCAGCTCGACTGCCTAAAATGGTCACAATTAGGACCATTTGACGGCACGAGTTTTGCGCGTTGGTAACGTATCTACCTATATATAATATCATTGAGTAACGGGTATAAAAATTGCAATAACGGCAAATTTTCAAAATTATCTTTATAACCATATCTTGAATCTGTTCAACCGGATTTATTTTCCATTCATTGCGTTTTTAGTGAGTTATTATTTTTTTACTGATGGGGGCGCCACTTAGGCTATATCGTACTCTTAAAGTGGTTCGATGAGCTCAGTGGCGCCCCCACAAGTAATAATTTTATTGTGTCTTAAATACATACATTTTACGTTTTGCGAAAATCAGAAGTAATTCTTCATTTTATAATCCATCAGACTTGTATTTTGTTAATCTACGATCGATTTTGTAGATCGACATTCAAAGCTTAGATAGCGTAAATTGTTACCTTACAAACCAGCACTTCGCACTAAACGACGAACAAAATCCACGTCTACGACCAAATTAAGGACGAAGGTACCAAAATTAACGTAGAAACCTACAAATCTATCTTAAATAATCCTCAAAACTTTGTCCGACGTGGCGGAACGACCTTTGTTTAGGTCCTTTACGCTCTGTCTACCCCATTAGGGATAAAAGCGTGATTATATGTATGTATTGTTACCTTATGTTATGGATTACAAAATGAAGAAAATGTTTGTATTTGAGACACAATAAATTTATTTCTTGCGGGGCACTGAGCTCATCGAACCACCTTAAAGGGGTTGCTCGGCCGACGGAACTGAAACCCTTTCAACAAAAAAATCTGTCAGGAAACGAAAACATATAACCACAGCGGATTATAATTTTTGTTATTTCCGGATATAATTTGTTTGTGAATGTTGGTAAGTTCCGTTGACTGAGTTCACCCCTCGATCAGTTTGCGGAAGCGTCCCCTTACACCCGACAAACTGTTTGATCATACCGAGAAACTGAATAACTTTAAAAATGCACAGCAAATTATTATAAGTTAAGAATACTGTTTTGCATTCAAATCGAGCACACAGCTAAATGTCAATACCACAACTTCTAAAGTGATATCTGATATGATTATAATATGTAGGGTATTTGGTAGCTAAGCGCAAAGTCTTCAAGGGGAGATAGTTGACTCATGTGGAAGCTTTGCAGCTAGCTTCTCATCACCTGTAAATCTCCGAGTTATTTAATATTTTCTTTTTAAAATTAACAGTTATATTTTGTCAGTATTTTTTAAACCTACGCGCTGTGTTAAATTAGGTAGACAAATAATTTAAACTACAGCTGTGAATTGTTTTGTATTTAAATAGATAAATATAATCTGTTATTGTTTGTAAAATGTTTTGCATTAAATGAGGCATAAAATGTCCCTATTTTATTTGTATTTGTTGAGGTTCTATCATTTTTGTGTGGGTCCTCGCATGCTACGCTCGCATGCCAAAAGAATTCTAGCAAAAGTTGGTCGCCACAACCACAACACCCGCTAGCGCCACTGCCACAACAACACAACCACAACACCCGCTAGTGCCACTGCCACAACAACACAACCACAACACCCGCTAGCGCCACTGCCACAACAACACAACCACAACACCCGCTAGCGCCACTGCCACAACAACACAACCACAACACCCGCTAGCGCCACTGCCACAACAACACAACCACAACACCCGCTAGCACCACTGCCACAACAACACAACCACAACACCCGCTAGCGCCACTGCCACAACAACACAACCACAACACCCGCTAGCGCCACTGCCACAACAACACAACCACAACACCCGCTAGCGCCACTGCCACAACAACACAACCACAACACCCGCTAGCGGCACTGCCACAACAACACAACCACAACACCCGCTAGCGCCACTGCCACAACAACACAACCACAACACCCGCTAGCGCCACTGCCACAACAACACAACCACAACACCCGCTAGCGGCACTGCCACAACAACACAACCACAACACCCGTTAGCGCCACTGCCACAACAACACAACCACAACACCCGCTAGCGCCACTGCCACAACAACACAACCACAACACCCGCTAGCGCCACTGCCACAACAACACAACCACAACACCCGCTAGCGCCACTGCCACAACAACACAACCACAACACCCGCTAGCGCCACTGCCACAACAACACAACCACAACACCCGCTAGCGGCACTGCCACAACAACACAACCACAACACCCGCTAGCGCCACTGCCACAACAACACAACCACAACACCCGCTAGCGGCACTGCCACAACAACACAACCACAACACCCGCTAGCGCCACTGCCACAACAACACAACCACAACACCCGCTAGCGCCACTGCCACAACAACACAACCACAACACCCGCTAGCGTTCACTGCCACAACAACACAACCACAACACCCGCTAGCGCCACTGCCACAACAACACAACCACAACACCCGCTAGCGGCACTGCCACAACAACACAACCACAACACCCGCTAGCGCCACTGCCACAACAACACAACCACAACACCCGCTAGCGCCACTGCCACAACAACACAACCACAACACCCGCTAGCGACACTGCCACAACAACACAACCACAACACCCGCTAGCGCCACTGCCACAACAACACAACCACAACACCCGCTAGCGCCACTGCCACAACAACACAACCACAACACCCGCTAGCGCCACTGCCACAACAACACAACCACAACACCCGCTAGCGCCACTGCCACAACAACACAACCACAACACCCGCTAGCGGCACTGCCACAACAACACAACCACAACACCCGCTAGTGCCACTGCCGCAACAACACAACCACAACACCCGCTAGCGGCACTGCCACAACAACACAACCACAACACCCGCTAGTGCCACTGCCGCAACAACACAACCACAACACCCGCTAGCGCCACTGCCACAACAACACAACCACAACACCCGCTAGCGCCACTGCCACAACAACACAACCACAACACCCGCTAGCGCCACTGCCACAACAACACAACCACAACACCCGCTAGCGCCACTGCCACAACAACACAACCACAACACCCGCTAGTGCCACTGCCACAACAACACAACCACAACACCCGCTAGTGCCACTGCCACAACTACACAACCACAACACCCGCTAGCGCCACTGCCACAACAACACAACCACAACACCCGCTAGCGCCACTGCCACAACAACACAACCACAACACCCGCTAGTGCCACTGCCACAACAACACAACCACAACACCCGCTAGCGCCACTGCCACAACAACACAACCACAACACCCGCTAGCGCCACTGCCACAACAACACAACCACAACACCCGCTAGCGCCACTGCCACAACAACACAACCACAACACCCGCTAGCGCCACTGCCACAACAACACAACCACAACACCCGCTAGCGCCACTGCCACAACAACACAACCACAACACCCGCTAGCGGCACTGCCACAACAACACAACCACAACACCCGCTAGCGCCACTGCCACAACAACACAACCACAACACCCGCTAGCGCCACTGCCACAACAACACAACCACAACACCCGCTAGCGCCACTGCCACAACAACACAACCACAACACCCGCTAGCGCCACTGCCACAACAACACAACCACAACACCCGCTAGCGCCACTGCCACAACAACACAACCACAACACCCGCTAGCGCCACTGCCACAACAACACAACCACAACACCCGCTAGCGGCACTGCCACAACAACACAACCACAACACCCGCTAGTGCCACTGCCACAACAACACAACCACAACACCCGCTAGCGCCACTGCCACAACAACACAACCACAACACCCGCTAGCGCCACTGCCACAACAACACAACCACAAGCAGTATGAAATAGGTCCTAATAAATATTATAGAGAGCCCGATGGTGTAGTGGATAGGGCCGCTGCCTCCTGAGCGGGAGGTCGTGGTTCGAATCCCACCACGTACATTGGTACGTGATTCAATTTGGATTCAATGTGATTTTCGGTTTTCGAATTTCATATGTACGTTTATTCGGCGCTTTTTCCGTGCTTCGGAAGGCACGTTAAGCCGTTGGTCCCGGTTAATATCGTTAAATACCGTAGATATTAGTCGTTAAGCCATTTCAGAGGCATTGGCGGCTTGAAAACTCTGACCTAATCTAGGATTGAGCCTGGTTTCCCTTCTGGGTTGCGGAGGTCAGATGGCAGTCGCTCTGTGTAAAAACCAGTACCCTCGTTCAATCCCCTAGATTAGGTAGCCGACCCCGTGAGATACGGGATAAGGCTAGGGAGATGATGATGATATATATTCTTTAATAATTGTATTCCCATGCGAAGCTGTCAGCAGTTCGAGTTATACTATCATATGCTATATGGAAGGGCCAATTTTGTTCAGTTTCATGAACAGGGTACCGGGTAGGCCACGCCACCTTCGTATAACCCACAATCCCATCGTCCTCCAACTTTCGAACGGATATAAGTAGACGCAAACGTTTCCTGGCCCATTGTCCTACAGATAAACTAGTCTATGGTACCTAGATACAGATATCAAGATCAAACATAGATCATGATTCATGACACATCCCTACTTCCCGTCAGGGTAATAATAAGGTTCTCTGGTTGATTATTTCCTCAGTGGTTCTCTGTGGTATTTGCTTCACTACGTGTCATTGGAAGAATTGTGATTACATAAAAGCCATTAATTAAGTGCAACTTTATTTACTGATCATTATAATTTCAAGGTGTAGTTAGGTAACATTATGTCCTTGATTAGTGCAGGAGTTATAAATAAGATACAAGTCTTCTGTTCAATGTTCGTGTTTTTACTTACATTTTCGAGTTTTATCCAAACCAGCAGACCATTCCAAAAGCGGCAACTGGAGGCTTGGCGCATAGAGTGCGAGCTGGGCGTGATCAGCGACCCCGAGTGTCCCGTGGACGGCGGCTGGGGCGCGTGGGCGGCGTGGGGCGCGTGCCGCGGGCCGTGCGACGACGCGGGCCGCCGCCGCCGCGCGCGCCGCTGCGACAACCCGCCGCCCGGCGACGACGGGCTGCCCTGCGCCGGCACCGACGAGCAGGTCGAGCCCTGCTACCTCACCAATTGCACCGTCGAACATTTCCGCATAGTCGTCGAGGGCGACGGCGTGAGGATGCAAGCCTTGCGTCAGCTGGAGACCGTCCCGGCTCTCGCGGAAAGATGCCTCCAGAAGGAATGCGGCTATGCGTCCATCGAAGCGGCGCTTGCCAGCGACAACACCTGGCAGATCGACCCTGAAGCGTTCTGGAACTCGCTGCAATGCGTCAAGCGCAACTTGGGGTGTCCGACCGTCGGCGAGTGGGGCGACTGGGGCGCGTGGTCGGCGTGCAGTGCGCGCTGCGGGCGCGGCAAGCGCTGGCGGATGCGGCGCTGCGACACGCCGCCGCCATCCACTGCGCGTGCGCCGTGCGCCGGCACGCCGCTGCAGGCCGCCGACTGCGAGGGCGACCAGTGCGCGCCCGACGGCGGCGGCGGCGGCGGCAGGTGGAGCGCGTGGGGCGCGTGGACGCCGTGCTCGGAGGGCTGCGGCGCCGGCGTGCGCTGGCGGCGACGCGCCTGTCACGAGTCGACCGAAAAGCGCTTCCCCGCGAGGTGGGGCACGCACTGTGTGGGACCATACGACGAATTCGAAGTATGCGAAAGCAACGAATGCAACCTAGACGGCGGCTGGTCCGGGTGGGGGAGCTGGGGGCCCTGCTCGCAGACCTGTGGCGCCGGGAAGCAGTACAGGAGCCGATCGTGCACCAGACCGACGCCCGCCGGAAGCGGACAGAACTGCGTCGGCTTTAAAACAGAGTTTGGTGCGTGTTACCTCAATCCGTGCGATGCGTATACGCACGTGGTCGTCGTCTTTAACGGAGACTCTTATTTGCACTACAATTTGAAAAAGAAGCGGTCGTCTCTTTTCCACTTTTACGTTCGTTTCCTGGCGCTGTCGGCGCACGGCACGCTGGTGCGGCGCGGGGGGCGCGGGGGCCGCGGGGGACACGACTCGCCCCCGCTCGTGCGGCTCAGCGTGCACAAGTGGCACGTGTGCGTGGACGCGCGCGGCTCGTCGCCGTCGTGCGCCGCGCCGCGCGCCTGCCACCCGGCGCCGCTGGAGCCCGCGCGCTGGCACTCCGCGATGCTCACCGTCACCAACGAGGCGGCCACGCTCCGGTTGAACGACGAGCCGGACCCCATCAAAGCTTCCTTCCCGTGTGATCCTGATTTACCCAACGCTAAAATGAATATTATAATTGGTGAACGACTACATGGAGAAATTCAAGAAATGGCTCTGAACTTCATACCCCTAAAATTGGCCTCGCAGCGAGATCAGAGATCGAGCCAAGATGATTTCGCCCCCACTTCTTCTGCTAATGTTGCGTATGAAAAGGCAAGCATTGAGGAAGCTTATTTACCGCTTTACGATGACCAATATTTACGTATTCCTTGTTTCGACGCACAAAAAGAATGGTGTATAGAGTTGACTATTAAACCCAAGAAAGATTCCGGCACGATCCTGTTTTTGAAGGACGATCTAAATGATAGTTGGCTTCATATGGAGCTTCAGAATAAGAGATTAAAAATGAAACTAGCGGTCGGGGAGTTCCGCGCTGAGAGCAGCAGCACCGGCGAGTGCCCTCCGGACCAGTGGCTCGACGTCATGCTGACCAAGAAGAAACAAACTAATACGATCGAGGCGTCGCTGAATGCTGGAGAGCGCTTGCATGTCGTCTTAGAGGACGAAATATCCAGAAAACGACGAGAAACAAGAAACAAGCTAGTGCTGATGGTGAGTGAAACCACTTGTTTTGGCGCAAATGATCCGCTCGATTCTGCGCGAAAGTCGAAGCCGTTAACATTGACTATATGCAATGACGAATTCTTCGTAGGCGGGACCCCGACTGATATAGGGCAGAAAATAAACGAGGATATGACAGCGTTCTCGGGGATCGTTGCCTCGGTCAGTATAAACAATATCATGCAGGATCTTCACAGTTTCAGCGTAGAACGGAACAAGCGGGACAAAATCCAGTTGTCGTCTCGGAGCACGAGCGTGTCGGGCTCGTACCACGAGCTGGCGTGGGGTCCCTCGCGGCGCCTCAGCCTGACGTGCGTGCACGCGCGCAGCGCGCGCTCTCCGCACCGCGCGCACTGGCTCTTTCTCGACACCACCGTCGCCAACGCCATGAAGCAGAAGACCGTGCGCGCGCTCGACGACGGAAAGATATTGAAACTCATCGCGTCGGCCGACGACGACCTGCGAGGCTTCTACACGTGCCGAGCGCACACGGATAAGCGCACCGTCAACGTGGTCACTTACGGTGTGACCGGCAAAGTGAAGTACAACCTGTCCCCGCCCGACCCCACCACCGCGCTCGCCGTCATCACGAGCGTGCTGCTGGTGGCGGCCACTCTGGGCTGGCTGGTGATCGAGGGCATCTACGACCTGCGCACGGGGTTCGGCTTCTTCCGCGACGCGCACCTGTCGCCCGCGCAGGAGGCGGAGGCCGTGTGCGCCTACATCGACGAGCACGCGCCGCTGCCGGGCGGCCCGCGCGCCGAGCGGCTCGCCAAGGCGCGCGCGCGCCGCCGCGCCCAGCAGCTCGCGCTCGCCACGCGCTCCAGCTTCGCCGCGCAGGAGCCCCAGGGGCTGATGCAGATTCAGAACGAGACTATCGAAGAACTGTCGCTGGCGCCCGACGCGGAGGACTCCATGTTGAGCGATTTGGACCTGCCGGATATACCGGACAAGAAGTCTGTCAAGTCTCCTCGGAGCGGTCGCCAGCACCGGCCCGCTGTGTCGAAGCGCGACGTGTACACGTGCGAGCCGAGCTACACGAGCTCCGGGCGGCGCGGGTCGGTGACGTCACCGAGCCCCCGGCTCAGCTCGGTGTCGTCGCCGGAGGGGGCGGGGGCGTCGCCGCGGTTCCTCTGCCACCGGCTGCTGCTGCCTAGGAAGATCCACACGTCACGGCAGAGCCTGTGGTCCAAGCGGCGGCGCAGCGCCTTCAACCGCAGCTTCGACGCGCCGCGCCGGCTGCACGCGCGCCTGCCGCCCGTCCGTTCCGTGCCCAGCGTGGGCGTGGTGGGCGCGGGGGGCGCGGCGCGAGCACCCGCGGGGGCGCCGCAGCAGGTGTTGCTCAAGTTTCAGAAGCTCCGGTGTGATGATTAAGTTAAAAGGGTAGCGTCCTCGTTGTGCTAGTATTAATAGGTTTGAAGCAGTGTTTAGATGTAAACAGAACCTATAATTCTTACATAGCCAATGCCGAAAATAAAATAAATGTAGCACCTAAATATTTTTGGTCTTTTGCTCGCTCAAAATCTCCTTCCAGTCAAATTCCTGACAAAATGTACAAGGTGGCGCAAAAGAAGTCATCCGATGTTGTTTGGCTCTCATTTTTTTTCTAAATGAAAAACTTCGAATCTGTTTTTTGATTATATTTATTTGCACCTTTAGAATTTTACTGGTCAAGTCGAGAAGATGATATCGGCCAAATGGGCGCCGTTACAATTGATTGCCATACGGGCTCGTTTTATGGCATTTTTCATCACTTCGGCGAGAACTTCGGGCGACAGATTCTCGCACTCGTGTCGAATGTTGTCTTTGAGGGCTTCCAAGGTCTCAGGCTTGTTGACGTAAACACGAGACTTCAAAAAACCCCATAAAAAGAAGTCCGGGACCGTTAAATCGGGCGATCTGGCCGGCCAGTGCAAATCGCCAAAACGAGAGATTAGGCGACCCGGAAATGCCGCCTTCAGAATGTCGGTTGTGGCTCGTGCAGTGTGCGCCGTTGCCCCGTCCTGTTGGAACCACATGTCCTCCAGTCCCAATTCGTCCAATTGCGGCAGAAAAAATTCGGTCAACATGGCCCTATAGCGCGCACCGTCCACTGTTGTCGTTTGACCCGCGGCGTTCTCGAAAAAAAATGGCCCGATGACTCCTCCAGCGTGAACAGCGCACCACGCAGTCACTTTGAGCGGGTGTAACGGCTCCTCGTGCATCACTCGTGGATTCTCGGTGCCCCAGAAGCGATAATTTTGCCGATTCACGTAACCGCTGAGGTGGAAATGAGCCTCATCGCTCATGATGATTTTGGTCGAAAAATTGTCCAATTCTTCCTCGAGATTGAGGATGGCTTGGGCGTAGGTTACGCGCGTTTGGCGGTCGGCAGGCAGCAGCTGATGCACGGTCTGGACTTTGTAAGGAAACATCTTCAAGTCTCGCACCAAAATTCGCTGCAAGGACCGCCGGCTGAGGCCCAATTGCGTGGCACGTCGTCTGGTCGATGTTTCGGGGCTCACTTCAACGTCCTCGGCTACAGCGGCGATATTCTCGGCAGAACGGGCGCTCCGGGGCCGGCCACTCTTAGCAACGTCTCGTGTGGTCCCATACTCTTCAAGGTTGGTGGCTAAACGTCGCAGTGTTTGCGCAGTCGGTGTCGGACGGCCGGGGAATCGGCGACGGAATTCGCGCTGCGCCAACACCACAGACGAATTGTTACTCAAAAAAATAGACACGATTTTTCCGCGTTCTTGGGGAGTGTATCGCTCCATGGCTTGTTCACTTGTATTCTGCATCTGTCTAGTCCACAAATGTCAAAACAGATTTGACATTGGCGGCCATTTGCAAAAATGAGAGCATCTTCCAATAGGGTGATTTCTTTTGCGCCACCTTGTATTACGGTAATAATAGCTCTTCACTGACAGTGAAACTATAGGAAACTATTTTAATGATTTCTTTCGTTCTGTTTTCGTAAACCCTACGTCCTCTGATAGTATTGCATATCAAAATGATAGCTCTGATAGTCCGGTAAGTATATCGTCTATAAACATGACTAAAGATAAAGTGTTGAAAGCATTACAAAGTATTAACATCTATAAAGGGTCTGAGCATGTTCAAATACATCCAGTATTCATCAAATCTTGTGCTGAAGAGCTTGCTAAGCCCTTGTATACTATCTTTAGTTTATCGTTGACTGAAGGGTGCTTTCCAGAGATCTGGAAAAGAGCCTTAATAACTCGTATTCATAAAGGAGGTTGTAGAAATGATGTCACCTTATATAGGCTCATCTCAAAATTGTGTGTACCTATTGGTAAAATATTTGAGAAAATAGTCACGAACGAACTCTCTGCTATTCTTTCGAGATATATCTCTCAACAGCAGCATGGTTTTTTCCGTTCTCGTAGCGTGGACACCAATCTGGTGACTTATACCACAGATAATATAATACTATTCTAGTACAGATGCCTAATGTCATACAACAAAACTGGTCCGCCATAAGTCGGGCCGAGTGACGGGCCGCAAGATTTTAGTACAATCTGACGCAACGGTACCACGTGACAGACCACGGCGGGAAGTGTTCGGTCATAATATTTTGCCGTGATCACAGATGGCCCCACGTAGGTACAATGCACGTTCGAAGTACGGAATTTTCTACTAGACTACTAGATGGCGGTAAGAGAGAAATGAACGCTGCGCCAGAGCACAGATATTAGCAGTTTTAATTTGTAATTTGTAAAAGATTGAATAATGAAACTTATCTAATGTACTGTCAGCAAAGGCTATTGCAGGGCAGGGCCGTTCGAAACGGATGAGATTGTTTCAGGAAATTATGTATGAATTTTAATGTGGTTTAGTATATTTAATGCAGTAAGTGAATCGTGCAAATAAGCGAGATTTTATTAAAGTTTATCAATAATTTCCTGAAATGATCTCTTTCGTTTCGAGCGGGCCTGACCAGATGTCTCCTCTGCTGACTACGTACACTCTACAATCATATTAGGTGCTATCATTTATAAATTTAATAAACTGCATTACACGATTGTTACTTTTACTTTTTTTCACCTGGCCTCAGTGGAAGGCCACTTATCACTATTTTGAGCCTCTATTTTTATTTATCAAGATGGTTCTTATTAATAGAATAGAAATCGGCCTCAAATACACTTTAAAAGTAATAAATTGAACAGTAGTATGACAGTAAAATATTTACCTTAAAAAGTAAAAGAAAGAAAAACTAATACTAAATAAATGTTTCTAACAAAAAGGAAATTGTATTTTCAATCAACGATCGGACTCGATCCGGATAATCACAGCGCTGAAAACCGACCAACTAACCAACGCGCCATCCCGCCGGTGAACTGAGTTGCGAATAAAAGCTACCCATGAAGTTGTTATGGTTCATCAATGAGTATATTTTTTTTAATAGTAACGTAAACAACAAGTAGAATATCGACATAATTAGCAGGAAAATATATATATGATTTCTTCATTAATTCGTTTAGGAGAAATAAGATCTAAAAAACATACATATAAGTATGTAATTTTTACAAATTTCGGAATCAACGGAGCGGATTCGCATTAACCCATTCATACGTTGACCGGCAACGTTGCGCGCGGGCCCGCACTGAATGGCAACGACGCCACTTGCGGAGCCAACGCTGCACAGTGGGTCAGAAATTGAGATTCATAGAATTAGGAATAAACCAAGTTTCGGAATTTTGCTTACAACTTTCAGAAGACAATCTATAGGTAAACTTAATAAAATTAACGACAAGTATCTCAAAGCAACTAAAACTTAAACTTAAGTAGGTATGTTTCATTAGGTATATTTTAATTTAATAATAATATATTTATCACTAGGGATAGAGGCGTGACTATATGTATGTATGTATATTTATCACTATTTAACATAAATATCTTTGACATTTTAGGAACACATCGAAGTAAAAGGTGTTAACAAGCAAGGTTTAAGAATCGATATGATTTGTTTTAGGCAGCAGGCAATCATGTCTTTTCATTACAGCTACAATTTACTCGTTATATGTTTTAATTAAAATATGTATTCTTTTAAAGATTCTTAAATAATTAATAATATAAAAATAGCTCTTATAGATAGTGAGAGAAAAAAAGTAAGTTAATCTAATATTTATATTCTTTATGTTAGTTAAATCTAGTCTACGCCGAATCGTGGCCATGTCAATGTTTTGTACATACATACATCACGCCTTTGTTCTTAATGGGGTAGGCAGATCGTAAACAACCTAAACAAAGGTCGTTCCGCCACGTCGGACAAAGTTTTGAGGGTTATCTAAGACAGGTTGTCAGCCTATCGCCTAAATTGTAATATACAGAAACCCTCGGATCCCTTAGCTGGTTTTTTTTCAGCATGCCCGGGAGGAAATACATCTGGCACATTCTATGTTTGTTCTTGCTTACAGGCCAGCATGGAAGAAGATTGTGAATGATTTGTTGTTGGTAAATTAAACAAATATAGAAACAGTTTTCCTGCTGATCGTAAGAAAAATACATACTATCCATACTCTATACAAATATTATAAAATCCGAAAGTAGCTCCGTCTATCTGTTTGTTTGTTGTTCTTTCACGCCTTAAATTCTGAACGCATTTTGATGAAATGTGGTGGCATGGTGATAGATGAAACGGACAAAGGCAATTTTTTACCGTAGGATAAGATCTTATTCCCTCGGGAAATATTTTCACACGGTATTTAGGGTATAGGACAACATGTATCGATTGACTATGACCATGACATTATAACGCTATGGCTGATAACCAGTGATCGGAATTGGTAGAGTATATTTACCTAAACTTCTAAGAACAGAAGCGGAAAATGGAGACTTCCTTACTACGTAAACTTTTTGCAGGACATCTTGCGGGACATCACATAAGTAAGCAAGAAATATACTTTGCACCATGGTTTTTAATTCTATGGACAAATACAAGCTAAAAATATACTTGGTGGTATTTGGCTACAGTGTCACATTGCCTAGATATTTTGAATTCAAGATTATCTTACTTTATAGCTTTAAAACTGCTGTGTGTAGGAAAAAAAATATTGAGGAGAAAATTACGCAAATTATGTGCTGTATAATTTCTTCATAGGTGTCAACATCGTACGAGCTACAGAAACCAAGATATTTACGAAAAATTGTTTTATTTTTACATTTGACCTTGAATAGCTTATATTCCTGGTTGGTTTTTTTAAGGCACCATTTCGTACGCCGAAATAAATCTGTGAAAAGTCCTGGGTTCGATTAAGATAAACCGATGCTTTTAATAAGTTCCCCTTAGTCAAACATTGATAACAACGCCGTAAAGAGTATGATATAAAACACACAAAGTAATTTTAATTGTTAGAAGGCTTGCACTGATAGTAATATGCTTTTAAATAAGTGCTGTTTATTCACAAATAAACAAAAACTTCGTAAACAAAGCGATTAAATAGAACTACACAAAAGAAGCTCAATTGTCAAAAGGCTTGCACTAATTATTTTAACCTGAAAAGTGATTCCAGGTAAAAAAAAACACTGAAAAAACACGTGCTGTAAATGAATGGAATTTGTTTCCGAATTTCGAACCGTCAACTTTGCAAAATAAAATCAAATGCAAATAAAGCAAGTCATAAAATAATCGAACAATAGGAAATGAGGCTTGAATTTATGCATTTCTGTATTATACGTGACTATACGCCACATAATAGAACTAGTAGAGGAATAGTAGGCCCTTTTTGACCGGTTATCTATGGCCAAACGACCAAATCGCAATCTTTAGATCAATGTGTCTTGGTAATGTAATATTTTGTTTTATATTTATTTCATGTTCAAACGTCACACGGTTGATCGTACGCCAGCCAACTTGAACCAAATCTCAGTTAAATATCGGCAAAATATTTAGTATGCCAGATACAATCATACCTCTTTCGAAATATGAATTTTGTTTTTTGTAGTTTTTAATGATAAAAATTAAATTTGTTTTTTGTAACTTAAGGTATAAATGAAAGAAACAATAAAAATTAAAATAAAGCTTATTTTTATTAAAGTAGACAATTATTCATGTAATGCAGTCCAAAAAACCTGATCACGTAAGGTACATCGTAAACGCGATTAATTTTACTTAAAAAATAATATATTTTATATGTCGTCAATGTCTTCGTCTTCAGTGACAGAATCTGAAGATACTGACGAAATATTGCTTTCTTGCAGGGAATTGAAGTAGATGAGCATTATTTTTTCTATATTTTCCGGTTTAAGTCTATTCCATTTTACACTTAAAATCCACTAATAGGTGTAAAAGGACCTTTCAACATCTACAGATGTAAGAGGAGCATATTTAAAAAATACTTCGTCATCTACTTCGATTCCCTTTTCAATTTTTTCACTTATTGTTGTAATAAAATCGTAGTCCGGAAATTTGTTTAAAACTTTTTCAAATTTATTTTGAATTATCTGATTTGTTGACCAGCTTAAAACATAACTAACATCGTCCATAATATGAAAACTGTCAGATATCGTTAAAATGGTTTTTCGTAAATATCTTGGTTTTTATAACTCCAACGATGTTGACACCTATAAAGAAATTATAGAACACAAATTACGCGATAATTTTTTCCCTTAACATTTTTTCCTACACACAGCCGTTTTAAAGCTATAAAGTAAGAGAATCTTTAATTCAAAATATCTAGGCAATGTGACACTGTAGCCGAAAATCACCAAGTATATTTTTAGCTTGTATTTGTCCATAGAATTAAATGCCATGGTTCAAAGTATATTTCTAGCTTACTTATGTGATGTCCCGCAAGATGTCCCGAAAAAGTTTTAGTAGTAAGGAAGTCTCCATTTTCCTCTCTTCTTTTTAGAAGTTTAGGTAAATATACTCTACCTATTCAGATCACTGCCGATAACATTTCCTCCCAGCCGAATTTCCTCCCGGGCATGCTGGAAAAACCACCTGAGCAATCCGAGGGTTTCAGTCTATTGCAATTCAGGCGATGAGCTGGCAACCTGTCACTACATGAAACTGCCTAAAAATTAAAATCTATCTTTAAATAACCCTCAAAACTTTGTCAGACATGTCGAAACTACCTTTGTTTAGGTCGTTTACGCTTTGCATACCCCATTAGGCGTGATAAAGTCGTGATTATATATGTGTATATATGTATGAGTGACATAGCAACAGGCTAACCGTTAACGCAGAGAAATACTTTATTTCCGCGAGAAAATTCATTTAATCGCGGGTGATTATAAATAAGATACAATATTCATATTTTAATTTTTGTTTTATTGTTTTTTTCATAATTCAATGTGCGAGCGTCTCTAAAAGTAAAGTCATAACACATAAACGGCAACCGCTCGATGTAGGTATATTAATTTCATCTGTGGATCGATAATTGTACCAGTGACATCTATTGGTGAATGGTTGGTACTACCTGTATGTGTTCAGGGTTTGAGCGAAAGTCGAAAAACTTCATATCCTTGACACTCCTGTGTGGGTGTCGCTAGAGTAGCCGCTGAAAAGAAACTTTTCATCTAAAACTTTTTAAAAATGAGCATATTATACGATTTTTAATGCTCAGGGTAATCAGAATTATTTATTAAACAATATATTTGCTGGCTTTAGAAACAAAAAACTTGCTTTATGTAAACTTTTATTTAGAATGACCTGTCCGTCTTACCCGTAGCGCCATCTGCTGATATTTTGTAAAAGCTATTTACTGTTGTTCCGGATGGGACCCCATGCTTATACTGACTTTATTATTAATAGTCTCGATGCTGGTTACCAAGTGGACGCCGTGTATACTGATTTTTCTAAAGCATTTGATAAAATTAATCATAATATACTTGTAAAGAAGTTAGAAAATATCGGTATACACGGCGATCTTCTGAGGTGGATTGAGTCTTATGTCACCAACAGAAGTCAAGCAGTATCTCTGAAAGGTTTTTTAAAATAATCAAGCTTTTATTCAGTAGGTAGAAATTTATTTGGCACTAAAAAGTAATAGTAGGTAGGTCATGTCTACTCACAATAAAATTTAACTAAATAATGGCACATTTAAGTAAATAATTTAAGAAGTATCAAAACAATATATACAAACATTATTTTTTAATTAATAGTTATCTTTTTCAGTAATTAATACGAATTCTAAAGCAATGAATTACTAATAAGAGAATGAAATGGTAGGCTAGTTACTACACTACAGGAAGAAAACTATTGTAGGAAAATTCCCACATGCACGGAACGTCCAATTTTACATTACCCTGATCGTTCGTTTCCTAGAACGTCTATTTCCTTGATAGTCTATTTCCCGGATGAACCAATTCCCGGAATGTCAATTTTCTGTCATGTCTCTTTCCTTGTCCAATGGGTACCAACATCTCGTAAATACTAGAGGCTGTTATGTTATTTGTTGTATGGGAACCGTTGGAAATATATTTTCTGATCAATTTTGGCATAGATGTTCCTCAGGCGACATATTAATAATAATTCGGCAAGTTTAAAGGACGAGGAATTTATTTATAACATATAAAATAATACATTTCATACAAAAAAATACAGAATTAGGTATGCGATATGATAAATTTTATTCAAAAACACATTTCAAAAATAAATTATACGTGTTGGCAAATTAATTAAATTATTAAAACTACTATTTCATTGTGTCGTCATATCTAATAGCTAAAACCTAGTTTAGAAACAAGATCTCCGATTAAGACATGAAACTTAATTTTAAAAGTGAGTTGTAAATACTCTACTCGTACTCGTGTGCAGGCGCGCGATGCCGATGCGCGGAATGAATATCATATCAGCTCATACAGCCTGCAATGTCCTAACGGGAAAATCTCACAAAGTGATAAATTAACAAATATCACCGAAAATTCAACCCCTGGATCGGGTGGCTCATATCTAGATATTAAATAAAATACAAGTAGTAAAGGCATATTACAGAAACTGGATATTCCGAGTATTTGACCTTCCAGGAAATAGACTTTCAAGCATGTGTACCTTCCAGGAAATTGACGTTCAGGGAAATGTATGTTTCGGGAAATATTGGAGCTTCCGTACCGGAGGGGGAATATTGACTCGTCAAATTCACTAACGTCAGTAACACCCAGCGATTGCAGCAAGATCAACTCTAGAGTGTATGATGCTGTATATCTTAATATCTTTTCAGGCTTCTCTACTTAAGTTTAATCTTAAATTATGTTTATTTTTATATACAAGCAAATTATTCTATTGTCTTAGGAACCCATAACAAATTAATATACCTACAACCTCAGATATACATTTATCAAATTACCTACACTTATAAATTGTAGCGTGTATGAGCATTATCAAAACAAATTGTCGTGAGTATTCCTTCTGAGACGTGGGAAGCGTACCTACCAAAAGAGGTTTTGCTCTACATCGGATGAGGAAGTGGTTACATTTTTTTCATATATTTTTTGCATTTAAAATGCAATTTTATTTTTAAAATATGAGAAACAACAAATCAAAAATGTCAACCGCCGACAGGATTCGAACCTGCGTCTTTGGAATACAGATTAGCCTTTATGCTACCGGGGTTGTTGCCCTGAGCGGTGAATTTAGTGACCGGGAGGCCGCTAGCGACATCTACGTACAGTTTCACAACTATACCACAGACTTGTAAAATATTCAGCAACTCACTTGTGGATTTGAGAGGTATTCTGGTATTCACCTCGACGTTTCGACCCTGTACGAGGATCTTCTTCAGGAGAGAAGAAAGTGACTCTCCTCCGCGCGTCAAGTGCGACTTTGAGTTGTGAGTTGACGAACTGAATTGCCGAATATTTTATAACTATAAATAACACTTGTTCATCGTTTAGTGATAAAATATACCACAGACTATACTAATGTTGACTGTAGGTATTATACAATGGATACAATTGTATTTGTGCGACGAGTCCTTCTTTCCAGAAGAAATTCAAGCCAACAAATTGTATCGCTACACTTTTACATTGTTTTATGTCTTTTGCATTTAAAATGCATTTTTATTTGTAAAGTATTGTATTCGGATATAGAGACACACGCGAGTGCCCGCTCGTACTTGGCGCAGTTCTAGCGTCATGTTCGGTTTGTAGCGAGGTAGCAAGTCCCCGTGAAAGCTCATCTTTCATCCCCACTAGGTTGGCTGGAAGAGATCTCTTATAGAGATAAGCTCGCTTTTGCTTTAATTTGAAATATACCCAATGTCTTGAAATGTATGCAATATATAGCAAGTTACTTCAACAATATCAGTATCAGAGATCGCGTCATGGCCGCCGTGCTGCCTGTGCTTTGTACAAATTCCATTATAATCTATTGTGTTGTTTGTGCTGTATAAATCATTATTACCTATAGTATAACAGGTGAACACAGGATGACTGGATCACCGTCAAAATGGCTGATTCCAAATAACACTTCATTTTAAACTTCGCGGTTATTTTCACTATAACTACAATACATACGACAGATGTAGTCAAGTGTGTGTTGTCGAGATGACTTCCGAGTGAGTCCCGGTGGTGACGTCACCAGCAGTGTCATGATGTTTGTGACAGCATCCAAATATCGAAATATCGGGAACTCATCAAATAATTGAAATCGCGGTAAGAAACCGTAAAATGTCTCATAGTTATAGTGATTCCATATACTATAGAGCATATATACATATAGAACACTTCTGCGCATCGGATGACTTACAGTGATTTGTATCTGGTGGCTACAGCCGGCAGCCGGCAGCCATTCAAACACGTGGCTACGATTTAGTAACTGAATCGTCTCAGAATAGGCTGAAAAATTACTTTAGGATGCCATGTACACTAACTATACGCAATTCTAAATAGTCCCTAGTGTACACGACAAAAAGAGCATTAATAATATAATATAATAATAGGAGAGATTATCAAAAGATAAAAAGTAAAATAATAATATTATACGGCTGGTGTGACTTAGGACCAAAGGATGAATTTGAGCCGATCCTAAAAATATACCAGACTATAAATTTGAGAACGTCGTTAGGTAAAAAAAGACAAAATTAACTTTTCTCAAGTACATTTGCGCGGCATCTAATCAATCATTTTTCATTACGTATAGTTAGTGTACATATCCTAAAGAAAGCATTTTTTAAGTCAATTCTAAGATGATTTAGTCACTGGATCATAACCACGTGTTTGACTGGCTGTAGTTCCCAGACCAGCCTACTCCAGATGGCGGCCCACCACCGTCCGCTGCGCACGATATGGTCTACATGATCTATAGAGTCAGCCATATTGACGATGATTCAGCCCCCCCCCCCCCCCACCCCCGTGTTCAACTCTGGCAACATTACAACTGCATACAATAATGGGCTCGATGCTACCGTTTAAAATATATCTGTCACTTTTAGAACAATATTATTGAAAAATGGATAGGAGATTGAATTCTCTACGCTTTTCGATTGTAATCTGTGATTTTACGCGGTATCTGTCAAATTTAGCCATCATGGCCTAAGATGGCGGGAGAAACACAGTGGAGAACAAATCTCCTGTCTTTTTTTCAAAGGTATTAGTTTAAAAATGACAGATGGATTTTAATTTTAACTTTAGCCGATGGCATCTAGAACGGAGCCCAATATTGAGTTGTATTGTCGACATGGCACGGCTTCATCACAATAATTGAGTTCATTGTATCGTTCTAAAGCCGAGTCTCCAGCGCTAAACAAAACACGAACCATCCCCCCGCGGGGCAGAGGGGAAGGTTTCCCTAACATCTCCCTTCCCCCCTCTGCCCTCTCTAACATCTCCCTTCCCCCCTCTGCCCTCTCTAACATCTCCCTTCCCCCCTCTGCCCTCTCTAACATCTCCCTTCCCCCCTCTGCCCTCTCTAACATCTCCCTTCCCCCCTCAGCCCTCTCTAACATCTCCCTTCCCCCCTCTGCCCTCTCTAACATCTCCCTTCCCCCCTCTGCCCTCTCTAACATCTCCCTTCCCCCCTCTGCCCTCTCTAACATCTCCCTTCCCCCCTCTGCCCTCTCTAACATCTCCCTTCACCCCTCTGCCCTCTCTAACATCTCCCTTCCCCCCTCTGCCCTCTCTAACATCTCCCTTCCCCCCCTCTGCCCCGCGGGGGGATGGTTCGTGTAATCTTTGTGAGCAGGAGTCCCGGCGTCACAGGTAGGTCGTGGCGTGTTTGTTTAGTCGTCGTGCAGGCGTCCGCGGCGGCGGTCGTGCTTGTCGGTGGCGGGCGCGGGGGCGGGGGCGGGGGCGACCCGCTGGTAGTAGCCGGCGGTGAGCAGCACGCTGGTGCTGAGCGCGGCCGAGATGGCGAAGTTCCACATGAGCGTGACGTCACCGGAGTCCACGTACACGGTGAACAGGCGCGCTGCAAGCCGCGGACATACTACACTGTTACGATTGCCGACGAGTTTGTGGTTTGGGGCCCGTAGCGCAGATGGCCACAATACAAGTTGAGGATCGCACGTTTTTCCGAGTGAGGAAAATTTGTTAATTAAAAAAAAATAAGGGGTTGCGCGTACATACATGTCGATTTGTCCTTCATTTTGCTAGATCTTGACGAAAATATGAAAGAGGCAAAAGAACAAAGCATATGCTTCCAAGTCTTAAGTTTCTGCTTAAGAACACAAGTGGCTTGTATCATTTTGTGGCTTCAAAATACAAACTTTGAGCTTATATTGGCTTTATTTTTTATTTTCTTATATATGATTATTTAAATAACGCCGAAGAGAGTGCATATTTTCTATCCTCTAAAGCCGGGGAGAAAACATATTCCATGTATTTTTGCCACCTACATATTTGATCGCTTGGAACTATGTACTTTATTCCCTTTGTTTAAAGAGTAATGGTGTTTTTTGAATGACCAATTCTCTTCATCAAGTATATTGAAAAAAAAACACGTCACACTCATAGCCCTGTATCGGGGCGCCGTGGACATACACAGAAACAACCACGAAGAACACCCAGACCCAGAATCAGACATTTAATTTCATCATTCAAATGTCCACCCCGGCCGGGAATCGAACCCGGGACACTCTGCGTAGCAGGCAGATACACTGCCAACTAGGCTGTGCGTTTGCCAAAGAGCAATGGAGCGCTTAAAATTTACATAACGAATGACTAAAATATATTGTGTAATATATTTTTGGCTTAAGCTCATTGAACCCTTTCACCTGATACCCCACTCGACAAGTTTCTGAAGAAAAATATTGTTTAAATCATACAAAAAAAATGTCATAATGGTGATCAAACGACCTTGATCAGTTCCCTGTGGAAGGTGCTAGTGCTAGTCCCGCGAGTCCCGCGACACAGGGACTCCTAGCGCGAGCTCTAGCGTAACATTGTATTTAGCCACAAGTTATCAATAAATCATTTTCATCTAGACCACGTGACTAATTTTAGTAAATACTCCTACGTATAGGTGTTGCAAATAAACTTTTGGTACGTATAACGACTTCCATGCTGGCCTGGGAGCGAGAGAAAAACATAGAATGTGCCAGCTGCATTTCCTCCCGAGCATACTGTAAAAACCAGCTAAGGGATCTGAGGGCGGTACGACCTTTATTTAGGTCATTTACGGTCTGCCTACCCCATTAGGGGTAACATACATACATACATATAATCACGCCTTTATCCCTAATGGGGCAGGAAGAGCATAAACGTCCTAAACAAAGGTCGTTCCGCCACGTCTGACATAGTTTTGAGGGTTATTTAAGATCGATTTGTAGGTATATTGCTGTAGTGACAGGTTGTCAGCCCATCGCCTAAATTACAATATACTGAAACCCTCGGATCCCTTAGCTGGATTTTACAGCATGCCCGGGAGGAAATGCAGCTGGCACATTCTATGTTTTTCTCTCGCTTCCAAACCAGCATGGAAGGGTAAGGGCGGGATTATATGTATGTACATATAACGGCATGCGAGACAAGACCCAGCTCCCACATTAGTTTGTTCTTGTATGACAGACGGCTGAATCTGTGAAGTAATGGTCGAGTCCACGATTAGATTAGACTGACCCAAGTTGGTGGAGACGGAGATGAGCCAGGTGGTGAGCGAGACGGCGTCGGCGTTGCGCGCGCGCACGATGCCGAACATGTAGGTGAGCTTGGCGAACCCGCTCAGCGGCGTGCACAGCGGCTGCAACGCGACACAACACAACACAACCCGGTTATACTTGCTACAATATTATGAGTAACAAACCAAAATTTCAACAGGATTTGAACTTCGTCCAAACACTCTAACCAACTGAGCTACCTCAGTACATATCCTGAGCGGCGAAATTAGTAACTAGATTTGCAAGTGCTTTGCTCTTGTGAGCTTAGCTTGTTTGTATCGGAACGGAATCCAAATAAACGCTTTATCTATGTAAGTGGATCATCATCTCACCAGCACATAAGACAGCAGAAAGTTGGGCAGCATTCCAGTGGCGAACCCAGCGGTCAGGCCGACGTAGGCGAGCGTGGCGAGCGGCACGAGCCGCCCCCCGAGCCGCCGCTGGTACTTCAGCACCAGGTACAGCATCACGTAGATCTGCGCCAGGATGATCGGGTACTCCAGGTATGTCAGCAAGCCGTACTCATTTGTGTAGTTGTATAAAGTCACTATTGTGAATCTGGAACGCAATGTTTTTCATTGATAAAAGGCATTTAATAGTACATTACTATAAGTAAAGGTCCGAAATCAAGCAATGTCTAGTCGGGTAAAGTTGTAAATGAAAATAAAAACAAAATTATGAAAAACAAGATGATTTCTTTGAGCACATTCTACCTATCTCTCGTCGTTTAGGAGATATTCGACTTTTTATTTTAAATGACGGCCATCTTGTTCTTTTTTCTACTGCACGTGCCTTTGCCCAGGGTGTGATCCAAAGTTAGTTAGTTCAAGGACCACTCGCTATCTATAATACCTGGGAATTGAGGGGTATTTTTCAAAATGGCAAGATCCAATACCCCAATCACCTCTCTTTTAAGAAAAGTTAGTGAACCATAATTTGTAAGTATGCCAATTTTCAAAACTTACAGTTCGATTCTCGCGATACAATTCAGAATGACTGGGTAAATAGTACCTACTTTTCTCTTATCTTTGACAGTTTATTGTATAAAATAAAATACAAAGACACAACAGGCAAAGCTTTTAAAAAGAAATCTCTTCTTTTTTTTAAGGTCAACAAAGTTAGGTGAATGATCTAGTATTTTAGTTCATAGAAACGGGATTAAGAAAATAGGTGAATATTCAAATATATGCCCTTGCATTTACCCAGTGATTTCCATCAACATAGCTTGTATGTAAATCCCTTCAGCAGACTGCTTCTCTCGGATGTAGAGGATCTGCGGGATCTTGAGGAAGAGGCACGACGTGATGGTCAGCATGCTCAGCACGTTGGACAACGCGTGCACAATCGTAGTAGCGTCCATGTTCACGTAATCACTTGCAGGCGATGTGGCCACAGGGTACAACTCTAACTGAAAACAAATGTTTTTAAGGGCACGACACTTAAGCAGTGACTCCTGCTCTCAAACAAAACACGAAACAACCTGCGGGTCGAGAGGAGAAGGGAAATGTTTGAGAAACCCTTCCCCTCTGCCCCGCGGGGGTATGTTTCGTGTTTTGTTTATGCGCTGGAGACTCGGCATTACAGTGAAGTAAACCAGTATTTCATATAATATGGAAGAAAGAAACAATATCAATTGATACTTTTCAAAGTGAATTTATTATTTCTTTTCTTCATATTTTATGAAATCAAATGCAATTTTCAGGCTATTTTAGATAAGTCACTGAGATATTTTTAAATTAGCCTTGCTGCACTAGGAGGTATAAAAGAACATTAGAGTATGCCAGCTGCTGAAAAGGTACGCGCAAATAAGACAACTAAGAATTTCACATAGAGATTAATACTTTTTGCTACTGGCAAAAATGTATTAACATGGGAACTGGGAACATGTCAATGTCAGAATGTACCAGGGAAAAATAAACAAAAAAATAAATCAAAATAGAATCTTACATTATAATTTGTAGATGTTTACTACATGATAATGATAAAACTTGACGCTCAGACCAAAACAAATGTAATAATGTGGTAACTTTCTACTTTAAGTCATTTCGCGTTTTCTGCCATTTCAGATTTTTGCTGGATCATTTATGAGGTTTGCCCAATGAATCAAGCAAGTTTCTGACCTCGAAGGCCGAACACAACCTTGTCATTGTTTTGAAAAAGTTAAAAAAAAATTATGCTCTCCGATCCCTTATCTAGTTTTTACAGCATGCCCGGGAGGAAATGCAGCTGGCACATTCTGTGTTTTCCTTTTGCTCCCAGTCCATGATCCGCATTTTTGAACCGCTCGAATCTAATTCGCATACGAAAGAGATTCGCATGCCAAATAGTATGGAAATCGCATGCGAAAGTAACGCTTTCGTATGCACATTGAAGTTCGAGCGATTCAAAAATACGGCTCCAGCTTTTTTTTTTTACTATATTTGCTAAAATATGAGATTAGATTTGTTTGTAGACCCAAAAGTTTTTGAGATAAAAGATAAAGCCCTTAAGAACGTACTACTGGCTAAATGAGTACATCCATGGCTAAATGAGTATTCCTATGAGAATGAAGATTTTGTCCGCAGTAAAAAGTACCCTACTTCCATCTCCAAGGTAACAACTATTCTCCTTCCAAATTTCATTAATAGGTATCTGTTCAGCCATTTAATCAGGCATGAACGAATAACAGGTAGATAAACAAACCTAATTTATTAATTGTGCACCACCGGTGGTACACGCCGCCAGACTGGTGACAGCAACGTGATACGTACGTGGTGAGTACGTGGTGGTACGTTATGAGTCGTAGTCGAAGTTGGATATCGAGAATCTCGAGATGTCCAGATTTACGAAAATTTCAAGTATCTCGAGGTGTTGAGAATTTCGAGAATCTCTAGGTTGACAAGATGTCGATAATCTCGAGGTGACGAGAATATCAAAAACCTCGAGAATGTTGAGCATGTCGTTAATCGAGATGTCTAAAATATCGGGATGTCGAGAATCTGGAGAAAGCCATAAACCACGAAACCACGACGACTGATCGAGTTGATCCAACAAACCGCGTCAACCAACCAACCCATATCGACCCAGCAAACCCGAAAGCTGATACCGAAAGCGACAAATTTAGATGAACAATCCAGTATTATACATACATACATATAATTACGCGTTATCCCTAATGGGGTAGGCAGAGCGTAAACGACCTAAACAAAGGTAGTTCACCACGTCTGACGAAGTATTGAGGGTTATTTAAGATAGATTTGTAGGTATATTGCTGTAGTGACAGGTTGTCAGCCCATCGCCTAAATTGCAATATACTGAAACTCTTGGTTCCCTTAGCTGGTTTTTACAGCATACCCGGGAGGAAATGCAGCTGGTACATTCTATGTTTTTCTTTCGCTCCCAGTCCAGCATGGAAGAATTTCGCTCCCAGTCCAGAATGGAAGAATCCAGTATTATAGTTGAAGAAAAGGAAATAAATAGGTGAACAAGCCAGTATTTTAGGTGAACAAAAGGGAATATATAGGTGAACATATTTTGGTGAACAATCTAGTTTTATAGAATAGAATAGAATTTATTTGCACAACACAACCTTTATAAAACCTTTGGTAAACATTCATTTTAATAGGTTAACATAATGTATTAAATAGTTGAAATTTTTATGTAAACAAAGCTAGGTGAACATTCTTGTATTTTAAGTGAACAAAACGAGGATAAATAGGTGAACATTTAAATATATGCCTTAGTACTATGGCCCAGAATGGATTTAGTTCTTCCAATTTCGATTTTACTACATAATAATTCGGTCTGGTCTCACACGGTCTGAGGGCTTTGGTTTATTATTATTATGCCAATAGGCTGAAAACCTAGCACTACATATGAACACACATTTTACAGAAATTACCTTCATGTTAGACAACTGTACCTCAAAAACTATTAGGTCCACAAAAACAATTCCTATCTCATATTAAAAAAAAAGGAAAATTAGTCCTTTAGTGTTAAAATCACAAAGATCTGAAAAACCATGGAATTGTTCATGTTCTTTTAGATTTACGAGAAAATTAGCTTTCTGCCCACATTATCACCCACCTTAAATGAGTTTTTACAGGAATATAATTCCCAGAGGGAATTTAGTGGTTTCCTGTAGTAAAAAGTAGCTTATGTCCATTTCTAGGTTACCCTCTATTACCATGCCAAATTTCATCTTAATCTGTTTAACTGTTTAGGAGTGAGAGAGCAACAAACAGACAGACAGGGTTACTATCGCAATTATAATATTAAGGTATGGAGTGAATTCGCCACTCTAGGTCATAGACTTGTATTATATATATTGGGAAAACATCATAAGCTTTAACTACGCAAAACAACAAACCAACAAAGATTTCACTCAGAAAATCTTATACTGCTAGCGACAAAGTTACTGCATTTTTAACATGTTAACTAACTAAAGTAGCTACCAATCCAGTACCTAAATCTAAAATAATTTCATTTTTAGAACTTACAACTCTTTTTATAACTTACAACTCTTTTTATTTTATTCATCTGTAAACAAACAAATTAATTCCAAATCAGAAAGTTAAGAGGAAGCACTAGAATAGCAAATGCTAACTAATGGGACCAGGAACAGGATAAGATAAACAAAATCACAGCACACAATAAGTCATTACCTTGATCACGTAATGTTTCCGCAGCAGAGAACAAGTGTCAACGGGAAGGTTACGAAGCTCAATCGAATATTGCAGAAATTAAATTTAAACTAGCTGAAAGTATCGCATAGCACTCGTTCAATTGTCGCGCGTCCGGCCAGAATCGTCCCCAAGGCCGGCGCCGCTCCGCTCGGGCGCTAGGCGCTGTTAAGCGGCGGCGAGACTTCCACACCAAACCCAATCATCCTGCGTGATATGATAGTCTAGAAGCGAAGTCTTCTCGGAGTAAAGGGACTCCAGCAATAACTAACCACGAACCGCGGATATTGATCAGGCATTGTAGTATTTAACTTCTGCAATCTAATAACTAATTGAAACCACAGTGAATTTAGAAATTTAGATCATTATAAATTAAATACACAAACAAAACAAAAGTAAAGCAGATTTTTTTTTAATTAGGGAAGGCAAAGAGAATGAGCCCATGCAGCCTAGTCTTCAGTATTTATTCTTGAGTTATCTCAACATAATCCTACCTAACGTAAAAGTCATTAGCACTGAGCATAATATAATCACTACGTTTTAGTCATTAGAATACGCCTGTAATTCACATTCGTTCCAATGATCAATACTCTTGCATGGAGATAATACGAATCAGATTCTTCCATGCTAGACTGGAATTATGTTAAATCCACCACATTAATACAGCAGAAGAGTACAGCAAACACTGCAACAATCACTTCAAGGAACTAATTTATTTTAGCGAGGAACAAAGTCAATCAGATTTTTCATGTACCCCGTGTAAACCTCCAACCTACCTAACCTAACATAGAACTCATAGTAATGCGCGTGTGGTGCCCACATTCCAATGCTCAATGAACATTCATGTGGGAGAGTCGTTTCGAACCATACAGAATTTCTGTACTTTATTTCTCACTTTCACTATATCGTATTTCACTACCGGCACAATATTATGCTAATCCCACTCTATCACAACAATAGCTGCGAAAATGAAAATTATATAGTCAGAAACGCAGTCCTGCAGCGATTTGTTACGATTCCCGCGCAAACCTCTGACATTGGTCATTGACTGACAATGTTGACAGATGACAGTTACATTTTTTTATTCTCTCATTATATGGGAAGGCAAAGAGCATAGCCATGCAGCTTAGTCTTTAGTATTACAATTTATTACGCTTTAGAATGCGCAGGTGATTGACCTTCCACACCGTCCTTTGCTTCTTACCTTACTTATAATTTCACGTCAGCAGATTATTATATTAAATCATAATCTGCTGACAATAAATTAAACTAAACTCTGCAAGAAACTAATTTAGAAGCGCGAGAAACGACATCATCATGAAGGAATGATATAGAAGTGACATAGGAGTGATGTAAGAGTGATGTAGGAATGATGTAAGAGTGATGTAGGAATGATGTAAGAGTGATGTAGGAATGATGTAAGAGTGATGTAGGAATGATGTAAGAGTGATGTAGGAATGATGTAAGAGTGATGTAGGAATGATGTAAGAGTGATGTAGGAATGATGTAAGAGTGATGTAGGAATGATGTAAGAGTGATGTAGGAATGATGTAAGAGTGATGTAGGAATGATGTAAGAGTGATGTAGGAATGATGTAAGAGTGATGTAGGAATGATGTAAGAGTGATGTAGGAATGATGTAAGAGTGATGTAGGAATGATGTAAGAGTGATGTAGGAATGATGTAAGAGTGATGTAGGAATGATGTAAGAGTGATGTAGGAATGATGTAAGAGTGATGTAGGAATGATGTAAGAGTGATGTAGGAATGATGTAAGAGTGATGTAGGAATGATGTAAGAGTGATGTAGGAATGATGTAAGAGTGATGTACGAATGATGTAAGAGTGATGTAGGAATGATGTAAGAGTGATGTAGGAATGATGTAAGAGTGATGTACGAATGATGTAAGAGTGATGTAGGAATGATGTAAGAGTGATGTAGGAATGATGTAAGAGTGATGTAGGAATGATGTAAGAGTGATGTACGAATGATGTAAGAGTGATGTAGGAATGATGTAAGAGTGATGTAGGAATGATGTAAGAGTGATGTAGGAATGATGTAAGAGTGATGTAGGAATGATGTAAGAGTGATGTAGGAATGATGTAAGAGTGATGTAGGAATGATGTAAGAGTGATGTAGGAATGATGTAAGAGTGATGTAGGAATGATGTAAGAGTGATGTAGGAATGATGTAAGAGTGATGTAGGAATGATGTAAGAGTGATGTAGGAATGATGTAAGAGTGATGTACGAATGATGTAAGAGTGATGTAGGAATGATGTAAGAGTGATGTAGGAATGATGTAAGAGTGATGTAGGAATGATGTAAGAGTGATGTAGGAATGATGTAAGAGTGATGTAGGAATGATGTAAGAGTGATGTAGGAATGATGTAAGAGTGATGTAGGAATGATGTAAGAGTGATGTAGGAATGATGTAAGAGTGATGTAGGAATGATGTAAGAGTGATGTAGGAATGATGTAAGAGTGATGTAGGAATGATGTAAGAGTGATGTAGGAATGATGTAAGAGTGATGTAGGAATGATGTAAGAGTGATGTAGGAATGATGTAAGAGTGATGTAGGAATGATGTAAGAGTGATGTAGGAATGATGTAAGAGTGATGTAGGAATGATGTAAGAGTGATGTAGGAATGATGTAAGAGTGATGTAGGAATGATGTAAGAGTGATGTACGAATGATGTAAGAGTGATGTAGGAATGATGTAAGAGTGATGTAGGAATGATGTAAGAGTGATGTAGGAATGATGTAAGAGTGATGTAGGAATGATGTAAGAGTGATGTAGGAATGATGTAAGAGTGATGTAGGAATGATGTAAGAGTGATGTAGGAATGATGTAAGAGTGATGTAGGAATGATGTAAGAGTGATGTAGGAATGATGTAAGAGTGATGTAGGAATGATGTAATAGTGATGTAGGAATGATGTAAGAGTGATGTAGGAATGATGTAAGAGTGATGTAGGAATGATGTAAGAGTGATGTAGGAATGATGTAAGAGTGATGTAGGAATGATGTAAGAGTGATGTAGGAATGATGTAAGAGTGATGTAGGAATGATGTAAGAGTGATGTAGGAATGATGTAAGAGTGATGTAGGAATGATGTAAGAGTGATGTAGGAATGATGTAAGAGTGATGTAGGAATGATGTAAGAGTGATGTAGGAATGATGTAAGAGTGATGTAGGAATGATGTAAGAGTGATGTAGGAATGATGTAAGAGTGATGTAGGAATGATGTAAGAGTGATGTATAACTGATGTAGGGGTGATGTACGAATGATGTAGGTTTCCTACATAAGTGTCCGTGAAACATCACTCCTACATCATTCCTTCATCACTTCTACATCATTCCTTTAACAATTCTATATCACTCCTACATCAGTGATACATCACTCTTAAATTTAATTTACTAGCAATGCTGTTTCTACCGGATTCAGAACTGAGCTGAATATGCTGAGTTACAGTTACAGTTGAGGTCAAACGACAAGTTGTATGTGTTGAATAAAAATCCAGTCATTGTTTTAGAATTATGCATTTATTACTTGTTTCAACATCGAGAAATAAAAATAAATAAAAGGTACCAACTAATTATTTTATTTAAAGCGACTTACTTCTATAAATGCACAAATAACGTTGATCATTGAGATTCTATAATTTAATCACATCATAAATTAAATAGTAACATAAGAAACTGGAACTTTATACTATTGGATTAGTTGGTTAGTATATTGTAGGTACTTAAGTTCTATCATTGGTCTTATATCCGAGGAGATTCACAAACTATCCACATCAATTTATTTAATCTTGTGTTCTTAGGAATCTATTTGGAAATAAATGATTTGACTTTGACTTTGTGTATAAATTCGTCATCGCTTTAGCAGTTATTCTATTATCTGATCTAAGCTGTAGGAACAACTAACCTTGGTGTCAATTCGTATGCGCACTAAATTTTGATTAAAATGGTCTCCTGTCATTGTCTATCCTGAGAGAACAGAAAGGGACAGCAACAATTTTAGTTAGGATCAAGTTATGTTACTCTGCACGAATCGATAGCATTATGTTTCTCTGTTTTCGTGAAACAAAAATGTCCTGCTGATGGAGTAGCTGCGCAATCATTTTAAACAAATAATTATTATCTAGATCTACTTATGTTCAAGTCTAGGTTTTACAAGTATAAAGGCACTATTTGGTTACAGTTTGACTATAATAAACATTACAATTATAACTAACATGCTATACTGTGCATATATCACTTAAATTTCTGATATTGCCAAATGTTATTATAATTTTTCAATAAATAATAGTAATAATAGAATTTTTTTGATGTAAACATGTATATAAAATATATTTAATAAAAGTAAATAATATCATCTTGTTCTTTGTGACAAAAATATTGTCTACTTATAAAATAATTTCAATTTGGAATAGATTTTGAGAATGTTACTTGTTTATAAATGATAGTACTTCGTAGCGTGGCACGAGGCGGGGGGGGGGGGGGACATTGCGGCAGACCGGCGTGTATTATTGGCTTAGCTCATAGACTGCCTTAATATATATTTTTTTGAAAATGATGTATTTGATCCACATTATTTTAACCATAAGTATAAAGTTTCATCACACGTCGTCAAGTCTATTGAAGAACCGTACCGACCATACTACAAAAAAAATGCTGCTAAAATTTTATTGTGTGTAATAAATAAATGATTCTTTGTATGAACATGCATGAGACGTACCGCATTGAAGCTGCAGCGGAATGATATTTAGACAGATTTTGTCGCACAGTGTCGCTCCGCTGCAGTGCCGTGCCGCGCCACGGTAGCTATGTCATGGTGCGGTCTAACCTTTATTGTATTGCATATAAATTAATTTTATGTATGATATGTATGATCTCTGCAGCATTTCTAAAGTACTAAGAATTAAAAAATGCCGACTCGACTTTAGGGTGCAAATCTAAACTCGAGTCATTTTGTATGGGAGGTTCAATTTATTTTTCATATTTGGACCTAAGTTCCTCGGGGAAAGTTGTTCAATTTCGAGGGTAAGGTTCACACAATAAAGATTTGTCAGTATGTTTTACTGCGTATATAAGCGCAGTACGGTACGGGCTGTTAAATTCTTTTGTACAATATGAATGCAATAAACATTTGAGACGATTGTGACGACGTGTGGTTAAAAAAAAATATCAAATCATTTATAATTACAACTTTTGGCTAAAATATTGTGAATCTCATTTATCATCTCAAAAAAACGCGCATGAGTATTTAATATTCGAGTTCAAAAATATAGAAGTTGTTGATTTGAGAAGTCAATATTTACCAAAACGTGACTAGGCATTTCCATTCAAAAAACCGTTTTTGACGACATTTCATAAAAAAGTTGGTGATTTGACAACTATTCGTCATCCCTAATTAATCTATCTACTCCGTCCCGTTCCCACACTACGTAGTATAATCTAGATATAAACTGAGGTAGAGCGGGTACACGCGGCTCAGTCAGCAAATCGTCACTCAAAACGTGATCCAAAAATACAATATATTTTTTTATATGTTATTGGCTTTCATCGTTTTTAGACGATGATTCTGCCAAGTATTTAATTAGTTCCCGCGCTTTTGACCACTGAAGGATAGACGATTGCTGCCAATTTCCGCTTCAACTTTTGGCGCATGTGCCGCGTCTACTTCAGTCTATACCGGGTGTAAGAGACAGCGTCCCGCAAACTGATAGGGGTTGTTCAGTCAACGAAACTGAACAACATTCACCAGGAAATTCTTTCAGGAGATGAAAAGAAAATTTGACCTTTCCATACAAAATGACCACTTTGTATGGAAAACAATTTTTTTTTTCACTTCCTGAAAAGAAACCAGCTGATAGTTGTTCAGTTTCGTTGACTGAGCAACCCCTATCAGTTAGGCGGACGCTTTCCCTTACAGAAGCGTTTGAGTATAATGTCGCCTGTTTCAGTGGTCTTGGTCGTGGTTGTCGTCTTGGTCGTGGTCTTCGTCGTGTTCGTGTTCGTGGTCGTGCGGCGCGAGCGCGCGGCAGGCGTGGTCGTTGCGGCGGCCGAGCGCGAGCGTGCGTCCGGCGCGCGGGCGGGCGGCCGCGCGGCGCCGCGTCACGAGCCACGCGCGCGCGCCCAGCCGGGACAGCAGCCGCGCGCGCCGCCGGTACGCGTGCCCGGACACGCGCGCGCGCACGCACAGCTCCACCTGCAGCGCAACAAACAACTACATGTATTCTTCCCTGCTGGCCTGGGAGCGAGGGAAAAACAATGTGCCAGCTGCATTTCCTCCCGGGCATGCTGTAAAAACCAGCTAAGAGATCCGAGGTTTTCAGTATATTGTTATTTAGGCGATGGTCTGATAACCTGTCACTATAGCAGTATAACTACAAATCTATCTTAAATAACCCTCAAAACTTTGTCATGGCGGAACGGCCTTTGTTAACCTACCCCATTAGGGATAAAGGCGTGATTATAGGTATGTATGTAAATATGTATTTAATGCATATTTTTTTCCAATTTTTAATAATACGAAAGGACAAATTGACAATTGTAGATGTGCGGTGATGAGGCTCGACTCGACAACATCCGCGGCGAGTGTGCGCGTGCGCAGTCGCCGCGGCGGTAACAAGCAGCGAGGAAGCAATGCAACGCTCAACCGCAACATGCAGGAACAAGGGGGAGAGGGAGGCCAGAGCCCCGATGGTGGAGTGTTGTAAACAAAGTCATGAACTACTGCGAGACCAGGAAGATGTCCGGGACAGGGCCAAGTGGAACAAAAAGACAGGAAAACGCTAAAAAAAGAAGAAAGGAGATATAATTAGACAACCGTACCTTATCGTAGAAGTCGAGGTCGGCGGCGATGCGCAGCCCGGCGGGCGCGTCGGCCTCCGCGCGCACGGAAAGCGCGCCCCAGGGCGCCGACACGCGCGCCGTGCTGCGCGCCGCCAGCCCCGCGCGCGCGTGCAGCCGCGCCGCCGCCGTGCGCGACCACAGCGACACGGCCGCGTGCGCGTCCAGCGCCAGCGCCGCCGCCGCGCCGCCGCGCAGCCGCGCCCACACGCCGCCCAGCAGCGGCACGGCGGCGGCGCGCGCGCCCAGCGACGCCACCGCGCGCAGCACGGGCGTGGGCGTGCTGCCCGCGCCCGACCACACGTGCCCGAGCAGCTCCGCCTGACGGAAGGTACAACATAAGGAAAATGCTCTGAAAATCAGCGCTAGGCATTATGCTGAGATTAGTACCCATTGCCAAATACGACAAACACTGTTTTATTTTTTACTTTTTGGCTAGATAATTTGTATGTAGTTTTAATTCATTTCTATTGTGTATTTTTGGCAATAAATACTTTTTTACTTTACTTTAAAAGGCCCTCTATGTCCGAACCTCCCGCCTCACAACTTAGTGAGAAGGGGTTGGCTGAAAATCAGCATTGTATGGAACCGCATCGTTTCATGCAAGGATAAACTGAGACAGCTCCTTTGGCCTGATTAATTATATATAATGTTTTAGTTCTAGTTTAACTGTACTTCAAATTTTGGCAATAAATTGAATTCAATAAACTTCGCTAAATGATAGAAAAGTAATGACCTCTCTCCGGAACTTGTGTGTATTATATCGCTGTCGGCACGCAAGCGTCTTAAGGGTCTATAATCTGATAGCAACTGCGATATTCATTCATAGGTTTGAAAGGGACTCTCTGTCCTTTCCTAGCATGAGGCTGTTTCACACGATTTTCTTATATATTTCATTTGCTGTTTCTTATAAAAAATCCACAAAATTTCTTATGATTTCTTGTTGTAAACATAGTATTTTTAGGTAATAATAGAATAGAAAAACATTTATTATTCATGACGTCACAAACACAACACAGTACATACATTTTTAAACAAAAACAGAACAAACGAAAGTGAAACAAAATAATGATATAAAGGTACGTTAAAATAAACAGTTAATGTCACCGGAATGTGCGTGTCGTGACGTCACAATACAAGGACCCACTCAGCTTCACTACATAGTATAAAACAAAGTCGGTTTATCTGTCCCTATATCCCTATGTATGCATAAATCTTTAAAACTATGTAACGGATTTTGATGCGGTTTCTTTTAATAGATTGAATGATTCAAGAGGATGGTTTATATGTATAATACATGCATAATATAGTAGAAAAACACTGATAATTTCCGTGGAAAGCCGAGGCGGGTCGCTAGTATGTATATGATAATATCATTGTTTTTTTTTTATAAAAAGACACGAATGCCGGTAAATTTTTAGCCCGTTTAAGAGTACTTTCCCCCTTTTGCTTGCTATTGCTATAACATTTTCTCACCTGACTAGAGAAGAGCGTGATAGGAGGAAGCCGCGCGCCCAGCACCTCGAGCGCGAGCCCTCCGCCCGCTTCTTCATCCTTCTCACTCTCGTCTTGCGTCTCGCTCCCGCCCGCGATGGCGGCCAGCCCGCGCGTCCACAGCTCCACGGCCAGAGCGGGACGGGTGTTGTTGTCGCGGTCGACGAGTGCGAGCGAGACGACCCCATGCTTCAGAACCCCGCCCGACGCCAGCTGCACGGAGTCGAGCGTGGCGCGCATCCCCCCCGCGCCCCACCCCGCCTCGCGCCACAGCACCGACGATGTGCCTGAAAATAGTTAACATTTTAAAAATCACGATATAAAGTGAAAAACAATTTTCGTATCTTTACTCGATCGATTGGTCTATAAATATAAAGTTCACTAGCACCATAGAGGTATTATACAGGATGTAAAAAAAGTACTGCATTCTTTATTAATAAAAAAAATATATATATTTAATGCGTGTTGTACGAGCTACGCTCGCACCTATTATTTTAGGTCAGCCTGCGCGCTGCGTAAATCAGCTATGTTAGCAATATCGTCAGTTCATATTTTTTTTTTACTTCAATAAATTATTGTACAACCAGCACTCGACGGGTTCGGTTTTTTAGCTCTCTTCGGAGTCAACCTTCCCTTATAGCTTAATATCTAGCTTAGCTTAATTCTACTATTCTACTCCTTAGCTTTTACCGTATCTACGCCGGGTACGGTACATGTGTGTATAACTCGCTTACTGTTATTATGTACAACACCATAAAACTGTTTGTTAACATTTGTAATGACACCGTACCGCAAAATCGGATTATGTTAATTTAGTACCAAATGTTATCCACAGATGTCGCTGCCAGGTTTCTAAAACGCGGTGGCGTTGTGTTTTCTCTAAAAGTATAAGTGTTTAGATTAGTAAGACCAATGTAAGATTTTTTTGAGGGTTGAAATATACCGTGAACCGATGTTAGCGACTTTCACTAAGCCTCTGTCGTGTACTTTGCATAACTGTCAGCAAAGGGCATCCTAGTATACCTCGAACTACCTACCGTAGCTTCAGCGTCTGACAAAGTCGGATAGCTGCGGCCGTATACATATGGTCCTTCGAGCCGGATTAAACCATCCGGGAGGGCGCACAGTGGGCTGAAATTAGCGTTTCATAGACATTCAATATATTTTTTTTAAGTGACGCTTTTTTTGCTTGTAAACGATTGAGAATACCTACTATATGCCTTATATAATGAACTTTCAGGTTTATAATTGTAAACAGCGCACTCAGAATTTTTTTCAAAAAAAAATGTATGGAGTCGGCATAATAAATGATGATATCTCCATTATCGCACAATTGCGCGTTATATCCTCTTAGGTTATTAATAAGTGAATTATTTTGGATTTTTTGACATACTCCATGTTGAGGCCAAACTTGCGCCTTTTTTTTTAAAAATCTTTAAAAGTTTTTTTTTTTTGTTTTTTTTTTTCATTTTATACTAATATTAAGCTTAACATGGATGTATGTATACAGACTAGCGCCTTTAAAAAAAAATCTTTTCCAAAATTACCATTTTTTTTGTTTATGTTTTTGTTTTTAACTAATATTAAAGCTTAACATGGATTTACATAGACTGGATATTTACAAAAATATTATATATTAGATATTTTTAAAAGGGACTCGAGGGTTACATTGTATTGTAATTTAGGCGATGGGCTGACAACCTGTCACTATAGCAATACAAATTACAATCTAAAATTGCCCTCAATTTTTGTCAGACGTGGCGGAAGCGCCTTTTACGAGGCGTTTAACGCTCTGCCTACCCCGTAAGGGATGAAGGCGTGACTATATGTATGTATGGATATTTACGAAAATTTATTGTGTGCTATATTAGATAGTGAAAATTGCTTATAAACTCATTAGCTGTAATTAAAAATAGTAGTTATCTAATTATTCTCAAAATCCCCTACAACATTAAGGAAACTATTGTTTGTTTATGACATTTTAACTATCTACTGATTTATTGAATAGGTACCAATATCTATTAAGTAATTGGGTTCTCATTTTTTAGCAATTAAGAGGGTGGTTAGTAAATTAGTTGTTCGGGTACATACATTAAATTCGATCGCCATAAATAATAACGTACTGAAAGAAAATTATTTAGTAATCTTCAATCATTGAAAGTACGAACATCATGGCAAGCTTTGTAACAAACTTGGATTTGTTCGTTATTCTGAAAAACGCTAAAAAACACACACTGCATTTGATCTTACTTTAGGAGAAAGGTATGTTTTTATTTTAGCATCAACCATGGTAAGCATCAGCTTATGACTCACCATATTGCTGTCACAATCAGATGGTTGGAGAGCTGATATCTCAGCTTTGACTCTTTCGTTTTCTACCTTCACCACTGTTTCACTTTATTTAACAAAGGTAAACTGTACTGGACGACAATACGCTGCTGAGCACGGTTTCGGGTTCTCCCAAACTGTGATGTCTTCACATGTCATTTTCAGTGGTGATAACGAAGTCATGAAGATACTAGAGTCATCTTGTATAGAATCCATCTTCTGTTTGTATCTGCTTTGACTGGATGCTCCGTCGAAACCGTATTTTGATATTACAATGAGTTCTTTATTTTGTATACTTTCTGGCAAAGATTTAATTATTCAATTTGCTGTCAGATCTAGCAAAGCTTGCAGTGAAATTTTGAAACTATTGTTAGTTTCCTTAATGTTGTCGGGGATTTTGAGAATAATTAGATAATTACTATTTTTAATTACAGCTAATGAGTTTTAAAGCAATTTTCACTATCTAATATTGCACACAATTAATTTTCGTAAATATCCAGTCTATGTAAATCCATGTTAAGCTTTAATATTAGTTAAAAACAAAAACATAAACAAAAAAAAATTGGTAATTTTGGAAAAGATTTTTTTTTAAAGGCGATAGTCTGTATACATACATCTATGTTAAGCTTAATATTAGTTTAAAATGAAAAAAAAATAACAAAAAAAAAAAATTATTTAAAAGATTTTTTTAAAAAAAAGGCGCAAGTTTGGCCTCAACATGGAGTATGTCAAAAAATCCAAAATAATTCACTTATTAATAACCTAAGAGGATATAACGCGCAATTGTGCGATAATGGAGATATCATCATTTATTATGCCGACTCCATACAATTTTTCTAGAAAAAAATTCTGAGTGCGCTGTTTACAATTATAAACCTGAAAGTTCATTATATAAGGCATATAGTAGGTATCCTCAATCATTTACAAGAAAAAAAAGCGTCACTAAAAAAATATATATTGAATGTCTATGAAACGCTAATTTCAGCCCACTGTGGGGCGTTCCGATAGTTCGCAGTACTTTGGCGGTCGACGGTACACTAGGGGTGCTGTACCTATTGTCCACAATATCGGCATCTGGAGAAGGCCAGTGTCGCAGCGGAAATCTATCTACGGCTTGGTGGCGAATCCGGCCTATAGTTCCGTGACGGTCAAGAAGACACTGTCAGGGTGTGGACGTGGGAGCGAAATCAACATCGTGTGAGAGGGACGGCGATACACAGCAACGTCAGAAGCGGCAGTTTGGAGCAGGTGGCTGACGTCAAAACTGTGAGTGTGGACTGGACATACAAGGAAGATCAGTGAGTGATTAATTTGAACTTTTGCAATCAGAACTTTAACTTCAAAGAACTTTGAACTTTATTCCTTAGTAAATTTTAACTTGTAGTTTAAACATAGAATTTAAATAGTAATATTAACATAGCCTAATTTTAAGAAAAAGTGGTTGAGACGGGGAATCCATGCCCGATTTTGGTTTTATATAAGTAGTCCTAAAACACTTGTAAAATTTTCGGAAAAAATCTTCAACTTGTAAAAATTTCGAGATTTATCATCGACTTGTAAAATTTTTAGGATTTTTCCAGGACTTGTAATTTTTTCGAGATTTATTTTTGAACTTAAAATAATCTTGTGATCGGTCAGGACTTAAAAAATATTCTGTTCTCAACTAAGACTTGTAAAATTTTGTGATAAATTATTAACTTTTATTTGTGAATTTGGTTATTCAAAATGGAACTACTAGATAATACTTTAGCTTTGCAATTAGATAATTATGAACAGTTAAAAAAGGCTAGAAAAAACTTTAAAAAGTCACCTAAGGAAAGGATAACGGAGACTTATTTAAATGTGCGACTTGAACAATTGCAAAACTTGTGGTCAGATTTTGTTAAAACTCATAAGGAGCTGATTTTTAAGTACAAAGCTGCTTTGAATGATACAGAGTATATAAAAAAGGATTACTATGACCAGGCTGAAGAATTCTATGTCGAATATCAAACTGAAATTAAATCTATGTTGCAATATATTCACAAAAAGGCAGAGCAAAAAGGTGAAGGTACCGCTGGCGATAAAAATGGTGCTGATACATCTATGCATTCGCAGGTCAAATTGCCGAAAATAGTAATACCTACATTCTCTGGCAAATATACTGAATGGATCACTTTTAGGGATATGTTTGTTTCAATGATCCATAATAACAAGACACTAGATAACGTCCAAAAAATGCATTACCTTAAAGGTTATTTGACGGGAGAAGCAGAACAACTTTTGAGACAGATTCCTATTTCTGAGGCTAATTATTTGAGTTGTTGGACTCAATTGAAAGATAGATATGATAATAAAAGGTTTTTATCTCATTATATTTTGAAGCGACTGCTTAGCCAAAGAAATATCATTGCTGACTCGTCAAATGGCCTGAAGGAACTGATGGATACAACGAATGATTGTTTGAATGGTCTGTTGAATTTGGGTATTGATACTAAATCATGGGATATTATTATCATTCATATCCTCACGCTTAAACTTGACTCGGAATCACGGAAACAGTGGGAGTTTTTCATAATAAATGCTAACACAACGCAAGAATTTCCAACTTTCAAACAATTTCAAGAATTTCTAACAAATCGCTACAAGGCGTTAGAGTTCCTTGATACCAAGTCAAGCGGGAATAAATTTCAAGTCAACACCCAGAATCAATCAAACCAAAATATACCAAAATTTAAAACGCTACATGTATCCAAACTTCATTGTCCATTATGTTCGGAAGCACACAAATTAAACGGATGCAATAAATTTGTTAAGCAAACAGTAGAAGAACGTCGTAACTTTGTTCAAGGCAACAATGTTTGCTTTAATTGTCTTGGTTCAAATCACGCGGCAAAAGTTTGTCAAAGTAGCACGAGGTGCAAATTATGTCATCGCCATCATCACACTTTGTTACATCCCAGAGGTTCGGATGCTTTGGTAGCTGCTGGGGTAAATAGCGGACAAGGCAAGGTATACACAAATGGTTCAACGGAATCACAGCCCGCGTCAAGGGCAGGAACTGGTGCTGCTGGAGATACTCCAGTAGTTGTATGTTTTTCGAAAGGGAACAAATCTGAACAGGTATTACTGGCTACGGCGCTGGTTAATGCTGATTCGAAAAACGGGACTCATGTTTTGAGAGCTTTGGTGGATCAAGGCTCACAAGCAAATTTGATCACAGAATCTGTTGTTCAGGATTTAAAATTGCATAAAGAACCTGGTAATGCTGTAATTACAGGTATTGGCGATGGTAATGGCAAGGTCGTTTCCAAAGCCACGGTGACCGTTCCAATTCGGTCAAGGTTAAATCCGAACTTTGTTGTTCCAGTGAAGGCTTATGTTCTTAAAACTATCACTACTTTCTTACCTAATAGAAGAGTAGGTTCTCTGGAATGGCCAGATCTTGAAGGGCTTACGTTGGCTGATCCACAATTCGGAAAGCCAAATAAGATAGACTTGCTCTTGGGAGCAGGAATCTATAGTCGAGTAATTCAAGAGGGACTTAAAAAGAGCCCTGATGGATTACTAGCTGCCCAAGCTACCAGCTTGGGATGGATAATTTCAGGAGACGACAATTCCTCACTTGATGGTGAAGGTATTTTCTCTTTACATTGTCAAATTCAGGAAGAAGATGACACGTTGAGAAAGTTCTGGGAGTTGGAGTCCGATGCTGGTTTTCAAAAAGCTTCAAAACTAACCGAAGATGAAGTTAGGTGTGAAGAAATATTCACAGCTACGACTACTAGAGACAAAGATGGAAGGTACGTCGTACGCTTACCGTTTAGAACGGAGGATCCAGACTGTAAACGAGGAGAAACAAGGAGTATAGCTTATAAAAAACTAAAGCAGTTAGAAGTGAGATTAAATAAAAATGAAGACATGAAGAGACAGTTTACAGAAATACTCGAAGAATATTTAGAACTAGAACACATGGAAGACGTTAAGGAACCAGATTTAAAGCGCAATGAATCTGTGTATCTGCCTTATCATGCAGTGGTCAAAGAAGACAGGGACACAACTAAGTGCAGATTGGTTTATAATGCTGCCCAAAAAGGAAAAAATGGCGTCTCATTAAACGACGATCTCTTAGTGGGTCCAACAATCCAACCGGATTTGCGTCACTTAGTCTTGCGTTGGAGGCTGACAACTATTTGCCTGAGCGCCGACATTGTTAAAATGTATCGGCAGGTTAAAGTACACCCGGATGATGCTGATTTTCAAAGGATCCTGTGGAAGAAAGGTGATGAAATAAAGGATTTTAGAATGCTGAGGGTCACATTCGGTACGGCATCGGCTCCTTTCATGGCGATTAGAGCTCTTCAACAAGTGGCTAATGACGATGGTAAGAAGTTTCCTATGGCTGCTGATCGGGTCAAAACCGACTTTTATGTGGACGACCTCATGACGGGTTGTGATTCTATAGAAGAAGGGTTAGAAGTTTACAGGCAGATGAATCAGTTGCTCGGCGGGGCTGGCTTTACTCTCCAAAAATGGACGAGTAATAGCGAAGACTTGCTGAAAACAATAAAAGAGAAGGAAAATTTAGGAGAAGATAAGGAAGGAAAAAACCTGAAAATGGATGAAATAATTAAAATTTTGGGACTTACCTGGGAGAGAAGTACGGACACCTTTCGCTACGTTGTTAAAGTTCCAGAGCTGCAACCACCTATAACTAAAAGGAAAATCTTATCAGATATTTCAAGGCTGTTTGATCCCCTGGGGTGGATTGCACCATGTATAATCGTTGCTAAGGTGATGATCCAAAAACTGTGGCTTGCTGGAATAAATTGGGATGACGTAGTGTCAAAAGAAGTTACACATGAATGGAATACTTACCGAAGTGAGTTGCCGAAGTTAATGGAAGTTCGAATTCCACGATGGATTGGGACTAAGCCTAATGATACCAGACGAGAAATGCACGGATTTTGCGATGCTTCGAAAACAGCATATGCCGCGGTCGTGTATTGTCGTTCTGTCGACGCCAATGGTCGGGTGAGTGTGCAATTGGTAGCCGCAAAATCCAAAGTAGCGCCTATCAAACAAGTTTCCATCCCAAGGCTGGAATTGTGCGGTGCTGTCTTGCTGACGAGGTTAATGTTGGATGTAGCGAAGATAGTCGGCATCGAAAGATCCAACCTTCATGCGTGGTGTGACTCTACAATTGTCCTCGCTTGGCTCAACAGTCACCCGAACAGATGGAAAGTGTTTGTGGCCAACCGCGTATCGGAAATCCTTACGTCATTAGAACCCCATCAATGGTCTCACGTTTCGACGAAACTCAATCCAGCCGATTGTGCATCGAGGGGTCTAGCACCTTCTGAAATGATCAAAAATTCACTGTGGTTCGAGGGCCCAGGATTTTTGTCGGAAGCTGAAATTAAGTACGAGAAACCTCAAGATGTCTCAACAAGCGAAGAAGCTGTAAAGTTGAAGACTCATAAGGCAACGGTAACCGAAGACATGTTTGAAAAATACTCCACGCTGTCAAAATTACTGAGAATTGTGGCTTACTGCAGAAGATTTTTAAAGTCAGGATCTGAAAAGAAAAAGGGACATTTAAAGACAGAAGAGTTAAAAGAAGCACTGGAAACATGTATAAGGAAGTATCAAAAGGATAGTTTCAAAGATGAAATTGAAGTTACAGAAGACGGGAAAAAGATCAAAGTAAATAAGAAAAGTATTCTTAAAAGTTTGAATCCTTACCTGGACGAGAAAGATGTGTTAAGAGTCGGTGGAAGGCTGGAACACGCTCAGCTCAAAGCTGACAGACGTCATCCAATCATTGTACCCAAGAATTGTTGGTTGGCAAGACTCATCATAAAAGATGCACATCAGCACACTTGTCATGGTGGCATCCAACTGACGCTCAATTATGTGATGTCGAAGTACTACATTCCTGGAGCCAAACAAATGATAAAGGCACACATTCGCAAATGTGTTGTCTGTGTGAAAAACGCTGGAATTACGCACAACCAGCTCATGGGACAGCTGCCAAAGGTAAGAGCTACACCGTCACGTGCTTTCTTAAATAGTGGCGTTGATTTCGCGGGTCCTATTCAAATGCGATCTGCCAAAGGTCGTGGACACAAGTCCTACAAGGGCTACATTTGCCTCTTTATTTGTATGTCCACTCGGGCTGTTCACATCGAAGCTGTATCTGACCTAACCACACAAGGCTTTCTACAAGCATTTAAGCGTTTCGTCGCCAGAAGAGGTCCTTGTCAGCAGATTTGGAGCGACAACGGCACCAATTTTGTCGGAGCAGCTGGAGAGCTAAAAAAGATGTTTATAGCTGAAAAAGGCGACCTACAACAGGAGCTAGCTGAGGTTCTAGCAAATAATGGCACGGCTTGGCACTTCATTCCGCCGCAGTCACCAAATTTTGGTGGATTGTGGGAAGGAGGAATTAAATCGGTGAAGTTCCATCTCAAGAGGGTTATAGGCGAGTCCACTTTGACTTATGAAGAAATGTCGACGGTTCTTGCTCAAATAGAGGCTTGTCTGAACTCACGTCCTTTGTCAAGGTTTGCATGCGAGTCAGACCAAGATTTCGTTCTCACTCCGGGACATTTCCTCGTAGGCTCACCTTTAGTCACAGCACCGGACTACTCCTATGAAACTTCAACTATCAACTCATTGCAACGCTGGCAGTACACTCAGAGAATGCTCCAGCAGTTTTGGTCTAAGTGGAGCCAAGAATATCTAAATCAATTTTTCCATAGATACCGTTGGTTATCTGAAGTACCTGAACCGAAATTGGGAGACATTGTGTTGATTAAGGAAGATGGTCTTCCTCCATGTCGTTGGCTTTATGGCAAGATTGTGGATTTGCATCCAGGCAAAGACAATTTGATTCGTGTTGTGACGGTACAAACTAAATGCTCAACGTTTAAAAGACCACTGTCAAAAATTTGTGTGCTGCCGACTGAGAAATAAATTATATTTGTTTTACTTAACATATAAGTTATTGTTGGAATTAAATACTTTTAGGTTTGCATGAAGTTAATAAACATATGGACTTTTGTTATATGTAAATGAGGTTTATAAGTAATTTTAAGGTTTTTTTTATCATATCGTTTTACTTTTAAATACTGTACATTTTACAACATAGAGATATTCTTACCAGTATGGTTCGTTTTGGCCTACTTACGTTGTTTTATGTAATGAATTTTATTTTTACAGTAAGAAATTACTTACAAAATGTTGTTGTTTGTTACCTTTATAAGGACGCAATTCAATTCGTCCTTGGCGGGGAGTATGTATAACTCGCTTACTGTTATTATGTACAACACCATAAAACTGTTTGTTAACATTTGTAATGACACCGTACCGCAAAATCGGATTATGTTAATTTAGTACCAAATGTTATCCACAGATGTCGCTGCCAGGTTTCTAAAACGCGGTGGCGTTGTGTTTTCTCTAAAAGTATAAGTGTTTAGATTAGTAAGACCAATGTAAGATTTTTTTGAGGGTTGAAATATACCGTGAACCGATGTTAGCGACTTTCACTAAGCCTCTGTCGTGTACTTTGCATAACTGTCAGCAAAGGGCATCCTAGTATACCTCGAACTACCTACCGTAGCTTCAGCGTCTGACAAAGTCGGATAGCTGCGGCCGTATACAATGTGTATTGTGTTGTATATCACTAATACATTACGTGGTGTAAAGGAACGCAGTACTTTTTTTGCACCCTGTATATTCAATATAATAAAATAGAGGTCACATCGCGAACTAACATTTTTAAGCATGACTTATTCAATCACCACCAACGCTCAAAGCGACTGCGCGTCGAAATGGTGATTAACAATAATATTTAAAAAAAAACTACAGTTCAGAAAATTGCAGAAACTACTAAATTATATACCGAGTCGATAATTTAACAAAATTGCCACTAATATCAACCAAATTAAGAAGCTGAAGGCATTAATTATTCTTCCTGCGGCCCCGCCATTGTACTGGGTGGCGCAAAAGTAAAGACCCTATTTGGTTCAGCTATAACATTTTTTCTAAATTAGAAAACTAGATTTAGGTTTTTTTAAATGTATATATGTGCCATTAAATTTCGTACCATTAGGATTTAAAGATGATGTCTTTTAAATGGTGACCTCCAGAGTTGATACACATTTGAGCCCTATTTATGACATTTTGCATAACTTGCCGTAACACTTCCTGCGATATGTTCGTTATTTCTTGACGAATGTTTTCTTTTAGAGCTGCGAGAGTCTGTGGCTTGTTCACATACACCCGAGATTTCAAAAAACCCCAAAGAAAGAAGTCTGGACTGGTCAGATCGGGTGATCTTGCAGGCCAAGGTAAATCGCCAAAACGAGAGATAACTCGGCCTGGAAAAGCGTCCCTCACTAAGTCCATAGTGTCGCGCGCTGTGTGTGCCGTAGCGCCGTCTTGTTGAAACCAGATGTGCTCCAGCCCCAATTCGTCCAAACTGGGTATCAAAAACTCACGTAACATGGTTCTGTAGCGTTCTCCAGTGACAGTTATCGCATTGCCTCCAGCGTCTTCGAAAAAATAGGGTCCGATCACTCTGTCAACACAGATGCCACACCATACAGTAACTTTTAGTGGGTGTAGAGGTGTTTCTTGAATAATGCGCGGATTATCAGTGCCCCAGAACCGAGTATTCTGCTTATTGACATGCCCTGAGAGATGGAAATGCGCTTCGTCACTCATAACCAATTTTGAAGGAAAATTATCCTCTTCAAGGTTGAGGTTTATGACGCGCTGGCAGTAATCTAGACGAGCTCGGTGGTCAGCAGGCAGCAGCTGATGAGTCATTTGAGTTTTATACGGGAACATCTTTAAGTCTTTCACCAAAATACGCTGCAGGGTCCGTCTGGAAATGCCCAATTGCGTGGCACGTCGCCTCGTTGATGTTTCTGGACACTCTTCCACATCTTCGCGCACAGCATCGATATTTTCAGCTGAACGGCCTGTTCTTGGTCTCCCAGACTTAGGTCTATCCAATGTTGAGCCAGTTGCTTCAAGGCGTGTGGCAAAGCGTCGAATTGTGCGACCAATCGGTGCCGGACGGTGGGGAAATCGTCGACGAAATTCACGTTGTGTTCTTATCACTGATGAATTATTCCGTAAGAACATTGACACAATTATTCCACGTTCTTGGAGAGTAAAACGGTCCATGTTTATTTTCAGTGTATTTTACATTTGTTCACTACACAATTTTCAACAACAGAATGACAGAAAATGTCATATAAAAAAAATAAAAATATTTTCTTTAGTGCCAGTACTTTTGCGCCACCCAGTATAAGACAATCATAGATTTAAAAAATTGTAGTGCCCGATGGTGTAGTGGATAGGGCGCTGCCTCCTTAGCGGGATTGTTCCACGAACCTTGATATGTTCTCTCTAGTAAATACATACTAACTCTATGAGCTGGCCTATGAATAAATAATTGGTAGCACATGGTCGTACTGACCAGCGAGTGCCAGTTGGTGCCAGTTGCCGAGCGCGGGGTCCCTGTGCGCGGCGCGCAGGAACACTCTCACTTGCTCGTGTTGCGCCGCGAGTGTGTGCAGGCGCGTGTAGCGAGCGCGCCGTGTGCGTCACAGTTAGCTAGTACTGACCAGCGAGTGCCAGTTGGTGCCAGTTGCCGAGCGCGGGGTCCCTGTGCGCGGCGCGCAGGAACACTCTCACTTGCTCGTGTTGCGCCGCGAGTGTGTGCAGGCGCGTGTAGCGAGCGCGCCGTGTGCGTCACAGTTAGCTAGTACTGACCAGCGAGTGCCAGTTGGTGCCAGTTGCCGAGCGCGGGGTCCCTGTGCGCGGCGCGCAGGAACACTCTCACTTGCTCGTGTTGCGCCGCGAGTGTGTGCAGGCGCGTGTAGCGAGCGCGCCGTGTGCGTCACAGTTAGCTAGTACTGACCAGCGAGTGCCAGTTGGTGCCAGTTGCCGAGCGCGGGGTCCCTGTGCGCGGCGCGCAGGAACACTCTCACTTGCTCGTGTTGCGCCGCGAGTGTGTGCAGGCGCGTGTAGCGAGCGCGCCGTGTGCGTCACAGTTAGCTAGTACTGACCAGCGAGTGCCAGTTGGTGCCAGTTGCCGAGCGCGGGGTCCCTGTGCGCGGCGCGCAGGAACACTCTCACTTGCTCGTGTTGCGCCGCGAGTGTGTGCAGCCGCGTGTAGCGAGCGCGCCGTGTGCGTCACAGTTAGCTAGTACTGACCAGCGAGTGCCAGTTGGTGCCAGTTGCCGAGCGCGGGGTCCCTGTGCGCGGCGCGCAGGAACACTCTCACTTGCTCGTGTTGCGCCGCGAGTGTGTGCAGCCGCGTGTAGCGAGCGCGCCGTGTGCGTCACAGTTAGCTAGTACTGACCAGCGAGTGCCAGTTGGTGCCAGTTGCCGAGCGCGGGGTCCCTGTGCGCGGCGCGCAGGAACACTCTCACTTGCTCGTGTTGCGCCGCGAGTGCGTGCAGCCGCTGCCAGAACACGCGGCGCAGCTCGTGTGCGCCCGGCTCCGCGTGTAGCGACCGCGCAGTGTCCGTCAGAGCTGTAAAAAATAAATTAAACATTTTTGATACGCAATGATACTGCGTTTCTGCTCTCGTCTAACGTGATCAAGACACAACAATCAAAAAATTCAATCGTAGACAGGATTCATTGGTGAAATTTGTGACCGGATGTTTCTTAGAGCGTCATGAATGGTCGCTAGCGACATCTACGTACAGTATTAGGTACAACTATACTAACCCAACGCGAAGTGCGTGGTGCGTTGTATCGCCAAGTCGAGCGCGGCGGCCCGCACGGCGAGCGGCTTGCTGGTGTTGGTGGCGAGGTGCAGCAGCCGCTGCGCGCGCGCCCAGGGCAGCGCGGCGGGCGGCGCGGCGGCCAGCGCGCGCAGGGCGGCCAGCGCGCTCGGCGGCTGGCCGCTGCGCGCGTGCTCCGCCAGCAACTCGGCGGCGTCCGCGCGCCGCAGGTTGCCGAGCGCCGCCAGCCGCGCGGAGCGGCACTCCTCGTCCTGGAAGGTACCACCGGATGTAAAATTATTTTCTTTCTTTCTCTCTTTCTTTCTTTCACCGCTAAATAAGATTCGATGCTTAGTCAAACAAACTTGACAACTTTCACCAGGTTTTGAAATTAAACTTCTTTATACGCGTTGAGAGTGGAATTTCAAGGTCACAGCAATACCATCACGGCGTAGCGTGTATACCAAAGAAGTTTCTTTTTTGACACGTCTGCTCGATACTCATGCTTTTCTTCCATACAAATTGACTTATAGAAATGCAGTCAGCTCGCGACCAAGATCGTTGTAACGCGATTGAAACGTCAGACAACGCTATTTATCTTAATACCAATCTAAAACAAACCACGCCCGGATACATTAAAATAATGTCACAGCTCGGACACTCCTAACTACCATGTCATTTGGGTCACACATTGACAGACGGCATGTTGCACTTGGCATGCGTTTGTGTGCGTGTTATAAGGGTTGACAAATTTTGTAATACCGGTCATAATCATCACTTGATTAATCTGGTTTTTGATTAAACCAACGTTTTAAAGTACTTCACTGTAACTGAATAGTTAGAATAGATTAGGTTGCATATTTTGTATGAATTTACTTACCGTCTCTCATCACTGTGGAATCTAAAAAGTTCCTATTGGAGTCATATTTTATGGTAGAAAGACATCCGTACACGGAACAGTACCTAACCATCTTTGGAACACAAAACTTTATTATTTCCGTTACACTGGGAATCATGCGCGCGCCATACCCGCTAAGCGTACGCTCAATGTGGCCCACAATCCGGCGCGGAGTGTGACGTATGTCTGACTGGGGAAGGGAGGTGAATGTCCATTCTGTATGTAGTACTATTATATATTCTGTGATAATGTATACCAAGCGCAAAAGTATATTTTTTTGTATAAGTTGTTTAGTTTCGTTAACTGAGCAACCGCTATCAGTTTGCGGTACGCTGTCTTTTACATCAGTTATAAATATAGAGTGGTATCGATCTGAAATAACGACTGATCGTTTGTAAAGATATTCAATTGAATGGGTCCCATAATGCTACCTTGTAGAAGCCATTCTTTTATGTTCATCGTATCATTTACTGCCAGAAGAAATGGACGGTTGAAAGTAGTGGTTATGTAGCAGTTTACTAAGTCCTTCAACAAACTGCTGGTCTTTGTTTTCTTCTATAATGTATTTAAGCTTTACCAGAAGGTCTACAAAGATTGACCTTGTCAGATGCCAAAGTAAAGTTCAATAATATCCACTAAATGCAGATGAAAAAAAATAAATAAGAAAACGAATACAAAAATAACATGCAACAATATAATAACAGCAGTCTTCTTCTGTCGTGAGGGTATCGAGTCAATCGACCCGGTGTACCCTAGTAATTCATTTTAATATAAATTTAAAAAAGGAATTCTCAGCGAGAAGGCTGGATGTTTCAATGTAAGTAGGAAAGGAAGTAATCAGTATACCTTGCACCTGGCGAGCTGTTTGGCGAGTTCGTCTCTCACGTGCGCGGCGAGGGCGTCCGACACACGCGGCGCAGCGGCGGCGGCCGCTAGCAGCGCGGCTGGAAGGAAAACAGAAATAAAACAATAAATACTTATATATAACTTAGTGGAAATGTCTACGCATCGTCTCAGTTTGGTGTCAGCTTGACCTGTTTCTGAACCTCATAAAACCGATGTTAAGAATAGTCATCCTAATTATATACAATAAATAAATAAATGTTTGGATGCTATGTTAGTTCTTATTGCAACGTCGTATTGTAACTGATTGATCTAAAAACATAAATCACGCTGATATCCCTAATGGGGTAGGAGGAGCGTCAGCGACCAAAACAAAGGTATTATCCGTAAGCATGGAAGAATTATTGATTTGACTATGTACCATATGTCAAAAATCCTCACCTGCGCGCAGTCGCTTGCAGTCGGTGTGCAGCGCGAGCACGGCCTTTACCGTCGTCTCACAAGGCGCAGGCGCGGTGGAGAGCGCGGCCAGGTACGCGCCGGCGGCGGGTTGCAGCGGCTCCGCGCGCAGCTGCAGCGCCGCCGCCGCCGCCTCGTGCGTCGCCGCAGACCCCACTGCGCCCAGAGCAATCGCTACTCCAGTCCTATGATGATTAACAAACAACAAGATTATGGAAAACTGCTTTAACAAGTCCCAGACTGTAGCAAAGCTTTAGATACAATACAACATGATCTGTTTCTTTAAAAAAAATTATGGCCTAAATCCATTCAAAATTTTCTATCTTTTAATCGATTTCGTTACACATTTTTCATAAGTCCCTAGTAGTCAACAACTACATATATTATTTAAGTTGATATCTCTACCCTGGAGTACCCCAAGGGTGTCTACTAGGCCCCCTGCTATTCGTCATCCGAGTGGTACTCACAGTCGCTGTATGTCGTCGACCCGCTGCAGCAGCGGCTGCAGCTGGGCGGGCGCGGCGGCGCTGAGCGCGGGCAGCACGCGCAGCAGAGCGCGCGCGCTCGCCACGTCCCCGCCCGCGCCCGCCTCCCCCGCGCCCAGCGTCGCCGCGAGCTCCAGCGCCGCGGGGAGCGACAGGGGAGCGTCTTCCGAATCCAAGTCTTCCAATTCAGAGTTCTCAGTGGTCTCCTCCTGCGAGCGGATTTTATGAAAGTCAAGATCAGTATTTGAGCACGCCTGTATCCCTAATGGGGTACACAGAGCGTCAACGCCCCAGACAAAGGTCGTTCCGCCACATCTGACGCTTTTAGGATTGTTTAAGATCTGTATATTGCTGTAGTAACAGATTGTCAGCCCAACGCCTAATTTACAATACTCTGAAACTCTCGAATCTCTTAGCTGGTTTTTACAGCATGCCTGGGAGGATAGGCAGCTGGCACATTCTATGTTAAAACAAGTAAATAATAATTATCTTCAATTATATATTTTCGTTTCCATTCAGCTGGGATGAAAGTGACCGGAGATAACAGGCGCGTTATCTAAACGAGTCACCAGCACGACAGAATGGAAGCGAGCGATAAGCACGACCCTCGACCCTGACCCTGATCGTATCGTTATTATCTTTATATATACGAACAAAATTTATTTCTATAACTAACCCTTACACCGACGTATACTTTCGACGCTGTGGGTAGCTCGCGGACTCTCACGGGTTCTCACCCTTTCTCAGCTACGAAACATGTTACAGTTTCTCTAACGTTACTGTTTGTAATCTGTGATAGCTCCACTCTACTCACATGCGCCGGGAGCGGCAGCGTGGTCTGCTGCAGGCTGCTGGGCAGCGCGTGGATGGCCGCGCGCAGGCCGGGCGCGTCGGGCGCGCACGCCGGCGCGCGCTCCTCGCCCGATAGCTTCAGCTGCGTCAACACGCGCACCTGCACGAACCAGACAACTACATTTATTTACATCATGAGGCGCACAGATAGCCAAAATAAATTAACTTTCATTGTTCTTCATTCTAGAAGTAAGCTAGATTGGTTGCGGAAATGCGAATGTTAAGATGGATGTGTGTAACAAGTGGAGTAACAAGAATAGAAAAAATACAGAATGAGTACATAAAACTAAGCTTCAATATTGCGCCCATTCGATACAAAATAAGAGGAAATCGCCTTGCGTGGTATGGTATGGGCATGTTATGCATAGGGATGAAAGTTATGTGGGCAAAAGGGTAATGAATTAGAATGTGTATGAACTAGAAAAAAAATAGATGGACTGCGTGAAAGATGATATGTATAAAACAGGTGTGAGTGTTGAACTGATGGCTGACAGGGATGAATGGAAGAATAAAAGGTACTGCGCCGACCCTAAATAAATGGGATAAAGGCAAGCAAATAATGATGATTGTTTCTGGTAGTAGCTTGTACCTTGACGGCGGCGTACTCGTCGTCGTGCGGGACGGCGCCGAACACGTGCAGCTCCTCGGCGTGCACGGCGCTCAGCGCGTCCAGCGCCGGCCGCAGCGAGTAGCGCGTCAGCCGGCGCGACACCACGCCGCTGGCTTCAGTGTCCGTGTCCTGCCATCTGCACGCGCGCTGGAAACCACAACATGACGTGTGGTTGTTGTTTACTAGATTACCCGAAACTTAACCTTCTTCTGTGAAGTGTGTATCGAATCCATCGACCCGATTAACCCTGGTGTCAGAGTTTTTAAACCACCTAGTAGCACAGCTAATAGGCCTCTGACGTGGTTTGTGTAACTACCATTATTTAAGACAGCGACTGAGACCGACGGTTTAACGTGCCCTCCGGAGCACGGAATCTTTTTCTTTCAGACAGTCACGTGATTCACCCTGTATTGTCCTAACCCAACTGGGGAAAATCTCACAAAGTGATAAATTGATAAATGTTCTCCAGATTAGGATCCCATGGGTCATAACACTAGACCACGAAGGCAGTTAGCAACAAAACATGACTTGTGGACGATGTTGTTTACAAAATTCCTAAAAAAATTACCCATAATAAATTATTATGGGTTAGTAGAGTAGTTTTATTACCTTGATTTTGCGGAAGTCGTATTCGCCTATAGTCTCATGAAGCGCGCTGCATTCACCGGAAACATCTGTCTCGTTCCGCTCGCCGTCTAGTATTTGGAACTGCAACAAACTCACAGATTAATACCAAGCCATTATTTTATTTTATCGCGTGGAAGCACGGATTAATTTAGATAGGAATTAAGAGATATACCTTTGTCCGAAGTTTCAATAGTGTTACTGCGATCGTGGTAAACTAATCCGTTCTTCGACCCAATACAATAAAATAATGTGTACAAAGCGCGAAAGTCTTAAACAAATACCAAACCAACGAACACATTTGCCTTCATCAAAGGAACCATCTTCTTCTTAGCAAGTGGAGTCTCGAGTCAAACAACGATCCGATGAACCCTGGTGTCAGAGTTTTCAAACCGCCTAGTAGCCAAGCGAATAGGCCTCTGAAATGGTATGAATAACGATCACTATCAAAGACACCGACCGGGCCCGACGGCTTAACGTACCCACCGAAGCACGGAATCCTTTTACTTTTCGGAAAATCAAGTGATTTAGCTTGCTTAGTGATAATTTGAAAATTTCAACTGTGTATTCCCCCCTGGGAATCGAAACCAGGACCTCCGGATCGTAAGCCCATAAGCTCTGACCACTAGACTAAGGAGGCAGTTCAAAGGAACCATGATCAATCATGAGGCTCATCACTACATAGTATAAAACAAAGTCGCTTTCTGTGTCCCTATATCCCTATGTATGCATAAATCTTTAAAACTTTGCAACGGAATTTGGCGCGGTTTCTTTTAATGGATATAGTGATTCAAGAGGAAGGTTTATATGTATAATACATGCATAATATAGTAGAGAAACACTGATAATTTCCTTGCGAAGCCGGGGCGGGTCGCTAATCTTGTATACAACTGACCTGGAAGAGACTGATGAGTGCGCGCTTGTAGCCGGCTATTGCGGGCGGGTCGGCGGGGTCCAGGTACGCGTGGCTGATCTCGCCGACGCGCCAGTGCGCGTAGAAGCTGGAGGCGCGCTGCGCGGGCGCGTCCCACGCCGACGGGCGCGCGATCCACTCCGCGTGACGCGCAGCACCGCGCAGCTCCAACGTGGGGCGACGCAGCTAACAGGGAACAGTAAACTACTTATTTAACACTAGCACTCTGTCTGCTGCTAAATAAGTTTTCCCGTGGTAATCATGTACTTTCCCAGGTGAACGTAGGTTTCTATATATTTGTGAATGATTTTTCGTAGTTGGTCCACTAGTTTTTGAGTTTATTAGTTACAAACATATATACTTATTTATTTCATACAAACAAACTTCCATGCTGGACTAGGAGCGAGAGAAAAACATAGAAGGTGCCAGTTGCACGTACTCCTGAGCATGCTGTAAACACGAGCTAAGGGATCCGAGGGTTTCTGTGTATTGCAATTTAGGCTGACAACCTGTCACTACCGCAATATAAATACAAATCTGTCTTAAATACTTTATTTTGTCAGATGTGGCAGAACAACCTTTGTTTAGTTTGTTTACGCTCTGCCTACTTCATTAGGGATAAACGTGTGTATGTATGTAAATATACACACATATATCTAAAAATACAAATCTTCTCTTTTTAATATTAATATAGATGATTGTCAACTCTACACTACACTGCAGTGTTTGTATATTGCCTGTTCAGCTGACTGAGTAAACTTAGACTGACATTCTTTATACTACTATACCAGTACAACTACAAACAACTGCCTGACCAGCAGTATTGTATCATGGTCAGCTAAATGAAATATGGGTATTTATAGGTATTTGCATGCATCACACTTGGCAAGCACAGTGCTAGATGTTATAAGGATTTATATGGAAAATTTGTTTATAATTTTTGTTTTATCCCTCAGTTGACTCGTACTGTACATGTGATAAGAGATCATGAACAGATTGGGTGACACTCCCCTAACCGGGAATCACATAGGGTAAATAAACTTGAAGAAAAAGCAATTGGTAGTCTATCAATTTACAGTAAATTCATTTTTTACTTGTTAGGTTTTTATTAGTTGAACTATTTAATTGTATCATTAATTATAAATAATAACAAATCTTAGTTTAGAAACTAAGTGTAATCTGCTATCCTCGTTAGCAAAGAGTATGTACTGCTAATTACCTAATTAATTACTTAAACAAAACAGTAGCTTCCATTCTTAGATTGTAATGTACGTACAGTACAGTTTATATTTAATGGATCCAAGCTATCTTATCAGTATGTATACATAATATTAGGTAAATTAATAATACTTACATGCTCTTGATAAAAACAAGATGATAGGACTTTTACATCCCTCTTAGGTTACTAAGATGCATCAGATCTATGTATTGAAAAAGGGTTGCAGGAATATGTAATGTTCCAAATTCAAAGGTTTATGGAGGGTTTTGAGTTATGCATATCCCTGCAACTCATAAGCTTTACAAAAAGCCTCCACAAGCACCCCTTTAAAACCCTCCATAATATACATTTCCAAGTGGAATGTCACAAATAATATTTAAATTTCTTACGTTACTACATAAATTAGTTAATTGAACTTTTAAGTAAGTAAATTGAGTTGGTTTTGGCTTTATAGTCTAGTTTAATGTAAATTGAAAGTAGGCTACATGCCAAAAAAAAAATAACTTTGTAGGTACTGTTGTTTGATTGCTGAGCAAGCACTCACCTCGAAATGCAGCAGTGCCTCATGTTGGTGGCAGGCCGCGGCGCGCACGGCGAGGGTGCCGGTGATGCGCCAGCCCACCTCCTGGTCCTTGCGGGCCGCCTCGTTGGCCAGCACGGCGCTGTCGACGCTGTAGACCCTGGCGCCGCCGCCGCCCGCCCACAGCCGCACCTCGCCGCCCACCGCGCGCGCCGCCGCCGCCGCTGGTCGCAAGCTCCCGCCAGCCGAGCACAGCACCAGCGCTGTCGCCGCTAGTGTCCACGCACTCATGTCGGTATCGCCCGGTACTCGCTGCCGGGTGCTGGCCACTACTCTTGCAGGTTCAATGTTCGGTCCTCATCCGGTTTATGTTAAGTTTTAAAACTTTCCTCTGATTTGTTCGAGCGGATGCGCCTGCGCCGACGAACTTTGATCGATTTTTGACGTTTACCTGTCACTATCACTTTGACATTTAAGTTGAATATTGCCAATTGGGTCGCAGTGATTCTTACCATACATAAAATAGCGATACGATATGAAAATATTAAACAATAATATAGACGCAAATAAAATTACTTCCAGGCCCAGGACAGATTTCAAATTTCCATTATCTTAACTTGATGCACGTCGACGACGACTTGCCGTGGCGTGGTGCTCAGTGGCTCTGGTAGAAACTAATCAAAATGTTAACTTTGCACACCGAATGAATTCGGTCGAATACATTAATACTCTGACATAGTCTTTAAGATCATTGTGTAAACAAACACCTGTATGTATTCTAGCATATAAACATATTCTGATTCTGATGTAGCACAGGCTACAAGATACAGTAAAGTGCGAGCACCATTACAGTTCAGGCGGCGATATTATGAACTAAATTTTGTCTAGTTACACTGACAGCGATTGAAGTGGTTAGTTTAGTACTATATTATCTGTAGTTTTATGCAAATATTTAGAAAATACATTATAGTTGGCAATAATATTGATAGGAAAATAAAGGCCGGTGTATACAAAAAGGGGATGGTTGTCTGTTACTCTAGGAGATGTGATTCTACATACATACATACATATAATCACGCCTTTATCCCTAATGGGGTAGGAGATGTAGATGTGATTCTCTTCAGAAATTAGCGGTAATTTGGATATAGAATTATCTTCCAAAACTGTGTCATGCTATGCTGCTATTACGTCTCAAGATTAAAAAATAAAATAAAACATCTTTATTTCAGGGTACAAGCCCCATACATTACATTAATGTAAACATTAACGTAAAAAACCCACTGAGCATATAATCACTACGTTTTAAGAGACGGGACTTCCATAGAACATTTATGAACAGCCTCAAGTGTCAAAATTCAGATAACGAGGCGTAGCCAATACAAGAAGCTCAATACTGCCAACCTAACAACAAATAGTTCATTTAATAGTGACGTAGACCGTAGACAGGAAGATTTAATCGATATCGATAATCTAAATTTTTTTAGCCACTCACTTTCCTAACATCAAATTTTAGTTCAAGGATTTAACTGTTGCCTTAATGTCGCACTCCAATCATGATTCTATGTTCAATAAAATCTATGTATTGTGAATAAAATCTATGTCTATAATGTATCTTTTTCGATAGATTGGAGAGGAGTTAAACAAAAAGGAAACAGTTTGTGATCATAATAACTCCGATCATGATTTTACAGGAATTTATGTGTCCTTTAATACCCCAATAAAATCTTTGCGATCGGAGTTAAAAAGGAAACAGTTTTTGGTCATAATTACAAAACTCAATATCTTTATTAACAGTATTCCGTTGGGTAAAAACCTATAAACTGAAAAATTAATGTCATGATTCATTTCAAAGTTGAAATTTTTATTTTTAAAGTAAAAAGTTCATTTTTAAAGTAGATTCCATATCATATAGTTAGTGTTATCTACTGCAGCTTGAGTTCATTAAAAGGGACGAGTTGAGGTATTTCGGCTTAAATAACAAAAAAGTATTTTTTTTACCAATTTATTTGTTTGCTACAATTTGCTACTTATTTTAACAATTCTCAACATAATCAAATTACATATATATATATAATATTATTATTATAATCACATAATTAGGCATGACTAAAACTACATCTAAATATATTAATTAATTACAAAAATGGTAGAAATATACGTATTGTTAACGACTGAAATCGCCCGCCTCTTCGAAACGATCGCTAATACTAAAGGTATAAATCTCATGAGGTAATATTGAAATTCTACTGTATTAAGTATAGCGAAGATACAACAGTCTTAGGAATGGAATGTTCGTTATTTAATGAATGAGTGATTCGAGATTCGATAAGTACCGTATAATAGTGTATTTATCTCACGACTGCCGCTCGGACATACTTGTGTTGTGCGTACGGACACACGCATGTGTGCGTAACTACAGGTTTACTACGGGGAGCTCACGCACACTAAGGAAATACGCGCGTACATTTAAACACATAAATATGACAAAGCGGCAGTCGTGAGATAAAAAGTCTATAATATATCTATTTGCATAGGTACATAAAAAAGGTAGGTAGGTCTCGGTCTAAAGGGACGAAACTAGACCGATAGATCGTCTCCCAATATTTACGAGCCCTCCGCGTCCGAGTCGTCGCTGTCCGAGTGATGGGTGTTGGCCTGCTGCGGGGGCGGGGCTTGCGCGGGGGCGGGGGGCGGGTCAGCGGGTGCGGGGGCGCCGTCGTCGCAGCAGCCGGGCGGGGGGGCGCGCACGCGGCGCGCGCGGTGCGACTCGGGCAGCACGTGGTACGAGCAGCTGGGCCGCGGGCCCCCCGCACCCCCCGCGCCCGCGCCTCCCCCCGCCCCCGCCGCGTGCAGCAGCAGCACGCAGGGCGCGCCCGCCACGTCCGCGATGGACCCGCACGAGGCGGACAGCGCGTCGCGCAGCTCGAGCGCGCGCGGGCTGCCCCCCGCCCCCGCCCCCGCCCCCGCGCCGCCCATCGCGCCGCGACCGCGACCCACGCGCGGCATCGTGCCTGAGGAAGGTTAAATTAGTCAAATTTGTCGGTTGCTAAGCACAGATTTTCAACATGATTGACCGATTTCATAAGAAATTACAAAAAAGGGCTCAAACACTCCCTTGCGGTACTCCACATTTTCATGTGGAACAATGTCAAAAGCTTTTAATAAAACTATGTAGTTTTATGACTAGTTTTTTATGCTTTGTAGTATACTTACAAAGGTCAAGCGGCTGGTGCGGGCGCGCGTGTCGGCGGCAGGCCTGCACGCGCCACCACCAGTACGCGCCCCCCGCCCCCGCCCCGCCCGCCCCCGCAGCCCCCGCCCCCGCGCCGCCCTCGCCCCCCGCGCTCTCGTACACGTGCTCATCGCGCGCCAGCACGGCCCGCCAGCGCGCGGCGCTCACGCCCACGCCCACGCCCACGCCGCCCACGCCGGACACGCCCGCCACGCCGTACACGCTCACGTTCGCATACCTACAAAAAACGGCTCATATTAATTTATACTTTGTAAAATTCAGGATGGTAGCTGCGACATCATCAACATCCTAGCCTTATCCCGTATCTCTCGGGGTCGGCTAACTAATCTAGGGGATTGAACGAGGATACTGGTTTTTACACAGAGCGACTGCCATCTGACCTCCGCAACCCAGAAGGGAAACCAAACCCAATCCTAGATTAGGTCAGAGTTTTCAAGCCGCCAATGCTTAGCACTGGCTTCTGACATGGCTTCACGACTAATATCTATGGTATTAAACGATATTAACCGGGACCAACGGCTTAACGTGCCTTCCGAAGCACGGAAAAGCGCCGAATAAACGTACATATGAAATTCGAAAACCGAAAAACACATTGGTACGTGGTGGGGTTCGAACCACGACCTCCCGTTTAGGAGGCAGCGGCCCTATCCACTACACCATCGGGCTCTCACAAGTAGCTGGTAGCTGCGACAAGTTACCTAAAATCTATATGAATTACATCTGTTACCCACGATTTTTTTTCCGCTGGAGGTTAACCCGCCTCCAGGGGGAGAGTTTATTGAATAAGCGCTTAATGTACGATACAGACCTCGGTATTGTTGTCCCGGACAGGTCCTCGCTAATGAATACGGGCGACCAGGCCGGACCGAGTAATGAGCTAGATATTTTGCTTTAAGTTAGCTTAAGATATTAATTATTTTATTATTAGTTGTATTCTTTTAGTGAATCACCCACGTTTTTTTATAAAAGGAATTGTGTTAAAATTAATATTACTATCCACTTATTTAAAAGCAACTGTACAACCGATAATCTAGATGACACCGCTCTCAAATGAGTCAACATTATATAAGATGTATCAATGTGTGTCCTGGCACAGACTTTGGTCCATTGGGGCTGCTACTGAACCACAGATAACAGAGTGTACTGAACACTAGTGATGTTTATAGGCGTCTCTTTATTTATGCTTTTGTTGTATAGTGTGTATAATGTACATTCTTTTTGTGGTAAATAATAAAAATACATAAAATAAGCCATGCATGCCGGGCATGCTGTAAAAACCAGCTAAGGAATCCGAGGGTTTCTGTATATTGCAATTTAGGCGACAGGCTGACAACCTGTCACTACAGCAATATACCTACAAATCTATCTTAAATAACCCTCAAAACTTTGTCAGACGTGGCGGATCGATCTTTGTTTAGGTCGTGTACGCTCTGCCTACCCCATTAGGGATAAAGGCGTGATTATATGTATGTAAATAAAATAAGATTGACTGAGTTTTTAGTTTTACAAATAAATTCCATACCCTGGTTCGATAGGTTGAGCCAACACCGGCTGCGGCTGCGACAGCGGCACGTCGTACTGCGGCGTCTCGTGGTAGGGGGCGGGGGCGGGCGCGGGGGCGGGGGCGGGGGCGGGGCGCGGCGGGCGCGGGGGCGGCGCGGCGCAGGGCTTGGGTCAGGCGGGCGCCGGCCTCTGCACCACGCACACGCCCGCGTACGAGCGCCCCACAGACATGGCCGCCGGCAGCAGCGACCACGAGTCCGTCGCCGGGTCGAACACCTGCACACATCGTCATGATACATACATACATATAATCACGCCTTTATCCCTAATGGGGTAGGCAGAGCGTAAACGTAAAAGGGATTCAAGGGTTACAGTGTATTTTAATTTAGGCAATGGGCTGACAACCTGTCACTACAGCAATACACATTACAATCTAAAATTTCCCTCAATTTATGTCAGAAGTGGCGAAAGCGCCTTTTAGGAGGCGTTTTACGCTCTGCCTACCCCGTAAGGGATAAAGGCGTGATTTTATGAAAAGAAAGAAGATTTGTACGTATACTGCTGTAGTGACAGGTTGTCAGCCCATCGCCTAAATTACAATATACTGAAACCCTCAGATCCCTAAGCTGGTTTTTACAGCATGCTCGGGAGGAAATGCAGCTGGCACATTCTATGTTTTTCTCTCACTCCCAGTGCAGCATGGAAGATATACATCGTCATGATTGCTGAAGAGACAAGGTCGCTAGCTTAGCGACGTTAGCAGGGACTGCAATATGTCATGGGTTTGTAGCCGACAGATGGCGCCACACCAAGAAACACAAGTTCTGAAACGCGGTATTGAAGTTTTCTCAGCGATATGCAGATATACAAGTTCCAAACTTGTCCGGTTGGACTTCGGTCCCCTGGTCACGTGGTCCCAACACCCGACCAGGTGGGTAGCTACCCTTTTCCCAACCATCATCACTAAGCCAATTGGCTTCAACCTTTAACTTCTAAAGGGTTATTTCTTAGCAGACTGTAATACGTCTGGGAGAAAAGGTTGCTTGCTTAGCAGGGACTGAAATACGTCTGGGAGAAAAGGTTGCTTGCTTAGCAGGGACTGCAATACGTCTGGGAGAAAAGGTTGCTTGCTTAGCAGGGACTGCAATACATCTGGGAGAAAAGGTTGCTTGCTTAGCAGGGACTGCAATACGTCTGGGAGAAAAGGTTGCTTGCTTAGCAGGGACTGCAATACGTCTGGGAGAAAAGGTTGCTTGCTTAGCAGGGACTGCAATACATCTGGGAGAAAAGGTTGCTTGCTTAGCAGGGACTGAAATACGTCTGGGAGAAAAGGTTGCTTGCTTAGCAGGGACTGCAATACGTCTGGGAGAAAAGGTTGCTTGCTTAGCAGGGACTGCAATACATCTGGGAGAAAAGGTTGCTTGCTTAGCAGGGACTGCAATACGTCTGGGAGAAAAGGTTGCTTGCTTAGCAGGGACTGCAATACGTCTGGGAGAAAAGGTTGCTTGCTTAGCAGGGGCTGCAATACGTCTGGGAGAAAAGGTTGCTTTCTTAACAGTGACTGCAATATGTCTGAGAGAAAAGGTTACTAGCTTGGCGGGGACTGAAAAGCTGTCTCAAAAAAGGCTTTCACTGAGTGATTTTTTCGAACTATTTAGCTGTATATGTTAGTGACCTCAACGGAGGCGAGGTTGGCGGCGCCGTCGTCGCCTCCCACCACGTACAAGCGGCCCTGGTGCGCCACCACGCCCGCGTTGCGCCGCGCGTGCGCCATGGGCGGCGCGGGGGACCAGCCCTCGCCCGGGCGGAACCTGCGCAAGAAACAGACACAGGTTATTCATAATGGTCTGAACTATAGGCTCACGATCAGGAGGGCCTAGGTGCGGTTCCAAGGGGGGAACACAAAATTATCTTTTGTAAATTTTTGAGGTTTTCACCAGTTTGGATAGGATACATACATAAAATCACGCCTTTATCCCTTACGGGGTAGGCAGAGCGTTTAACGCCTAGCAAAAGGCGCTTTCGCCACGTCTGACAATTGAGAGCAATTTTAGACTGAAATGTGTATTGCTATAGTGGCAGGTTGTCAAACAGAAACAGTACCTACACGTCACAGGTTATTCATAATGGTCTGGACCATGGGCTCACGATCAGGATATCATCACCTAGGATAGGTGCGATTCCAAGGGAATCCCCCCTTGGAATCGCACTGCAATAATAAATTATCATTTGTAAATTAACTTCCATACTGGACTGGGAGAGAAAGAAAAACATAGAATGTTCCAGTTGCCCTTCCTCCCGGGCATGCTGTAGAAGTCAGCAAAAGGGATTCGAGGGTTACAGTATATTGTAGTTTGGGCGATGGGCTGACAACCTGTCACTAAACCAATACACATTACAATCTAAAATTATCCTCAATTTTTGTCAAACGTGGCGAAATCGCCTTTCACGAGGAGTTTTACGCTCTGCCTACCCCGTAAGGGATAAAGGCGTGATTTTATGTATGTATGTATTGTAGTATAGTAAGAACCTATGTAACCATCATGTATCCTATTCTATATAAACGCTTGCCTTATCCAAATATAATCAGTTATTAATCAGCATTCAACTTGTTTAATTGTCTCTCCCTGCTCCCGTCTATACATGGCGACCCTGCCTTGTATGGATGGTGTAGCGCGCGCGCGAGTGTCGGATAGATTTCATTGATTGATCTAAATACTAAGTCGATGAATCGTTTTGCTATTTTGTTCGTTTCGTGGTAAGTATCTACAGATTTCATTGATTGATCTAAATACTAAGTCGATGAATCGTTTTGCTATTTTGTTCGTTTCGTGGTAAGTATCTACAACAAGCTGCTAAAACCATGGGGAATCCGTCGAGCAAACCGACGACACCGGCACCTGCAGCAGCGCAGCACCAGGACGTACTGACGCAGATTGGCCAAAACAATAAAGTTGAACAGACGAACTTTATCATCGCGCAGGAGGTTAAGCAGATCAGCTGGTATTTATACCTTTTTGCCATTTTCATCCTGATATGTGCAGTTCTGTTGGGAAGCCGATACCTGAACATCTGTTTAAACAAGAAGATAGACAGGAGAGCAGAGAGCAGCGCGATGCGTATAAAGAGAATAGAGCCGAATCTCGAAGTTTAAGAAGGGTTCTTGTGAGCAGATACCTAGAGCAGCTGTATATTTCGGCATGCAGGATATTTAAGGAGCGAATACATACACTAAGGATACGTAATGTAAAATAAGATCAGTAACTACTTGCTTTGTGCGTCGTCTTTGACTTAGATTACAAGCAAGTACCTACGTGCCTACGTTTTGAGCACATTTACGGCAGCGGCACCGGCAAGGATCGTTTCTTTGTTTTTCTTCGTCTTCGTGTAGATACAAGGATTTTGTTTTTCGTCAGATGCGTGAATGGACACTCGAAAAAGACTGTTGGACACTAGAAGAGGGTGATATGTTGCGTTTGGACACTTGAAAAAGACTTAGTTGCAGTACCAAGTGATTGACGTTTTACGTGTGCGGTCAAAGTGAAGTGCGCGACGTTCGTAATGCGTAATCTCGTAATTTGAGTGTGGTATAGTACCTAAATGCGTTACATGGATATAATGGGTAAGGTTTATATTATTATAATTAGATTAGTTGATAGTTAAAGTGATAAAATCTCGCATTGTTTATTATTTTATTGCTTTATTTTACTGGTAAATGGCCCATAACATACAAAATTATTGTACAGAAATAAAAGAAGTACGTAAGTATTTAGTTAAAATCGGTCCAAAGCGACGAAAGGGTCCGATTCTTGAGCAAAAGTTAAATGTTGCTAATATTATATTAAGTAAGTATAATAATTGTATTGAACTATTAAGGAACGAAATAGAGTTAGGTAAGTTAAAAAAAGAGGAGATAAAAGAAGTAAATAAGCAATGCGAAATTTTTAAAATACTCTATAATGATGCGTTAGAATTTTGCTCGCCTAAGGCAGAACAATCTGATAGTGAACAGAGTACAGATATCGAATTAAAAATGGAGACATTCAGTTTAAAGATTGCTTTAACTATCTTGCCTTTAATGACAGATGACGAATCAAATACCAAACAATTGATTGAGTCAATAGAGTACTATGGTAGCTTATTGGGGGATAGAAAGTGTAAGGACAGCTTAATTCAGTTTGTGTTAAGGAATCGTTTGTCACAATCAGCCAAGCTTGAACTAAATTCAAATTATGGCTCTGTTGATGACTTGGTGCAGGATATGCGACGGCAGTTGTTACCACGAAAATCTGCCGCCGCAATCCAAAGTCGTCTGCAAAATGTGCGACAAAATGACAAAACTGTCACTGACTTCGGTAAAGAAATAACCAAACTTTTTGTAGACTTGACGATTTTTGTAGACTTGACGACTTCGACTTGAGATCGGTGCAACGATCTCTGCTATTAGTCACTACATCATACAGAAACATAATATTCCATTCCGAAAAAGGCGTGAGCCGATCAGAGGTTTAGGAGGTACTGTTTATGCAGAAGGGTTCATTAACTTACAGCTGACCTATTGTGGACAGATATTGCATCAGACTTTTTACGTGTTCAAAACTTTACCTACAGATGCAGATGGAATATTAGGTGAAGATTTCATGAAATTTTATAAAGCCAAGATTGATTATGAGTTTAATACCTTGCGTTTAAAAACGAATACATCCAGTTTTACCATGCCAATTAGCCAACAATCTAGAGACCAAAATTCTAGTTATTTGACAATTCCAAGCCGATCCGAATCGATACATTTTATTGATGTAAACATAAATGAGGAATGCGTGGTTAGTTCTAAAGAATTGTGCAATGGAGTGTATGTTGCGAGCACGTTAGTAAAACCGACAAATGGAAAAATACCTATTCGAATTTTAAACACTAGAGAATCGGATGTAAATTTAAATAAATTCATGTTGAATATTTCTAGATCGAGTGATTATGACATTTGCAATTTTGAACAACCAAAAATGAATGCCCAAAGGGTAAAAACATTGTTCAGACACTTAAATTTTGAAGGACTTAATATAGAGGAGCAAGTGTCTATTGAAAATATTTGTGCAAAATTTCCGGATATTTTCCATTTGCCGGGAGATCGCATGACAGTAACAAATCTCTATCAGCAAAAAATAACTTTAAAACCAGGTAGTGTTCCAGTTTATGTAAAACCCTATAGGCTGCCACATTCTCAAAAGGAAGAGTTAGATAAACAGGTCGAAATACTTTTACAGGACGGAATAATTGAAAAAGCTACGAGCGAGTGGTCCAGTCCTTTGCTTATAGTTCCAAAAAAGGAAGACAATTCAGGACAAAAGAAATGGCGTGTTGTTATCGATTACAGAAAATTAAATAATTTGGTACAGGATGATAAATTCCCTCTCCCTAACATCGTCGACATTTTGGAATCATTATCAGGCGCAGTTTATTTTTCGCATTTGGATCTTTATCAAGGGTATTACCAAATTGAACTCGAGAAGGAAAGTCGCAAGTTTACTGCTTTTACCACAAATAAAGCCCAATTTCAGCTAACAAAATTACCCATGGGTTATAAGGGAGCCCCAGCAGCTTTTAGCAGAATGATGACTGTGGCTATGTCAGGCTTAAACTACGAAAAATGCCTTGTCTATTTAGATGATCTATGTGTTTTTGGCAGAAATTTGGATCAACACAACAAAAATTTACTAGATGTTTTCGGAAGGTTAAGAAAGGTAAATCTAAAATTAAACCCATGTAAATGCAAATTCCTTTGAAAAGAGATTTTATATTTAGGTCATGTAGTTTCAGAAAAAGGAATACAGCCAGATCCAGAAAAAACCAGAGTTCTAGAAAATTACCCAAAGCCCACAAATGCCGACGAAGTTAAGAGATTTGTAGCCTTTGCCAATTATTATAGGCAATTCATAAAAAACTTTTCGCAAATATCCTATCCACTTAATTTACTGTGTCGTAAAAATGTACCATTTCTTTGGTCAAATGATTGCAACAACGCATTTGAGACACTAAAGTCATCCTTAGCAAAACCCCCTGTATTACAATATCCTGATTTTTCACATACGAATGAGTTTTTGCTACAGACCGACGCGTCAGGAACAGCTATAGGCGCAGTGCTATGTAACGGCGACGGCCGTCCAATTGCATATACCAGCCGTACTTTAAATAAGGCGGAAAGAAACTATCCTACTATAGAAAAGGAACTCTTAGCTATAGTATGGAGTGTAAAGTATTTCCGTCCATATTTATACGGTAGGAAATTCAAGCTTCCATGCTGGACTGGGAGCGAGAGAAAAACATAGAATGTGCCAGCTGCATTTCCTCCCCGGCATGCTGTAAAAACCAGCTAAGGGATCCGAGGGTTTCAGTATATTGTGATTTAGGCGATGGACTGACAACCTGTCACTACAGCAATATACCTACAAATCTATCTTAACCCTCAAAACTTTGTCAGACGTGGCAGAACGACCTTTCTTTAGGTCGTTTACGCTCTGCCTACCCCACTAGGGATAAAGGCGTGACTATATGTATGTATGTATATAGGAAATTCAAAATTCAGACAGACCATCGACCTCTTGTTTATTTATTTAACATGCGCGACCCTTCAAGTCGTTTACTTAAATTCAGATTGTTATTAGAAGAATATAACTATACAGTAGAATATATCAAAGGTACACAAAACTCGGTAGCCGATGCTTTGTCTCGTATTACGATAACATCTGATCAATTAAAGGAGATGAGTGAAAACGTTTTGAACGTTATGACCAGGGCACAAAGACGTGATATGGATGCAGGTATAGGACAGAAGGATGCAAATTTTTCGGTTGATAGTAATTCCCTAGATTCGAGGACTGATCACCCAAGAATCGTGGAGATTATTAAAAAACCTAGAAATTTGACAGAGTTACGGTTAGTGCCATATGAGAAGTTTAGAGAGTTACTGAATAAAGGGGAGTGCACACCTTTTGTTCAGAATATTATTTACAATGAAATTAAGTCAATTATTTACATTTGCGCAGATACTCGATCATTAAATACGCGAGACGTTTTAGTGAGAGATCTGGGTAGTTTATGTAAGAAATATAAGATAGAAGAAATGTGTTTAATTAAAAGAAGTTGTACTAAAGAAAAAGTTATTGAGAATTTTATAAAGAGAATTAAGGAATCTAAACAATGGCCAAATACGAGATTATATATTATAAAAGGAATTCAAAGAATAGACAACCCCGATGATAGGAAAGTAATAATTAACGATTTCCACTTATTACCTACTAGTGGCCACGCAGGTATTAAGCGGATGACTAACAACATCAAGCGATTTTATTTCTGGCCTTCGCTGGAAAAAGATGTGATAGATTTTGTTTCGCGATGCGAAAAATGTCAAAAGCAAAAATATAGTTTAAAGACGAAACAGCCTATGGAAATTACATCAACTGCGAACTCATCTTTCGAAAAAGTATTTTTAGATATTGTAGGACCTCTTCCGAAAGACTTGAACGGATTTGTTTATGTTCTCACCTGACAGTGCGAATTGAGCAAATTCGTTGAAGCTTATCCTTTAAGATCTAAAGACGCTATTTCCGTAGCCAGATCGTTTGTTGAGAACTTCATATTGCGGTACTCAATACCCAAAGAAATTGCCACGGACAGAGGCAGCGAGTTCATAGCGTCTACAATGCAAGAGGTATGTAAGTTGCTGAATATCCATCATATTACTTCTACGGCCTACCACCACGAGAGCATAGGAGCGTTGGAGAATACTCACAAGACCATGGGTGCGTATCTTAGAATAAACTGCAATAACCAACCTCAGTCATGGAGTAGCTGGCTTCCGTATTGGTGTTTCGCATATAATAACACAGTGCACTCGGAAACAACCTACACACCACATGAGCTCGTGTTCGGTAAGGTACCTAATTTACCTAGCAACTTGTCATCTGATACTATTCAGCCGTTATACAATCATGAAAATTACGCACTTGAGCTTAAATATCGACTCCAGGTGGCTCAGAGAGATGCAAAAAATTATCTTTTGGGCAAAAAAGCTAAAAGAAAAGTTGATTTTGACAAACGAATAAACCCTATAATATATAATAAGGATGATTTGTTATTAATAAAAAATCCATCAGATAATAAGATGGACAGCATTTATATTGGACCATATATAGTTTTAGAGGATTTAGGTGTAAATGTTAAGATAGATAAAGGTGGAAAAACAGATATTGTTCATAAAAATAGAACAAAGCCTTTTATAAAATAACTCTTTTTCCATCTATTGGTTACTATTTAGTTGTTACAATGAAATATTTAAGTAAATAGTCTTAAGTTAAAACATTTAAATCTTATTTTAACTAATAGTCTAAGTTAATAAAGTACATAGATATTACATATTTAATTAAGTTACTATGATAAGAATTTGTATTCAAAATTTACTCTTAAACATACCTATAATTATATAAAAAGTATAAAGTGTTATATAATTTTAATTTGTAAAAAAAAAACTGTATTTGTTTTTTTTTTCTTTGCGATGGGAGGTGTAGTATAGTAAGAACCTATGTAACCAACATGTATCCTATTCTATATAAACGCTTGCCTTATCCAAATATAATCAGTTATTAATCAGCATTCAACTTGTTTAATTGTCTCTCCCTGCTCCCGTCTATACAGTATGTATGTTATTTATTATGGACAAAATAGCCATCAGCCTGTAATTTGTATAGTCATAATAACAGCCTTGATTGTAGGTATATAGGACGGATAATGGATTTTTTTAACTCATCAGGATACTTATTTATTGATAAACAGACATTTACAAATAGTGCAAGCACAGGGCTAATTTCTTTCTTTCTGTATTTAATATCTTGTATACGTATTTTATCAATACATACATACATATAATCACGCCTTTATCCCTAATGGGGTAGGCAGAGCGTAAACGACCTAAACAAAAGTCGTTCCGCCACGTCTGACAAAGTTTTGAGGGTTATTTAAGATAGAATTCTAGGTATATTGCTGTAGTGACAGGTTGTCAGCCCATCGCCTATATTACAATATACTGAAACCCTCGGATCCCTTAGCTGGATCTTACAGCATGCCCGGGAGGAAATGCAGCTTGCACATTCTATGCTTTTCTCTCGCTCCCAGACCAGCATGGAAGTAATATCAATGCCCGGAGATTTTACTAAACTAAATTTATCTATAAGTTTTACACCAGTTTGGATAGGATATTGCAGTCTGAATCACCTGTTTGTCTGAAAAGAGAAAGAACCGATTATGCCGCTATTAAGGCACTCACCGCTCCACGGAGCGTCTGACGGCGGGTCCGTCATGGCCGCCGACCGCATACAACGCGTCGTCCAGAACCCCGACGCCGGCGCCCGACCGCCGCGCCGACATGGCCGCCACCGCCGACCACGTGTCCGTCACCGGGTCGTACCTGCAACGTGAAACAGCTTACATGAGAGAGAGATTAACCTGAACACGATTTTGTACAAGAAAGTCATCAAGATGCCATCCTGTCTGCCCTTATAGTCGCGTACACCAGCCCCTGCAGCACGGCCACGCCCACCGAGGAGCGCCGGCTGCTCATGCTGCGCTGCTCACTCACCGCTCCACGGAGTGCAAGCACTGCCTGCTGGCGCCGTCGTACCCGCCCACCGCGTACACCAGCCCCTGCAGCACGGCCACGCCCACCGAGGAGCGCCGGCTGCTCATGCTGCGCTGCTCACTCACCGCTCCACGGAGTGCAAGCACTGCCTGCTGGCGCCGTCGTACCCGCCCACCGCGTACACCAGCCCCTGCAGCACGGCCACGCCCACCGAGGAGCGCCGGCTGCTCATGCTGGCGATGGGCCGCCAGCCGCCCGCTGAGTCGCGCGTGTCCAACACCTCCGCCGTGCTCAGACCCGTCGCGCCGTCGAAACTGAACACATAACATAGTGGGGCACGTCGTACAACTCAAAATTGTCCCATATTTTCAAAGTTCCTATTGGATCTTTATAAGGCCTTTGATTAAGTCAACCACCAAAAATTCGTAAATTAGAGCATATATACTCGACTAGATAAGGAAAACTAGAAAGTTTGTGCAGTAATATCTAAAGTTACATACATTAAAAATATGTTAGCTGTTTAATTTTCAATTTAATTAGTTTACTAAGAAAATTTGTACAAGAGTCCCACAAGGAAGCATACTCGATGGGTTGTTATTCCTCATTTATGCTTGTTAATATTTACCCTCCGACTGCGTAGATCCGTGTGCCGATGACGGCGACGCCGAGCGTGCTGCGGCGCGCCGTGAGCGCCGGCCCACACGACCACGTGTCCGACACCACGTCGTACACGTCCACGCTGCGCACGCGCAGGGTGCCTAGATAACACATGGCTTTTTTTAACAAGACCATATAAATAAGTTTAAGCTTTCAAAATTGTATTTTATTGGTATCCAGTCAATCAACCCGATGAATCTAAGTGTCAGTGACAGCACGGCTAATAGGCCTCCGACATGGTTTGTGTAACGACCAGTACCAGCGAGTACTGACCGTTGAACCCGCCGACGGCGAACACGCGGTCGTCGAGCCTGGCGAGCCCGGCGCGGCACCGGCGCGAGGGCAGGTCGGCGGCCGGCCGCCAGCGCGAGCGCTCCAGCGAGTACGCCTCCACGTCGCGGATCGCCTTCGGGGCTTGCCCGCCCACCTGCAACAGCAGTGGACAATTTACAACGTAATCTGAATGATATAGTTCTTTCTTTTGTAATGCCGCTCCTGCTCTGAAAGTATACACATACATACATACATATAATCACGCCTTTATCCCTAATGGGGTAGGCAGAGCGTAAACGACCTAAACAAAGGTCGTCCCGCCACGACTGACAAAGTTTTGAGGGTTATTTAAGATAGAATCTAGGTATATTGCTGTAGTGACAGGTTGACAGCCCATCGCCTAAATTCAATATACTGAAACCCTCGGATCCCTTAGCTGGTTTTTACAGCATGCCCGGGAGGAAATGCAGCTGGCATATTCTATGTTTTTCTCTCGCTCCCAGACCAGCATGGAACAAAAGAAACAGAAAGAAAGATTAGACGAAACGCAGAGATATGTTTTGTATGTGCGGGGGTATGTTTTGATGCGCTGGAGTCACTTCTTTAGATAGCTTTGAAGTTTAGCACAATGTTTTTTTATCTGGTGCCGAGGTCCTGCTGCAGTACATACCACGAGCAGCTCGCAGGGCTGTCGGAGCGGCGCGCGCGGGCGGGCGCGCACGCACGCGGCCGCCGCCTCGGCCCGCCGCGCGCCGCGCATCAGGTGGAAGCTGAGCGCCTCTATGACGAGGTCCTTGACGCGCAGCCCGGCGCTGGCGAGCGGCTCGGCGTGCGCGCGCGACACCAGCGCCTCCTGCGACACCAGCGGCAGCCGCACGTGCTCCAGCAGCTCGCCGAGCGACGCGCGCCGAGACTGACACATCACACACGTGTTACGCACAATCATCGAGTTCGCTCATCGGGAAAACGGAACATTTCGCGGATTGACTAACATTCCGCGAAATGTTTTTTTTATTCTGTCCAATGAGCGTTGTAAAACCACCATTGCGCGGAATGACAAACACCCAACGGCCAATTGCCAAAGACGTTGAAACACCAGGTTTACACCTGACAATTATAATAACAGGTATAAGGACAGCATAACTCAAAGTGATAGGGGTCATTAAACGAAACTGAACCAATGAAAACCACTGAAACTGAGCCAAAGAGCGAATTCGGGGATTGTGCGTTATAAATACATACATACTAATCATGTCTGTATCGCTTATAGGGTAGGCAGAACGTCAACTACCCCAAACAAAGATTTTTCCACCATGTCTGACTTTTGAGGGTTGTTTAAGATAATCTGTATATTGCTGTAGTGACAGATTGTCAGCTCATCGCTTAATAATATAATGAAACCCTCGAATTCCTTGGCTGGTGATACAGCGTGCCCGGGAGGAGATGCAGCATTCACATTCTATTTTTTTGCTATCGCTTCCAGTTCAGCATGGAAGTTAAAGACCACCACTCCAAGTCATTCCAAGTCAATGTCAAATCAATTATTTCCAAATAGACTCATAACAACACTTTCAGAACGTCACAAAGGAGTCTAAAACAAGTCTTCGAAGTAACAATCACAATGTATTACGAAGTATGAAGCAGGTTACGAAATAAAACAGGTAAACTAATTCCTTGCCATAATAGTTACAACAAAATGAAATAATTACTTAGATAAGTGATATTTTTAGAACAAAACAATGGCCGCTCACCTCCGGGTCGTGCTGCATCCAGCGGATGACGGCGTCCAGGATCACCTCCTCACTCGGCACCTGCGGGTATCAACACATGTTCCTTATAGCATCACCACGGACTTAAAACATCTGAAGAGAGAAAGACAGACAAAGAATAAGAGAAAGACTTATGGACTTCCTATAAGCTTTTCTCTATGGTACGTCTATGACAGGTGTTTCTAGTCACTGGTTAGTTCATAACTTTTTTCTTTATTCGGAAAACTTACAGTTAAATTTATTCATCAATACATGTCAAACTTAAACCTAAAAACAAACAAAAATTAGTCAAAAATACTCCCTTGGCATTCCCGGTGCAAAGGTGCCTATCACACCCGCAGCGTTTTCGCGTTGAATGGTTTTTGATTATACATCAATATGTGGACATCTAAGAATAAATGTCTTATTCGTAGGTGGACATAAAGTAAATCAAAACTAAGCCATTTACAAGTTTTTTTCAATAAAACGTTAAGGACTTCACCTTATATTATAACATATCCTAGCTGCATATAGTGAGTTGAATGGTATTAAAAAGATTTATAATTAGCTTCAGCAGGTCATCTCGGTATAAAGTTAACCTATTTACTTGTTATGTCCTACATTCTATAAGATAACACATTTAGGTAATATTCGAAAATGGCGCACATAAATACAGTCTGTATTTAGGATGGCAGCTACGAGCGGAGCCATTCAGAAGGAAAACAAAAGAAAATGTATTTATAATAAAATTCATAGAAATTGTTTTTCAGTTATATTATAATAATTTACATACAATGGTCAAAGGTGAACATAGAAACTTAGAAATAGAGAGTTCATCTCATCTAACAATCCGGGAATTTACTATACCGGGTGTAAGGGACAGCGTCCCGCAAACTGATAGGGGTTGCACAGTCTATGAAACTGAACAACTTTCTCCGGGAAACTCTTTTAGGATATGAAATGAAATACATTCCCATACAAAATGACACGTCGATCAAACAGTTTGTATGGAAAACCATATTTTTTTCCTGAAAGAGTTTTCTGGTGATAGTTGTTCAGTTCCGTTGACAGAGCAACCCCTATCAGTTTGCGGGACGCTGTCCTTTACACCCCGTATTATAGTAATGACTTCACATACTAGTAGTCAAAGGTGAACATAGAAACAGAGAGTTCATCTTGTAGCGGTATGGCGGGACTGTGTGCGCCGGGGACGGAGCGCGTCGCCTCGCCAGTTGCCCCTGGACCCCTTTCGCGAGTAGTACTGTATAATGTCTGGTTCGGATTAATAAGTCAATAGTGTCGAGTTATATACGTATTTAATTCCTATCAACCCCTAAGCCTTACACATCAGATAACAGTACCTACACACACCTATTACCACTCCAAATAATAGGTAAAATCTCATCTAACATTTAGGAAATTTATAATATAAGGCGTGTATAGTAAGTACTTACGACGATGCGGTCCGAGTCGAGCAGCCGCGCGAGCACGTCGCCGGCCAGCGCCAGGAACTCCTCGCCCTCCAGCACCTGCCACATATTTTATTTTAAATTGACTGTACTTATTATTTTATTTTAAATTGACGTTTTCATTTCTTTATTTTATTTTTACTGGTCTGACATATTCACATAGCATACTGATTTATATTTCTTTTTTAGTTTTGACATGGGGTGCACGAAAGAAGCCTCCCCGCGGCGGACCCTGTAAACAGCTAAGCACCATAACGGAGTACCTAGGCTGACTAATCCTCTTAATTTTAACAAAACGGCCCTTTTCAGGGGCAAACTCTCCTACTTTGACTGATCCTCCTCTGTCTGTAATTTCTACAAATATCGAAGGTTTCTCGCTAAATAAGTCCGAGATCCTTGCTGAGTTGTGTCGTAAAACACAATATCACCTTCTGTGCGTTCAAGAAACGCACCGCGACTCCCGACAGAGCAGACCACATATTCCTGGAATGATTCTTATAGCTGAGATCGAACATCCAAAACACGTCAGTGTTGTGTTTGCAGCTCCCAACTTAAAAATAGTATCAGCTTGCTGTTCCCTCCAAAATTCGATCGAAGTAATTACCGTAGATCTTGGTAATTGCACGTTTACTCCCTTATACAAACCACCAGGCACACCATTTCAGTTTCACCCACCTAAAAACTTTAAGGACCGTCAGACGCAAATTGTCATTGGTGATTTTAATAGCCACAATACAATCTGGGGCTACAAGGAGACAGATTCTGATGGTCTTGCAGTGGAAAACTGGGCAGAGGCAAATAACTCAGTGCTAGTTCACGACGCCAAACAACCAGCTTCCTTTAACAGAAGTCGACCGAGACGAGGGTACATCCCTGACCCTTTATTTGTCAGCTCTAATATTAGCTTGCAAAGCACAAAGAAAGTATACGAAGCCATCCCTAGGACGCAACACAGACCTATAATGTGTCAAATCAAAGCTGCTGTCAGACCTATAAACGTGCCTTTTAGACGTCGCTTTAACTATAATAAGGCTAACTGGGACTTATTTACACAAAAACTTGATGAGGTCCTAATTGACATCTTACCCTCTCCCCAGAACTATGATAAATTCGTGAACGCTGTGGCTGTAGTCTCTCGACAATGAATTCCCAGAGGATGCCGTACGCAATATGTCAGAAGGAGTTCAAATATCTCACTGCAACTACCCTAAATATCTTGGTGTGGCATTGGATCCGGCTTTGACTTACAAAATGAATTGCCAGAATATCAGAAAAAAGGCAACGCAACAATCTCCTGCGAAAGCTGACTTCAACGATATGGGGTCCTCACCACAAGTCTTAAGAACTACTGGCCTTGCGCTTTGTAAGCTGATAGTAAGCTGTATCCATTAGCAGATATTGCACCTCCGCATATCAGGAGTCATCACAGTCTACAGAGACTGAAAAGTCGTAAAAGCTTTCTGTCTAGAGTGGTGCCTTTAGAAGACGACCCAGTAAATAATCATGATCATGTCTGTGGAAGGATACCGCTTCAGTGAGCCATACATACCGACACAAGAAACTCTCCCTCCCGACAGCGACCTCCATTGGTCGGTTTGGAAATCACTGAACCGACTTCGCACGCAGGTTGGCCGCTGCAAAGAAAATCTGTGTCGGTGGGGCTACAGTGACTCAGAACAGTGCCTTTGTGGTGCTGTCCCTCAGAGTATGACTCACCTCCTGAACTGCCCTGCGTGCCCCGACACCTGCACGCTAGAAGATCTTTGGGCAGCCACTCCAAACGCTATTTGTGTGGCAACTTTTTGGGCTGAGAAAATTTGATTCGCCGCGACAGAAGAAGAAGAAGAAGTTTTGACATCGTATTGTAAATAAGTTTTTAAATTTTATTTTACAAATTGACATATTTTAAATTATTATTATATGTTAGAGTTCAGTTCTATGATTGTAATTTTTGTTTTGACATTTTTGGTTTATTTTATAGTATAATTTGATTTCATTTGACGATCATATTATTCTGTGACATTTTAACTATTATTGCAATGTAGTTATGAAATTGATAATGTAAAATAAATCTAAATCATATCAATCACACAAGTGTGATGGCGATACAGGCTTATAGCTTTTAAAATAATATTCAAACCGACAATAACAATCTAGACACATATATGTTGACACGCAAGCAGAGACCAATGTTTCCGTAAAAATACATAGTTGTAACACTTGTAACGATGTTGCTAATGATGATGACTGTGGCTGCCCTACTCTAAATAAGGTTAAAGAAACCAAATATTTGGGTGTGATTATTGACCAAAGGCTATCTTGGTATCCCCATCTCGAATATATGGTCAAAAAACTAAGGAAGTTGATGTGGATTTTTAAATCACTTAGGTATGTGACACCTACGACAACCGTTTCCTCACAAGGATCGGAAAGAAATCTCCTCAGGGATATATATGTAGCGTTGGTTCAGCCGATTCTGTTGTACTGTATTACTGTCTGGGGAGGTGCTGCCAAAACCCGTTTCCTTGATATTGAACGTGCGCAACGCGGCCTAATCAAAATTATGTACTTTAAAAAAAGATCATTTTCTACCCATAATTTATATGGGTTATGTAAACTTCCATCGGTCAGAAAACTATATATAATAAATACAGTTCTAAAGAAACATAAAAGTCTACCGTATGATTCAAAACTCGCCCAAAGAAGACGACAAGACCGTGTTGCGCATGTTCCCCATACCAATACTGTTTTTGCGGACAGACAATATGAAAAAAACTCTGCTAAACTGTATAATTCCATAAATAAAGAGTTAAATTTATACAGCAAGATTTCACACAAATGTAAAGGAGATATTACCAAATGGTTACAAGATAAAACATACGAAGAGGTAGAAAATATAACTAACAGCTAATATTAATTATTAATAATACCAAAGCAAATACACAAGCATAACTCTCTTAAGCATACGCGCACACACACACACACACACACACACACACACACACACACAAACACACACACACACACACACAGGCACATTAGTATTGAAGAAGTATTATAATTATAGTTTTAGTTTTCTTTAATTTTTTATTTTAGGCTTCAATCAAATGTGAAATTTGTTTTCTTTTTACTAGCGTACTAAAAACAACTGTATTTTATGGGAGAGCGGTGCCTCCTGACACAGGCCTTTGGCTTAAAAGTAGGCATCAATCAAAACTGTTATAATGCACATTGTAAAAAGAAATAAATGATTTATGATTTATTTATGATTTAGACACACGGTAGCGTGTCCAAGCCAAGCTCAAGCCAAACGAAGAGAACTGGCCGTCAGCACCGTGTGAACGTGTGTGTACAGGAACTATTTGGAGCCGCTTTTGACCCCTTCATAACTCGAAAACTACTAAACCTATATGCACCAAATTTGGTTTATATATTTAGATCCTCTAGTACTTCAAATTTTATAAACATAGATGAAACGGTTATTTAAATATTAAATCTGAAAAATCGCAATTTTTATGACTGAATGACTGACTGACTGACATACATATCAAAAATCAATTAATCAAAAACCCAATGATCTATGGAACTGATATTTGGAATCAAGATTGATTATAATGACAGATAATTAGAAATGTATAATTAAAAAAAAAATTGGATTTTTTATTTTTTAACTACTTTATTAAGTGGGGTATCGTTAGACAGATGTCATAAAATTAGGTGGAGGTTTCTTTGAAAATAGTATAATGACGCAAGGTTGGTTAGAAATGTAAAAATAAAAATATAAAATTTGGACTTATGGAGGAAAACTTGGATTTATAGGGGCATACAAGTAAAAGGGGGCATATTTTTATTTTTTAACTACTATATTAAGTGGGGTATTGTTAGACAGGTCTTATAAAATTGGGTATCTTTGGAAGAAAGTGCCTTAAATGGGTCCTTCTCGAGATATTTGCATTTAAAGTCCTAGAAAATAAAAATTTGGTGCGAAGATAGCTTTTAATGATACCATAATGGAAACATAAATAAAATTAAAAATAATCTTATTTTTCGGACACCTTTTTAAAGAAAATTAAAGTGGGGTGTCATCATGGGTGTCATAAAAAGTTCAAATTCAATATGAATATAGACTATAATTTACAATAGTTTTTTTTGAAACATAAAGAAGAATATGCAAGAATCAAATTATTTAATTACCTACAAAAAATAATAATATCCCACCAAAAAAATTAAAGTTAAATTACAATAATAAACCCTTGACTAGGCTCCCTTTTAGATCTCACAACTTTTTGTGCGATGCACGCACCAAGACCACCATGAACTTTGCTTTCACTTTTACATTTATGTTTTTGGTGGGATGTAATTACAAAACATTATTGTTCCAATAATAATAACTGCCTCCGTGGTCTAATGGCTAGTGCCATGGACTCCCGATCCGGAGGTCCTGGGTTCGATTCCCAGGCGGGAAACACAAATTGTGAATTTTCCCCAGTTTGGTTAGGACATTGCAGGCTGAATCACCTGATTATCCGAAAAAGAAAAAGATTTCGTGTTTCGGAGGGCATGTTAAGCCGTCGGTCCCGGCCGCTGTCTTTGATAGTGGTCGTTACTTAAAAACCATGTCAGAGGCCTGATAGTTGTGCTACTAGGCGGTTTAAAAACTATACACCAGGGTTCATCGGGTCGATAGACTCGATACCCACTCGACAGAAGAAGAAGAACTGTTCCAATTTCGAAGCGCTCGTTGGACAAATAGTTAGCGCTTATTCATTGCGATAACGAATGTTAAGCAACAATCGCCGTGGCCAGGCCATGGATGGGTGGCCGGTAGTGGTATAACATATTTTTTAGCGTTTCCGTGCTTCGGAAGGTACGTTAAGCTGTTGGTCCCGGTTAATATAGTAGATGTAAGTAAGCATTGGCGGCTTGAAAACTCTGACAGCAGGATTAGCCGCTAACCTGGCAAAAGCCTAATCTAGGATTCTAGGATCTAGGATTGCGTATAGTTTCCCTTTGGGGTTGCGGAGGTTAGATGACAGTCGCTCTGCGTACATCCAGTACCCTCGTGCAATCCCTTAGATGAGGTAGCCGACCCCGTGAGATACTGAATATGGTTAGGGAAGATGGTGATTTGTGTTCAAATGTAGTGCTGCGCGGGACGTACCTCGAGGAAGTGCGCGTCGATGTAGGCGGCGGCGTGGCGCGCGAGCTCGGCGCACGCGTGCAGCTCGGCGCAGGCGCGGGTGTGGCGCGTGTGCTGAGCGGACGTACCTCGAGGAAGTGCGCGTCGATGTAGGCGGCGGCGTGGCGCGCGAGCTCGGCGCACGCGTGCAGCTCGGCGCAGGCGCGGGTGTGGCGCGTGTGCTGAGCGGACGTACCTCGAGGAAGTGCGCGTCGATGTAGGCGGCGGCGTGGCGCGCGAGCTCGGCGCACGCGTGCAGCTCGGCGCAGGCGCGGGTGTGGCGCGTGTGCTGAGCGGACGTACCTCGAGGAAGTGCGCGTCGATGTAGGCGGCGGCGTGGCGCGCGAGCTCGGCGCACGCGTGCAGCTCGGCGCAGGCGCGGGTGTGGCGCGTGTGCTGAGCGGACGTACCTCGAGGAAGTGCGCGTCGATGTAGGCGGCGGCGTGGCGCGCGAGCTCGGCGCACGCGTGCAGCTCGGCGCAGGCGCGGGTGTGGCGCGTGTGCTGAGCGGACGTACCTCGAGGAAGTGCGCGTCGATGTAGGCGGCGGCGTGGCGCGCGAGCTCGGCGCACGCGTGCAGCTCGGCGCAGGCGCGGGTGTGGCGCGTGTGCTGAGCGGACGTACCTCGAGGAAGTGCGCGTCGATGTAGGCGGCGGCGTGGCGCGCGAGCTCGGCGCACGCGTGCAGCTCGGCGCAGGCGCGGGTGTGGCGCGTGTGCTGAGCGGACGTACCTCGAGGAAGTGCGCGTCGATGTAGGCGGCGGCGTGGCGCGCGAGCTCGGCGCACGCGTGCAGCTCGGCGCAGGCGCGGGTGTGGCGCGTGTGCTGAGCGGACGTACCTCGAGGAAGTGCGCGTCGATGTAGGCGGCGGCGTGGCGCGCGAGCTCGGCGCACGCGTGCAGCTCGGCGCAGGCGCGGGTGTGGCGCGTGTGCTGAGCGGACGTACCTCGAGGAAGTGCGCGTCGATGTAGGCGGCGGTGTGGCGCGCGAGCTCGGCGCACGCGTGCAGCTCGGCGCAGGCGCGGGTGTGGCGCGTGTGCTGAGCGGACGTACCTCGAGGAAGTGCGCGTCGATGTAGGCGGCGGCGTGGCGCGCGAGCTCGGCGCACGCGTGCAGCTCGGCGCAGGCGCGGGTGTGGCGCGTGTGCTGAGCGGACGTACCTCGAGGAAGTGCGCGTCGATGTAGGCGGCGGCGTGGCGCGCGAGCTCGGCGCACGCGTGCAGCTCGGCGCAGGCGCGGGTGTGGCGCGTGTGCTGAGCGGACGTACCTCGAGGAAGTGCGCGTCGATGTAGGCGGCGGCGTGGCGCGCGAGCTCGGCGCACGCGTGCAGCTCGGCGCAGGCGCGGGTGTGGCGCGTGTGCTGAGCGGACGTACCTCGAGGAAGTGCGCGTCGATGTAGGCGGCGGCGTGGCGCGCGAGCTCGGCGCACGCGTGCAGCTCGGCGCACGCGTGCAGCTCGGCGCAGGCGCGGGTGTGGCGCGTGTGCTGAGCGGACGTACCTCGAGGAAGTGCGCGTCGATGTAGGCGGCGGCGTGGCGCGCGAGCTCGGCGCACGCGTGCAGCTCGGCGCGGCGCGGGTGTGGCGCGTGTGCTGAGCGGACGTACCTCGAGGAAGTGCGCGTCGATGTAGGCGGCGGCGTGGCGCGCGAGCTCGGCGCACGCGTGCAGCTCGGCGAAGGCGCGGATGCCGAGCGCGTTGTCGGGCGCGAGCGCGCCGGCCAGGAACGCCGCGGCCGCCGCGCGCACCCCGCTCACCTGCGCGGTTGCAAACAAACAACATTTAAAAAAAAACTAACCCATTGCGATTGAAATAACAATTAAGGTGACGATACCACAGCTCGGACACTCCTAACTACCATCATGTCATTTCGGTGATACATCGACAGACGGCGTGTTGCAATTGGCATGCGTTTGTGTGCGTGGTAACAAATTTTGTTATACCGGTCATAATCATCGCTTGATTAATCTGGTTCTTGATCAAACAAACATTTTAAAGTAGTTCACTGTAACTGAATGGTTAGAATAGGGGAGGTTGCATATTTTGTATGAAGTTACTTACCGTCTCTCATCACTTGGGAATCTAAAAAAGTTCCTATTGGGAGTCATATCTTGTGGTAGAAAGACATCCGTACACGGAACATTACCTAACCATCTTTGGAACACAAAACTTTATTATTTCCGTTACACTGGGAAACATGCGCGCGCCATGCCCGCTAAGCGTACGCTCAATGTGGCCCACAATCAACACAACACAAGGAGTGTGACGTATATCGGACTGGGGAGGGGAGGTGAATGTCCATTCTGTATTTAGTACTATTATATATTCTGTGACGATACTAGCCAAGTGGCACCCCATTAGTAATGAAATCATCATTCACTAAAAACACAGTGAATCGAAAAACCGGTCCAACAGAATAAATTCATAGTAATTAAGATAAATCAGAATCTTATAAATTAGCGATTTATAGTTTGCTGTAGTAACAAAAATAAAAATTGCCGTTGGTGGCCATTATACGATTTTTTTTCCTGTTACTACAATGAACTATGAATCGCAAATTATAAGGTTCTAAATTATCTTATTTACTATTACTTGGCTATCGTGAACATAAATCACGAGTTTTTCGGTTTTCTTATTTTGTCAAAGATTTGACCATAAAAAAAGCTAAAACTAGTTCGAATATAAAAAAAAAGTAAATAAAAAAGATATAAACAAGTATTTCTCCTAGTCCATTTTTACAGAAAAATACATTTAGTGAAGAGGAATGGTCAATAAGGTATAACGATAGCTTCTCGTGGGAAGCATTTTATCCAACTGGGAACTGATTTGGCAGAAAAACATTACAATAATGATTATTGATTCCGCAGATTTTAATAAAAATATTATTGTATTGTATGGCGAACCTTATATTTTACAAAAATCATTTGGCGCACGATTATACCGAATCTTTTTGATTCTACACATAAATACAAACCAATTGTTTATTTTTCTTCTTAAGTGTCACATTACTGAGATATTTTCAAGTTGATTTTTCTAAATTCAAATACCTTTGATCTAAAAAATCTCGGTTATGTGCCGCTTAAGACAAAAATCTCAAAAACTATTTTTGATTTTTTTTTGTATGTAAAATCGATTTAAGTTTGTTCGCGCAGCGCAATATTTAAAAAATAAATAAAGGTCATTTACAATATGCCAGGCTCCATACAAAAATGTTACCCCCCTTAAGAGACTGATTAACTCATTGATTTTTATTGAATAACTCATCAAATTATTGCAATGTGGCCAGCCCCGCCCACCTGCAGCAGCGAGGCGCCCGACAGCAGCGCCTGCAGAGCGGCGGGCTCCACGTTCATTGGTTAAATACAGATTGTTGCAATGTGGCTAGCCCCGCCCACCTGCAGCAGCGAGGCGCCCGACAGCAGCGCCTGCAGAGCGGCGGGCTCCACGTTCATTGGTTAAATACAGATTGTTGCAATGTGGCTAGCCCCGCCCACCTGCAGCAGCGAGGCGCCCGACAGCAGCGCCTGCAGAGCGGCGGGCTCCACGTTCATTGGTTAAATACAGATTGTTGCAATGTGGCTAGCCCCGCCCACCTGCAGCAGCGAGGCGCCCGACAGCAGCGCCTGCAGAGCGGCGGGCTCCACGTTCATTGGTTAAATACAGATTGTTGTAATGTGGCTAGCCCCGCCCACCTGCAGCAGCGAGGCGCCCGACAGCAGCGCCTGCAGAGCGGCGGGCTCCACGTTCATTGGTTAAATACAGATTGTTGCAATGTGGCTAGCCCCGCCCACCTGCAGCAGCGAGGCGCCCGACAGCAGCGCCTGCAGAGCGGCGGGCTCCACGTTCATTGGTTAAATACAGATTGTTGCAATGTGGCTAGCCCCGCCCACCTGCAGCAGCGAGGCGCCCGACAGCAGCGCCTGCAGAGCGGCGGGCTCCACGTTCATTGGTTAAATACAGATTGTTGCAATGTGGCCAGCCCCGCCCACCTGCAGCAGCGAGGCGCCCGACAGCAGCGCCTGCAGAGCGGCGGGCTCCACGTTCAATGGTTAAATACAGATTGTTGCAATGTGGCTAGCCCCGCCCACCTGCAGCAGCGAGGCGCCCGACAGCAGCGCCTGCAGAGCGGCGGGCTCCACGTTCATTGGTTAAATACAGATTGTTGCAATGTGGCCAGCCCCGCCCACCTGCAGCAGCGAGGCGCCCGACAGCAGCGCCTGCAGAGCGGCGGGCTCCACGTTCAATGGTTAAATACAGATTGTTGCAATGTGGCTAGCCCCGCCCACCTGCAGCAGCGAGGCGCCCGACAGCAGCGCCTGCAGAGCGGCGGGCTCCACGTTCATTGGTTAAATACAGATTGTTGCAATGTGGCCAGCCCCGCCCACCTGCAGCAGCGAGGCGCCCGACAGCAGCGCCTGCAGAGCGGCGGGCTCCACGTTCAATGGTTAAATACAGATTGTTGCAATGTGGCTAGCCCCGCCCACCTGCAGCAGCGAGGCGCCCGACAGCAGCGCCTGCACGTTGGCCTCCGAGATGCGCAGCGACTCCGGCTCGTACATGTACTCCACGATCGCCTGCAGCGCGGCGGGCTCCACGTTCTGTGGTTAAAAAGACGTTGTTTTTAACTGTGTGTGAATGTGCCAGCTGCATCTCCTCCCGGGCATGCTGTAAAAACCAGCTAAGGGATTCGAGGGTATATTGTAATTTAGGTTTATAATTCTTCCATACTGGACTGGGAGAGAAAGAAAAACATAGAATGTTCCAGTTGCCCTTCCTCCCGGGCATGCTGTAAAAGTCAGCAAAAGGGATTCGAGGGTTACAGTGTATTGTAATTTAGGCGATGGGCTGACAACCTGTCACTACAGCAATATACCTATAAATCTATCTTAAATAATCCTCAAAACTTTGTCAGACGTGGCGGAACGACCTTTGTTTAGGTAGTTGACGCTTTGCCCACCCCATTAGGGATAGAGGCGTGATTATATGTATGTGCATTGATTAGACCTGTATGGTGACGGTGGGTCTGGAGCGTTCCTCGAACTGCGTGAACATGGCGCGGAAGTAGGGCGAGCAGGCGGCCAGCACCGCGCGGTGCGCCCACACGCCCTCCGCCTCCGCCCCGTCCGCGTCCGCGTCCGCCCCCGCCCCCGCCGCCACCCCTGCAAGTAGGGATAACACTTTTAAAAATCAAAATCGATTTTTATAATAATCCTTTTTTATTTTACTATATTTCTATTTCTTATATGTAATAGTTCCTTTTTTTATGAAGAATTTTGACCAAAATTTATTATGAAGGAACTATTACATATTATAATGCAAGGGGATCAAATTGAAGATTAGATCAAATAATGGTGCTACGATATACGAGGTATTTCTGCCCATGATAATTTTCTTGCGTGAAAACCGATTATGAAAAATAAGTAATAATTATAATCGATTATTTAAATCCGATATTTTTCTTGAAATAATCGATTTTATTTTACATCCTTACCTGCAAGCTCCGCGCCCACCTCGTACTCGTGCCCCTCCACGTCATGCAACGGGATAGGCTCGGGTAGGGCTAGAAGACGCACGTCGCAGAGCGTGGCGGTGCGTCTCAAGCGGGCGAGCGCGTCCAGCAAGCGCGCGGCGTGCGCGGGCGCGGCGGGGGGCTCGGGCGGCGCGGGGCGCTGCGACGACTCGTCAAGCGAGGACTGCGACGCGCAGCGCGCCAGTGCATACCGGGCCGCCTCCGCCTCGCCCCCGCCCCCGCCGCCCCCGTCGCCCCCGCCCCCACCTGCGCTCTCATCGCCACCACCGCCCTCTCTGGGACATAGAAAAATAATACATTTAGCAACATACAAAAAATTACACCTTTATGTTTATCCTGTATTCGGTCTGTTATTTATTCATAATCATGAGTGCACTGTTGGGATTGAATTTTGATTTGTAATTTTTCATATTTTCAGAAAAAAATAATATATGCTCATTGTAGAAATTTGGAAGGCAAAATTCACGATTAAGTTTTGATGATGCCGGAGTGCACCTTAATGCGAGTAGTTTAAACTGCACCACCCTCTATAACCGTACCCTACCACCGTCACCCCTCCCCACCCTTAGAAAGGTCCCGTTCAAAAAGTAAGGCAAACCTTGCAAGCTAAGACAGAATGTTCAAAGAATGAAGCATTGATTATTAAATTATCTAAACATAGATACCAACATTAATTTTCTGCAAGTTGTAGTTCTTAAGATATGGTGCATCAACAAGCAACATAGACTAAATATCTGTACCTTACAAAACTGAATTATTAAATAAACTGGATTTGTTTTTGAAAGTCTGTTAATTTTGAAGTTATGATCTTCCAATCTTGCATTCAGGCATTCATTTCATATCATCATTTTTCATAATTCCACCTGCAAAGGGGGGCAAAGGGAGGTTGAAGTTTGTATGAAAGTCTTACAATTGTGAAGTAAGCATGCTCCAATTTTGCATTTAGGTTAATAATAAAAAAATAGTTAACACATTTATCAGTGTTTTTGAAAATTCAACCCCCAAAGACCAAAGTGAACTTTGACGTGCCATATCTTGAAAATTACAACTTGCAGAAAATTAATGTAAGTATCTGCGTTTAGGTAATTTAACAGTTAATACTTAATTGTTTAAACATTTTGGCCTAGCTTGCAAGGTTTTCCTGGAAATTGTGATTTTCTGTCATACAGGTCATTTTTAAGGCTAGGGGAGGGTTGACGCTGGTAGGGTACAGTTATGGAGGAAGGTGCAGTTTAAAAGTACTCACATCACACAAAGGTGCAGTCTGGCATTATCAAAACTTAATTGTGAATTTTGCCGTTTCTCCCATACATTGAAATTTAGAATGGACTTGTTAGTAGCACTGTGTGTGCAAAAAAACATTTGTTTTTTTTTATTGTGAGTAGCTTTTAAATTTATTTATTACCAACATACATACACAAATACATACTTTCCTCTTTATAATATTAGTATGGATAAATTAAATATTATTTAATCATCTTGTAAATCTTCAATATTAACTATTTATGCTGCCTTTTTTTTTATTTTGAATGAATCCACTTTTAGTAAGTTTAGACACTAAAACAAATAGCACAACACAAGGAAACATGCAACAAGCCTCCTAAAGGTCAAGGTAAACTCAACAAGTAACAATCATTTTACATCACATAGAAAAAATATTCAAAGTTTTGACTTTGTAAATCTACTGCAAGGTTTATAATATTAGATCATCATAATTAACCAACACATAATAGTCACATATTTTATATTTACACATTAGAATGGTACTAAACTATCTAGAACTTATCCAATTCCAAAGTCAGGAACAAAAAGCCTCAGCACTAAGTGATTAATTAGTGACGCTCAGTTAGGTGGAATAAACTACTTGCACTTTATTCTAGTTTAGAATAAGTAGGATTAAATGTTAGTGCGATTAGAATGGTGTTTTGTAGGAGGTAGTGTAAGGCAATGGTTACTTACAGCTGGTCCTGCGGCGCGTCCCCTTGCGGCTCCATTGCTCTCGTCCTGGCTGCGACTCCTCTACACCACAGTCGGGTCAGCAGGCCCGCTCAGCCTCGCTACAGCATCTACGCACTCTTTCATTACCGCACTAGAACAGGGTCATCACACCACTTATAACTAGTTCAACAATACAATATTTACACACTAAGGCGATCTCTCTTTAATCAGAATGTAATTTAGCCTCTATTTGTTGTCCTAAGTTTATTTACTTTAGCGACAGATTAGAATTAATTAGTTGAGTTAAAATTATAAGAAAATTTAGAAACCAAACACCCACAAGCACACGACAAACAAACTTTATGAACTTGTCAATGTCAGTTTGACATTTCCTTGTGTCGATAATTTCTGCTGCGTTCGTCGAATATTTATTATTATTATTTTGTCCAAATATCTTAAATAAAATAAATAGAGGACCCTCCCCTACGTTATTAAATTAAGGTTGCATTATATTAAATTAAAAAATACATGTCTCGATCTCGTCCATTCATAGAGGTAATAAAATACGTCCAATTTAAGTTTCTCGGTTTCAAGTATGTAGCGCCATCTATGATGTATATTTGTGACCTTTGGATTCATCTTTCTGCAAGCAGTGTCGATTTAAATTAGTTCAAGTACTTTGCGTTAGATGGCGCGCTTTAAAATATTATATACACACTAGCGGCCCGCCCCGGCTTCGCACGGAAATTATCAGTGTTTTTCTACTAAATTATGCATGTATTATACACATAAACCTTCCTCTTGAATCACTCTATCTATTAAAAGAAACCGCATCAAAATCCGTTATGTAGTTTTAAAGATTTATGCATACATAGGGATTTAGGGACAGAGAAAGCGACTTTGTTTTATAATATGTAGCGCAGAGTAACTATTATGTAGAGATGATGATGATGATATAATCACGCCTTTATCCCTAATGAGGTAGGCAGATCGTAAACTACACATACAAAGGTCGTTCCGCCGCGTCTGACAAAGTTTTGAGGGTTATTTAACATAGATTTGTAGGTATATTGCTGTAGTGACAGGTTGTCAGCCCATCGCCTACATTACAATATACTGATACTCTCGGATCCTAAGGTATCCTAAGGGAGCTAAGGCTGGTTTTTACAGCATTCCCGGGAAGAAATGCAGCTGGAACATTCTATGCTTTTCTCTCGCTCCCAGTCCAGCAAGAAAATAAAATGTCAAGATCTCAAAATGGTGGTGGTGAAAACCAAAATGTATAAGTACCAACCAGCAACTATAGTATTTCCAATTTGGTTTAAGAAAAAAGTTAAACAAAGTTTCATGTCTTTTTATCAAAGATCCTATTTCTAAAATAAGTTTAAGCTTTTATATTCCTCCCGGGCTTGCTGTAAAAACCAGCTAATCGATCCGAGGGTCTCAGTATATTGTAATTTAGGCGATGGGCTGACAACCTGTCACTTCAGTAATATACTTACAAATCTATCTTAAATAACCCTCAAAACTTTGTCAGACGTGGCGGAACGACCTTTGTTTAGGTCGTTTACGCTCTGCCTACCCCATTAGGGATAAAGGTGTGACTATATGTATGTATAAACCTTTATTTGTTACCAGCAGCTTTTCTTTCCGGTACTACTGTAAAAGTCAATAGAGGTATTTGATTTGAGGGCTAAGGTGTGTAAACCAGTCTCTGCAAACTTGCAGCGAGAAAAACTCTTGGACAAATAAACATCTCGTCCAAGGATAAACCGCATTTGACGCTCTACCAACACTTTAAGAGCTGGTACAGGCGTGGTTATTCTTAGCTCCTGTCACTACATAGTATAAAACAAAGTCGCTTTCTCAGTCTCTATATCCCTATGTATGCATAAATCTTTTAAACTACGCAATGGATTTTGATGCGGTTTCTTTTAATGGATAGAGTTATTCAAGTGGAAGGTTTATATGTAGAATACATGCATAATATAGTACAGTAACACTAATAATTTCTGTGCGAAGCCGGGGCGGGTCGCTAGTTGGTAATAAAATAAGGTACATATTGCCATTAGGTATGGTAAAGGTATGCCAATTTGTCTTTGTCAGACGGGGATGGCGTGTTCAGTTAGAAAAATGTAGACAAAGCCAGACATATGTGTGCCACTCCACTACCAACTACTGTTTTATTTATTATTATATTTTATTGGGCGCTCGAACCTCAGTATTATAGTGCTGTGTTGTGGTTGTGGTTGACAGGATCAGATGAATTTGCCGGTATCTCCAAAAGAGGACCGAAAAGTCTCTACTGAACTATCTATATAGGGGTCGCATATTTATTTCATACTGGGTGTAAGGAAAATTTATATATAGTATCTAGGTAGGTATATAAGTCACATCGTGTTTACAATCGGTCAATTGAAGCCTAATTATGTAGTACTATTATATATTCTGTTTTCTAATGTTGTCTAATGGTAGATTAGCAAATTTCATACAAGTACCTATGTGCTTTGGTACGAAGTTAGGTGCCTATTTATTACCTTATACTTATCCTTCTTATTCGTAGTTCAATGGTTGTAGAGCTACTGCTTTGTACAGACACCAGTTTTCATCAGTACGTTGTTCGACTCGAAACCGCAGTCGCTAAGAAGAACAGTAGGTAAGTTTGGTAAGGTTAGCTTTTTAGGTAAGGTTAGCTTTTATAGGTTAATTTGTAACAGCTAGGTAGGTTAGTCCTAAGTTCAAGCTCGTACTAGCACAGTAACATAGAATGCTGCGTCTGCTAAGGAATAATGTATGAATGTTTAGCGAATATGTGATTGGAATATACAAGGTGAGCGTGTGCCGGCGTCGGCGGGCGGCGGCGGGGCCCGGCGGTCGGTGCCGGCGGGCGGCGGCGGTGCAGCGCTGTGTGCGTGCGGGCGCGGCGCGGGCGGTGCGGGGCCCGAGCCGGCGCCCGCTCGCCCCGGGCCCGGCGCCGTCAGTCCGCTGCCCGCCGCGCCAGCCCGCGCCACGCTCGCCGCCGCCGCTCCGCACCGCCGCACCGCCGTCATGGAGCACTTCATCGAGAGCGTGCGCAAGTACCCGTGCCTGTGGAACACCACGGCCATCGAGTACCGCGACCAGGAGCTGAAGGACGCCGCTTGGGCCGAGGTGATGAAGGAGACGGACCTGTCGTCGGGTAAGCATCGCGCCATCGCGCCATCGCGCCAGGGCCGCCGCGCGCGCTCGCCGCCGCCGCCGCGCCGAGCAATGCCGCGCCGCGCCCCCCTCCCGCGCCCCTTCCCCCCGCCTTACCTCCACGGCGCGGCGCGTTGTACACCCATCTTTCCAAACTAAGCACAATACTCGGCCAGCTGCATACAATCCCCGGCTGCACCTTCTATCAATCACCATGCAGCGTGCCTATGCCTACTTGTGTGCCCTCCGCGTGTTAATTTTTGAATCTGAGGTTTTTTATGATTAATTTGCAATGCAACTTGGGTAGGATTGCGGCGTACTGTATTCAGTATGATGATTGGCGTTGCTCAATTTTTTTAATGGTGTGCACTTTATTCTTTATTCAATTTTGTAGGTCTGCTTTCCTATTTACCATCAAAGTGGGTACCTATTTAATATTTTGATTGTTGTGTTGGAACGAAAATAATTTCCTCCAAACTAAAAGACGGAGAACCCCATTTCCCCTCTAATATTTTCCTTTTTTTTTGTCTAGCATAGAGAGAGGTTTTCACATGTCTATGACTTTCGTTTTATTTTAGGGAAATATTGCCCCAGGGCAACTAAATGTGAAGTGCAAAAGTCATACGTAGCAAGCGGATAGGTTTACAGAATAACTTCACGACAATCTAGAAGTGTCATGATTCAGACCAGCTGGAGATAACCAGCGCAATATTTGCTATAGGTACGCCATAATTTCCTTTGTTTTGCAGTGAAAGAAGTAAAGCTGAAATGGAAGAAGCTGCGCGACAGCTACCGCGACGCGCTCAAGCGTCAAGGGGAGATGGCGGCGCGGGAGCCGGGGCAGGGGGGCAAGAAGCCGTACCCGTGGAAGTACATGGGGCTGATGCAGTTCCTGCAGCCGCACATGAACGCGCGCAAGCGGGCCGAGCAGCCGCCGCCGCCCGAGCGCGATGAGCCCTCGCTCAACGGGCACGGCGCCGGCAACGCGCGCGCCTCGGCCTCGTCCAGCTCCAGCGACAGCGACGCATCCGCCCCCGCCGCCTCGCCGCCGCCCGCCGCCGCCACGCCGCCGCCCGCCAAGCGGCGCGCGCTCGCCAACATCAACCGCCAGCTGGCGTACCTGTGCAAGCGGCGCCACTCGCCGCCGCCGCCGCCGCACGGCGCCGCGCTGGCCGCGCAGCCCGACCCGCTCGACATCTTCTTCAACAGCATGTGCCAGGCGACCAAGCGGCTGCCGTTCGTCACGCAGATCAAGATCAAGCGCACGCTGTTCGAGGTGGTGACGGCGGGCGAGGAGGCGCTGCTGGCGCAGCACGCGGGCATGTGGGGCGGCGCGGGCGCGGGCGGCGCGCGCGGGGGGGACGGCTCCTCCTCCAGCAGCGACGGCGCCGCGCCGGACGACGACGACCACAAGCCGCCCGTGTGACCCCTCCGCTCCCGCTCCCCGCGCACCGCCACCTCCTCGTCTTCATCCTCCTCGTCTTCTTCATCCTCGCCGACGTCTCCTGCCGGTGATCCTCTGCCGAATGAATGTGCCCTACCGTTATAAGTTGTGAGGTGTTTATGATGTTGGATGATTTTGGACGATTTCCGAAGCAAGGTGGTGAAATTATGTTACGGGAAGGTGTTAAAGAATTAATGATAAGAATGATGTAATGTGATACAAGGACACGCGAGTATTTTGAGACTGGACTTGATCTGCATCTGAGTCAGTGACGTACCTAACCTAGTACTCCTAGTTTTAAGTATTTGTACCATTGTGTTATCTTGGTCCCTGTGATGTGAAAGTTATTTTTGTATAAACTCTACTTATTATGTCTACGTCTAGGTATTGAGGATCTCCTGATTGAACCAAATGTTATGGCTAGATTTAGGCCTAAGTTTAGATTATTTTTGTAAAAAGACTGACGTTTTTATTCTCAATGTAAGGAAAGTACAGCCGAGAGAACGCAAGGCGATTTGTATAAAAATCTGTGCCTCTACAAAATAAATAATTTGAAATGTGAAGTTATTTTAATTTAGCCCCTCGCCTGCCCGGGCTCGCATAGATCACCCCACAACAACAACGACACAACTCACTACGACCTTGGAAAAACAAGTTTGCCCAACACGTGAAGGGTCTTATCGTCCGCTGCAATAAAACGACCTTCAAAAGCATACCTCACAACACAACCCTATAAATTTGAAATACTTAAAAAAATTAAATAATCTATCTCTCTATTACTCAGAAAAAAAAACATGTTTGAAGGGCAGTTACTTTATTTGTAAAGGCTTTAAGCTTATTATATTTATTACGCATCGTGAAATGCGTATGCGACACATATTTAAATCAAAAGTTCCTGTAAGAAAATTAATTAATAGAAAGCTCTGCCGGTTGTACCGTAGGTATCTGCTTAAATTGTAAATGTTTATAAATGTATCTATGTTTTTTTACAATTTATAAGAGTCAATATATAATAAAATAAGTTGTTCAGTAAATTATTTAAATATTCCTATATGCAAACTTTTATCATTTGTCACTTGTCTACATTTATTTGCTACGGACGGCGTAGCTTAGGGCGTAGCAATCGTAGCAACGTAAACTTAAGCAAGACTTAGATGATGCCAAGAACATGGTTCGATTGGTTCGTAAGTGGAAAAAGGTAGGAATTAGACCCTATATTTATTATATTGTGAAGAACCAAATAATATCTCGTCCCAATGCTAGAATGTTTGGGGCTTGGGCCGACCCCGCTCGCTCGGTGGCTGGAATCGATACGTTTACCGTAAGTTTATAAAAATGGCCGTCGAGCGGCCGGCCCGGCCGGCGGGTGGCGGGCGGCGGGCGGCGGGGGGCGTCTGCGCTCGTGCTTTTTCACGTGTCTCTGTGTCTGCGCTGTACGGCGGGCAGGCGGCGGCGGCCGGTGCGAACGGGACGACGCTACTGCGCGCGTGTTCGCTTGCGTCGCGCTGCGCGTGTGTGTCTGCCGCTGTGCGCGCCGCCGTGTCGCGTGTCTGCCTGTCACGCTGACGGTGTGCCGCGCCGCCCGCCAGACCGACACCACGTCTGCGCCATTTTAGCTGTTTACGTAATTTCGCGAGAGTATTTGGGCGCATTATCATAAACACTGTTATCAGAATATTTATTTATTGATAACGGACGGGCGGTTGGTGAAACTCACAAGCGGGTAGCGGGTGATGTCGCGCCTCGCGGATATGATGAGCGACAAGCACTCGGGTGATGACGGGGTGGGTGCGGGCTCAGGGCACAAGATGAAGGCGGAAGCGGATGGCGGCGGGGGGGCAGCGGGGGTGGGGCGGCTGGTGGACTCGAGCCAGGCGGACGACCGGCGCATGATCCACCTGGTGCGCGCGCGCAGGCTGCTGTACGCGCGCAACAACATGCCCGTCGCCAGCTACTACACGCAGGTCAAGGCACTCTGGGAGGAGGTCGCTGATGAAATGGGCCGAAGTGGTGTGTATTTTCACTTTTTTCCGATGAACGATTAATTTTCGTTTACATTGCTATCGATTCGTAAAAAAAATATATATTATATTTAATTAATGTTTAATAAAACAAATATACCTATAAAATATTTAATTCTGATGATTTTATTCTACTAGGTGTAAGCGACAGCGTCCTGCAAACTAATAGGGCTTGCTCAGTCCACGACACTGAACAACTAACAGCAAGATTTTTTTTCAGGAAGTGAAAAAACAAAATTGTCTTTTCCATACATTTGTATGTCTGATCGAGGTGAACATTTTGCATCGAAAAGCCATTTTTTTTCTCTTTCTGTAAGAATTTCCTGTTGGAAGTTGTTTAATGGCCAATTTCTCCCTTACACCTGGTATAGTTTTGTAAGTGAAATAGAAAATGATTCAGTCATATACGTGTTTCAGTGGCGGAGGTGCGTCGGAAGTGGTCCCACATCCGCAACTCGTACTCGCGTCACCTGCGCAACGAGGTGGCGGGGGCGCGGACGGGGCGCGGGCGGGTGGTCTCGCGCTGGTACCTCGCCAACGAGCTGGAGTTCCTCAAGGAGCATATGGCCACCGACACGTGAGTTACATCTTATTCTATACATACATATAATCACGCCTTTATCCCTAACGGGGTCGGCGGAGCGTAAACAACCTAAACAACGCCGCCACGTCTGACAAAGTTTTGGGGGTTATCAGCCCATCGCCTAAATGACAATATACTGAAACCCTCGGATCCCTTAGCTGGTTATTACAGCATGCCCGGGAGGAAATGCAGCTAGCATATTCTATGTTTTTCTCTAGCTCTCAGGCCAGCATGGAAGAAACTTTAGTATTTGATCTGCAGCCGCTGCGAAGCAAGAGAAAGGCAAGACAATGGCACAGGGCCTCTTTTTTCGGATGTTGAAGTCTGCAACTTTTTAAATCGATTTACACTATTTTTTTAAATTTTAATTAAACTTATTTCTGCCTAGACTTAAATGTAAAATATTTTTATCTCGTAAGGAATAACGACGTGAATAGGATATTATCTTGAGATTATCGTTGCAGAGATAAGTAAACACATGTAAGAAGAAGCGAAGAAGCGTATCGTTTCTCGCTCTTTTCTCTTCTGTAGATCTGCTGTAAGAAACTCTATAGAGATAAGTAATGCCTCTTGAGTCTTTGTTATTTATGTATTCTGTCCTATGTTTGTTTCTGTGTACAATAAATGGTTAAATAAAAAAATACTATGACTTATCACTTATCAGTTATCACTAATCGAAAAAAATAAACCATTTCAGGCGCATGCTTTCATCCACATCTTCATCTCTGTACCCGTACACGCCACCGTCGTCATTCCTCGAGATGGACATGTCAGAGGCGGGAGCGGGAGCGGGGGCGAGTGTGGAGGCGGTGGAAGTGAAGCCGTTCGCGAGCGGCTGGCTCGGCATCAACGGCATCAATCCGGCCACGTCTCCAGCCAGGGTCGAGCCCAAGCAGGAGCCGCACAGCGTCTACAGCGGCGGCGAGGACAGTTCCAGCTCTTTTATTGCTCCGCAAGATGAAGAGGGCTCTTATTTCCAGGTATTAATTAAACATTTTTTTTTCTTTTGTTCTTCCATGCTGGCCCGAGATTGAGAGAAAAACATAGAATGTGCGAGCTACATTTTGACCCGGGTATGCTGTAAAAACCAGTTAAGGGATCCTGTGTGAGGGTTTCTGTTTATTTCAATTTAGGAGATAGGCTCGCTACAGCAATATACGTACAAATCCTTCTTAAATAACCCTCAAAATTTATCAGACGTTGCGGCACGACCTTTGTTTAGGTCGTTTACGCTCTGCCTACCCCATTAGGGATAAAAGCTTGATTGTACATACGTGTACGTAAAGGTGTGTATATTTTTTTTAGAATATCGTTAAGGTACTCGTAGTTTACAAATTATGGAATAAATATTCTCAATTGTTAATTCTATCCGTATTCGTATCAATAATCATTACTCCTAACAATTAAACATATTTTCTTTCTCTGTATTCCAGTTTTTCCGTGGCCTTTACGGCGACTACAGCGAGCTGTGCCCGCGCCGGCGCCGGCTGTTCCGGCGGCAGTGCCTGGCGCTGCTGCACGGGCTGCTGGACGATCAGGACGCGGAGGGTGACGTCACGCCTGGCGCCGTGCCCGCCATCGCCAGCGTCGTCGCCAGCGCGCATCACTTGCACCACGCGCCCTCGCCTGAGCACGCCGACGCCATACTGCCCAACGACTGATCTCTAAAGGACTCTCTCTCTCGTAAGGACTATGGACGGACATACTGCCAAATTGTAAAGTTGTGATTCTTGTGGGTACAAGGATAGGTAGTTTGTGTTTCGGTGTTATAAATACGAACTGAGTACTAAAAGAATTGCGCTATTCTTTCATGTGGTTACCAGAGTGATTTTTGAATAGGATAATAAGTCGAAGTTTCCTTAATTTATTTTTATCTTGTTCTTATTTCAATTCTTGTCTGAAGTTGTTGTATGATGTACGTGAACTGTACTTACCTGTGATAAATAATTTGTTTGCCTAGTTCCTATTGTAGTCCAATAGATACAATTAAAAAAAATATAAGTTGTTAAGAATCATGAATGCTAGAATATTTATTTTAACCCAGCCAGGCAGGCATACAACTTGTTAAAAAATTGTGAATTGTATATTCAAGATAAAATAATTTTGTAGTATATTAAGATAGATAGGTAAAAGGTTTATTGCAAAAAATCATCACACACGTAACAAAAAAGCAAGTAAGAGACATAAACATGATAACTTAAACTAACACACACTTTATAAATTCTTGTATTTTTGCCCATAGAGAGCAACACAGATTTTCAGCTCTTACCCAAATGCTAATTAGTTGCTAAGAATTAATTATCAATGAACGCGTTGAAGTCTTTTGTTCTGGCTTCAGTTTCTGAACGAAAAGACATGAACGCGTGTCAGTTTCAAGATACCTCGCTCGGAGTATCTGCAATGTCGGTTAGTTTATTGGACCTTGGTGTCTTCTGGGTGAGATCACGCGCCATTTTTCTTTAAATCTAGTTTTTTGGACTACGAGTATGTCTTTAAGGATCTGCCGGAGTAGTGAAATCCTATACAAACGTAGTTTCGCTTTTATTCCGAAAAAGTAAAATCAAACTAAACCAAACTTCGTACATATGACCAAATGCATCATATCTATGCTTCTAATTTGGCTTGGTTTGAAAATATTAACCAAGTACAAAATTAGCAAAAGCAAATTTAATTTTAAGCTATTTTTACACGAAATCGTATTTTGAGTCTTATTTTGTTTATTATTAATATTTTCAAACCAAACCTGATTAGAAACATAGATATGATGCATTTGATTATGTGTAAGAAGTTCTGCTAAGTGGCGCCCTCATCAGTCAAAAAATCATAATTAACTGAAAACACAATCAATCAAAAATCCGGTAGATCAGATTGAGGTTAAAGCAATAAAGGTAATTTGGAAACTCATAAAGTTGCAACTTATAGTTCGTTGTAGTAACAGATAGGAAATTTGCGAAAAACTGCCACTTTTAGCACTTTTACTATCTGTAACTGAAGTGAACACTGAATTATTAATGTTTAATGCTTAAAAAATACTTTAGTACCCATACTTCAATCTGATCTACCGGATTTTCGATTAATTGCGTTTTCGGTGAGCAATGATTTTTTGACTGATGAGGGCGCTGGAGTGCACCGGGGATCCCCTTAAGTTTGGTTGTACTGTTTAGGAATAAAAGCGAAACTACGTTTGTATTTCACTACTCCGGTCTCCGGCAGACCCTTAATACATTACTTGACTGATAAAAGGCTGCCCCACATCTATAGCGGGTGTAAGGGACAGCATCCCGCGAACTGATAGGGGTTGCTCAGTCAACGACACTGAACAACTTTCATCGGGAAATTCTTTCAGGAAAGCGAAAATAAAAATTGGTTTTTCTATACAAATTGTCTGATCGAGGTGAACATTATGTATGGAAAAGTTTTCTCTTCCTGAAAGAATTTCCTAGTGGACGTTGTTCAGTGTCGTTGACTGAGCAACCCCTATCAGATTTCGTGACGCTGTCCCTTACACCCGGTAGGTACTACCTAATACAGACTGTAGTGCCTGATGAAATAATAATGTTCATCGATTTTTGTTGATTTCCATAACATTAATTAAATTAACGATCATATTGAATCACTCATATAAACATCTAGAAATTGGATGTTCAAGTGAGTGTTTTATCAAAAAAACACCTTATGAAGCTACTTGTCAGTGTTTTATAGTCTGCTACAATCGTTCATTGTAACAACCACTATCAGAGACAGCACATATACGACAGATAATCAGTTTAACGTACCCTCCGAAACACCGTATCATCTTAACCGCTGGCTGGCTTGTTCCGTTTGCCTTGTACGATCAGCTTTGCGTGTCCCCTGTGGGAATAGAACCCTCGACCAGCGAATCGAGGACCCAAAGCACAGACCATCAATGTCAACACAAGGGATTGAATTACGCTTCCTCAATGTATTTATAAAGCTAAGTAAATTTCCGTCATTCCTTTTTATGTACAGAGAACCTTAATTTTACTTTAGTACTGGTAGCAATTCGTAGTTGCAAAAATCCCGACTTAACTAATTTAGGTCTATACCTGTCATTTTCTATCGCGAGAGAACAGAAGGTGACGGCAATAATTTTAGTCGAGATTTAGTTAAGTCGTGCCCTCCACGAATCGATAGCACTGGCAAATGAATTCTGGCTAAAACCAGATAGTAGGTAACAGTTTCCTCGTGTACAGACTTTCGGAGAATCAGTACCATCCGGGAGGAGGGTGGTTGTCAGGCGCGAGTGCGGTGGTGCGGGGGGGAAGAGGGCGCGGGAGGTCGAGAGGGGGCCCGGGGGGGGGAAGCATCGATCGCCGCCGACCTTGGCACTGAGCGCCGCGCCCCGCGCCCCGCGCGTCGCACCTCACCCCCGCCACGCTCCTCACACACCTACTACATTTTAAAAATAAACAGGAAATTGAACTGTCAAAATTATGATTTGAAGGTATTTAGAGCCGCGATCTGCTACGGCGTAGCAACGGCGTAGCGCTACGAATATTACGCAGTACAAAAATTGGGAACGCCAGCCGGCTAGTCACACCCATATTGTGTGTAAAGGACAGCGTCCTGCAAACTGATAGGGGTTGCTCAGTCAACGATACTGATCAATTATCACCACGGATTTTTCAGGAAGTGAAAAATTAAATTTAGCTTTTCCATACAAATTCTCTGATCGATGTGAATATTTTGTATGAAAAAACCATTTAATTTTTTTCCCTTCCTGAAATAGTTTCCTGGTGAAAGAGAAAAACAAAGAATGTGCCAGCTGCATTTCCTCTCAGCGGGCATGCTGTAAAAACCAGCTATAGGATCCAAGCGTTTCAGTATATTGCAATTTTGGCGATGGGCTGACAACCTGCCACTACAGCAGTAGTTTAAATAATGCTCAAAACGATGTCTGACGTGGCGGAACGACCTTTTTTTTAGGTCGTTTACGGTCTGTCTACCCCAATAGGGATAAAGGCGTAATTATATGTATATATGTATGTAAACATTTGATTTTTTCTCGATAATCAATATTATGCTACGCAGGGTCAGTAAATACGATTTTTAAGAACTTAACAAATTTTAATCGTTAGCACCTTACATTAAAATACAATTATTCTAGCTTAAGCATTAACAATAACATTTTATTTATCTATCATTTATTTAATTTATTTATAAGCGTTCACGAAACAATCAGTCCTGTGTGCAGGAGTTTAACAATATAACTAGCATCTAACACAGCGGTTCTTAAACTTTTCAGGGCCACGCCACGGACCATTAGGAACTAATTAAACAAAGGTTCGAGGACCACCTTAGAAATTAATGAAAGATTTTTTTAACTGTGAGATTAGTTCAAATTATATTCATCGATTAAGATGCAGTACCTCATATCGCAAGCGAAGTGAGCGCGATTTTTCACGTTATTGATCAAAGTTATTATTTAATATTTAGGATGGCTATTATTAACATCGGTTTTATGAAGTTCAGAAACAGGTCAAGCTGACACAACTAAACAACACACAACTAAATAACATGTGACTAAAAACATCTTTAATAAAGCCAATCCATAAAAAAGGCCCAGCTACAGACCTTAACAACTATCGGCCTATTGCACTCTTGCCGACATCAGCAAAAAAATTCGAAACAGCCATGGTAAAACGTTTAAACAAGTTTTTAGAAAAATATAATATTCCGCAGTTGTGTTTTGTATCTGAAAGTCAAGGCATATTCTGCATGAAAATCAATATGCCTTCCGAAAACATAGATCTACTACTTTAGCGATTTATAAATATGTACAAAAGATATACGAAACCATTAATAGCAAAAAGTACGCAGTAGGGCTCCTGCTTGATATGAGTAAGGCGTATGATAGAGTCAGCCACTCTATATTATTAGACACTCTCTATGCATCCGGAATAAGAGGAGTAGCCCATCAATGGTTCAAGTCGTATCTACAGAACCGCTCACAGTATATAGAAATTAAATACACAAACTTTGAATCAGGTAGAGTCGAGCACATAAGATCTGATAGAGTCCCATCAACTGGCTCTATTCCCCAAGGTAGCGTTCTCGGATGCGTGCTCTTTCTCGTCTACATAAACATCTTCTCTCCAAAATCTTCCAAGCAAAATAAATGAAACGTGTGTTGTTTTCGCAGACGATATTTCAGTACTAATACCTTGCTCAGATAGCAATGAATTAAATAACAAATTATATAACAGATAATATTAACCGGTACATTAGATCAAATAACTTACTGGCTAGAATTACACAAACTTGAACCCAACCTGAAAAAGACTAAAATAATTCAATTTAAACCAACCCAAAAATCACCATTAGAAATTTCATATCATTACAATAATACAACTTTAGAATCAGTCAATACGGCAACATTGTTAGGAATAACGCTCGATACACACATGACATGGAAAGTACACGTACAAAGCCTAAAAAATAAAATTACTTCTTTTATTTATGCTTTATACCAACTTAAACGAGCTACAGACTTTAATTCTGCCTTGACAGCATAAACGCATACGCGCACTCAAGACTCTCCTATGGTATCATAATATGGGGGAACTGCTGCGAGGCTGACGAAGTGTTTATTCTACAAAAAAATGCATACGAATATTAACGAATAAAACAAACCGTATCATGTAGAGCCTACTTCATAAAACATAAAATATTAACCCTCAATTCTATTTACATATTAGAGTCTTGTAAATTCATTAAGAAACATTCAGAAATATTTACTTGGATGATTAACAATAAAAGAAACAACCGGAATATGAATAAATTAAACAGACCATTTACAGATATGACATTAGTATCTAATAGCCCTCACCACAATATGTTAATAAAAATATTTAACCATCTACCTAATAGTCTGAAAAACATTGAAAATTATTTATTAATGAACTAAAAAAGTTCCTTATAGACAAATGTTATTACAATATTTCGGATTTTTTTTAATGACAAAATCAATGACTAAACTATTTCTATATAATGAAATAGAATATAATCATGTTAAATAAATAACTAAATTATATTTCTTAAATATGCATTACCCACTTGTATTTGAAATGCTGAATTAAGTATACTTACTATAATAATGCAATAATAGTGAACATAACTTTATATTATAATAATATTTCACTAACATAGATAAAACTTGACGTCTACCAATCAATACTGACATTCATTCATTTTTATAGTATAAAATTGTAATATTTAAATAATATTATTATTTAAGTAAGGCAACTAGTGAATATGAACGCCGCCTAAATGCTTTCCACATGCGTTGCCTACGCGCAATACTAGGAGTCACTTGGAAAGACCGAATGTCCAATGGAAGGGTTCTTGATATTACTCGCACTTGTAGTATCACTGCTACTCTAAAACAACGTAGGTTACGGTGGCTGGGCTTTACGAATGTACCCCGATAGACTTCCACGTGCAGTGATGCTGGGCCAGATCGCAGACGCGAAAAGACCAGTAGGACGCTCGATGCTTCGTTTTAAGGATTTTTGCAAACGTGACATGTTATCCTTTGGCATTAACCCGAACATCTGGGAAACGGAAGCCGTTAAAAGAACCGAATGGCGCGGCCTACTGCGTGATGGCATAAATCATCATGACGCGGCCTGCCTCGATGGCCTGAACGGAAGAGACTTCGTGCAGCTCAGGAACCATGTTCAGACTCACGCTTCACCTGTGATCTCTGTGGCAGGAAGTGCCGAGCTGCAATTGGACTCTACAGCCATAGAAAAAGATGCGCCGCATCTCTTACCTCCGACGGCGCACAAATCTCTTCCCAATTAGTTGACGCTGCAACAATCATCTGAACAAGATGTCGTGGCCAATGATGAAGGCAACTAGTAGCCTCTCTGATGTTTGCTGTGCCCTTAAAGGGCGTCACTTGTACTTCTTCTTAATTTGTAACAACTACTTAACCTGTGGCTTTGCAATCAATTCAATGAAATGACACCTAACTGACACGATGCGTCGATAGTAGCAGTCCAAATAGACCGGGGTCTGTGCTAGGACTAACTACATCTGTTTTTTTTTTACTTTAAATTATGGCAGCAATAGCATGGGACCTTTATGAAGCTAATAAAACGGAGAAAATGGAATTTTATGTTAAAAAAAGCTGATAAAAATCTGACTAAACTTACAAAGGGCATGCATTATTATAGTTTTGTTTGGTAATACAAAATAGATACACTATTCGATATTTTCATTTACTAAGCTTTAGGTCAGGTTCGAGGGAGAGACACATTATTTCAAGGGTCCCGGGGGCCCCTCTATCTCGTATTATTGATCCGGCTGATACGCTAGGCCCCTGCAGATTGGACTGTAGACCCGGAGACCGCCTCTTACGGACCCCATGGGGGTCCAGGGATCACAGTTTGAGAAACCCTGGTCTAACAGAAACCACCACCATGCTTCAAATGGTTGGCATCTGACGAAAAGGAGGGCTGCGCGCCAGCCTGCTCCGCTTCAGTCTCGCAGCGCAGCAGCGCATAGAGCGTCTAACAGAAACCACCATCGCGCTTCAAATGGTTGGCATCTGACGAAGAGGAGGGCTGCGCGAGCTGCGCGACAGCCTTCTCCGCCTCAGCCTCGCAGCGCAGCAGCGCATAGAGCGTCTAACAGAAACCACCATCGCGCTTCAAATGGTTGGCATCTGACGAAGAGGAGGGCTGCGCGAGCTGCGCGACAGCCTTCTCCGCCTCAGCCTCGCAGCGCAGCAGCGCGTCGAGGACCTGCCGCTTGAGCGCGCGGCGCTGCGCGGGGGGCAGGAGGCGCGCGCTCGCGCACACCGACGCGAAGAACAGCTCCAGCGCGTCCAGGTCCGACGCGCTGCCGGCGACGCCTGGCACGGCCGCGTCCGCCGTCCACGGAGTGCAGTCCTCGGGTTCCGGCGGTTCGGGCGCTTCCGGCTCCATGTCCAGCTTCACGTCATCGCGGAAGGTGCGTCGCGACGGCCTGTGAAGCAGATAAAAAAATTGTTTTCTCTTTATTTAGAAAACATACAGTTTTTTAATAACAATATAAAAATAAAGAACATGTTTTCTTACAAACCTAGAGTTTCCTTAATTATACAATAACATTGAAGTTTACAATTTTAAGTACTCCTTAGCAAAAAATACGCAGGGATAAACTCTTTGTATCTAAAGAACTGAAAAATGAACCAAAGTTGTTATTGTGTTTGTGCACGAAATAGTGATGAATTTATTTATTAGGTTCTAAACAGTGTCGAGGTAAAAATCCCATCCAAAAATAATAATATTTTAACTGTTATTCATCGTCATCATCATCAGCCTAGTACGTTTTTGACAGACGATTAAATCGGTGTTAATCATCATCATCTTCAGCCCACATCCATCCACTGCAGGGTATAGGCCTCTTCTCTACTGTAGACGTAACAATTATTACTATTTTATTCTTTTCACGGTTCCAGAGCTGGTGGTACCGCGTGTCTGACGCAGCGACTGCCGCATGTCGCATCACTCACCGTTTGGTCATGTACGGCAGCAGGAACGCCATGCGCGACTGGAAGCGCCCCTTCTGTCTCGGGGTTCCGGCCTTGGTGACACCGTGCGCCTGACGCAGCGACTGCCGCATGTCGCATCACTCACCGTTTGGTCATGTACGGCAGCAGGAACGCCATGCGCGACTGGAAGCGCCACTTCTGTCGCGGGGTTCCGGCCTTGGTGACGCCGTGCGCCTGACGCAGCGACTGACGCAGCGAGTCGCGCAGGATCTTCCATTCACGCTTTATCAGTTCGCCTGGAATAGGACATATAATTTTGCAACTTATCATTGAGATCAGTAATAAATCGTAATAAGCACTAAATGAAACTGGAATTGGTTAGCAATATAAAGCAAAGAAATAAAGCTTTTTCTTCCATGCTGGACTGGGAGTGAAAGAAAACATAGAATGTGCCAGCTGCCTGTCCTCCCGGGCATACTGTTAAAACTAGCTAAGGTTTTCGAGGGTTGCAATTTTAGGCAATGGGCTGACAACCATTATAATCTTCTGTAATAAATAACCCTCAAAACTTGTCAGACGTGGCGAAACGACCTTTGTTTAGGTCGTTTTCACTCTGTCTACCCCATTACCATTAGGGATAAAGGCGTGATTTTATGTGTGTATATACATACATATATAAAGCAAAGAATTTTTCGACTGCTTCTCTACGGTCAGGGTATTCTGAATAACCCGACAGGTAGAGCAATCTCTTCTCATTAGTTAAAATTAGTCAAACGCGCTCTAAATAAGTGTTGATGTACTGCATACCCCGCAAGGGGTAGCCGGATTAGACCTGTTTGTTACGGCAGGGTGCGCTACGGGGTGTTTCAATAATAATATTCACTGACTGGACGAATAAGTTAATCAGGCACTGAAAGCTAAAATTTATGCAAGCGATAGAATAACTGGCCACTATAAAGCAGGACAGGAGCCGTATTTTTGAACGGCTCGAAATCTAATGCGCATATGAAAGAGTGACATTCGCATGCCACATAGTATAGAAATCACTTGCGAATATAGCTGTTTCCCGTTTCGAGTCAAGTGATTCAAAAATACGGCTCCAGAAAATAACGCAAGTACTCCATAGCAACATAGCAAAGCTAAGCTATCAGAAAGCGAGGTTATTATTTAAAATGTATTAATATATACAGATCTATCTGCTGTAACCCTCAAAACTTATCAGACGTGGCGTAACGACCTTTGTTTAGGACGTTTACGCTCTGCCTACCCCATTAGGGATAAAGCTGTGATTATATGTATGTATGTATTGATACTGACTGTTGGCGTCGAGCCGTGCGGCGATCTCGGCCCAGCAGCGGTCGCGCGCGTCGATGTCGCGGTGCAGCTCGTGCCGCGTGTCGTACAGCACGGGGTACCGCTTCACCTCGTCGATCAGCCGCTCGCGGGCCTCGCGCGACGTCCGCTTACTAGACATCACTACCACAGATGCACTACACGCGATAAACACTAATACGTTACATTTGACAGGAAGCTCGCTACCCAAAAAGATGTAAACACTTGTAAAATATAAAGCTCGCTTTGAGCGAAACAGCGCGACGGAATATAAAGTCACAACCAGTGCGCAGCGAGCTTAGCGCGATACTGTGCGATGCGATAGCGATAGATAGCTAGCTTGGTGTGTAAAGAGAGAGCGAGCGAGGCGATACGTCGCGCGACGTTGCCGCTCCGCTTGCTATAGCTAGCGCGGTGGGTGCCACGTTTATTTATGAGCACTCGAATCGTTTTCATAGCGAACTACGAACCATGTTTTCTACTGCGGCGTAATAAGATATTTGGGAAAGAGATATTTTCCCGTGTTAAAAGTAGCCTAAGAAATGCAGACAATTTTCTTTACTTAAAAAAAAACAATTTTTTAAAGATTTAGAACACCTTAAACTGAAATAAAAAATGCTGAGGGCTGAGGAATAGCTGGGTTCGATATATTTGTCGAAGCTAGAAGCAAGGAATCATTTGAATAACTTTAGTGCCTATAAGAAATGGGCTACGTATAAAGAATTGCTGCATTTGTTCATCTACAAAGTAGGTGTGGTGTGCTCGAGTGGTTTTTGAAAAACTATTACATAGGTACCACTCAAGGAATACTTTCGTTGTGGTTGTCTAAAAACCTGATGAGTTATCAATGGAGGGGATTACACAAACGAATTGGCTTGTACAATTTATGGCTGGAAGTTTAATCTACTTACATTTATTGCACATAAAATGTATTGTCAAGGGCGTGATGGAAGCTCCCCGCACCCCGCACCCCCGCTCTGTCACGCCTCCGACGAAATAAGGCGATTCTTTACGCTCAGTATTACCATAAAAAGCGCTGCGGATTTATTCAGTTTACGACCAGTTGCAGTATCTTAATACGAGTCGCGATAAAGTTGCATATAGCGCCCTTACCCCCCTTCCCCCCCACTGCGGTCCGCGCCCTTCCACCCCCCGCCTGCCCTGCGGGAAAATGGATCTCTATCACTTCAGCAAACTGAGGACCTAGATATTCTTTCTACGGCACAGAAATGTGGATCTTATGTAGTTTTGCAACAGCTAGAGCTAAAAGCCTCCGTCCATTCTTACGGTAAAATTCTTTTAAGACAACAACAAAGGTATCGCAACAAAGAAACTGATCTCTATATAGCACATACATACGTATAATCACGCCTTTAACCCTAATCGAGTAGGCAGAGCGTAAACGACCTGAACAAAGGTCGTTCCGCAACGTCTGACAAAGTTTTGAGGGTTATTTAAGATAGATTTGTTGGTATATTGCTGTAGTGACAGGTTGTCAGTCCATAGCCTAAATGACAATATACTGAAACCCTCAGATCCCTTAGCTGGTTCTTACAGCATGCCCGGGAGGAAATGCAGTTGGCATATTCTATGCTTTTCTCTCGCTCCCAGGCCAGCATGGAAGAATACAGCTATATAACATGTAAGTATAATAAGTAGTAAACGCTGATGTGTTGAATGTGGCCGATAACAGGAACAAAGGGAAGCATCGAAGCAGCCCCGAGGCCGTTACCCAGCAGGCCCTGGGCGGGGCAGTGGCGGCCATAACTCTACGCTCCGTTTTACGAGGCTCTCCTCCACCCGCCCTGACGCCCTGACGCACTGACACGACGCTCCGTTCCACACAGCCCGCGCAGCTGTCAACTGTCAATATCACACGATATGTCAAGCCGACTCCGCAATTTATCGGCAATAAAAATGCAGGGACGCCGTTTCAGCCACTTTATCCCACCAGCAGCGAGCGAGCGCATATTTTCTAAAATATACGGTGTTACTATAAATAACTGAGTTTATGTCTCGCAAAGTTTTTTGGGGTCCATAAATGCGATAAACACATTTATCTCTGCGGGCGATTGCGCCATAACTTCGTTAGGCTGAAACTGTTTCTAAATTAAATCCCAGTTGTTGCATCTAACTTGTTCAATTTGATTCATTGTTACGAGGGTGCTCTTAATTAATGTTACTCTACATTTCTATTATTACTTTTAAAATTGTTACAAACTTCATAAAAATATTGGTTTTAGAAGTTTTCTTGTTCAACCGCCAACTTTCACAGACTTAATCTTAAATCAACAGGGTCTTTGAAACTCAAGTTAATTAGAATGGACCCGCAGATGTTTGAATATCAAAATTACGTAAACGGATAGTCGTAACTAGAGTAGTTAAATTACTTGTGTGTAGATTCGATTCCCGGGCGGACTGCGGACTGCGTTTATTAAAACTAACACTCAGTTATTAAAATACTTGGGTTATTAAAAGGGTTGCTTCAGGGACTGCGTTAATCAGGGACGCAGTCGGAATTATACCGTCTTGTAATTACAACGTCATAGAATGTAGAGCGCTTAGAATACACGGAAACTCTCAAGTTTACGATATGCTAAAGAACAGAAACAGTTAATGAATTCTACATTTTGTCCAGTGGAAGTGGACCTAATGTACTACTAATGTGGAATGTAGGTACCTAAATATATATAAAGAAATATTGGTACCAATTCCGTGAGGAAAACTTACCTAAATCTTGACTAAAATTGTTGCCGTCTTTTTCTGTTTCCTCGTGATAGACTGACAGGTATTGATTTTAGTCAAGATATTGTGATTTTGTGTGCATACGAATTGCCCCGAAAATGTAGTAAATTGCGACAGGCGTACATTCTAGATATGTATATAGCTCTTACTAAAATCCTAAAACATCCTAAAATGAGTAGATCCGAGCTCCAGCCCTCGCCGCTGCGCCGGCACGCCGCTGCGCAACAACGACTTCTGAACTTTCCACCGCTCCTATCTTTATGAAAAACTTAAGTAGTAAAAACAATTTGGTTTGTCGCCCCGTGGGGGGCGGCGGGCGGGGGGCGGCTTGCGGCAGGGGGGCGACATCGCCGGGGCCCCGTGCTGCTGCTGGTGCTGCGCGGTGATTTGCCTCGCTACGCATTACCGACTCTATGGCTCCCGGCTTCCATCAGAATATATAGGGTCTTGGGGTGATCACTGCTATTCTTCAAGTGAGACAATTTGGCATCGATTATAGTTCGGTAGATTTAAGATCTTTCCCTTTGAAACCCTTCTCGTAAGTCAAAATCACCCTAGCTCTCCGATCAGCTGACTACTTACTTACTAAGTACTGCGATTAGTTAATTGGATTTGGATATTTGATGGTTTACTTTGTAAAAATAACAGAATGTTTCAGCTACTGGCTTTAAGTGTATTGGAATATTTAGGCGATCAACTGACAACCTGCCCCTATTATAGCAATCATTCTTTTTATAATATAGTTCTATCAATATTTAAAATTTGGCAGACGTGTGGCGAAAACACCTTTAACTGGGCTGATGATACTCTACCTACCGCTTCAGGGATAAATGCATAACTATGGTACCAATTCGTAGTTGCAAATATCACGACTTAACTAATATTACTTTATACTTGTCATTTTCTGTCACGAGAGAACAGAAAGGGACGCCAATAATTTCTGCGAATCAATAGCAGTCTGTCCCCAATAAAGCAATATCGATCTATCAATATATTTGCCAGAAGTGTGGCGAAAACATATTTTAACCGGGCTGATGAAATCTACCTACCCTTTCAGGGATAAATACGTGAATTTATGTACGGTGTATGTTGTCGCCCCCGGCTTATAACATGAACGTTATCGCAATATATCGTAATCTCATTACGCCACACACCGCTTTACAGTTTGATGAGCTATTACAGGATCCAATAAACTAAATTGAAATTGAAAAGTCAACGGCCCGAGCGACATTACATTACATCGGTTATTTTATCTAGAGAACGCACTTTACTATGAACATACATACATACAATCACGCCTTTATCCCTAGGGTAGGCAGAGCGAAAACGACAAAACGGCGGTACGCTACGTCTGACAAGTTTTAAGGGTTGTTGTTATTGCAGATGATTATGTATAGTTCCCTGTTTTAACGTTGCGTTATCGATACCAACGTGTTTTGGGGTCCGTTAATACGTTTTCTTTACATATTAGTACAGGTTCAAATTTCGGAGCCGCAGACCATATCCTTGTTAAAAAAACATATTTTGCGGTTTACTTTCTTTATATTTGTATGGAAAAAGCAGTACATGAGCTGCAAAACAAGTTGGTATCGTTAACTCAACGTTAAATAAACGAACTTTAAAGGTATTGCTAAAGTGACGAGTTGTCAGCCAATCGCCTAAATTGTAATACACTGGAACCTTCAGCTTGTTTTTACAGCATGCCCGGGAGTAGATGCAGCTGGCATATTTTATGAATAGGCAGGATTTAATAATCTAACTTACATTTTAGCGTCTCAACATCTTCTAAACTAAAATAAGATAAGTTTCTTGGTATTCAAATAGGGCTCTATTACATTTTAGTGACTCTACAATTTTCTACTTCCATGCTGGCCTGGGAGCGAGAGCAAAACATAGAATGTGCCAGCTGCATTTCCTCCCGGGCATGCTGTAAAAACCAGCTAAGGGATCCGAGGGTTTCAGTATATTATAATTAAGGTGATGGGCTGACAACCTATCACTACAGCAATATACCTACAAATCTACCTCAAATAACCCTCAAACTCTTGTCAGACGTGGCAGAACGACCTTTATTTAGGTAGTTTACGCTCTGCCTACCCCATTAGGAATCAAGGCGTGATTATATGTATGTATGTACAATTTTCTAAAATCAAATAATTTTCTAGGTATTCAAATAGGGTTCTTATATGAACAAAGAAACATAGGCAAACATTTCGTTGGCATAATGAATGAGTCTCTTGTGTACATTTGTGGAAGTCACTAACAGAGCTAATTATGATTGAAAGAACATGAAAATATAACTAATATCTTCCATGCTGGACTGGGAGTGAGAGAAAAACATAGAATGTGCCAGCTGCATTTCCTTTCGAGCATGCTGTAAAAACCAGCTAAGGGATCTGAGGGTTTCAGTATATTGTAATTTAGGCGATGGGCTGACAACCTGTCACTACAACTATATACGTACAAATATTTCTTGAATGGCCCTCAAGACTTTGTCAGACGCGGGGGAACGGACTTTGTTTAGGTCGTTTAGGCTCTGCCTACCCCATTAGGGATAAAGGCGTGATTATATATATGTATGATGAAAATATAACACATTGTATGATCTAAGGCCCGTATTTATAAAGCTATCTCAAGATTGAGACCAATATTAAGTTTAGATTTGACACGCCATAATGTGCTGAAATGACATTTCTGATACGAACTCAAACTAGCTGTCAGTCTCAAGTGCGGTTTATCAATACGGGCCTAAGATACTTTGATCTAAGCATATAGTATGATATTTAGCTCAGTTGGTTAGTCCTTTTCTTTCCATTTACAACAACGTCATGGGTTCATTTCATTTCACTGCCTCTGTGGTCTAGTGGTCAGAGCCATGGGCTTACGATCCAGAGGTTCTGGGTTCGATTCCCAACACAAAGTTGATATTTGTCTATTTATGAGGTTTTCTTCAGTTTGGTTAGGACATACATACATACAGGGATAGAGGCGTGATTATATGTATGTATGTATGTATACATACATACAATCACGCCTTCATCCTCAATGGGGTAGGCTTGCAGGCTGGTTAGGACATTGCAGGCGGAATAATTCAAACCATGTCAGAGGCCTAATAGCTGTGCTACTAGGCGGTTAGAAAACTCTGACACCGGTTCATCGAGTCGTTCCACTCGAGAATCTACTCGATAAGAAGAAGAATGGGCTCGTTTCAGTGTTTTTTTGTTTGTTGTGAAATAGGTTACTTAGGATATTTAATTTTAAACTTGCTCTCTAGCTTGTATTAAAGATTTCTGCTTTTTTCAAAGTTTAAAGAAAATTTGGTATCTGAAAAAGTAGAGTCAGTAAATTTGTGGCTCTTGTTATTTGAGCACAATGTACACTATCTGAAACAAAAGTGGTTATTAACTAAAACACGGCACATACACAAAACAGACCCCCCCCCCCCATAGATAGCGAGTGTTTAATCCCCAAACGCACGCTTCATACAACCTCATACAATACAACTCATACGCCATACACTACACCGCTAACAAAGAAGCGTCCTTATAATAACCACCGAAAAAAATCTATTACGGCTGCTGATGCGACTAGAGTTTACACTCTATTCCAATGGGAGTAGGGCGATTATGCAACGTCAGCGACAGTTAAGCCAATTAATAAAATAGTACATGTATCGTTTGTAGGCGATAAGTAGAGAACTTTTTCGCGTAAGCTCCGATCAATACTGGAGTACTGCCAAACTGAAATAGACTCTATGTTTAGGGCATAGGATGGGTAATGCCGCGCGGCGAAGGGTCTGCTTTCATTCGCTTGTTGCCAAGCGAGGGGCAGGGGTCACACACATTCTACCTTCGCAGGTATTCTTTATTTATATTCACGTGTGCCTATAAATAAATAAAGTGAATTTTATCTTGCTTTTAGCTAAATTTATTTATATTTCAATGTTTCTGAGTTTAGGTATTTTAACTACGTTCTAAGTAATAAAACGTCATATTCATATTGAGTACAGTTAAGAGTAATGTAATGTTTTGTTTGGATAATTTTCTCTCTGATTGGTCAGACGAAGGACATAGCAGATTTTTGTTCATATTGATTAAATTGGACCCATGTCTAGTGATCAGGGCGTGGTGTCGTCAATCAGACGGACGCCAAACGTCTATCAACGCAGAATCGAATCGACGCTACGGTTATTTTAGCACAAAAAATATCGCCGCAAAAAAGGTTGACAACATGAGTGTGCTGCCATAAATGCACTCTCTAGCGCAACGGGGCTATTACCGTCCGCCGGTTACACATCGCCTTAACCGGTTTTAGCAGCAAAATTTTATTTTAGCCCTTAGTAGGATGAAAATAGAGTCGACGTGTACGGGGTTTTCTTTGTGAAGGTCGCTGTCGGTTGCGCCGTTTCGCTCGGCAGCGCGCACTAACCGCTGCTGCGGGTGTGTGCGTCTCGTGAACACGCTAGCGCTGTGTCTGTGTGCACACCCGGTCACGTAGGCTCGGTTAATTGCACTACACATGAGTTTTTAGGACATTTATAAGGTTTTTCGCTGTTCTTTGTTCAACAAGTCTGCTTTACGCTGGTTCCTTGGACAAGAATTGATTGAAATGTTGAAAATTTATAGATAATCACACATATTCAATAGATTGAATGAGTTTGAGATAAAAATCTGTATCTTACCTCATTTTTCAAGTCGATTTTAAAACAATTCATTTGCGAATGGTTTATATCTTGTACAACTCACAGATCCTACATTTAGGACCTAAAACGATTGCACCGAAGTCTGTTTATGTGGATAAATGTCCGTTTCTCGCTAGTGGAAGTGCACATAGCAACAGATCGCGTCAGCTGTGCCGGCAGCGCTGCGCCGAGCGGTGCCGACCGGCGGCGGAAACTACCGAGCGCGCCCGATTGATTGCCCGATAGCCTGCGAAAGTTTGCCTTCGCTTCATTCGAGCCGTTTGAAGCTCGAGCGGATCCCAACCAGACTAGAAAAGTTTCTAGGACTTCAGGCAACTACAAGCTTTGCAGTTGTAGGGATTTCAACATTGCATACAAAGTTGGTTTTCATTTCTAAGAATAGTCCTATTTTTATCACGTTGTTTTTGCATGTTTATTTACTTACAAATAAGGATATAAATAGCTATTGGGTATACCTCCTAATACCTTTTGAAAAGAATGATTTCACAGTAAAAGCCGTAGCGAAACGCTCTACACGGTCATCTCGTACAAATAAAAAGGTTGAACAGTAGCAGAACCGGTTTCGACTACCATGAGACTCATGATAGGTACTCGTAAGTTAAGTCCTCTCAGAAAAATAATCTCCATCGTTAATAGTTACTACATTGTAAACAGGTATACACTAAATGTTGACATGACAGTACATAAAAAAGTACCTACGAATATTTTCTGCAGATTTCTATGGTCCAATGTTGATTTCTATTATTTTCAGAATTAAATCTCTGTATTCAACCCTGAAATCAAACCCAAAGGTAGTCTTTTCTTATTCTCTTGTTTTCTTTTAGGACTCTAAATACTTTCAAACTAGTCTTTCATGACTCTCCATTCAGACATATTTTTAACACATTATTTTTAAATAGTTTGGTCGTTTCAAAATTGTACCTAGGTACGTAAAATTAACTAAAATGTAGGCTAAGTAGCGGAAAATAACTGACAACTACGGGCCGTAACAGGTGCTCGCCCTATAGCAAACGATTTCAATTTCATATTATGCGTTTTTTGTCAAATCGAAATCTTAATAGAATTGGGTCGTATCGTAACTGTAGGGGAGTAACAAAGGGCGAACAGCTGATCGAGTGTACCGCGTCCCCTGCGCCCCGCTTCGTACCCCTGCGTCGCCCAGCGGCCAAGGGGGGTGCTCTCGCTAATAATAGCAACCTTGCAGGAGCATGCACCGTCTTGCACGTCCCGCATTGTGTGCGAAGAACGAGGAACGCTGCTTACCTGTCGCGGAAATAACAGGTACATCCTCAGCCTATTGTGCTCAGCCACTGCTTCACAATAAACGGCTACCAAAATATAATCAAACAAGAACCGGTCGATGCGCGCAACCAGAGCGGGGGTTGCATCAGCTGATTCACTTTCTTATATGAAAAAAATATGAAAAAAAAGGTATTCGAATTCACTGCTTTACTATTAAGGGTCAAAGTTGGCATGCTCTTGTGTTTATTATGTAATATAATAGTCGTATAATACAATGGCTATAATTCAACGATCGTACTTAGTTCGTTATCCAACTCGTGACTCTACATCTTCTACTGTCAATTAAGCAGCGCAGGCCGAGGTCGTATTTATGTCAATGCGCCTAAACTCTCATTAACATGCCCATAATATATTCTAAAACCTATTACCGAAACACCCACACATTTTATTCTTCAAATAAAACGACTCGTAACTCCAAAAAAGTGTAGGAGTTTGGTTATCTCTTTGGTTGGGGCAGGCAGGGTCGGGAGAACTGGTCCCTATAAAAGTTTATGGTGTATATTCAGCCCACGTCGTGACGGGCCCGCTTGCTGCCTGTCCGAGCACGAGCTGCGCTATCGTCGTAAATAAAATAAATCCACTAATTCTATTCAGGCAGTAGTAGAAGGGTTAGCTCATTGTATCGCAGCTCGCAGGCCGTCGAGCGGAGAGCGTACGTGCAGCAAAAAACGACGCCATTGTTGGGGTTAAATCGACTGTTTAAATGAAATTATTGTTAAGCTAGCTTTAAGCAGAATTTACATTTTGCTTTTCTAGTAGCCGTTTGGGATTGCTTTTTTTTTGTTGGTTGTCGAATGTCCGATCCGATTCGATTCGATGGCCATGCATTACGATTTACGAACTATGAAGAAAGGTTGCTAATCGCTGAATTTTCATTTCTTTCGTTACTTACTATTTTTTTTATCTTTTGTTTCATATTTAATTATAATTTACTCTTCTGGATAGGTAGTGAACTTATTTTTTTGTAGACCTTAGGCCTGTATTAATAAAGCGATCTCAAGATTCAGAGCAGTATTGAGTATGAATTTGACAGGTACCTAGATAAAATGTATGTAGGAACTGAAATTAAATTTCTGCTACAAACTAAAACTCGCTGTCAGTCTCATGTGCTGATAATAAATACGGGCTTTAGTACCAGAATCAATTGTAATTGTTTTGGATTTAGAAACTGTTTTTAATATAAACAGCTAGAGGCTGCGGTAAACAAGTTATTATCCGGCTAATTGCTGAGCTCGTTTAAATTATAATCTGTTCTGTAATAGTGCTGTAATTGGTGTGGTGGTGGCTACCTCCCGCACTCGGTCGTGTTATACTCGATTCTGACTCACATCACGTTCGAGTTATAAATCTGTTTCATGTAAGAGTAATTTACATCAACATGTTATATTATGTTTCAATTTACGTGAGTACTAGTTTTTTGTTCTTGTTTTATTAAAGGTTGGGACTTGGTAGAGTAATATCGCTAAATTGCTTGTGTGTGAAGATCTTTTAAGTTTTTCTCATTATGTGGCTTTGGCTCTCTTCACTCCCACACCGCTATTTCTTATTTGTTCTGTGTATTGAACAATAGGCATGTTGACTGTGTGGCTAAAAATATCAATACGTTTATACTTAAAGCTGATGACTAAAAATACTTTGGATCTCAATCAAAATAAAAAAAATGCACATCTAGATTTAATTACCAAGTTTGCATATTTCTACAAATTATTGTTTTGAGCCGTCAATATTTACTGGAGAGAGACGTCATAACCCACAACTTACATTATGAAAGCGTTTTTGACATTTCATAGAAAGTTACTGATTTGACTAGTAGGAAAATAGCGTATTTAACTAATGTAATGTGTTCCGAGGGCAAAAAGATTATCAAGATATCAAGAGCTTTGACTTGCTAGACACATTAAGTACATACCTACTATATAAACATCTCCATTGAGAGTTATTAACTGAACTTCCATGGTGGACTGGGAGCGAGAGAAAAACATTGAATTTGTCAGCTGCATTTCGTCCCGGGCATGCTGTAAAAAACATCTAAGGGATCCGAGGGTTTCAGTATATTGCGAAAATAATTAATTTAAGCGATAGGCTGACACTACAGCAATATACCCACAAATCTATTTTAAATAACCCTCTAAAAACTGTCAGACGTGACGGATTGATCGTTGTTTATGTCGTTTACGCCCTGCCTACCCCATTAGGGATAAATGCGTGATTGTATTGTATGTATGTAGAGTTATGGTACCAATTCTTTTTTTCTTCATATTATTGTTTAAATATGCGTATGATTAAAAACTTTTAATTACAGTTACAAAATACTCACTTATTCGTTACGGATGGTAGAGTCTTTACTGTGGCAAACAACTTTTTATAAGAAGTTTGTTGGTTGCTGCCTTTAACTATAAGTTTGACATTAAACATCATGTCGGTTAGTAACCTATTATTGCTTGATTATTATTATATTAGCCTAAAGTGTCCCACTGCTGGGCGAAGGCCTACCCTCTCTCTTTCCAGGCAACACGATCCATGAAGTCAATATTTGAGAATTTGTCACTTTGTGAATTTTTCCCCAGTTAGGTTAGGACATTACAGGCTGAATCACCTGATTGTCCGAAAAGAAAAAGATTTCGTGCTGCGGAGGGCACGTTAAGCCGTCGGTCCCGGTCGCTGTCTTTGATAGTGGTCGTTACTCAAACCATGTCAGAGGCTTCATAGTTGTGTTACTAGGCGGTTTTAAAACTTTGACACCAGGGTTCATCGGGTTGATAGACTCGATATCCACTCGACAGAAGAACACGATCCACGGCTGATTCCGAGCAGTTGCCAGCCTCCTATTGCTTGATAAGAAAGGGAATTAATCATGACTCCACCACGCTTATTCGTATCATCAGAGAAAACATTATCTTTGGGCCATTATTACAAAACCAAACAAGAACAAAAAAAAACGATTTCACGGTGTATAGTTAGTAATTTTCAACCCGTGTGTCTGCATTTATACATACATACATATAATCACGCCTTTATCCCTAATAGGGTAGGCAGAGTTTTGAAAGTTATTTAAGATATTTTTATATGTATGTTGCTGTAGTGACAGATTGTCAGCCCATCGCCTAAATTGCAATATACTGAAACCCTCAGATCCCTTAGCTGGTTTTTACAGCATGCCCGGGAGGAAATGAAGCTGGCACATTCTATGTTTTTCTCTCGCTCCCAGTCCAGCATGGAAGAAGTCCAGCAGTCTGTATTTATACTTCGTTTAATTAACGTTGTGTTATCAATACCAACGTGTTTTGCGGCCCATAGAAAACTTTTTCTTTGCAACTTAGCAGAGGTTCAAATTATGGAACCGCAACAATAACCTTGTTACAAACATGTGTTTTGCGGTTGACTGTCTTTGAAGTTGTAAAGAAAAAGCAGTTTATGGGCAGCAAAACAAGTTGGTATCGATAACTCAACGCTAAATAAACGAAGTATAGGTTGTCACTTGTCAGCTTCTGAAAAGTGAGCTTCGTAATTCGGGAGCCACTCCCAGCGCAATCTCACCTCGTGTGTCGTCCCACAGTTCCACCTACGAGCGATTCTCACCGTTATCACCTGCAGATAAGGTGCATACGTGTGTACAACAGTTTGTATGCAATGGGGTGCACGCAGCTCGGGCTATCATTACGTCATAATTTAGCCCTTTTTGTGGATAAAAAGAGATGGAAGAGCCGCCCTCTCTCTTGTTTGATGGAAATGTACCAACGACGACCCTTCCTTTGTTCGCTTTATTTTTGGAAAGCTCGTTTCGGCCCGAACTGAAATTGTCGAGTTAATTTATCGCAGCCGTATGCTCTACAATCTACATAAATTAATGGGAACTTGTAGGTGGCTTTCTCATTAATGTTCTTTACTAAAGTAGGGGCAGGGCTGCTCGCTAGAATCGCTAGCTTTCACACACAAAAAATACCCTTCAAAACATCTGCAAGCAATTTAATTTCCGAAACGTTTTACTTTTTAACAATTCAGTTTTGCATAGAAACGGACACAAAGGAAACGTTAGCATTCTTACACGGAAATAGATATCACTTCCCAAAGCTTTCACGTCAGTGGCTCGTTATTTTCACACCCAACCGCCTGAAGGCAAGTTTCTATTAGCTCGCCCGTCGTCGTCCTGCCGCCACGCCGCTTCCTCCGGCTGCTCGCGTTATTTCCTGTTCTCTGCAGCCTCTTTGTGCCTCTCGGGCCTCGGCCGAGGTCCACCACTTCCTTTGGCGACTGACTGTCCACCCTCCCCCCTCGCCGGCTACATACCCCCCCACCCGCGCCGTCCTTTGATTTTCCGCGCGACCACCTCGCTCGCCTGTTCGCTCTTCGCACTATTTTCGCCAGTTTCCGCTCGACGACACCGCCGTTTAGATGCTTGGTTACTTTCCAACTATGCTTTATCTACATGCCAGTACACATTCATCGATTCAGTAGCTACATTGTACTATTTATGGTTATTTGTTGTCACAATACATACCTACTGGATTACATAGACAGATATGTGCGCATCCAATGTAAATCTCGTTTAATCTGTAGGCTTTGTGGGCTGTTACGCGTCGCGGTTTAAGCCGCGCAGTAAATATTCTAAAATCAGCTGTTTCAGGGGTTCGGGGGTGAAGGGGAGGTGTGGAGGGTGTTATGCAGGAAACATAAACTTGCATAAGCGGAGGAAGCGCCTGTGCTTTATCTCCGGAGCGAGGGACGATAGAGGCGTGCTACCTACAACGCTGCCTATACTCTACCTCGCTCCGATCTTCATTATCATAAAAAATAATCGTCTCCTGTTACACATGTTAACTTTTACAAAAAATCTTAAATATAAACACTTAACCCATTTTTTCTGACACCACAAAAAGCAAACATAAATCTCAAGTTTTTGCGTCTACTTTAGGGAGATACCTGCGCGTGGGTGCGTATAAACATCTGACTATCAGCTGCATCAAGCTAACATACGACCTATTTCAGTAATAGTAAGGTTTATTCTTGCAAATAGTAGTGTGTTTAAATTGACATTGAAAATGATGCAAGAACTATCCTCAAGTGAAGTTAGATGTTACCAGCTCGGCGATAGAGTTCACATTAGGGTTTTTGTTGCGTGTTTTGCTATTACAGGGAAAGGAATATGTGTTGATGGTGGGCATGTGTGTGTGTGTAGTTGAGTCGGTACATGTGTGTATGTGCGGGCTGCGGGGGGGTGAGGCAGCAGGGCGAGGCGAGGGGGGGGGTGCAACTCGTTGCTATGCACGCTCCACGCTCAGCTCAAGCCATCATATTTTCGACGATAACAATGTTTACCCTGATGACATTCATGTGATCAAGGGGTAAGGTATCGGGTATACAATAGATCAAGGGCGACGGTAAAAAGTTTGGTGAAAGGGTTGCTTCATTTGACCGCGGCGTCGAATCAATTAAGCTTCATTGTAATGGGAATAATTTACTTCCATGCTCGACTGGGAGCGAAACAAAATCGTAGAATGTGCCAGCTGCATTTCCTCCCGGGCATGCTGTAAAAACCAGCTATGGGATCCGAGCGTTTCCGTATATTTCAATTTAGGCGATGGGCTGACAACCTGTCACTACAGCAATACATACATACAGACATACATACATATAATCAAGCCTTTATCCCTAATGGGGTAGGCAGAGCGTAGACGACCCAAGCATAGATCATTCCGCCACGTCTGACAAAGTTTTGAGGGTTATTTAAGATAGATTTTGTTTCGTAGTAGTAGTTTGGTGACAGGTTGTCAGCCCATCGCCTAAACTGCAATGTACAGAAACTCTCGGATCCCATAGCTGGTTTTTACAGCACGCTCGGGAGGAAATGCAGCTGGCACATTCTATGTTTTTCTCTCGCTCCCAGGCCAGCATGGAAGATACTACAGCAATATACTCGTACCTACAAATCTCAAATAACCCTCAAAACGTCAAACACGGCGGAACGACCTTTGTTTAGGTCGTTTACGCTCTGCCTACCCCATTAGGGATAAAGGCGATATTATATGTATGTATATGTAATCACAAATCTATCTTAAATAACCCTCAAAACTTTGTTAGACGTGGCGGAACGAACCTTTGTTTATGTCGTTTACGCTCTGCCTACACCATTAGGGATAAAGGCGTGATTATATGTATGTACGTATATGTAATCAGAATAAGTTGAATGGTGAAAACTTTCCACGCGAATGAGCCATAGCTAGTCGGTGGTGGGTGGTGACGTCACACGGCCCGCTACTCGGCATCGGCAAGTGGCCAGGTGTTTCCTTTCAGCGGTCGCCTCACCGGTCAGCCCGCCGGTCCCGGTCGTGCGAATTTCCGCCGCCGCCGCCGCGCTCAGCGAGCCGCGAGCTGCAAATCATCGTAATTAGGGATGAAGAATTCGGCGAAACGAGCGGAAACCCGCAGACGACAGCTGGCGGGCATCAGCACCAGCGGCTCCGAGTGCGGGGTGCGGGGGTTACCAGGAGCGGGGCAGGAGCCGTGCTTCCGGGGAACTACTGACGTTAACACCATTCCGAATCGAGTTTTTTTTTTGCAAGTTATTTAAAAAACACACAAAACACGATCACACACATAAAATAAAAAAATAAAATGAAAAGTAGTTTATTTTCCAATTTAAAAATAATTAGCTGACCCGGCGAACTTTGTTCCGCCTTAGACGCCATAAATGAGCAGATTTTTGATTTTATTAAGTTAAATTTTCTAATTTTCCGCGCAATTTCCTTATTTTTTTCTTTCATAAGAACCTACGAACAGAACAAAAAAAGAATTAGCGAAATCGGTCGTAGCGAAGCCGTTCAGGTGTGATGCCGTGACCAAGGGAAATAGGGATTCATTTTTTTATATATAGAAGATAGATAGATTATTTAACAATAGATGTGACAAACTGTTATTAGACTATTTAAGAGGAGCCCTGACACCCAAACTAGGATTTAACCTGTATTTTGGGGGACAGTGTTCAAAGAGTAAACAGTACATAGGATCGTATTTATAAAGCGATCTCAAGATTGAGAGCCATATTAAGAATGGATTTGACATGCCATTTTGTACTGAAATGACATTTCTGATATACGAATTCAAACTTGCTCTCACTCTTACCATCTGATTATAAATACGGGTCATAGTCCCCACTAGGATTCCCTGTATCGGGGTGCCATGGACAAACACAGAGACAAACACAAAGTACACCCAGAACCAGAAACAAACATTTAAATTCATCAAATGTCTGCCCGGCCGGGAATCGAACCCAGTCGAATCGAAATTTATGTAGAGCAAGCACTAACGACTCAAATGAAAAGGTGTAAGAAACGTTGGTGTTCCGAAAACTGAAAGGGGTTTGATATTGAAATTGAAACTTTCTGAACAAATTCTTCTAGGAAATGAAAAAGAAAACTTACAACTTTTTACATAATGATCGAGTTTTGATCATGGGGAAGTATTTACAGTTTGTGCACTGTAATATAAATATCCTCATATCCTGCATCTTTAATAAATATTCTCGTAAGTATAACACCGCCTCAGATTTTCACAATATAACCATTTCTAGAAACATCAACTGTGATAATTACCACATCAATACACATAGTATAAAACAAAGTCACTTCCCATTGTCTGTGTATGTTATGTATACTTAGATCTTTAAAACTACGCTACAGACTTTGATGTTATTTTTATTAGACAGAGTAATTCCGTGCTTCGGAAGGCACGCTACGCCGTTGGTCTCGGTTAATATAGTTTAATACCGTAGATATTAGTTGTTAAGCCATGTCTGAGGCTAGTGCTAAGCATTGGCGGCTTGAAAACTCTGAGATGGCAGTTGCTCTGTGTAAAAACCAGTACCGCTTCGTTCAATCACCTAGATTAAGTAGCCGACCCCGTGAAATACGGGATAAGGCTAGGAAGATGAGACGGAGTGATTAAATTTTTAGCTGGCTTTTTAGCGAGAGGGAGAGGGAAGTGAGATCTTACTTAATGTGGCGTTGCCTTTCCGGGCTGGACGAAGTCTGCCAGGTCCGTAGCTGCATTTTCTCCCGGGCATGCTGTTAAAACCAGCTAAGGGATCCAAAGGTTTCAGTATATTGCAATTTAGGCGATAGGCGGACACTACAGCAATATACTTACAAATCTATCTTATATAACCCTCAAAACTTTGTCAGACGTGGAGGAACGATCTATGTTTAGATCGTTTACGCTCTGCCTACCCTATTAGGAATAAAGGCGTGATTATATGTATGTATCGTCACTACATAGTATAAAACCAAGTGGCTTTCTCTGTCCCTATATCCCTATGGATGCATAAATATTTAAAACTACCCAACGGATTTTGATGCGGTTTCTTTTAATGGATAGAATGATTCAAGAGAAAGGTTTATATGTATAATACATGCATAATATAGTAGAGAAACACTGATAATTTCCGTGCGAAGCCGTGGCGGGTCGCTAGTGTATAAATAAAAACAAAGTTGCTTCCTGTTGGCTGTCTGTATGTATGTATGTTTGGATCTTTAAAGCTTCGTAACGGATTTTGATGCGGTTTCTTTAAATACATAGGGTGAATCAAGAGGAAGGTTTATATGTATAATGCATAATTTTGTACAGAAAAACTGGTAATTTCCGTACGAAGCCGGGGCGGGTCACTAGTATTGTGTTAAGTAGATTGTTATGGCAGTGGTTCATACTCAGGTCTTCGACTGACAACAAGCCAACAACAATGTTTACAGCTCCAGCGAAAAACACATTTGATAGATGGCTTTATTTACTTGTTTTTCACGTTATCGTGTTATTAAAATGTGACCTATATTAATCACAAATTATGCAAGCCGATAAGAGCAGATTATCTGATAACTGATGATAAGAGATAATTCGCGCGTTATCGGGCAAACTTCCTCCACGATCTAAGCTCATGTCCTCAATGTTTGTTGATGCAAAAAAGGAAAACTACAGGAAAACAGTGTAATCTTTACATGTAGAACCAAAACAGAACTTAATTTTGAACAGAATAAAAAAAAACAGGACTCACTACTTTCACGACTCTACATTCCACACGCATTTTCAAATGGTTTTCTAAGAACCTAATCACAGCAAAAGCAAAGTTTTCGACAAGATTTTCAGGAAAATAATTTCTAATAATTTTCCGTAGGCTGCTCTGTCGCCTAAACCCTGAAATCCAAGTACACAATGGCGCGGGTTTTCGCAGTAACCTTCAGAGGGATTTAGCAAGAGCTTCCCTCGAGAATCCTACAGCTCCTCATTACTTAGCGAAACACATTAGCAGCTCGGTGGATGTCACTGCGTAATCTGCTTAGTGCGTCCTGACCGGGGGTGAGGGGGTGCGGGAGGATGGGACGAGGGGGGGTCCCGCGGGACGCTAATCACCAGGCTCGCTACTGCTACACAAACACTTTCTTCATTTAATGCAAATTTAAGTGAACTCCCAAGTCGGACGGCATTAAGCTCCTTCAGAAACACGAAATGCTTTATGAGTTAATTCTGACAAGGAGACAGAGACTCGTTAAACAGTTACCGTCAGATAGCGACAGAGTTCCGCACTTTGTAACTAATTTGCAGTTTGAATAGAGTCCGCGATAAGGAGTTACGCGTCGCGTGGTACAGAGGAATGGTGGGGTTTGGAATGGCGCCGTAAAATCTCCATATCGCTCGGAGTCCTTAGTTTTTTGGGTTCGCCATAAAATTTAGCGCTCGGGGTCAGCGGGGGCCCGTGGCTCATGGGGTCGCCTTTGTCCCACAGCGATAAATAAACTCGTTGAATAGAGCGTAATGCCCACGTGAGAGTTACGATCCTCCCCGCACCCCGCACCCCGACCCCGCACGCAGGGACTCCAGGCCACGTTAGGCTCGGCCCTTTCTTATTGAAATTTTATCTTCGCATTAGGGAACCTCTAATTGCTTTAATTATCAAAGCTATTAACAGAAGGTTGAAACTGTTCAAAGAGAATTGTGGGATGAATAACTTAAGGTTCTCTTTGTTCAAATAATGAGAACGATAACAGCTACCTGCGTCCAAATACCAAATTTTCTCATAAGAATAAATTGTAACAAGGTTCTTCTTTCATCGTGACCTTGCGGTGCTGCTGGTCGATCAAATCTGGTGACAGAATGTTCCAATCGCCCGTCGTCTAGGACTAGGTATGTTAAGTTACGTGATCCCTGTTACATATCAAACCAACTACCTTGGAATTGAGACTGCAAATTTCCAACTACTAGACTAGATATTCAATTAGCCAGATGTTCCTACACTGAATTTAATTTAGTTACTGTTCGAGATTGAGAAATTGTAGAGGAGTTCTGCTGGTCCTATTAGATATCAGCTCATCGGTTTAGTTAATTTAGATCAGGACGAAATGTGTAACTAAATTGCTTTGATTAAATTTATACAAAAAACTTCCGAATTGGCCATAAATAAGTAGATTTATTTCATCGTTTCGGTGGATTAATTCAAAATGGTTGATTTATTGCTCGATATAGCTAACACCTACAATTTCCCTCAGCTGTGTTCTACCCAGTCCCAGCTCTACGGCTGTATGGCTCTACCTGCAACGGTGTAACTTGTCCGCCCCACACGACGGCGGCGGCGGCGCGCGGCGGCCCGAGCGAGCACAGCACAGCCGGGACAGAGAGGACGCTTATCTTTTTTAGGCGACGCAATTTATTGTTCATAAATTGTGGTAATTGGGGTCCGCGATATACGAGCCGAGGGCTGAGGGTCGAGCCCAGACACGTCGAGGACGATAGCACCCCGTAAATGTGTTATTTACAAAAATAGAATTATTAAAAGCGAAATTGGGACCCTCGAGTTAATTTGAATCCGTTCCGTTCGGTGCTCAGAACACAAAGGTATACTTTAGAACAACAAACGATATTCAAATCAAGCAACAGAATAGAGCGGACACTCGCACAGAAAGCGACTATTTTACGAATCCGTGAGAACAAATTGCGCATTAACACAATTCAATAAAATAGTTTCCAAACAAAGACAGACAAGTTTGGTTAAGTGGCCGCGGACAATAGGTCTCGGCGACGGGTGATGAGGTTCGGACTAAACACTGGTTATTTTGTTATTGTGCGCGAAGATAAAGGGCCATAATGCTCCCTACAGTCAACAATCAGTAGTTGTTGCACTGTAGCCAGCAGTGACTGGAGCAATAATGGGGCACAAACAATGGCCGCGGTAATAGAACACCCGACTTGCACTGAACACGAGACCCGGCATCAGGCACCCAAATTACAATATGGAACAAAGACGAGCGATTATACTACTGAAGAAAGTTGTTTTTTTCCACGGTAGAGCAACGATCTGGTACAGAGGACAGAAGATAGAAGTATGTTATATTTTAACATTACCTAACCTTTTGAATCGAAAACCCACTAAATAAGAAATTTTGAAAACTGAATTTAGGTAATTATTCATTCCCCGTGTTTTGAAACTATCCTTTGAAAACGTCATGAGAAGGCATTGTTTAAGAATTAATAGTTAAAAAGCTTAGTTCCACAGCCCCAAAGCCGACAAACTTGTAAATTACGGTCTTTGCATCGGTCGATGTAACAAACTGCTCACTCACTTCGATGTTTCTTTGCCTAAATAGTAATTTGGTACGTACGAGTAGTAACATGGGCGTGGTCCAAGGAATTACTGCCATGCCAGCTGATAAATTCCCATGAAAACTTAAATTGTTTTAGCGTTCATATTTTATATCTGTTTAATGTTACCATGCTGGATTGGTAGCACAGTATAGTAAATAGTACTATTGGTGATGGTGACAACATACATACATATAATCACGCTTTTATCCCTAAAGGGGTAGGCAGAGCGTAAACGACCCAAACAAAGGTCGATCCTCTACGGCTGACAAAGTTTTGAAGGTCATTGAAGATAGATTTGTAGGTATATTGCAGTAGTGATAGGTTGTCAGCCCATCGCCTAAATTACAATACATGATCATCTCCCTAGCCTTATCCTGTATCTCATAGGGTTGGCTACCTAATCTAGGTGATTGAACGAGGGTACTGGTTTTTACACAGAGCGACTGCCATCTGACCTCCGCAACCCAGAAGGGAAACCAGACCCAATCCTAGATTAGGTCAGAGTTTTCAAGCCGCCAATGCTTAGCATTGGCCTCTGATATGGCTTAACGACTAATATCTACGGTAATAACGATATTAACCGGGACCAAAGGCATAACGTGCTTTCCGAAGCACGGAAAAAGCGCCGAATAAACGTACATATGAAATTCGAAAACCAAAAAACACATTGTTACGTGGTGGGATTCGAACCACGACCGCTCAGGAGGCAGAGGCCCTATCCACTACACCATCGGGCCCTCAATTACAATACATATACTGTGTAAAAACCAGTACCCTTGTACAATCCCGTAGATTAGGTAGCCGACCTCGTAAGATACGGGATAAGGCTAGGGAGATGATGATGATGATGATACTACAATCCCTCGGAACCCTTAGCTTGCCCAGGAAAAAATGCAGCTGGCACACTCTATGTTTTTCTCTCGCTCCCACGCCAGCATGGAAGGTTGTGACAAAAGAACACAAAATATCTTAAAGAGACTGCAGGTTTTCAGTTTATTACAATTTAGGCCTTGGGATGACAATGCGTCACTGCCCGTGGTCACTACTCTGAACTACGCCTCAAAAATCATCCGCGGCTAAAAATCCTTTCTTTTAACTCCGCTGACCCTCTGCCACCCCTACAGGATGTATCAAGCTCATAACCTATCGTTACGCTAGGTTTCCTGTTAGAAAAGGTTGCCTGGTAGAAATTGCTGCTTTAGCAATAAGGCCGCCTATATTGTACTGTCACGTTTGTTCCTTTTTATTTCTGTTGTATGTGTTTCTTTGTGCAATAAAGAATTTTGTATTGTATTGTATTCTTTATGCATCAGGCGCGGTGATTGTTTTCCGCCGTGTGTTTGGATTCGTCGAAACGGCCAACTACTGGTCCACTACTGAATAGATACGATTACACCAATTACCGACCACATCCGGTTTGTCACCGGTATCTGGCCAGTTGCTGGTGCACTTGCTAATTAGCGTAATGAACAATCATTAGTCATTTGTGGTGATTTATGAGTGTATGGAGCTCCTAACTGGACAATGGGCTCCATTCTAGATTTGTCGGCTAAAACTAAAATTAAAATCTATTTGCCACTTTCTGACTAAAAACATTAGGAAAGGACAGGAGATCTATTCTCTCCGGTTATTGATTTATAGTCGGTGGTTTTATTCGTTATGTGTCATTTTTATACGCCGTCATATGATATATATGACAATTGACAGAAATACTGGGTAAACGTGCAAAAGCGCGTCAAAATTTACCGAACCAGAAAAACCATAGAGTATTTAATCACCTGTCCTTTTTAAATTTTATTATTTTGAAAGTAACAGATAGATTTTAATTTTAGATTTAGCCGGTGGATCTAAAATCGAGCCCAATATAAGCTGCTATAGAACTCCTTTATTTAATAAATATCTTTACAGAGCAAATTACTGGAGTTATTGCTTTCAAAAATTTATCAGGAGATAAAGTAAAGTCAATTTTAAGAACTTTTTAAAACAAAAATGAAGGTATTTTTATGTAGGCTTAGCTAAACTACCGCAGTAGAATGAACTTTGTTATTTTCTTTTAGGCCGAAATACTACATTTAAAAGTATCATTATCTTTTTTGACGAGTGCCTCAAAAGGTGATCTTAACTGTATTTGTAGGTATTGCGTGGTATAAGGTATCGTTAGCTGCCTCCGTAGTCTAGTGGTTAGAGCCATGGGCTTACGAACCGAAGGTCCTGGGTTTGATTACCGGGGGGGCAGTTGTTTGTAAATTTATCACTTTGTGACGTTTTCCCCCAGTTGGGTTAGGACATTGAAGGCTGAATCACTTGATTGTCCGATAGGTAAAAGGATTCCGTGCTTTGGAGGCCACGTTCAGCCGTCAGTCCCGGTCGCTGTCTTTGATAGTGGTCGTTACTCAACCCATGTCAGAGGCCTAATAGCTGTGCTACTAGGCGGTTTGAGAACTCTGACACCAGAGTTATTCGGGTCGTTCAGAAGAAGAAGAAGGTATCGGTCTATATCCGTATTGTATCCTCCCGGCTGTAGGCTGAAGGCTGCGGGATGATGATTGAAGAAGCGGCTTCGTCGGCGAAGGCGCTGCGAGCTCGTTATCCCGATTTGATTAAAACGCGCCGAAACAAACGACTTGCCTCATCCACCCTCCCCCCACCCCCCCGTCACCACCCCGCCCCACCCCGCTCCACCCTCGCGAGGATCAGATTGTTCTCCTTCCTTATTATGTCCTGAATATTCGATACATCAGAGTGTTTGTTGTTTATCCATACATACTATCTTCAACATTGTACGTAGTAGGTATTTTATTTTCTTTCGCTACCTATTGCTAAAAATGTTGTTACTACATACATACATGTAATCACGTCTTTATCCCTAATGGGGTAGGCAGAGCGAAAACGACCTAAACAAAGGTTGTTCCGCCACGTCTGACAAAGTTTTGAGGGTTATTTAAGATAGATTTGTAAGTATATTGCTGTAGTGACAGGTTGTAAGACCATCACCTAAATTATAATATACTGAAACCCACGGATCCTTAAGCTGGGTTTTACAGCATGCCCGGGAATAGGTAAATGCAGCTGGCACAGCACATTGTATGTTTTTCTCTCGCTCCCAGTCCAGAATGGAAGAATCTGGTTACTATATGTAACTACGTATATAGAGGAAGGCGTATAATCATGTATCAGATTTACTTTTTGGACCTAAGGCCTTTCCCAAGATGCACCTTTCAGCCCAGTGTTCAACTCTTCCTGCCAAAACGTTACTTATATGTTTTTTAATATATAGATGTTCAATTTAGAAGCAAGAAACATTCGCGTAATAGATACACGGTCTAAATAGTTTTACCAAAATGTGTTTGTACGCTAGCTGACGACTGCGAAAGGCCCCTCTCCGTACAGCGTCGTGAAGCAAACAGAGCAGCAGTAAACATGTTTACTAAAACGTCATCAACAACCATCTTACTGCCACCAGCTACTGCCATGAGGGGACACTTGCTGGGCGACACCAATAACACTTATATTTCCCTTGGTCTTATTAAATTTCTTGCTCTTCCATGCTGGACTAGGAGCGAGAGAAAAACATAGAATGTGCCAGCTGCGTTTCCTCCCGGGCAAGCTGTAAAAACCAGCTAAGGGATTCGAAGGTTTCAGTATATTGTAATTTAGGCGATAGGCTGACAACCTGTCACTACAGCAATATACCTACAAATCTATCTTAAATAATCCTCAAAACTTTGTCAGACGTGGCGGAATGCCTTTTGAGTAGGTCGTTCACGCTCTGCCTACCTCATTAGGGATAAAGGCGTGATTATATGAATGTATGTATGTCTTATTAAATGTGGACAGTTTATCACCTGCAGCTGTTTTTCTGAATGCATAGAGACCATGTTGCTATTTAGGTAGCACAAGAGGCTCGGGCCTATGCCCAAACATACCGGGTGTAAGGGACAGAGCCACACAAACTCATAGGGGTTGCTCAGTCAACAAAACTGAACAACTATCAGCAAGGAATTATTTACAGGAAGTGAAAAAGAAATGGCCTTTTCATACAAAATTACCACCTCGATCAGACAATTAATATGGAATACCAAAATTACTTGTAAAACTTTCTTAAATTCCTAGCAACCGAATTCCTGGCGACAGAATTCTATTATTTATTCTTATTATTAGCTAAGGCCTCATTTCTCTCTGTGCCTATCCCTTATTGATTCGTAGGTATTTTCCGAGCGGATTGTTTGTTCCGTCTGATTTGTGAAACGCCTTTGATTATTCATCACGTAATGTGTCGAAGCGGCTCGACACCCCTCACCCTGGGGAAGGCGGGGTGCGGGGATCGGGGAAGCGATTTCCTTTCAATTACGGGGATTATTGGAGTAAACAACCAAACAGCTCCTGCTTCAGGACGCCGCCTGAATTCGTGATTGTTTCGAAGACGGTATACTTCTTTGTTACGTTACTGACCCATATATTGCTACTTTCGTCAAGCAAACGTTGGCACTTATGTTAAGTCATCTGTCGAATGTAGAGTTAATGCTCTACACATTCGTTATCTACGTATTCGTTTCTTCCATGCTGGACTGGGAGCGAGAGAAAAACATAGAATATGACAGCTGCATTTCCTCCCGGGCATGCTGTAAAACCCTCGTATCCCTTGGCTGATCCAAGGGATACGAGGGTTTCTGTATATTGCAATGTAGGCGATGGACTGAGAACCTATTACTACAGCAATATACGTACAAATCTATCTAAAATTACCCTCAAAATTTTGTCACACGTGGCGGAACGACCTTTGTTTAGGTCATTCACGCTCTGCCTACCCCATTAGGGTTAAAGTCGTGATTATATGTAAGTGTGTATGTATGTATATTGCTACTGGGTTCATCGGGTCGATAGACTCGATGCCCACTCGACAGAAGAAGAAGCTACTTTCGCCAAGCAAACGTTGGCACTTATGTTTTCAAGTCAACTGGCGAATGTAGAGTTGAACGGTTTTGAATCTAACGCTAATGCTCTACACATTCGTTAGAAATAAAAATACATATTACTCTAAAGTAAATTCCCATATAAGATTTTCTGATGAGAGCTATTTGTTAGAAATGTTGTGTTTTCACTAAAAACTCAGAAAGATGTTTAGCTAGGTTTAATTTAATATCATAAACATGGATAGCTATCTATCAGTTAATGTGCGTGGTGCGTATAGCGACGAGGTGAGGTGAGGGGGGGCGTCGCGCCGCAGTCAGCCTGTCTGTGTGGCACTCACATCACAGCGCTATTATACTACTATAGCTCTGGTTAACTGCCTCTGTGGTCTAGCAGTCTGAGCCATGGGCTTTCGACCCGGAGGTCCCGGGTTCAATTCCCGGCGGGGTTACAATGACTTTGTGTTGTTGTTTCTAGTTTGGTTAGGACATTGCAGACTGATCACCTGATTGTCCGAAATGTAAGATGATCCATGCCGTCGTATGGGCATGTAAATAGTCGGTCCTGCGCCTGAATTCTCTCTGGTCGTGTCAGTCAGTCTGTCCCATCAGAATAAGAGATTGAGGGAACAGAGAGTGCATCTGTGTGTAGCGCAAACACTTGGGCACTAAAAACAAGTCCTGCGCAGTTGGCCCATCTCCGGGAGATTGGCCGCCATCACCGAAAATCGGTGGGAGGACTATTAAAGCTCTGGTTAGAGCTACGGCACGGATCGTGTGGTGGTGAACCGCCTTTCTGATCATCTAATGCCGATTCCAACCACAATCAGTTAACCTAATGCAATCTATCTAAACTCATAGATAGAACTCGTACAAAAGTTTCTACGTAGAGTTGACAAATTACAAGCGATGATATGTAACCGCTTCCCATCAGATAGGTTGTGTCGATGCTTGTATATTACTACTTTAGTGTTAACTAACTTAGTCAGTGATCAGATCAGCATCTGAAGGCTGCATAACCAGCAAACGACGGTCCGCCATTGATTTAACAAGCAAGCAGTATCTAGTAACTAATCTAGAACCTGTCATTACATAAATTATTATATTTGCCATTAGCAGCCACTGGCCGGTAGATATGTAACTATGGCGGAAGATATGGTTTCCTGGTGACAAGCAGAGACGGGAAACCAGCCACCAGCCACTGCAGCCATGAACACTGATGAGGAGAAAGTCGATGCAAACATGTAATCTACCTAATCAGATTAATCAATGCAATGCTAATGCTAACTATGTTGTACTTCCATGCTGGTCTGGGAGCGAGAGAAAAACATAGAATGTGCCAGCTGCATTTCCTCCCGGGCATGCTGTAAAATCCAGCTAAGGGATCCGAGGGTTTCAGTATATTGTAATTTAGGCGATGGGCTGACAACCTGTCACTACAGCAATATAGACTTAGAATTCTATCTTAAATAACCCTCAAAACTTTGTCAGACGTGGCGGAACGACCTTTGTTTAGGTCGCTTACGCTCTGCCTACCCCATTAGGGATAAAGGCGTGATTATATGTATGTATGTATGTATGTAGAAAATGAAGAAGTACTGTATGTCCACTGTCTATGTGTATATTGAGCTAGTTGGTTATGTTATGTCTGTGGTTATGTATATCGGTGGCATTACACTCCATCAAGTCGTTGCCAAGATTTATTTGTGGTGGTGCGTAATCAGAAAGTGTTTATTAGTGGGTATCTAACATCATCAGCAACAGCAAAAGTGCACTAGATAATTAGGTAGGTACCTACACTACTACTCTAACAATATGACATGGAAGGTACTTTTAAAAGTAATTTAACTTAACTGACGCTCTGCCTACCCCGTAAGGGATAAAGGCGTGATTTTATGTATGTATGTATGTATGTAACTTAAAAGTTGAAACGTATAATCACGCCTTTACCCCTAATGGGGTAGGCAGAGCGTAAAACAACCTAAATAACGGTCGTTTCGCCACGTCTGACAAAGTCTTGAGGGTTATTTATAATAGATTTGTAGGTATATCGGTAACTATATTGCTGTAGTGACAGGTTGTCAGCCCATCTCCTAAATTACAGTATACTGAAACACCTTAGCTGGTTTTTACAGCATGCCCGGGAGGAAAAGCAGCTGGCAAATTCTGTTTTTCTCTCGCTCCCAGGCCAGCATGGAAGTAAAAAGTAAGTAAAAGTTGAAGTCTCTTCATAATGCCAGAAGAAAGAGAATAAATTAAATGAAAGGAAATATAATATCAAGGGGAAGGGGATAGGATGATGGTAGCAAAATGTAATGTGATTTTTATTCGTGTCGTGTGTCGTTTTGCCACATAATTGCGGTTTTTGCCCCGTGGAAGTAGCATCCGGTGTCCGTGTCATCATTGCGGTGATGTGTATCATTAGGACAGGAGTGGACATGGACATGTCTGCCCGGTTGGGATGATCCTGCGCCCGCGCCGCGTCCAGCCAGAACCGGTCCGAGCCGGTTTCAAGCCTGTAGCCCGACCCGAGCACCAACAAACATACATAAACTAAGTATTGGTTATCTTCCTCGGCCCAACAAAAAAACAACGCTCATTGAAATTTAATCGAACAACTCGTTCCAAGTGGATGACTTGTCATTTCGAATAAGGAGTAACATTTTTTAATACTGTTATTTGTCAAGAGTTTATAATTGGTTAGGTATAAAAATGGCAAGAGTAAGGTGAGGTTTGAGGTCGGCTCGGAGCCAAGCTGGTAATTACCGTGCATAATGAAGCTGGCATGACTCGCCCGACGCATGTCGCGCTGGCACCACCGGGCCAGACTGCTCGCCGCTGAAGCCGCCCACAACATGTCTCCACGCGGAAAACTGAATAATAATACCGTCTAATTTTCTTGTAATTGGTACCTACAGCTCCATAGCTCGTGGTGGGTGTTGTGTTGGTTGCGTCAGTTCGCGCATGCGCGGCGGTGCGGCCGACGGATGGCAACAACACAATAGCACAACACTACACACTACATCGGGGAAAATATTGCATCAGCCGAGCGACAGCTGACAGCGACAAGTCACCCCTTGAAGCGGTGGAAAATGCCCAGTTCATACTCACCACCTATTCCAGCAACATGATGAGGAAAACTCAGCGTGATGTAACATTGTTTATGTGCTCGAGTATTAACGGCATCGAATAGAAAACAGATTCGAGCCGTCTTCAAAGCTCGTTTGATAAATGAATTTGTATCCGTGATTTATGTTCACATTTTTGCTTTCTTCGTTGCGCAACTTCTAAATAAGATTTATTTCCCGTCCATCAATAAAGAAGGAGGATTTAGTATGAAATCGTTTAGCTCGCCACGCTCTCGTGAAAACAGCGTTGTTGTTGAGTGGCGGCTAGTTCAGCGTACTCGTACCCATCTTATCCATCACCAGTATCTACTCGTATGAAAACAAACTAATAAATAACCTCCCCGAGAGCAAACTCGCTAAGAAACTAGACAGAATGCACGCGGAAATAACCGCTATTGCCAAGTAATAGGAGCGCTATTACCGGGTTATAATCTTTTGTTAGTTATTGCATCATTATGGGGATCAAGATCCAGGAGATTCATGGCTCTGGATTAACTTAGGCTCTATCATTTTCCATGAATATGGCGTCAAATTTGTGAAAGATACAGGGCGTTGTTGATTTGCATTCGATTCGAATTCATTCGTTTGTGAGAACAAAATATGAGGTGGAGTTATTTACATGGACGACTTTTCTTGCGTTGGAACATACCTAATCCAGGGTATACTTTACTTTACTTGTACCTACATGAGCGACTTTTCATGCGTTGAAACATGAATTTTACTCTATTAAATTTAGTTCATCATCTCACTAGCTTTATCCCGTATCTCACGGGGTCAGCTTCCTAATCTAGGGGATTGAACGAGGGTACTGGTTTTTACACAGAGCGACTGCCATCTGACCTCCGCAACCCAGAAGTGAAACCAGACCCAATCCTAGATTAGGTTTGAGTTTTCAAGCCGCCAATGCTTTGCACTGGTCCCTGATATGGCTTAACGACTAATATCTAAGGTATTAAACGATATTAACCGGGACCAACGGCTTAACGTGCCTTCCGAAGCACGGAAAAAGCACAGAATAAACGTACATATGAAACTCGAAAACCGAAAAACACATTGGTACGTGGTGGGATTCGACCTCCCGCTCAGGAGGCAGCAGCCCTATCCACTACACTCTATTAAATTTTGTTGTGGTACTGATATGGGACTTAAGCATTCTGATATCGGTTATTTAGCAGCTGTGATGTGAATGTTGGAGGGTGTTGTGTAAACTCCGGCGGCTTGCAAAACACCGGCGACGACGGCGACAATAAATAAATAACGGAAACCGCACATCGCCGCCGCCGACACCACGCCGGCTATACCCGCATTGTATCTACACTGTACGAGCGTGGTTCATTTTGCTGGAAGCAAAATTATCTACCTACCTCAGATATACTGCAAAAATAGTAAAGACGGCTTGAACCAGAGTCTTTAGGCAAAGAAAATATAGTAATGCTATCGATTCGTAACGGGCACAACTTAATTAAATTTTGACTAAAATTATTGCCATCCTTTTCTATTCTATTTCATGATACAAAATGACAGGTATAGACTTGTATTAGTTAAGTTTAGATTTTGTAATAATAAATTGCTAACGCTACTTTAGGGGTCGGGGGAGAGTTAACAATCCGTTACAAAGCAATGCACAATCAGATAACATTTCAGTTTATGAAATACCCAAACTTAGTTAGGTACAAGAAAAAGTGAGATAAAAATAAACTGCTTATTAATACCTACCATGCAGAAATAATAAACTGCAGTTAAGAAGCCATCGAACAACTCGCGTTATGTATTTATTTCGACAACGAAGCACCAGTTCAGCGTCCTCGATTACAAATGCAAAGAAAAGGTTTCTTTTGTGAAATGAGCACGTTTCGCGCGGCGTGTGTCGGGCGGCGTGCGGGCGGCGTGCGTGAGCCGTGCGGGCGGCGGGCGTGAGCCGTGCGGGCGGCGGGCTCGCTGCAATCGATCAGCGGTTTCTGGTGCTGTTGCCATGCAGAGTGCGGGAGCGTTGCTAATATTAGCCCCAACACCATCTGCGTCTCTTCACCGCTCGCAGCTCTCACACGACGCACTTTCATAGCCGTTGAAATAAACTCCATTCTTCCATCATGTGTTTTGCCATTGTTTTGCTCTAAATGGAAAACGATCAACAGTCCGATTAGCACTGTGCTAGTTGTATTGCTAATAAATAGTCAAATTACTGCGGCAAGGTGACGAACCTATTGTTTAGGCCAAAAATGTTTACTTATTAGGCGTTGTAGCAATTTGTATGTGATTCTAGTGTTGTTATCGGACTTGGCGACGAGGCGAGGTGGCGAAATGTGTTTAGTATTAATTTAGAGAAGGAAGCAGCTAGATGATATCGTATTGAACAATGGCTCAAGAATATCGTTGACTGATTTATTTTTTTACGAACTTGATGCCTTCCTAAAGAACTGGCCGGAACAGGCACAGTACAGAGAGTCATGGAGAGAGGCCTTTGCCCAGCAGTGGGCTAGATAAGATGAGAAAATAAGATTTATTTTTTATGTCACTGGATTTGCTGTCGGGTAGAGATGATTGAGACAGGGTTTACAATGGAACGAACCTAAATACAGAAGGTTTAAAAGCTGGTATTCCCACCCTCGGATAGAAAACAGCAAGCTGCTTGACATGTCGGTCAGGGTGATCACTGGTCAGTTGAAATGAAAATGCACACAATATTCTGGTGATATCGTTCAAATGGTTTCAACTGCCTTCGTGGTCCAGTGGTCAGAGCCATGGGCTCACGATCCGGAGGTCCTGAGTTCGATTCCCGATGATATTTGTCAATTTATGCTATTTGAGATATTCCCCAGTTTGGTTAGGACAATGCAGGCTCAATCACCTGATTGTCTGGAAGAAAAAAGATTCCGTGCTTCAGAGGGCATATTAAACCGTCGGTCTTTGATAGTGATCGTTAAACAAAACCACGTCAGAGGCTTACAGCTATGCTGTTACGCGGTTTAAAAAACCCTAACACCAGGGTCTATCTGGTCGATAGAGTTGAAACTCACACGACAGAAGAAGAATGGCTTCATCCACAGTCAAACCAATGATACCACTGCCCAGGATTGACCCACCACCCCACGTGTCTGCATTCACCTCTGCTAGTTGACTTGTAAATTCATGACCCGATACTGAAATACAACAGAGCATTGCTATTGACCCGCGTGACTCACAACAGCTCGTGTCGACAAACAGACGAACAGTCAATATCACACACACAACCACGCACACAACTACACACTTATTGGAGAACCTGGACGGACATAACAATGCGGCGGTAAACAGAAAATCAATTAACGCACATGAAATAATCATGAGCGGGTATTATTGAACGGAATAGTCAACTTGTTTACTACGATATCTATAGTTATAAACATACTATTAAACAGATATTGGGTTCGATTCTAGATTTTCCGGCTAAAACTAAAATTAAAATCTATTTGTCCCTTTCAGACTTTAGTCCAGTAACATTGGAAAAGGACCTCCTTCCTGTCCATCAATTCTCTCCAGTGTTATGCTTTATTTGTAATTTTTATCCGCCATCACTTGATATGGCGGATAAAATTGACAAAAATATTGGAGCAACGTGCAAAAGCGCGTCAGAATCTAGCGGACAAAGTGTATAATCATACCATAGAGTATAATCGCCTGTCCTGTTTCAATTTTATTATTTAGAAAGCGACAGATAGATTTTAATTTTATCGCCTGTCCTGTTTCAATTTTATTATTTAGAAAGTGACAGATAGATTTTAATTTTAGTTTTAGCCTGTGGTATCTACAATCGAGCCCAATATTGCCTAAACAACAAGGACACGTGTAACTTCATGAATGATGTGATGTTTCCATACATGATGCTGCAAAAACCCCAAGAGACATTATCTCTTTTTCAGCCAAAGGAAAACCACCTAATTACATGAAGCATGTCACAATTTCATCATAACTGATTTAATAAGCTATCGTCATAAAAGGAAATATATCAGGAAAACGGCTGCATGTTGCAAAAAACTCCACATTTCCGCGAACAATGCGCGTGCGCTGCATGGCTGACTGCAACCGGTGGAAAACTTGGTGCAGCACAATACACTGATATAATAGAGGGCGTGTTCAGGTCTCAACTCGAATGGAGGAAAAAACCTTACTAAAGGTTCTATAAAGGTTGCGGTTTGGAGCAACTGCATTTAACAGTTATCTGTGACCTTCATTTGATATGAGGTCAGGATACGCTGCAATTTCTTGCGTACCAATTATAAAGGTATCATCTAATATCAAAATGCCATCTGCGTATATGAACCCATGACTTGTCTTTGTTCAATTTCTGAACCTACAGGCAGCAAATTCTTTGTTCGTTAGAATTGCATGTAGGAACACAATAATTATAATTGCACTAAATCGGTGTTGAGTCATGTCACGGTGTGGAAACCTACCGGCCGCAGCCGGAGCGTCGCCGGCAGCGGCGCGGGCGCAGCCTAGAGGACGAACGAGGTGACTTTACTTGTTATAATATAAGACATGCATTGTCATATTTTATTGCCGCTAAAAATTACATGACTTCATTCGTGACTTGCAGATTGTTGGACTTGGTAGTTATTAAAGTTCGTTAAAATAGATCATTCTAGTAGAAGTTGTTCGAGCATCAAGATCTTAATGCAAAAAATTAAACTATTCAAACAACGACGAAAATACTAGTTATTTTTTGTAACATAAACACAAGTTTTTAGGTTACCGTCTTCAAATAATAATGTTTTTTACAGTAATCCTTTACGGAGAATGTGTAGCAGTTATAATAAAGAATGCGCTCACACTGACATATTCAATTGCAGTCTAAATTCTATTGAGTCACAACTGTATAACAGTATTACATTTTTTATATGTACCTGTATTAATTATTTGTTGTAATCAAACGCTCTTAACTTAACTTAACTGTTTGGTGAATATTGTGTACAATTGTAATATGACCTCAGATTTGTAATATAAAGAAGTTTTAAAAAAAATCATTTTCCATACCAACTGTCTGATCGAGGTGGCCATTTTGTATGGAAAAGCCAAATTTTTATTAAATTTCCTGAAAAAAGTTCCTTGTGATAGTTGTTCAGTTTCGTTGACTGAGTCCTATCAGTTTGCGAAACGCTGTCCCTTACACCCGGTATTGCAAATTAGGTGATGGGCTGACAACCTGTCTCTACAGAAATATATCCACAACTCTATCTTAAATAACCCTTAACACTTTGTCAATCGTGGCGGAACGACCTTTGTTCTGGTCGTTTACGCTCTGCCTACACCCATTAGAGATAAAGGCGTGATTGTATGTATGAATATAAAACTTGAATAGATAACAGAACTATAAATAAACCTGAAGTGTTTGTTCGTAATGCTTCGTCCAGACAATGTGATAATAGTGATACTGATAGTCAAGATACTCAGACACTGATATAATTTAAGTAACACTAAGTGGATCGAGTTCCACGCGACTGTTTCATGATTTACACGCTCCTACACTATCCAGTTTGACACGAGGCTGAAATACATTATTTTACCTTACCTTTCTTCCATGCTGGTCTGGGAGCGAGAGATTCTTCCATGCTGGCCTGTAAGAGAGAGAAAAAACAAAGAATGTGCCAGCTGCATTTCCTCCCGGGCATGCTGTGAAAACCAGCTGGGATCCGAGGGTTTCAGTATATTGTAATTTACGAGATTGGCTGACAACCTGTTACTACAGCAATATACCTACAAATCTATCTTAAATTATACTAAAATTTTGTCAGACGTGGCGGAACGACCTTTGTTTAGGTCGTTTACGCTCTGCCTACCCCATTAGGGATAAAGGCGTGATTATATGACTGTGTCTACAATCTAACAAAGTAATAAATTTACAAAATATATGAATTTTGTGTTCTCAACTTTGTGTGCGAATCGAACCCAGGACCTCCGGATCGTAAGTTGCGCCAAGGTTAACTTTATCACAAACATATATTGACTTAGCCATTGCGTATAGACATGAGGTATTGATAATCGAAAATAAGATGCATACATTCATATAATAACTCCTTTATCCCTATTTTTTTTATCCCTAATGGGGTAGTCAGAGCGTAAACGACCTAAACAAAGGTAGATCCACCACTTCTGACAAAGTATTGAGGGTTATTTAAGATAGCTTTGTAGATATATCGCTGAAGTAACAGGGTCAGCCCATCGCCTAAATTACAATATACTGAAACCCTCGGATCCCTTAGCTGATTTTACAGCATGCCCGGGAGGAAACCAGCTGGCACATTCTATGTTTTTCTTTCGCTCCTAGGCCAGCATGGAAGAAAAATATGATGGCTGTAAAAAAAGCTGGTTTCAGAAATAGTGGCACGTTTAGAAGCAGGTTGATGTCTTGCCAGAAACGAATTTAACATTTTCTTTCTTTCATATGCGAAGAATCAGATCCATTCGCATCTCGAGGAGAGAACAAACGTGCCCTGCAATTGGTTTAGTCTTCGATGTTTACTTTCTTCTTGAGATCCTCGTAATCGGAAGGTACTTGAGAACCAAACCTTTATCGTTACCTATATCTTTAATGTATTCTTAACGACAAGTGATATTGTTAAATAATGCCAGTTCAACAAAACCTGTATGATTAAAACGACAGTAAACAACTATTAATTTGTTTTCGAGTTGAAACATCGTCTTATTTCGAAGATCCGTTATTAGCAAGCGCTACTCGTTTTGGTGATCATTATAACCGACTGCAAGAAGCTGAGAAGGGTAATGGAATCATGATTGATCATGATCACGCGGCTATCATTTTTGTTTCATTCGATAAATTATCATGCGATCATAAATTATGCAGATAACTGGCTACCAATCTTACGGATGGTCAGAAGTTTTAGTTTTGTACGAAACAAATTATATTATTAATAAAAAAGACAGAATATATACATATTTTGTTAATTTATTTTTTCGCGTCTCTACATTATGTTAATCGGCAGCTTGCACAAACATTTCCACCGTTATCGCACTGCCTTGCTAATGCTTTCGGCAAATATTTTGCAGCAGCGACACCAAGTTTACCAGCGCCCGCGCACTTCCCACCCCCCTGTTCCCCCCTTTCAAGCATCGCTCGCTGCCTAGCAACAAGCTGAGGCTTTCCGGCTCCGAGTTGTTTATCAGCAGCTCATGGCGCGGCGAGTTGACGGAGTAAGTAACTGTTGGCTGTTGGTGACTCATCTGTTTTGTGACCCGATGTTGGTTCAGCTGCTGTTATCGCCAGTTCCAACCAAAGTGCCTTCTTTACACAATTGCTGCGAAAAACCTGAAAATGTTCATAACATATTTATTGAATTGGTATAAAAATAAAATGTGTTTGTACAGTGAATTACGTTTATCTATTTGTGATACCACGAGGTGTATTTATTACCGCCAAAATGGGTACAACGATCATTTATGATAATAAGGAAGATGATGAAATAATAATCGTTGGTTATCGTATACTCAGCGAGAACAAGGGTTACTTAAGCTCATAACTCACCTATTATTAAAATAAACCGGCCGTGCTGGTGTAATCTTGAAAACAAGTTGTATAAGAAAAACAAAACTTTTGATTAAAATAAGACACAAAAGGCGCAGCTAATTTTACAAAACCGGTCTCGAGCAGCGTTTTGAGAGCAAATCCACTCGAGCCGGTTATAGTCGTGAAACAAAACAAAACGTTTTGAGTAAAATTACTGCCTTATTTAGTATACGGGATGAGAGAGACGAACGAGCGAGACCAATGCATAATGATGACGGTGAAGAAGCCTCGCTGATCATCTTAGATGCTGATTCTGCAGTAGAAACTAAAAATGAAAAAAGGAACGTTCAGCAGGATAAGATTTTAGAAAAGACTTTTTGACAGCAAATACATACATATATACATATAATCACGCCTTTATCCCTAAAGGGGTAGGCAGAGCGTAATCGACCTAAACAAAGGTTGTTCCGCCACGTCTGACAAAGTTTTGAGGGTAATTTACGATATATTAGTAGGAATATTGCTGTAGTGACAGGTTGTCAGCCTATCGCCTAAATTGCAATATATCTCCTCGGATCCCTTAGCTGGTGTTTACAGCATATCCGGGAGGAAATGCAGCTGGCACATTCTATGTTTTTCTGCTCCCAGTCCAGCATGGAAGAAAAGCAAATAGCGGGTGAAATATATGGTTTGTATGATGATGCTGCTGAAATCTGTTGGGTGGTAGGTGTTTAATGTAGAGTTAGAGGTTCCAATACTCTCGGTCGATGCTAAAACGTATGGAGATATAAAGTTGTTAGTTATACCTATAATCACGCCTTTATTCTTAATGGGGTAGGCAGAGCGTAAACGACCTAAAAGTCTGACAAAGTATTGAGGGTTATTTAAGATATGTTTGTAGGTATATTAATGTAGTGATAGGTTGTTAGCCTATCACCTAAATTGCAATATCCAGAAACCCTCGGATCCCTTAGCTGGTTTTTACAGCATGCCCGGGAGGAAATGCAACTGGCACATTCTATGTTTTTCGACGTGTTAGTTATACCAAACCAATTAGTGGTAAATGCTCTTTTGTTCATATTCAGCTAATATGCCATATCATAAACATGAAACCTGTTATGAACGTACTAACTGGTTTAATAGTGTTCCGATCACTGTTATTCGTAACAGTTATACTAATTGCGGATACTATATTAATTTTTAATTGAATTTCGATCGAACTTCGATTGGAAGTACCTAAGTAAGCGACGTAGCTAAAAGTTATATCAATTAAAAGTTTTAATTCGGGCACTTCGGGGTAGAATTCCACTTCTAAACTTATTTTCTTTTTATCATTGGGAACTTCAGTTGTATGTTTTTTCATTTTGTATTACGAAAGTATTTCGAAAATATACATTTGTTACTCGGTGACATAGCAACAAATGTCAGAGAACCTATTGGGCTTGATTCTAGATACCACCGGCTAAAACTAAAATTAAAATCTATCTGTCAATTTCAATATAATAAAATTGATAAAGGACTGGCGATTTATACTCTATAGTTTTACACTTTGTCCGCTAGATTTTGGCGCGGTTTTGCACTTTTCCCCAGTATTTCTGTAAATTTTATCCGCCATATCATATGACGGCGGATAAAAATGACAGACAACGCATAAAACCACCGATTATAAATCAAAAACCGGAGAGAATAAATCTCCTGTCCTTTTCTAATGTTTTTAGTCTGAAAGTAACAAATAACAACAAATTGATTTTTATTTTAGATTTCAACCCATTGAGTTGCGGTTGTTATATATACATCGAAAGAGAGTGTCAAATTACAATGTTTCTAACAGCCTATTAAAACTGCTAGTATAAGTACGTACTGCAATACCAACCGTCGGCTTTAATCCTAGAACCATAGAATAGATAATAACACCTCTACTAATAACTGTGACCACGCTGCAAACGACACACACGACACAAATGCATGTAATAGCAGCTAGCTCGTATAATTGGATGTTACCAAGTGAAGCCAGGCTGTCTGGCTTCACCACACCACACTTTATGGTTCGACTGACAGAACTCCATGTGCAAAAACCATCTCTATTGCTAACGGGTAAGTTTCAGGGTAACCTTAGCTTGACAATCTATTGTATCTAAGCTAGGTATTGTAGTTCCTTTACTCGTACAATACACCATATTGTATAAGTATGATGCACTGCCATCGTAGTCTAGTGGTCATAGCTATAGGTTTACGATCCGGAAGTCCGAGTTCGATTCCCAGGGTGGGAACACAGAGTTGGTATTTTCATTTTATCACTTTGTAAGGTTTCCCCCAGTTTGGTTAGGACATTGCAGGCATTGATTGTCCGAAAAGTAATAGGATTCCGTGCTTCGGAGGGCACGTTAAGCCGTCGGTTCCGATCGCTGTCTTTGATAGTGATCGTTACTCAAACCATGACAAAGGCCTGTTAGCTGCTACTAGGCAGTTTGATAACTCTGACACCAGGGTTCTTCGGGTCGTTGTTCGACTCGAGAATCTACTCGCTAAGAAGAAGTAAGATGATGTATAGGTACGTTGATGATATAATGATCCTAATGGCGAATGAATTGGCCATTACGCTGATGACTGGACCGGAGTCAGGATCCCCGACCTCTGCCATCGCTGCCTGAGTCAACTCGGTGGAAAATTGTGTTTTAATATTGCTAGGGATAATGATCGTGTTGAGGTACATTAAGCGAGATTAGCTCTGCCGCGAATTTGCCTGAATAATGGGCAGCTGTATCAGAGGGCTTATTAACTAATGAAGGCAACTTATCGGGAGGAAACTCATTTCCGGCTTTGAATTAAAATTCAGTAGATTCTGCAGATTATGCAGTTTTCTTCTCAGCTTATCGCCAAAGTCAGCATTTTGGGTTCCACTACTCTACTTTGCCATCTCTACAAGAAGTATTTATTTGATAAATCGGTTTTAGTGATGAATAGTTTTATTCAGAGATAATCGTTTCAAACAAACATAACAACATGGATTTTACAAATAATTGATTTTGTTGATTTCGGCGGCGATAAACTCGCTACTTCTGCATAGCAACAGCAGTTGTTGCTGTCTGGCAGCAGCAATGGCGGCGATCACCGTCGTGCCGTCGCGTGCTTGCTGTGGCGTAGCACTGGTGTTGCCAGGCCCATTGTGTGCCAATCCCCCGCGGCCATTGTTGTACCGCGCTGCTTTTTACCCGACGCATGCGCATGCTCTGTACAATCGCACGGGTTAGTTACACTTTCTATAAATGGCAATGGTTTTTATGTTAGCTCAGCTAGAACGTGTCATTGTTTCCAATCTGCCTATTAACACAGAATAGTAACATAGGTAAGAGCAAACCCAGTTGGTAATTCCTAGTTTTGCCGTCATAAAATTTTGCCGATTCGACAAACGAGTGGGTTGACAGAAGATGAGAGAAATATCCTTCTATTTATGAAAAGGCATGCATTTCATTGAAATTCATCAAACCATAACAGGTTTACGTAAACGTAGCAAGTTCAATTAAGGAGTTTCGATCGTTAACGGCGAAGGAAATAAAATCCAAAACCATTTGTTACGAAACCAACTCGTTAAGTTCAGAAACTGCAAGTCTTCCTTCTTAGTAGCTAGTACCGTGCAATCCGCAGACGTCCGATCCAATATAACACCTTCGTCTATCGCAGCTTCTATGCGCAATAATCAATCATCCCTCATCCCCATCATAAGTCATGGCGTTTCTCGTACCTTCATCAGCTGTCAGATCAACCAAGAGCCATGGTATAATATAAGGCCGGTTAGGGATACCTCTTTCTTGGCAGTTGCTATGTTTGGGGAATTCAATTCAATGTTTCATTAATAATTCGTCTTATTCCAGTTGCGTGGATCAGATATTAAATTTCTGCTAGCTATTGTTTTCTACAAGAAAGCTAACGAAAAAACTCTCTCCAAAGATACTTATTACACCAAAACGAAATAAATATTTTAATAAATCTTTAAAAAGGGTTTACAAGACAAAGACTACGGAAAGGGGTCGGGAGTTATAATAACTTTTTAATTAGCTTTTTTTTAAAATTAACTTTGGAGCGAAGACGAGTGGGCGGATGTTTAGCAGGAAGAGCTACCCGACTGCGACCCTCGTGACGAAGGAAGGGTTGTGTACACAGTCAGCGGGCTGAGGGTTGAGGGCTCGCAGGTGACGACTTATTCAAACTACACACGAGGGGGGGAGCGGGGAGGGATCGATACCAGCTATTACGTATGGAGGTCTAAGGGCACTGAATGTCATCTGCCTTCAATAATTTATCCGAGAAAGTGATCTATTTCACATAACGTGTAATAAAGTATCGCGCAATCATGTATTGAATTGAGGAACCAATCATGTTGTTTTGTTCATTATAATGTTATTTCTTCATGTAAAACTGAAGATCTACTTTATTGGTATTTGTTTCGCTGACAAGAATCAGAAGTCTACGAATCGTCAGAAAAACATCCACATCTCATCTCCGTGTCGCCCTTTTCCCCCTGGCTGGCGTCGGAATTGATAAGATCAGTTCTGATTCAGTTCGTGTAGTGATTGGCTCATTACGGAGTCATGGCAGTTCGTATGAGTGACGTCACGGGCTGGTATCATCGCTCAGGAGTCGAGAGGCGCAATATTCGCGAGCCCTCCAATAGTTGCTGATATCGCACTCCGCCCCGCCCCGCACCCAGCACACCCCGCACACACCCGCACGGATACTGTTTTTTCCTAGTATATGCGAATTCCGGAGAATGTATCCTGAACAGAACAAGCTAAAAAAATACCAAGATCATCCTTGTAGTTTACTTTGGAAGTACTTGCATCAACGGTGTTATGGGAATACACAGAAACAACCACAAAGATCTCCAAAACCCTACCCGCACAGATGCTTAAATTCATGACTCAAATATCTGCCTGACCTGACCGGAAGCTCATTATATATGATCCTCAACTCAGTAGCCATTAAGCTTTTATAAGAATAAATTCAACAAATAAAGTGATTTTGTTTCTAGCTAAGAATAATTAACGATGAGATAATGATACTGGGTAGTCTGTAATTTTCAAAATCATCATTGCAAATTGCAAATCTTTGAGTTTTTGCTGCAACAATGACTTCACACCCACATGCAGCATTCAATCAAATCATAACTAAGATTTTAATTTGTAGTTGCAGATATGTGTAGGTCAAAAGGACAAAAAAGTGTATTATCTAGAAGTAAGCTTGCTTTTGACCGGAGGAATTATCTTACTCCCACGGAAATGTTCATTAAACTATATGTAGAACTATGGTTCAGAGACTAGTGTATAATAACAGCAACAAATCAAACAGAACGCATCGAAAAGTTTGAATACGGCGTCTCTTGCAGAACTCGCAAACTAAACAAAGCGGGCATTATCTGCTCCCCTCACATATCCTGCCTTTTCCCTTATTATACAGGGTGGTCGTAAAACGGCACCCACCTATTTTGCACTCGTAAAAGTGGCTCGTAAATTTCGCGTCACAAATGCGGCTCTTTGTCGCCGGGTGTCGGGAGCTGGCTGCTGCGTGCTGCCTGCTGCCGGGTGCTGAGTGCTGATAGCTGCCGGAGACTGAGCCGGGAATAATCTGTGCGATAACTCGGCGTCGATATGTCCACATCTACACGCGCACTTGGTGGGTGCTAAGGATGGGACGAGTTACACTTCCGTGTCGATGTTTTGGGAAATGGAAAATGTTGCTCTACAAATGGCCGGTTTAGAAGTGTCTAACTTCTTCTGTCTAGTGGGTATCGAGTCTATGGACTCGATAAACCCTGGTGTCAGAGTTTTTAAACTGCCTAATAGCACAACTATCAGGCCTCTGACATGGTTTTGTGTAACGACCACTATTAAAGACAGCGACCGGGACCGACGGCTTAACGTGTCCTCCGAAGCACGAAATCTTTTTATTTTCGGACAATCAGGTGATTCAGCCTGCAATGTTCTACCCAAACTGGGGAAAAATTCACTAAGCTTTCCCCCCTGGGAATCAAACCCAGGACCTCCGGATCGGAAGTCCATGGCACTTACCACTAGACCACGGAGGCGATTGTCTAACTATAAATACTTCAGACTCACGTTACACCATTCGGAGTAAGGAAAACATGACAAGGTAAGATAGGTAGGAATATTTGAGAATTTGCGATAGATATGAACTTGTACGTTGTGTGCCTGTGCGATCCAGTTCAAGTTATGAAGAAACATCTATCATCGTGTCCTGCCCTGCGTGCCTTCGCAGCTGATAATGTGGATAAATTCTGGGCTGCAACAGTGTAATGTGAGCCATCGACATAAGAAGATAATAGAAGAAAGTACAATATAGTGTTTAGCAACAGTTTGAAAACGAAGGAATAAAATGTTCAGTATATTCATTGATGTTTTATCCCAAGTAGTGGAGGAAGTCCCACCCCTAGTTCCAAAAGTGCGTAGTCGGCATAATCTGAGCCCTCCTTTTGCGCCGCAGCCATATTGTTTTTAAGTTATGACAGTTTTGGAGAATGGCGCGGAAATCCTGGGTGAGCTCGTCCCTGCCTCCCCCCTCGTCCCGCGCCCGTCTCGTGGCTCCAGTCGAGTTGAAAGGAAACAAGCAGTTTACTTACCCACTTTATGTCCCGTGCTTAATGTAAGTAAATACACGAGGATGTCAGCCGCAGCACCGCAACACAACAGAACCCGCAATACACAGAGTAGCCCGTTTCTTTCTTTGTTCGCCAGACTTGTTGAAATCAGTAAATTGTGCGAAATTCGAAAGCAAAAATTCATAACGTTTTATATTTGACTTGCTGACATGTGTAAAATAAATCGATAAAAGAATTGACACAAAGCAATTTAGAATTCAATGAGTCGTAAGTTTTTTACGGGCACATTCCCGCATCGCCCTTGCGCTCCCTCGTCTAATCAGCTGGCAGCCTGGCGCATGGCGTGATGACGTCAGCTCCCTGCCTCCAACACATTTGAATTTTTAATACGCATCGAACATCAAGCTCTCATAACCATAAAGCAAAAGTACATACTTACGTAAAATGGAATTTCGTTAATTTAATCTGAACTTGCACTCCCTCCGCTCGCTGACGCACCCCTCAGCTCATTGACAAAGACTCCGCTACTGAATGGGAGGCACGACCATTCAACTTGACCCTCACGTGTTGGGAAACACTTTTCGTTGGCGCAGAAAAGAAGAGGACATAAGAGGTCAAGATATATTGATCGAAAGTAGGGCTTAAAGGACGACCTATCCATTCTAGACAAACCTCCGATTGTATACGCTTCATGCGGTATCAGGGTTCTTTGTGGACTGGTCTCTTTGAATCGACACGCCCAATGTAAGCTGGCCTTTTGCCAATAGGATTTAGAAGGCTTTGGTGGGTCTCTTATATTCTGTGGTTATTTATAGGAGAACTCTCTTTGTTTCGAAACCACTAATTGTTTTGGGTAAAGTGAATCTGTTAGGCCTCCATTCTGAAGGTGTCGGTTTGGAATTGGTTTTCCGTAATAAATAGGTTTAAATTGTAATGGACAAAGAGACTTTACAATGCGAAGATTACGTAACTTTCCAGAATACCTATCGATAAGTCGCAATTGAACTTAAATCAATTTGCTTTCAATGTATCCTACCTAAAACAACTTATCGAATTGGAATCAATCTTACAATTTATAAGAACCATTGAGAAACCTAATTAGGAAAAAGTTTACCTCTTTGTCCATGCTGAAACTGAAAATTTGTGACGGTATAGCATATGTTTTGGGCCTTTGATGCTCTGCCTATCCAATTAGGAAGAAGAACGTGTGCCTAGAATTTATTCATTTACGTGTGCATGATATGTTCGCGTGGCGGCGAGCGGGCGTCGTGCGGCGGCGCGCGGCGAGCGACTGCGAACGAGCCCGAGCGAGGCCGAACCGACCCGAGCGTACGCCGCGCGATCGACCGCCCCCTCCCACAGTCGGCTCGCGCCCGCCCGCGAACGAACACTCACCGAACGAGAACGTTCGCGCGATCATAAAATGGGGGACTTGGAGTGGACGAACGACCTGGTCATCCGCTTGATGCAGGAGTACGAGAAGCGTCCGGAGCTGTGGGACGCGACGCACGAGATGTACCGCGTGCAGACGCTCAAGTACGAGATCTGGCGCAAGCTGGCCGCCATGTTTGAGTGCGACATCTCCGACCTGCGCAAGAAGCTGAACTCGCTGTTCGCGTCGCACCGCAGGGAGAAGGCCAAGATCCGCGCGGGCGGCAAGTCCACCTGGTTCCTCTACCCGCACATGAGCTTCCTGCCCACGCACATCGAAGCTGACCACGCACCCAACGAATACTTACAGGTATAACATTAACTTTTGACCTTGAGCAGGAATCTGTACAGGGTGCATGCAACAGGATGTCAAGAAATAACACAAAATTGCTAAGTACTGCACATGCTGGACTGGGAGCGAGAGAAAATCATAGAATGTGCCAGCTGAATTTCTTCCCGAGCATGCTGTAAAAACCAGCTAAGGGATCCGACGGTTTCAGTATATTGCAATTTAGGCGATTTGCTGACAACCTGTCACTACTGCAATATACCTACAAATCTATCGTAATAGAGAGATAACCCTCAAAACTTTGTCAGATGTGGCGGAACGACCTTTGTTTAAGTAGTTTACGCTCTGCCTACCTCATTGGGGGTAAGGCATGATTATATGTATGTATGTATGTATAACATTAACTTATGACCTTGAGCAGAAATCTATACAGGATGTTAAGAAGTAACATAAAATAGCTAAGCACTGAGCGCTGCTGCTTGCTTATTGAAATACTCTGATCGATTTTGTTGGCTGAGCAATTAGCTGACTGAGCTAATTAGGCCAAATCTAGAAACGAGTCAGTGATATCTAAAATTGTCAAAGTGACTGAGACAACAATTGACATAATAATTATGTCAACTAAACCTCAATAACATAATATGTTCGTAACAGGGTTATCGTATGCGGTTCCGAAAGAACCTTTGCCAAGTTGCAAAGTAAAAGAAGCCGCAAAACACGTTGGTATTGATAATAACATACATACATACATAACTAAGGTACTTCCATGCTGGACTGGGAGCGAGAGAAAAACATAGAATGTGCCAGCTGCATTTCCTCCCGGGCATGCTGTAAAAACCAGCTAAGGGATCTGAGGGTTTCTTACATACATACATACATAAAATCACGCCTTTATCCCTTACGGGGTAGGCAGAGCGTAAAACGCCTACTAAAAGGCGCTTTCGCCACGTCTGACATAAATTGAGGGCAATTTTAGATTTTAATGTGTATTGCTGTAGTGACAGGTTGTCAGCCCATCGCCTAAATTACAATACACTGTAACCCTCGAATCCCTTTTGCTGACTTCTACAGCATGCCCGGGAGGAAGGGCAACTGGAACATTCTATGTTTTTCTTTCTCTCCCAGTCCAGTATGGAAGATTCTCCCAGTCCAGTATGGAAGATTCTCCCAGTCCAGTATGGAAGATTCTCCCAGTCCAGTATGGAAGATTTTAACACAACGTTAAAAATACGAACTTTACGGTGTATTGTCAACATTTCGTATACAGAGTGTTAGTGAATAGGAAACATAAGTCACCCCAAATTAAATATTCATTTTTAACATTTTCCAATACCAGTATTATACTCTAAACTGTTATTTGTCATCAGTTCGTTAAACACAACCTAACCTAACACATTAATCATAAAATAACACATCTATTCTTTAGTTAAATAGAATGACAATGCACCATTTTTAATTCACTGGAAAGACAATTAATTATGTAAGGAAATGTTTAAAACAGGAAACGATGATTAATACTAATAAATAATAATGTAATACTATAGCAAGTAGTATAACACGTATTGAAAAAAAGAATTCAAACAACCCGACTGTATTACCTATAAAAAGAGAGAGATATATATATATATATATATATATAATATATATATATATATATATATATCTCTTTTTATAGGTAATACAGTCGGGTTGTTTGAATTCTTTATATATATATATATATATTGTATATATATACAACACAATATATATATATATATATATATATATATAACAATTATCTTTGTGTTCAATGTTTTTACGTTCATACCGGTTATATATATATATATATATATGTTTATTGCATTAAAACAACACACATGCCACAAACTAAGAAAAATCAAAGAACCGGTATGAACGTAAAAACATAGAACACAAAGACAATTGTTCTAAAATTGAGCGTTAACATATGAATCATGTATATTTTTATAATCTCCTTTTAATTACCTATATTTTAATACCCCACTCGATAGGTTTAGCCCATTAAAAATTTTTGAAGACTTACAATTTAGTGCCTAAAATCCGCCATATTGAATTTTGAAAAATTACACATATCTAAAAACACTCGGGTGCTTTAGACCAATCGAACGGTTCCCTGTTTCAATCCAGTCGTTTCTGTGATACGAGGTAAATATCAGTGCATACATACAAGATACGCGCGAAAATCATAACCCTTCCTTGGCAGTCGGGTAATAATGGAGTATTCATTATCATGTTTTGTGGTCGAGAGGCTCAAACCACAGATCCCGCCGTCAGCTACCACATCAGTAGAGCACCTGATGCGGCTATAAACAAAGCTAATAGTGTAACAATTATATATAACTTCCATGATGCGCAATAAAACATACGTATTTACTAGAAATTTCTATGTCTAGTCATAGGCTCGAATTTACAAAGTAATTTCAAGATTGAGAGCAATATTAAGGCACATATTTATGAAGCGATCTCAAACTTGAGAGCAATATTAAGTATGGATTTGACAGGCCAGTTTATACTGAAATGACATTCCTGATACAAACTCAAACTCGCTGTCACTCATGAGAGCTGATTTTAAATACGGCCCTAAGTATGGATTTGACTGACCACAATGTACTGAAATGAAGTTTCTGATAGGAACTCAAACTAGCTGTTAGTCTCAAGTGCTGTTTATAATTACGGCCCGTATTTATAATCCGCACTTGAAATTGACAGCCAGTTTGAGAGCGTATCAGAAATGTTATTTCAGTACAAAATGGCTTGTCAAATCCATACTTAATATTGCTCTCAATCTTGAGATAGCTTTACAAATACGAGTCTTAGGCGAACACAAACTAGCTGTCACTCATGGGAGCTGATTTTAAATACGTCCCTCAGTGTTCATAACTCAAGTCTATGAAGCGTTTTGGCTTAGGTGCTGGTTTGATAATCATTTGGTCTGTCCCTACCGCAGTACGCATAAAACGCAATCTTTTGTGAAATACTCTCATACTCCTGTCAAATGTGGGAACCAATTATAGGCTGACGATGCTCTGCCTATTCCGCAAGAAATATATGCGTGACTTTAGGTATAGTATGTGTGTTCCACTTGTGCTGAAGCAGAAACAGCTGTTGATGCCCTGCATGCAACGTAAGGAATATAGGCGTGACTCAATGTCTCTTCCCAGTACATATTAGAACCTTTATTTGCCCTCAATTTTATCAGGCGTGGCGAAAGCGCTTTTAAAGAGGCTTTTTACGCTCTGCCTACCCCGTAAGGGCTAAAGGCGTGATTTTATGTATGTATGTACACTATGTGTGTTCCACTTGTACCATGACACATGGTGCTTGCCAGCTTTGTTTGCTGAAGCACAAACAGCTGCGGTGAATTACGGGCGTTATTTGAAACTGTTGTGGGAATTTCGAGAACTGAACGAGTATGTCGCCGCCATTCTATTGTTCTCGATCATTTGAATTTATTAACGAATGGGATTGAGTAATTGGATTTATGTGTTGTCTTAGTTTAGAACGTTATTTGCGGCTATAAAGACCTCTACTGATTAGAATTATTTGTTTGTCACCAGAATACCGTCGCTTCAACAAAGAAAAGGTCACTACTGAAAGAAGTGTCTTCACCATCGGTGTCTGATGAAGACGACCAGGACTACACAGAAGAGGCAGAGTTCTTGGAGGAGGAGTACTCGGAGCCGGCGCCGGAGAACGTGGTGATGATCAAGCTGGAGCCAGAGGTGCAGCCGACGACGCCGACAATGCCCATCATCCACGCGAAAGCACGGCTCAAGCGCGGCCGGGAGCGAGATCGAGTCAAGCCGAGGATGACGCGGCCGGTGCGACGACGTGTGCTCAAGGACACGCACCCGATCGCATCAGCAGACCCGAGCACCCTCGACGGTAGACTATCTGAAGCACTGAAGCTGCTGCGGAGATCCGACCTGACCAGACGGAAAGACGAATGTGACAGTTTCGGAGAATACATCGCAGATTCCCTTCGGAAGCATAATGATAGAACCCAATCGATGATAAAACAAGCTATCAATAACATCTTATTCGAACAGGAGATGAAAAAATATACTTCAAACCAGCAATACGTGGTCATCTCAGGAATTGACGAAAACCCATTGATTTTGGGTGAGGAAAGTGACAAGTAGAGTTTGAAGATTTTTGGAAGTGATAAAGAGGCTGAAATTGTTTTTGTTGGACTTTAGAATGATGAAGAAGGACTGTTGTTGATTTCGTTAGAATTATTTCTACTTCTTGTGATTTTGTGGGAGCATCTTTTGCTAGTCGATATATATAATGAATAAATGTAAACTATTGACGTATTCACTACAATAAAGAACACGTGTAAGTATAGTTCAAGTAATTTATTCGCTGATTCATTAGCCGCATAAATAATGTTATGATCCCCTAGCTTCCCGCCATTTCTCGGAAACAATGATGCTCATGAGACGCGTTATCTCAAGTCCTTATCATGCTTCATTTTCTTCTGGAATCAAGATAGCCCCGGGGCCTCAATGGCGGCGGCGCGGCGGCGCGGCGTGCTAGAAAGGAATGGTTTCTAGAAAGGAGCGATAATGTGCCCGATAAAGCTCAGCAAATGATGGACATTAGCACATGATCCGTCAACTGTGGCACGCATAATGACTCCTGATCACGCCACGCACTCACTCCACAGTTTTCCTTATTTTTTTATAAACATCGATCTTATATCTAGAACGTCTGTCTACGTGCCGCGTCGCACGATCTAGTATTTCCTACCATGTTGCTATCTCTCATATGATCTTTAGCAACATTATTTTCAACCCTTACATACAATTCCATCTTTATGGATCTATCTTTAACTGCTTACCTCAGTAATACAGTAATGTATACCTGTAAAACGTTATTACCTGTTTGCGTTTCATTGATTCTAGTGATAAAGAGTAAATGGTTGTCTATTGCACTTCTAGTTGCATTAGGAGGAGATTGCTTTGATCAGCGTTCACTGATGGTTGGGTTTGAAGCCGTGCTGCGGGGACTATTCCAGGCTGGCGTTGTACGACGAGCTGTCGTGTTGATCGCTGGAGGTGTGTCCGCGTGGTGATACCCTGGTGGGAGGTGGTGAAGTGGTGCATTGGAGCAGAGCGAACGGATCACGCCACCTCACGTCACTCGCACACTCATGGTACAGTTTATTTTTTGCTGCAATCTAGTAATTTGTATGTTAATTGCCGACTGCAAACTTGCAATCGATTTTGTTTATTACAGGCCGCGTTGTTGTTTTTTCTGTATCGTTGTTATTGCAGTTGTTGAAGTCATCGCCAGTTTTGCTTGGAGATCGTGCGTCAGTGCTGAAGTTGTTGATAAACTTGTCAAGTTTGCCAGCTGATGCGAGGCCGGATACGACCACTGATCGTGTAGTTCGTGAGCTGACCCTGAAATCACAACAGTGTCAATGTATCGATAGCCGATGCTAATACATTGCATAACTAGCTCGGCTCGGCAGTGTGGCTGTGTGGACTAGCCTTGAATGCGAGTATTATCTTTGGCTTATGATGTCAAAGTTGGCTGCGGTTGCTAAAGGTGTCGAGTGGCTTGTTGTTGTGGGATAAGAGCCGGCATGTAGGTCTTCACGACGAATTTTCCACTTGCTTTACTAGTTATGCCTTAATCTGATTACTAGTTTTTTTGTTGCTAAAGTATCAACTTCTAGAATATTTATCTGTTCCATTACCTGAGCGTTTCGGAACCACAACGACTTAACTTGTAAACCTTTTAGAGCCGTATCTGGAGAATGATACGGTCTCTATTGTTTGGCGAAATCCGTTAAGCTTATCATAGTCATTCGACAGAAATAATGTACCGACATAATGGCATTCCAGCGACCGTGAACTTAACATGCCTCACAAATTGATTTTCAATGTTAAGGTTCCTTTATCGAACGAATATTGCTTTAGGTAAATTCTCAGGATTAGGTAACAATCATTAATTTCAGTAAAGTCACGTGCAAGGTTATTCTTTGATTCATGTTTCAAAGTCTCGGAATATTTCGATGGTGAAATATTTTAGGTCTTAGAGTGTCTATACCTCTAGTCCTATACTCCTGGCAAGGGCTGTGTGGTCGTGCAGGGAGACACGCGGGTGCCAGCAGACGGACCGTCGCCGTCGCCCCCTCCTCCCCTTTCAGACCCGCCGTGCCCCTCACCGCCTCCGCCCCCGCCCCGCACCGCACCCCTCGCACGCCCGAGCTAAATATACACCTTACGCAACTTTCAGCGCTATCGATGTATCGAATTGTACATTACCCTCCTTCATACTATTTTCCACCTTACTCTTATACCATTTGAGTTATTTTTCGTTTCCAGTTGGATATGCTGATAAGCCGCGACCTCGAGCAGTATAAACTTTGTTATTGTTTTTCACTTTATTTTATTTTATTAGCGAAGTTATCGCGAATTCTTTCCTGGGTTGACTGGATTATATGTACTAGCGATATCGCACTTGATTTCCTGTTTGAGAGATTTTATAGTGGAACTTTTATTAGGTCACTACTAGACTAGTTTTACATTATGACTAGGAAAAGTTTACATAACTGAACTATCCAGTACCTTTCCTACCTTTTCTTTCTTATCAGCAAAGTCTGTTTTGACTCCTTAGGATTTAAGCGTATCTTCTAAAGTTAGTTAGGTTTAAACTTTTTAAAATGAAGACTAAAACCAATCCAGTAGCTACACTTCAATATATTATTGCAATATATAGGTAAGCCGCGCTCTAAACTATATATTTTGCACATCAGCTGATCAGAAGCAGGGTTACCCATTTTTTGTCTGTTTCCGAAACTAAATGTTCAGTTCCACAAACTCTTCAAAGAGTATTATTCCAATGCTTTGTAACATGCTTGAGCATACTCTGTCATTGTTGTTGTTCAACAAGCGGCGGATATTTGACTCTTTCTGCATTGTGTGCGGTATTTAGGATAATTACGTTGAACGTGACGTGTGGAAGCGCACCTTTTGGCAATATTGCCATGAATATTGCTATAGAATTGATGGCCATATTGGTAAGTTCTTTATTTTCAGCTGGCGGATGGATGTAACAACAAACAGCTGATCGCAGCTGACGACGCCATTGTTGAGCGCACGTCCCCGCGCATGCGCTATGCGGGTCTAACGTCTAACGCATCTTACAGGCAAAGATGTTGGCAAGGTGTGTCGTTGTAAGATCGTTAACTAAGGTCGTTTATTACTTGGTCAAATTTGCTATAAGAAATAGAGGCGGAGATAAACTAAATAAATACGATTGGATTGCCCTTGCTTAGGCCCTTACCGTAAATCCTATGCAAGTTGTTGTGAGTGCCCATTATTTTGGACAAACAATTCCAAACAGTATTTTAAGACAACGGTTTAATTTAGGTGCATATGATCTTCAAGAATCAAAATAATTCTTCCGAATGAACCAATTCTTTATTGTTGGACTAAACTACCACAGATTTACTCAGTTTATCTTTAAGCAAACTCAACTCAAACCAAGTTGGAAACTCGCGCATGTGCCGGCGCAGCACAGTAGCAAACCAGTTCCGAGCTGAACCGGCTTCAAACGGGGCCTGTGTTGGCCGCAAACACAGACACCACCTTTGTTCACCAACACCACTTTACACACAACTCACAATACGTATCAACTGCTTATGAATTAAGGTCTTATTAAACTGGTCTGTCCGTACTTGTATTCTGATTAGAAGGCCGAACATGGACATCGACTGATTGACTTACAATGCAACGCTTTCAGGCCGAGACGTATCTGTCAAATCATCTGAATTGATAATAATGTTATTAGTAAATACATATTATGTATGGTATTGGATGAGCAGGTAACATAAGTAGGATTGTCAGAAAAGTTCTATACTTAGCAGTAAACATTTCTCTCAGTAAATTTGTATCAAGATGAAAGTATTGGATTTCGCATAATGTCGTCATAAATTTAAGAGCTTTGCTCTTGTCGGTGGAGTAATCGCCAGCTTTAATCCTGTTCATATTGTAAGGAGTTTAAAAAAACAGGGATTTTTATGTGCAGGACATATTATACTATTACAATATGGGTTCATTTCCTATTCCTAGTCAATACCTGAAGTTGTTTTTACCATCTATTTTACTTCCTTTGCCTTGCGAAGTGTACAAGCCACCGCACGAAATTGCATATCCTTTATGGCGAAAATAGACCTTACAAACTAAGGATGTGGACTCCTTAGAGTAGAAGTTTGCTTGTGATCGACTGTGCACAGGACGCGGCGGAAGGAAGTAGTCTCTGGTGTTTTGCTCAGCTGTTTATTTGTTATGTTTCCTCCATCAGTCACACCGGCGTATTACTGAAATAGCGCTATATTCGTTCCTCACTTGTTTAGACTTGAAAAGGGGTTTCATAGAAGGAGTCTCCCAAAGAGTGTTGTTTTGGTTTTACTCATGGAAGCTCATACGATCTCTATGATTGAGCGAAGCCTGTCCTTGTTGTCAGGAGAAAAACAACTATGAATAAGATGGATCAGCTAAAATTGCTTGTAACGGTTTGCACAGCGGGCGACTGCCTGATAACAGCTGATAAGAAGCCATCATTCCACTTGCACGATGACGTCATCCACAACTACAAATTGGGCTCGATTCTAGATACCACCGGCTAAAACTAAAATTAAAATCTATCTGTCACTTTCCAAATAATAAAACTGAAAAAGGACAGGTGATTTAATATACTCTATGGTTTTACACTTTGTCCTCTATATTCTGACGCGCTAGATTTTGCATGTTTCCCCAGTATTTCAAAATGACATAACGAATAAAACCACCGATTTTTAGACAGGATTACAAATAGATTTTAAATTTAGTTTTAGCCGCTAAATCTAGAATCGAGCCCATTGTTGGCTCTAGGGGGCTATAGTGGTGTCAAGGAAGCAGAAGCTACAGCTATTAATGATACTAAAAATTACAATACAACCTGAAATGTTAAAGGTAAGAGAAACAATGATATTAAAAACACAATTAAAAAAACTGTTGCTATGGTCCTAAAAGATCCGGCTCGAAACGCAATCTGGTTAAATCCTGTTTGGTAGTTCGTTATCTGTCTGATGTGCGGTGATTTAGATTACATCATTACACAAACAAGATAAATTTAAATTATCTTTGTCGTGTTTGTTAAGGCTACAAGAACGTGCACTGGAGCAGACGTTTTAAACGCCGAATTTATTATTTAATGTCATTAGGCGCGGCCAATATCATAATATAGTCACAGAATAAACACATAGGACAAAACAAATGTAAATAAATATATACAAACAAATAACTGGACACACCCACCATGATGTAAAGGATAATAAAAAGGACAAATAAACAAAAGTCATAAAGACCACACGCCTTTATCCCGAATGCGGTAGGCAGAGCGTAAACGACCTAAACAAAGGTCATTCTGCCACGTCTGACATAATTTTGAGGGTTATGTTTTGTATTCATTAGGTATATTGCTGCAGTGACAGCTTGTCAGCACATCGCCTACATTGCAATATACAAAAACCCTAGGATCCCTCAGCTGGTTTTCACAGCATGCCCGGGCGGAAATGCAGCCGGCACATTCGATGTTTTTCTCTTGCTCCCAGGCCAGCATAGAAGAATAAAGAACACTGCATACAGATAAGTTGCAGATAAAGATGTAACAAGATGAGCATACGTAGAATTCATTATTTTCATTCTGATGATTATCACCAATCCTAGTGAAGCCTAAGATAATGATGATAAAGTAAATTAATTTGCAAAGATAAGTATAATCTACTCTCCTTAATGCTGGACTGGGAGCGAGAGAAAATCCAGCTATGAGGTTCCCGAGGTTATCTGAGGTTATCCAAGGGTTTTTGTATATTACAATTTAGGCGATGGGCTGGCAACCTGTCACTACAGCAATGTATCTATAAATCAAAACTTAGTCAGACGTGCCGGAACAACCTTTGTTTAGGTCGTTTATGCTCTGCCTAGCCTATTGGGGATAACGGTGTGATTATATGTATGTATGTTCTCTGCAAACAAAGAAAATAAAATCAAAATGTCCCTATTCCACAAATAGATATCCCATTTCGCAATTAACCCAGAGATAAAGTAAAGAAAGCCTATACGAATAAAGCATTAATTTTGCAGTTTCAAATTTGATCCTAATTCGGACAGTATTAAGATCTATTTCGGAATACCACGGGCGCGTACGTGCAAATCTCCACGACGTCCAAATAATATACAGAAGGAAGTTATTATTATCTGAAACGTAGAGTTATTTCGGGCCGTGACCAAAGAAACAAACAAAAGAAAGCTTGTACAGTACTCATTACGCCCCTCGTCAAACATAAAGAACAAAAAAAACAAAATGGCCGCAAAAAAGGGTTTTGTCTACGTTTATTACCGTAATAACCTATTGTTGTTGTGATTTAGTTTTCCAATAGTAAACCATGCATATTGTGCAATTTGATTAACTTAGTTACGGTTCAGAAATATTGCGTCAGATTCGATATTCCTTTGGGTATTATCTGTGGCTACATCGGTCAAATCAAATCCCATAATTCTTACAAAGGTTTTTTTATCAACCCTTAGATGGTAAAACATAAAAAGTGAGGTGAACCCGCAGGTACAAGGTTCCCGATCAGATCACCCCACATCGGACCTTCACCCTGCTCTGATCTATCGTCCTGCTCTCTCTCGTGTTACTTAGTATGTCGCATCTCTCTCGTTACATCTCCGCCCGGAGTCACGTACGCTGCGTTGCCAACGAGTGTTTTCCTTGGTTCTAGCAAGTGGCCCAGTTTGGTTCGGCTTCAAGCCAACAGCCCACTGCAACTGCAAGATGCATATAGAAATGGGAGCTTTGGGAAAACCCGAGCCCAAAACTCCAGACACTGCGGACAAAGGAGCTGCAGCGTCGTGAAAACTGACAATGCGCGCCTTGGGAATATAACATCCCATGGAAAGGTAACTATGGGAATCCCATAGGACCCTTTGTCCTTCAAAGGTCGCGGTAGGCAATAAAAAAAGACGACGGTTAGCATTGTGCTTAGTAACATTAAAACGGATTTATTTGTAAAGTTATTGCAGTAATAAAATAAACAAAAAATATTTATTCGTATAAAGACAATTAAGTTCCATACAAAAGACATCAACGCGCTACTTTTACAGGACACAGGAAGAACATCGATTTGTAGGAAGAGGTAATAATTTTGGCAGTTCTGTTGCACATTCTATGACTCTAGTTTATGTGACACTACATCATTTTGAAGGTCATAGTTCTCAGCCTTCAGATTCGGAAGTAAATTACAGGCCTGTGCCTGGAGACTCAGGTGCATAGCACTTCCTGGATCAATCAGTGTTTGTTGTTATGTGAGATCGTATCGAACGGCACTGTCGCTTGTACGAAGGTTTTTTTATGAATAAACTCCAAACTTCTGGTCCAACTATCTAAATTAAAGACTTAATTTAATACAATTTTGTGTTGTGTTTTTGGCTAAACTGTTTCTATCTGACGATTATCCCCAGAAGTAACTGTGGAAACCATTTATTTATTTTCTTGTAATCAATATTTCATTTACATTAGATTTCGCTCAGTAGGAAGCGGCATAATTGGAAATGTTTATTCAAATAACGTTTCCCTTTGTAGTTGTTAATTCCATCGCAATGATTAAAAGTAAATTAGTAACGAGTGATTGAATCTAGTTTCTTGTTCGGTAATTTGCTTCATTATCTATTCAAATGTTGTGTGGTGGGTGCGATCACTACTCATTAGGTGAACAGTAGGGTGACCTTAAGAAATAGGTATAAGGTATAAGTATAAAATTGGAGAAATATAAATCAAAAATTAGAAATTTCTTTAAGAACTTTACTTCAAAAGAATTATCTTTATCAATAATATCCAAATTATCTTTAAATTTAAACTATTCTTTGAAATATATTTTTTTCTATGTCATTTATTAATTATAATTTAATTTCTTATATGTCATTTATTAATTATAATTTAATTTTTAATTATCCTTTATCGATAGAGCTAATAATTTTATTTCATATAAAAATCAATGTTTCGAGCTAGAAGAAGTGTCACATAAATTGGAAATTAAATATAAGACAATGTTCACGAGTTGTCTTGTGACTGATACTGACAGGTAAGCATAATGTTGTTGATTTGATTAAGTACGTACAACTTTTGTCCCCCAAGAAACATAAGTTCTATTATGAAACCAAAATGTTCTCCTGTAAAAATATTAAAGTGAAATAAAGTCACCATAATTAGATCCTATTTCTTTGTTAAAGTTAATTTAATAAGATATCTGACCTAGATTTTAATGTTATTCAGGCTTATTCCCCAAAAGTCCGGATATCTATTCTGTCCGATTAACCTGCTCGAAGACGTGGCTCTCCTACTGGGGTGACGTCAGCTGATCGCTGGCCGCTTGCCGTGAAGGTCACACAGTTCTATTACAATATAATTCTATTATAATAAACCTAATTTAAATAAGGACAACACATACATCATAAGTAATTTACATTTTATTATTTATTGTTATCGGTTTTGTAACGAACACACAATGTCTCAACAGTCTCTTGAGAATAATAAATGTTGTATAACAGGTCTTATTAATCAATGAATTTCACAATATGAATATGCCTTGGAAACGATATAGCTATAGGGATACTTTCCTACTAAATTGCAATTGCTATGTATTGAGATTGTAACTATACCTATGGGAATGCATAAAGGCTGACTAGGTAAACATCATATACCTATATAAGTAGGTATATATTTACTAATACTTATAGTTATATAACCTTAAATACATATGTGAAGAAGTGTGAGGTGCCAGTCCGTCTGCACTGTTTGTCGGAGATAAGATCGGTCTCGAGGACACACACACACACACACACACGCTCACACACACGCTCAGGACACGCGTTCATATGCTGATATTGATATTCAAGACCGATACTGATATCTTGCGATAGGAACTGATAACAGGAACCATTTCGAAGACTTAGTCAGTGGGAAAATTATAAAAAAATACATTATTAATAAACCTTATTGATTTAATTTATCAGAGATTGAAGTGGTTGGTTCCATGTTTTTATCTTTAAAAAGGAATAGTCACTACATAGTATAAAACAAAGTCGCTTTCTCTGTCCCTATATCCCTATGTATGTTTAGATCTTTAAAACTACCCAACGGATTTTGATGCGGTTTCTTTTAATGGATAGAGTAATTCAAGAGAAAGGTTTATATGTATAATACATGCAGAATATACTAGAGAAACACTGATGATTTCCGTGCGAAGCCGGGGCGGGTCGCTAGTAATAAATTAAATGAAAATTTAATGTTCGTGTAATTAAAAGCGTCGTAAATTAAGTTTTATGGCCGCAATATTTTATTGACAGATTCGTTTCGAGCCTCACGTCCCACTCCTGCTTGAGCCTCTACTCGTGTAACCCAGGAGCCTGGCCGTCGATTAAAAACCGAACAAAAAGCCATTTATAGCCGTTACAAAAAAAATATAACGACCTCTCTTGCCGGTTTGGAAATCACATAAAGTTGGCAGGTAGCGCAGGTAGAGTAGGTACAGCAGGGCGCGATCAATAGTCGAGTCCTGTCCTTCTCCTACAGCGGCGGGCGACGGCGCAGCAACAGGCGGCCGAGCTATGGCTATTAATAGCACGGCCCGCCCTCGCGGAAGTCTATCTAGTCTAGTACATCACTGGCACCTAGGTACATACCTACATCTAGGTACAGCCGGCCCGGTCCCTATCTATAGTCAACCCAATTTTCTCGCCGGACGCTTCTGAAGGGACAGTCACTTCGGGAAATGGCTTTCAAATTCGAATTAAAGGGACAAAGAGAAAACTGCCCAGAGTAAAACGGTTCTATTATTATACTTACGTCGGGATCCGTTTTACCAGCCCCGCTGGAGTAGAATTTGGTGCTTAATCATTTCCTGCGAAACAGGAAAGCGAAATAATTGTATGGGATAACAACACAAGTCCGCAAATAAAGCTTTCTTTTTTGCGGTTTACTGCGGTGAAGTCACGTACGCAGTTGTGTGACCTACTATTAAATACTACCGACAAAACGTACAATAATTCTTGATAATAGGTACTTAACTATCTATAGTCACATATATATAATCACGCCTTTTCCCTAATGGGGTAGGCAAGCGTAATCGACCTAAACAACGACCGTTCCGTCACACCTGATAAAGTTTTGAGGGTTATTTAAGATAGATTTGAGGTATATTGCTGTAGTGGCAGGTAGTCAACCCATCGCCTAAATTGCAATATACAGAAACCCTCGAATCCCTTAGCTGGTTTTTACAGCATGCTTGGGAGGAGATGCCGCTATGCAGCTGGCTCATTCTATGTTTTTCGTTCGCTCCCAGTCCAGCACGTAACTAACTATAACTAAACTCATCTGGTAAGAAATGAAGTAATTAAAACTCGACTAGTCTGAGACAACATTATCAACAATAACGTTATCATCGCTGATGGCACATCATATTAGTAGCACTCGGAAGAGATCGCACGTGCTCTCTGAGTCACGGCCGGCTGATGCAATGTATCGACCCGTTGGAGTGTGAAACCACTTGTCACTACATAGTATAAAACAAAGTCGCTTTCTCTGTCCCTATATCCCTATGTATGCATAAATCTTTTAAACTACGCAACGGATTTTGATGCGGTTTCTTTTAATGGATAGAGTGATTCAAGAGGAAGGTTTATATGTATAATACATGCATAATATAGTAGAGAAACACTGATAATTTCCGTGCGAAGCCGTGGTGGGTCGCTAGTTTAATAATCATACATTAAAGCTAGTACGTATCATTAGCATGAGGATAATATAAGTCAGTAAGATCACGAAGGTCACGGTCAACATATTGAATTGCAAATTACTTAGGTACTTACTAATTTCAACTGCTTCCGTGGTCTAACAGTCTCAGCCATGGGCTCTCGATCCGCAGGTCCCGGGTTCAATTCGGATTTGTGATGCTGTTTCTAGTTTGGTTAAAACATTGCAGGCTGATCACCTGATTGCCCGAAAATTAAGATGATCCATGCTGTCGGATGGGCATGTAAATAGTCGGTCCTGCGCATGATATATTTCTGGTCGTGACAGTCTCTCCCATCAGAATAAGAGATTGAAGGAATAGAGAGATTGGTCGCCATCACCAAAAATCGGTGGGAGAATTATTATTATTATTATTGCTTACTTATTTTGTTTCCGCTAAAAATATGCGAAGTGATTAAATTCTAAGCAGTGTCTTGAGTCATTTTCTTATTTAAATGTTTACTTTCAAGCTTCATTATAATTTTGTCTTATTTACGTAAATGGGAGACAAAAGGTTTATAAATTATTACGTAAGTAAGTAGAGTGTTACGTAAGTGAAAAGAAGAAAAACAATTTCATACATATAATTGCGCCTGTATCCCTAATGGGGTAGGCAGAGCGACAACGATCTAAACAAAGATCGTTTTGCCAAGTTTTGAGGATTGTTTAAGATAGATCATTTAGAAATTTGAGATAGATCTGTACATTGCTGTAGTGACATGTTGGCTGACAGCCCATCGCCTAAATAACAATATACTGAAACTCTCGAATCGCTTACCTGGTTTTTACAGCATGCCCGGGAGATGCAGCTAGCAAAATCTATGTAATTATTTCGATCCCAGGCCAGCATGGAAGCAAAACACTTGATTCTAAATAAGGACTGAAGAATATGATGATGAAAACTGTTCTATAACTGTATCGATTAGATGTACCATTAGTCATATGTTTAATTACGTACAGAGTCACGTATACGTACTTATTCACGTTTGTGAGGAAATCCTTGACGGCACGGAGGCATAGCAACAGCTGTCACCTTCACCGAAGCCACCGGGCCGTAGTCGGTTCACCTACATTCAGTTCAGCTTCTTCATGGTCATATGAGCCTGGTACTTGAGATCGGTTACGTTACGTCACTTTAATGCACTAAGGCCCGTATTTAATCAGCACTTGAGAGTGAGAGAAAGCAAAAATATCGCTCTCCATCTTGAGATCGCTTTATAAATACGAGCCTTAATGTGAATATGATGGAAAATGGGGAAATTTTTATGCGCACAAAATCACTAAATCTTGGCTTAAATCCTTACCTGTCATTTTCTATTACGAGAGAACTGAATGGGACGGCATCAATTTTCGTCAAGATTTAGCCTCACGGAATACCAAAATTTATTAGATAGCCCTATTTCTTTGACTTGTAAGTTCAGAAAAGGGAGGCAAATGTTTCGGTGTATTGAAAATTTAGATGGTCCTGACACTCTATCCCTCTCAGATGTAGCGAAAACGCTGTTTGGTTCCCAAGGAATAAGTATAAAGGTGGAAACATTTAGATATTACTTAAATCCCTTTGTGCCAGCAGTTCATCAGTCGACTGCAGCAGTAGCCAGTGTCGGCAGTGACTCACTGTCTTTATGTAATGTCCACGTGGCCGACCAGCCAGACTTGGCGTCGCCTGCCGTCGCCCGCCGCCGCGCTGCGCTTGCCAATAGCTGCTGCCCTGGTCATTGTAGGTCAAACATGATGAGGGCATCATCTACCCAAATAGCTTGTTAGAGGATACCCTTTATCTTTTACGGGATAGGTTAAAGAAACGCCTAGTAAACGAATATTGAGTGCAATTTTAATTTTTTTATGTTAATCATGATGCCAAGAAACCCTAGTACTTACATGCTGGACTAGAGCGAAAGAAAAATATAGAATATTCCAGCTATTTGTCCTCCTCTAATGTATAATCTACAGTTAATTGTATTGAGAGAGAGGGAAATTCAGTTTAGTGGCGCTATACTGACAACCTAACACTATTGTAATTCACAGAGAGTTCTAACCCAACCCTCAAAACTTGTCATGTGGTGAAAACAGCAATCTTGACGTAGTTTATACTTTATATACCCCGCAAGAAACACAGGCGTGATTATAATGTATGTGGTGATTGTAGGTCAAAGGCGAGCTCTGATGATGGCGATCATCTAAAATAGCTTATGAACTGTAGAATAAATCGATTTAAGTTACACGTGTACACTCGTTTTTTTTAATGAGTAGTGGTTTTAATGTTCGGTCGATTTGTTCTAAAGAAAATATGCTAATGAATCTTACTTTGTTTAAAATTAATAATGAGCGCGAAAGGACGTAAGTAATTATTATGTTTTATTTGTATTTGTATAAATAATTATGCCACTGTTGGTAATCCTTGGACTCTATATTTAGACGTTGCAGAATCGATTGTCTCCACTTTGATTATGATTTCAACAAAGAAGGCTGCTGTCTCGTGGTTATTATCAAATATTTATAAAAAAAGTGGTTGTTACACAAACCATGTCAGAACTCTCAAAATCTCTGACACCAGCGTCCATTTTTTTGACAAATGAAAAATCTGTAGTTTATTCGTTAATTTTAACCTAGGCAACTTTAACAGCGGCTGTGTCTTGGCCTCAGTCCTCTATGTAAGCTGTCACCTTTCCACTGACCTTGGAGCCGCCTGTTCCACACTGCATGGTCGAGCTCATGCATGTTAGCTCTTGACCTTGGATCCACCAGCCGCCTGCAGTCGCGCAATGCTCTTATCTCGTACACGTGGCTGCAGACGTCGTCAGACTTCAAGCTGCCTGTTCTTCTAGAGACATCTGTTTAGTGTGGCGTAGCTCCACGAGCTCATTCTCCTCACCTATTCTCTGACCATGGAGCTGCCTGTTCCACAATATGCGCTGTGGACCAGGCGATTGAGCTCATGCATAGCTCTTGACCTTGGAGCCACCACCCGCCTGCAGTCGCGCAATGCCCTTATCTCATACACGTGGCTGCACTTACCCGCCGCCGCCAGACTTCAAGGAGCCCCCCTTCTTTTACATAATGGCTTATTATATAGTTACGTCTATCCATCACGGATGAGTATATAGTATTATTAAATAATATATTATTTTTTAGTAGAAAAACATAGAATTTGCCAGCTGCATTTCCTCCCGAGCATGCTGTAAAAACCAGGTGAGGGATCCGAGGGTTTCAGAATATTGCAATTTAGGCGATGGGCTGACAACCTGCCACTACAGCAATATACCTACAAATCTATCCTAAATACCCTCAAAGCTTTGTCTGAATATTTTATTCATATTTTTTAAAGGTTAAATAGAAATTTTAATTACCTATTACGTAATTTTAATTACAGAACTTCCAACTTTTAACGATGATGTTCCTTTAATGATACATTTTTGTCGTAGGTAATTTATGTCAGTTCATTATTTTATGCTAGATCATTATTGTCAGGGAAAAGAAACAGCTGATATATTGTTGTGTTCAAACAATCCTAGTTCTGCATAAAATCTAAATTATTATCTGTGCCATTTGTTTCAGTAACTGCCTCCGTGGTCTAATGGTCAGAGCGATAAGCTTACGATCCGAGGGTCCTGGGTTCTATTCTCAGAAGGGGGGGAACACAATAGTTGATATTTGTCAAGTTATCGCTTTTTGGGGTTTTGCCAGTTTGGTTAGGACATTGCAGGCTGGATCACCTGATTGTCCGAAAAGAAGAAGCCGTCGGTCCCGATCGCTGTCCTTGATAGTGGTTGTTACTCAAACCATGTCAGAGACACAGTCAGAGGCCTAATAGCTGTGTACTAGGCGGTTTGAAAACTCTGACAGAAGAAGAAGATATGTTTCAGTATTGTATCGCAGGTTTTTGCTGACTTAGATTTGCAAACATATATAAAATCACGCTTTTATCCCTAATGGGGTAGGCAGAACAAAAACGATTTAAACAAAGATCGTTCCGCCACGTCTGACAAGTTTGAGGGTTATTCCAGATGATTACGTATATTGCTATAGTGACGGGTTGTCAGCCCATCGCCTAAATTGCAATACACCCTCGAGTCCCTTAGCTGGTTTTTACAGCATGCCCGGGAGGAGATGCAGCTGGCACATTCTATGTTTTTCTATCACTCCCAGTCCAGCATGGAAGTACAGATTTGTAGGTAAGTATATCACAAAGAAATTAAACTCCAACGTCAAAGGTCGAGTGTAGGTATTGAGTTTCTGCAAACAAAATGTTTTGTAAGATTTTTTACCTAAATCACAAATAGTAGTCCTTTGTTCGTGAGCTCGGCTCGAGCTGAGTCGGTCACGACACGACTCAACATCGCCACTTTGACGTGATTCATACAGAGTACCTACTTGTTTTATTTCTTTGAATTTTATTGAGAAATAGGGCACATGGCATATTGCTTCAATCTGAAATTGTACCTTTTGTTTAAACTTTTTAACGCTGTTACAAGTGACCGAATTTTCTGAAAACCATAAATACGAATCTTTGTTGAATTTACGAGTACTTAGGTATTACTAAGCTGGATTGAGTGCGAGATGAAATAATTTAGCAGCTGAACTAAACTTGTGTAATTATTACCGGGTGTAGGGGATAGCGTCCTGCAAACTGATAGGGGTTGCTCAGTCAACAAAACTGAACAAGTTTCACCAGGAAATTCTTTCAGGAGATGATTTTGATTTCACTCCCTGGTAGTTATTTAGTTTCGTTGACTGAGAATTCCCTATCAATTTGCGGGACGCTGTCCCTTACACCCGGTTTAAGAAGAAGAGGCGTGATTAATTTTGTATCGTGCTATATCTGTTTAAATTTATGGTCTTCATTTGAACAATACACCTATATTTGATCTCTCACTATCGCTTAAACAGTCGTATAGCATTTACGACGCCACCGTTATACAACATCCAGTCCTAAGCTGGTCGTAATAGTGTAACTGCTGTACAGGGGGACTTAATTAAACCGCGAGTATATCATATACAGGGTGATTCAGTTGCGGTTACATACAGATACAGGGCGCTCGTAGCCTGAGACCTGAGGATTGGGGATATAATTCCACTAGTATTTAACTGTATTTAGCACTTCTCGACGTTCATTGCTGCTTTTGTGTATACATGTACATAATGTATGTATGTACAATTGTACATATATATTATCACGCCTTTATCCCTTTAGCCTTTAACGACCAAAGATAAGGTCGTTCCGCCTCGTCTGACAAGTTTTGAGGGGCTATTTTAAACTGAAATGTGTATCGCTATAGTGACAGGTTGTCAATCCATCGTCGTAATCTAAATTGCATACAAAAAGCCTACTGGCTTCTGCAGAAGAGAAGATGTTGACACATTCTATACTTGTTTATCAAATATAGAAGCATGCATTTATTTCACGTTCATATATAATACATATATATATATATAATCACGCCTTTATCCCTGATTGGGTAGGCAGAGCGTAAACTACCTAAATAAATGGTCATTCCGCCACGTCTGACAAAGTTTTGAGAGTTATTTAAGATAGATTTGTAGGTAAATTGCTGTAGTGGCAGGTTGTCAGCCCATCTCCTAAATTGTAATATGCACAAACCCTCGGATCTCTTAGCTGGCTTAGCTTATTTCACGTGTGTAGCACATAAATTGAGATGCAGCGATGTAGAGAGTCGACCTTGTAACAAGGAGAGATGAGGCGCACCAGTGGAAGTGGAAATACATCCAATAAACCAGTGAGGTACACCTGCGCAGGGGGGCGAGGGGGTGGAGGGGGATGGAGGGGGAGGAGCTCGTAAATTCCCCTATCATTTGTGTGATTGTGACTATTTGGGAGGAATTGTTGGTGGGTGCAGACGGGCGGGAACAGATGGATCTTATATAGACGACTTTAAGACACAATCTTAATAGGATAGAGAAGCTGACATGTCGAATTTAGATAGAATTTTATCATTGTTATTATAAATGTACTAAAACTTTAAATAAGCAAATGACAACCAAAGCTATGTATTTACTTCATAGAACCAGTTAATTTATGTTACCTAGATTTAAGTTACTTAATACAAGAACCAAATTGTTGTATTTTGTTAATTAAGTATAGTATTAGTTAAGTATCTTATAATTAACTCTCACGAATATTGCAATACGCTATTATAAGGGGTATCATGTGTTGGACTTTACAATATTATAACTTTAAATAAATCCTAATGTACCATGTGATTCGCAATAAATAAATATGAAATATGAATATGACTAAAGTTTGACGTCGATTTCTTTTATCAAATTGACGACTTTTATCCCAATTATTACTACTAGACTTTGTACTGTTTTGAGAAGGCAAATCTTTCCGTATTTTAATAAAATATAGACTACAATAATAATAAAGCTCACGTCAACAAAGTGTAGAAACAGGCTGACGTAATTGCATCATGCGATCCGCAAGTTTATTTACGTTCAATAGGTTATCGCAGGATTAAAAGATTTTATGCAAAACATAAACAAAACACGGTCTTATTACCAATTGTATCAATACCTATCGCATAGGCGTAGCCAGGCTTCAATTTTGGGGGGTTCACATCACGTGAAAAAAAGAATGGCTTTTCCATACAAAATGTTCACCTCGATCAGACAGTTTCTATGGAAATGCCGAATTGTTTCACTTCCTAAAAAAAATCCTGCTGATAGTTGTTCAGTGTCATTGACTCAGATCAATCTAATAGAATCAGTTTGCGGGACGCTGTCCCTTACACCTGGTATAGAAATACATCGCTAGAGTAGCGAGCGCGTTTTTTTTAAATAAATCAAATAGGTACTAAAATTCCTTGTAAACAAGTAATAGTAGATATTCAAAGAACTCACACACCTATAAAAACTTCTTCTGACCGGGGAGGTAATTACTAATCTGCACTAATGAGCTGGTCAAACCTTGATGCCTTGCACCCTGTATGGATTTTGTGGGAGGTTTGAACCTCCAAATCCCTCCCTCCCCCCTGGCTACGCCTATGACCTATCGCTGTACTACTGTGCACTGTACAGTAAAGCATCTTTACGGCAATGTTGCAGGCTATAAGTTTTATGGTCATTATCACTAGGAACTAAACTAAACTACTACTAAAGATTTGATTGCACTCCAAATAAACCGCTGGTCTACATCCCCCGGGTATATCGCGTGGATTCCCTCCATCTGCTCCAGACCCTCGGTATCAACCGCTGACGAGGCAGGATTGATCAGGTAACGAGCCTGCTCGAATGTAAATATTTTAGAAAAGAAACTCTATTTTCATTCTTTTTCTTTGTTGACGCATTACTTTAACCAAGAGAAAAGTGTTCTAATACTTTATATATATATTTTAAATTTAAATATTATAATATATGTTAGGTTGGAATGTTCAAACTCTGTTACCTCAAAGATCCATAATTTTTGTCCCAGAAAAATGATTTTCTGAGCCCTGTCCCGGCGCCACTTCGTACCATATCCTACAAGCCGGTCTCTATTACGTCTTAAAATTAAACGTTTTTTGTATGATTTATAAAACATAGGTACACATAATCATCGCTTGGTAATCTAATCAGTAATCAATCAAGACATCACACTATTGCTTAAGTATAATATAAGTAACGAATCTATGAGTCACCTCCTGAATTCGGAGTCACCTGTTCATCCGTACTCCTGTGCTACATAACGTACCCACATCCGCTGTAGTAATCTTATAGTGATGTTGGTCGGTGTTGAGATAAGATTACGATAATATCAACATCTAGAAGCCTGTACCTACACTATATCGATGGATGTACGTCCGGATCCAAAGTTTATCTAGTTGACGTGTGGATGAGGTCAGAATAAAATCGTTACTGTCTTGTGAGATTGCAGTCTTGATGCAAACTTTTTGATGTAAATTCGAACAGAAAATCAATAAACTACATCTAGAAATGCTATCGATTCGTGGAGGGCACAACTAACTAAATCTTGACTAAAATTATTGGTTTCCCTTTCTGTTCTCTCAAGACAGAAAATGACAGGTATTAGTTAAGTCATGATTTTTGCAACTACGAATTGGTACCAATATTTCTTTTCTCAAGAGATTGCATCCTTAATACAAACATATTTTATATCCTTTTATAAACCATTAATGTAGAAATAATAACCTCACAGCCGTGCTTTGGGGCGGGGCACCCAAGAGTGTTCAAGATTAAACTCCAGCACAAACTAATGTTTAAGAAAATATCCCATATTTTCTCATTTCGCAAATAGTAGAAACTTATCAAGCTTACGTAAGAGTAGCTCAGCATGTCCGATCGCAACAGCCAGTATTAAGTATAATATTGCAATAATGTGTATGTTGTAGTGTAGTTTGGTTGCAAATGGCGGCTACCGCTGCGCTGCGGCTGCGCGTGCGCCATTTCCTACCACATTAGCCGTGATTGAGCCGTTCCAGGAGATAGCTATGGTTTGTGCAATCTGTGGCTAACAAAGATCTACCACTTGTAGACCTTGTTTGTTTTCTGTTTGAATGCATGAAAAGAAGTTTCATTCTTGTGCGGAATAGCGCCGCTATTTCTTCAGATATTTCATGACATAAAGATCAATGTTATGAAATAAAGGTCAATATTGTGAAATTAAGAAAAATGTTACGTAATTAAATATTCTCGTACCAAAATAATTTGGCTGAAAACTTTACCTGCTATTTCGATCGACTGGAACCACAACATGGTAGCTCTATCTGCGGTGTACAAAATATTTTATTAGAAGAAGCCTAGTCTATTGATTATATTGGTCTATGGTGGGTACTTATCGTAAAGTTTATTCTCATGTTGCTGTGCAAAGTATCGCTCAGTAGTTGTGTAAAATCAGACCTAATCCAATAGTTTTTATAGCCGTTTTCTGCTACCGGTTAAGTAAGTTACAAATTGATATCTTAAGTTATTGCCGTACATTATAGCTTAGCTTATTTTAAACTTAAGTAAAAGTGGTTAGGTAAAGAATTACCTAGTTAAAGATTATGCTTTAAAATGTGGCATAACTTAAGCGGTTATTGATCAAAATATTAAGTGGTCAATCTTTAGTATGTCGTTTTGATAGGTTTCTCCTCCTTTTGCAATAGAAACCGTCATTTCTGGTTTTACAATTTTAAGTATGACTAATAAATAGCTCACAAAATGAGAATATTTGATTAATCGCATTACCACACTCAAACTAGTAAGTAAATTACAAATCGAATTGTTCAGTCTAATTCGATTTCAATTCCGCTGAAAACTCTATCGAATATAGCTATATATTCGCTCAGTAGTCATAGTTAGGCTCGTATTTATAAAGGAATCTCAGGATTAAGAGCAATATTAAGTATGCATTTGACAGGCCACATAGTACTGAAATGACGTAGAAATACGAACTCAAAGTAGCTATCAGTCTCAAGTGCTGTGGATTATTTCGGGCCATAGTTAGTACATCGACAAGGAATGATGTTTGTTGGCAAATTGAATCGGACATGTTTCGGCGCAAAGCGAGCAGTTGGCAGTTGGAGACGCTCCAGAGAACTCCTGGAGTTAGTAGTCTGTGGTTTAGGTATGTCTTAGGATGATTTGATAATTAGAATCTTCGCGAAAATCCTAGGGTATTTGCGAAAACGCGGATAGTTAGACAATGGTGAAAAAAGTCAAATCAGGATTTTCGGGAAAAAACTCGGCGTTCTAGTAATATTTGATATCCTTAACTCCGATTAGATCTGGCTAGATTTAATCTTATTTTGACTTTTTAAATAACATGCGTTTATGATTGAAATTTAAAAAGTCAACCTATACGAGGAGATTCTGTTTATGGGCGCGATAACCGACCAATCAGCGTTCTTATTTCAGTTAAGGATATCAAATGTTACTAGAACGCTGAGTATTATCGAAAAGAACTGTCTTTTCCCAGTAAGAATTGATAATGGTCCCACCATTGTCTAATTATCCGTGTTTTTGCATAATCCCTAGGATTAAACAATCATCCTACGAGATATACAGGATATACATGTATATATACTTTAGATAAGAAATTTTAATAATCTCAATTCCACAAAACTATGAGCCAAAAAACGATTTTATTTTATCAAATACCTTCTCAAAATTAGTTCTCAAAGTAGGTATTAAATGAGAAATGGGAAAATAAGTGACACCCCTTTTAGCTACTCTTCTGAAATATGTACGAAATTCGTGTTTTAAACTTTTTTTGATTAATAAAGTATTCATCGAAATTCTTGATTATTTTATATCCTAAAATGCTGTGCTTGAATATAAACTAATTATATCTTTGATCATACAACCAGTGCGTGCTTTCTTGTTTTGTATTTATTTATTATCATTTTACAATAAACTTATATCTATTACAATAGTTCTTGTTTTGAAGGATTTTTTAAAATATTCTAGGAATCTGTAATCTCACGTTTGAATACCCAATTTGCCACAGCCGGTAACCCTGTAGTCGCTAGTTGGTACGAGCCGACACCGCCACACCACCACTATCGCAGTTTTCTGTTACTAAGTACTAGGCCCGATTCTAGATTTGCTGGCTAAAACTAAAACTAAAATCTGTTTGTCACTTTCGGACTAAAAACATTGGGAAAGGACAGGAGATCTATTCTCTCCGGTTTTTGATTTATATTCTGTGGTTTTATGCGTTGCCTGTCATTTTTATCCGCCGTCATATGATATGGCGGATAAAATTGGCAGAAATACTGGGCAAAAGCGCGTCAAAATCTAGCGGACAAAGTGTAAAATCATAGAGTATAAATCGCCTGACCTTTTTCAGCCTTATTATTTTGAAAGTGACATACAGATTTTAATTTTAGTTTTAGCCGGTGGAATCTAGAATCCAGCCCAGTATGTACCTACCTACCAGCAGGTATGTACATGTAAAGGTAGGTACTAGAGAAAGCGATAAGCAACCAAACTGGATGTAACCAGTTAATACAGGGTCTGCAATTTAGATATCAATCACTGTTATTAACTTTATTATAATGAGTCGTGTATTTTGCTATCTTATTTAATTGTTGCTCAGATAAGATAATAAACATTTGTAATATAAATGGCTAGGTAAAAGTGAATTTTAAAGGAGAGATAGAGCAATTTCAATTTTGTAGAGTACAAACTTTTTGCATGAATTCTGCTTCACTGCCTACTGATTTTCCGAAGACGAATTCTATGATTCAATTTTGCATTAAGTACCTATCCTTTTATTTACAAATTCCATGAAGTATTGCTACGATATTGCTACGGCGTAGCAATAATTGATCCTTGATGCTACGAAAAAGAATTCATAAAAATGACGCTTTCCTATTACATATTGAAAAGCTCAATGTTTAGAAACTATAAATTGTATACTTTGCTTAGAAACTATCTGCAGGTTCTACTAGAACACTTTATAAACAGACGCTAGTACATATTTTTTTCTTTTATTTGGCGTGCCGCCATCTCGCGGCGGTCGTCATCAGCTTGTGGACTATGCCAAGCTGTCTCTCACGGAATTATAACTAATTGCTTTAGTACGCAAACATCATGTTATTTACTTACCTACTGTAACAGTATCACTCAAAAAATTGATTAGGTAACTGTATCTAGAAGTTTCCTCACGAAATAAACTGGCTAAGCGCCACGTCGAGTCCAAACTCCATACCAACTTTTATTTTTGAGTATTTTTTGTACATACCTACGGGAGAATAGATCAGGCTCACTTATACACTAGAAAGGTGATCTTTTTCGAGAGGAATGCCAGGATAAGTAGATCCACCCTAAAAATCAATTGCAAAGTACTGAAAAAGATTTCTCATTCTTGGGTGTCGTTAAAGCAACACCCGCACACTTCTTGCATATGTGTTAGTTCGCTCGCACGCGAACTACGCAATGCATGCCATGCGGGTGATAAATAAAGAAACAGCCGAGGAAGCCCGCATCACTCTACATATCTACACTTTGAGAGGATTGCTTTCGAGTTATCCTTTGGTGTCAAAAGAATTTTGCGATAAAAAGAACTTGGAATGAATGTCGGTATAATTAGGTATCAAAAAACGTGGTTGGATACTTTATTTATATTAATTAATAGGTAATATTTACCAACAAGCGAATAATGTGCGCTGCAGAGATAATTTATTAAGATAGAACACAAAAAATATGTCCTTTGACACCTTCACTACCGTATATTCCTACCAATATAAGCTTCTGGTAAATTCATAAATAGATGGCTTGTTGTGACATCAGGTGTTCGAATTGCACGGATGTGTACGGATAAGTTTGCGTGTCGTGTATTGACGCGGTGTAGTGTGTGTGTGGTGTGTATTGGTGGATAACAACACAATACCTTGCAGTTTCTAGACCGTTCTATTGATACGATTATTGGCAAATGAGACGGTTACTTCCTCAGCGCTACAAATACCAAGATCTAAAAAATCGTGATTGATTTCATTCCCTAGGAATAAAATATTTTTGTGGTAAATAGTAGCATTCTAAATTATATGGATTTCTATAGGAAATTTCATTTAGTGTTTTCTGAATCATTGAATTCAAATACAAACTTTTTTGTTTATAGGTAATTTTGGTACGGCCCAGATAGCTGTGCAAAAATTACAAATATAAGTCATCATCATAAATTTAAGAGCTCTGCTCTTGTCGGTGGAGTAATCGCGAATATTATTCCTTTTTTAGGCAAATTTTGGTGGTGGTTTCCCTCTTGCCTTCTACACAGCTGTATATGAAGCGGAGCTAAATATATAAGCACGTGTGGGTAAAGTTTTATCGTCTATTTAATATATATATATTAAAGAAAAAAAAAACAACGAAAGTGAATTTCGGACGAGTATATTTTTGGAGCACAATGGAATCATCCCGTGAGACGTTTTGTTTTCGCGAACGCATAGCAACAGATCATACCCCTCACTTCATACCACGAACACAACGCCGACGTTGCTAACTCGGGCCAAGTTATTAAACATCATCGATTCTAGGAAACATGAGCGATGGGAGCGACCCGGCGGCTGGCGGCCGGCGGCCAGCGGCTGAATCAAACCAATGAGAAACCACCAAGTATTGAGTAGGTACAGTCAGGTGACTTATGCTTATGAGTCGATGATTTACCATGGAGTTTATTGAATTCGATAACAAGTTTATGAGTGTATTGATGGTGATTTCGAATTTCATAAACATCAACATTTCGGTGTAATTTGTTGTAGTTGTACATACATACATACTATCACGCCTGTATCCCTTATGGGTTACTCAGAGCGTGAACAACCCAAACAAAGGTCGTTTCGCCACGTCAGACAAGTTTTGAGGGTTGTTTAAGATAGAACTGGATATTGCTGTAGTGACAGGTTGTCAGCCCATCGCCTAAATTACAATATACCCTCGAATCCCTTAGCTGATTTTTACATGCCTAGCATGCCCGGGAGGAGATGCAGCTGGTACATTCTACGTTCTTCTGTCCCAGTCCAGCATGGAAGTTGTTGTAGTTGTGATAGCTAGAAATATACTACGACCCAAAACTATTGACAAAAATGCAGGTAGCTTTAATATGGCAACACATTGATTATTTTGTATGAAAAATTAGGTGATGACAGTTGAAATTATTTTAGTTCCGTTTCAAGACTTTGAATCAAAGACAGTCATATAACTTTTACACGATTTTATCTCTCATCAATTTTACGAGTAATAGTTCTTCATTTAGCTGTGAGCTGTTACCCTTCCACGCATCGGAGAGCACGTTAATGTCGCTGTATTTGCATCCACGCTGTCACTCGCTGCGATGGGCGGCGAGCGTGTCGACTCGCGAGCCAACGCTGCGCGTGCGACGGCGACGCTCCGTCTGCCGCGGGCGAGCGTTTTCCTCCTACGAGCCACTTTTAACCGCAAACTTCTTACAACAATGATACATCGGCTAGATTGAACTCACGCACGCAAGGAAATTTCCAGATATATACATATAATTACGCTTTTATCCCTAATGGGATAGGCAGAGCGTAAACGACATAAACTAAGCAAAGCCAAAGACGTTCCGCCGCGTCTGACAAAGCTTTGAGGGTTATTCAAGAAAGATCCGTAGTGACAGGTTGTCAGCCCAATCGCCTAAATTACAATATACTGAATCCCTCGACTGAATACTGAGTCCCTTAGCTGGTTTTTACAGCATTCCCGGGAGGAAATTCAGCTGGCACATTCTATGTTTTTTTCTCGCTCCCAGGCCAGCATGTAAGGCATTTCTAGACACAGATAGGAAAATTCACAAACTATGATTTTCGGGAATCTGTCTTCACATATTGAAGTCATCAATTTTCTGGCACACTGTCGATAAGGTGACAGTAGATGTTATAAAAGAAAATGATGCTACATTGTCGGTATTTCCGCTGGTGACACGTCTCCCGGGACGTTTTGTAATATAACTGAACGTGACACGTACAAATGACGACAGAAGGATTTTCTGGGGATGGTGCGAGGCTGGACACCTGCCAGCACTGGCTCCATCTAGACCTTGAGCTGCTTAGCAACCAGCTTTTGGCTGAGAGCAGGCAGCAAAAAGCAATGACGTAAAAGGAACGGTACAGCTGCGGGTAATTGGACGGTGGACGTGCGGCCGACGGGTGTTCAGCTGACAGCAAATATAGTTGACTGACGTGACAGACGCAGAACCATAATTTTCCGATTCTACGAAAAATCTCGAATGTAGCGGCTTTTCCTTTTCTATTTAAACATTAGTCTCAAAGAACAAAAGAAAAAAAATAAACATACATCACGCCTACATTTCTGATAGAATAGGCAGAGCGACAACGATTTAATAAAATATTTATTGCCATATTTTATGTTTTTTATGGGATATTTCAGATAGGACTCTATTTTTCTGTAGGCAATTCGTAGTTACAAAAGTCACGACTCATTTTCTATCATTAGAGAACAGAAAGAGACGGCAATAATTTTAGTCAAGATTTAGTTAAGTCGTGCCCTCAACGAATCAATAGCAATAACTATTATTGTCAGACAGACCATCTTCTTAACTTTACTGAAATACACCAAAATCGTTGGGCACCTTTAGGTACTACCTATTTAATTCTGTGTTTTTATGACTCCCAATCCTGCAATTTAAAACATGATGAAATAGTCCGATTAACTAAGTATGAATAATTAATGTCGCGAACGTATTCGGTGTAATAACGAAACGGTTTAGCAAGCGTGTATTAATTAGCACATGTCTATATTTATTAGTTGTCTTGTTGAAAAGTGACTTTTCCTCTTCTATTTAAACATTGGTTTTAAAGGACAAAAGAAAATATACAATATGATGAAATATATGAACCGATTAACTAACTTAGTAGATATGAATCGTTTAGCAAAGCGAAAGTATTCGCTGTAATTAGTTCGGCGAGCATGTCTACTCGCGCATGTCTATACTTGTCGTCTTTTCATCGTACGATGCGCATGCGTCACTTCAAACGACGGTTTCACGTCCGCTTGTTACTCAGCTGTTGCTAGGCCGATAACGAATGAGTCGCCGCTGAAATCGTGATGAAATCAATGGCGATAGGTATTCAATTAATTGGAGTTTTTGGACTTCACATTTTGAGCGGATTTTGAAATCACTATATATCACAAAAAGGTACGAGTAATGGTAGCATTATTAATAAACCAGGAAAGAAGGAATATTTAACAATTCACGATAGTTAATAATATGTTTTGTGTGGGAACAGCACAAACCCACACGGTAAACTCACGGTTAAGGTCGAGAGCGGGTTCATTAACTGTAGTAAAAATACCGACTGAAACTGAACTTCTACTTCCTCTGACGACAGATGTTGTTTTACACACATAAGTACAATTGAATATTCTATTATAATTAAATAAATAATAACCTACAGGTCGAGGTAATATTTGTTTCTAATTGAATAAGGAAATAACGCACAAATGTCATGGAATTGCATCATTATATCGTCATTACCCGACTTTCTAGGTATCTAGATATCTTGTTAACCTCTGGTCTCACAACATCTATGTTTCTTGTTTGGTTTTCTCTGTTTTGAACCGCAAGTTTATCTGTTTTATATCTGTGGTGATGCGATCAGCTGATCAGTGGTCGGCGATGCATCATGATTGGCAGGTTCGATAGCTGACTCGCCATTTATAGAGATACTTTGACCGTTGAAGCGTGTTGACCTTACAGATCTGAGCTAGAGTACAAAGTATTACTGTTAACGGGTTTCTATCTGTAAAATTTAGTTATTCTACGGTGCTCTCTCTTTATCACATACAAACACACGCCTTTATCCCTAATGGGGTAGGCAGAGCGTAAACGACCTGCTCAAAAGGTCGTTCCGCCACGTCTGACAATGGTAGGTATATTGTCAGCCCATCGCCTAAATTGCAATATACTGAAACCCTCGGATCCCTTAGCTGGTTTTTACAGCATGCCCGGTATTTCCTATACAGGTGGCACATTCTATGTTTTTCTCTCGTGCCCAGTCCAGCATGAAATATATAACGCATCATATCACTGATGCGTTATTACGAAATACAAAGCAATTTAAGACATTTAAGGCGTTTTCTATGTCGCAACATTTCACTCAATTTAATGAAATTATTTGCTTTCCAAATATTATAAAGAAGACAACAAATACGATCAAAGACAAGGTAAATATAATTACACTTTGATTATCTGTAAACTCTTCATCGCAGAAACGGACCATCGAGACAATTTGCAACTTACATGACAGAGATGACACTTGCATCAATATCAAAAACTTATCAGCAATTATAACAAAATGGCGCCAGCACGTGCATGTTTCAGTCCAACAAATTATCCATCTGTCTGCATCTGCACCCATTTCCTTGTAACACAGTTTATCTAAACGTCTGTCTTGTGTCCGCTATCTCTCCGATAGTCCGGTATCTGTCCACAGGTCACCCAGGTTGCGCTGGAGCTCGCCACAGTTCCTGATCTTGAGGCGAGGGTTGCAGACTTTCCAGGTCATAATGTCACACGCGACACGCGCGGCGCAAAGATTGTAAACGGTATGAAAGTCCGGACAGGGAAAGGTCCAATGCGACAAAACCAGGCAGGCCTTTCAGAACGTATTGCAAAGAAAAAAATATGAAAGACTGGCATCTGTCCATAAATTGAAAATGCTGTCTGCATGTACTGTTCAAATTTTCTGGTTATTTGATGGCTAGATTATGTTGAATCGATAAAAAAGTTCCTAAAATATCATAGCATGAAACTCATTTGTCAGGTTTAACTATACAAATCTATTCTGTTGAGAAGCGACCTTCTCTCCTAATGAATAGAATTGAACGGGATCAGATCCCCTGCTTCACGTGCATACGTATGAGGTTCCTACGTGACCTTACAAAGAGCTTGTATCTAGGTCGTGTGGTCGTTACTACTGGTCGGAGTCTAGTTATCTATAATAGCCGGTTAGTGTCTGTACATGGATGATATTATGTTATGTCTTTATATGACGAGCTGCTCTTTTGTGCTTGTATCTTTTGTCTTAAACTGACGTCATCTTGACGTTAATTGGGTCGGAAAATGTTGTAATCTTTTGTTACAATATTGATAGCGTGTTGGATGGAACACACACAAATATTTAGTGACTCATAATAAGTCATAATATATTATTTTAACGATTGCGAAACTGTTCAGCAAATACCGAAAGCGGTAGTCAGTTGAAGAAATATTTGAAGAGACAATAAAATTTATTATGTTTGCCGTGACGTAAAGTGAGAACAATTCTAATTCCCAGTAAAAGGAAAATCTGAGTCACATAAATAACACCATCGCAAATAATTGGAGGTGTTCTAGCGTTTCATGGAAACCAATTGTTAGTTGTAGATATTTTCCATGATAGTTATCGGATATTATAGTATAATGTGTTAGTTGTTCTGGCTAATGGTGGATGCCATTAGGGCGATAATTGCTTGGCTACGTGACCGGCGGGCAGTGCACAGCGGCCTGCGGCCTGCGCGCGGTAATTGCTCCTATTAGCTGCAAAACGCTTGTTGTTAAGCAGGTAGGTGTAGTGTGGGTGAGGTGAGGAAAACCACGGCACGCAGCCAGCTCTGTACTGCAGACTAATCACTTCTAGAACAATCAAGGTTTCCTTTAGATCGATTAATGCCGAAAATCAAAACAACTATTGAGGCTACTCTTTTGTGGGTTTGACAGTGGAATTCACTTCGACGTTTCGACCCTTTACGAGGATCTTCATCTGAAGAGAAGAATGTCACTCTACACTACCCGTCAAGTGTTCAAACTATTAAGTTAAGGAAACCTGCAGAAGAGATATTTTTAGAAGTGATGTTTTTGTCATAATATCACTTTTATCATTTAATTAATTTTCATTATAACAATGTAGATATTATCTTTTGCATTTGTGTGTCATAAACATTATAGACTTTAGATAAAACAGTAGTCATTATTTCTAGACTTTTCTAAATCAATGACCCAACATTGAGCAGTTGACTGAGGCCTTTTTTATTATTTTAGCCATGGAAGAGGCAGCAACCATCCCTCTGACACCATAACTCATCAGCGCTCACAGCCTGCACATTTGCTGCAAAGTAAAATTGAGGTTGGAAAACCAATCTAACAAATGCCAGATTAGTTATAGTAATTTTTGAGGTGAAACCTTACACCTAGTTATTGTTGTTGACTAACTAAGTGTTATCGAATATTGACTGCAGTAGCTGAATCATATCCGATTAACGATTAATCATACATACTGAAATCGGACCATCGATTACGTTTTACATATAATCCCTAATCGCGTAGCGGTAGGCAGAGCGTACACGACCTCAACAAAGGTGGTTCCGCCACGTCTGACAAAGTTTTGAGGTTTATTTAAGATAGATTTGAAGGTATATTGCTGTAGTGACAGGTTATCAGACCATCACCTAAATTGCAATATACAGAAACCTCCGGATAGCTTAGCTGTTTTTTACAGCATTCCCGGGAGGAAATCCAACTAGCACATTCTGTATTTTTCTCCCGCTTCCAGTCGAGTATGGGTGTCAGAAAAAGCAACATATTCGACTCATTTTAGTTTAGCAACTGTAATCTATATCTACATTATACGTATATATCTACAATAGAAAAATACTTCACCTATAATCCTAGATCTAGGTCCTAGATCATTTAGGAAGTAGGCGCAGATACAACGGGAAAATTCATAATAATTAAAGTCGTTACATATCATGTGTAGATTGATGACACCCTGTATAGAAACAGCAAGCATATATGTATGTAGATATTGTATGTTATAAGACAAATGTGAAGTGAGAAAGAGAAGCCCGGCCTTCTGTTCCGCGTTGAGTCGCTAAGCATTGTCAGCAATTGCAATATACAGAATCCCTTGGATCCCTTAGCTGGTTTTCACAGCATGCCCGGGAGGATGTGCAGCTGGAACAATCTATGTTTTTCTCTCGCTCCCAGTTCAGCATGGAAGAATTACCTATTGGTTAAACTAATGTAAGTATTTGTATGCCAGTATAATTTTACACAAAAAATGTTTATTTAAGTTATTAAAAAAAGTACTTTCAAGTAGCCTTGTAGTGTAGAGACACCGCCTCCACGACTTTAGCCTTAAATTAGTAGTGTTGCAAATTGTATTCCTTTTATTGCGCATTTTTTTTTTTTTTAATTTATTACGTTTTAAAAAATAATTCTTCATAGCGATTACATAAGGCACGCAACAAAAACCTGTATAGAGGTTATACGTCTTCAGAGCTCGACACTCTCGAACCGTCTACAGCCCACATCGCAGCCTAATCGGGTTCTATCAGTATCAGGGTACGTATCAGGCCGTCAACGCAATGTTTATTATAAGTTATAACCTGGCAATAATAAAATACTAGTGAGATGGTGATCTTTTTCCACCCAAATGTATGGTGCACCTAAAACATAGGTAAAGTGCAATAAAACTTGCAATATTTATGTAAGCACACACGTCACACACTTAGATCACCCGCTGCATCGTGAGCGGAGCGCAGTGGTGCTCAGCCACGTGAGCTGCGCCGGCGCAGCGCGCAGGCAGATGGCAACAGCAACGCGCATAGAGTGCCACAATGGAGTACTGTTTCAAGCTATCAAAGAGCACTTTTCCGCGGCAATTTCAGCCAAGCGACGGATTTGACCTCTGCTTTCTATAGATACCGTTCCTCCTTAGATCACCCGCAGCGCGCGGAGTGCTGCGCGGTCACGTGAGCTGCGCCGGCGCATATGGCAACAGCAACGCACGCACAGAACGACAAAGGAGTACTGTTGCGAGCTCTCAAATATCACTTTTCCGAGGCAATTTCACCCACGTGAATAATTCACGGAGGTTTTCTAAGGCCACAAGTAATATGACACTTTCTTTTTCACCAACAGTCTCTGTGTTAAAGCAACGTCAATGTTGATCCATTTCAACGGAATAAAATAGCACCATCGGCCTGTGCTACTAGGCAATTTGAAAACTCTGACACCAGGGTTCTTCGGGTTGTTGTTCGACTCGAGAATCCACTCGCTAAGAAGAAGAAACCTGATAAATAAACGAATACTGTAGTACTATTATATACTCTGTGCCAATACCATAATTCTTACTGCGCTCATTATCGTATTACACTTCCAAATACGGACGACAGCCAGCGATGATGATCGTGTCTGAAGGCTGCAACTTGTCAAGAAACTATTGCTCAGAAGTAGGTGTTTACGATACGACACCCGCGGGAATGTAGATGGGGTTGACCTTTTAAAACGTTCTTTTGACTCATCGCTGTGAAATACACAATATACAAACAATACAAAACAAAATTCTTTATTGCACAAAGAAACACATACAATAGAAATAAAAAGGAGCAAACGTGACAGTACATTATAGACAGCCTTATTGCTAAAGCAGCAATTTCTACCAGGCAACCTTTGGGTATGGAAATTGTACAAGCAGAAAGCGGACACATACATATATATAATCACGCCTTTATCCCTAATAATGCAGAGCGCATACGACCTAAATAAAGGTCGCTCCGCCACGTCTGACAGAGTTTTGACGGCTATTTAAGATATTGCTGTAGTGACAGGTTGTTAGCCCATCGCCTAATTTGCAATATACTGAAACCATCGGATCCTTTAGCTGGTTTTTACAGCATGCCCGGCAGGAAATGCAACTCGCACATTCTATGTTATTCTCTTGCTCCCAGGCCAGCATAGAATAAATACACATGTTTACAAAATCGTACAATAATATTGAATGTCACCTCTTTGTTTATTCATGTTTGAATAATGAAACTGAACCGGATGTCAACTAAAGGACCTTGACCAAATGCTCTCCATCCACGATCCTCAGCAGGCGGAGAACTTTCGTTTGTATGTAATTGTAGAAACGGAATCTGGAAAAATCCGTTAATTTGCAAATAATAGCTTTATGTTTGGTAAGCAAGAAATCGACTTTTGATTAAACATGTCATGTGCTGCCGGCTTGACATGACTCACTGTATTTACTTATTATTACTTCCTTATATGGATGTATTGACAAAAGGAAACTGTTTTGGGAAACTGAAATAAATTGAACAACTAGGTCAATTCTTTGAAATTTCACATTATTATTACGTAGTTCGAATAAACGTTATGGAATCAATTTGCTAGCCATCAATAGACACTAGACTATCAGTGTCAGTTAGCAGATCAATTGACGAGTGACGTCACAGCAAGTGCACAGAACTGACGATTGAAGCGGTGCAGAGCGGTGTGCGCAAGAGTCTTGTCACGCGCTCCAGGAGTGATGTGCGTTGCTAGGCAACGAGTCTTCGCAGATGACCAAAATGGTTAAGTAGCTGATATCGACGAGATCGTAGGTTCGTTTTGGGAACCATTGCTAATGCTAATTAAATTGACAGTTGTCCTGATATAATAAATTATGTCTCGAGGTCATATAAAACCATTTTGACTTCGAAATGCTGACACCAGGATCAGACTCTGCTGAACTGAGAGAGATAGAAAAAATATAGAATATGCCAGCTGCATCTCCTTCCGGGCAAACTGCAAGAATCAGCTAAGGGATTTAAGGATTTCAGTATTGTAATTTAGGCGATGGGCTGACAACCTGTCACTAAAGCAATATACAGATCTATCTGGATAACCCTCAAAACTTGTCAGACGTGGCGAAACGAGCTTTATTTAGGTCGTTACGGTCTGCCTACTCCATTAGGGATAAAGGCGTGATTATGTGTGTTTGTGTGTTCGGATGTGTAGGAACAGACTCATTCTGGCTAACTAAGCTCAATACAAAGATGAAAATAATTATACGTGTTTACTGTGAAGCAATTGAAAAAGGAAATATAATTGTAAACATACCATATTTGTAACAAGATTTGCGTCAAGCGTGCTCAGGCAATGTAGAACTGCGTGCGCAAGAGTCGATCATGATGGTATCACGCATCTCTAGAGTGATGTAGGCTTAGCAGGGCTTGTTGCTAAGAGATGTGATGAATCAAAGATTTTTGCAGTTTTTGCTGCTTCATTTAGAATAGCGCTGATTTAAGGAGTGTTCGAGACATTGACATTTTAAGTATCCTCTTGTGTTCGGATATCTTGCAAATATGTATTTGTAAACAAGTGCCAAGAAAAATAAAATCAATATCATCTCCGTAGCTTATTTTCGAATTCCTCGGGGTTGGCTACCTAATCTATTAGGTGATGGAAGAAAATAAATAAAATACCTACATAAATATAATCACGCCTTTATCTCTTTTGGGGTAGGCAGAGCGTAAACTACCTAAAGAAAGGTCGTTCCGCCGTTTGTAGGTATACTGCTGTAGGGGCAGGTTGTCAGCCCATCGCCTAAATATACTGAAACCTCCTGGGTATTTAAACACCAGCTAAGTGATCCGACTTAGCTGATTTTTAAATGCCCAGGAGGGAATGCAGCAGGCATATTCTATGTTTTTCTCTCGCTCCCAGTCCACCATGGAACAAAAAATAATGCTTGGATTAATTAAAGAACCTAAAAATCAAAATTACTGTGTTACATTATTGTAGATTTTGTCTACAAGCGGAAAAATCTAAAGAAATAGCTGATTACTAGCTAGTTTTTTTCATAATGAGTGGTTACTTGAACTGGAAGGCAATCAAAGCGGTGCGGCAAGCGCCGGAGTCGATCAGATCGCTATCATCGTCCATCACGCAGTGGGAAGATGCTCAGCGCTGTTGCTAGGCAACGGATGTGACTGAGGCAACGTCTTCTTATCTTTGCCGACGTGAGTGACGGAAGTTGACGTACGTTTTAGTTCATTATATTTTTTGTTTGTTGTAGAGTTTTCTTCCACGCTGGACTGGGAGAGATAGAAAAACATAGAATGTTCCAGCTGCCCTTCCTCCCGGGCATGCTCTTGAAGACAGCAAAAGGGACTCGAGGGTTACAGTGTATTGTAATTTAGGCGATAGGCTGACAACCTGTCACTAAAGCAATACATATACAATCTGAAATTGCCCTCAATTTTTGTCAGACGTGGCGAAAGCGCCTTTTAAGAGGCGTTTAACGCTCTGTCTACCCCGTAAGGGATAAAGGCGTGATTTATGTATGTATGTATGTAAGAGTTTTCGTTTTGTTTCCGTAGCGCATTGATTCCACGATATATGACATGACATGACAAATTAATTTTATCATGACTATGCACTGATTTTCATTTCTTATATACATACATATAATCACACCTTTATCCCTAATGGGGTAGGTAGAGCGTAAACAACCTAAACAAAGGTCGTTCCGCCACGTCTGACAAAGTTTAGATTTGGACGTATATTGCTGTAGAGAACGGTTGTCAGCCCATCGCCTAAATTACAATATACTGAATCACTCAGATCCCCTAGGTTGGTTTTTACAGCATGTTTGAAAGGAAATGCAGCTGGGTCATTCTATGATTTTCTCTCACTCTCAGTCCAGCAACATTTTTTATATCATTTTCATTATCATCACCCACATCTTCAACAGCTTAAATCCAGTTTATGCCACGTTGCTCGCCAATTTTGGGTATACATATTTCATAAGGGTGGTGCGTGTTTTCAATGTCAGCATACAGAAGTATCCTTGCTCTGTATTTTTAACTACGTACTAGGTGTAAGGGACAGCCTCCCGCAAGCTGATAGGGGTTGCTCAGTAACCGAAACTGATCAACTTTCACTAGGAAATTCTTTCAGCAAATTAACAAATTGTCTGACTGAGATGGTCATTTTGTATGAGAAATTTGTTATTCTTTCATTTCCTGAAAAATAAAATCCTGGAGTGAACTTCTTAGTATCGTTGACTGAGCAACTCCTATCAGTTTGCGGGAAGCTGTCCCTTACACCCCCTATGGTTACATAATGTAAAGTGACAATAGAAACTACTAGTAATTTGTTGGTAAACCACAGCAAATGCATCTAATGATCTAACCGAGCCAGTGCAGGCGACGCGACCTTGAGCGCGGTGTCGCCTGTCGCTGCGACCCGCGACCGCGACCGGCGCAGGAGTCGCGTTACACCACACGGAGACAGACAGTGGCTATAATAAGGCTGTGACGATAGCTTCTCCTTTCGACCGCTTATGTTAAATCTTCTTAATTCATCATCAGAATTACACACAAAGACCTAAAAGATATCTTTGTAAAACATTTTTTTATTGAGAACATTTTTAATGACGTGTGATTGTGATCGGAGTGTTGTAGTATTTCTCCTCACAGTCTGTATAGGTATTTTCGTCCACAACACGCCACATGTACCTACTAAGGGTCACAGCAGATAGGAGGCAGTGAAGCGTTTAGCAATCGGCAGAGATTACATACGTACCTAGAGCGTTAAAATCAACCGCAAAGAATACGATTTTCTGCGCGTTCACAATACAACGTAGATGGCCTGGTCCGTCATAGTACAGGGGATCCTAGATTTGAGGACCAGGAACCATAGATATGTTTGTTAAGTATTAATGTAAGCCTAGCTATAACACGCAAATGTACAAGTTGTTACAAATAAATACACTTTTGTTTGAATTGTAAAACGTACAACGCCCGTCCGCCTGCAGTCTGCGAGGACCCTTACAGCCGCCGCCGACGTGTCTGCTCGCTTCGGTTGCAGTACAAGGCTATCTTCTTACTCACAAACACATTATATTTCATACTTTTTGCACGTAATATCATAACGTGTTTTCCTGTTAGTGGATTCATTTTTTATTCTGAAGCAAAAAGTAATTACTTATTCGTATTCCAAAGTATTACTGCACTGAAATCATTTTTGCTTAATTGAACTCATAATGATACATACATATGATCACGCCTTTATCCCTAATGGAGTAGGCAGAGCGTAAACGACCCGCGACGTTTTAAGGGTTATTCAAGATAGATTTGTAGGTATATTACTGTAGTGACAGGCTGTTAGCCTATCGCTTACATTACAATATACTGAAACCCACGAATCCCTTAGCTGATGTTTACACTGGCACATTCTATGTTTTTCTTTTGCTCCCAGGCATGTAAGGACATGATGATTATGTTCCTACTGGAATTATACGGAAACATCTTAAAAACATGTAGAGTATTTCTTTTTTTCTGTGGCTCTACATCTGAGACATTGTCATTAGTCTGAAATTGACAGCTATGCTGAATTTGTGAGAAATAAAATAAACTTAGCTCATCCTGGGCATACTGCATACTGCAATTAAGAGGTCTAAATGTTCACTGCAATGTAATTTACAATATAATACCTCAAGATTGAGAGTAATATTAAGTATGAATTTGACAGGTCCTATGCACTAAAATGACATTTCTGATCCGGACTCAAACTAGCAGTCAATCTCAAGTGCTGTTTATAATTACGGGCCTTAGGCAATGAATAACCTTTCACCTATATTTGCACACAATGTTTCTAAAATTGCCTTAACACTTTAGTCCGCTGCTGTCGAAAAGGTGCGGCTGTTAATCGCTAGTTACTCCATGTGGCATATAGACGTGACTTTGTGTCTGTACGTATGTTGTCACATACATGTCCCCGTGTTCTCCGATGGGCGTGGGCTGAGGACGTTGACAGCAGCACGGTCGAACGCTCCTCCACGACCCACTGCACACCCATCCAGAGCTTCTATGTAGCTGTCAGAGTAGCGTCAATCAAGATTGACGTGATATTCAATACTGCAGCGAGTCTACGTAACACTCTACATAGTCTTCTTGCGGACAAATAGATGACTGAATTAAAGGCAGCATGACAAATTCTTCCACGCTGGACAGGGAGCGAAAGAAATACATAGAATGTGCCAGCTGCTTATCCTCCCGGGCACGTTGTAAAAACCAGCTAAGGAAACCAAGGGTTACAGTATATTGCAATTTAGGCGACGGTCTGACATCCTGTCACTACAGCAATATACGTACAAATATATCTTAAATAACCCTCAAAACTTTGTCAGACCTGGCGGAACAACCTTTGTTTAGGTCGTTTACGCTCTGCCTACCCCATTAGGGATAAAGGCGTGATTATATGTATGTATGTATGACAAACCCTATCATCAAATACTTAATTTTGACTACGTCTGACTTTTTGAGCATTTTATATAATATATTTTGAGGATTTAAAGCACTCACAATGCTATTTTATTACCCTCGTACATGTAATATGAAAGAAAGAAAATAAGATATTAATAATTCAAGAGACGCAGGTTCGAGCCCTGTCCGGAACTAATTTATTATTTTCTTTTGTTTCATATTATTTTCAGATAATTTATTTCCCTTAAAAGTTTTTTTTTTCAAAGCCATATACATATGTAGTTTATAGAGCCTAGTGAAACGAGCCCACATTTAGTAGCTAATTGCGTAGTGACGTGTAGGAGCGTACCGCAGCACCGGTGACTTACAGTTTCAGCTTAGCGACTAAGGCCCGTATTGATAGATAGTTTAAGTTCGTATTAGACATTTCAGTACAATGTGGCCTGTCAAACTCATACTTAATATTGCTCTCAATCTTGAGATGGCTTTATAAATATGACCCTAAACGCGGAACAAAAGACCGCGCTTTTCTTCCTCACTTCCAGCATACAATACACATACATAATATGCTTGCTGTCGCTGTACAGGGTGTCATCTGTCTACACATAATATGTGACTTTAATCTTTATGATCTTTCTCATTGTATGAATCTGCACCTTCTTCTTAAATGATCTAGGACCTTGATCTAGTATGAAATGTAGAGTTTTTTTTTGATAGATATATAATACCGAGTGTAAGGGACAGCGTCCCTCAATCTGATAGGGGTTGGTCGGTCGGTGACACTAAACAACTTCCGCTAGATATTTTAATCAGGAAGTGAAAAATAAATATGGCTTTTCCTTACAAATTGTCTGACCGAGGTTTGTATGGAAAAGCCATTTTGTTTCACTTCCTGAAAGAGAATCCTGGTGGAAATTGTTCAGTATCATAGACTGAGCAACCACTTACACCTGGTATAGTTTAGCTAAAATGGGTAGAATATGTAACTTTTTCTGACACCCTGTATACCTACAGGGTTTCTTTAACTAGGTAATGTGGATATGGATGTCTCACATCGTTTGTGAAAAACAATGAACAGGTTAATCACGCCTTGTTTAGCGTGATGAGGTATCATAGCAAGCAGCCACGCTGTTGACGTGGGAATCAAACTGTAATTATAATTAACACTTGTAGAAAGAAAACATATCTCATAAGAGGAGTGTAAGCACGTGAAATCAGACGGAAGGAAGTAGATTTCAGAAAATTTTATATTTGTCCAAAACCCTATTTTGACCAAAAAAAAGGCCAAAAGTAAGAGTAAGACAAAACGAAAGGAGGGGGTAAAGTGCGAGTTTCTCATGCTTCTTCTTCAGTGTGATATATTTTAATTTTATTGTGTGACATATAAATAATATTATTTGTAATAGACTTGCTTGTGACTTTCTAAAAGTATTTTTAGGAATCTACATATAGCATATATACATATATTTATCCCTAATGGGGTAAGCAGAGCGTAAACGACCTAAGCAAAGGTCGTTCCGCCACGTGTGTCAAAATAGGATTATTTAAGATAGATTTGTTTTTGTATTGCTGTAGGAACAGATTGTCAGCCCTACGCCTAAATTGCAATATACTGAAACCCTCGGATCCCTTAGCTGGTTTTTACAGCATGCCCGGGAGGAAAAGCAGCTGGCACATTCTATGTTTTGCTCGCGCTTTCAGGCCAGCATGGAAGTAAAGTTTTAGGAATCTTTTTGTAAATAAATGACTTGACTTGTCTCTATGCATTTTAACGCATGATACAACGACAGATTGTCATCAGGCAACACGACAATTTGAGTGCCAGTTTTTATGAAAGCCGCAATAACAATCAGCTCTTGAGATGTTCTGCGAGTTCCAGTTCGTGTTATCAGAAATTTAATATCAGTACAAAATGGTCTGTCAAAGCATACTTAATATTGATACAGAAATTGCTGTCAATCTTGAGATCGCTTTATTAATTCGAGCCATAGCATCATACTCTTAGGGTCGAGAACATTGAGAGCAATATTAAGTATAGATTTGACAGGCCATTTTGTAGTAAAATAACATTTCTGACACGAACTCAAACTAGTTGTCACTCTTGAGAGCTGATAGTAAATACGAGCCATAGTTTTTTCTGACTTATTCAGTAAAAAAAAAGGTTGATGTGATGAGGCTGGCTACCCGCATTGGGTGTGTACGGTTTCAGTCAATGTGAGCGCAATGTCGACAGTTCACTGACAACCTTATATTGTCACCATGTACCATCGTGTACCTTTGTATTCCAACATACAACGCCCCTTATACAGAGTCTTTGTAAATAAAACAACAGGAAAAATCATTCAAATTGGAATTTATACGGAGTGTAAGGGACAGCGTCCCTCAAACTGATAGAGGTTGATCAGTTAACGTAACTGAACAACTATCAGCAGGAATGTATTTCAGGAAGCGAAAAAAAATATTTGGATTTCCATACAAATTGATGACTGATCGATGTGGTCATTTTGTATGCGAAGTTTTTTTTTATCATCTCCTCAAAGAAATTCCTTAATCGTTTTCGTTAATCAATTTGCGGGACGCTGTCCCTTACAGCCGGTATAATGCATATCACATAAAAATACAGCACTCATATCATCGTTCCATGCTAGACTGCAAGGAGCGATAGATAAACATCCAGCTGCATCTCCTCCCGGGCATGCTGTAAAAATCAGCTAAGAGATTCAAGGGTTTCACTACATTGTAATTTAGGCGATGGGCTGACATGGTTGTCACTACAGCAATAAACCAACAAATCTACATTGAAAACTTTGTCAGACGTGGCGGAACTACCTTTGTTTAGGTCGTTTACGCTCTGCCTACCCCATTAGGGATAAAGGCGTGATTATATGTATGTGTCCATGGTACAAGACCTTAACAGTTCTGAAACACCCTATATTGGCAAAGCCTGTTAGCAACAGGCTCACGGGCTGACAAAGGCCATACAAATGTTCAACAAGCTGTGGGTACCGAAGCAATCACTCGTGCTATATCATTACAAGCCATTGTCGATTTGAGTCACTTGTCAAGTCATTGTTCAACTTAATCAACGGCTTAATTTTAGCTAAACGTGTATTTACCTCTACTTATCTCTTATAAGTTGTATTGACAACCAAATCAAAACTTTCCTTTTTACTCGTGAAAGTTGCCTGCTGTTTGCAAATCACTCACTTAATTTTTCTACAGATAGTTTTAAAATTAAAAAATCAGGATACTGCTAAGTGGAACTTCTTCTTCTTAGCGAGTGGATTCTTCAGTCGAACGACCCGATGAACCCTGCTGTCAGAGTTTTCTAATCGCCTAGTGGAAGTAATGAAATAGGTACTCCTATGTATCCTGCGATGCACAAGGACACCTCTCTTGACATATGGGGGAGCAGCTAGAACTACCTGCATAGATCTGTCAGAAATTTTCTTACCAGTTGAGAAAATTCTGCTCAGACTGCCTTCTGAAGGTTATTTATACATACATATAATCACGCCTTTATCCCTAATGGGATAGGCAGAGCGTAAACGACCTAAATAAATGTCGTTTCGCCACGTCTGACAAAGTTTTGAGGGTTATTTAAGATAGATTTGTAGATATATTGCCGTAGTGACAGGTTGTCAGCCCATCGCCTAAATTACAATATACTGAAACCCCCAGATCCCTTAGCTGGTTTTTACAGCATACACGGGAGGAAATGCAGCTGGCACATTCTATGTTTTTCTCTCGCTCCTAGGCCAGCACGGTTATTTATTCCATCTCTATATCTCTGATCCATTTTTAGTAAATTAATTTTCAAGGTAACCTTCAGTACTTGTCTTTATTTTTATGTAACGTTTAAAATCGATAGGTGTTCGTTGAGTCAGTCCCTAATTTTAACTGAAAGGTTAGACTTTGTTCACGCTATATCTGTTACTAAGGTGACCTCTGTAACCGGCACTGCAGACTAAGTTTGACTGCATTCGTTATTAGATAGTTGGTTCAGATAGAACAAATCATATTTGGAAATAGCTAGACTGCTGAATAACCTTGAACTTTAAACCTGATTTATTTTTATTTAACTCTAATCGAAGACACAGCTAAATCGAAGCTAGGTTGTTTTTTTTATACAATCTTAATCTTTACTTCTAAAATATGATATCAAAAAATCAATTCACCTTTAAGAAGATTCATCCGATGGTTCATCGGGTCGATGGAATAAAAATCTACACAACAGAAGAACAAGATAGAATAGAATAGAAAATATTTATAAAATATTAATTTTCCACATAGATCCAAAACCAGATGTAACATAAGCTACTTTGACACCAAATAAGGTCTTTACAAAACAAATAAAAAATATTTTATTTCCAAAAAAACACAACAGACTAAAACAATAAGACATTTTACCGGTTTCTTACCGCGATTTAGATTATTTGAATATCGGGAACTCATCAAATAATTTAAATCGCGGTAAGAAACCCGTAAAATGTCTTATAGTTATAGTGAAAACAACCGCGAAAGTTTAAAATTAAGTACTACAGACAAAGAATACATTTTTAGCAATATTTAATTAAATTTCCTAGTTCTGTCGTAATACAAAGCTTTTATCTTGCAAATCTCACACGACGAATCAACCTGTCAGAGATTTATTAATACGATTTCTAAATGTTGACAGAATTGAGTTTTAACAATAGCTTTACTTATTTTTACGGGAAAAATCAAAGATGGTTTGTCCACTATATCTAACAGCTCATACAATTTGTATGTAAATCATCATTTGAAATAAGCTGTCAGGTATCATCACATCATACCGGGTGTAAGGGACAGCGTCCCGCATACTGATAGGGGTTGCTCAGTCAACGAAACGTTCACCAATAAAGTCTTTCAGTAAGTGAAAAAAGGGCTTTTCTTTAAAAAGTTAAAGCCTCGATCAGACAATTCGTATGGAAAAGCCAGTATTATTTTCACTTCCTGAAAGAATTTCTTGGTGAAAGTAGTTCAGTGTCGTTCACTGAACAACCCCTATCAGATTGCGGGACGCTGTCCCTTACACCCCGTGTAGCAAACATTTGATACAACAGAACGTATCAATCGCCAAAATTGGAATACACATTACTATGGCAACCGCAGATAGTCCAGTATCCGGTCGGTTCTGGTTGAAACTGGTCAGTGGTATAGTCGTTGATGCTGCGGTCACGCAATCCGACGGTCGCGGGTTGCGGTCGCGTTGAAAATTGACCGCTTTTGTACATTACTGCGCCGGCGCCGATGGTGTGCTGATTGCAAAAGCCCAATTAATAATGAGTGATTAGATTTATATAACTGTTTAATTTAATTACTCATATTATTAGATGTATCATTTTGGTATTTCTAAAATATAACGCACTATTATCTCTGTGACATAATACTTCTTCCATGCGGGCCCGGGAGCGAGAGAAAAACATAGAAGCCCGTATTTTTAAACATTACTCGAGACTGGCAAGTAGTTTGAGTTCGTATCAGAAATGTCATTCTAGTACAAAGTTGCCTGTCAAATTCGTACTTAATATTGCTCTCAATCTTGAGATTGCTTTATAAATACGAGCCAGAAGGTGTCAGCTGCGTGTCCTCCCGGGCATGTTGAAAAAACCAGCTAAGGTATCCGAGTATTTCAGTATATTGTAATTTAGGCGATGATGCCCATCAGCCCTGACAACCTGTCAGTACAGCAATATACTTGCAAATCTATCTCAAAAGTAAATAACCCTCAAAACTTAGTCAGACGTGGCGGAAAGACCTTTGTTAAGGTCGTTTACGCTCAGCCTACCCCATTAGGGATAAAGGCGTGATTACAATGTATGTATGTATGCGTAACAGTCTGAGCGTTTGACTCTACTATTGGGCATTTGAAACCTCGGATACCACCTATATTTAGATTTTTTTAATCATTGGACAGAGAGTCGAGGAGAGACCGGAGAGAGGCCTTTGCCCAGCAGTGGGACACTATCGGCTAAATAAGATAAGATAAGATAAGAATCGTTTTATTGTTCAACTCGACAGATACATGAACATAACTTAAAAAATAAATAGCCTCTAAAAAAGCAGAGTAAATAAAATTACCGATTTTTTTGTATACAATATCTAAAAATATATCTCAGGTATACCAAGATCCAAACAGTATCAAATAGAAATTTATAATATCTAACTTTTAACTCGAATGTGTTCGTAGTAAGGATTACCAAGCCCCGTATTTACAATCAGCTCTCAACAGTGACAGCTAGTTTGAGTTCGTATCAGACATGTCATTTCAGAACAAAATGGCCTGTCAGATCCATACTTAGTATTGCTCTCAATCTTGAGATCGCCTTATTAATAAGAGCCCTAAAAAAACCCTAAAAACTTAGCTAAGTTTTCCCACGTTAAGACATAATTTATATCTCAGTCGTTGCACAAAGAAAGTCGCATCTCATACCGCCTCTAAGAAGCAACTAGCTAACTGCTAGCTATATAAACTATCAGTCTGTCAGACCAGCAATGATATTATGAATACACACAAGTAATTGCAGGTGTTCTGTGAATGAGTAGATGAGGGGGAAGGAGTTCCCACACCATACGGACATGTACGGAACATGTATGTAGTGTAATGTAGTGGGCACATAGAGTGTTATTAGCGGAGGCTTCGTAGTAATGTTCTAAAATAGCACGCAAACAAAAACCGCCCACCGGTTGGAATGAACAAGGCAAGAGAATTCAGCGATATATTATACTACTAGCTTACTGTCAGCGGTGTCACCTGCTGCTAGATAAGTTTACCCGTGGGAATTATGTACTTGCCCGCGGTATGAAGTAGCCTATGTTACTCAGAGTAAACGTAGCTTTCTAATGGTGAAAGATATTTTGAAATCGGTTAAGTAGCTTTTGAGTTTATTCGTTACAAACATATACACACACAAAACTACAAATCTTTCCTCTTTATAAGTAAATTATCTCCCTAGCTTTATCCCGTATCTCACGGGGCGGCTACCTATAGAAGTATAGATATATAAGTAAAATCCGCCAATCGGTAAACGTTGTGTAGAACTTCTTGAAACTAGGTGAGGCGATGATGTTGGTAAGAAGGCGGATAGAAATTGGTTGGATGAGAACGGCTGAAAACCGAGCAAAGTGGCGCCTTGGGAGAGGTCTATGTCCAGCAGTGGTTGAAACAGGCTGATTATGAAGGTATATATACACGTATTATTATTCTACCTAGATATAGTGTAAGTATAGCGATGATAACAAATTGGTCCTAGAGACAGTGTCCTAATTGTGACAAATGCTAACTGATATATTAAATTCATGATGTGATGATGGGAGGCCACATCAATGAAGGAGTTATGTAAAGAGATCCAAAACTTCGAAATACTTTAATTAGCATGATGAAATAAACAGTCCTTCCACCGATTTTCGGTGATGGATAACGGCCAATCTCTCAAAGATCAGACAACTCCGCAGGACAAGTTTTTAGTGCCCAAGTGTTTGCGCTACCAGGGATAATCATCCCCAGAACCGACTAGTTACATGCCCATCCGGCATGGATCATCTTACTTTTCAGTCAATCAGGTGATCAGCCTGCAATGTCCTGATCAAACTAGAAACAACAACACAAAGTCATTAAGTCATTATCCCCCGCTGGGAATCGAACCTGGGACCTCCGGGTCGAGAGCCCATGGCTCAGACCGGTAGACCACGGAGGCAGTTGATAACAGAATAAATGAATGCGAATTGTAGAAATAATAAAACATTTTAGTCTTGAGCCTGTTTTGCAAATAGAAGTAATTGAATTAATTTATTTTGTCTGGAAATATGGATGTGGCGACAAGGTAGAGTCGTCGTTAAGTCGAATCAACTTATTCTTGTTTGATAATTTTCTTCAGTATGAATTATTAAAACAATGCTATTTAAAACTCGAAAGCCTGCTAAAAATTGTGTTTTCATTTTTTATATTAAATTGCATCCAAGAAAAGGAAATTATAACTTTCCACTTAGATTTTATTAATTTCTGTTTTAAAGAAAGAAAGAAAAAGCATTTAATCAGCATTAAAGTTAGGACAATTAAACAACTTAAAAATTAAATAGACTAATAGCTACACTCAATACCGAAAACGTTCCTAGCTCAGCATATGCTACAGTCAGAAAAGACTGGTTGGCGCTGCTTTTCAGTAGGAACCTTACTTTTTCTTTTAAAAACTTGTGGCTTGACCCACCAGCCAGCTACCGTGTGTATTCATCGAGTTGACTGCTCAGTTATTATGTGTACAAATACCTGCGAGAGTACAGATGAGTCGGTTGGTGCGCGTGGGCGTGCTACGACAGTCGCGGGTTCGAGTCCCGGCGAGACCGGTGTTGAGTAACGGTCGAGTACCGGCTCTTTATATGAAAATTATGATAATTTATGGTTGTCTTTTAATGAAGTAACAACAGATGTCTGTACGAGGCTTTTTTGTTGAAAATAATGTTATTAAAACTAGTTGGTTATTTGTCAACGTGTCGTTCAGAATGTTTTATTAAAAAAACATGTAACGAAAACGAAATGAGAAAATTGTTCGGCCTCAGCGCTTAAAATTAGGATTTTTAAAGGTCCATTGTACTACTGTTACTAAGTCCATACAAGTAAACACATTTCTTTTCAAGCCATTGTTACTCTTTGTCCCACAATTCTATCTAAAAATACTGGGAACCCCATCAAAATTCTGAACCCGCAATTATTCTGATACGAATCAATGAGTCGGTTCCATCGATAAGTATAAAGTATTCACTAGAATTGCCCACAAGGTTATTCGTGATACAGGAATATATATTATTATATATCGAATGTCGTCGAATGGCTGGTATAATGCGGCACCCCTGGAGTCAGGGCTGCCACCACCTGGTTACACATTCACCAACTTTACGGCGATAAGCCGCTACTTTATTGCTGCGAACTTTAGTACTTTCTTTTGTTGCGTAGTTTAATGTTTCGTCATTAAGCTCGGAGAATAAAAATGTATTAGAACTGCTGCACATCAATTGTTTTGGAAACGACTCCTTGAATTGAAGCGTTTTTATTTACTTTACCGAATAGAAATTTGAATACCGTCCCCTTATTAAGCGTGGAAAGGTTGAGTGACGTAACAATCGAGTCAGTAATAATATCAGCACCCCTAGCAAGGGTTCAGGGAAAGCGCTTAGCAACAACTGTTGTACGATCAAGCACGAATACATTTTATACTCTTCGGCTTTTGTTGCTTATGAGTAAGGTCCTTATTCGTGCTACATGTTGCTGAATCTTCATGCGATGGACCGTATTCTGATCTAGCCGCTGCAGCGCTGGACGGAAAACTACCGGACATACAGCCATAGCTATCTACAGCCAGCTATAGCCAGTTCTAGCTACAGAAGCGGTGATCGCAGTGATACACTCGGTAGTTAATTGATAATTAATTGACGACACGCAACCGGTTGCTAGCCGATGATTGTGATTCGTTCACGTTACACTTTTAGACAAATTGCGAGATGAAACCTTTCTGTTTTCGGTAACCAAGTCAAATTAAGATCACTTTTTCATACGATGAATGGAACGAATGAGATTGCTTTCGTTCATTGTCTCGTTTTAGACGGGTTTCGGACCTAAATCTCTTCTTATTGAATGTTTATCGGGCCCGTTTTGGACAATTCGTATATTTTCGGGTCCGGGAGGGTCCACCCCGGTATTGTGAATGGCCAGCGATCCCTCGCACGGATTGAATTATCTCTTGTCAATTTGGAGGAAATCCGCGTTTGATGTAATAAAGCCCAGCAAATGAATGCACATTTATTATTATTATGAAAGAGGTCGTAAAACGCCGCGTGCGAGAGCGACACAATTATAGAGACCAATCCCGGGGCAACTCTAGCGTGAAAAATAAAAATAAAAAGGCATCTGTCCAACCCTGTCTCCCCTCAATCACCGCCACCCCCCCTCACCCCCCCGGAGCGAGCGGGGGTTGTTTACGAGGGGAGGGGGAGGGGGTGATAGCGGGTTGATTAATCGACTCGGTTATGGAATGGAAATGAATGAATGATTAAGGGTAATTGACATTTGATTTCAGTCTTTTCAACGCATTGTTGAGTAAAGAGTTCGTTTCCATGAAAACTAGGCTCCGTTCCGAATCGAGACCTTTGTTTGAAGAACAATACAAGGTCTTACGAAACGTGTTAATGTTAAATATACCATGACTTTCTTTGTGTGACTGTTCTTAAAAAGTGGATTTATCTACATCCGTTACCTTTGTTACAATATCGGTGTTGTCTGAATATTTAACGATTTAAAAGTTCTATAAATAGATATCAGCGGAAAGCGTCATAATACGGCCGTTGCCAATTTGTCTTCGGTTCACAAGATGTCAGCTCGCACATGTTGAGAAATGTGCTTCATCCAACAGTCACCATCTGTTTCTAATGTTAATGGAAAGATGGTGGAATTAACAACAGTTTCTCAACAATCCATCACCTCATTCAATACAAACAAATCTTGGAAAGTAAAAAAAAACAAGAGCTTTTGTTGAGGAGTCAAAACTCGTTAATAACTTGTATTGACAGTCCACCACACTTCGACATATCCCCTTAAACTTTACTTCAATGGAAGAAATCATTTATTGAAATATGTTTATCAGCGATGTACTGTTCATACATACATACCTATAGTCACGCCTTTATCCCTAATGGGGTAGGCAAAGCGTAAACGACCTAAACAAAAGTTGTTCCGCCACGTCTGACATAGTTTTGAGAGTTATATAAGATAGATTTGTACTTATATTGCTGAAGTGACAGGTTATCAGCTCTTCCTTTAGCTGGTTTTTACAGTATGTCAGTATGTTTTTCTCTCGCTCCCAGTCCAGCATGGAATATCTATGCCGATGTACTGAAGCTACATGTTATTCATTATTATTATATTCAGATATTACGTCATACTTTTGCCGATCAATTTCTACATTTACAGAGCCAGGTAAGGTGAACAATAACAGTCTGTGGAATATTCCTCGATTGCCGTCAGCGAGTCGGCATTAACACTTTCTATTGTAAGTACTTGAGTACCTACTTAAGTTGAGCTTGGAGTGCAGTCGTGGCTGGTCACTCGATGGCTGACTTTAGCTCAGTAAGAGCCGGTACCCTGATGGTAGGTACTCAATTGCTTACCAGCTGAGGGCTACTGTATTATTTAGAGTACCAACAGCTGATTGTCTCAATGGTTTCGTGCGTGTGCTTAGGGCTGGGCGTAAGAGAAATTTTGTTACAGAACAACGAAAGGTTTTTTACTCCTTTTCCTTTTTAGAGTTTTTTACTCCTTTTTCTGTAAACCAAACCAATGATCCAAACAATTTGAAAATATGGAAAAAAAAGTTACTATGTCTCTCTATATTGTCAAAAAAACAACAATATTCAAACATTTCACTTAGCATGAACTGGTTGAACTAACTTACCCGTGCCTAATTTACTGTAACTCTACCATCTGCAACTTAGGCTTAGGCACTTGAGATGAACAGCTAGTTTGAGTTCGTATAAGAAATGTAATTTCAGTACGTTATGGCCTGTTAAATACGTACTTAATATTGCTCTCAATCTTGAGATCGCTTTATAGATACGAGCCTTAGAATCATAGACAAGCTCTTTGCATGCAGTCTGACTATGATGGAAGAAATATAATTTGTTCCGACTTTACAGTCTGCTCATCATTTCTATTTTTTTTAAATTAGAAATGGGTTTGCTCCTGACTTCATTCTAGGTCGGGAGCGACTGGACGGAGTCGACTATGAAGCGAGTTCACCCAGAAGATGCCTGTTCACTCTTACTTTGAAGTGTTGGAGGTAGTATGCATTCGGAAACACAGACTAGACGGAGGAAGTGAGTTTTACTCTTTTGCAGTCTTCCATATTTTTAGTATATAGTAATACACCTACAAAATCTATATTCAATAACTTTGTCAGACGTGGCGGAACAACCTTTATTTAGGTCGTTTACGCTCTTGCGTGATTATATGTATGTACTAGCGACCCGCCCCGGCTTCGCACGGAAATCATCAGTGTTTATCTACTATATTATGCATGTATTATACATATAAACCTTCCTCTTGAATCACTCCATCTATTAAAAGAAACTGCATCAAAATCCGTTGGGTAGTTTTAAAGATCTAAGCATACATAGGGATATAGGGACAGAGAAAGCGACTTTGTTTTAAACTATGTAGTGATGTATATTTTTGTGAATTCTGTATAGCTAGCTACTGAAGTTTGCAGCAACCCTAGAGTTTCGGTACAAAGTGGGGGCACTAAGGGGGCCGGAGGTGAGGTCGGGGGGTGGAGGGGGGCCGGCTAGCAACAAGCGGGGGCTCGTTACATCGTTCTGATTGACATGAGCACAGTTCAGCTCGCCGTTTAACCGCACGCAACGCAACTAACATAAAACAACTATAGTGTACGAGAACTCACTGCTACTTTCCCAGCAAATACTTATTCAGTAGGTACATTTTTTATATTTTATATAATCACGCATTTATCCTTAATGGGGTAGGCAGTGCGTAAACGACCTAGACAAAGGTCGTTCCGCCACGTCTGACGAAGTTTTGAGGGTTATTTAAGATAGGTTTGTAGGTACATTGCGGTAGTGACAGGTTGTCAGCTCATCGACTAAATTGCAGTATACTGAAACCCTAAGATCCTTAGCTGGTTTTTACAGCATGCCCAGGAGGAAATGCAGCCGGTACATTCTATGTTTTTCTCTCGCTCCCAGGCCAGCTTGGAAGAAAGATTTACTAACAAATGGTAGGTATAAAATTAAGCATAGGCAGTCTCTTCTTTCTTGATGTTAAACCGCCTAATGAACCGCGACTGCCTCCGTGGTCTAGTGGCTAGTGCCATGGACTCCTGATCCGGAACACAATGTTGATATTTGAGAATTTATCACTTTGTGAATTTTTCCTCAGTTTGGTTAGGACATTGCAGGCTGAATCACCTGATTGTCCGAAAAACAAAAAGATTTCGTGCTTCGGAGGGCACGTTAAGCCGTCGGTCCCGGTCGCTGTCTTTGATAGTGGTCGTTACTTAAACCATGTCAGAGGCCTGATAGTTGTGCTACTAGGCGGTTTAAAACTCTGACACCAGGGTTCATCGGGTCGATAGACTCGATACCCACTCGACAGAAGACCGCCTAATATAGCCCTCAAGAGAGTATCAAATTTGATGCTCTAGGACAGTAGTGACTGTTTCCAGTGGGAAACGACGTTTTTCCTTGCACAGCATAATCAAAATAATCAGCCCCCACTGTCATGCATTCACTGTCAAATTAAAAACAATCTCTCAAATAAAATTCTTCCTTAAATGGTGGGATTGAGCACACAACCTGCTTAACCGCTCAAGTCTTAATTTTTATTTAGTTTAGCGCTGTTGTAGTATCAAATTACTTTTATCCAATATCTTAGATTAACATAAGACATAGTTTTTCACGTTAGCCGTCAAATATGTGCATGTCATTAAATAGCGGATTACAAGCAACTTGATACCGGATCAAAGTGTTTTCCGATCAACTGATCTGATCTAATTACCTAATTACCATGGGAAGTAGAGACTTCATAATTCTTCAATTGGAGAGACAGTTTCGTCAAATTATTTTATTCAGATTTACACTTCTTCTTCTGTCGACGGACAGTTCCATAGACTCTGCTATATAAGTTTTTAAATCACCTAAACTTTAGGCCCTAAGAGTATCAAGGAAGTGTATTGGTACTTATACATACATACATATATAATAATCACGCCTTTACTAACTAACGCTTTAACTGCCTCCGTGGTCTAGTGGTTAGTGCCATGGACTCCTGATCCGGAGGTCCTGGGTTTGATTCCCAGGGGGAATTTATCGCTTTGTGAATTTTTCTCCAGTTTGGTTAGGACATTGCAGGCTGACTCACCTGATTGTCTGAAAAAGAAAAAGATTTCGTGCTTCGTAGGGCACGTTAAGCCGTCGGTCCCGGTCGCTGTGTATGATAGAGGTCGTTACTCAAACCATGTCAGAGGCCTGATAGTTGTGCTACTAGGCGGTTAAAAAACTCTGACACCAGGGTTCATCGGGTCGATAGACTCGATACCCACTCGACAGAAGAAGAAGACGCCTTTACTCCTAATGGGGTAGGCAGAGCATAAACGACCTAAACAAAAGTTTTTCCGCCACGTCTAATAAAGTTTGAGGGTTATTTAAGATATATTTGTAGGTATATTGCTATAGCTTATCGCCTAAATTGCAATATACTGAAACCATCGCATTCCTTACCTAGTTTTACAGCATGTCCGGTAGGAAATGCAGCTGGCACATTCTATGTTTTTCTTACACTCCCAGTCCAGCATGGAAGAATTGGTACTTATAACAATTGCAATCGATAGCGCAAGACAGGGGCTCTACATGCCTTCTTAAGAACGAAATATCTTTATTTTTAATTTTTCTCGAATGACAATTAGGCCATTCAGTCGAACAAGTCTTAATCACAAGTGAAAATATTAACTTTGGGCAAGAATTGAATTCTAATTCTCCAAATGTAGAGTCATAGACACTAGACCCCAGAAACAGTTTAATGAGACCGCAATCTTTTTTTGGTATAGTTAAATAATTACATAAGAAGCCTGTCATGCAGAAAAAAAGTATATGAAGCCGTGTGTATATTTGTTTTAATTCGCAGAAGAACCTTTGACCTTTGTCTCTAATTAAAAGAGTATTATTTTTTGCACGATCTCTGATTTCACAGTTTTTGTTAACCAAATCTCGAGTTGATGTGTCTTCCATTACTCTGTGACGTCAGTTCTTTCTATTTTTTGTTCTGAAACTCTTGTAGTGTGATGTGTTATTATTACTTTAGTTATTATTGTAAGCGTCACTTCTCCATACTCGCTCGGTTGGTTTTTGTCACGTTGTTTTTGTATGGCTTCTAATTGACAACCGAGAGATGGCGTGGTTACGTAACCGTGTACGGTCGACACAGGCTAAATTTATACAAATAATCGCTCCTATAGAATATATTGAAGGTTATCTATATAGGGGGCTAGGAAAAGGACTGCGAAGCTATGTCCTATCCTAATATGATGATAAGCAATTTTACGAAATGTAGAGCTATTTAATTACTCTTACTAAGATGCTAATTTAATTTAAATTGAATACATAATTGCATTTTTCTTCCATGCTGGACTGGGAAGGAGAGAAAAACATATAATGTGCCAGCTACAGCTGCTTGCATGTTTTAGTAAATTGCAATTTAGGCGATGGGCTGACAACCTGTCACTACAGCAATTTACGTACAAATCCATTTTAAATAACCCTAAAAACTTTGTCAGACGTGGCGGAACGACCTTTGTTTAGGTCGTTTATGATCTGTCTACCTAATTAGGGATAAAGGCGTGATTATATGTATGCATGTGCAATTTTGTATCTGCAGCTGAAACTGAAATATTTCCGAGCAAAATCAGACATTTTCGAGAAAATAGTTTGCTTAATACAATAACAAATAAATTGCGAAAAGAAAGTGTTGTCTTTCTATAGACAAACAAGACACATAGATACATTTTATTGTCTCGCAGTGACATTGTAGAATGATGATGAAAAATATTGTTTGTACATACATACATATAATCATGCCTTTGTCCCTAATTGGTTAGGCAGAGCGTAAACGACCTCAACAAAGGTCGTTCCGCAACGGCTGACGAAGTTTTGAGGGCTATTTAAGATAGATTTATAGGTATTTATTGCTGTAGTGCAAGGTTGTCAGCCCATCGCCTAAGTTACAATATACTGAAACCCTCGCATCCCTTAGCTGGTTTTTGCAGCATGCCCGGGAGGAAATGCAGCTGGCACATTCTATGTTTTTCTCTCGCTCTCAGGCCAGCATGGAATCTTGTGTGTCATTATCACATATAATTAAATTTCTTGTTCTAACATCCTAAATAATGAGGAGGTTCAATGTTATGTGTAGTTGTGTGTAAGAATGTGTTTTTTGTGTGTAAGATCGCATCACCGCTCTCTTCATACTGCCGCCGGCACTTTTTGCACGGTTTTTTGTTTCGAACCATGCCGGTTCAATTAATGCAAACTTCTATAACCAAGAATTGTTATTACTTATTTGTACTAAAGCGATTTGACTAAACTGATCACTTATTTAGATACATACATATCAAGTAGAGCGTCAACAGTTCAAGAAAGTCGTTTCCGGCTTGTTTAACTTTATTATTATTATTATTATAGCTAGCCTGCTAGATCCCACTGCTGGGCAAAGGCCTCCCCCGCGGTCTTCCACTCATCACGGTCCAATGCAACCTCAGTCCAATCTTTCAGATAGGCGTCGAGATCGTCACGCCACCTTTTCCGGGGTCTACCTCTTCGCCGAAATCCGCCTTGAGGTACCCAATTTTCGGTGACGATCTTTACCCATCGACCTGGGTGCATCCGAAAATCATGTTTAACTTAAAAAAATTAAAAGAAATAAAGGGTTCTTATATCTGTATCATTTTAGTGATAGGTTGTCAACTCATCAGCTATTAGATAATACCGATGGTTTTTATAATAACTGCCTGGGAAGACTTACATGAAACACTTAATGAAATGTGTAAACCCCACATTATTTTATATGTACCTAATGGAAATAAAATTCACATAAAAACATTAGGTGCTAATAATGGGATATTCCTTTCCTTCTCTACCATAGTAGAGTTCGAGGAAATAGCTAACCATTAAACATATGTTTTTACTGTTTAATAGGTTAGAAACAGTTTGTAGCTTTTATGAAAATATTAATGTAACTAATAACTGAAACGAAATAACCAAATAAGGTAACAAAAACAATACATTTACTTAATAATTGCGTACAGTCGAATAAGGACATAATACGTTTACATGTGTCACGAATTTTTGATACTGAAATATGAATTCAAAACAGAATTGGGAGATTTTTCACTAGACACGGCGATATTGCCGTCACGATGTCGTGGCTGTGTTTTTCTACTAAACGGCACGGCAACGTCCACCTACGCGAATGCTTCGTACGAATACAAAACACACGCAGGCCGGTGACGCTACCGGTGGGAATCAATGCCGTGCCGTTGCCGTGCCGGTAACAGGAAAAGCGTTCCATATAATTTCATTGATTTTCATGGATTATCTTTTCCACGTTATCGTCGACCGTGCCGTGCCGTCGCCGTGACGAAAAACGCCCAATAAAGCTGAAAGAATTCTACACGTAGATGTACTCTTATACTAAGTGTAAGGGACAGCGTCCCGTAAACTAATAGAGGTTGCTCAGTCAACTAAACTGAACTACTGACACCGGGAAATTCGAAATATGAAAAAAAATACACCTCGATCAGACAATTTGAATGAAGAACCCTCTTCTTTTTCACTTCCTGAAAAAAAAAACAGCAGATAGTTGTTCAGTTTCGTTGACAGAGCAACCGCTATTAGTTTGCGGGACGCTGTCCCTTACACCCCGTATTTGGTATCTAGTCAAACCTATCGTTTGGGTGTTTCGGCTTTTTGGGCAACAGTTTCCATCATGTAATGTGTGAGTCGTGAGGAAAAGCCGTGTGTATGAGCTGACTCTTACTCACAAATGACACACGATTTCGTGAGTAGTTATAAACTAATGCCGCAGTTCTAGGAACTAATTGGGCTATTCTTCTTCTTCTTAGCGAGTGGATTCTGAAGTCGAATAAGTCAGAGTTTTCAAACCACTAAGTAGCACAGCTATTAGACCTCTGACTTGGTTTGAGTATCGACCACTATCAAAGACAGCGACCCGGACCGACGGCTTAACGTGCCCTCCGAAGAAAAAAATCCTTTTACTTTTCGGACTTTTGATTCAGCTTGCAATGTGCTAACCAAACTGGCTAACCTCACAAAGTGATAAATTGACAAATATCAACTTTGTGTTTCTCCCTGGGAATCGAACCCAGGACCTCCGGATCGTAAGACCACTAGACTACGGAGGCAGCTAATTGGAGTAATTGAGATACATGAGTCATGCTTGTAAGATACTACGGGGTAGACAGAGCTAGCATAGTGTTAGCAGTTGAATTATATTTTTCATACAACTGACTTTAATTATCTTCTTCTGTCGAGTGGGTATCGAGTCTATCGACCCGAAGAACCCTGGTGTCAGAGTTTTTAAACCGCCTAGTAGCACAACTATCAGGCCTCTGACATGGTTTGAGTAACGACCACTATCAAAGACAGCGACCGGGACCGACGGCTTAACGTGCCCTCCGAAGCACGAAATCTTTTTCTTTTCGGACAATCAGGTGATTCAGCCTGCAATGCCCTAACCAAACTGGGGAAAAATTCACAAAGTGATAAATTCTCAAATATTGACTTTGTGTTTCTCCCCTGGGAATCGAACCCAGGACCTCCGGATCAGGAGTCCATGGCACTAGCCACTAGACCACGGAGGCAGTTAATAATTTAATAATTTGGATGTTGGTTATCGTTTTGGTTAGTAACATTCAGAATGAACCCTCAGACACACAACACAAACCTATTACAGTACTGTTTGTGTAAAGTGACATTATTTTTTACGAGCCCGCGCTATATGGCGGCGTATAATTCGATTCTTTACGACGGCCATTAGAAAGAAAAAATAGATTTTAGATAAGGTTTCAATGTCAGCCGCGGTAACCCCGGGGATACTAGCTGAATAATAAATGGCCGATGTGAAGATTCATCGTGACAAAGCAGTTTTTTTAAATATATTATCGTGTCTTCTTATTATTTGCGGTAACTCGGAATATATAACTGCCTCCGTGGTCTAGTGGCTAGTGGCATGGACTCCTGATCCGGAGGTCCTGGGTTCGATTCCCAGGGGGTAAACACAAAGTTGATATTTGAGAATTTATCACTTTGTGAAATTTCCCCAGTTTGGTTAGGGTATTGCAGGCTAATCACCTGATTGTCCGAAAAGAAAAAGTTTTTGTGCTTCGGAGGGCACGTTAAGTCGTCGGTCCCGGTTGCTGTCTTTGATAGTGGTCGTTACTCAAACCATGTCAGAGGCCTGATAGTTGTGCTACTAGGCGGTTTAAAAACTCTGACACCAGGGTTCATCGGGTCGATAGACTCGATACCCACTCGACAAAAGAAGAAGATGACTCGGAACATTCCAAGTACTGACTATACTTGAGCTTTCCTTTCCTTGGAGTGGTGGAAGAATCAATTTTTATTTTCTACTGTTATAAAACTTGTAACCAGAATACGTACATTAGTATATTATATTATTTGATTACATACATATAATCACGCCTTTATTCCTAATGGGGAAGGCAGAGCGTAAACGACCTTAGACAAAGGTCGTTCCGCCACGTCTGACAAGGTTTTGAGGGTTATTTAGATAGACTTGTAGGTATATTGCTGTAGTGACAAGTTGTCAGCCCATCGCCTAAATTACAATATACTGAAACTCTTGGATCCCTCAGCTGGTTTTTACAGCATGCCCGGGAGAAGATGCAGACGGCACATGCTACGTTTTTCTATGACTCCATTATAAAACCAACTTATGTTTCTTCAAGGTTCAAGCAAAACGGTTGAATTGATTTTGATAAAACTTTTTTGTTTTGTACTTGAATTTTATTCAGTACATTGCAAAAATGGTATTGAACAATGAAAAGAAACCCCTTCGGCTTTCACCCTGGTCAACTAATAACGAAGGGTGATTTTTTATTTAATAAAAATTCATATCAAGCGGGGCATAGATAACCTAACTTTCAACGCAACTTATTCTATCTTTCCCATCTGTATACAGTTTGGCAACAATGGTGGCTGTCTGGTGGTCTGATTTGGCGTGGTCTGGCTGACGTAATTGTAGGCAAAAGTATATTATTTTTGTGTCTTCTAGAGTCTGTTTTAACTTTACGAAAATATTTTTTACTGCTGTATATATTCTTGATTTTGAAAAACATTGAATAAACAATAAATGTAGTCTAGCATCTCTTTAGTAAGTACTAGCAGGCCGTCCCGGCTTCGCACGGGGTAGACAATTATTTATTTTTTTAAGTACATAATTAGAATAAAAGCAGATTCGAATAAAATAAATACAGTCTAAATTAAACGTTGACAACTTTCAACTAAAAATGTATCTACCTATACATCTAGTTAGCATCTTCATTAATAGTTGGACATATGCTACCGCGGAGTTTTTTGTAGACATTATGATGTTCTTCAATATTGTTGTACATTATTTTGTTCAATCGCTAATAGTTTCGGCAGCGCATTCGACGAAAGACATTTTAAGACTCATTTTTCTACACCTTCGGTTACATTGTTCAAATTTTACCAAGGATCCCTAATTTTTTTCAAAATGAAATGTAGCCTATGTCAAATTGGAAGAATGTAGTATTCTATTGGTGAAAGATTTTTTTAAATCGGCCCAGTACTTTTTAGCCTATTCATTACAAACATACAAAAATAGGTACAAATCTTTTCTCTTTATAATATTAGTGTAGATGTCAACAGTTTTCTGATAGCAGTTGGTGTATGTAAGTGGTATCATAGTGCCGCCATTAGGCTAATATACCAGGTCACAGCCAGCGTCCACAATAATTGTTATTACCTATACAGACGAACTATATGATTTTCCGGGACAAATTTATACAGGGTCGTATGAACAAATATTTAAATTACATATTCATTTTACACCTAAACTTATTGTGCATACATGTGTACTACGGATAAAGTCCAGTTTTATATGTGTTCTTCCATGCTGGACTGGGAGAGATAGAAAAACATAGAATGTTCCAGCTGCCCTTCCTCCCGGGCATGCTGTAGAAGTCAGCAAAAAGGACTCGAGGGTTACAGTGTATTGTAATTTAGGCTACGGGCTGACAACCTGTCACTATAGCAATACACATTACAATCTAAAATTGCCCTCAATTTTTGTCAGACGTGGCGAAAGCGCCTTTTACGAGGCGTTTGACGCTCTGCCTACCCTGTAAGGGGTAAAGGCGTGAATTTATGTATGTATCTTTATATGTGTACAATGTATAACCTCAATTCTGCTCAACTTATAATTACTGGACCTTGTTTGGTGTGCCTATCAAATAAAAACATTTTGGCGCTGGTTACTTTGTATCCTTAAATGTTTATATGGGTTCTACATTTTCAATAACTAATTGTTCATTCAGTCTAATACTTTGATAAGTATTTTTTTGTGTCCTGCCTTATCAACTGTGATAAAGATTTTAGATTTATAAATAGATCAAAGGAAAATCTTTATCTAAATTAATATTATAACGAGGACAGATTTATATTATATTTGACCATTGTTAAAATTTCTTCGATTTTGCTGTTTAACTCCCCGATAAAATACTTACTACTAACTAACTACTAGTAATATATGCTTGCATAATCAACACCAACGTACAATTCTAAAAAGGGACTCCTATTATTTGAATGATCGTACTGTTTTTTTTTTTAAACGGAAATGTCCCCGTATACCACATTATGAGCGTAGTATTGGCACTTGGTCAACTCGTGCTCCGGCCGAGCTATCAACCGGCCAGCGACCGCGAGACGCGACAGCGACATCGCCAGCTCCCGATCCACCATCACTAGTTACGAGTTTATGACTCTCAGGATCTGTGTCAATGAGGACCGTGTGGGCGAACGTATTAAACTATTACCGTTTTATGTAGGTAACTATAGTGATGTCAAAGTGTCGATAAAGGAGTTATCGATAAATTACAATCATAACATATTGGATGTAATTATAAAATCTGATGTCATTTTAATGAACAAATATTTTTTTTACTAAGTTAACTAATTGTATTACCATTAATTAAAGTAAAATTAAATACTTAGTAACCACACTAAGTACATATTGAAATAAAATTAAGTATATCATTATTTAATGAAAATTGTTTAATTCACTATTGTTGACTCTTATCGATTACTAAACAGGTCAAGATATTAAGCAGTATTCTCAAATTTATCAGTCACGCTAAGAACTTCACTGAATGTATTTCAGTTATAGCTACAAAACTTTGCCTTCAGCGAAGTAGCACGGTCGGCTGCAGGCTGCGAGCGGATCCAGTTCGCTGCACCGAGCATAAATCACTCGGATGGGGCCAAATATCCGCAATTTGCTTACCGCCCCCTCTCACACCCCTCAACTCCCTCACGCACCCCGGCCATCCGGCAAACGCAATCATTAATGAGAAATCACTTCCATGTTCGCGCGCCGGGCGACTGGTAATAAAAGCTTTTTGGTTTGACAATTTGGCCTTTTTCCTAACCCGCAGGGAAACGTTTTCCCATCAGTCAGGACCGCCCATCAATTTATAAACCAAACGCCATTAGACGCTAAAGCGATGTTGAATGTAGAGTAGTTACCAATTACTATTCGTCGGTGACTAAGGTTTTAAGCGAAAAGATCGATAATTAATATTGATTACAATAATGTACTAATAACTCACGCTTTACTTTGCCTATTAGAAAAAAATATAAATGACATAAAGGCCTTCTAAAGTACCTTCCATGTTTTATCTAGACCTCATTATGTCTATTTACATAATGCCCACAATATTTTAATACAAGTGGCAATTGGAAGTGACACGCGAAGATTATGTCACTTTATTGAAATGACACTCAATTACAAGTGACATGCGATATAACAGTCGGAGCTGTAAGTACATACTCGCTCGTATATTAGTTGGAACAATAAAAAAGGCTTTGTATAATTAGTTGCGCTCGCGCACACAGTCAGACTCGCGGTCGACGAATGCGATTGTTCGGTAACTCATTTGAATAAAACATGAACACACTCTGTTAAACCCCTGACAGCAAGGCACATTGTGCGGCGGTCTGTCTAATGGAACTTTCGGTTAGTTCCTTTGTTCTCTGATACTTATCAAGTACTGGGATCTGGTATACTTACTGAAATACTTACTTTACATAGAGGTTCTGCTTCTGTCAAATTATGTAGTTCTCTTCTCCGCGGCTGTTTGATCTCTTTACTATTATTATGAATTTTGTGATAAAAGTCTGTGTTTTGTGTGAAATAAATAGAAGTTTATCTAGATAACATCAAAACTAACTTGTTCAGAGAAAATCTTGCTAAACTTGGCAACGATTCTTCCATGAAAGGCGGTATGTGTACATTAGTAGGTAGTAAGTTCACCCAATGGAGCTGTTACTAACTGGAACGACAGAATTGACCTTCACGGAACGTTAACTTCAGAAATTGCTTCTATTATTTCATCTGGCAATACAATACACAGCCCAAGTTAATACCTTCTCATAATCAAAATACTCGTTAAGATAACTGCTTTATCTTTAAGAGCAATTTACTATATTTATTGGGAAACAGGTCGCGTTACACAGGTTACACTAATAATTCAATTTATCTAAATTGCCAAGAATGACGTCATTGCTAGTCTAATGTTCTGAGATAAGCTCGTATTTGTTGTAATACATTCGATAGTTTATTGGACTTATTGATATGATAACCTATATTTACAGTAACTAGACTGTATAAATTACATTTGATGCCAACTTATTTTAATAATAGTGTGTTATTATAGAAAAGGGTTAATGTTGTGAATAAAACAAACAATGGATTAAATTTCTGTATATTTTCAAACAAAGCAAGTACATACATAAAGAACATATGTGTAAATGTAAATACAGACAAATTCTTAATCTACATGCAAACATTGTCACGGTTTATCGCAAGATAGATATCTTACAAAAAACAGCTCTATATTTATATCGACTCAAGGCCTTACCAGTCAGAGCTACAACTACACATACACAAGCAAATGGAAGTATAAGTGTAGGTATATTATATATTTGAAGCGGGTTTGGTGTGCGTGTGAGTGCCACAACAAAGTGCCACAATAGACACACGTGTGTGTCTTCTGACTAAGAAACTCGACACAAACAAAGCCATTTTAAAATTGCTAATGAGCAGTTGCCTAAACTTGGCACAACATTTACACCGCCCTGCATACTGATTGCCACAAATATTGGCCATATACATAATCAACTATAAACCTGTCCAGTATAAAATATACCTTATGACTTATATCTAGAGACGATGGTTTACCGACTGGATACAATAATATCGAACAAACATCGGATCGATCATGTAAATAACAGAATGAGGCAACCTTCATTACGGTTAAAAGAATATAGTAGTCAATTGAAATGATAAGTTAGATAGTGTGTCATTTTATACCTTACAGTTTTATTTTGTTTTATTCGTCTTTAAAGTTGATTTAGTTTCTGCTCGTACAAAAATGCTGTTCTTTCATTTCTCATGATATTCTCTCTGAATTTATTGATAATTCTTTTAGGAAGTAGACTTGTCAGGTAGAACATGTTAGTGAGAGAAAAGAAAACTCTTTCAGGTTTGGACATGTCCGCGGTTGTCAGGACAGGACAGGGCGGGGCGGGTCGGGGCTACACGCGAGTGGGCCCGGATGGTGAAACAAGTTTGTTGCCAAGGAAGACGTTTCTTTTTTTGCGGTCGAGAAGGGATGCGTGATGGATGAGCTCGCTGGCAGCAGGTTGCTTTTAAAATTATTTATTTGGTAATTGTTTTCTTTGTTATTTTTTTGTGTTTAAGTAGCGTAACATTGTGTATATTAACTTTGTTTCGAGTATACTTTGTTATGTAATTTTGATTTTTGTTATTATGTATTGTATATAGCATTATTTAGCATACATTTTCTGTAAAATTCTGATATGGACTATTCATGAAACATTAGTTTCATGAAAATAAGACAATGATACTTAAGTTATTATTATTATAAGACTAGACTATACATACATTATTCATCGTGCAATGTATGTTTACACAATTATATCAAAGAGAAAACACTTCGCCGGTTGCCGGCATATCTCGCGCTCGAGACAAACACGTATCTTTGGCAAATAATACATTATCTCCTTAACCAACCCACTTTAATTTACATAAGTGATACCTACAAGCGGAAACAAAGATAAAAGTTCATAAGAAGCTTAAAATAGAGCTTGGTTTACTTTACTTGTTTTTTAGAGATAGAGAAACGTTTATCTATTTGTGTAACTTATGCCATGTTATTTTCATAGTCTAAACCTATGACATTTATGACGGGCATAATCTAAAAAGAGAAACTGGTTTCGATTTAACGATGTTTTCGTTCGATCGAAGTGAAATAAAACAGAAACGAGATTTGTTGACCTGTGAACTAATATAATACTTTTTTGAGATGTTTGGTTGGTAGAGAGCTGTTTGGTGAGCGGAGAGCGATTCTCGCTGCAAACGTGAGTCACGCGCGCTCAGGGCCGTTTTGCCGGCCGGCACCGCGTAGCAACCATCACTCGACCGACTCACAACAACATTTTTTTTTTTATTTCTCTTTTTTGCTCAATTGTTTTTGTGGTTAGAAGCAGTTACTGTTTCGGTGATTGGATAAGTTGCTGAGCCGGTTCGTGCAAATAGTAATAATAGCTATAATTTTAATACTCTACCTTCTTGCCAACCGTAGTAAAAAGCAAGATAAATTATTTTTTAAGTTACGATATGAAATATAGGCAAATAACTTTTATCTTTGTTTTTGATAAAGTGCAGACAATGATTATAATGTTTCAATCAACAGTATATAGTGTACCTGCAATATCATAATATCCCACTTGATTTATTTGCAAACTAGTTTTGCGTTTCAAAATAGTTACTTACAAACAAAACTATTGTAAGCCAGATGTTAAGATCATACCTAACCAGTTTCATCGTAAATAATGTTAAAATGCATTAACTAACACAAAAAATATATTTTCAGACATTGCTTTCCGCAAAATTTAATGACTTAAAGTCGGTAAAGCGATAATCTTGTTTATTGCGAGGGCCTGTGAAAAGAAAGTTCTAGACGGCTGATGCAACTTTATACTAAAATTGCACTTTTCAGTTAAATCAAAATGGCAATCGATTTTTGCCTCTAATTTAAGCATTTGATGCGGATTTTTGTTTCTTTCGGAACTAACCTGAAACAATACGTAATGTTTTGTATTTATCTAATAATTTTAATTTAAAAACAAAACTTTTAGTGATGTGATCGAATGTAATCGAGTTATCGACTTAAAATTACATTTCAGTATCAAATTATAGTTTTAGTTATCTCTGATGTTTACTTTTATTAAACTATAAAATGTGGTATACAAAATGGTGGTTAGAATTGTACGTTTTAGAAAACCGCAAAAACTAACACAAAAAAATGTTTGTTTTTAAAATTTATATGAGTATTTAGTTTTGATTCTTAAAAAAGTTACAGTAAAATACACAAATTAAAAGATGCTTCTAAAAAACAACGAGCATTTTGTGCCTACGTGACCATCACCAGAGACGCTCCGGCCTCCAACTTTTAACAACAATTTCTTAAAATCGTTACTTACGTTTTGAGATATCTTATTTTCTTTAAATACTAAATCACGAGTTTATCACGTTTTATTGAAATTAAACATTTTTTGGAAAAGTTTTTCAGATAAGTCAATAATACAGTTTTTATCGTTATCTAAAACGACCTAACGTCACAGCAGCTAGCTAGCTTCGGTGTCCGCGATATGATATTACATTAATAATCCTATAATATTGATATGATACAGACAAACACTGATAGATAAGCTAGATCAACAAAAACAAGAAAACTCAAGTTCTGGCGTTTATAACCATTATTTTGAAAGTAGATACACTTCAGGATCACTTTAGACCTAAAATAGGATAAAATTTAGATGAAGAAGATCAAGAAGCTACACCGGTGGAACTAGAACAAAGAAGCCGGCCGGCCGGCACACGACGTGCGGCACGCGCGGACAGCACGGGCGCTCGCGGCGCGGCGCGGGGCACACTGCCGGCTCAGCACCGCCCGCGGAGCGCCCCGCCTCGCCCCCCGCCGGTCTCTACATATACCGCCGCCTCTTCCCTGAACCGCCAGTCCGTCACAGAGAGCGACAGGGTCGGGTGGGTCGAGCAATACGCCGAGGGCGAGACACAAAGCCCCACGGTTACGAGATCAGATCTGATGCGGTCGTGTTAGTTTTGGACGTTTTCGATTTCCCATCGATCTCTTCGCAATATACTAGTCCCGGTCGTTAAACCGGCAGTTTGGTGCGCATTCGCAGTACAAAAGAGACTTGTGATATTTTTCTAGTATAAGTTCCGAAACGGAACGCTTTAATATTTCGTATTGAAAAGTGTACAATATAAGTAAAAATTTGGAGAACATGGAGATCCTTCCGGTTACGAATCAGTTTAATGTCGGATTCAACAGCGAAAAAGGTGAGTTGACTTTCTATTCTGCTGGAGAGGTGGTGAGGGAACGGCTTTCTACCGGCGCGTTGTTGCTATGCGGCGTGCGGCAATCCACAACGACGGAGCGAACGCGATCAGTGCCGGCAGCCTTACCTTCGCCAACGCCGGAGACCGCAACCTCGGTGCCGGCCGCGCTCAGTGCCGGCGTCGCCGACCGGCAACCGGCGATCGCTAAACGTCACGTACAGCTGACGAGTCAGCTGTTCCACTCCCTTGCCACCTCAACGGGTCGATAACTGCATTTGATTTGGTTATTACTCATTTTTTTACTGAAAACCGATTAACCAGAGTTCTTTTTTTCCATTTAGCAATCTTTTCTTATTTGAAACTAGTAGAAGTTTCTAGATTCTTATTAGGTATCAATCTAAAATCTACTCATATTTTGCAAATGAACAAATTTTAAATGTATTTTTCTATTGTTGTAGCCTGGAATGGGCCGACATGGCGGGAGGCTCCGGTGCCGGTGCCGACGGAGACTGCGCTGGCCCAGCGGTTAGAGCGCGAGCTGCGAGCTGCCAAGGGCGCCAGCGAGCTCGCCGCCGCGGAGGTGCTGGTGCCCGCAGAGCTGCTCGCGCGCGCCGCGCGACAGACCATCACAATAGCAGAGGGAGAACCCTGCGGAGCCCGGGGCGCTGCCGTCATTGTTGATGTCGCCGGACGCCGCTTAGCTGCATTCAAAGTTGACCCCAACACATTAACGACACATGAAATCCACTTACATCTTGAACATGATACGACGAACTGGACTAGCATGTTGCCGCAATTTTTAAAGTGAGTATTGAGAAATTCTACTTCTAATCAATATCTTGTATTCTTTCCCCATCAATTTAGTAGCGATAAGCTGCCTGATGACAAGATAACTAACGTTTTCTTTCTTTTCTCGTAGAAATTTAACGCGGAGCGGCACCATCATAATCAGCCCACAGTTCACGATAGAAAAGAAGAAGCTCTTCCGAAGCCAGGCCGAGTGAGCCGCCTGTGATAGCGCGTGGTGCGAGCGAGCCGACTGACTGCCCTCCTCGATATCTACGTATCGTTATTTTAACAAATATCAATATTATTATATGTATATTAATTATTATATATTTTTAATAAGAGAAAAAAAAGCACAGCGTGATATGTAATGTATAGTTGTAGAGTAAGCGCGCGGATGCGCAGAGTCAAGTCTGCGCGTGCGCTACGGCGAGTGCCCGCCGGTGTTGCCGGTGCCGGTGATGTCGGCGGCGTGCCGGCGGGCACCCGGCGTGGCGGTCGCCCACCGCCGCCCGCGCCGTACTTATGTCGTGTGATCGCGTGTTTGTGTCGAGGCGTGTGAGGCGCGGCGGCGCCGGTGCGCTCTCCATGATCTCATGATCTCAGTCGCCGCCGCGCGTGTGATACTGATACCCTGATCGATTTAGTCTTAGGTATTATTTTTTGTTTCGAGTTCAATTCTATTCTGAAGTTGCGTAGAGTTCGTATTTTCATGTATCGTAATGTATTTATTAGAGGCGATCTCTATGGAGATCAGATAATATGTGTACGTTTTTCGTAATTATACTAGTTCGTACATTTGTTTGTGATACTACTTTTGTAATGTATAAAATTTAAAGAGAAGATATAGTTTATGATAGAGAGAGCACGCATGCAGAGTTGAGCTATAAAGAGAGAGAGAGTAGAGCAGGTTGTTGGTGAGTGGAGTGCCAGAGAGAGGAATAGAGAAGAGGAAGAGCGAGGCAATACGCGCGATGTCCGCGCACAATACTGCAAAGATCTCAGGTTATATTATTATAGTTATTAAAAGTATTAAGTTATTTAAGTTAATATAAAGATTGTAATTTTTTGTAAGGTTGTTTTCTATCGCCGCGCAAAGCTGCGTTACTATAGTCCAGTGGGTGATGATGAGAGAATTTTGTACTAACAGTACCTATTATTGACGAGATGTATATTGCAGTTGAATGCATTTTCTTCATCCAGTGTAAAATTACTACATTAAATGTAAATCAATAGACTAACAGTTTTTAAACGAAATCTAAATGTTTGTAGGGTCCAGTGTTTAAAACGCACAATATCATAGTCCTAGAGTTCACTTTCATCAAAAAGAATTTTAATGCTACAAAAACATTTTACTTCTAAAACATGGAAATGTCGACATATACAAAACTAACAATAATAATAAATGTATCAATTGTTTATAATTGATATTTATTTGATAGACAGTAAAAAGAAAATGTAGAAATTATTGAAAAAAATACATAGTTTCAATAATGGAAAACTTCGTTTTAATATTCCTGAAACCCTTACCCACCCAACCATAATAAAACTAGAAAGAAACACTACAAGTTCCATTATACAGAACAACAATAGTACACACACATACACTAAGACTCATAACACAAAAATGAAATTTGATATTATATCGAAGGAAGACAAAGAAATTACATTTTATACATACAATACGATAGAGCTGTGTTGTTTGGAGTCGTGAGGGACAGAGTAATAGATTTTAATGGAACCGGTTAGAAAACAGGCGAGACCGGTCCAGAGGCTGGAGCTGGAGCGAGAACACCCCTAACAACGTGTCTCTCCACTACATGCACATGTATAGCTGTATAAGTAGGTATAGGCTACAAGCCGGGACCAGTTTCGACGGATGCTCCGCCACGAGCAAAAACACTGGAAGCTGCTTGACCAGATACAAAGTCGTTTATCAAGCCTTCTATACTTAAATTAAACCCATTTTAGATTAAATCGATGAAAAAGCTGAATAATGTATGATTTTTACATAAACCTTAATCAAGTAATTTATAGACGTAGGTACATGTTAATGCAAGTTACTTTATCGACGAACAAATCTTGCAAGATTAATTATATTCAAAAACGAAACAAACAAAGCATCCTTGGCTTTAACTAGGCCGAAGGCGAATCTTTCCGATAGGTCCAAATAATAATAAAACGGTCTATATCAATAAACCGTGAAATCGTACAAGGTAAATAACTCCAATTTACGAGCGAAGGCAATTCTATCGACGGTACGGAAATTGGACGCCGCCGGTGCCGCTGCCATGTTTGCACAACTCCGTTATTACATTTTTACATTCTATTTTCTTGATTCCAGCTCCCGATCTGTTTAAGTTTGAAGTATCTTGTAGGTAAACGAATTTAAAGACGGTTTTTCGATTTAATCCCACAATCCCTACTCAACAGATCAAATTTCAATTTCATCCGCAGATATTGAACATAAATTATGAAACTCAATATGAATCTGATTTAGAAATGTTAGATCGAGCATAAAAAATGCTTATTTCCATCGGCATATTCCCTTATCGTGATTGATGTCAGTTGGAATGGAGCGTTCGTTTGATCGTGATATTTCATGCAATAGTTGACTAGATTTAACAAGTGCGGCTCATTTGCTTTCTAACCGCAGAGCGCGGTCGGGCGCTGTCCGTGCGGCCGCCGCGCGTGACCGCACTGCCGATGCCCGCTGTAACACGACCGGCTATCAACAAGCCTCTTTGTCAGTATTATAAACACTTAAACCCATTTACTACTAACTACACCAACCTCTATAAACGCCGTGGAATAGATGTAAATTAGCCCTATTAAGATTATTGCCTCAGAATGGCTTTGTGTAGATCTTGATTATTATGGTTATAATTACGTGGCTAGCTACTTATGTGTTATTATCAAGCCTTATAAAACAGACGGAATCACTTAAATAAGCATCTTCGTGTGTATAAATGTAGTTTTGCATGTTTAATTAAAATTAATCAAGTAAAACTATTTTTGTAATTATCGATAATAGGTGTCGCATCACTAGTGGTGTACAATAGTGCAAACAGACGTTTGATAGCGCTAGACAAAAACCAACAACATCGTAAACTCTGTTGCTAGTGGATTTTAATTAAAACGCGCACTTTTATTGATTTTCATTTGCGAGAGGTGGCGATGGCAATGGCGAAACAATCAGTCCTTGTTGCCTGCCAGCTGCCAGCTGAGCGGTTGTCGAGTGAAGCGCTGTAGACGGACGACGCCATCTATTGCACAATCGGGGAACTTACAACTTGTGCGAAAGCAAACCTTTCCTTGTGAAACTTCTGTCTGTATTTCAGCTGTTCTTTCTTGCAGAGAACTTTGAAATCAATGTCTGTTATCTTTTCAAGGTCGTATCCCTGAAAAGGAGTAGTCTTTTTCCGGACTCGTATGATCAATATAAACACATACTTAGTTCTTTACCTAGGTTCTTATCAGTAAACAGCTGATTCATTTCAGTACCTACTAGCGATTAAAATAGCTAATCAGAACCTATGTATGTATGTAACCTAAGTATGTATTAGCGACCACTTTATAACATACTTTACGATGGAACGCATTTTCAATCAAAACCCACTTCAGATACCAATTCTGGAAATTATGACGCATTTTCTTTGAAAATCTAAAGAATATTGAAATTATACTGTAAAAGAGAAAACATCATTTATTAGTTCTAAAACAATTTGAGAGCAAAACTTGATTACACTTATAAATTAATAACAAGATTTTAACAAAAGTTCATAAAACATGATAAAAATATATAAAGTAATTCTAAATAAAATATGATAAAGATAAATTACTTATTTGAAATCATTTATGTACTGTCATTTAATTTTTTCACAAGTTGGGTGGTTGGTACTTTAGTCATTCGTTGCTACAACTAATGTCTAGAAAACTATCGATCAGTTTTTCTAGTGCAGTCCGTAGCAGTGAAATATTTCGATCATGAGAGTGCGCTTGAGACGATGACGTGTACCTACACGGGTGTCGGGTGTTGACAGTGGCTCAGCGACCCATCCTGTCACAGTTTATAAACACTGCCACTGTTGGATAACTGTGTTCCCGAGCTGCTGTTGCTAAGTAGCCAAGTCATTCATAATTGTAGACTGAAATAGGTACTGATTCTTGTGTTCAGTATTGCTTACTGGAATTTTATCGTGAGAATAATGAGTCACCGAGTCTTATGAGATGCAGGAGGTATATACGGCCATCCTGTTTATACCTCCTGCATCTTATAAGACTAAGAGTGACATCTAAAGACTAAAATCCGATTCCTTAGGTCAAGGGGTATCCAAATCATGTATGTTTAGCAATTTTTAATGGTAATGGCGTTCTGATTTGATGTTCGTTGTATAGTTTGATTCTAATAAGACTAGTAATATTCAAACGTCAAACTTATTATGTTGTATTTAATTGTATAAGGTTTGAATAACTGCACCCGCCTAATATCCAGAAAATATCACAAATTGTGTATTTGGTTCTAAATTGAAATAAATTTAGGTATCAAATTTAGGTTTAGACATGGTAGAGCCATAATTATTATAATCCCTTAATTACTTTCCAGTATCAATTAATTAATGTTTCCAACCAAGACCTATCACAATACAGACAAAAACACGTCAATAAAATAGATAATTTTATTTTTCCCCTTGTTTATTACAATACTATCTACTTAGGTACATGTAATAAATAATAAGATAGTATTACTTTAGAGCGTGCGTTCCTCGAGCATACCTCGTGCATCGACCCTTATCACGATCACTGATAACAGCTGATACTGATAACGTGATAAGAGGTGATTGCACCTGCGTGTGGCAACCGGCATACAGGGTCTTACGGCCTACATGAAGGTTTTTAAGAACAAAAAAAGACAGTCAGAAATTTATACATACATACATATAATCACGCCTTTATCCTTAATGGGGTAGGCAGAGCGTAAACGACCTAATTAAGGGTCGTTTCGCCACGTCTGACAAGGTTTTGAGGGTTATTTAAGATAGATTTGCAGGTATTTCTGTAGTGACAGGTTGTCAGCCTATCGCCTAAATTACAATATACTGAAATCCTCGGATCCCTGAGCTGGTTTTTATAGCATGCCCGGGAGGAAATGCAGCTGACACAATCTATGTTTTTCTTTCGCTCCCAGGCCAGCATGGTAGAAATTTATCAGTCAGTAAAATTAAAAGTGACAATAGAGAGGCATCAAAATAGGATAGAGACGACGCTATCATTTTCGATGATACCCATTTATTTGGTTTTATATCAATAATATTTGATCCTACATCCAAAATTTTCCAGACGTCTTATACAACTAAAACTATCACATACTTTCGCTTAGTCAAAAGTTTAAATTGAACTATTAAAAGGCTCAGTATAAAATTGCTTAAGCTACATAATGCTGTTTAAGCCTAACTTAAGCGAGGAGTTAGTGGCAAGTGAAATATCGTACGATAGGCATGATTTGTGGCCACTTGGGCAAGTTACGAGTAGAGGGGGATAGGAGCCTTAAATGAAACCGTGTTTAAAGAGGACTTGTGATTACAACTTGTGTACTTTATTAAGTTGTTAAGTAAGTTTTATGTTCTTCCATGCTGGACTGGGAGTGACAGAAAAACATTGAATGTGCCAGCTGCATTTCCTCCCGGGCATGCTGTATAAACCAGTTAAGGGATTCGAGGGTTTCAGTATATTGCAATTTAGGCGATGGGCTGTCAACCTGTCACTACAGATATATACCCACAAATATATCTTAAATAACCCTTAAAACTTTGGCAGACGTGGCGGAACGACATTTGTTTAGGTCGTTTACGCTTTGCCTACCCCATTATGGGTACAGAAGTAATTATATGTATGTAAATTTTATGCTGCAGGATTTTGTAGTTACACAGGAATTGTAATTTAGGATAAAGGGATGTTCTAGCAAAATTCCTAATAAATTCAAGTCAAGAGAAGAGTGTAGACCTAAAACTTCTCGCGGACTGTTACAAAATTAGGTTATGTTTAATACACATTAAAACCTGGGCCAGATGTGTCTGAGACTGACACAGAAGAAAATAGAGTTTCCTGACATACCATTAAAAATTACCACATTTTGAGAATAGTAATTACTAATTATCAACTAAACAAACTTTATTAATACTACATGACTGTAAAGCTTCAAAAAACTAGATAAATATGAGGTTCTCGTAGTAGAATTGTGCAAAAAGATGAGTGGAGAACTTTCCTACGAGCCTTTTCTTACAAAAAAGGCATTAGAAGTTCGCAACAGCCTATCGACCCGCCATCACAATTCGGCACTAAATCTCTTCCAGCCTCCTGACTGCTGAAAACAGGAGGTAGATTTGCGATTCGCATTAAAGAGGCAGTTTTAAATAAACTAATCTAACTTGGCCGGAGTTGTGCGATTAGCCAAGTTCCGGGTGGAATGCTAACGAGCTGTGATTATGGGCCCATTACTGTTTGCGCCTTCTTCAGATCTATGGAGTGCTGAGCCAGGGTAAGAAACCCCCTGGGGAGGGCTGGTGGATAAATAGCTGAGAAGGAAGTTTACCAAATATGTACCTGGAAGAGGTTCATATCACTCTATTTATTTTATCAAAAGTCTATCAGGTATAAGGGCAGCGTCCTGAAAAGTGATAGGGGTTGCTCAGCCAACGAAACTAAACAACTAAGGATCTTTTTTTAGGAAGTGAAAAAAAAAATGCTTTTCCATACAAAATGTTCACCTCGATCAGACAATTTGTATGAAAAAACCAATTTTATTTTCACATCCTGAAAAAAAAAAAAATCTTTTTCTGAACGAGGGTACTGAATTTTACACAGAGCGACTGCCATCTGACCTCCGCAATGCAGGAGGGAAACCAGACCCAATCCTAGATTAGGTCGGAGTTTTCAAGCCGCCAATGCTTAGCACTGGCCTCTGACATGGCTTAACAACTAATATCTACGGTATTAAACGATCTTAACCGGGACCAACGGCTGAACGTGCCTTCCGAAGCACGAAAAAAGCTCCGAATGTACGTTTAACATATGAAATTCGAAAACCGAAAAACACATTGGTACGTGGTGGGATTCGAACCACGATCTCCCGCTCAGGAGGCAGTGGCTCTATCCACTACACCATGCTGCTAATATAAGTTTAAATAAAAACTCTTTCACACAGCAGTCCTTATCATCTTACTCGTAAAACTCGATGTACCTCGGTTCAAATTCGCTTGAAGCCATCACCATTTCCCTAAAGTGAAATGAAAGGACTTCATTCCCTTAAGCTGTAGTCGTGTTACTCTACATACCATACATATATTACAGGACTCTCTTGCTAAGCGATAAGGCTCATTATCCCACTGAAAGTTTGTACAGAGACTTAAGTGAGGGGTCTTCAACATTTTCAAGTCAAGAACCAATAAGAAGATTTTATTTTCAGAAACTATACATATGTAAATAAAAACACAACTACAACTAAACAATGTGCTGTTATAAATCCATTTCCATTTATGTATCCTATTTTGAGTAAAACATGCATCTGGGTTTCTTTTTCAAATAAATACATACATACATAAATCACGCCTTTATCCCTTACGGGGTAGGCAGAGCGTTTAACGCCTCGTAAAAGGCGCTTTCGCCACGTCTGACAAAAATTGAGGACAATTTTAGATTGTAATATGTATTGCTTTAGTGACAGGTTGTCAGCCCATCGCCTAAATTACAATACACTGTAACACTTGAGTCCCTTTTGCTGACTTCAATAGCATGCCCGGGAGGAAGGGCAGCTGGAACATTCTATGTTTTTCTATCTCTCCCAGTCCAGCATGGAAGAAATCAAATTCAAATAAATGTAGATGCCTAATTCATGGAATTGAATGGCTTTGTAATGGTAACAAATAATTTAGTGAAAAAGATACTGATCTGGCATAATCAAATATCGCATTCATATTAACGATATTTTGAATCTGTTGCTGTGTGGCCAACTTGGACGAAACATGTAAGGATGCCAAGGATGCTGCGAGTTGAGAACCCCTGACTTGAACACATGTTTGCCAGTCTGTAGAGTTAGCAGTAGGAAACATGAGCGCTATCTTAATCGCGCGGTTATTGGTTTTTAACGTGAGTTTAACAGCTGTCCTCAATGAGGGAGCTAATGCGTGATTATGCACGCAGTGATTAGAGAAGTGTAATCAGGCTGGTAATCAGGGCACCTTGATTAGTTGATTGCAAATGACATCAAAATGAGATTCATTAGCAGTTAAGAACCATGCAGTTATGGAAACCTGCTAAGAAATCACAGGCTTACATACATACATAAATCACGCCTTAATCCCTAACAGGGTAGGCAGAGCGTAAACGACCTAGGCAAAGGTCATTTCGCCACGTCTGACAAAGTTTTGAGGGTTATTTAAGATAGTTAGGACGTATATTGCTGTAGTGACAGATTGTCAGCCCATCGCCTACATTGCAATATACTGAAACCCTAGGATCCCTTTGCTGACTTTTACAGCATGCCCGGGAGAAAATGCAGCTGGTAGATTCTATGTTTTTCTCTCGCTCCCAGTCCAGCATGGAAGGAACACAGGCTTACTCGTGACTAAAATCTGCTGAGCAACCGCACTGATAGATATTAGATCTAGTCTATCTGATATGTATACGGGGTGTAAGGGACAGCGTCCCGCAAACTGATAGGGGTTGCTCAGTCAACGAAACTGAACAATAATCAGGATATTTTTTCAGGAAATGAAAATAAAATATGCTTTTTTATACAAATTGTATGTAAATATGTATGTAAGCTCTTCAAGATTAAAACAATAGTGGCAAGAATATTAAAACAATTGTTTTGATCGAGGTGGTCCTTTGGATGGGAATGACAATTTATTTTGCGTCTCCTGAAAGTATTTCCTGGTGATGGTTGTCCAGTTTCGTAGAAAGCCCGATGGTGTAGTGGATAGGGCCGCTGCCTCCTGAGCGGGAGGTCATGGTTCGAATCCCACCACGTACCACTGTGTTTTCCGGTTTTCGAATTTCATATGTACGTTTATTCGGCGCTTTTTACGTGCTTCGGAAGGCACGTTATGCCGTTGGTCCCGGTTAATATCGTTTAATACCGTACATATTAGTCATTAAGCCATTTCAGAGGACATTGGCGGCTTGAAAACTCTGACCTAATCTAGGATTGAGTTTGGTTTCCCTTCTGGGTTGCAGTCGCTCTGTGTAAAAACCAGTACTCTCGTTCAATCCCCTAGATTAGGCAGCCGACCCCGTAAGATACGGGATAAGGCTAGGGAGATAATGATGGTTGTTCAGTTTCGTTGACTGAGCAACCCCCTTTAAGTTTGCGGGACACTGTCCCTTACACCCTGTCTATCAGTGGCGTTGTTATCAGTAGGGCGGTCGCCTAGCTTCCTATATCTTCCCTTTTTCCGAGGTCTGATGCAGAACTACTTGCTGTGTTCCAAATTTGTGTGAGAATGACAGTGTCTTTCAGGTTATTGGTTGGAGTGGCTCCTTTTCCAACTTTATCCTAGATCTGGAATACAGGGATGAGAAAACTAACGATGACTGAAACAAAAGTATTCCTACTTCAGAAATTAAAACTTTAAAATAACTTAACTGAAAACTCTACCATAGGATTTCTAAATTTAATGAAAAAAAAACAATACAATTGTTAACTTAACATTTAATATTATTTTTACAATAATAAGGCTAAATATAAAACTGGGGCAATATAACCGCAAATTGTGGATAAACGTAAATAAACAAGTAATAATAACAATGTTTTTAAGATAACCTTACGCAATTAGCGAGACCGACCAACCTACAGGAAATTAAACAAGATATCATACCACGACCCTATGGGACCAAAACATTAAATATAGGCCTGAAATATATGACGATGCAATATCTATAACCCCATCAATTTGAAACCCCCGTCCCCTTACAAAGACGTAGGAAATTGAATGTCTCGTTAAACTGGCCAGAGGGACTAAAAGCGGAACTCTAAACACGATCTAATTCCCATTACAGCTGAGCGAGAATTAAAGCCCCTTCACATAGATTCGGAACTGGAAATAACCAAGTAAACACTGTAAAATTTAATGGTAACAGGCCTGCTCTTGGCTCCGTACTGCGAAACATCCAATTCTCCACTCAACCCAAACGATAGGTAGAATTGACTACACTGACGCGGGTCTAGATGCTCCATATATGGGGGCTTCAGGAAACCGGCGATGTATTCCGCGTTACGAGATGCTGTGGTAGTAGATATTCAAATGCTGTAGTTTCAGTAGCGGCGCAGAATAAATCCAGGCGGCTGGCAGTAGCTGGCGGTAAACAACACTATTAGGCCTGGCGGCTCCGTGCTCCGGGCTTCAATACCAAACACGTAGCACGATGCAACACCGTGGTACACACAACACATGTAATTGAAAACGAACTGAGCCTAGCAACACTTACTAAGTCGTATAAGGAAATCAATAGACTTGAAATTGGACGTTACTCGCAAGTCAGTTAACACCGTCATAAAACCCCATTCGAAACGAAGAGGCGAAAGTTTCAACCGCTTCTAAAAAGGATTTTATGGGCTGTTACGTTACGTCTTTTCAAAAGTTTCTCTTCGACTCTACATCCGATAGATAGCAGCACGATAAATTTGTATCGCTAGAAACAATTTGGACGATTCGGTATATAATCTTGCCAAATGAAACACTGCGAGTGTGTTGTGAGCCCATTTTGGGATCATATGTTGATCAGCTGTTGCCGAGTGCACACATGCACACGCACACTGACACAGATGGAAACCTACAGCGATGGAGGCACGGATTTAGCCGTCGTCGGCCCGTTGCTAGGCAACGCCGGTAGAAAGTGCCCCGCCATAGCTTGGTACTTTGCTACCGATAGATACGGATCACGGAGGCTATGTCGACGTGATAAACTTTTATGGGCCTAGTAAAGCGACGGCTTTGATCATACAGATAACTGTAAATGAAATTGAAGCACATAGACACGAAGACAGAACTAAAGATAGACTAAAATGAGCGGCACATGTTGGTATTATTATATTAGTACGTTTCGTAACTATTTATGTCACGTTCAACAAACTCACATTATGAAATATAACGTACATTATATTTGACAAAACTCTGTGGAACATCATATTAGAAGTGTCATGACAACAAGATGAGCTGACAAACAAACAAATTAACTAGGACTACATAACCTGCAACATTGATACACGCAATCCAAAGTTCATCTCTGAACATATTTTGAACTCTATTAGAGACACATTAGAGCATAGGCATATTTTAGACGATGGAAAACATAAAGTTGTGGTTTCAAGTGGTTAAAGTGAGTGCCCTTCATCTGATATACCGGGTATAAAGGAACGTACTGTAATGATTTTGAAGTACTTACCTACAGATGATATCAAGAAAGAGAACATTTTCTGTTTTCCCAAAAAAAGTGTGCACATGAAGTGATTTTGTTTTGGGTAATTCTTTTAATTTTCATGCAAAATTTTCCCTTCGTGAATGTTTGGTACTATCATTGGATTTCATAGAGTAGAATAGAACGTAATGATAGCTGTAGTTTTCTCCGAGTGTCCCTCTTCTTCTTCTTAGCGAGTGGATTCTCGAGTGTCCCTTACACCCTGCGTGTATTGACGTGAGGTCGTCGGTCGCCGGTCCGGCCACGACCGTCGCTGTCAATTAAATGTAATGCAGCCAGCTCCGGAAGTACCCTTCGTCCTTCCTACTCAATTACAAGCAAAGCCAACCCGAATTCGTCCTCTTATACTTTATCCATTTCATTAAATTGTTGCCGGCAAAGGAATTGTCATCATTAAGTTTTTGTCCTTCCAGATAAAGGGTAATTGATTTGGTTAAAAAGTTAGTTGTCCAATTGAATTTAGCCCTCGGCGAGTACTTAATGAAGTTGAAAAGTTCCAATGAATTGGGATGTAATTAAGCTGGAGCATCATTTATTACAAAGAAACATTTTTATGTCTACATTAGAGCGAACAGATCAAAAAACACGTGTTTTTCAATCTCTGTAGCAACATCTCCAGCTCAATAACCGCCAAAGTGTGTTAAATTCGCAGCTTCCTTCAAAACAAGTCGATAAATAATTGTGCCCACGCGCGTAGTAGCGGCGCGCGCCTGTCCAACGTACGCGCGCGCGCATGCCGCGGTTCCGCGTCCGAAAATACGCGCGCAATTAACCAATCAGCGACAATTGAGGCAATTCCACCAGCTTGTTGTTCAGTTGGCCTATTTGCAGGCCTGGGGACCATTGAAGCCCTTTAGCTATAAATAGAATGATTGTCGACACTCAATTGATATGTTGTTGATACTGGTCTTTTTGTTCTGGGCATGTAGTCATGCAAACCATGATGTCAAAGCTTTGGTTTCATGTTAGAATTTTTGGTAATGGTTTCAAGAGAACACAATAAAATGATTAAAACCTTCAAAGCTCTTTGTTTGCAAATTTTACTAAGAAGGCTTTGTAAAAAAAAACAGGAATCCTATATCAACAAGGGAGTGCTCTTTGACCAACAAGATAAAAACAACAATGAAGGAAAGTTGTGACATTCAAAATAACGTCACGATCGCATCAGCTCTCTTCCTATTGGCAGTCAGCCAGGCAGGTATAGTTCTCGAGTTCGAATCCAATTGCAGATAAACTTATGCCTATTAATCTTGTTCTTTTGCAGCTAATTGGAGCAGTCAGCTTATCCGAGGAGCAATCAGTGGCTGTTGGCTGCCGAGGCCTTTGACTCGTGACGTCACGGGCTGCAGGCTATAAATAATCCGCAATCAGCCAATAGCATGCGGCGGGCAATTGCGGCAATTCTGCTAAGTGGTCGCCATTTGTTCGCGCGTCACTCCTACAGCCCCAGCAGCGCCGACGCCGCCTGCAGCCGGCACGTTCCTGTAATCGGCTGTAATCTCGGGATCCTGTTGTTGCATCACTCAGATCCTAACATGTGGCGAACTACCTGCAATTAGGCTATTTCTAGAACCTATACCTTGTTGTTGAAACTTTTAGCGATTTTCGAAAATCAAACATTCAAATAAGCGACTCTTTAACCTCCAGAATTAGCATATCGTATATGTTACATCTGATAACCATCAGCCCACACCTTGTCAAATACAAACAATAAAACGCTGATAACTGGTTTCCATGTTTTGCACAATTCCATTTGAATATATGGCACATCCGAAGGTCAGGCAAATGTTTGAGTATTTGTGAATAATATTTACACAAATGCTTGAGCCTTTATCTAGTTCAGGTACGAATAACATTTGGCACAAACTTATAAATCATATAATATAGATAACGGCGAGTGTTCCAAATATTTCTCACGTTTGCACTTTCCTCCTGAACTGAATCCAAGCGAAATTACTTGCCAATGTGTTATCTGGATGACAAATGTTTGTCATACGAGCATTCTGCTGGCAAGATGCTCTGGTGACGCAAATGCCCTCACCTGTAGTACCTCAGCTCGGGTCAGCAGTACGCCCGGTGACCACTGTCACCAGTATAGCTCTTGGCACCGCTGCAGCTCACACGTGGCGCGGCGCACGCGCATCTATGCGCTCAATGAGGGGAACTGGGGAACATGTCGGTGCTATTATAGTTGCTAACTTATTCGCGAACGTTCCACCTTCACTGAGACGTAGTTAAATCATCCGGCAATGACATGTTCTCTAAAACTTTAGTAAATTGTGCTGCTTTGCTATAAAGGTTAAAACAAGAATGAGGAAGCTCCTAAGGGAATTTCAACAAAATCATTATAACGTTGATTAGTTTACGACTGTTCCTATTCAGTTACCTCGTTCTGTCCAGTGTCTGTATATTTAGACTCTGCCTTTGAACTAGTTTTAGCAGCACATAAAATTAGTTAGCTTGAGTTGGCGGTTCTGATATATTTGACAGGGATCTATCTGCAGAAGGTCCTCTGCGTGATAGCTGCCCCCGGTTTATGGGCGGCGCGTCCCAGATTCCTGTTTATAGGCGTTATAAGTCACTCTGTCGCTATTCATACGACTGCCAGTATAAAGTCTCGATAATATAGAGAAGGTCGGTATACGCGACCTCATAAACAGATCGGCTTGTCTCCCACTACGTCTGCTTGTACAGTACAATAGCAGTTTTTGGTGATGTTTCAAAACGGATTTATAATAGGAAATTATAATGAAAAAGTTTTAATAACAGTCTTAGATTATGATCAGCTTGCGCAGAGTAGATGTTGCAGATTCTTTTCTGCGTCTCTTTGCTGCTGCTGGCTGCTAGGACTTGACATGACTTCTCGGACAATTGACTATTGACCAGAAGAAATAACACAATTTTCTCGTATAATTAAATTGATATATTTCGACTGAATCTTTATCTTCTTTTGGTCTGTTTTATTACAGTTTTTTTTTATTCCTGAATCCTTTCTGGTACAGTAATAGTAAAGGAAGTAGCTAATAAGACAGTCTATAAATACAAGTTATTTGTTATTTCCTTTATACCGCACCTAAGCAGGCACGTTTCCTCTGACACCTCTCTAACTCCTTGAGCGGTGTCATTACTGCCCTTCTATAGCCTTCTGACCACCTCGGGTGATTTCAATACACGCACCGTGGCAAATCTGATTCACACCAAGGCATGTTGGAGAATTACATTACAGTTTAGGTAATTATTTAACGAGTAGTAGTGTAAATTACAGCATTGTTTAATGCGGTTTATCAAAATAGGTATATGTTTATAGGAAATCTGATTAGAAACGGGGTAGATGACTCATGACAAAAACATCTAATAAATTTACCTATCGTCGTTGTCATTGTCGTCTACAAGGGTGTGAGTGCCCAAATTATACCTATCTTTCGGGTCATAAAAAAAATAATTATGGTTTAAAACTAAACAAAATACCTTTTCAAGAAAGATTTCAAAGGATGTGAACGTCATTGACTTTAACAGACCGTTCTGAAAAGAATCAAGTTTGAAATAAATGTCTTGACTCCAATTTTGCTTTTTGCAGTTGACAGCTCCGCCAATCTTCCTTTCAAGCATATTTCAACTTCAAAACTCAAAAGAGTTTTTATTAGCCGCGGGGTTGGGTAAATGGCTAAAGAAATCCGTGTATGAGTGTACATATCGTTGGTGCGAGTTCATTCACTCGGGGCCTTGACACGGATCGAGAGAGACGACGCGATGCGCGCGCGCACGACAACGCACAGCACGCACGTGGCAACAGACTCATGAGCATTTATTAGACACATTTTGACATAAGTGACATAACACCTTATGCAATTTTGGTGGTGACTATTCCTAACGTAAGCATGTTGTCTAAGCGAATCTGGGTATCAATAGTAGGTAGGTACTTTTCCTACAACTATAAACTGTGTGACAATGGAAATAACAATTCAGTTCATAGCAAGATAAAGCTGCTTTCAGTACCAGATCAGCAAATTCCAAAACTTCTACGTATTCCAACACAGCAAAAATATACTTGTGAAGAAAAATGTACTCACGTCCTTTTAATTAATGATGTGTTTCAGGAATTACATCTCAGTTACAAAGTTTTATGACAGATTAATCTAGTTGTAGACTGAAGCAACCTTGATTCCACCATGTGTGTTATTTACCGTGCCGATCAAAATTTTGGCAACAGCCACTGGTAAATTCTAAAGAGATATTCGATTGCTTAGCCAACTTTTCATATTGAGCAAAACAAATTATTAAATCTCAAGTGACAGCAGATATGACATCAATAGGGCTTCGTTTGTAAACAAGTCTGCGAAGGTTGAATCTATTTGTATGGTTTAAGGGCCAAAGAATCTTGGGATGGGATTCAGTTGTTTTGGGGAAACACGTATCTTTCTACTTCTGGTTTGACATAAAGTTTTTTTGGTCTATTCCACTTGCAGTAGGTACATTTTCAATTTAGAGCAGCTGACTTAACAGTGCTATCCATTAATTAAATACAATAAATTGTTAAATAAATAAATTGAAGGGACACTTGACTAAATCTTGACTACAATTATTGTGGTCCCTTTCTATTACATTAGTTAAGTCGTGTTTTTGCAACTACGAATTGCTACCAATGTAAAGATTTTATACAGTCTAAACAAACAATGATTATTGTCCATTTACTTATCTTATCTCCTGGCAATTTGACGGCGCCGAGGTTATCTCCAGAATACTCCAGATGTAACCAGTTCAGGGAGTCTGCAGATCTTGGAAAACGTGACTGCAGTTTCCAGGCTAAGTCGCACGTGATCTGGACAATCAATCGAACCATATTGCTGAACAAAGAAAATAAAAATTGTTAATTTCATTGAAAAAAATCGTCTGACTGTTTTCTGCCTATGGCGATAACGATTTCCGCTGTGAAGTGTAGGTAATTTTTTTTTGCTGGTTTCTTTGTAATGCTGATAAAGAGATCTGCTGATACAATACTTGAATAAGCAGTAAAGTTCTCTGACCTTCACTTACAACTTTATCATGAGCTTTGATCAAATAAGAGGTGACTTCATGCTGTTGCTATGAGAAATACCTTTATGTCTTTAGGTGCTTACTTTAAAGGCTTTGTTACCAGTAGTGGTTGCTGTATGAATAAATGCTTACTAGGTAGGTATGTCAAATTCATTTTATGATTGTGAAAGTTGCATGTTGATGGTGATGTGAGTGAATGTGACGCAATATCTTGTCCATGTCAAAGAAATACTCTTTCTTCCTGTTATATTACACTTCCGTCAAAGAATACAATTTATTTATATAAAATCTGTGTTTATATAGGTATTATTCTATACTTCTCTAAGATCATTGTTCTTTCGTTCTTTTTTTAAAATATATTTAGCTGTTAACGTATTAAAATATTGGGAATTAAGAGATTTCTGTAGCTAATATAGATTCAGTTAAGTATGAATCAAACACATCGAAATATATGAATAAATATCTTTAAAACTGCCCGTCCACGTGTGTGGTGTATGGTAAATAATACCTCAAAAATAATGAACAGTACGTATTTAGTATCAGGAAGCGACCTGCGACCCGCTATCTGGCGTGGCTCGCGTATCACCAAAACAACACTCCACGAAAACAGCCTATTGATAACGGACATACCGACACTATATAGTTGAGGTCACTGAGATACTTCTGAAACTATAAATAATCTACGTAAATGCTGAATGAACATGTGAAAATAAAGTAGAATAGACCAGATGCATTTAGAACAGAACAAAAAGAAATTTCAGGGACTCGTGGGATTCTCTTTGACTCTATTATATCTCACAGTCTATATCCACTATTTGTTCACATAGACAGACAATCCCTAAGAAATGCTCCTCAAAATTTTACGGAAAGTAAACAATAAGAAAACGAAGTACATGTTTTAAATATACCTAGATACCCCGTAAGGTCTTTGAAAATGCAAAATACCTACATATAGTCACGCCTTTATCCCTAATGGGATAGGCAGAGCGTAAACGACCCAAACAAAGATCGTTCCACCACGTCTGACAAAGTTTGGAGGCTTATTTAGGATAGATTTGTAGGAATATTGCTGTAGTGACAGGTTGTCAGCCCATCGCCTAAATTGCAATATACAGAAACCCTCGGATCCCTCAGCTGGTTTTTACAGCATGCCCGGGAGGAAATGCAGCTGGCACATTCTATGTTTTTCTCTTGCTTCCAGTTCAGCATGGAAGATTAAGAAAAGTAGTAGTAGTAGTTTTTGACAAAATATACGTTGTATGTGATGTTTAAAGTTCTATTTTTTATAATTTATGCTTTTTTCATGGTGGACTGGGAGAGATAGAAAACTTAGAATGTTCCAGCTGCCCTTCCTCCCGGGCATGCTATAGAAGTCAGTAAAAGGGACTTTAGGGTTACAGTGTATTGTAATTTAGGTGATGGGCTGATAACCTGTCACTTGCCCTTAATTTTTGTCAGACGTGGCGGAAGCGCCTTTTACGAGGCGTTTAACGCCCTACCTACCACGTAAGGGATAAAGGCGTGATTTTATGTATGTATGTAAAGTTAATAAATGCCCAGCGTGATGATTAATAAACTAGGCATTATTTACGACTTAATTATTGTTACATAGGATTTCAGTTGCGATGTACCACAGTGATCAGTAATTGGCAGCGGTTGTGCCACGGACGTGACTTATCAGAGCTCTGTCGACTCTGTTATCAGAGTCTGTCTCGTCGTCAATGGCTGTCTCAGGGACAGAACTCACACTGTGCAATCCTCACTTGTTACTAAGGGAGATATTACCAACTGACGATATTATGTTTTTCATAATACAACTTATAATATTGACTTTCATAAGGCTTTGTTTATTCTACGAATGGTATCTGTTTGATTATAGATCTACTATCGAAACGATTGACGTGAATGCTCTGCATAACTCCACATAGGTAATCAGAGAAAATCTCATCGAACGCAACTTCCCGCGACTTTCTTCCAAACTCGATGAAACATTGATCATAATAAACATTGGGAATAAAGCCTCATTTGTTATTTAAATTGGTCGTTTGAATAACAACTTTTGAAATGGATGTTGTTACACGGAACAAACGTTCTGTACTGATAGTACTTATCTCAAGGATGAATTAAAAAACATATAACGTCATTTCTGTGTTCGCATGTAAACATGTTTTCAAATGCACATGGTTCGATAGGTATTATGTAACCACGATATGTTTGCTGGTGCTAAACCAGTGGGTGTATGAAGATAGAGACTGGTTTGGAGCGTGACGACCGCAACTGTAAGTTGGTGTTGTTGTAGAGGCGAGGCCGAGTTGTGACGCGTAGTCTCTGTTGCCAAGTGGGAAAGTTTACCCTATTTCCTTAGTTAATAATTGATATGTTATTGCATGAACACTATTTCTAACTGCCTCCATGGTCTAGTGGTATGGACGTAGAGTTTTTGATCCGTTGGTTGCATGTTTGATTTCCGATGGAACCAACAGTGAAACTGCCTGTTTTTTTCATACTTTGATTTAGACTTACTCACAGAAGAGGTCATTGGTGCTGATTGAACTTTAGTCAGCCTTTAGTCAGTTTGGATGGTTTGGACACTGACCTGACTCTCTACAAAGAAGATTAGTCCTTGGAATAAGGATATAATTTGAATACGACATGAATCATTCCGGTTTTATTCCAAATCGAGTGTGGTTTCACATTACCCAACTTGAGGCATAATTTATATATGTTTTTAATGTTGCTTTTATACGAGCCAATGAATCATCCATTTTAGCTGGTTCGTAATCGGCGACGTGTTATGAAAGTTTCTACAACCTTCCGTGGATATTATGTCATTTAAATCAATAAATTGTGGTTTCTTCCATGCTGTACTGGGAGCGAGAGAAAAACATAGAATGTGCCAGCTACATTTCCTCCTTGGGTTAATGTAAAAACCAGCTAAGGGATACGAGGGTTTCTGTATATTGCAATTTAGGCGATGGGCTGACAATCTTGCACTACAGCTATATACCTACAAATCTATCTTAAATAACCCTCAAAACTTTGTCAGACTTGGTGGAACGACCTTTGTTTAGGCCGTTTACGCTCTGCCAACTCCATTAGGGATAACGGCGTGATTATATCTATGTACTTGTGGTTTTCCTTAAACAGGCATAACGGAATCGGTAGTCCTGAAAAACACAATTAGCCTGGGAAGTGGCAAAGGATGAAAAGCAAATATTTGTTCTCCACGGGTATCGAACCCAAAATCATAGCTCAGCTTGTCAATCACTGCCGTGACACGACACGAGCTATACGGCTAAAAAAAATGCATAATAATAATGGCTAGCACCTAGCACCCCATAAAACATATCAATCATATGATTTATCTACTTTAATAAAGCTGACATTCTATAGAACATAACAATCAGCTGATAAAATAAAGTACCAATAATTATACTACCCATTTTAGTTGCTAGTAATTCCACGCTAAGCAGAAAAACATGATTAACATTCCAGATTTTTCAGTGACATACGGCTGTAGTGTGATATTTGGCAGCGTCTGCGCAGGCGCAGGGGTCGTCGGTCCGAGCGCACCCGACGCAAACAAGATAAAGAAACTCACGTAACCGTCACTTCTCTACTCCTCACGAAAATAACACCCTAATCTACGCAAGATAAGTATACAACACTCATTCAAAAATACAATGTGTTTGTTTGTGATAAAAAAAAAACTTTCCAATGACATTGTAAAATTAGACAGACTAATCTTTTGCAAGAAGGTTATTCTGTAATTCAGAATTGTTTACGCCTAATGTTTATCACGATTGCTATGACGTTTGCTGTTGACTGTATTCTAAGCCAGAGGTTGGTGATCGAGAACGAGGTATTCTGTAGAGTCGACAAGACACCGCAGGGAGCTCACTCTACTTACCTTGCACTAAAAAAAAATACAGAAAACTTCTTAGAGATAAATAGATAGATAAACTCATTATTACGCATAATCTAAACAGTTTAGACAAGCTTAAAAATAACTATGTGCGCAAAGGCGGCCTTATCGCTTCAAGCGATCTCCTGCATCTCAGAAAGAAAAAAATAAACATATACCGGCCTTTCGGAACCTCCAGATTATTGAACAGAACGTAACGATAGGGAAAGCCGGTAATTCAGTTTGCCTAGAGTGAAGAGAAAGGAAAACAACCCAAAACCTTCTTTCCTTAATGTAGATTTGCGTGCAGATTGTCACGTATGCGAAAAAATCCCGAGTAAGTTTCTACAAAATACTAAGTATAAGCCAAGACGCGTTTTAAGAACCACCTATTAATATTTCTTGCAATGCTTATACAAAAATAGCCCTGGGTGCAAAATATAATCCGTGTTGAGTTGACAAAACGTTGATCGCCATCCACGGCCATCCACGGCCATCCACAGCCGAGCCCGAAATAACTTGCAAGTCTAAGCCTATAACCCGATTACCCGCGGGTTTTTCTCCACCACAAAATGTGCGTTTTTCCACTAGACGGCACGGCTACGGCACGATGCCGTGGCTCTGTTTTTCCACTATACGGTATGGCCACGACACGGCAACGTCCCGATAACGTCCACCTAGTTCCATTTTAAGCGCAAACACACAAGTGCATGCTTAGTACGAATACAAAACACATATGTAGTTTGGCAGGCCGCCGGCGACGGTACCGTGAAGTGCAAAAGCGTGCCATAAAATTTCATTGATTTTCATAGATTATCTCTCCCACTGTACCGTCGATGGTGCCGTGCGGTCGCCGTTGCCGTCGCCGTGCCATCTAGTAGAAAAACGGCCATTAGCTTTACAGACCACTCTTTGCCTTTGTGATAAAGTCTGTTTTTGTACTGGCATATTGGGGTTATGGACAGGGTGGTATAGGCTTTTAAGGAGCTCAGGATAGTTCTAGATCGGTTGGTGTTAATCTGTGTGTGGGCAGAGCTGGAGCTAATTAGCTAAGTAGACGCAACGATTTGTTATTTTGTATAAACTGTAATGCTATTATGATTTATAGCCATCCTTTTTTGGCCTTGTGATATGCTCCTAGTTTTTGTTTAGATTTTTGCTTCCATGCTGAAGCGAGCGAAATACATAGAATGTGCCAGCTGCTTTTCCTCTCGGTCATATTGTAAAAACCAGCTAAGGGATCCGTGGGTTTCAGTATACTGTAATTTAGGCGATGGGCTGACAACCTGCCACTACAGCAATGTACCTACTAATCTATCTTAAATAACCCTCAAACTTTGTCAGACGTGGCGGAACGACATTTGTTTAGGTCGTTTACGTTCGGCCTACACCCATCGGTGATAAAGGCGTGATATGTGTATGTATACTGTTCGGGCTGCAGGATCATCAAGTCTAGCTTTAAACTAATGGAAATGAAAATATAGGAATTGGGGTATGTGGGTGGGAACCGTTATCGCTTTTTGTGTGGAAAGTTGCATCTGCACACTCTTCTTAACACTAAAAATGGACACTATTTCTTTTCACTCAAGTATTTTTTTTACTCAAGTAACCAAATCAATTCTCCTAAATCCTCCTTCTTTTCCAAGTCGCCTAACCTTGTTTGCTTATGTCTTCGGAACCCTGCGCCCTGGTCCAACTGGTTAGTGGTCCAATGATGAACGGCCGCAATCTTATTAACGCCCGCTCCCGCACGAATTATGGACGCACTTAGCAAATGAGAGAGATTGGGACTTTTTCTTAGTATAAACATGTATTTCGCTACGACTCAGCCAGTGGAACTGTGTAATAGAAGTAGCATGTTTCTCTAACATACACAGAATGTATAAATTATACAATTTTATTGGTATGAGTATACAATACGGTATTTACAATAACTTAAAAAAAGTAATTGGGTTTGTTCGGTTTTATTAAAAAGTATTAAATGCTGACAATGTGTCACTAAAGCAATATAACTACAAATCTATCTTAAATAACCCTCAAAACTTTGTCAGAAACGACGGAACGACCTTTTGATCTTGACGTTTACGCTCTGCCTACCCCATTAGGGATAATCGCGTGATTATTCGTATGTATGTGTGTGTATTAAGTGCAATATTTAAAATTTCACTTTCGAACTTCAAACTCTATTTGTCTACGTTTGTTAATTTTTCTTGTAGACTGACAACCCGTTACTACAGGATAACACAATGCTCCTATTGAAATACAGAAAGGAAATCTTTTATTGCACTCATTCTTTGGTGCACTGGCGGGTACCAGCAAGTAGGTATAATACTGTGCGACCCAGTGGGATGAATTATTGCCCAATATTGGGCGGGAACTACTGGGCGGCTGGGCGGCTGGGTGGCTGGGCGGCCAGGCGGCTTTTACCGAGCGTAGGCCGTTTGTCTCGGGGACATAAATTGTACAGCCATGATGCCAGTGGTGATAAAAGTCCTAGAACAGTGGGTAGATGTATTGCTGTTATTTGATTAAGGGTCTTTTCCTGGAAATGTATCGAGAAAGATTACTATTCTGAAATACGACATTCTACCAGATGTAAGGGACAGTGTCCCGCACACTAATAGGGGTTGCTCAGTCAACGACACTGAAAAACTTCCACCAGGATACTCTTTCAGGAAGAGGAATACAAAATTGGCTTTTCCATACAAAATGTTCAGCTCGATCAAACAATTTGTATGGAAAAGCCAATATTTTTCACTTACTGAATAAAAATCCTGCTGATAGTTGTTCAGTGTCGTTGACTGAGCAACCCTATCAGTTTGCGGGACGCTGTCCTTTACACCTGTTATAATAATTATTGTAAGAGAGGGCTCGTAACAACTAAATATCATTTCCCGTAATGTATTTGTTTCTCACCAGAACTGAAGCATGGTTCACTAAAAGGTCCTCCTAGTCAAAAGTGTCCAATTCAATAGTGACTAGTAATAAATAAATCTGGCGTGTAGAGTCTAATGTTTGCGCACTTATCAGTAGGCGACGCCGGGTCTAGTGCGCGCACTTGCGCGTCGCATGCGCAGCGTAGAGAACGAAATTAAAATAACTACGCGTACATTGCGCGGCAGTCACGCCTTTATCCCTTACAGTATAAGTAAAGGAAGAACGGTTTCATGAGCAAAATGTTTGCGGTATATTATGTATGCTGTGTATTGTTTTCTTAGCAGTTTATCAGCAAATTGATTGGACTACCGATATACTGAAAACTATGAATAATCATTATAACTTAACAGTGCATCCGAGAAGCGATTTAGTAGTAGTAGAGATTCAAAAGCGCCAAGTCAAAATAAATAGGATACTTTTACCAGTAGGTATCTAAGGTTATTATAATAATAACGCTCAAAATTTTGTCAGACGTGGCGGAACGACCTTTCTTTAGGTCGTTTACGCTCTGCCTACCCCACTAGGGATAAAGGCGTGATTATATGTATGTATCTAGCTAAGCTGGGTAACAGTAAGACACAACTGCCTCCGTGGTCTAGTAGTCAGAGCCACTTACGATCCGGAGGTCTTGGGTTTGATTCCCAGGGGGAACACAAAGTTGATATTTGTCGGTTTAACACTTTGTGAGGTTTTCCCCTGATTGTTTAGGATATTGCAGGCTGATTCACATGATTGACCGAAAAATAAAAGGATTCCTTACTTCGGAGGGCACGTTCAGCCGACGGTCCCGGTCGCTGTCTTTGATAGTGGTCGTTACTCAAACCAAATCAGAGGTATAGCTGTGCTACTAGGCGGTTTGAAAACTCTGACACCAGGGTTCATCGGGTCGTTTGTTTAGGGAAGAGATAACACAAAGTATACAAACGCAGCAATGTAAAACACTTTCAAAAATTCTCCGATTCAGTTTTCTGCACGGACTTGCTGTACGGTTTGAAGTAGCTTGCTGAGTGTGTGGTGTGGTGAGTGACTCAGTCCGCGGGTGCCGGCTGGTTAGCATACAAAGAGTGCGGGTTCGAGGCCCCGACCCGCTCCACTTGCCGCCATTGAAGGTTGCGGTTACCGGTGGCGAGGTTTGAACGACTTTATTTATTTAGTGCTATATTTCACACTGTATGTGCAGTAATATAATAAATTAATAATGTTCACATAGTTTTTAGGATGTAGTCGAATACAGTTAAAAAGTAGTGCTAGAAAGTTTGTCTTTCGCAGCTATGACAATATATTTACGTTTCAACAGGTATTTACATACATATAATCACGCTTTTATCCCTAATCAGGTAGGCAGAGCGTAAACGACCTGAACAAAGGTCATTTCGCGACGTCTGACAAAGTTTTGAGGGTTATTTAAGATAGATTTGTAGGTTCATCGCCTATATTGCAATATACTGAAACCCTCAGATCCCTTAGCTGGTTTTTACAGCATGCCCGGGAGGAAATGCAGCTGGCACATTCAATGTTTTTCTTTCGCTCCCAGTCCAGCTTGGAAGAAATATGTATAATAAAAGTTACAAATCGTGGTAATCGTTAAATTGTTACTTAAATAATAATAGTATGTTTTTAGGTATATACCTAGAATTTAAAACAGAAATTAGCTCATAGCTTGGATGTTAGAGACCCTGTATGATTTGCTGAGGGTCGAGAATTCATCCCTCGCACAACACTGATAATATGCCTATTTAATAACTACATAAGTTTATAATTTGCGTTCTTGTATTCGTAAAAATATATTTTACCATAACTATTTTAGTGCGAAATCTCCATTTACATAACTAATTTGCTACACTATTGTAAGTTAAAAATATAACTAGAAACTACAAAGCTAAATTAACATACGTTTACTAATATAGTCAAAGAAAATATAAACATAGTGAAGAATGAAAAACGCATCAAACGAATAACAGCATTTTGTTTACAACTCTAGTGAGGAATTTTGTGTCGAGAGAGATTATTTTCAGAAACGAGTAAAAGTTTAAAAGAAAAAGAAAGTTACTTTAAAAACCAAAACCCGACCAATGTAAAATTTCGCTCTGAAAATTTCTGTAACAGTAAAATATTGTTTACTTAAATTCCTATGTTCAAAGTATTTAATATTTGTGGCTTATTATTACTATAAACAACTTTCAAAATTTTGATGTTAGGTATTTTTTTGAGTTTAGACTTTTATCTGACTGTTCTGTGATATGCATTGACCTATGACTATAAAAACGAACGATCAATAAGACATACTTTTAATGATACTTGACTCGTTTAGTCAAACTATGATAAGATGAATAGGTACTTGGTGGTATAACACAAACTGCTACCGATTCGTAGAAGGCAAGACTCCCCTAAATCTTGACCTAAATTATTGCCGTCTATTACTGTTCTCCCATGATAGAAAATACCAGGTATAGACTTAATTTAGTTATATCGTGATTTTTGCAACTATGTATTGGTACCATTATCACACTAGTAAATTATGTATAAAAATAAAACCGGTTTTAATTAAACTCCTGACCCTCTTTTGGCTTCGCTGTAGTCGGGTGAAAATGTTTGCCAGTTTTCATCTTCAGTCCGTAAACAAAACACAATCTTTAATTTGAATGATGGTTTGGCTACCTCGGTTGATGTTGCAACTAATCAACGTTTTTTCCGACATTTCCAGCTATTTCAGAAAGTTGTTTCGTCAAAAACACATGATTAAAGACTACAGTTTTTAATTGACAGAAGATTAAAGAGGAGATTGCACATGAAATATTCAAGGTTATTCCATTTTTAGTTACTGCAATTGAGTAAGGTAGATTCTGGAGGCTTTTTTTTTTTAAATATGTATAGGTACACCAGGTGTAACTCACCTGGTGGAAAGTGACGATGCGGTCTATGTTGAAGCATACTCACCTATGTAGTGCTTATTCACTCTCACCTTGAAAAGGCCCAGGTTATATTGTTCCGGAAACAGATCCGCCGGCAGGGAGTTCCACTCCTTAGCCGTTCGCATTAAGAATGTGGAAGCGAACCGAGAATTTGTGGTATATCCACGACATAAGGGTGGAACCCCTGTCCACGCCTCGTGCTCCGGAGATGGAAAAAAGAAAGCTTTAAAGAAGATATAACTATGTTAGTCGATGTGAAGACTTTAGATGTAGAGTTTTGATCCTCTGCCTATCCTATTAGTGATAATATGAAATCTGTATGTACCTATGTAAAACAAAACACATTTAATGCCGTGACCCTGAAGTCACACAAGTATGTACATAAAATCGTTTTACAGCTATAATGATCTGGAATTTTCTGGCTCAAACTATGTACCTACCTATCTATTTTCTAGCCTATAGGTAAATACTTAGAGGTGGTGTAAAGTGGCCGGCCGCAGGTCACCTTACCGTTTGCCACCGCAGCTATATCCGACCCAGCAAAAACATCACTTGTTTACTCCATTTCTCACTCAACTAGCATTTTTATTTTGCTCAAAGTCCATCGTGCTTGAAGCCCAAGCAAAAGATACAAGATGCATGCAGAAACGGCAATGGTTATCGAATAGTGATGTAACTTGAAGTGCTAAAGGTGATATAGACCTTGTTTACTCGAATTTGAAGCCGGTGTTTTGTTGCTAGCCGCTTTTTGCCTGACTCTATCGACCTATCATGTTGATGCGATGTTTTTAGATTGTTTTTGTAGGATTCGCTACTTTATTTCTGGCAAACTTGGTGTGAATTCTGAGAATGTGTATGTATGAATGCTAGTCATGCTGTCACGAACAATAGGAACAAATCTGCATATGTCTTAAAAAACCTAGGAAAAACGCTGATAAATGTTAGCTACGGGCTCGCAGCGCAGCGGTCGTAGCACAAATATACTAATTATTGAGACATTATGTGTATGTATACCCCTTAAGAGATCTAGGTGAGGAAATAATTTTAATTTAGTCAACTATTTAACTCTTCTGTAATCTGATTTTCGTGGTCTTTTTTTTGTTACAATAATAGGTACCTACTATAGACATTTATTCCAGGTCAAGTAATACGCAAAGTTGCAAATTAATAACTATAGATATCTGTGACAAACAAACTACATTCCGATATGGAAGTCTCGTGAGTGGAACATGTGTTGGGCAGACACAATGGGGCTGCATTTAACATCCACAATACCTCATTAATTTGAACCTCAAATAGAGTCACGTTTAAACATTTCTACCGAAACTGAAAAATTATGGGACGTACGTACATTACTCTAGAACGATCTGGAATGATATTAGATATTGTAGTCTAAATAGCGGAGTCTTCATAGTTAAACCCTTTGAAACCCTTTTAGGTCTAATTTATTTGTAGTGTATTTATAGTATTGTTAATTAGATTTAAGTTTATAATATATAGTATTTTATGTATTGATTTGGCCTCAGTTGCCTGAAATGAAACAAAGAGTAAATAAATAAATATTTAAAATAACACAATTTAAACCCTTCAGTCGGCAGCAAAGGGATTTTAGGGTTACAGTTAATTGTAATTTAGGCGATGATGGATAAGCGATACACATTTTAAACTAATATTAGTCTAAATATTTGTAAGACGTGGCTTAAATATAGCTGTGGCTTAAACGCTTTTTACTAGGAGTTTTACGCTCATAATACCTATAAACCTATCTTAAATAACCCTCGAAACTTTGTCAGACGTGGCGGACCGACCTTTGTTTAGGCTCTGCCTACCCCATTAGGGATAAAGGCGTGATTATATGTATGTATTATATGTATGTATGTTTTACGCTCTCCCTACCCCGTTTGGGTTTTTATGTAACGGATCCCTTTTACATACAGAAAAACAGTTTTTTAATAAACTATGTGATAACTTTAATGTCATTACGTTTTGTATGTTAAAAATGTACAAATGGTAAAAAAAAACATAGTTAAGAAGAAATATTTCCCAGTCTTACAAAAAATACAAAATCTTGCATTTATATTCTCAAAACAAGCCATAAATTATTATCTAATTTATAATCTAGGTTCGATACCGAACAATAAAAATCAATCCTGCCAACATAACACCAGTCAAGGACATTTGCTAAAAACACAATTTACATCTAACCAATACATTAATAATGATTATATATTACACTTGTGTGTGTTTTTTTGTATTCGAGACAAAAACATGGTTATCATAATTATTGTACTGGGTAGCTAGTAATATGGTTAGATGATGCAATTATTTGAATTAACGGAGCATATTACAGGTACATTATTAAATTTAATGGCTTACTAATAAAAAAATTAAGTCTCGTAAAATATATAAACTTTTTTTTTTTTTTATATATATAGGCGAGCATTTGTCCGCCATCTCACCTGGTGGAAAGTGACGATGCGGACTATGTTGAAGCATACTCACCTATGTAGTGCCTATTCACTCTCGCCTTGAAAAGGCCCAGGTTATATTGTTCCGGAAATATAAACTTACAACGGAACTTAACTTTTAAGATGAAATATTCTTGTTCTTTCGTTTTATTTAGTGATAAGTTTTTACTAGCTTAGTTTCTTTCTTAATAATCACTATTCTTTTATTAACATGACAGTTAATTACGATGCAATCATCATCATCATTATTACAAATAATTCTATTATTATCATCTCCATAGCCTTATCCCGTATCTCACGGGGTCGGCTACCTAATCTACGTGATTGAACAAGGCTACTGGTTTTAAACACAGAGCGACTCCCATCTGATCTCTGCAACCGAGAAAACCAGAACCATTCCTAGATTAGGTCAGAGTTTTCAAGCTGCCAATGCTTAACACTGGACTCTGATATGGCTTAACCACTAGTATCATCACAAATAATTATATCATCATTATAATAATATGCTTTTTACGAATACTTTTTATCAAAGTTTTTACAGTAAAGCCTTATTAAGTGTCACAAAAAGTGTGAAAATTATAGTAATTATCTCTTGCTTTTTGTAGCTGCGTAAAAAATTGTTTTAATTCGATATCAGACCTACCTAATTTAATAATATCAGTGCTAGCTACGGCTATTGTGATTGTAAATAATATGTAGAGTTTATTTTATCTTGCGTTAAAATTATTGTTGATTTTGCTTAATTTGTTTTTTTTTAAAAAAATATTTGGCCATTTCTACATTAAAATAATAAACCATAGAATACACCCAGCTGCTTCTCTTTCATTATTAGGGTTATGGGAACAGTTATTGCAGTTAAAAACAGTACTTTAACAGTGATACTTGCAGTGTACCACTATGTAATACAAACAGACCAACAAACACATATTGAATTACATAGTATTACATAAATGTATTATAACTGCACTGGCTATTTATTTGTGTTAGATAAAGCCACTTCCTTTTCAGTGGTTAGTTATGCATATTACTAACCATCCTGCCTTTGGCTTTACTTGTAATTTTCCAGCGATTTTCTTTTAAACTACACATACATACATACGTATAATCACGCCATTCTCCCTAATGGGGTAAGCAGAGCTTAAACGACCTAAACAAAGGTGAACTACCTTCACGTCACGTCTGACAAAGTTTTGATGGTTATCTAAGACAGATTTGCAGGTATATTACAGTAGTGACAGGTTGTCAGTCCATCTCCTAAATTGCAATATACTGAAACCCTCGGATCCCTTTGTTGGTTTTGACAGCATGCCCGGGAGGAAATGTAGCTGGCACATTCCATGTTTTTCTTTCGCTCCCAGTCCAGCATAAAAGAATCTTTTAGTAGAAAAACGTGTCGGGTCAACAGAAATAGGATGTTTCAGATTTTTTTTTGTCTTCGAAACTATAAGATAATATTTTTCGGATCAAGAGCAAACTATCTTCTTAAGATATTTTTTTTGTATAGTGTCAGGTAAATCCTTGTATAGGATCGAAAGGTCGCGAGCTAACCCTTCTTTCAATACAAACAAGTTAGCCGATCAGTTTTCATTATAAATGACTCTTGTTTGTCGTTTAGTGTTAGAAAAGTGTAAGTTATGGTTTATGCTATTTTTTTGTAAATACTTAAAAAGTTTTAGTATTTTTATGATAAATCTTATATTACGAACAAACGCAGTTCTTATTAAGTTTTGCATTATGAAGTGTCAGATATGAAGTATCACAAAGTCTATTATACTACAAATACTAGCTATGTAAGTACCTCTCTGTAAATAAATAGCACCATTTATATTTATGTGTGTGTTAGTTATGCAACTCACTTGACTTGACTGTGTGCGCGAGCGCAGAAGGGAGGTATGAGGAGGAAGGGGAGGAGGGGGTTATCTATGGAACAGTGGAGACGATAGGCTCTTTTATAAAACCATAATTTACAAAATACATGTACAATTTAAAATACATTGCGCAGTTGGTAAACCTTTAGGGAACTAGGAAGATGATAACATACATCAAACATCAGTCACAACAGTATGGGCCTCCCCAAAATTGTGGGTATAAGCCATACTCACCACGCTTGACAGGCAGCAGTGACCGCACTAGAAGTTTTCCATTCACAGGGAACACTGCTGCTCATTACCTGGATTTATCCCTTAGTCACCTTTTATGACCCCCACGGGAAGTTATGGGGTGATGCTATTCTAACCCGGCACCACACGGGGAATAGACACATATAATCACGCCAGGATAGGCAGAGCATGAACAACCTAATCAACCTAGCCACGTCTGACAAAGTTGTGCGAGTTATTTAAGACAGACTTGTACGTATATTGCTGTAGTGACAGGTTGCCAGCCCATCGAATATATTGCAATATACAGAAACCCTCAGATCCCTTAGCTGGTTTTTACAGCATGCCCGGGTGGAAACACAGGTGGCACATTCTATGTTTTTCTTTCGCTCCCAGTCCAGCATGCAAGATAGGAATATGAAAACGCTAACCAATCACGCAGTGTACGTCGAAACTGTGCTAATAATTTGTACATTGTAGTTTTATAACACCCCGATGTGTTATCTTAAGACGTGTCTGTGTGTCCGTCTGTTCACTTGATGAGGTAATCCCACACGTGGTGAGAAGAGGATAGATATATTACATTATGTTAATTTACTCTAAGTGGATTACATTACTTGCATCTGTTTTATGTACAGAGATAATGCGATGTGCGTTGTATAAAACTAAAATGTTCAAGGCTGTTTTTCAATAATATTGTAATTGAGAAGATAAGTGTGTAGAAGTTATCAAATTATTTTAAACCGGGTGTAAGGGACAGCGTCCCGCAAACTGATAGGGGGGTTGCTCAGACAGTAAAAAAAATCTTTTGTCTGAATGAAAAAATTGAAAAAATTGTCTGATCGAGGTGGAGATTTTGTATGGAAAAGCAAATATTTATTTTCACTTCCTGAAAGATTTTTTTGGTAGAAGTTGTTCGGTATCGTTAACTGAGCAACCCCTGTTAGTTTGTGGGATGCTGTCCCTTACACCCTCAATTGTGCAAGCCTAATATGCGTACCACTTCCGTAAGTCAGCTAGAATAAATTTCTTTGTCAGAAGTAAACCTTTATTTGTAGTGTCATCATCATTACTTGGGATTAATTAAATTATTTCAAATAAAAAAAGTCAATTTCCATTTTGACTCTGATGTGGTGTTGTAATATGAAAAGCAATTTATTTACATGACTAATCCTTTACGCAAATCTATCACAAATATAAAACTTGTTTAAAGTAAGATAGTCACGTCAAAACTATAGAAGTTATAGAACCAGTTCTTGTCCTTATTTACATAAAGACGTCAGAGATAAAATAATTAAATATAAACTAATGCTTATCTATACATATAATAAATCTCTAGAAGGGTCGTGTCTGTGCATTGAATATTTTACAAAAAATAATATAAAGATTAAAATGTTTTCTTTTTTAGATTTTTTGTCTGTCTGTCTGCCTGACATCACGCCAAAACTACTGAACCGATTTCGATGGGGCTTTTTTATTCAACTGTGTGTTACCCGGGTTGCAACTAAGGATACCTAAAATTACGATACTTAACTTAGGGGGTAGGCAGGAAATTTGAAATTCGGCTGTTTCTGTACCGATTTTATGGATCTTTTTTAATTCGACTAAGTATTCACGCCTCATAAAATCACGCCTCATAAATTAAGAGGTAGGTACAAAATTAAATTTCGGTCGTTTTAACCGATTCTGATGGAACTTTTCTTGTTTCACTGAGCATTACTTAAACTCAAAGTTACGATACAAATAATCACGCCTCCTGAATTAGGGGTTATGCAGGAAATTGAACTCTGATCGTTTTTAACCGATCTTAAAAGGCTTTTTATTTAACTGAGTTTTTTTAATTACCTGGTGTCCAGCCTAAGTTAGAAATAATCACGCAAACCATTCCAATATTAAGTAAGTATCCCAGGTTGTTGGCAGCGCGCGGGAGCGTGTTTTCCATACAAAAACAAAGATCAGACAATGCGAAACACGCTTCCACCGGCGGGTTAGCAGATCCCGCTCCTATGCGCGGAGAAGCGTTTTCAGTGTGTTCGACACTACGTGTTTTCCATACAAACTGGGCGTACGAAGTCGCGGGCACAGCTAGTTAGATAATAATTTTAGTTCAATTTCAGTTAATTCCTGTCCGTTCTACTTCTCTTGGCCATTAAACAAACGAACCACTTAACCGCAATTAGTTATTATTGTTTTGTTATCAGAGCCTCTACGCGTGTTATAAAACCTTGTGTTTTATTTTATACTGTTTTTAAATTGATTTGAATAAAGAACACTTCCATGCTGGACTAGGAGCGATAGAAGAACATCGAATACCGACTGTTTCTCTTCTAGGCATGCTGTTAAAACCATCAAAGTTTCGAGGGTTTATGAAGGTGGGAGGGTTTTGTGCAAAGCTCTGGGGTAGTACCACCCTCTTGCTTATTTCTGCCGCCAAACAGAAGTGTTCGCACTACTGTGTTGCGGTCTGAAGGGCAAGAGAACTAGTGAAATTACTGGCATAAGAGACGTTCCACCTAAGGTCTCACGGTGTGCAACGCGCTCTGCTTTGTCACTAGGATCTAGAAGGAAATTAGTAGGTGTTATACGCTACGGTGCTGCTCGCGACCAGGTCGGCCATATGTTTAGTTGCCACTGTATAACTGCTTCCGTTGTCTAGTGGCTAGTGCCATGGACTCCTGATCCGGAGGTCCTGGGTTCGATTCCTAGGGGGGAAACACAAAGTAGATATTTCAGAATTTATCAGTTTGTGAATTTTTCCCCAGTTAGGTTAGGACATTGCAGGCTGAATCACCTGATTGTCCTAAAAGAAAAAGATTTCGTGCTTCGGAGGGCACGTTAAGCCCGGTCGCTGTCTTTGATAGTGGTCGTTACTCAAACCATGTCAGAGGCCTGATAGTTGTGCTACTAGGCGGCTTTAAAACTCTGACACCAGGGTTCATCGGGTCGATAGAATCGATACCCACTCGACAGAAGAAGAAGAACTGTAATTTATTTGATTGGCTGACAAAATCACTATAGCGATACAGATTTCAGTTTAAAATAATTGTTCTCAATACTTAGCGAAATCGAATTATACTAGGACTTATGCTCTGCCTAGCCCGTAAGGAATAAAGGAGTGACTTTATGTATGTATGTTTTGTTATAAGAACCTTCCTCTTCACGTGTTGAAGAACCTTGCGATTTGTTCTATTCTCATTTTAAATCAATTTAAATTTGAATAAAGAACTCCATAACCGTTGAAGGTTGAATGGTGGGCGGCGCCGGCGCTGCTGTTGTCGTCTATAGGCACCATATAGCAACTCACACCACTACGTGAGTTATGTGATCATCGGCAGGATAATAAATTGCTGTTGGATAATACCTACTTATATAAAAATAATTATACATACATAGATACCATCACGCCTGTATCCCTAATGGGGTAGGCAGAGCGTCAACGACCTAAAACTCACTATTGTGATTGTTATTTAATATGTTTTTGTTTTAAGTGTGTGAGTAATAAAGATATTTTGAATTTGAATTTAAAAAGGTCGTCTCACCACAACTCACAAAGTTTTGAGAGTTATTTAAGATAGATTTATAGGTATGTTGCTGTAGTGACAAGTTGTCGGCCCGTCGCCCAAATTCCAATATACTGAAACCCTCGAATCCCTTTCCTGGTTTTTATAGCATGCCCGGGAGGAGATGTAGCTAGCACATTCTACGTTTTTCTGTCGCACCTAGTCCAGTTTTAAAATAAAAACATATTTAAATATGCCATAAATATCAGTGAGGTGCTGGCTTAGAATAACGTCATAATACTTGCGTAATGGTGTCATTAAATCCAGGGAATGAGGAGCAGTGTTCCCTGTAATTTGTAGCATCTTGCACTACGATTGTTAATTTAACTGCCTCCGTGGTCTAGTGGTCAGAGCCATGGGCTTACGATTCGGACGTCCTGGGTTTGATTACCAGGGGGAACACAAAGCTGATATTTGTCAGTTTATCACTTCGTGAGGTTTCTCCAGTTTGGTTAGGACGTTGCATGCTGAGTCACCTGATTGTCCGAAAAGAAAAAGGATCCCGTGCTTCGGAGGGCACGTTGTGCCGTCGGTCCTGGTCGCTGTCTTTGATAGTGGTAGTTATTCAAACCACGTCAGAGGCCTGTTAGCTGTGCTACTAGGCGGTTTGAAAACTCTGACACCTGGGTTCATCGGGTTGTTTGACTCGAGAATCCACTCGCTAAGAAGACGAATAGTCAATTCGCCTGCCAAGCATTGCGTTTATGACTTATGACAATTAAGTAGCCTCTATTGTGGACATTACGATTTTGTTGGTCTGTTTCACGAATGGGAACTTCTGGTTTTAGAGTTTATAAACCGTCTCAATTAGCCTCTGACGTAATTTGTTTAAATAACCATAAAATTACAGTGATTCCTAAGGCTTGCACAAAGAAATATATTTTTTGTTTCTTGTGGAAAACAAATCTACATCTTACAGGTTAAGTTTAATTACTACATCAGAGAAGCAGATTAATATATTTTTAACTCGTACTTCTTATTAAGGAATTGCGACGACAGTATCGATTTATTATTAACAAGTTAAGTATTTATCATACAAACTGGTTATTCATGAAAAACCGCTGCGCAAATCCTATATTTAGATTATGTGCAGTTAAAAGGTACATAGGTGAACTTATGACGTCAATACATTAATGGTTTTCATCCCTTGATCAACTGCCTCCGTGGTCTAGTGGCTAGTGCCATGGACTCCTGATCGGGATCGGGGGGAGGTCCTGGGTTCGATTCCCAGGGGGAAACATAAAGTTGATATTTGAGAATTTATCACTTTGTGAATTTTTCCCAGTTTCGTTAGGACATTGCAGGCTGAATCAGCTGATTGTCCGAAAAAAAAAAGATTTCGTGCTTCGGAGGGCACGTTAAGCCGTCGGTCCCGGTCGCTGTCTTTGATAGTGGTCGTTACTCAAACCATGTCAGAGGCCTGATAGTTGTGCTACTAGGCGGTTTAAAAACTCTGACACCAGGGTTCATCGGGTCGATAGACTCGATACCCACTCGACAGAAGAAGTTCCCTTGACTTTAGGCCAGTAGATTCTCGATCCGAGGGTCGTAAGTTCTATCTCACGGGGGTACTAAAAATTGGTATGAGTTTGTTTCAGTTTAGTTAGGAGTGTGCAGGCACCTAAATATTTGACATTAGAAATAAGTCCGACTCCGAGCCACAGAAAACATTGAATCTATCAGGTCAAGTCTATAGTCACAGTGGTTAGTTAATTATTCATTAGAAATACAAAACAGCTTCAAATAAGGAATAAAATTAATAAAACGTGATTGTCTATCTCCGTATAGAACGTAATCGCACAATTAATTTGACATCCTTTTTTTCTGATTAAGGACGTAAGGTTATCAATTTATGACATGTGTGTAATAACTTGGTCATACTTTTACTCGAAAAGCCCCTGACGTGACGGGTCACCTTGAATCATCTGTTCCGAACGAGGAAGTCCTTAAAGACGATCCATTACATTCATATTCAATGCAAATATAATATGCACATAAAAGTGTATGTATAACAGACACACTTGAGATAACACGAGGAGCGACCTCCATTCCGCATTTATTTTATCACTCCAAATAAATTATTTGAATAAATTAATCCTTGGACTCATGCGACCCTAACTAACAAGACGATAGCCAAGCGAATCTGGACTCTACGTCTTGCTGACATATGGTATGTTATTGTGGAGTGATAACGCGCGATAGAGGCACGATTTGCAAAAGAAAGATAATAAAAGTGGGTTGATCGTACTGGTTTAAACCAGATCGCGAACAGCGCAGGGCCACGTTACGTACACTATGCTCAATCAATTTTACAGATACGAATCTTCAAGACAAAGGATATAGCTGTTGTTTGTTTTCTTACATAATTATGAAAAATTAAATGTTCTGTTTTCAAATTACATAAGTAAGTATAAATAAATGAATGTACGCGTTAAGAAGGTGTTTCCGTTTCTTAATTTTACTCTGTTTATAGGTTTCCTGAAATATTTTTTATAGGTAAGCAGCGCCCGTAGTATTCATATTATCATCTATAGTCCTGTATTGTTGTGCACAATAAAATTAATAAAAAAAGAGAAAGAACAGCCATATTGGGACTACATATTAAGTAGGTTATCATCACATGTTTGAAATACAAAAAAGAAACAGATGTTTTTATAACTACAGTTTATTAGATCGACATAACGTGACTCACATACAACCACAATAATGCTAGTATTAATTAAGCATCAACACATGCAAAATACTTATTAACCATGTTGAATACAATCACGTGAGCGATATAATTAGCATTACAGTAGAATTTACTATTAAGTTTAACTAACATCACACTTTTATTACAGAAAACTCAATTTATTAGCTATTTACGTAATGAACAAGAAATTATCACTACATAGTATAAAACAAAGTCGCTTTCTCTGTCCCTATATCCCTATGTATGCATAAATCTGTAAAACTACGCAACGGATTTTGATGCGGTTTCTTTTAATGGATAGAGTGATTCAAGAGGAAGGTTTATATGTATAATAGATGCATAATAATAGTAGCGAAACACTGATAATTTCCGTGCGAAGCCGGGGCGGGTCGCTAGTTATAAATAAATAAAATATTTCATCCAGCTCACCGCACCGAGGCAAAGTACCCAAGATGCTGGTAGCATTACCTCTTTGAATTGCTAAACTAATCCTTTGAGTGAAATCAGCTATTTCGCTTAATCCAGCTCTTGGATCTCCCGTATCCTCGATGAGACGCGAGGAAATGTCTTTTAAAAACAATTGAGCTTCTGGGCCCCCAGGCCGTAAAGTCTCGACTGCGAAAGGCAAAAATATGTAGTCGCCCAAACCATAGTACAGGAAATATATTTTAAAATTATTTTACTCATTAGATTTGACTTATTGGCTGAGTTATATAATATAGTTATTTTTTTGATAAGTAAATTATTCGCTAATTATTTCATTACATGTTCTTATTGAGAAATGCATAAATTTTAATTGTAAGTGCGTCATATTTTCCAAGCATGGAAATGTTTTCTTCGATAAGTTATACCCAAGGCTAAACCTGTTTTCCATGGGAAAAAATGTTGCCGTTGTAAAAATACGACAATCCAAGTGAATCGCCTGGTGACGTTTTTCCAAAAGATTTCCTCTATAATAGCTTTCATTGTAGACAATCGGTATCACTCGCGATGGCTATAAGCATACGTGATGCGCACACGCAAATAGTGCGTGTATATACGTCGGTACTTACTTACTTATTTACTCCCATGCTGCACTGGGAGTGGAATCAAAACATAGAATGCGCCAGCTGCATTACAAAAACCAGTTAAGAGATCAGATGGTTTCAGTATATTGCAATTTTAGCGATGGGCTGACAACCTGTTAACTACAGCAATATACCTACAAATCTATCTTAAATAACCCTCAAAACTTTGTCAGACGTGGCGGAACTACCTTTGTTTAAGTAGTTTACGCTCTGCCTACCCCATTAGGGATAAAAGCGTGATTATATGTATGTATGTATATACGTACCTACTCGTAGTGTGTGTAAATAGGTCAGTCTGATTAGCGTGATATGGAAATAAATCCCTATTGTCTAGTTGCTATGACGATTCACTACGCTATCGTCGCCTTCGCCACACGTCTGTCACGTGTTTTTAGTTTGTATATGCAGATAAAAAAATATTTTTTGTGAGTTAATTTAGATAAAGACGTCTGGAGAGATAAAGGGGAGGCCTTGGCTCAGCGGTGGGACGACCTATAGCACAGAATATGTAATATACCGGTTGTAAGGGACAGCGTCCCGCAAACTAATACGGGTTGCACAGTCAACGAAACTGAACAACATCCACCGGAAAATTCTTGCAGGAGATGAAAAAAATATTTACGATTCCATACAATATGACCACCTCTATCGGATAATTTGTATGGAAAACCATTTTTTTTTCTAGTCTAGTTGATCAGTTACGTTGATAGAGCAACCCCTACTAATTTGCGGGATGCCGTCCCTTACACCTCATATAGGCTTTATAAATATTAAACAAATTTCATGGAATTGGTTCCACGGTTTATTTTATTTTTGACAAATTGCCATAGTGCCCCTAGAATAATTGACCAAACAACTCTTTAGGCATATGATTGACTAAATGACTCATTAATTAGTGAATTGCTTAATTTGTAAATATCATTGCAACGTTTTACCATCATTCATAGGTAAGTTTTCGAAAATTTAGACTAGGTTATAAACTGCTTTCAATTCTTAGCGTAGGACTCTACATATATCTTTTAGTTGTTGTTTCTGTGTAGGACACTGCAGGCTCATCATCTCTCTAGTCTTATTCTGAACTCACGGGGCTGGCTACCTAATCTGGGTGATTGAACGAGTGTACTGGTTTTTACACAAAGCGACTGCCATCTGACCTCCGCAACCCAGAAGGGAAACCAGACCCAATCCTAGATTAAGTCAGAGTTTTCAAGCCGCCAATGCTTAGCACTGGCCCCTGACATGGCTTAACGATTAATATCTACGGTATTAAACGATATTAATCGGGACCAACGCCTTAACGTGCCTTCTGAAGCACGGTAAAAGCGCCTTGTAATTTAGGCGATGGGCTGACAACCTGTCACTACAGCAATATACCTAGAATTCTATCTTAAATAACCCTCAAAACTTTGTCAGACGTGGCGGGACGACCTTTGTTTAGGTAGTTTACGCTCTGCCTACCCCATTAGGGATAAAGGCGTGATTATATGTATGTATGTATGTAAAAGCGCCGAATACAAATGAAATTCGAAAACTGAACAACACCTTGGTACGCTCAGGAGGCAGCGGCCCCATACACTACACCATCGGGCTCATTGACATTGCAGGCTAACCACCTATTTATCGCTATGTTACACAATTTTTCCATGCTGGCCTGGGAGCGAGAGAAAAACGTAGAATGTGAAAACTGCATTTCCTTCCGGGCATGCTGTAAAATCCAGCTAAGGGATCCGAGGGTTTCAGTATATTGCTATTTAGGCGATAGGCTGACAACCTGTCACTATGGCAATATACCTACAAATCTATCATTAATAATCCTCAAAACCTTGTCAGACGTGGTGGAACGACCTTTGTTTAGGTCGTTTACGCTCTGCCTACCCCGTTAGGGATAAAGTCGTGATTATATGTATGTATGTATGTTACATAATCCATGTTGTCCGATGGGCATGTAATTGTCTTCATCTGAGATATCTCTGATTGTTACAGCTATATTTTTCAAATGAAAGAATTACAGATTACAGAATTATGGTACCTATAAGCTAGTATCTTGCAGGTGGTTAATCTCATTCCGATTAGGACTTCTATTTTATTGTATATTTTTAACTTTATACATACATGTACATATAATCACGCCTTTATCCCTAATGGGGTAGGCAGAGCGTACACGACCTAAACAAAGTTTTGAGGGTTGTTTAAGATAGATTTGTAGGTATATTGCTGTAGTGACAGGTTGTCAGCCTGTCGCCTAAATTGCAATATACAGAAACCCTCGGATCCCTTAGCTGGTTCTTACACCATGCCCGGGAGGAAATGCAGCTGGCACATTCTATGTTTTTCTTTTGCTCCCAGTCCAGCGTGGAAGACATATGTATAATAAAAGTTACAAATCGTAGTAATCGTTAAATTGTTACTTAAATAATAATAGTATCTTTTTAGGTATATACCTAGAATTTAAAATATTATACAGCATGCCCGGGAGGAAGGGCAACTGGAACATTCTATGTTTTTCTTTCTCTCCCAGTCCAGTATGGAAGTTCTATTATTATTAATCACGTTTAAAATTTAAAGAAAAGTCTGTCTATAAAGCAATTATAGTATTAATCCAAAAAATAATAATTTATATACCGTTTCTTAGTCATAGAAATGCTTTCTTATTATTAAACTAATATAGGTAGGTATACCGCGCTTAAATTGCCTTATTTAATCAGACAATTCCCAAAATAATGAAATTTCGACTTCCGTCGCACCAACTAAAGTATCACGTTTTATAAATGGATACGGAAGACTTGATTTAATGAATAAAGCAGTTTGACCTTAACATAAATATGCGTTTAAATTGTCGCGAAAACTCAAAATAGCGTGACACAATTTAATTTATTCTAGAGATTTTTTAAATATGAAACAGATGTAAAATAAAAATAAAGTATTACAAAAACTAAGGTTAAAAAAATTGCATAGACCTGTGAAAATTTATAAAAGGGGAAATTAAAACTATGACATTACGAAGGGATAATAATTCATCTATAACGTCCTATAATTTTGAAATAACTAGCGACCAGCCCCGGCTTCGCACGGAAATAATCAGTGTTTCTCTACTATATTATGCAAGTATTATATACAAAAACCTTCCTCTTAAATCACTCTATCCATTAAGAGAAACCGCATCAAAATCCGTTGCGTAGTTTTAAAGATTTATGCATACATAGGGATATAGGAACAGAGAAAGCGACTTTGTTTTATACTGTGTAGTGATTATTATAGGACACCGTTTCCTATAGACTTCGAAATAAGAAAGGTGCAAGTCCCTCGTAGCATTTGGCTACGACGTAGCTGTAGCACTAAGCCCAGCTACGAAATTCCATGGTGGCTACGATGATACGATCTCATAGCATTTTTTTATTTTTCCAATGCTTTTTAATGTAGGCAGGTACAAAGACTATATATATCGGGTGTAAGGGACAGCGTCCCGCAAACTGAAATGGTTGCTCCGTCAACGAAACTGAACAACTTTAATCAGGATTCTTTTTCAGGAAGTGAAATAACAATCTGTCTTTCCCATACAAAATGGCCACCTCAATCAGACAATTTGTATGGAAAAACAAATTACTTTTTTACCTCCTGAAAAAAAATCCTGCTGAAAGTTGTTCGGTTTCGTTGATTGAGCTAACCTATCAGTTTGCGGCACGCTGGGTTTCTGTATTTAGCAATTAGGCGATAGGCTGACAACCTTTCACTACAGCAATATACATACAAATCTATCTTAAATAACCCTCAAAAACTTGTCAGACCTTTGTTTAGGTAGTTTACGCTCTGCGTACCCTATTAGGGATAAACGCGTGACTATATGTATGTATGTATGAATATGCATGTATGAATTATTTTAAATCAAAAATTCAATCAAGTAGGTATTGCACGAAATTTAATCTACATTTATTTCCACATGAGTCACAAAAACGGTTAACTGCAATTATATATTAATGTTAACAATAGGCATTATCATAAATGATAGTCACTGTTTTTGTACACTTCTGTACATATGTACATTACATATGTATGTCTCCTCGGCTGAATAAATGACATTGACAACATCTGTATGGATTCAGATGTCTTCTTTGTTAGAATGAGGTCATCTCATTACTATTTTTAAGCTAATTTTATACACAATTGTTTTTGTATTACCTGCTTGTGTTATGCTGTTTAGTTATTTTAAGAAAAATTAAATATTTAGTCTATTCGTCTATTTGTTCATTCTTCCATGCTGGCCTGGGAGCGAGAGAAAATCATAGAATGGGCCAGCTGCATATCCTCCCGAGCATGCTGTAAAAACTACCTAAGGGATCCGAGGGTTTCAGTATATTGTAATTTAGGCAATGAGCTGACTACCTGTCACTACAGCAATATACCTACAAATCAATCTTAGTATAGCCCTCAAAACGTTGTCAGACGTGGCGGATCGACCTTAGTTTAGGTCGTTTACGCTCTGCCTACCCCATTAGGGATAAAGGCGTGATTATATGTATGTAGGTATGTAAATATTTAGTAAAATTTACTAAACTCACTTGTTTTACATGCTTTTAATGTTCTGTTCGTAACTATTTTGTTTGACTAATATTAATAAGAACTTGGTATATATGTAAGAGCCGATATTTAACGTACGGGACATAACAAAGTAACATAAAGATTAATTTTGTTAATTTAATTAGGACTTGATGAAATTAAATGTCAGCATGAAAAAAATAATTACATACATACAAATAATCACGCCTTTGTACCTAATGGGGTAGGCAGAGCGTAAACGACCTAAACAAAGGTCGTTTTGCCACGTCTGACAAAGTTTTGAGGGTTATTAAAGACACATTAGTACGTGTATTGCTGTAGTGACAGGTTGTCATCCCATCGCCTAAATTGCTAAATACAGAAACCCTTGGATCCCTCAGCATGCCTGGAAAGAAATGCAGCTGCACATTCCATGTTTTTCTCTCACTCTCAAGTCAAAAAATGAAAAACAATTCATCATCTCCCTAGCCTTATCCCGTATCTCACGGGGTCGGCTTCCTAATCTAAGGGATTGAACGAGGGTACTGGTTTTTACACAGAGCGACTGCCATCTGACCTCTGCAACCTAGAAGGGAAACCAGACCCAATCCTAGATTAGGTCAGAGTTTTCAAGCCGCCAATGCTTAGCACTGGCCTCTGATATGGCTTAACGACTAATATCTACGGTATTAAACGATATTAACCGGGACCAACGGCTTAACGTGCCTTCCGAAGCACGGAAAAAAGCACCGAAAAAACACATTGGTACGTGGTTCATTTCAAAAAATGAAAAACAATTATGAAAAATAAATTTGTTGACACTTTTTACTAGTCTCTTACATGTTAAATTATGTATGTGTGTTTTATAATGATCAACCTATAATTAAGGATTACAGTTCTAGGTAGTTCATACCATACATACAGGTATTTCATACCATACATACATTTTTAATTCATGACACATCATTTATTCACGTGTGTCATGTACCGCGGTCTTCAAAGTGTTCCCGAAAAACAATACATTCATTATATATATTAGTATTTTCTTCCGTGTGTGTGTGTGTTTGTTTGTTTGTTGGCCCGCACACGCCGGTAATACACGCGCGAGTACAATCAAGCCCCTTTCAAGGGGTCGAACCTACACCTGTGTAAACGGTGAGTAAGTGCCTCACTACTTGAACAACCAAAGGAATATAGGGTGAGTCTCCCTATTTAATGAAAATTAGGTTTGTGTATGTGGTACTGATATAAACATAATTTGTCAACTAAAATTCGACCTATTTTCCTTGAATTGAAGAAAAAAAAAAATTAACAGTACCACATACACAAACCTAGTTTTCATTCAATAGGGAGAGTCACTCTCAATAGATTATAACTATAATATATGTATTAACTATATATATTATCACTTCTGTAGGTCTGCTGTAAGAAATTTATTTTTAGAAATAAGCAGTGCCTTTTGTGTCTTTGTTTTTTATGTCCTGTGTTTATGATGTTTTTTAAATAAATAATTATAATAGCTTTGTCTCTCCCGAAGATACTGAAAAACTTTTCCCAAGAAATATATTGTCTAAATACGAAAAATAAGCGACTTTCCATTTAAAACCAGCATAGTTAAACAACTTTTCTTTTTCATCTGGTCCCTTGTTCTTTAGAAAAACTTGTTCAGTTTCTCCAGTCGACGAATAAAATTTCACCGTATTAAAAAAAATACTGAACAAACTATGACCACGCTGGATCTCTGTCAATATCGCTCACTCAGGCTCATATTTATAAACAGATCTCATAATTGAGAGTAATATTAAGTATGGATTTGACAGGCCATATTGTGGTATGACATTACTGATACGAACTTAAACTAGCTGTCAGTCTCAAGTGCTGTTTATCAATACGGGCCTTAATGTATCACCTTCCGTGTTCTGACTCAGCTGTGAGGTTAAGTCGGTACATTGTCTTACTAAATGATGTGCTTTACGGCGTTTCAGCAAAATGAGAATCAATAACAAATGACGTAAAATATGCCATAGTAATTATGTAGTTTTCGTAGCTTGTATTTATAAGAAAAGTATAAAATCAAATTATTGTGTCAGGTAAAATATAAGAATACTAGCGAACCGCCCCGGCTTCGCACGGAAATTATCAGTGTTTCTCTACTATATTATGCATGTATTATACATATAAACCTTCCTCTTGAATCACTCTATCCATTAAAAGAAACCGCATTAAAATCCGTTGCGTAGTTTTAAAGATTTATGCATACATAGGGATATAGGGACAGAGAAAGCGACTTTGTTTTATACTATGTAGTGATACTCGAATTTTTTGTGTTAACACATATAAATACACACATATGATCACGCCTTTATCCCTGATGGCAGGGAGAGCTAACCAAAGGTCGTTCCGCCACGTCTGACAAAGTTTACAGGGTTATTTAAAATATATTATTTTGTAAGTATATTGCTATTAGGGATGCGAGGGTTTCAAAATATTTCAATTTAGGCGATTGGCTGACAACCTGTAATTTTGAGCAATATACCTACAAATATATCTTAAATAACCCTTAAAACTTTGTCAGACGTTGCGGAACAACCTTTGTTTAGGTAGATTACGCTCTGCCTACCCCATTAGGGATAAATGTGTGATTATATGTATGTATGTGTATATATTGCTGTAGTTACAGGTTGTCACACCATCGCCAAAATAACAATATTATGTTGAAACCCTCGGATCTCTTAGCTGGTTTTTACAGCATGCTCGGAAGGAAATGCAGCTGGCACATTCTATGTTTTTCTCTCGCTCCTAGTCCGGTATGGAAGTTTTAAGTATTTAATGCTATAAATAAAATTCAACTTACCTAAATAATGTATTTCGGTTCATTTACTTACATCGTAGGTGCATCATACCACATAACATAAATAAGAAATTACGAAAAACGTTTAGCTACTTAAAAGGCAATGCAAATTTTAAATGAAACATTTAGTTGGCGTGACTGCATTACTGGTAAAATATTCCCAAATCAATAATTAGCAATAAATCTAATGATATTGCAACGACCACTGGTTTGAATAGTGAGGTGCGGTCGATCGATACAAATTATGTCGATAAGCATAAAAGTCAGTGCAAAAGGTTATCATAAAAATAAATACATCGAGATTCACTCGAACTACAAATTTTAATAGCATAACAACAAAATAAAAATTAAAAATGTATCCTAGTTCAAACAAGAGATAAGATCAAGGGATAGGACAGTCAATGAATGTCAAATGTGATAATAAGAATGACATTCATAACATAAATTAATGAATACAGGTCAGGTTATATAGATAGTAACATTTTCCTAACAAACTTGACCAAATTCTTCCTTCAGTTTATTACTCTCGGCCCGATGGTATAGTGGATAGGGCCGCTGCCTCCTGAGCGGTTCGAATCCCACCACGTACCAATGTGTTTTTTAGTTTTCGAATTTCATATGTACGTTTATTCGGCGCTTTTTCTGTGCTTCGGAAGGCATGTTAAGGCGTTGTCCCGGTTAATATAATTTAATACCGTAGATATTAGTCTTTAAGCCATGTCAGAGGCCACTGCTAAGCATTGGCGGCTTGAAATCTCTGACTTAATCTAGGATTGGGTCTGGTTTCCCTTCTGGGTTGCGGAGGTCAGATGGCAGCATGGTAGCCGATCCCGAGAGATACGGGATAAGGCTGGGAGATGATGGCCCAAACTATATTTTTACGACCAGAAATAATACATTTATATGTTAATTTATATGTTTACTAGTTATGTGCTATTTATATTAATTATGTATTATTATATTTAAATTATATATTTATAACTTAGATTAGGTAGCCGACCCCGTAACATACGGGATAAGGCTAGGGAGATGATGATATTTATAAGTTTATGTATTTATTTATTATTTATGTAGTTTTATGTATTATTATATGTATTTATTGTATTTTATGATACTAGGGTTTGAATTGTTCACGCCACATCTGCCTCACTTATGCACTCTCACTACCGTAGGTCAGCTGGAAGAGATTTCTTTTTAGAGATAAGCTATACCTGTTGTGCTATTGTTTTTTATGTTTGTATCCTCTGTATGTTCATGTGTGTGCAATAAATTGTTAAATAATAATAATACTTTCGGAATATTGATAGTTGATATCATCACATCACTATTCTAACACAGCCGCTTGCTGTGAATGAAAACTAGCACATTGTTATTTACGTTCGTGGATTTGCACAATTATGGAAAATAATGGAAATAATAGTGTCACAGCGCAGGTACCACTAATCATACTGTGCGTGTGTGAGTGGGTCTGAAAAATACCAGTTATTGGGTAATAGCATGTTGTAGAGAATCAACACGAGAAGAGTCGACAGTTGAAAAAAAAATTGTATTTATGTCGTATGTTCTTCTTTTATTTTCAAATTGCATGTTTACGGGCAGCTACAAATAAAGCGCAGAATGTATCAGCTAAGTTTTTCAGGCTCTCTGTAAAAACAGTAGGAAATTAATAACTTCCCTCTAGCGGGGTAGGTAGAGCGTCAGTGACCTAAAATTTATTTTCGCCGCGACTATCGATTTTGTGAAATATTCTCTATTTATTACTGCATTCTATTGCCAAATGTCCGGCAAGAGAAGCAGCTGGTATATTCTAGGTTTTAATGCAAGTCCACTCTTAACTCCAACTAGGTACAACAATACAAACAACAGTCAAGGCTGTGTGAGTGTTTCAGATAGAGCGTTCTACTCTAAGCTACAGTGTCTGTGCTTGTGTGCGTGCTAGCTCTGGGCAGGTCATAGACCTCGGTTATCGGTTGCCTAACTTGTTTTGATGCAGCCAGGCTTGCTGCTGGATAGTGGGTGTGGTTCTAATCAAAGATACATTTATCACACGTTTTACGATTGGCTATTGTAAGTTTTTATTGGAATATACATTCAGGGCTATTTTCGTCAAACAAGTTTTAGATCATTTCTATGCTGGAGTGAGAAAAAAGCAAAACAAGCAAAGAAAACAGGGATCCGAGGGTTTCAGTATATTGTAATTTAGGCGATGGGCTGACAACCTGTCACTACAGCAATATATCTACAATTCTATCTTAAATAACCCTCAAAACTTTGTCAGACGTGGCGGCACGACCTTTGTTTAGGTGGTTTTCGCTCTGTCTACCCCATTAGGGATAAAGGCGTAATTATATTTAGGTATGAATGTAAAACTTTTAGATCATAAAGCCGAAAATCTTTCTCTTTAAAACATAGGCCAAAAAAATGGACTACTTAAAGTATGTAGTACTATTATATATTCTGTGCTTAAACTACAAACGGTGTCAGCTGTTTGATTAGGTACAGTAGGTAATTTGTATGGAACACCAAATTTCGTTATATATATTTCGTTCTATGTTCCATATTATATACGAAAAAGAAGCCCTTAAAATAAACACAACATGATGCTTGACGCTAGGAACTGTGATGGTCTTTTGATGTGGTCTTATGCTATCGTATGATATAATTTCCTTTTTCTTCCATGCTGACCTGGGAGCGAGAGAAAAACATATAATGTGCCAGCTGCATTTCCTCCCGGGCATGCTGTCAAAGCCAGCTAAGGGAACCGAGGGTCTCAGTATATTGTAATTTAGGCGATGGGCTGACAACCTGTCACTTCAGCAATGTACAAATCTACCTTAAATAACCCTCAAAACTTTGTCACACGTGGCGGAACGACCTTTGTTTAGGTCGTTTAAGCTCTGCCTATCCCATTAGGGATATAGGCGTGATTGTATGTATGTATGTATAATTTGCTGCGAGGTCCAGAGGACAGTGCAGCAGCCGGATTTGTTGCACCTTTATCACCACCCGGGGTCACGTGTAGGGTTTTTAAGGTAGTTCCTACGGACTTGGAGCAACATCGACCAGTAACGAGCACTATTAGAAACAGTGACCGGGACAGACGGCTAATCGTGCCCTCCGAAGCATAGAATCCGTCTTCTTCCGAACAATCAGGGGGATTCAACCATACATACATATTATCACGCCTTCATCCCTAATGGGGTAGGCAGAGCGTAAACGACGTAAATAAAGGGCGTCTGACAAAGTTTTGAGGGTTATTTAAGATAAACGTATATTGCTATAGTAACAGGTTGTCAGCCTATAGCTAAATTGCAATATACTGCCCTCGGATCCCTTAACCATACTGGGGAAAATCTCATAAAGTGATAAATTGACAATCATCAATTTTGTGTTCCCCTGGAAATCGAAGCCAGGACTTCAGGATCGTAAGGCCATGGCTCTGACCACGGAGGCAGTTATACCACTTTGCCGCTGTGCAATACATATGTCCTTGTACCGTATAAAGTGACTTCAAAGTTTGCGAGACAGCTGGTATTGTACGTGTAAACAACAATTGTCTTGTGCGTAGAATGACCCTCACCTAGATGGGGGTCGCTACCATCGTCGCTCGTAGCGAGCAACGAGAAGCGAGCAACGAGCAGTGAGAAGCGAGCAGCGAGTAGCGAGTAGCGACAAGCAAGCAGCGAATAGCGCGTAGCGAGTTGCTAGTAGCAAGTAGCGAGTAGGAAGTAGCGAGTAGCAAGTTGCAGGTGGCGAGTAGCAAGAAGCAAGCAATATCATGAATCTGATTAGTTTTGAAGTTCATCTTAGAAATAACGAATAGTTTAATACTATAAAGATAAGTTGTCAGTCCATCGCCTTCATCTCTACAGTTTCCTGCAAAATGGCCAGGATACGTAGCTGCTAAACATTCTTTGTTTTATCAGTACTTTCAGACAAACGTGAAAATTATCTATATACCTTATTTTTATTTTTAATTAAATCCTCATAAATCATGATTGTTCTTAATTAAATAGTTTATTACCATCTATCTATAAAAAAACATTTCTAAATAAAATAAACATTACCCTTAGCTATTATTTATTTACCGTCTTCTACTCACTTAGTATTTAACATACATACATATGATGATGATGATGACATACATATAATCACGCCTTTATCTCTAATGGGGTAGGCAGAGCGTAAAACAAAGGTCGTTCCGCCACGTCTGACAAAGTTTTGAGGGTTATTTAAGATTGCGGTCGTGACAGGTTGTCAGCCCATCGCCTAAATTACAATATACTAAAACGCTCGGATCCTTTAGCTGGTTTCTACAGCATGCCTGGGAAGAAATGCAGCTGACACATTCTATACCTACAAATCTATCGTAAAATAACCCTCAAAACTTTGTCACACGTGGCGGAACGACCTTTGTTTAGGTCGTTTACGCTCTTCCTACACCATTAGGGATAAAGGCGTGACTATGTGTGTGTGTATTATTATACATATTAGATATAATACAATAGGTAAACAATAAAACGAACAAATTACAACATTAATAATAGTTGATTTGAACTAACCATGCCATTGCTAATAAAACTAAACTGAACACTCTATAATAAACCTTAGCTATAGCTATTTAAGGTACAAATGCATATTACGATGCGTTTCGATAGGATTTTCTGTTCATTGAATATTGCACCTTACAACTATAGAATATAGACGCTACATAGTAGATAAAACTGCAGGTTTTTATTCAATAATGCACCCTGTGTGTTTAGTTTTAAGGTTGAAACTGCAGAAGTGCATAGCTGGCTGCATCCTTGGCTTAGGTCTTTGCCCGCGAGCGTTGCACTCACTGAGCTGCCCTGAAAACTGTACATACCTCCGCACAGTGAGCTAATGTATTCCAAAACTCTCTTCAAACTTGCGGATCTTCTTGCGTTCTACACTGTACAAGTACATGCATCTACATAAGTTTGAAATTATCTCAAGCGCAAATTTGGTCTACATACGTATGGTTTAATGTAACTATAACAAATTTCTTCCATTCTGGACTGGGAGCGAAATAAAAACATACAATGTGCCAGCTGCATTTCCTCCCGGGCATGCTGTAAAAACCAGCTAAGGGATTTGAGGGTTTCAGTATATTGCAATTTAGGCGATGGGCTGACAACCTGTCACTACAGCAATATACGTACAAATCCATCTTGAATAACCCTCAAAACTTTGTCAGACGTGGCGGAACGACCTTTGTTTAGGTCGTTGACGCTCTGCCTACCCCATTAGGGATAAAGGCGTGATTATATGTATGTATGTATAACAAATTGATTCTTCATTTTTATCACTTTCTTCCATGCTGGTCTGGGAGCGAAAGAAAAACATTGAACGTACTAGCTGCATTTCCTCCAGGACATGCTGTAAAATACAGCTAAGGTATCCGAGGGTTTCAGTATATTGCAATTTAGAATTTAGGCGATGGGCTGACAACCTATCACTACAGCAATATACCTAAAATTCCATTTTAATTAACCCTCAAAACTTTGTCAGACGTGGCGAAACGACCTGTGTTTAAGTCGTTTATGCTCTGCCTACCCAATTAGGGCTAAAGGCGTGATTATGTTTATTTATGAATAAAGACTAACTTGGTTTAAAAACTGTACACAGCAGTGTCATCTCTTCTCCGTATACCAGATGTAAGGGACATACTGCATAAGGGACATCCCGCAAACTGATCGGAGTTGCTCAGTCAACGTCACTGAACAACTATCAGCAGGTTTTTTTTTCAGGAAGTGAAAATGAAATTGTCTTTGCCATACAAAATGTTAGGTGAACATTTTCATCTGGCAATTTGTATGTAAAAGACATTTCTTTTTTCACTCCCTGAAAAAATATCTGCTGTTAGTTGTTCAGTGTCGTTGACTGAGTAACCCCTATCAGTTTGCGCGACGCTGTCCCTTACACCAGATGTTTTAACTTATTGCTCAAGTTATTGTTTGTTTCAGCATAACTTGTGTGATCAACTGTACTGAGTTCAACGGTTTGCTGAAACTGAATGTAAAAAATATGCATGTTTTCATGAACTCAGCGATTTAAGTCTTCGTGTGAGTTAATGCACTGAATCATTTACATTTTGCATTAAGTTTCTTCTTCCATGCTGGACTGGGAGCGAAAGAAAAACATAGAATGCGCCAGCTGCATTTCTACCCTGTAAAAACCAGCTAAGGGCTCCGAGGGTTTCTGTATATTGCAATTTAGGCGGTGGGCTGACAACCTGTCACTACAGCAATATACCGACAAATCTATCTTAAATACACCTCAAAACATTGTCAGACGTGACGGAACGACCTTTGTTTAGATCGTGTATGCTCTGCCTACCTCATTAGGGATAAAGGCGTGATTTATATGTATTTTTCTTCCATTATGCTTAATGTTCATCTTGTACTAATTATTTGTAAAGTAGGTGTAGGCGCAAACCAGTTGTTTGGTAGTTTAGCCCGTGTTTGAAAAAAAAAACCTTAGATTTTTCAAGTTTTCTATCATGCTTTTGACCATCATTTTTCACGCTCTTACGTCATAGCTCTCTACATACATACATACATATAATCACGCCTTTATCCCTAATGGGGTAGGCAGAGCTTAAACGACCTAAACAAAGGTCGTTCCGCCACGTCTGACAAAGTTTTGAGGGTTATTTAAGGTAGATTTGTATATTGCTGTAGTGACAGGTTGTCAGCCCATCGCCTGAATTACAATACACTGTAACCCTCAAGTCCCTTTTATCTATCTTTATATATTATAGCTCTCTATCTTTGACAAATTAATGTCTTCCCATTATGGTATTCAATTAAAATCTGAATAATATTTTACGTAAACAACATGAACTAAGTAAACAAGTTAATTACCTATAAACTGACAAACTTTATGTATCGATAAGCAACATAAGCGATAAAATAACAATTTAACTTACATTATCTTTAAATATTTGATTTTTTTGTAAACAACATGTTTTTTAAATCATTCTTTTAGTAAAGAAATGATGTAACTTTTTGTTTGAATTATATATACCGGGTGTAAGGGACAGCGTCCCGGGGTTGCTCAGTTCTACGAAACTGATTAACTTTTCCCTGGAAATTCTTTCAAGAGATGAAAAGAAAATTTGATTTACCCATACAAAATGAGCAGCCCAATCAGTCAATTTGTATGTAAAAGTTATTTTACTATTCACTTCCTGAAAAAAAAAACCTGCTGATAGTTGTCCAGTTTCTTTGACTGAGCAACCCCTATCAGTATGCGGGACGCTGTCCCTTACACCCCGTATTAATTCTTTCAAGAATATCTGGACTGTTTTAAAAATGACAGTTACATGTCCAAGCCCTAGCGAACAGGCCCTTTAAACACCCCGTGAAGGACGTACAGGCGTGATTTTTTATGTGAAAGTATACATATACATCTTCCATGCTGTCCTGGGAGCGAGAGAAAAACATAGAATGTGCCAGCTACATTTCCTCCCGGGCATGCTGTACAAATCAGGCAAGAGATCCGAGAGAGTATTATTTTGCAATTTAGGCAATAGGCTGACAACCTATCACTACAGCAATATACGTACAAATTTATCTTAAGTAACCCTCAAAACTTTGTCAGACGTGGTGGAACGACGTTTTTATAAGTCGTTTACGGTCTGCCTACCGCATTAAGGATAAATGGGTGATTATATGTATGTATAAATTTACCCTAGATGCATATACAATACCAAAGCACGATGAGTCGTTAAATAAAGAAGACCATTAGGTAGCAGGTTCGATTCCCATCGCACGCGAACTCGCAATTATTCGGTTACTGTCTTGTTCAAATGTCAATTGTATCGGAAAATAGCAACTGCAGTACATAATTATAGATTTTTAGTAATATAATGTTGTTACTAAAACACTTGTACTTGTTTGACCAAGTGCCGACAATCGCAAGTATATTTTGTATATAGATTAGCTTCAAAAGTAGATGGTGTGAGATAAGTATGATGGATAAATAAGTTTCCTGTCCTAAAAAAAATATACATACATACATACATATAATCACGTCTTTATCCCTAATGGGGTAGGCAGAGCGTAAACGACCAAAACAAAGGTCGTTCCGCCACGTCTGACAAAGTTTTGAGGGTTATTTAAGATATATTCGTAGGTATATTGCTGTAGTGACAGGTTGTCAGCCCATCGCCTAAATTGCAATACACTGAATCCCTCGGATCCCTTATACAGCATACCCGGGAGGAAATGCAGCTGGCACATTCTATGTTTTTCTCTCGCTCCCAGGCCAGCATGGAAGTTAAAAAAAAAATTTTGTATCTAAATCACGACTATATCCTTAACCAGGTTGGCAGAGAGTCAGCGGCCTAAAGAAGCCTATCTTTATCCTGGTTTTTTGAAACGCACGACATAAAACACGTTAAGAAAGGTAAATTCCAGTCTTTTACACTTTCATACTGGTGGACTCTACAATCAATTAAATATCATCAAATCAAAAATACTTGCTGGACTGGAAGCAACAGAAAAACATAGAATGTCCCATAAAAAACATAGAATGAGCTGCATTTCCTCCCGGGCATGCTGTAAAATCCAGCTAAGGGATCCGAGGGTATCGATATATTGCAATTTAGGCGATGATCTGACAAACTCTCACTACAGCTATATACCTACAAAATCTATCTAAATAATCCTCAAATCTTTGTCAGACGTGGCGGGACGACCTTTGTTTAGGTCGTTTACGCTCTGCCTACCCCATCAGGGATAAAGGCGTGATATATGTATGCATGTATGACTACAATTACTAAGTGATACAGCACTTTCAGAAAATAAGGTCTTGGCACACTTACTCGGTGGCGTCCGTGCCAATTCAATGCATTTTAATGCAAGGAAATTAATACAAATTTTGCGCTTAATCACTATTATACATATATTCTGTGGCTAAATGCTATGCAGTATCCTTTGACCATAGCGGATTTTGGTTTCTCGGAAGTACTCATCATCATCTCCCTAGCCTTATCCCGTATCTCACGGGGTCATCTACCTAATCTAGGGGATTGAACGAGGGAACTGGTTTTTACACAGCGACTGCCATCTGACCTCCGTAACCCAGAAGGGAAACCAGACCCAATCCTAGATTAGGACAGAGTTTTCAAGCCGTCAATGCTTAGCAGTGGCCTCTGACATGGCTTAGGGACTAATATCCACGGTAGTAAACGAAACAGAGTTTAGGTCCTCAAGAATTTAAATTGAGTTTGCCTCGAATCGAAAAGAAGAAGAAGAAATATATTAACCGGGACTAATGGCTTAACGTGCCTTCCGAAGCACGGAAAAAGCGCCGTTGTTTTTTTTTCGAAATGAAAATAACATATTATACATAGTTAAAGATGAGACGTCCCTCAGAAAACCCATACAGGTTTATGCGAATAAATGTACATATGAAAACGAAAACCGAAAAACACATTGGTACGCGGTGGGATTCGAATGCTTAGGAGGCAGCGGCCCTGAAAGAAATAAATGTAAATATAGGGACTCGAAGGTATTGGTCTTCTTCGTCCTCTTGTTGTGTGGGTTTCGACTCCCGATGGACCCTGGTGTCAGAGTTGTTAAGCCGCCTAATAGCTATTAGGCCTCCGACATGGTTTTTGAATAATGGTCACTATCAAAGTCAGCGACCGGGACCGACGACGGCTTAACGTGCCCTCTAAAGCACGAAGGTTTCGATGCAAGGCAATGAGCAGGTTATGCTTGCAGCAATTGAGAATTTGTCAGACATTTTAGCTTAGAATAAAATTCTTGTCATCATCTCCCTAGCCTTATCCCGTATCTCACAGGGTTGGCTACTTAATCTAGGGGATTGAACGAGGGTACTAGTTTTTACACAGAGCGACTTCCATCTGACCTCCGCAACCCAGAAGGGAAACCAGACCCAATCCTAGATTAGGACAGAATTTTCAAGCCGCCAATGCTTAGCATTGGCCTCTGATATGGCTTAACGACTAATATCTACGGTATTTAACGATATGAACCGGGACCAACGGCTTAACGTGCCTTCCGAAGCACGGAAAAAGCGCCGAATAAACGTACATATGAAATTCGAAAACCGAAAAACACATTGGTACGTGGTGGGATTCGAACCACGACTTACCGCTCAGGAGGCAGCGGCCCTATCCGCTACACCATCGGGCAATTAGAATAAAATTTTTATGTGCGGTATTTTATCGTAAAGAAATGTTAGAGTGTAGATGCGTGATTCGTATGTACGGTGTTATGAGACTTATAAGTACGTACTGTATGACATAAACTTATAAGGCTCGTATTTATAGAGCAATCTCAAGTTTGAGAGCAATATTAAGTAGGCATTTGAAAGGCAATTTTGTACTAAAATGACATTTCAAACTCAAACTCGCTGTCAGGCTCAAGTGCTGTGTAATAACACCCCTACGGTCTAAGTTTCGGTTGCATGTCATTGAGCTATGAACTAGCAAGCTCTAACATTTTCCGAACTAACAGTAGGTCCCGAGAGACTTCTCGACAGGGCCTTGTAATGTGTCCCGGCAGCTCTCAGTTGGAACCCTTCCAATACTGCTTGTAACTCATGGACGTTGACATTTACCCCCCCCCCCCATCCCACAACTTCCTCCCCTTTCCCCCCGCAATGTAATGTCACTATGTCATTTCGAAGTCGCGTAATGTATGTGAGGACCTTTGTAAGAGTCGCTGTATGTTTGTTTGTGAAGTTTATTTTGGGAGTGAATTAACTCGGTCGCATTCCAAGTGTATATTGTATTTGGAGGAAAAAATGTTTCAGGCACTGTACGAGTTCATCTCTTAACAATAAATATTAAACGGCTTTTTTGAAAATTTTAAATGCCGCAACCTTTCTGATAACACCTTCACTAAACTTTAATTTAAAAAAGTGAATATTTGTAAAGGGATAGAAAAGTAAAAATTATTATGTAGCTATCTCATAATGGCAAGATAGAATACGCATCCGTTTTTATATTTATATATTAAGAAAACAAACATCATCATCGTATGGCGTTTCCAAAAATGCGACTTTGAAATTTGATGTCGGAGTTAGAAAGAAATAGAAAATGTATTTGCTTCCGTCATATTTTTTTAAGACGCAAAAGATCGTGGTCATATTTTTTTTGTTATGGAGTTAAAAGTTGACCAATACATACATACATAACGTCACGCCTCTTCCCCGGGGGTAGACAGATATAACATCAATAATCCTCTTGTTACGGTCCTTGCAAATAGCTACGATAAACTTAGTATTTACAATAACCACATTATCCAGAGTTCCTAACTATAGCTATGTATATTGTGCCAGTGACCTGCCCCAACGTGCGCAGACGCACGACAGCAGCTCGCCAGCCCGAGCCGGTTCAATCCGGATTGCTATCTACGAGTAGCCTGGATGCAGTGGATGCAGACTGCACAGTGCGTCGCAAACTGGAACTCCTGACAATTATCAGTGTGTTGTTTATTTAAATGACGCCTTGGTCCAGTGGTCGGAGCCATGGGCTTACGATCCAGAGGACCTGGGTTTGATTCCCAGGGGGAAAACACAAAGTTGATATTTTACAATTTATCACTATGAAACCAAACTGGTGAAGTTTTTACTAGTTTGGTTAGGATATTGCAGGCTTAATCACCTGATTGTCCGAGACGCTAAATGATTCCGTGCTTCCGAGGGCACGTTAGGCCGTCGGTTCCGGTTGCTGTCTTTGATAGTGGTCGTTACTTAAAAGTATGTCAGAGGCCTAATAGCCGTACTAGGTGGTTAGGAAACTCTGACATCAGGATTAATCGGGTCGTTGTTCGACTCAAGAATCGACTCGCTAAGAAGTTTATTTTTTGTACATAATTTTGTTACGGCATGACGTAATACATACATACATAAAATCACGCCTTTATCCCTTACGGGGTAGGCAGAGCGTAAAACGCCTCCTAAAAAGGCGCTTTCGCCACGTCTGACATAAATGGAGGGCAATTTTAGATTGTAATGTGTATTGCTGTAGTGACAGGTTGTCAGCCCATCGCCTAAATTACAATACACTGTAACCCTCGAATCCCTTTTGCTGACTTTTACAGCATGCCCGGGAGGAAGGGCAACTGGAACATTCTATGTTTTTCTTTCTCTCCCAGTCCAGTATGGAAGTGACGTAATACTGTGTGACATAAATGTTAATGGGATCAAGTCTAGATTCGCCGGCTAAAACTTAAATTAATATCTATTTGTCATTTTCAGACTAAAGACATTGGAAATGGATAAGAGATCTATTCTCTCCGGTCTTTGATTTATGTTCGGTAGTTTTATGCGTTATCTGACATTTTTATCTACCGTCATATGATATGGCGCATAAATACATACTTATAATCACGCCTTTATCCCTAATGGGGCAGACAGAACATAAATGACCTAAACAAAGGTCGTTCCGCCACGGTTGACAAAGTTTTGAGGGTCGGCGGATAAAATTGACAGAAATACTGGAAAAACGTGCAAAAGCCCGTCAAAATCTAGCGGACAACGTGAAAAACCATAGAGTATAAATCGCCTGTCTTTTTTCAATTGTATTATGTTGATAGTGACAGATAGATATTAATTTTATTCTTAGCCTGAGAAATCTAGAGTCGAGCCCAATGAGATTCCAAACAACTGATTTTGAAACATGAAAATATAGTTTATAGGATAGGTAATGCAAAGCACAGTGTATGATTGAATATAATTTTTCCAAGATACATACATATAATCACGCCTTTATCCCTAATGGGGTAGGCAGAGCATAAACGACCTAAACAAAGGTCGTTCCGCTACGTCTGACAAGGTTTGAGGGTTATTCAAGATGGATTTGTACGTATATTCCAAGATACATTATTAAAAAAAACAAAACATTTTAATAAAAGTTATAGCTACAATAAATTTGACTGTGTCTGTATTTAACTAAACTAACCACTCGTTTTAACTGTAATGAAACTTAATAAAAGCATATATCCCGGCTTATTTTATATAGTTAATATTAATCTAAATTTGAATATAACAATAATTTTTATGAAGTAAATATTACGTAACGTGAGATAAAATCAAATTCGTATAGAACTGTTTCCTCAAAATGATTGTGTTTGGGAATGAGTGATCCAATTACAGGAGATCCTTTTCCTTTGTTGCGACTCTACTAACGCGAATATTGTGCTTGCAATATTTTACTTTCATGTTGGAAAAAAAGGAAATCATAGAATGTTTCAACTGCTTCTATACCCGGATTCTCTATATATCTAAGACAGTAGATGGCAAAGCGGGTCTTAGTATATTGCAAATACAATTGCAGCAATTTTGGCGATGAGCTGATCTATTATAATTATAACAATATACAGTAACTTCACTCAAATATGAACCTCGAAACTTGTCAGACGCGTTTTAATTTCAGGTCATTGATTTTCTGCCTACCCCGCACTTGCTACAAGCGTGATACAGGCATGAGCATGTATACGATTATTATAGTTTGTTATCACACATTCGGACTGTGTTCTTTATGGTCAACCAACTTCTAAATGTGGCTTTTCATGAGGGCATTTCGGTGTTCCCCATGTTAATTTTTCTCGTACACATTCTGAGGGCTATCTGCCAAATCACTTACCCATATTGTTGTTCTACGACTAAAATATATTTATTTCGTCTGCAAATTATAAAAACTGGGATCTTTAAACATAGATAACTTTTTTGGATGCAGTTAGCCCAAAATCGTAGAGTATGTTATCTTATCCCTTGAAGTAGTTGACCTTGATGTAGGTTATTTTATTATATTTTCTATGCAAAATAAAAGTATTCTATTGGCAATATTTACTATTCAATTATCACGGTATTGCGTTCACAGAATTGCTACCTATCCTTCTTATTTTGAGTATTGTTCAAGTGGATGTACAATAAAGGGAGATAAATTGAATCTTTCCAACTGAAGGCTCCTTTTGTAATAAACATACTTAGCTACTTATGCAGCGAACGAACGAAGAACGAACAGATATAACAATATTGAGTCTTGTTTATTATTAAGTCGGTATAAAGCTTTCAACAAGCAGAGGGAATCGTCAAGTGCAATATTTTATTCTTTTACTGTTTTGATTTTAACTAATTATGATCTTTTGTGTACCAACCAATGGCATGTAAGTATGCTGTGCCAATAGGCATGTAATCTTAGGTAATATTACCAGTCTACGAGTATCCTACTAGCACAGAGTAACTATAATACTACCTAATAACTGCCTCCGTGGTCTAGTGGCTAGTGCCATGGACTCCTGATCCGGAGGTCCTGGGTTCGATTCCCAGGGGGGAAACACAATGTTGATATTCGCGAATTTATCACTTTGTGAATTTTTCCCCAGTTTGGTTAGGACATTGCAGGCTGAATCACCTGATTGTCCGAAAAAGAAAAAGATTTCGTGATTCGGAGAGCACGTTAAGCCGTTGGTCCCGGTTGCTGTCTTTGATAGTGGTCTTTACTCAAACCATGTCAGAGGCCTGATAGTTGTGCTACAAGGCGGTTTAAAAACTCTGACACAAGGGTTCATCGGGTCGATAGACTCGATACCCACTCGACAGAAGAAGACTACCTACTAGAAACTTATTGCAGCAATACACAGGCGTCACTTCAAGGTAGCGCTCAGCACGCTGACAATGATTTTCACATTGCAATGTAAAAAGCATTGACAGCGTGTTGAGCAGAACTTTGCGCACAGTAAGTGACACCTGTGTGTTGCTGCCATAAGGTATAATTTAGTTGACACTAGTGGAACAGCAAAGCGCCTTGTGAGTCGTTTTAGGTAAGAGAAAGGAAATACCTTTTAACTTAGCGAGTAGATTAAATCGATTGATGTTCTTTAGCACGTTTTTTTAATCGTCACAATCGATAACAATAAGTACACGAAATTTTAATAATTTGGAAAGAAAATGGAAAAAATGAAAACACACAAACAGTTTCTTTTCTCTTAAAATGAAATCAGATTACAATCCAAGTTACCCATCGTATTAAAGCAATTTAAATGCAAATGCAGGTAGCACCTGAGCAAACGACTTGATCTCATAAACTTTATCAAAACACGCTGCTACTGTTACTGCGGCCTCGATTCGGTGTAAACAAGCGATTTAACTAAAAACTATAGCTGTCATTTTACGTCTTGAGCGAACAGAAAAGGATGGCAGTATAGTCAAACTTACATACATACAAACATACATATAATCACGCCTTTATCAGTAATGGGGTAGGCAGAGCGTAAACGAGTTAACCAAAGGTCGTTCCGCTACGTCTGACGAAGTTTTGAGGATTATTTAAGATAGATTTTTTACCTACAAATTATTACTGTAGTGACAGGTTGTCAGCCCATCGCCCTAAATTACAATATACTGACCCCTCGGATCCCTTAGCTGGTTTTTACAGCACGCCCGGGAGGAAATGCAGCTGGCACAATACCATGTTTTTCTCTCGCTCCCAGGCCAGCATGGAAGTTAAACATAAAAGATTAAGTTAAGTTAGCATTGTCAAACTTATTATAAACTCATTCCTTATTCGTAGATTATAACCCTGTCACATAGAACTGGTTCCAATATCGCAATGGATTTTAGTCGGGACCAACGTTCATCACGACTTAACTTGACATACATACATATAATAACGCCTTTATCCCTAATGTGGTAGGCATAGCGAATATAACCTAAACAAAAGGTCGTTCCGCCACGTCTGACAAAGTTTTGAGGGTTATTTAAAATTAATTTATAGGTATATTGCTGTAGGGACAGGTTGTAAGCCTGTCGCCTAAATTACAATAAACTGAAACCCTCGGATACCTTAGCTGGTTTTTACAGCACGCCCGGGAGGAAATGCAGCTGGCACATTCTATGTTTTTCTCTCGCTCCCAGGCCAGCATGGAAGCTTAACTTGACGTAACATAGATTGAAGGGAATGGCAGTGTATGCCATTCTGTTTTGTTCAGGTATGGTTTTATATTTATTTAATCTTGTTTATGCCGAATTGTGGCCACTGTATGTAGTTCCGAAGTAGGTCATTCTGTATTATTAATATACATTCGTAATCTGCTAACCGCAAACAAATAACAAACAGAGAGGTTTATTTTTATCGCCTTAAATAGAACTAGCTTCCCGCCCTGCGGTTTAAGCCGCGATAAATCAGTTTTCTCGTGGAAATAAAAAAAATCCCGTGGTAAAAAGTAGCTTTTAACCTATCCCAGGACATGTATCTATATGTATACCACTTTTTATCCGGATCCGTTTAGTGGTTAGAGCGTGATTGCGTAAGAAACATCCAAACTGCCACACATACTCGTACATACATATAATCACGCCTTTAAACTGCAACACGGTAAATATTTTTCCCGTGGTAATGAAGTATTTTATCGAGCCGAGAGCCCGATGGTGTAGTGGATAGGGCCGCTGCCTCCTGAGCGGGAGGTCGTGGTTCGAATCCCACCACGTACCAATGTGTTTTTCGGTTTTCGAATTTCATATGTACGTTTATTCGGTGCTTTTTCCGTGCTTCGGAAGGCACGTTAAGCCGTTGGTCCCGGTTAATATCGTTTAATACCGTAGATATTAGTCGTTAAGCCATATCAGAGGCCAGTGCTAAGCATTGGCGGCTTGAAAACTCTGACCTAATCTAGGATTGGGTCTGGTTTCCCTTCTGGGTTGCGGAGGTCAGATGGCAGTCGCTCTGTGTAAAAACCAGTACCCTCGTTCAATCCCCTAGATTAGGTAGCCGACCCCGTGATATACGGGATAAGGCTAGGGAGATGAGGAAGATGATGGTAATGAAGTATTTTATCGCGGTAAGAAGTAGCATTTTAGGCGTCCGTTTCCGTTTTATCTATCGTCCTGCCAAATGTCATTAAAATCGGTTCAGCCATTTAGACGTGAAAGAGTAACAAACAAACAGAGTTACTTTCGCATTCATATTATTTATTAGTATGGGTATGAATAGCCGCATCGTTATACAGCAAATATTGCTATAAACCGAATAAAACTACGTTTCCTAAGCGGTGACATCCACGAAACTTTACAATACATTGCTGGTTAGGTCTGGAGGTAAGAAACACTGAAATTTATAACAGTCTCGTTGGAAATTCTATCTGTTCGTGGTATCTCAATTTTCTACTTGCAGTTGCAATGCATTTCTTAGAAGGTTGGTTAGGCTTTTGTGTTTATTTCTCTATGATTCTGTGAAACTAATCTTTGCCGAATCTTGTTTAGGCATTGTCGATGATGGAGCGACCACAAACTTAAAAGCACTGGCATTTTCACAAATAAATATTGCGAGGGTAGTTACAAGCCAAGCCAAGTCTAGCATAAATATGTTTAGCGGGACTTATCTACAAATTTTACTACAGGTATTAAGTTTAGGTTAAACTTTGATGCGCCTTAATCCGAAATAGAATGCTATAAGGTAGATCCCACATATTCTGCACCGCAAACACTTATATTTATAAATTTAAGGTCCTAACTTTCAGTTTAGGAATAGGTAGCATTCTGCACTTAACAATTAATTTAAAAGGTCATTTTAAATCAAGCGAAAATATTAAACGTGTAAATCTACAAATGAAACTGAACAACTTTCCTTAAGGAACATAGGTCGAAAACGAATAAAAAAATTGAAGCTTCCATACAAAATGCACCAGCTGATAGCGTACGTAGTATGGGAAGTATTTTTTTGTTTGTCGTATTTCCTATGTTCCTTAGGGAAAGTTGATCAGTTCCATGGGTAGATTCACAAGTTTCAATATTTGCACTTGATTTAAAATGACGTTATATTGTTATTATCTCATATTCAGTTTTACAGGTTGACCGGAAGAGATCTCCTTTTCGACATAAGCACACCATATTTATTATAAACTTTATGTACACAATAAAGAATAAATTAATGTATATCAAAATGTCGCCAACTAAATCAGGGTGGAGTGGAACCGTCCCACTGCAAGCGGAAACGGCAGCTATTAATTACCATGACTTTACTAGCGACGCTTCCTGCCGCCGCGCCGCCGGACGCCCGCTCGCACTCGCACCATACCTTATCTCCCTGATTTACACCTGTTATATATTGCCGATCATTTTAATGGTTTGTTTTGAAAAATATACTGTGAAAGATATGTGAAAGTCTATGTAGGTATGCGAGCCATTGAAACTGTTGCTGTAGGTCTACAAATATACCTCGTGACCCTGAATATATTAGTTTATTTTAGTTATGTATTTTTTTAGTAGTATTTATATTGTTAAACTATTAAGATACAATGCAAAATCCATTGACAGCGTGTTGAGCTCAACCTTGCGCGCAGTAAGTGACGCCTGTGTGTTGCTGCACTCAAAGTTAACCCAGTTCCTTGCTGCACCATTAAAACTTTAAATAGCCACAATCTTCCAAACAAAAATTGTGATTGATACATACATACATATAATCGCACCTTTATAATTTAATTTATTTAATTACAACGGGTAACCCTATTACAGTAATTAATAAAATAACATTGTAACAATACTAAATAAAATTTGCGATAAATTTGGTAATAAAAAAATCACAAAGGTCAAGAACATAACAATATAAAATTCAAATTTGTCAATTATAAAAAGCATTAAATTTTAGATCAATTTTTTCCCCACAAACTTTATCCCCAATGGGATAGGCAAAACGTAAACGACCTAAACAAAGGTTATTTTAAGATAGTGTTGTAGATACATTGCCATTGAAACGCTCGGATCCCTTAGCTGGTTTTTACAGCATGCTAGGGAGGAAATGCAGCTGGCACATTCTGTTTTTTCTTGCTCCCAGGACAGCATGGAAGAATTGTAATCTAGATTATATCTTATCTTATTTAGCCGATAGTGTCCCACTGCTGGGCAAAGGCCTCTCTCCGGTCTCTCCACGACTCTCTGTCCTGTGCTTGTTCCGGCCAGTCTTCCAGGAAGGCATCAAGTTCAGACGTGGCCCGCCCAGTCCCACTTTAGCTTAGATACAGCACGGGTTACATCCATTATACCTGTTTTGGAGAGTTAATCTAGATTATAATATTTTTAAAATTATCAACTATTCCACTGTCATTCATTACAAACTGCTAGGGAACAATAAGCAATAGAAAGCCGCAGGACGCCATACATTCCGGTCGCGCTGACAAGCGACAAGCGACAAGCGGCGCGGGGAGCGATTTATGACGTCACGCGCCGGTGGATGCCGCTGGGATAGCTCACAGTACATGTGCTATGTGTTTTATGGCATATGAGGGGATTGTAGAATGTGAGAGTTATTGGTATGAGAATATAATACATGCATACATACAATCACGCCTATATCCCTAATGGGGTCGGCAGAGCTTAAACGACCTAAACAAAGGTCGTTCCGCCACGTGTGACATAGTTTTGAGGAGAGATTATTTAATGTAGATTTTTACATTGCTGTAGTGACAGGTTGTCAGCCCATCGCCTAAATTACAATATACTCAAACCCTCGGTTCCCTTAGATGGCTTGTACAGCATGCCCGGGAGGAAATGCAGCTGGCACATTATATGTTTTTCTCTCGCTCCCAGACCAGCATGGAAGAAAATATAATACAGTATTTACAATAATAATAATCTTGCGATGGGATATGCCTGCAAATATATCCTAAAACACCCTCCAAAACTTTGTCAGACGTGGCGGAACGACCTTTGTTTAGGTCGTTTACGCTCTGCCTACCCTATTAGGGATAGAGGCGTGATTATATTATATGTATGTATTTACAATAACTAAATTAAATAAAAAAATAAAAAGAATACTAAAGGGATGGGTCACTTTTCAACACAACTTTTTTTTGTACAACGTTTCCGCGTTGAATTACGATGGACAGCCTTTGGGCCAGAAGTGACCCGGAGCGGAGGTATTGACCGCTCTCCCTGACTCTGTCTCTGCCTCCGTGGTCTAGTGGCTAGTGCCATGGACTCCTGATCCGGAGGTCCTGGGTTCGATTCCCAGGGGGGAAAACAAAGTTGATATTTGAGAATTTATCACTTTGTGAATTTTTCCCCAGTTTGGTTAGGACATTGCAGGCTGAATCACCTGATTGTCCGAAAAGAAAAAGATTTCGTGCTTCGGAGGGCACGTTAAGCCGTCGGTCCCGGTCGCTATCTTTGATAGTGGTCGTTACTCAAACCATGTCAGAGGCCTGATAGTTGTGCTACTAGGCGGTTTTAAAACTCTGACACCAGGGTTCATCGGGTCGATAGACTCGATACCCACTCGACAGAAGAAGAAGACTCTGTCTCTGATTTTTAGAATGTATGAGACTTTGGCCAAATAGAATTGACTTCAAATATTCAGTAAACGATCAAAGAGAGCCCGATGGTGTAGTGGATAGGGCCGCTGCCTCCTGAGCGGGAGGTCGTGGTTCGAATCCCACCACGTCCCAATGTGTTTTTCGGTTTTCGAATTTCATATGTACGTTTATTCGGCGCTTTTTCCGTGCTTCGGAAGGCACGTTAAGCCGTTGGTCCCGGTTAATATCGTTTAATACCATAGATATTAGTCGTTAAGCCATGACAGAGGCCAATGCTAAGCATTGGCGGCTTGAAAACTCTGACCTAATCTAGGATTGGGTCTGGTTTCCCTTCTGGGTTGCGGAGGTCAGATGGCAGTCGCTCTGTGTAAAAACCAGTAGCCTCGTTCAATCCCCTAGATTAGGTAGCCGACCCCGTGAGATACGGGATAGGGCTAGGGAGATGATTCAGTAAACGATCAGCAACTGTCCCGATGGCTCAAAAGTGAAGCATGGATTTTCGATGGGAGACTGCTGGTTCGATTTTTCGTTTCCCTCGTCATTGTCGTGTGTTATGTTGATCGCTTTGTCGGTCTTGAAAATCTGCAAATAAAAAAAAACCAAACTCTTTTAATATTTACATATCCTTAATGGGGTAGGCAGTGCGTAAACGATCTAAACAAAGGCCGTTTCGCCACATCTGTCAAAGTTTTGAAGGTTATTTGTGATTATTTCAGATTTGTAGGTATATTGCTGTAGTGACAGGTTGTAAGCCCATCGCCTAAATTGAAATATAGGTACTTAAACACTCGGATACCCTATAAATAAATTACAATAAACAAGTATGTTACGTAAGTTTTTGGTGTTTGTCTAAAATTTCCGGACAATTAACTGCAATGCCCCGTGATCACAGCCACAACAGAACAGGCGGGCTTATCGCTATCAATCTCTTCCATTGTGATTAAAACAACTGTGAAAGTTATAAACGCTATTATACTATACGTACTTATGTTAGTTAGAGGTGCGAGTAATTTTCCATGCAATAAAATGGGCGTGTTTCCACAAGGCGGCACGGTTACGACACGGCAACGTCCTTATAACGTCCACCTAGTTCCAATTTGAGCGCACACGCGCATTCTTCGTACGCATACAAAACTCATGCACGTTGGCAGGCCGGCGACGGTACCGGTGGGAATCAATGCCGAGCCGTTGCCGTGCCGGCAAGTGGAAAAGGGTTCCATATATCATTTTCATAGATTATCTTTTCCATACAATACAATACAAATATTCTTTATTGCACATAAACAACACATTGTACAGGAAAATCATTACAAAACAAACAGAGTACAATTAGGCGGCCATATTGCTAGGGTAGCAATTTTTGCCAGGCAACCTTTGGGTAAAGGAGTAGTTTCCATGGTACTGTCGACGGTGCCGTGCCGTCGCCGTTGCCGTCGCCGTCCCGTCTAGTCAAAAAACGCCCAATAGGTAGGTAATGCAGCCTGACTCATACTGTAATATGAATAATTTAATTTCCTATTTTATGTAAAACAAAATACATTTATTTTTATTTTAAAGGCATAACTTGCACGTCAAATATTTTCACTTCATCCTCAAGGACATTATTTGGGGTATAAGGGACAGCGTCCCGCAAACTGCCGGCGGATCTGTTTCCGGAACAATATAGCCTGGGCCTTTTCAAGGCGAGAGTGAATAGGCACTACATAGGTGAGTATGCTTCAACATAGTCCGCATCGTCACTTTCCACCAGGTGAGATGGCGGACAAATGCTCGCCTATATATATATATATATATATAAAAAAAAAAAAAAACTAATAGGGGTTGCTCAGTCAACAAAACTGAACAACTCTTACCAAATTGTCCGATTAAGGTAGTCATTTGTACGGGAAGGTTAATTCTTTTTGATTTCTTGAAAGTTGTTCAGTTTCGTTGAGTGAGCATCCCTTATCAGTTTGCCGGATGCTGTCCCTTACAACCGATATTGCTGCCCATTCTTTTAGTCACGTTTTGCGACCCCTGCCTGCAAGTGTGATGCTTTTAGACGTTTCTTCGTTAGTTCCGAAAAAAATATTTTTTAAATAGTATACAAATACTTTCCGATTGATCAAACCAAACCAAACATGATATTTTATTACATTTATTACACAAACATATAATCACGCCTTCATCCCTAATGGGGAAGGCAGATCGTAAACCACCTAAACAAAGGTCTTTATGCCACATCTGACAAAGTTTTGAGGGTTATTAACGATAGATTTGTAGGTCAATTGCTGTAGTGACAGGGTGTCAGCCCATCGCCTTAATTACAATGTACTGAAAACCCTTAGCTGCTTTTTACAGCATGTCCGGGAGGAAATGCAGCTGGCACATACTATGTTTTTCTCTCAGTCAGGCTAGCATGGGAGAATTCAATACACAACTCTAAGCGAACCTCAATCAAAACAATACAATACGACCTCGATTGTGTTGTTTTCATTGTAAACTACTAGCGACCCGCCCCGGCTTCACACGGAAATCATCAGTGTTTCTCTAATATATTATGCATGTTTTATACATGTAAACCTTCCTCTTGAATCACTCTATCCATTAAAAGAAACCGCGTCAAAATCCATTGCGTAGTTTTAAAGATCTAAGCATACATAGGGATATAGGGACAGAGAAAGTGACTTTGTTTTATAGGTACTATGTAGTGATATCTACAGCTGAAATATTACTCTGATATCTCTGTCTTTCTTTAACATCCTGTTCGGAAAGAGACAGAGTGATGCCACTCAGTTTCCTATTTCTGATCGAATTCGCGCCAAAAGAAGTGCTTGTTCCGGATAATTAACGACGCCTGATTGGATTTCATTATCTGTGCTAATTCTAACTTTTTAAGGCCTTTTAGGGAGGGAATTTAAATGAGATTTTCGTGAAACAATGCAAAATAAGGAAGAACAATGAACTTCTTCCATGCTGGACTGGGAACGAGAGGAAAACATAGAATGAAATTTCCTCCTAGGCATGCTGTAAAAACCAGCTAAGGGATCCGAGGGTTTCAGTATATTGCAATTTAGGCGATGAGCTGACATCCTGTCACTACAGCAATATAACTACAAATTTATCTTAAATACCCATCAAAACTTTATCACCTTTATTTCGATCGTTTACGCTCTGACTACCCCATTAGGGATAAAGGCGTGATTATATGTAGTATGTATGAACAATAAAATTAGTTTGCTATTAATGAATGAATATTTTTTTGCAGTAATTACAAATATGACGGATCTTCAAAATTCTTACTCTATCGTTCACTCTATCTCTATCACTTTTTTCCGAAAACGTGCCCAAAACTAAGACTTGACTTAAGGGACTGGCATCCAAACCAAAAAATAATAAAAAAATATGTCACCTTCGTCATAGATAGAGTAAAGAGCAAATTTATCGCAGAAAAAATACATACATACATATACTTAACTATATTTTTATCGTAGAAATAAGTGAAACAAAACTCTTATCGTCATTTTTCTCAATCTCCCATCAGGCTACGATCGACGCAGAAGTGAAGAAACTCCTCGAACTGAAGGCTAAATACCTATCTGAAACTGGCACCGCGTACCAGGCGCCCACACAACCTAGAGAGAGCAAACCTAAAGAAAAGAAGGAGGCTAAACCTAAGGAAGCTAAGAAGGACAAGCCTAAACAAGAGGTAAGTCACTCTACATCTAGAAACTTCTAGAACTGAAGGCTAAATACCAATCTAAAACTGGCACCGGTTACCAGGCGCCCACACAACCTAGAGAGAGCAAACCTAAAGAAAAGAAGGAGGCTAAACCTAAGGAAGCTAAGAAGGACAAGCCTAAACAAGAGGTAAGTCACTCTACATCTAGAAACTTCTAGAACTGAAGGCTAAATACCAATCTGAAACTGGCACCGCGTACCAGGCGCCCACACAACCTAGAGAGACCAAACCTAAAGAAAAGAAGGAGGTAAAACCTAAGGAAGTTAAGAAGGACAAGCCTAAACAAGAGGTAAGTTATTCTACATCTGGAAACTTCTAGAACTGAAGGCTAAATACCAATCTGAAACTGGCACCGCGTACCAGACGCCCATACAACCTAGAGAGCAAACCTAAAGAAATGAAGGAAGCGAAACCTAAGGACGGTAAGAAGGAGAAGCCTAAACAAGAGGTAAGTAAGTAAGGCTGAATCACCTGATTGTCCGTAAGAAAAATATTTCGTGCTTCGGAGGGCACGTGAAGCCGTCGGTCTCGGTCGCTGTATAATCACGCCTTTATCCCTAATGGGGTAGGCAGAGCGAAAACATCCTAACAAAGGTTGTTTCGCCACGTCTGACAAGTTTTGAGGGTTATTGCGGATGATAATGATGTATATTGCTATAGTGACAGGTTGTCAGTCCATCGCCTAAAAGTGCAATACACTTTAACCCTCGAATCCCTTAGCTGGTTTTTACAGCATACCCGGAAGGAGATGCAGCTGGCACATTTTATGTTTTTCTATCATTCCCAGTCCAGCATGGAAAAAATAACAGTTACTGAATGGGATCTCCAGTTTTGTTAATTTATCACTTCATCAATTAGTAAAGTAATCTCTTGCGATATTAAAACTGAGATATTAATCATTTTAAAAGGCTCAGTCATATTTCATTTTGCACTTAAAGTTATAAAGTCTGCCCTTTAGGTGTTAAAAGCAGCCAAATAAGGTCGAAATACATTGCGTAAGCCTTAAGCCGAGCAACAAAGGAGTATAATATTTAAGTTTGTTTAAATATAACCTTTTCTTTTCACAATGTGACCTTAAAACTTCGTAGGGGGAGAAATTTATGGCATCGAAAGGGTAGTTAATGTTGCGTAACGAAGGTTTAAGTGTATTAGTTCCTAGTTTCTTTTGGGAGAAATGTTTTAAAGTTCAATATGTGACATGCTTGACTAGAGCGATAAAATACATGGAATTTAGTTGATGCTTCTTTTCCCAGGCAAAACGTAAAATTCAGAATAAAAAATTGTACACAGCAATTCAGGTCTTAGGGCAGCAAAACACAGGCGTCACTTACTGCGCGCAAGGTTGCACTCAACACGCTGTCAATGCTTTTTGCATTGCCTGCAACTTCTTCTATGCTGGACCGGGAGCGAGAGAATAACATAGAACGTACCAGCTTCATTTCCTCCCGGGAATGCTGTAAAAACCATCTAAGGGATCCGATGATTTCAGTATATTGCATTTTAGGTGATGGGGTGACAACCTTTCACTACAGCAATAACCATACAAATCTATCTTAAATACCCTCAAAACTTGACCAAGTTTCAAACCTGTCACTATAGCAGGCGGATGGCCTTTGGCCGGATGGCGGAGCGACCTTTGTTTGGGTCGTTTACGCTCTGCCTACTCTGCTGCTACTCGATTAGGGATAAAGGCGTGATTATATGTATGTATGAACAACACACATGAGTATCCTTACGCTCTACGCGCGCATTGTTATGAAATCTACGTTAGCGCATCCCTCTGCCAGTTAGCGCGCGTAGCGCGTAAGGTGACGCATTGTGTGTTGTAGGTAATTCAAAAAGCATTGACAAAGAAGGTATAATGACATGATGACATCCTTTAGCCCTGTAATATTACATCTCAGCTATTACGCAATACATTATGTAAGACGTGAGTAAATAAATCAATTGCAATTAAACAAATAAAACCGCCATTATTCCAAATTAAAATGCTATTTAAGATCGGATGTTGCGCAATGCTCGGAGTGCACGTTTACTACGACACATTTTGTTTTGTCGAATCAACCGGAGTCGGTTTCAAGGTGAATTCAAGAACTGTACAAACAAACAATCTTTTGCACAATCAGCTTATATTTTATTTACGACTAACATTCCCGACTGTGGTGTCACCTGTTAGTTTTCCCGTGGGAATAAGATATTTTTCCAAAAAGAAAGTGTACTGCTGGAACGTTCTTTGCACAGCGTTTTTATAAACGGCTTGACAGTCTAAATATTTAGCATATTTTGCCGCAGTTAAATGTAGATTATATTAATAAACTTCTATGCTGGTCTGGGAGCGGTAAAAAAACATAGAATGTGCCAGCTGAATCTCCTCCCGAGCATGCTGTAAAAACCAGCTAAGGGTTTCAGCATATTTTAAGTTAGGCGATAGGCTGACAACCTGTCATTATAGCAATATAGGTACGAGTACATAATCATCTGTAATAAAATAACCCTCAAAACTTGTCAGACGTGGCGGAACGACCTTTGTTTAGGTAATTTTTGCTCTGCCTACCCCATTAGGGATAAAGGCGTGATTTTATGTATTTATGTAATGGACAAAACAAATTACAAAATAATTAATAGTGGCAAACCTTTTTTATTTATTTCTCTCTATTTATTTGTTACAAACGAACAAATAGATGAACGAATCATTTCTATACTGATGTGTTAGCAAATACAGTCTTCTGTTTGTATCGGATTCAAATTTCAAAGTTAGAATCAGCAGATTTGTGGATCAATGAATTTGATCAATAAATGTATGGAAACTTTGTTGTTTTCAAACTCATGACGTGAATACACTAAAATTATTTTAGAAATTTTTCCAGTGGCTTATAAGTACAATTTAAAGGGTGTCTTTTATTCTTATTATTTCTTTGTTGGATAGGTAGGTAGCTATCCAGTACAAGATAGATATGGAACTAAGAAGGGTTTCAGTGTTTTGCAGTCCAGCTGATCATCATCATCACCAAGGGATGCCTTCTTCATATTGAAGTTAATTTTATTTATTGAAAAATGGGTTTGCTCTTGACACTAGACACTAGGTCAGGGATGACCGTAACAGAGTCGACGATGGAGTGAGCTCACCCGGAAGATGTGTGTTGTGGCACTGGCAATCTCACGCATCGACGGAACACAGCAAGCTGTTTGGCACCGGAATCCTGAGGGTGGTTGCGAGCTAGGCGGCCCCTTGCGGAGCCTACCACCGCTTTGTAGGGATCGTTCTACCGTTCCGCCTTTGTCCGGGGTGGATCACTAGGATAAATCTCAAAATATTCAAAGAAGTTTTAATCGATCTGAAATGTGGTAGTGCTTAACGATTATAACTATAAATCTGTTCACACTCTGCGTACTTCGATAGTATCTTTTACAGACGTGATTTTATACATGCCTACTTTTCAGATGCTTTTAACGGAACTTTCATGATCGTTATTACATAAGGCAATGACACAAAACAACACAAAGAACAGAACACGAGTTACTAAAAGATTGTCTTCAAATGTTATTGTACAAGTTTTAAAAACTCGTTGTCCAAAAATAAACACGATGTAAGTGTTGTTACGAAATGAACCCGACGATCCGATCTTGAATATGTTAAAAACCAACTACATTAAAAATGGCATTATCGTTAAAGTTATTTTATCAGAAGAATTCATTTGTGCTTTTCAGTTAGTACACACTGAGGTATGTAATGTTCTTCTTCTTCTGTCGAGTGGGTATCGAGTCTATGGACCCGATGAACCCTGATGTCAGGGTTTTTTTTTAAACCGCCTAGTAGCACAACTATCAGGCCTCTGACATGGTTTGAGTAACGACCACTATCAAATACAGCAACCGGGACCGACGAAGCACTAAATCTTTTTCTTTTCGGACAATCAGGTGATTCAGCCTGCTAAGTCCTAACCAAACTGGGGAAAAAATCACAAAGTGATAAATTCTCAAATATCAGTAAAGTTGATAAATACATTAGTCTTCCTTGCTTCTCGCCGTCGGGTAAAAAGGTCAGTTTTTATGCGCGCGCGCAAGAGAGGTGTAAAGTTGACTCCGATTTATAATTATCACATACAATATTTTACTGGGTTTATTTCCAGTTCAGTAAAGGTCAATGTTTTCTTAAATAACGGATTGAAGAAATAACATTTTGTTACCTTCCCATCCAATTATTTGAATTAAATTAAATATCTACAGAATAAATTAAAATTATCTAGTCTACAGTTATGCCGCTTTTTATTTGCTGTCATATCTCTACACCCAACTATTGGGCTCGATTCTAGATTTGCTTAGAAAATTAAAACCTATTTGTCATTTTCAGACTAAATACATTGAAAAAGGAGAAACTAGAGTCAGGAGATCAATTATCTCTGGTTTTTGATTTATAGTCGGTGGTTTTATGCGTTATCTATCATTTTTATCCGCCGTTATCTGATATAGCGGATAAAATTGACAGAAATACAGGAGAAACGTGCAAAAGCGCGTCAAAATCTATCGGAAAAAGTGTAAAACCAAAGAGTATAAATCGCCTGTCCTTCAATTTTAATATTTTGAAAGAGATATCTAAAACAGAGCCCATTGTTTGCAACCTTTTCACCAATCTCTATTGAAACATAGACCTAAGGTTCCGCCGGAGTAGCGAAATCCCATACAAACGTAGACTGTTTACGAAAAGCTAAACTACGTTTGTATAGGATTTCACTACTACGGCAGACCCTTAAAAGATTAGGTCACGAAAAGTCAAGTCGCCAAAGCCACGATTCTGCTCTACAATAGATACTATTAAACCTTTGGTAGCAGCAGAGTAGTAGAAGCTTTGCTAGGCGGCAGGGTTTCGATGATTCGACCTATCCGACCCGCGAGCTGTATTAAGGTAGCATTCGGTGCTTAGCGACCGCGATCCGAGACCGCAACGCACAGTTTCATTTGATTGAATGTAAGCAAGCGGCCATGTCGCATAAATGGGAGGCGTAGATAGCAACATATACCAGGTGTAAGAGTCAGCGTCCCGCAAACTGATTGGAGTTGCTCAGTCAAAGACACTGAACAACTTTCACCAGGAAATTCTTTCAGGAAGTGAAAAAAAATGGCTTTTTCATACAAAATGTCTGATCGAAGTGGAAATTTTGTATGGAAAAGTAAATTTTTATTTACTGAAAGAATTTCTAAGAGACTCGCGGTCGCTCTTGAGGCAGTGCCTCGGCTCAACAGTAGCTCATGTCAAAGACTCAAAAACTGACGACAAATTCAACAACTGTGAGTTGGAGATCATAGTCGCTGTCTCCGGTTTAATCGCAGTCGCCTATCGCAATCGCTGGTCGCTTTCGCTGGTGACGACCGCTATGAATCAAACTCTACCTTAACATTACCGCAGGCTCCGAGACGCCATTTGCAAAGGTTAACATGAACTTTGCGCTTGTTCTGAAATGACTGCGCCCTCCCCTCCCCCACCACCCCTGCCCCTGCGTCGCCCGCGCATGTATAAATCACGGCTATGGCTCCCGGTTCGTTTCCACTACATTGGGTAACATGGAGCGTGGATAAGCCAAGCTGGGTGAGGTTATGGGATGAAGGATGTTGCAAGGTTTTGTAGAGACTCCTAAAACTCCAATACATGGAAGAACTCTATAAAATCTGGCGAATTCTTGTTTGTCTTATTAGGATTAGAGAGAGAACATCAGAAGAATTATTTTCAAATATCAATATAATATACATGTAATTCAGTTTAGAAACTAATATAAGAAGGATATATTAAAAGCTACCCCATTTGTATTTTAATTTACCATACGAGGTCTAAACGCGAACTGATACGGGTTACTCAGACAACGAAGCTGAACCCTTTAGAAAAAAAAGGACAAAAAGGCATTGTCCAATCGAGGTGGTCATTATGTTTTTTATCTTTATAGAAGTTCCTGATGAAAGTGGTTGAGTTCCGTTGACTGAGCAACAGCAACGTTACCCCTATCAGTTTGAAGACTGTTGGCACTATCTAAATTAGATGATAGTTTTGGTTCATTTAGTAATTCACTCATTAATTTTAGAGCTCGGCTCTTGTCGTTAAGTACATGAAGTGAACGCCAACTCTCCGTGCTTCTCCTTGACTTCCTGGTACGACTTGGCCTTAATATTTTCTTTTACTTGATCGATGTAACTTCTTCTTGACCTTCCTCTTCCTCTCCTTCCTTCTATCTTTCCTTCAATGATCGCATTTAATAACTCATCATGTCGTATCAGGTGTCCCAACATCTTTCCTCTTCTATTTTCTATTATACTAAGTATGTTACGTTTTTAATACGGAGTCCATAATAATAATGACTCACCCAGCTCTATGATTTCGCAGCGATTCTTGCTGCGTGTTGGTCCGGCGCAGGATTCGATGATTTATGTGACGTTCGGCCGTGCTCGCGAATTATCACGGCTCGAACAAAAATCGCTATACGCCGTTACGAATATTCGGAGAGATATAGTGTGATATTCCGGCGTGCCTAACGCATCAATACAGGGTCTTGGTAACGAGTAACACATTAAAAGAGTGATCAATTCAAGTTTTCGTATTTATTTGTCACAGCCCTGGTATTGGAGTTTTTAAACCGCCTTCTTCGGAAATGGTTTTATAACGTATTCTATCACAGACAATGGCAGTTTATAACAAAAAAAATATATATTCAAAAAAGACCAAATTTCATGCATTTTTTTAATCATTCTAATTTACGGAAGACACGACACTGGAATGTCGAGAGTGTTTCAGTTTTACAACTACACGGCTAGATGTCGCTAACGTCGCTATGGCGTGTAAATAAAGAAAGGCTATGATAATTCGTCACTCCCACTACCGTTTCGGTAGCTTAGTGGTAGAGCGATGGACCGGCATTCCAGAGACGCAGTTTCGAGCGCTGCCCATAACGAATTTATTATTTTCTGTCGTTCATATTACATGACATAAAATAGCATTGTGAGTGCTAAAAATCCTCATAAATATGTTTCAGTTTCGTTAAACTAACTAATCCCACTTCTGACACCCTGTATAGGTTTAGGTAGTGCGTGTATTTAGCCGCGGCGGTTATGGCCCGGAACGCTAGAATGGCGGCATTTCGCTAATAAATGACTCGTTTAATGAGGATCAATATTTAGCTTCTGCGTTTTGTTTTTGGTTTTGCATCCGGAATTAACGCAGTGGGCACCTCGTTTCCATGTGAGATTTACGTGCATTGATAAAAATCTGACTACTGCTCTAATTCCATGTAAAACTACGAGTAAGATTAAACAAAAAGCTTGCGATTTTAGATAATCATAATACGGATAATTTCCCGAAGGAACCGTGAAAGCGCTCCTATTAGTTTAGAAGGAATATCAAATTTACTGATAAAAACAGCTTTACTTCCAGATTTTTTTAGCATACTCATTTACGAACTAGAATTAAATGTTGCAATGGTAGGCTATGAACTGATTTCTTAGATGTACTGGGTGGCGCAAAAGTAAAGACCCTATTTGGTTCAGCTATAACATTTTTTCTAAATTAGAAAACTAGATTTAGGTTTTTTTAAATGTATATTTGTGCCATTAAATTTCGTACCATTAGGATTTAAAGATGATGTCTTTTAAATGGTGACCTCCAGAGTTGATACACATTTGAGCCCTATTTATGACATTTTGCATAACTTGCCGTAACACTTCCTGCGATATGTTCGTTATTTCTTGACGAATGTTTTCTTTTAGAGCTGCGAGAGTCTGTGGCTTGTTCACATACACCCGAGATTTCAAAAAACCCCAAAGAAAGAAGTCTGGACTGGTCAGATCGGGTGATCTTGCAGGCCAAGGTAAATCGCCAAAACGAGAGATAACTCGGCCTGGAAAAGCGTCCCTCACTAAGTCCATAGTGTCGCGCGCTGTGTGTGCCGTAGCGCCGTCTTGTTGAAACCAGATGTGCTCCAGCCCCAATTCGTCCAAACTGGGTATCAAAAACTCACGTAACATGGTTCTGTAGCGTTCTCCAGTGACAGTTATCGCATTGCCTCCAGCGTCTTCGAAAAAATAGGGTCCGATCACTCTGTCAACACAGATGCCACACCATACAGTAACTTTTAGTGGGTGTAGAGGTGTTTCTTGAATAATGCGCGGATTATCAGTGCCCCAGAACCGAGTATTCTGCTTATTGACATGCCCTGAGAGATGGAAATGCGCTTCGTCACTCATAACCAATTTTGAAGGAAAATTATCCTCTTCAAGGTTGAGGTTTATGACGCGCTGGCAGTAATCTAGACGAGCTCGGTGGTCAGCAGGCAGCAGCTGATGAGTCATTTGAGTTTTATACGGGAACATCTTTAAGTCTTTCACCAAAATACGCTGCAGGGTCCGTCTGGAAATGCCCAATTGCGTGGCACGTCGCCTCGTTGATGTTTCTGGACACTCTTCCACATCTTCGCGCACAGCATCGATATTTTCAGCTGAACGGCCTGTTCTTGGTCTCCCAGACTTAGGTCTATCCAATGTTGAGCCAGTTGCTTCAAGGCGTGTGGCAAAGCGTCGAATTGTGCGACCAATCGGTGCCGGACGGTGGGGAAATCGTCGACGAAATTCACGTTGTGTTCTTATCACTGATGAATTATTCCGTAAGAACATTGACACAATTATTCCACGTTCTTGGAGAGTAAAACGGTCCATGTTTATTTTCAGTGTATTTTACGTTTGTTCACTACACAATTTTCAACAACAGAATGACAGAAAATGTCATATAAAAAAAATAAAAATATTTTCTTTAGTGCCAGTACTTTTGCGCCACCCATTATATACTTTTAGAATTTTCCAATGATTCGTTTAGGAGAAATAAGCTCTTGAAAACAACCATTTTCATACATACATACATATAATCAGTACTTTATTAGCATTAGCATATTAGGGTAAGCATAGCGTAAACATACATACATACATAAAATCACGCCTTTATCCCTTAGCGTAAACAACCTAAACAAAGGTCGTTCCGCCACGTGTGACAAAGTTTTGAGGGTTATTTATGATAGATTTGTAGGTATATTGCTGAAACAACCATTTGCCTGGAGCAATCATCTTAATTTCAGCAAAGGTTGTCTAGGTCACAAGATCTATCTTTATCCATAAGTAGCTCTCAGCGTAATCTTATGTTTATAATTAAACCTCTTGAAGTTTATTTTAATTAACTGAACCTTTATCAAGATCAATAAATCACTACTTTCGTGCCAAGAGGGTTATATTTCTTAATACTTTATTAGACTTGATTTTATCTTAGTAAAGGCAAGCTTTCCGTTGTAAGTATAGAAGCCATATACTCGTATCTTATGTCTAAAATAGGAAAATAGATTTCTTTGACTAAGCTTTCAACTGTAGTAGTACTATTTCAAATTAAATTACCTACCAGGAGATTATAAATCATAAGTAGCAGTAGACTTAATCTGCTGGAACTTCAAATATTTAGGGTGTATCTCCAAGGCCAAAATAGGGACCAAAACTGCCCAAAATTTCAAGACACTCAATACTCTACACCGCTGGAGAAAGCTAGAGTTCTGATAAAATTGGCCTGTTAAAACTGTCCAAATTTCAAAGACATTCGATAGCCTATACAGTTAAGAGAGATGAAGGTCTGTCGAAACTGGTGGTAGTAATGAATACGATATCTGTGACGTCACGGGCGAGCTAGGGTGGTTTGAGGGTTCGAGGGTTCGAGGGTTGGGTAACGGATAGCTTCCGGATTTGGAATATTTATGCATGAGATGTACTCGCTATGTGTGCCAGATGTAAATGACTCGATCTCTAGTACTACGCAGTAGGAAAACAGAATGTGTTTAACTTTTAGCCCTTTTATTTTATATATACATTCATATAATCACGTCTTTATCCCTTATGGGGTGGGCAGAGCGTAAACGACCTGAAAAAAGGTCGTTCCGCCACGACTGACAAAGTTTTGAGGGTTATTTTAGACAGATTTGTAGGTTTATTGCTGTAGTGACAGGTTGTCAGCCCATCGCCTAAATTGCAATATACTGAAACCCTCGGATCCCCCAGCTGATTTTTACAGCATGCCCGAAAGAAATGCAGCTGGCACATTCTATGTTTTTCTCACGCTGCCAACCCAGCATGTTCAGCATTACGTTATTCGTGCAATAAATATCACGAAGATTCCTGTTTATGATCCACATCCATACATTCATAAAATCACGCCTCTATTTAGTCATTATTAAGGGTAGTCTTAAGAAATGCGGTTTACACAACGTATTGAAAGGAAATTCCGCCAGAATTGCATATGGTTATAGTTTTCAGTCCATTGCCTAAAATACTTGGTTAGGTATACTACTTCTTCTCGAGTCAATAGCAAAATAAAAAAAAATACGCCTAGAACACGGACTTTACTTGTTCTTTTAACGATATTACTGGGAAGAGACTGGTATATTCTACATCGTTTTATCATATCACTAGCGACCCTCCCCGGCTTCGCACGGAAATTATCAGTGTTTCTCTACTATATTATGCATGTATTATACATATAAACCTTCCTCTTGAATCACTCTATCCATTTAAAGAAACCGCATCAAAATCCGTTGCTCAGTTTTATAGATTTATGCATACATAGGGATATAGGGACAGAGAAAGCGACTTTGTTTTAACTATGTAGTGATAATGAATTCTAAGATCTTATCTATTGGAATATCTTTTATGTTATTTTCTAGGGAACATCACAATAACTATCTTGCAGTACCTAACTAACCCCAACTCTCTGACCTCCCGGAGGCATATAGGTGGTCATTATCTGAGGGTCTGAGGTTATTACCGAGCGCCCCCTAGCGATGACGTAATTACATGTAAGCTGACACATTGATGACTGACTAACATTTCCTCTTCAAGTCTACAGCGGTGCTCACATTCAAAATACATCGTAAAGTCTCTGCTTAAACATACATACATATAATCACGCCTTTATCCCTAATGGTGGTAGACAGAACATAAACGACCTAAACAAAGGTCGTTCCGCCACGTCTGACAAAGTTTTGAGGGTTATTTAAGATACATTTGTAGGTTTATTGTTGTAGTGACAGGTTATCGATGCCTAAATCGCTAAATATCAGAGACCCTTGGATTCCTTAGCTGGTTTTTACAGTATGCTCGGGAGGACATGCAGCTGGCACATTCTATGTTTTTCTCTCACTTCCAGTCCAGCATGGAAGTAGTCTCGTTTAAAAGTGACTGTAAAGTGAGTGAAATGCAATGGAAAGTAAATTCTGCCAAAGGGCAGTAGATAAAGAAAATTATTTAGGTATATAGGTTTGAGCCCTGTACTTAAAACCAGTTTTGTTTAAGCTTGCTTTCTATCCATTACTGTTTTTGTATGACGCATGTTTCACGTGTTTGGACGTCGAGGAGTAAAGGAAGCGGAAGTTAAGGGCCGCCCAGAGCAGGAAGGGTCTTGGGGAGAGAGTATGACGTCACAGGGATTTGAAGGGTCCGAACAAAGCAACTGCGTAGATGCGTTGAGTTATGAAGGTGGGTTTGTGTTTGGTGCGCTTGTCTTTGTGCTTGGTAAATCTCGCGAAAATGTCGCCCTATTTTGTTGAACCGTTCACTCATGAAAGAAGCCTTATAAAGGGGCCAGATGTATGATTACGTCACCAATCAAATATATTGCTTCCAAATTAATATACATGCATATATTCACGCCTTTATCTCTAATGAGGTAGGTGGAGCGAAAACAAATTCGCACGAAGCGGTTCGCTTCCACATTCTTAATGCGAACGGCTAAGGAGTGGAACTCCCTGCCGGCGGATCTGTTTCCGGAACAATATAACCTGGGCCTTTTCAAGGCGAGAGTGAATAGGCACTACATAGGTGAGTATGTTTCAACATAGTCCGCATCGTCACTTTCCACCAGGTGAGATGGCGGACAAATGCTCACCTATATATATTAAAAAAAAAAAAAAAAAAAAAAAAACCTAAACAAAAGTCGTTCCGCCACGTTTGACAAAGTTTTGAGGGTTATTTAAGATAGATTTGTAGGTATATTGATGTAGTGACAGATTTTTAGCCAACGCCTACATTGCAATATACTGAAACCTTCGGATCACTTAGCTGACTTTTACAGCAAGCCCGGGAGGAAATGCAGCTGGCACATTCTATGTTTTTCTTGCTCTCCCAGTCCAGCATGGAAGAATCGCACTCCCAGTCCAGCATGGAAGAAAATTAATGTCATGGGGCTTATTACAAAATTAGATTGTCTAGTTACACTACGTTAGTTACTACGTCCGCAAACAGTAGTAAAAAAACGATTATTTTTAATTGAACAATAGTAACAGACCACCACATAGTTATCAACGTGGCCCCAACATAGCTTCCAACTGGCACCTGTACAGTTTGCCCGCATGACGTCACAAAGCCCCCTGAACACTCGAAGATGGTTATCAGCTACCAGCTGTACCGTTCCGCTTCTGCACCTACAGTATGGCTACGCTTATAATGAATGTGGGCGGGAGCGCTGCTTGTTGGGAGAACTGTCAATAATGCGCTGGCAGTCAAAGACCTTTCACGTAGTCAAAGGAGATTTAACTGCCTCCGTGGTCTAGTGGCTAGTGCCATGGACTCCCGATCCGGAGGTCCTGGGTTCGATTCCTAGGGGGGAAACACAAAGTTGATATTTGAGAATTTATCACTTTGTTTTTTTTCCCGGTTGGTTAGGACATTGGAGACTGAATCACCTGATAGTCCGAAAAGAAAAAGATTTCGTCCTTCGAAAGGGCACGTTAAGCCGTCGGTCCCGGTCGCTGTCTTTGATAGTGGTCGTTACTCAAACCCTGTCAGAGGCCTAATAGTTGTGCTACTAGGCGGTTTAAAAACTCTGACACCAGGGTTCATCGGGTCGATAGACTCGATACCCACTCGACAGAAGAAAAGAGATCTTGTTCTGAGGTTCAGCCGCATTGTGATTCTATGGTACATTACGGCGTGGCGTTTGTATTACGAGTTGGCAGCCTGGGCAGCGTTAGTTCTTTTTCAAGCCAAATTCATTATAACCGTAGTCGCACTGTACCGCGAGCAGTAATGACCGAAACGACACATTATTAACCCCACAGATAACGCAAACCATTCGAACAACCTCAAATGAGATAATAGATACAGATAAACGTATTTCCGGCCCAAATAAAACACCATACTAATAAAAGGGATAATGTAAATAAATGGAGCAATTTACGCTTTACAAATTTAGGGAATTAAGTTTTAATTAATTTGGGACGCGGCGCGTTTGAAGTTGTCGACTCTTCGGAAAGTTGTGATCCTGTTAAAGGCTCTTTTGTGGAACGATTTTGTACAAGTAAGTGATCCGCGCGGGAAAGTTTCATATCAATTAGGACTTTCAGGAAGTCTTCTTATGCGAAGTCCGCGAGAGTTTCAAAAGGCGCCTGTTTGTCTGTTTGAGAATATTACCGGATTTATTGACTTTGCTTTTAGCTGACTTCCTAGCCTTGGGCTCTTGATTAAGAGGTCATGAATTCCCTATCAATTTGCGGTTTGCTTACAGGTTGGTTAGGATATTGCACATTACATTTTATTTAAAACTCTTTCTCTAGCACAAGCAAGTAGTATTCAACTTAAAATTAAGTTTTTAATAAGTGTCAAAAGTAAAACAGACGTAAAACAACGAGGACGGCCTTAATTAAGATAAAAAGATAATTTCCAACCAGATTATTTCACTGTTCAAAAAAAGAACACCAAACATGGATTCTCCTTCCAAATTTAAATTTCAAATGTTTCCGGCGCCGCGCCGCGCCGTACAGTGTACGCGCCGTTTAATTTAAGGGAGCAAGGAGTCTTTGTCTGGGAGGAATTGCTCCATTTGCACGCTCCATAGCGCAGCTGATTGCATAGTTCCCCGTAACCTTATGAGGCATGGGGCTAAAAACAGGGCTTCTGAATTCGAGAACTAGGGACTCCGAATAAGTATGTCTTGGAATCAGACGATTTGTTTTTACTTGCATTCTTGAAATATCGACTCTTTGTGGGTAGAGCGTAATGAAAGATTAGTAGGCGAAGTAGTATTCACTACGTATGACAAAAAAAATAATTAAAAAATGAAATCAATTCGACAAAAAGGCATTTCAGAAAGAAATCAGTTCATTCATCTTGCTGTAATGATGTGTGTTCATCCTGTCACCTAAATATCTAGTATACAAGATCTTGGACCTATTATAATGTTGACGAAACAACATTTTTATGAACATGCCGACGTGAATTATAAAAAAATCAGCAAATTTAAATAAGTATTCCAAACGGGATTTCAAATCATATTAAACATCACTCATCAGCAATTTAATAGAAAGTATAATCCTATTGACCATTTTGGTGATGTCATGTGGAAATTAACTGCTTTAACCATTTTCATGTAAGTGTGTGGTTTATTTTTATGATCGAGGCTAGCTCCTGCGTCCTCCATTTACCGTTAATTACGTAATTTTCACGCTCCATAGACTAGTTTATTACTGTCCCCTAATCCTATTACTGAACCCTGTCATCATCCACTTTCGTATGTCAGGGTCGCACTTATACTACATTGTTAGTTCTGATGGTGCGGCTTCCTATCTCCTACTCTTGGGCACTTCAACATAAGTAGCTGAGTTAACGAGCCGTCTTACTAGAGAGAGATACTACGAAATTGCTATTGAAAGACAAGTATGACAAAAATATACCTACCTACCATTACCTAAAAATAATTCTTCGCATCATTTGTCCGCCATCTCACGTGGTGGTAAGTGATGATGTAGACTATGATGGAGCATGATTGCCTAGAAAATGTCTGTTCACTCTCGCCTTGAAAAGGCCCAGGTTATAACGTTCCGGAAATAGATCCGCAGGCAGGGAGTTCCACACTTTGGCCGTTCGCATTAAAAATGTAGAAGCGTACCTTAAGAGTAGACAAAGAAGACAAACCAGCAACAACTAAACGAAGTCCCTGCTTAAAAAATTAGGGATATTTCATAATAGTTATTGTAAAGAAGGAATGTCCTAAAACCATCAGATATCACGGGCTTTCACCATGTTTTTTTAAGTCTATGATTTTAAATAACTTTACCGTTATAATTTCAAATTATGTCTTTGCTTGTTTCAGCGGGTCAAGTTTAATTAAGTATACTCATCTGAAGTCGGGAGGAGTTAAGCATCAACTGTCTCCCTTACATCAGCGTCCGAAGTTGTAATTTTAATTTATGTGTGAGGGTCTTAGAGCCTGGAGACGATTGTCTCAAACAATGTCGTTACTCGCCTCATGGAGCAGCTGATTGCAGGATTGGCAGTAGGGCGTCTTCGTGACGCATTCGAGGGGATAGAGTGTGGTGAGATGCCGTATTGGACTCTCTTTCTTTAATATAGGTACCTATTTTTCTAACATTTTTTTTTCTCAATTAGTAGGGTTATTTATTTATTTATTCAGACACATCAATAGTATACATATTAACACATTTTTAAAAGTCATGTAAAATCAGTAATTTAGCTGATACATACACCAATTACAGACGTGTACAACATAGGGTTCAAGTAATAACAACGTTGATTTTCAACACATTATATTATATCCCTTTTATTGTACTTGAAAATATTTCAGTTTTATTCGTAAAACACCGTTCTACATATCCCTTTGACCTGTTCCAACAACTATAAAGGATTTTTGCTTAATTTAAAATAATCTAACCATAGTTAGCTTTAATTTTAAGTGTAGTTCGTAAGATTTTGTTAAGGAAAAATTGTATTTTGCTTTGAATATGTTGTAAATCAAATTAATTTATCATAAATAGTATAGAGTATAAATTTCTCACCTAACCACAAATACTTTTATGCTGGACTGGGAGAGATAGAAAAACATAGAATGTTCCAGCTGCCCTTCCTTCCGGGCATGCTGTTGAAGTCAGCAAAAGGGACTCGAGGGTAACAGTGTATTATAATTTAGGCGATGGGCTGACAACCTGTGACTATAGCAATACATATTACAATCTAAAATTGCTCTCAATTTTTGTCAGACGTGGCGAAAGCGCCTTTTACGAGGCGTTAAACGCTCTGCATACCCCGTAAGGGATAAAGGCGTGGTTTATGTATGTATGTAACCATAAATGAATTGTGATAAAAATACACATATAAATTGTAACTTATTACGGAATTAAACTCTGGTTTAGGCTTGACTGTAATATTCCGCTGCGGAAAAGTTACTAAAGTTACTTACCTTTTCATTCCAGTTCCGGTTATTTTTAACCGTACAATTACCAGTACCGCTACGTTAATTTTTCGTTAACAAATGTTGGACATCCTCGGCTATAATTTACACCTTGATATAACACTCCACTTAAATATGAATATAAACACCTATTATTATTCAACACTTACCTATTTGTAACGCGGTTCCGCTTGTTTTATGAATTTGCCGAAATAATAAGAAATCTTAGGTTTAATAGCTAGCGTAAATTTGGATAAAAATTAAAACAATGCAAAACTTTTACAGTTTATGCAAGTAACTTTCGAATATTTTTGTTAACTATTCTTCACTTTTTATTTTAGTTTTAGAACGACACTAACAATAGTATTATGTTTTTGATGTAATATTTTTAATTTCTGTCTCATGTAAGTGACATTTGTCTTTTTTGAGAATAAAAATATCTTTAAACCTAACCTAATAGAGATTAATTGAGTTATCTTATCATTTTTTTTTGTAAATTTAATGGCAACTTGAACGACGATTTCACAAGTAGTATGAGATTTTCCGGATAATCATAAAATATCCCGCTGTTTAAGTGACGTGTTACTTCAAATATAGAAATATTTACTCACTATAGTATTACTATGTAGGTAGGCTGGACTGGGAGAGAGAGAAAAACATAGAATGTTCCAGCTGAATTTCCTCCCGGGCATGTTGTAAAAACCAGCTAAGGGATCCGAGGGTTTCAGTATATTGTAATTTAGGCGATGGGCTGACAACCTTTCACTACCGCAATATACCTACAAATCTATCTTAAATGACCCTCAAAACTTTGTCAGACGTGGCGGAACGACCTTTGTGTAGGCGTTTGGCGTTTACGCTCTACCTACCCCATTAGGGATAAACGCGTGACTATATGTATGTAGGTCAAAAACTTTCCTTCGCCCTACAAACAAGTTTAAGGGAAATGTATGGTTCCGGGCGTTGTCTATAATTTACGCGTCGTATTAGATATGCCATAAAGATATTAGATAAGTAGACCTCTGGTAAATAGCTTTAGGTTATACATCTCACTTAGACGAAACCGCTCTTCTAGCAGTAGCTTAAAGCTATTTAAATTAAATACATACATACACAGTCACTACAGCAATATACCTACAAATCTACTTAAAATAACCCTCAAAACTTTGTCAGTTGTGGTGGGACGACATTCGTTTGGGTCGTTTACGCTCTGCCTACCCTATGAAGGATAAAGGCGTGATTATATGTATGTATGTATGTTATTTATTTGCTGAACCTTTAACAATACGCACTATAACAGCTTACACGGCGCACAGCTCCTGAGTCAGCATAGTTTTAATAGTGCTATGTTAGTTTATTTTTCGGTCTAATTTCTTTGTAGTATACGTGGGACACTCAGAAAGATTTGCGACACTAAAAAAAATTGTTCTACAGGTACATATATTTTTATTAAATCTTTTCAAAGTACTCTCCACCAGCCTCTATACAAAGATTCATGCGTCTGAACCAGTTTTCAAAACACTTTTTCCAGTCCGCCGTAGACACCTCGTTTACAGCCTGCTCGAACGCAGCCAGCGCATCTTCCGGCGACGAAAATTGTATCCCCTTGAGCTGATTTTTTATTTTTGGAAATAAAAAGAAGTCACACGGTGCTAGATCAGGGCTGTAAGGAGAGTGACCCAGGAGTTTGACTGGTGTGCTGTCCAGGAAGTCCCTCGTTTTGAGCGCGGTGTGTGCAGGCGCATTGTCGTGGTGGAGCAGTAGTCCGCGGAGCCCTGTGTTTGGTCGCTTGTTGCTCACAACAGAAAAAACTTCTGGTAAACATTTGGTAGTATACCATTCGGCGTTAATGCTTCTTTGATCTCGTAAGAGAATTGAGGCCAAGTGGCAAGTCAAATTAAAAAAGCTGGCGATCAAAATCTTCCCCCCGCTTCGAGATCGCTTCACTTTGGTAGGCGTTGGTTCATTTTGAAACACCCAAACTGTCGACTGGCGCTTGGTTTCTGGATCGTATTGATAAATCCAGGACTCATCACCTGTTACGATGTCGTAAACACGCCGAGACGAGCCTGCTTCAAATTTGTTCAGCATATCACGGCACCATTCCACCCGGGCCTGCTTCTGAGCGTCGGTGAGGTAGTGCGGCACCCAGCGCGATACTATCCTCCTGACGCGAAGATGCCCATGTAGAATCTCGTGAACGCTTCCCGATCCAATCTTTAATATGTGCTGAATCTCCTGATATGTAATTCGCCTATTATCTTGGATTAAATTTTTCACTGCTAGCACGTTTTCTTCCGTAATAGCCGTCAAAGGGCGACCGCTTCTTTTTTCATCCCCCAAGGTTGGTCGACCGCGCCTAAATTCGTTATGTCAACGATACACGGTTGCCTTGGAGGGGCTTTCATCCATTAATGCCATTTGAAGTCTATCGAACGATTCATCCGGTTTCAGGCGACACTTGAAATCGTAAAAAATCATAGCTCTAAAATGTTCCCGGCGCAGATCCATTTTTCAGTAAGACACGATACTTTGAATTGGCTCGCAAAAAATGTGGAGGGAAATTTTGAAAATGGAACACACATATTTTTACTTACAAGTAATCATATTTTCAAAAAAGATTCTAACCGGCCAGTCTGCCATATATAAAAAACTATTTATCGCAATAGTTTCTGAGTGGCCTGGTATTTATACTATTGTGTATTAGATTACTTCCATGCTGGACTGGGAGCGAGAGAAAAACATAGAATGTGCCAGCTGCATTTCCTTCCGGGCATGCTGTAAAAACCAGCTAAGGGATCCGAGGGTATTTGTATATTGCAATTTAGGCGATAGGCTGACAACCTGTCACTACAGCAATATACCTACAAATCTATCTTAAAGAACCCTCAAAACTTTGTCAGACGTGGCGAAACAACCTTTGTTTAGGTCGTTTACGCTCTGCTTACCCCATTAGGGATACAGGCGTGATTATATGTATGTATGTATGTGTATTAGATTTAAGTTTATAATTTATAGTATTTTATGCATTGATATAGGCCTAAGTTGCCTGAAATAAAACAATAAATAAAATAAATAACTACCTAACTTCTATTGGTCCACCCTAAGCAGAGATATGGGAGGTCATCGCCTAGATTAGCGCATTGTTGTATGAAAATATAAATGCATTTTAGGCCGTATTTATAAAGCTATCTCAAGATTGAGACCAACATAAGTATGGATTTGACAGGTCATTTTGTACTGAAATGGCATTTCTGATTCGAACTTAAAACTAGCTGTCATTTTCGATCCAAAGGTTTCAGTACATTGCAATTTAGGCGATGGGCTGACATCCTGTCACTACAGCAAAATACCTACAAATCTATCTTAAATAGCTCTCAAACTTTGTTTAAATAGACCTATGTTTGGGTCATTTACGCTCTGCCTACCCCATAAGGGATAAAGGCGTGATAATATGTATGTATGTATTAAGTAATCAAAAGCTTCCCTCAATTTTAGCGTGCACCTATCCAGCCTTTATGATCAAGGGATTATAACTCGCCCGATGGAGATAGGCAGTAATTATCATTAATGATAATGCGTTATGAGCACCCCTCGATTCTGTCGGGTTACTTTACTGTTATTAGCATTATTATTGTTTATTCGTAAGCACGTCATATCGATTTCCGGATACATAGGTATTCTTAACAAGAGTTATTTTTCCTGAAGGAAAATATCTTGGGGCCGTATTTATAATCAGCTCTCATGAGTGACAGCAAGTTTGAGTTCGTTTTAGAAATGTAATTTCAGCACAAATTGGCCTCTCAAATCCATACTTAATATTGCTCTCAAGTTTCATATTGCTTCATAAATACGAGTTTAAGTTCCACAGTCTAAGCCTATATTAAACCTTCATAAAGCTACTGTTGAAACCGCCTCCTGAAAACGATTATTTAACGCTTTGATTCTTCCAGAATGAGACCCCGATTGTGTAGTGGCTAGGGCCGCTGCCTTTTCTGAGCGGGAGGTAGTGGTTCGAATCCCACCACGTACCAATTTGTTTATCTTTTTTCGAATTTCATATGTACGTTTATTCGGCGCTTTTATGGTGCTTCGGAAGGCACGTTTAGCCGTTGGTCCCGGTTATTATCGTTTAACACCGTAGATATTAGTCCATAGGCCATGTCACAGGCCAGTGCTAAGCATTGGCGGCTTGAAAACTCTGATTTAATCTAGGATTGTGTCTGGTTTCCCTTATGGGTTGCGGAGTTCAGAAAGCAGTCGCTTTGTGTAAAAAACAATACCCTCGTTCAATACCCTGGAGTAGATAGCTGCCCCGTGAGATACGGGATAAAGCTTATGATTATGCCACTATACAGTGATAGTCCATTAGCATATTTATTTGGACGTGACTCTACCTACCCCCAAAAGAATAAGCATGAATTGATGTATGTACTCACGAATAAGATGCGCAGTGGCTGAATCTGGTGGTTTATGATAATGTTAGGCGCAGTAATGAGTGTACTCGCCACAAATCAGCTTTATGTCCGCCCATGAATCCTCGCGGCCTAGATATTAACACATAAACATGAGTAACAATATACTTGTTTACGCTCTACGCTCCAGCTACAGTGCGCACTGAAAAATACTTGTTAAGTACACATAAAGTAATGTGTTTTTAACAATAATGGGCTCATTTCTAAATTCCACCGGTTAAAACTAAAATTAAAATCTATCTGTAAGTTTCAAAATAATTAAATTGATAAAGGACAGGCGATTTATACTCTATGGTTTTACACTTTGTCCGCTAGATTTTGACGCCCTTTTGCATGTTTCCCCAGTATTTCTGTCAATTTTATAAGGAACTCATAAAACCACAGTGGCTAATCTAAACGTCCAGGGGTCCAAAGGAAGGGGAAGACCGAAGACCAGATGGTTGGATGTGGTCCGAAAAGAGCTTGGTTCCTGCGGAGTGACGGAGGTAGACACATCAAATAGAGCGAAGTGGAAAGAGAAAACGAAGAAGGCAGACCCCACTATCATATGGGAATAATAATTGCCAAGGAGAGAGAGAGAGAGAGAGAGAGATAAAACCACCGACGTGGCGGAACGACCTTTGTTTGGGTCGTTTACGCTCTGCCTACCCCATCAGGGATAAAGGCGTGATTATATGTATATGTATGTATAAAACCACCGACTAGAGATTTCCTGTCCTTTTACAATGTTTTTAGTCAGAAAGTGACAAATAGATCTTAATTTTAGTTTTAGCCGGCAAATTTACTATCGAAAGCTATGTTAAATATTAAATGAAACAAATAACTTACTAACCACTAACAAGTTCCTTATAATTTGAACCAACAGCGCGTTAGTCTGGCGATACAGCGCGGAAATGCTGCCAGCCTGCTGGGTACCCTGCCTCATTGTGGTTGTCAAGACACCGTTCATCATCAAATATATATTAGTTTTTATTAGGACTTTGAGTATTTATCCCGAGCTCGTTTATTAACGTCTGTTTAGGATTAATGGCAGAAAAAAGTTTTCAAAACAATGCACTCACAATGGCGTCCAGAGCAGAAGTATATGAATAATTTATATTAGTAGGTATTATAGTTGTAAGTATATAGACACAAGAGCAATCCTACCAACTTAACATACGCCGGTCACTCTTATATTCATACATTCGGTCATCAGTTTTACCAATATTACAAATATTTTATTTAAATTCACTGTTTTTAGGTTTCTTCCATACTGGACTGGGAGCGAGAGAAAAACATAGAATGTGCCTGCTGCAGCTGCATTTCCTTCCGGGCATGCTGCAAAAACCAGCTAATGGATTCGAGGATTTCAGTAAATTGCAATTTAGGCGATGGGCTGACAACCTGTCACTATAGCAATATACCTACAAATATATCCTAAATAACCCTCAATACTTTGTCAGACGTGGCGGAACGATCTTTGTTTGGGTCGTTTACGCTCTGCCTACTCCATTAGGGATAAAGGCGTGATTATATGTATGTATGTATGTTTATTTTCGCGCAAAAACACTACTGACAGTTTCTGTGGGTAGATTAGAATTTAGATTTTTATAACATATTGCCAGTGAAGGTAGTATTTTTCTAGCCTCTTGCCGTCTGTCAAAACCGATCGGTCGCCGTGAGCGCACGTACCTTTGCGCCTTTTCACCGAACTTTGAATCAAAATTTATCGTCGTAACTGGTAGCTGCCATCGCTAAAGCACACCAGCGTTTGGACTGAAGTTTTGCAAGAAGATATCGGGCCCGAGGAGTCGAATATCACCAGAGACACCGGTGAGTTGGCTTTGATTCGTATACTAGTTTTCATACATACATACATATAATCACGCCTTTATCCCTAATGGGGTAGGCAGAGCGTAAACAACCCAAACAAAGGTCGTTCCGCCACGTCTGACAAAGTTTTGAGGGTTATTTAAGATAGATTTGTAAGTATATTGCTGTAGTGACAGGTTGTCAGCCCATCGCCTAAATTACAATATACGGAAACCCTCGGATCCCATAGCTGGTTTTTACAGCATGCCCGGGAGGAAATTCAGCTGGCACATTCTATGTTTTTCTCTCGCTCCCAGGCCAGCATGGTACTAGTTTTCACTGGCGTTTATTTTTGCTGTTCGTTCGCTTTCGTTTTGCATCTACTATAAACCCTCGAATCATTGTAAAAAATAGAATCGTGCATTGGAAAAAATATTCAATTTATAATTTTTATTTACCGCAAGTTAAGTTTAGTTTTGTATTATTTGAATTGTAATTTTTGGATAGAGGAAATCTAGAAATTGAAAAGAAGAGGAAGGTCCTTTGAGTTTGGTTTGTCAATTAAATTAATGTTATTAGATTGAATTGAGAAATATAATAACTTAGAGCCAAATATTTATAGGTGCTGAGAATTTAACTCGTTTTAAAGTGGAAAAGGGGGATCTACGAGTTTGCAAAAATTAACATCATTTTACAAACGTTCTTCTTCTTAGCGAGTGGATTCTCGAGTCGAACAACGACCCGAAGAGCCCTGGTGTCAAGAGTTTTCAAACGTTAAGAACTTACTAAATTTCACAAAAAAAATGATCAAACCAAAATTTGTATGTTGTTGAAAAATTTCCATAAAAAGAGGGATTAATAGTGATTTCTTCCATGCTGGACTGGGAGAGATAGAAAAACATAGAATGTGCCAGCTGCCCCTCCTCCCGGGCATGCTGTAGAAGACAGCAAAAGGGACTTGAGGGTTACAGTGTATTGTAATTTAGGCGATGGACTGACAACCTGTCACTACACATTAGCAATACACATTACAATCTAAAATTGACCTCAATTTTTGTCAGACGCAGCGAAAGCGCCTTTTACGAGACGTTTAACGCTCTGCCTACCCCGTAAGGGATAAAGGCGTGATTTTATGTATGTATGTATGTATAATAGTGATATCTCACTGATCTCTTTAATTTAATGTTCCACAATGATATACATTCACCGCCATTGTTCCATTCACCACTAATAAAAACTAAACTATTCCCTTCACAAACGTGATAATATTGAAATTTCCCTCATTATCAAGTATTTGATTGTATCTGCGCCATTATTTCAACGCGATCGGAGGCTAGTTAAAAAAATAACTTAAATTCACAACTCCCATTTACAATTCGGAATACATTGCTTCGTAAACTTATAACTGAAAGATTAATTATTTATCTGGCTGCGCAATGTACATCGAACTGCCTTTTTTACTTTGTAAATACCAGTATAACAAACCGGCCGTGTTACAAGTGTCTGGTATCAGCTGATCTCCCTTCCACGCATTGGAAACACGGACAATATAAAAATTTGAATCGATTCACGCCCTCCAAGGGCCGGGTTATGCGTGGTGGACTTCATATAGGGTCTTTTAATTAGCAGTTCACGTTTTACCTGATACATAGTTGATATTTTTTTACTTGGTTAAAATCTGCTGATTTGTCTATCAAGTTAGATATAATCCGTGCTTCAGATGGCCCGTAAAATTATGGGTCCCGGTTACTGTTTCTGATATTGGTCGTTATACAAACTCTAGAGGCTCGCCTAAACCTAAGTGGTTCAAAAATGTAAAGAACCTCATCTGCTTGTTACTCGTACGACAGAAGTAGGAGAAGCTAATATTTTTAAAAACACAAATCGTCTCAAATTCATTAAGATCCTTCATACGACTAGAATCCCTCCATATGTAGATCGGCGTAGATGGTGTAGATGACGCGGGCGATCGGGGCGCAGATTGAATTTGCCGGCCCAGTTGTCAGCGACAAAGGGCGGCGTGTGCGCAGCAGAGTGTATCTCCGCGCTACCGACAAGAGACAGTGCGCGTTGTCACACGACATAAGACGGAATGTAGGTGTAGATTGGTGTAGATTAGAGTGATTTCGGTGTAGATGCTTTAGATGCCAGTGATGTTGGTGTTGATGATGATGATGTTAGTATAGATTGGTGTAGACGACGACACAGATTTAATTTCATGGGAGAGTGTGCATTGTCACAAGATAAGACATAAAATTTGGAATTCCCTCCGTTGTCTAGAAGTCTGAGCCTTGGGCTCTCGATCCGGAGGTCGTGGTTTAGATTCCGACAGGGAGACGTTATTATTTATATTTGACATTTAATAACTTTGTGCGATTTTCTCCAGTTTTGCTTAGCACAATGGAGGAGAATATTCTGACCATATCGCGGGGACTTCAAACCGTCTTCAGTCCAGCGGCTATTGGCGGTTTAGATAGGTGAAAAATCACCAAGAATCGTCGCGGACTGTTCGTCGACTCTATAAAAGAAGAAGAGAAAATTAAGAAATGACGTTGGTAAATACGGGTTGTAAGGGACAGCGTCCCGCAAACTCACAGGAGATGCTCAGTGAAAGAAACTGAACAACTTCCACCAGGATATTTTTCAGGACGTGAATAAAAATTCATGGTTTTCCATACAAACTGTCTGTCTGATCGAGCTTGTCTGTATATTATTTATTGTATGTATATTATTTTATTATTTGTATGTATATTAGTATTTAATATGTACTATTATGTAGATCTTAAGTGTTGATAGTTATTTAAGTGTTTAGTTAGTGTTTTGATGTTGCCGCAGCTACTTGCTATGTGTAATTTTTCTTTTTTAAATGCAGGGTTGTCTGGAAGAGATCGCTTAGAGCGATAAGGCCGCCTTTGCGCACACTGTTATTTTTAAGTTTTTCAAACTGTACGATTTATGCGCAATAAAGAGTTTATCTATCTATCTATCTATCTTGTCATTTAGTATGGGATGGTATTTTTTTTTTCATATCTTGATAGAATTTATCGGTGAAAGTTGTTCAGTTTCGTTGACTGAGCAACCCCTATCAGTTTGCAGAACGCTGCCCCTTCCAAGTGGTATAGAAAAATATCGGGTTACCTACAATGGAAACGCGCATAAACGATAGATATCAGGTAACAAAATGAGTGCGGTTGCGGTGATAGTGATAGTTCGGAGCACGGTGACTGCCTCCATACTCCACAGCGGTCATACATATAATCACGCCTTTATCCCAAATGGGGTAGGCAGAGCTTAAACAACCCAAACAAAGGAAATTTCGTTCCGCCACATCTGACAAAGTTTTGAGGGTTGTTTAAGATAGATTTGTAGGTAGGTATATTGCTGTAGTGACAGGTTGTCAGCCTATCGCTTAAATTGCAATATAAAGAAACCCTTGGATCCCTTAGCTGGTTTTTACAGCATGCTCGGGAGGGCATGCAACTGGCACATTCTATGTTTTTCTCTCGCTCCCAATCCAGCATGGAATAACCACATTATAGCTATACATTTTATGGTAGGTCCCTCATCATCATCTCTCCAGCCTTTTTCCGTATCTCACGGGGTCGGCTTCAAGTTCATTCACAATCTTGAAAACAAAAGAGAAGTTTTATTAAAATCAACTCAACCGTTTCGCTTGAATCTTGCAGAAACATAATTTGGTTTTAAATATAATATACTAACGTACGTTTTATTCTGTTAACAAGTTTTATCATCTCCCTAGCCTTATCCCGTATCTCACGGTGTGGCTACCTTATCTAAGGGATTGAACTAGGGAACTGGTTTTTACACAGAGCGACTGCCATCTGACCTCCTCACCCCTAAAGGGAAACCAGACCCAATCCTACATTAGGTGAGAGTTTTCAAGCCACCAATGCTTAGCACTGGCCTCTGACGTGGCTTAACGACTAACATCTACGGTATTAGACGACAGCTAAGGAGAAGAACGAAAGTAGCCGGGACTAACTGCTTAACGTACCTTCCTAAGCACAGAATAGGCGCCGAATGAACATACATATGAAATTCTAAAACCAGAAACACATTGGTACGTGTTGGGATTCGAACCACGACCTCCCGCTCAGGAGGCAGCGACCCTATCCACTACGCCATCGCGCTCCTTATATTATTTTTATGGTAACTGCCTAACCTATGTTTTTAATGATTTCGTCAAATTATTGAACCTGCCTTGTCATTTCCACATGCCCTAAGGTAGACTGGTAGATAATGCCTTTGGCGTTAAGTCCGCCCATGTATCATTTTTGTTGTGCATGAAATTAAATAAATAAATAAGAAGACAACGCCCAAAAATGAAGGTCGAACATAATACGACCCATAGCTCTCCTTAGGGTAGATGTTAAAATAACGTAGCCTTTTAGATATTTCGAATAATTTTGCCCATACTTCATCATATTAGGACTACTTTTTGCGCTTATCTAAATCATACAATTTTATTCATTTGCACATTTAAGATTGTAATTTAGGCGATCGGCTGTCAACCTGTCACTACAACAATATACCTACAAATCTATCTTAAATAACCCTCAAAACTTTGTCAGACGTGGCGGAACTCTCTTTGTTTAGGTCGTTTACGGTCTGCCTACCCCGTTAGGGATAAAGGCGTGATTATTTTTATGAATGTATGTTTAAGATTTTACATGCTTTTGAATAACACAGTTTATCTTTACCCCTTCTTAAGGTAACATAGTATTAAACAAAGTACTGAAGTATTTTATTAGACTTTTATTCACGGCGCTCTTTTGTAAGGGTTATAATTAGTTAAAGCTAATAAATCCGCGTCTAATAAATTATTGCTTTGTAAGTAAGGACAACTAACTTTTATTGCTCTTTTTCAAAGGAAGCGGGAAATTACTGCTTTCATTTGAAGAGGGGCAGGAGAGACCCACTTGTTCTATATACTGGGTCTTTTATTGGCCATCTATTGAATTAATGTCTGCCATTTTTCTTTATAAGACAAAGAAAAAAACGATTGCTGTGACCTCCATACCATATACATACAGAGCTAAAGACCTTAGTAGACCTTAGTTAGACCATGGAAAGGATACAAAGACAGCCAGAACTTTTTTTAAATACCTTCCCTTAGTTCCTAGTTCCCTTAGATCGCGTTTTCATGATGCAGATGACATGCTGCACAACGACTCTGCAAGGTTTAAGGTTGTACACACCACCAACTTGGTCACAATCCAGGAGGCCCCCCGTGAAGCCTACCATGGATAAATTTCAATCATTCAGCCGGGCAGTCAGAACCTTGCTAGACGCTAGGTCAGTAATGACTGTGACAGAGTGGACGATGGAGCGAGCTCACCCAAAAGATGCCTGTTATGGCACTGGAAATCTCACGCACCGACTAAACACAGCAAGCTGTTTGGCGCCGTACTCCGGTGAGAGGGTGATCGCGAGCCGGGCGGCCCCTAGCGGAGCCTACCACCGCTTTGTAGGGATCGTTTAGCCGGACTTATTCACAGGACAGCCTGTGATGCCGTTGCCCGATGTGGACCACTTGGAGGTAGATCCCATTCCACCCCAAAACAACGACACTGTCTAGAGAAAATAAATTCCTAAGACCCTGTTTGTGAATGAAAGCGAAGTTAGATTCGTTTTGTTTTTGGGCACAATGGCCGCGGACAGATTTACGAGGTCCGGCATTGTTTCGGCTCGACACGGTGGAAATTTATCACCTCGACCAGCGAAGGACCAGGTCCTGACCAGCTGAGCCTCGGTGCCGGCCCTGTATCGATCGTGAAATAGGTTAATTTATTTGGACAGGAGCGACACACGAGCACATGTTTTTTTTATCCTACTTTGTTCAGTTTGGTGACTGCGACTGGTTTTTGGTGGGTGTAGGTTTCTACAGCAAGTAAGGTAGCCATATTCTTCCATGCTGGACTGGGAGTGATAGAAAAACATAGATAGTGCCAGCTGCATCTCCTCCCGGGCATGCTGTAAAACCAGCTAAGGGATTCGAGAGTTATAGTGTATTGTTATTTAAAGCGATGGACTGACAACCTATCACTATAGCAATATCCTGTCATCGCCTAAATTACAATATACTAAAACCCTCGGATCTCTTAGCTGGTTTTATAGCATGCTCAGTAGGAAAAGCAGCTGACACATTCTATGTTTTTCTCTTGATCCCAGGCCAGCACAGAAGAGTACACCGTTAATAGCCGTTATAAAATTACACAAAAAAATGTTTTTTTTTTTACATAATTAAGTTAAGAACAAAATACTTTTATTATATTTGATCATCCACGTAGGTTTAACATCCTTCCAAAAATAAAACGACAAAGAAACTCAAATATTTATCATACGGAATAATAAAGTTTTCTTTACAAGCACAAAATAAACTGTCAAACATAAAAACCAACAGATCTGGAAATAAACTCTTTTAAGTCGACAAATGTAATTATATCCTCGACGACTCACAACTCGAGTCTTGTCTTTTTATTTTTTTTAACGTTGGTACGAGAAGGCAATCAGTGTAGTGACTATCGATCGATATTATCGATATCTTGCCTTAGGTATAGTATCAGTCTGTTTTGGTAATTGTATCCTGTAAAAACAGCAACTGTTCTATCGATCCTCGGCTAATATAAGATAAAAATACTTTATTGCACGTAAGAAAACAAATCATACAACACAACAAAAGACAAATACAACATAGGCGGCCTTATCACTAAGGTGACAATTTCTTCCAGGCAATCTTTGGGTGAAAGAAAAATGCGTAGCAATAAGCGGGATAGTGCAAACCTAGTCAAATAAGTATCCTAAATATATTACATTGCATATAACACAAAGGAAAAGTTATTTCTGTCAATACTCGATACCCACACGACAAGATGAAGCAGCCAAATCAGAGAAAGTTTTACATTGTTGATTTTTAGGGCGTTTTTGCTCTGTTCCGTTTTCGTTCCGTATTCGTGAAAAAATATATGGAAGCTTTCTTACATTTTCGCGCTAATCCATATAATTTTTCACGGATACATTAATACGGAGCACTGTAAAAACGTTCTAATTCTTTTAGCACATAATTTTTAAATACTCAATATTATTGCCTGTGCTATTTTGCTTAATTTGCCATAGGATATTTGAACATTCATCATCAAAAACATTCTATGTTTTTCTCTGGATCCCAGTCCAGCATGGAAAACTTAGGTTGTTGGTATTCTTCTTTTGAGCAAGTGGATTCTCGAGTCGAATGACCCGATGAACTCTGGTATTGATATTTAGTCTACCTATTTAACCATATCGATAGTAGTTTATCGATACTTAAAACCTGTCGATCGTCATCTCTACTGGCGCTTCACTCCGGGTGTTATTTCTGTTGCCTTCAACTTTGTCCAATTTGGGAGAACATTAAAATGACATTGTTTATAATAAATTGTCGTTAATGGGTAACGTTGCGTGTTGGGTGACCATGTGCTTCTGTCAGCTGACTAGTTAAAGCCGCTTACGACATTTCTGACGGCTTTTACGCATGCATTGCTTCGATTTCCATAGAATGAGCCAGCTGCATTTCTTCCCCGGCATGCTGTAAAAACCAGCTAAAGGATCCAAGGGTTTTCGTATATTGCAATTAGGCGATGGGCTGGCAACCTGTCACTATAGCAATATACCTACAAATCTATCTTAAATAACCCTCAAAACTTTGTCAGACGTGGCTGAACTACCTTTGTTTAGGGCATTTACGCTCTGGCTACCCTATTAGGAATAACGGCGTGATTATATGTATGTATGTATTGCTTCGTCTTATACTTTAATAGCTAATTGGCTTGACAAGCAAAGCCGGTAATGTACACAAAATGGCTATTAAGTTAAGTTATAGAGAAGGTGATGCTGGTGGCTTAATCCAAAGCCTGTTATTAACGAGTTACCGTATTTAAGCCATAAAATTACGGCTTGCTAGATACTGCTGCTACTAAAGGTGTGATTTTTATAATGCAATGTTGCTCGAACTAACACAAAATCACTACATAGTATAAAACAAAGTCGCTTTCTCTGTCCCTATAACCCTATGTACGCATAAATCTTTAAAACTACGCAACGGATTTTGATGCGGTTTCTTTTAATGGATAGAGTGTTTCAAGAGGAAGGATTATATGTATAATAAATGCATAATATAGTAGATAAACACTGATAATTTCCCTGCGACTCCGGGGCGGGTCGCTAGTTACTAACTATAAAATGAATGAATCATGTTGCTGCCAAAGGGTGAAAATGTGTCGATGTTGTTTGTTTATGTCGATGTAAATTTCAAAACTGATGTGGGTAATCGGTAACATATTTCATAATAATATGATGACGATTGTTATATACATACTTCAGTTAAAAAATCTCCCTCCGTGGGTCTAGTTGTCAGAGCCATGGGCTCGCGATTTAGAGGGTTTGATTGCCGGGGTTATTGATATTTGTTTAGGACCAGTTTGGTTAGGACAATGCAGACTAAATCACCAAATTAATGTTTAAAGCAAATAAAGCAATTTTGATTTTTGATTTCGATTTGATCACCTGACTGTTTTGGAAAAAAAGGTTTCGTGCTTCGGAGGGCACGTTAAGTCGTTGGTCCCGGTCGCAGTTTTTAATAGTGGTCGTTACAAAAACCATGTGAGAGGCCTATAGCTGTGCTATATTAGGCGGTTTAGAAACTGACACCAGGGTCCATCGGGTGCAGACACACACGACAGGAGAAGAAGAATAATAAAAAATAGAAAGCAAAATGACAGGTTGCATGCATGCATATAATCACGCATTTATCCCTAATGGGGTAGGTTAAGCGTAAACGACCTAAACAAAGGTCGTTCCGCCACATCTGACAAAGGTTTGAGGGTTATTTAAGATATGTTTGTAAGTATATTGCCATAGTAACAGGTTGTCAGTCCATCGCCTAAATTGCAATATACTAGTACCCTTGAATCCCTTAGCTGGTTTTAACAGTATGCTCGGGAGGAAATGTAGCTGGCAAATTCTATGTTTTTCTCTCGCTCCCAGTCCAGCATGGAAGAATGACAGGTTACTTATGATTAATGCCATTGCTGTCGCTGTAGCTCTCGTCTACACAACGTACAGATAAGAGAATGACAACCCTCAACATTATTCAGGGCCGTATCTGTAATCAACTCTCAAGAGTGACAGCGAGGTTGAGTTCGTATCAGAAAGTGTAAAAACCAGTACCCTCGTTCAATCCCCTGGATTAGGTAGCCGACCCCGTAAGATACGGGATAATGCTAGGGAGTTGATGATGAAGTTTGAAATCGCTTCAAAAATACGGGCCTCAGTCAACCAGCTAATACTTGTATTAGTTATTAGTTACCAGATGGTTACCGCTCTAATGTGTACAATTAGCTGAAATAAAAGCGTGTGCACAACAGCGAGACTTGGCCCGCGATGACAGAGAGGCCAAGTTAGGCAAAGTTAGGTTGGGAGTACAGTAACCATGATGTTTTATAAGAATAAGACAATACTATCCTTCAACGAACTAGCTCACACTGAGAGCACTATCGTTACCGCTCTAATGTGTACAATTAGTTGAGATAAGAGCGTGTGCACAACAACGAGACTTGGCTCCGTGATGACATAGGGGCCAAGTTAGGCAAAGTTAGGGCAGGAGTACGGTAACCATGATATTTCATAAGAATAAAACTATACTATTCTTCAAAGATCTAGCTAATAATTAGCTGAGATAAGAGCGTGTGCACAACAGCAATACTTGGCACCGCTATGACATAGGGGCCAAGTTAGGCAAAATTAGGGCGGGAGTACAGTAACCATGATGTTTTATAAGAATAAGACAATACTATACTATCCTTCAACGAACTAGCTCACACTGAGAGCACTATCGTTACCACTGTAATGTGTACAATTAGCTGAGATAAGAGCGAGTGTAGAACAGCGAGACTTGGCCCCGCGATGACATAGGGGCCAAGTTAGGCAAAATTAGGGCGGGAGTACGGTAACCATGAGGTTTCATAAGAATAAAACTATACTATCCTTCAACGAACTAGCTAATAATTAGCTGAGATAAGAACGTGTGTAGAACAGCGAGACTTAGCCCCGCGATGACATAGGGGCCAAGTTAGGCAAAATTAGGGCGGGAGTACGGTAACCATGAGGTTTCATAAGAATAAAACTATACTATACTATCCTTCAACGAACTAGCTAATAATTAGCTGAGATAAGAACGTGTGTAGAACAGCGAGACTTGGCCCCGTGATGACATAGGGGCCAAGTTAGGCAAAGTTAGGGCAGGAGTACACTAACCATGATATTTCATAAGAATAAGACTATACTATCCTTCAGCGAACTAGCTAATAATTAGCTGAGATAAGAGCGTGTGTAGAACAGCGAGACTTGGCCCCGCGATGACATAGGGGCCAAGTTAGGCAAAGTTAGGGCAGGAGTAGGGTAACCATGATGTTTCATCCAAAACAAAATTGAATAAAAATCTTGTAAGGGTGGCTTCAAATATTTAGCAGCAGTGTTGACAAAGATATGAAACTGTTATCTATTTTTGCGTTAGAATTTGAAGTCTTACTTTTAAGATTTCAGTGTTCATCATATTTTAACACATTACCTAGGCAACGGGCTCACTTCTAGAATCTACTTTCTAAAAAAATACAAAACGTTGCAAAGATTAAGAAGTATTGATGAAATCTCTATGATTCAACCTAGTAGTGTTGGGGCAAGTTGGACCAAGTTTATAGAAGTCTGTCCATTTCGATGCGGCTAATGAGTGACGTATGTCATCATGAGGAGAGATTTGTATCAACAATTTGTCTCGTTGTGATGATTGTTTGGTCACCCTACTAGCGTTGAAGCAAGTTGGGCTAAGTTTGAAGAAGTCTGTCCATCTCGAAGCGGCTAATGAGTGACGTATGTCATCATGAGTAGGGATTTATATCAACCATTTGTCTTTTTGTGATGATTGTTTGGTCATCCTACTAGTCTTCTTCTGTCGAGTGGGTATCGAGTCTATGGACCCGATGAACCCTGGTGTCAGAGTTTTTTAAACCGGCTAGTAGCACAACTATCAGGCCTCTGACATGGTTTGAGTAACGACCACTATCAAAGACAGCGACCGGGACCGACAGCTTAACGTGCCCTCCGAAGCACGAAATCTTTTTCTTTTCGGACAATCAGGTGATTCAGCCTCCAATATCCTAACGAAACTGTGGAAAAATCCACAAAGTGATAAATTATTAAATATCAACTTTGTGTTTCCGCCCTGGGAATCGAACCCAGGACCTCCGGATCGGGAGTCCATGGCACTAGCCACAAGACCACGGAGGCAGTTACTACCCTACTAGTGTTGAGGCAAGTTGGACCAAGTTTGAAGAAGTTTGTCCATCTCGAAGCGGCTAATGAGTGACGTGTGTCATCATGAGGAGAGATTCGTATCAACAATTTGTCTTATTGTGATGTTTGTTTAGTCACCCTACTAGTGTTGAGACAAGTTGGACCGAGTTTGAAGAAGTTTGTCCATCTCGAAGCGGCTAATGAGTGACGTATTTCATCATCAGGAGAGATTTATATCAACCATTTCTCTTATTGTGATGATTGTTTGGTCACCCTACTAGTGTTGAGGCAAGTTGGACCAAGTTTAAAGAAGTTTGACCATCTCGAAGCGGCTAATGAGTGACGTATGTCATCATCAGGCGAGATTTATATCAACCATTTCTCTTATTGTGATGATTGTTTGGTCACCCTACTAGTGTTGAGGCAAGTTGGACCAAGTTTGAAGAAGTTTGTCCATCTCGAAGCGGCTAATGAGTGACGTGTGTCATCATCAGGCGAGATTTATATCAACCATTTCTCTTATTGTGATGATTGTTTGATCACCCTACTAGTGTTGAGGCAAGTTGGACCAAGTTTAAAGAAGTTTGTCCATCTCGAAGCGGCTAATGAGTGACGTGTGTCATCATCAGGAGGGATTTATATCAACAATTTGTCTCGTTGTGATGATTGTTTGGTCACCCTACTAGTGTTGGGGCAATTTGGACCAAGTTTGAAGAAGTTTGTCCATCTCGAAGCGGCTAATGAGTGACGTATGTCATCATCAGGAGGGATTTATATCAACAATTTGTCTCGTTGTGATGATTGTTTGGTCACCCTACTAGTGTTGAGGCAAGTTGGACCAAGTTTGAAGAAGTTTGTCCATCTCGAAGCGGCTAATGAGTGACGTGTGTCATCATCAGGAGGGATTTATATCAACAATTTGTCTCGTTGTGATGATTGTTTGGTCACCCTACTAGTGTTGGGGCAATTTGGACCAAGTTTGAAGAAGTTTGTCCATCTCGAAGCGGCTAATGAGTGACGTATGTCATCATCAGGAGGGATTTATATCAACAATTTGTCTCGTTGTGATGATTGTTTGGTCACCCTACTAGTGTTGAGGCAAGTTGGACCAAGTTTGAAGAAGTTTGTCCATCTGGAAGCGGCTAATGAGTGACGTATTTCATCATCAGGAGGGATTTATATCAACAATTTGTCTCGTTGTGATGATTGTTTGGTCACCCTACTAGTGTTGAGGCAAGATGGACCAAGTTTGAAGAAGTTTGTCCATCTCGATGCGGCTAATGAGTGACGTATTTCATCATCAGGAGAGATTTATATCAACCATTTATCTTATTGTGATGATTGTTTGGTCACCCTACTAGTGTTGAGGCAAGTTGGGCCAAGTTTGAAGAAGTTTGTCCATCTCGAAGCGGCTAATGAGTGACGTGTGTCATCATCAGGAGGGATTTATATCAACAATTTGTCTCGTTGTGATGATTGTTTGGTCACCCTACTAGTGTTGAGGCAAGATGGACCAAGTTTGAAGAAGTTTGTCCATCTCGATGCGGCTAATGAGTGACGTATTTCATCATCAGGAGAGATTTATATCAACCATTTCTCTTATTGTGATGATTGTTTGGTCACCCTACTAGTGTTGAGGCAAGTTGGGCCAAGTTTGAAGAAGTTTGTCCATCTCGAAGCGGCTAATGAGTGACGTATTTCATCATCAGGAGAGATTTATATCAACCATTTCTCTTATTGTGATGATTGTTTGGTCACCCTACTAGTGTTGAGGCAAGTTGGGCCAAGTTTGAAGAAGTTTGTCCATCTCGAAGCGGCTAATGAGTGACGTATGTCATCATGAGGAAGGGCGAGAGATAAGATTTGTGTCTATCAGTTAATTATAAGTTTGCTTTGTTTGCTCTGGGAAGTACGTTAATCCCCTTCATTGAAGACTTCAGTTTTTTTTTGTTTTGTAGGTAGGTACGTCGTTTATGTCATACCCTAGTACTATTATATATTCTATGGTCAAACGTATAAGGATATGCACAATGGCAGAAAATATAGTAAAAAGTACGCCATTTTATTGAGAAATTCATTTGATAATAAATCTGTCCATGTCATAGATCTTGCACATAAAATAATGCTATAAAAATAATTCGTAAAGCGCTTAACTTAACTAAATCTTGACTAAAAGTATTGGCGTCCCTATCTGTTTTTTTATGACAGAAAATGACAGGTATAGACTATAATATTTTATTTACGTCGTGATTTTTGCAACAACAAACTGGCACCATTTTAAATCATGTTACTAATGTTACTTTGCTGAATTGGTTAGATTAATGAAAATTCAAATAGAATCAGTTGGAAGCAATGAATGAAAAGTTGTGAAAATTGTAGTGTAGTGGGTGTTCAAGCAATAGGTGTGTATGTAACAGTTACTTGAGTGCAGCATAGCAACAGAGCTGTTGCAAGAGCTCGCATGATGCCTTGGTGTGTGAATTAGGAATTAGCCGACAGCTGTGCTAGCACACAGGTGACAGCGAATGTACTCTTTTGTTAAAAAAATGTATTTCAATAGAATTAAGTTAAACGTTTAATACATAGTTGAATAAAGCTGCAAAAGGGATAAAACCAGAAATCGTAATATGAACACAGTATGCTCAATAGATTTGATAACTACACGAATAATTAATGGTATGTTAGGCCAGTATCGATAAACAGTACTTGAGACTGACAGCTAGTTTTAGATCGTTAAAGAAATATCATTTCAGTATAATATGGCCTCCGTGGTCTAATAGCTAGTGCCATGGACTCCAGATCCGGAGGTCCTGGGTTCGATTCCCAGGGGGGAATCACAAAGTTGATATTTGAGAATTTATCACTTCCCAGTTTGGTAAGGACATTGCAGGCTGAATCACCTGATTGTCACGTTAAGCCGTCGGTCCCAGTCGCTGTCTTTGATAGTGGTCGTTACTCGAACCATGTCAGAGGCCTGATAGTTGTGCTACTAGGCGGTTTAAAAACTCTGACACCAGGGTTTATCGGGTCGATAGACTCGATACCCACTCGACAGAAGAAGTAGTATAATATGGCCTGTCAAATCCATACTTAATATTGCTCTCGCTCTTGACATCGCTTTATAAATACGAGCCTTAAGTGTCTCATACCGTGAAACTACCTCCTAGTATAACTTATAACGGATCTGAATTCAATGGATCGACACTTTAAGTATAACAAGAACTGTGCATCTTTTATCCGCCACAGCTCACAACTTATCAACACAACACGTATTCGATTGCAAGTAGCGAGTATAACAATCGTTACTAGCGACGATTACGGCGCAGGCGCATGTTTGGAAATCAAATAGACCGAGAGGCAAGCGTCAGAATATCTGCATTATTTAGTACCATATTGGGACAGATTAAAGAAAAATAAAAGTATAAAAGACAATTTTTTTTTGTTATCCATAATCGGATAGAATATTGTTTTTCAAAAACTAAATAATTTGAGTATTGGCAGGTTTTGCAAAGAGTTTCCTGCCTAGTTTACGACAAATTTATTTACCTACCATTACTTCAGTTTGGATTGGAGGACGCCTGTAACTAAAAAAAAATTCGATGAGTTCTTTTTTCCATGCTGGACAGACTGACTGGAAGAGAAAAACATAGAATGTGCCAGATGCATTTCCTCCCGGGCATGCTGTAAAATCCAGCTAAGGGATCAAAGGGTTTCTGTATGTATATTGCAATTTAGGCGATGGGCTGTCAACCTGTCACTACAGCAATATGCCTACAAATCTATCTTAAATAACACTTTGTCAGACGTGGAGGAACGACCTTTGTTTAAGTCGTTTACGCTCTGCCTACCCCATTAAGGATAAAGGCGTGATTATATGTATGTTTGTATGCTTGTCTTTCTCTTGTGGAGGTTCCTGTTGATAGTTGTTCAGTTTCGTTGACTGAGCAACCCCTATCAGTTTGCGGGACGCTGTCCCTGTCATTGTATTATCATAGTCACCTCGGGCCTTAATTGTAACAAAAAAATAAACGTAGGTATTCTTAAGTATTTTTATTGCAGCGACAGTACCAGGGGATTATACATACATACATATAATCACGCCTTTATCCCTAATGGGGTAGGCAGAGCGTAAACGACCTAAATAAAGGTCGTTCCGCCACGTCTGACAACGTTTTGAAGGTTATTTTAAGACAGATTCGTAGGTATATTGCTGTAGTGACAGGTTGTCAGCCAATCGCCTAAATTACAATAATATACTGAAACCCTCGGATTCCTTGGCTGGTTTTTACAGCATGCCCGGGAGGATATGCAGCTGGCCCATTCTATGATTTTCTCTCGCTCCCAGTCCAGCATGGAAGTACCAGGGGATCAACAGAGTTCAATAAAAGTTCTTGCCTTCGGTCTATGATATTGTAATGCTAAACCCGCGTGTTTGTCTAGTAACAATGTAAACATTATTTATTCACTGCTAACTGCTGTTTTTCAAACAATTATCCCCACTTGAACAGAAGCAGGCGGAAAATAATCAATTGTTCTATCGTAAATAATGACCAGTTTATTATCGATTCGCTATTTTTATTCTGTTAGTAAGATGCCAATGTTTTTTATTAGCGACAACTGGTAAATAACTTGAGAACAACAAAAACAGAAAAAAAGGTGTTTCCTTTGTTTCCTGTGTATTTATTAGTTTCCTTTCAATTAAATAAACATAGTGGTGGAAAAAACACATATAATTGTTATAGTTACTGGTTTCCTAAAGTATAAATAAGTAATTTTGTTGAATATTATATTCCTGGTTACCTTTCTGGGGTGACATTTATTTTCTAGACTTTGTCTAGCTATTTCTGACTTTTTAGTTCCGTTCACAAACTTCGAAGAGTTTACTCATTGTAAGATATTCATAAAAAAATCATTAGTTTTTTTTCTGTTTCCTCTGGGCACTAGCCACGCCTATTTTTATTTTTGTGCCCTGTAAGTACCCCATAGCAGGTTGTAAACAAGTGTAGGAGCTTGCTTTCCTTTAACACCCGAAGCAATTTAGTTAATATTATCTAAGTATCTTAATGACGTGATAAAAGGCAACTTTCTTGCAGCCGAGCAGATTGTTTGACGTTTCCACCGCCTGCGTCCGGCCCTGGCAGCGGGCCTGGTCCTGTCCACTCTACAGCGCTAAGTGTTTAATTTCCGGTCGAGCCTAGATCCGCCCCTGTGGCTAGTAGGACTCTACGGATATTAATAAATATTTAATTTTTTTTTTGCTTGTATTAATAATAATTAGACAATCAGAAATTACGCATTAACGCACTATTCAAAATTGCAAATTACTTGCTTTAGGTTTCTTCCATGCTGGACTGGGAGCGATAGAAAAACGTAGAATGTTTCAGCTGCCCTTCCTGCCGGGCATGCTGTAGAAGTCAGCAAAAGGGACTCGAGGGTTACAGTGTATTGTAGTTTAGGCGATGGGCTGACAACCTGTCACTATAGCAATACACATTACAATCTAAAATTGCCCCAATTTTTGTCAGACGTGGCGAAAGCGCCTTTAGCGCGTTTAACGCTCTGCCTACCCCGTAAGGGATAAAGGCGTGATTTTATGTATGTATGTATGTAAGCTTATGAAGTCGCGGGTGATAATAAAACCATGACGCGGAAAGCTAGTAAGTCAAATAATATATGGCCAGTAATATCAAACCAAAATAACCTACGTATGAATGAAAAGAAAAACCTGCATCTATAATTAGATAATAGTCGAAATACCTATATAAAATCACGGTTTTATTCCTTACGGGGTAAGCAGAGCGTAAAATACTTAATAAAAGGCGTTTATGCCACGTATGACAAAAAAAATGAGGCCATTTTAGATTGTAATGTGTATTGCTTTAGTGACAGGTTGTCATCCTATCTTCAGCATAAATGACAATACACTACACATAGTGATAAAGGCGTGATTATGTACTAGCGACCCGCCCCGGCTTCGCACGGAAATTATCAGTGTTTCTCTACTATATTATGCATCTATTATACATATAAACCTTCCTCTTGAATCACTCTATCCATGAAAAGAAACCGCATCAAATTCCGTTGCGTAGTTTTAAAGATTTATGCATACATAAGGATATAGGGACAGAGAAAGCGACTTTGTTTTATACTATGTAGTGATGTATATATGTACACATCGACGAAATACCTTCTCGGAAAAGGTCAATACGAATACGAGGGGTGAGAAACGGAAGTTAAGTCCCACCTACCCGAGTTTAACTCCTGATCAATCCGATTGAGAGGCAGTAACTAGTTTACGAGGTTTCAGCAAATGTTGTTTACCCTCGCACCTGCTTTTTTCCTTCCACAAAATGGCTGACACGAACCGATGCGTTTCGTTTTCTCTCATAGTCATCACAAAGGCCAAAGTGCCATTACACTAAACATTGCATTATCTCGACAGGGATACAAGTGGGAAAGGCCCCCCTTGCGGGGAGGACCACACTACGGAGATCATGCTTAACGGCTGCTCCTAAAGATTTGGATTCCGTTCCGATCCAAACAAGCTAAGCTCACAAGAGCGAGGCTCTTGCAAAGGCTGATCAAGTCAGTACAACATGTAAAAGTTTAAGCATCGCTTGCATTTTCAGAAGATATTTTATCTACCTGTAGGTGTAGCAAATTAAAAAAAAGAACAGAGAGATAAGAGTTTTATTTTTCTGTTCGATTTATATTGATCCCAACTTCTTCTTCTTTCGAGTGGGTATCGAGTCTATCGACCCGATGAACCCTGGTGTCAGAGTTTTTAAACCGCCTAGTAGCAGCTAAAACTAAACGCTTCCAACTAAAACGCTTAGAAAACAAGCAGCATTTTTAAACCCGGTATAAAGAAAATTTATTTCATATTTTTCCTCCCTAAATAAAGCGGCATGGAAGTAAACACTTCAAAGAAATATATAATTATATAATACATAAACAACTCGTACTTGTGTTGTTATTACGACCTCCTTTTGGAACACGATCATTTCCGGACCTATTTTTTACCAAGCGTCCTTGATCAGGGTGTTTAAGAGGTGATATGTAAATATTTTTGTATGTGGTAGTACCTGAAAAGCTTTTTTGGCAACTTTTTGTAGCGAGAGAATAACAAAGAATGTGCCAGCTGCATTTCCTCCCGGGGATGCTGTAAAAACAAACTAAGGGATTCGAGGGTTTTAGTATATTGCAATTTAGGCGATAGGCTGACAACCTGTCACTACAGCAATATACCTACAAATCTATCTTTAATATCCCTCAAAACTTTGACAGACGTAGCGGAACGACCTTTGTAAAGGCCTGATTATATGTATGTATCTATATTATCTGACTAGGTATGTTTGGCTGAAAGCAACTACATACTTTCACCATGTTTTTGGGTTACCAAAATATTTCGTTACATTTCCGCATAGCGCGGAAGGTAAACAAAGTACCATTGTGGAGGCATGTGGCGTTATGGTGTATACTTTCGGCCTCCATAGTGCTCCAGGTGTTTTATGGTTACGTCCTCACCACACGCGAGCTTCAACGCACTGCGTCATACTTTACACTCCTGGAAGACGCACTTTTGCCATCCATGCCTGGTTTACAACCAGTTTTGGAAGAAAAGTGACTTGTAAAGCGAGTAATGTAGAGTGAAGCACAGTATTTTATGAGTGTAATTTTTCCAAAGTAACTTCCGCTTGCAGTTAATATCGCGTAATGTTTTGTTGTCTACGCGCTCTCTGCGGCCCGCTGTTTACCTCCTCTGCATACGGAGTTTAATAGGAATTTATACTCGACCAACTAAGAGGAGTGCGATACTTAAGGTATATAGATACCAACGATTGAACGATTTACTCTAGAAACACACACGTTAGATCGACATACTTAGAGTAGCAACAGCTAAATACCTGCGCAACGTTGGGCGCCGATAGTCCTGGATTTGTGCGAGATTTTATTTTTGGTGACCGCTGTGTAAATTAAAATGGTCATAACTCGGAAAAAAAATATACTAGACTACCCGTGTGTAGGGACAACGGAAGGTTTGGACTAGATCTTCATTTGTGATGAAGACATGGATAGTCTAAGACTGTTATTTTTCGAGATTCATCTCCCTAGCCTTATCCCGTATGTCACGGGGTCGGCTACCTAATCTAGGGGATTGAACGAGGGTACTGGTTTATGAGTATTTTAATTTTGATACTTGTCATCCAATTAAATATCTCGCATAAATCTAAGACTACTGTATCGATATAATGATGTCGATTTAAAGTGAGCCGACCTACAGTTCTGTCGATCAAGAGTGAATCGCTCTATTGTTGGTCGACCTTAAGTGTCGCTCTAAAGGTAGAGAGTTACCTACTTGAGCCTGCGTTCCCCGCTCGGCCATGTTTACAGTACCAGGCTAGCAAGTAAAATAAGAGTTCATTATAATTCTCTTTAGGTACGCCCGCTTTTCAGCAAATGAGGAGCGTGTTTGGTGAGCAAAGTTTTTTGGAAGGTTTTGGATACGAGCCCGTTACGGGAAGTTAATGTGGAATTTATTTTTATGGTCTTAAGTGGCATATAATACAGAATATGCACGCCATTAAAGCTACGTAATTTAAGTGGCTCCATGTAAATATGAGATATTCTTATAGCCATTTAGTAAACATTGGCGGCTTAAAAACTTTAGCGGCTGGGTTGGCAACTAACCTAGCAAATGCGTATACTAGAATTGGGTCTAAATAATAATAAGTTTATTCATCGAATAACACATTTTACAATGTTGTATTGCTTCTGTTAAACTACGGTATAGTTTGTAGGCAGTAGATACTCTGCCACTAATTAATAACATATGTGTTAGTATTCTTTTGACATGATTTGTTTTTATTTTTTTACATGGTTTGTTCTGATTTCCTTTCTGGGCTGTGGAGGTCAGTAAACACTAGTATCCTCGTTCAAATTCAAAACCTTACGTAAGGTATATTTAAGACCCCGAGAAATTCGATGAAAAAGATGTTACGTGATTTCACTATGAAAAATTCTGTAGTTAATACATATATAATAACGCATTTAGCCCTAATGGGGTAGGCAGAGCGTAAACGACTTAAACAAAGGTCATTCCGCCACATCTGATAAAGTTTTGAAGGTTATTTAAAATAGATTTGTAGGTATATTGCTGTAGTGACAGGTTGTCAGCCAATCGTCTAAATTGCAATATACAGAAACCCTCGGATCCCTTAGCTGGTTTTAACAGCATGTCTAGGAGGAAATGCAGCTGGCGTATTCTACGTTTTTCTCTCGCTCCCAGTCCAGCATGTCGTTTAAAATTTTACCAAACAGCCATTTGCAATAGATACGCATGATCTATGCTATGGTAGGTACAGTAAGTTATGCATTCTTGCATCCATATGGTATAATCAGTATTGCTAATAATTAACCAATTTGTATTATGTAGTCTGCAGTCGGTGGAAGGCAATAACTAATTTCAAGCAACTTCCGCTTCCGGAAAGCCCTCATAACACAATAGTGGTTCCTTCAATGAAATCATAATAGCAACATAATAATAACACATCAGTTTCGTGATATTTCGGTTATCATACTAAAATCAATCTCCGTTGATTAAAATACATAGGCTTGTGGAGTCCTAGGGTGCGTGTTGGCGCAAAATGCTCCCTATTTCCGGTGGATAAGGTGGAAAGTCGGATGGAGTGACGGAAACTGAGGGTAGTCACGCAGCACGCTACGCAAAGCGATTTGTTTATAATTTATAAAAGTTTACTTACTTATCTTCACTCCAAATTCTTTGATAAAAACGAAAGTGATGGCTGACGTCACGCTATAAACTGTGAAGGACCAATTGGTTAGTTTTCTTCAAGTCCAATCAGCAACATACTTACATATAATCATGCCTTTATTCCTAATGGGTAGGCAGAGCGTAAACGACCCAAACAAATGTCATTTTGGTACGTCTGACAGAGCTTTGAGGGTTATTTAAGATAGATTTTGTTGGTATATTGCTGTAGTGACAGCTTGTCAGCCCATCGCCTAAATTGCAATATATAGAAACCCTCGGATCCCTTAGCTGGTTTCTACAGCATGCCCGGGAGGAAATGCAGCTGGCACATTCTATGTATTTCTCTCGATCCCAGGCCAGCATGGAAGATACACAACGATTATCAGCAACGTCATCCTTACACTCTTTTTGTATAAAATTTGAAAAATAGGAACTACCCCGGTTTTTCATGTGAGTGTTTATTTGAAGGAAGCCATTTTAATATGAGGAAGTTTATGTTCAGTCCAGTGTTAAGAAAATTCTACGCCTGATTGATTTCACTTGGATAAAAAATATTAACAACCTCAATTATATTTTACAAATTGTATAATATATTTTATAAATTTGATTTTACAAATTGACTTATTTTAAATTATTCAGACATCTGTTAGAGTCCATTTGTATGATTGTAATTTTTGTTTTGACATTTTTGATTTATTTTTATTATGTAATCTGTATTTTTTGACGATCATATTATTCTTTGACATTTTTATTTTTATTGCAATGTAATTGTGAAATTAATAATGTGAAATAAATGAATCTATTCTAATCTAATACACACAAAACTTTTCTTCAAAACAAACATCCATCCAATCATAGCATCCAATACCGGGTGTAAGGGACAGCGTCCCGCAAACTGATAGGGATTGCTTAGTCAACGAAATTGAACAACTTTCACTGGAAAATTATTTCAGTAAATGAAAAAAAAAAAGGCTTTCCCATTTAAATTGACTACCTCGATCAGACAATTTGTGGGACAGTTGTTCAGTTTTGTTGACTGAGCAACTCCTGTCAGTATGCGGGACGCTGTCCCTTAACCCCGTATATTTAACTTCGATACCGACCGTAATACTTAGCTAATATTTAAGTTGTAATCAAACCCACAACCCTTCGCTCACAAACTGAGGGTGCCTACCCACTACACAACCCGGAAGTTAATTTCCAAAACGCGTTATAATTAAAGGTATCTGCGTATTACAGGGTTCAGCTAATGTTTCTGATGATTTATAGAGGCCACTTGGCTTATACCCCTAAACCTTTACTGGCCTTGGACTGATTTGGTCAGAACACGAGTTAGTTAAAATGAGTATATACGTTCAAACTGTCTTTTTTTTCTAATTGTTTTTGTTGCGATTAATATAGCAACATTAAATTTAAGTTTAAGTATTTAAGTTTCTTCCATGCTGGCCTGGGAGCGAGAGAAAAATATAGAATGTGACAGCTGCATTTCCTCCTGGGCATGCTGTAAAAACCAGCTGAGGGATCTGAGGGTTTCAGTATATGGCAATTAAGGCGATGGGCTGACAACCTGTCACTACAGCAATATATCTAAAACAAACCCTCAAGACTTTGTCAGACGTGCCGGAACGACCTTTGTTTAGGTCGTTTACGCTCTGCCTACTCTATTAAGGAAAAAGGCGATATTATATGTATGTATGTATGGAAGTTTTAGTAATAATTTTATACGCCAGTGTGGCAACGGCAACTGACTCCCGATCCGTAGATCCTGGGTTCGATTCCCGGTGGGGGGGAACACACAAAGTTGATAGAGTTTATCGGTTTGTGAATTTTTCCCCAGTTTGGTTAGGACATTGCAGGCTGAGTCACCTGATTGTCCGAAAAGAAAAACATTTCGTGCTTCGGAGAGCACGTTAAGCCGTCGGTCCCGATCGCTGTCTTTGATAGTGATCTTTAATCAAAACCATGTCAGAGGCCTGATTGTTGTGCTAGTAGGCGGTTTAAAAACTCTGACACCAGGGTTCATCGGGTCGATAGACTCGATACCCACACAACAGAAAAAGTAGAATGATCAATCAATACTTGAAAATTTCAGGTAAGAACATATTTTAGTTGAGTCATATGTATCGCCGAATCGAACCCACAGCCCAATGGCTACGCCGCAATAGTACTTGAAAGCCCTTGGGAACCGTAAAAAACATACCAAATTAATACGTTTCGCCGCATTTTCCAATTTTATAACCCAAGTAATGGAAATGTGTTGGTTTAAAACATTTTCGGTGTAGCTTTTAGGCCAGTAACGGCCGTTTATATATTTCAGATGGGTATTTATTTAAAAAAATCAAATACAAGTTATGATTTCGAACCAAGATCATTAACCACCCTTTAATTCGCTTGCGGGTTTGGTAGAGCGTTTTCTCATTTTAAACTAATATATTAAATTACATACATACATAAATATAATCACGCCTTGATCCCTAATGGCTGCCTAAACGACCTAAAGAAAGGTCGTTCCGATTAATTTAAGATATATTTGTAGGTATATTTCTGTCCATTACTTCCATGCTGGACTGGGAGAGATAGAAAAACATAGAATGTTCCAGCTGCCCTTCCTCCCGGGCATGCTGTTGAAGTCAGCAAAAGGGACTCGAGGGTTACAGTGTATTGTAATTTAGGCGATGGGCTGACAACCTGTCACTATAGCAATACATATTACAATCTAAAACTGCCCTCAATTTTTTGTCAGACGTGGCGAAAGCGCCTTTTACGAGGCGTTAAACGCTCTGCCTACCCCGTAAGGGATAAAGGCGTGATTTATATATGTATGTATGTATGTATGTATTTCTGTCTGCAGGAAATGCGGTTGGCACATTCTATGTTTGTTTCTCGCTCCCAGTCCAGCATGGAAGACATATATTAGAGGTATATTTTAGGCATGCAAACCCTTGCGAGTTACTAGAGCGTTTTCGCATATTGCAATAAACCGTACTCCCCCCCCCTCACCCTTTCATTTGGTTTAGAGAATAATAGAAGAAATCAGCTGTTACATTTAATGTTTTATTCATAAATCCCAGTCAAACATATAAGGGCAGCAACACACAGGCGTCACTTACTGCGCGCAAGGTTCTGCTTAACACGCTGTCTATGCATTTTGCATTGCCTACAACACACTCGTGTAGCCATATACCCCACGTCGGCGCATCCCTCTGCCAGTAAACGCACGTAGAGCGTAATGTGACGCATGTGTGATGAAGACAATGCAAAAAGCATTGACAGCGTGTTGAGCGCAACCTTGCGCGCAGTAAGTGACTCCTGTGTGTTGCTGCACTAAGACCGATTTTGAATTTAAATTAAATGGTTGGCTAACTAAATAAGCATCAATTTAAAATGACGGCATCTGAGCAAATACTCGGTTAAGTAATGAATTGTACTCAAACTATTTTAACTTTAATATTTAGTTGTTCAGTCTATTTTGGTGAGAATATTTTGTAACCAAATTCTTATCTGTTTACATATTTGCTGTCGGAGCACTTGGAATGTTTAATTTAACGTATGTATTATAAGATTATGAAGAAGCAGATCGAAACATTTTTCAAATTATTACTAACAAAATATTGTTTACTGTCTTTTACTACATAAAAAGAAGAAGATGAATATGTGTTTGCTGATTACCAACTTTTACTTCAAGGAGATTTTTTGTCACTTACATCTTGCCCTGCTTAGATCAACAGTTCATTTATTCAGGTGTACCCTTATCCTATTGGTCCTATCCTAATTCACTTTCTACTACTGAGCTGATTATCTAAGGGGGGGGGGGGCTTTACTCCCCCTTCACCCCCCCTCGCCAGCAGGAAATCACGAACACGTTGATTTGGCGTTATTGTGTTATCCCCACAAACACTATTTGCACTCCTTCATTCACTTTGACTTGCTTCCTGTGAGGTGTTGTGTCTGTAAATACGATCAATCATTTCATCTGAGACTTTGCATGATTGGGGAAGTCAGCGGAGGTTACGTTACTTTGTCTTTGTTTTAATAACGGTATTCTACTTATTGATTGATTCTTCCAAGCTGACTTGGGAGCGCGAGAAAAGCATAGAATGTGTCAGCTGCATTTCCTTCCGGGCTGTAAAACCAGCTAAGGGATCCGAGGGTTTTAGTATATTGTAATTTAGGCGATGGGCTGACAACCTGCTACTACAGCAATATACCTACAATTATATTTTAAATAACCCTCAAAACTTTGTCAGACATACCGAATCGACCTTTGTTTAGGTTGATTACTCTCTGCCTACCCCAGTAGGGATAAAGCGTGATTATATGAATGTACTTCTTGATTTCACTTTTTTTCTTTTTTTTTTTTTTTTATAAATATAGGCGAGCATTTGTCCGCCATCTCACCTGGTGGAAAGTGACGATGCGGACCATGTTGAAACATACTCACCTATGTAGTGCCTATTCACTCTCGCCTTGAAAAGGCCCAGGTTATATTGTTCCGGAAACAGATCCGCCGGCAGGGAGTTCCACTCCTTAGCCGTTCGCATTAAGAATGTGGAAGCGAACCGCTTCGTGCGAATTTGTGGTATATCCACGACATAAGGGTGGAACCCCTGTCCACGCCTCGTGCTCCGAAGATGGAAAGGGGAGGGGGGTATAAGGTCATGAAGTGCTAACGCGCACTCCCCGAAATGTATCCTGTAAAATACCGACATGCACGCCACTCTGCGACGGTGCTCAAGGTTCTGTAGTTTTGCCTCAACCAGTGCTGAGTCTCCAATGAGCTTCTTAGCGCGTTTCTCGATTGAGTCTAAGGCAGCCAGCTGGTATTTAGCTGAACCGTCCCAAAGGTGGCAGCAGTACTCCATACACGATCGGACTTGAGCTGTGTACAACTGCAATAGCTGTCCCGGTGTGAAGTATCGCCTCACCTTCGAGAGGATACCAAGTTTTTTGGCAGCTGTTGTGGCCAGAGACTCAATGTAACGTCCAAAGTTCAAGTCGGACGTAAGGCTCATACCAAGAAGCTCAAGATGGTCAGAAATCGGTACGGATACATCCCGGAAAGTTGGAGCCAGGTTAAAAGGACTCCGTTTTGTCGAGAATAGACACGCCTGGGTTTTGGATGCGTTGAACTTGACGAGATTGGCATCGCCCCACTCGGATATCACCCTTAGCGATGAGTTCAGACGATCCACCATGAAGGACCTGAGGAACTCCGGCATCAATAGCCTGTTGTCCGGAGGAGCAGCCTTCTAAGACCACTTGTATGGATCGTTCGCTCAAGAAGTCCGAAATCCAGTTGCAAAGGCCAGCAGGTAACCCGTAGGCGGGAAGCTTGCCAGTAAGGCTAGCGTGCCAGACCCTGTCAAAGGCCTTGGAGATATCCAGAGACACGGCAAGTGCTTCACCATGTCTCTCGATAGCCTCGCTCCATAAGTGAGTGGCATGCACGAGGAGGTCCCCCGTCGATCGCCCTCGGCGGAAGCCGTATTGGTGATCGTTAAGGAGATCATTATCCTCAAGGTATGCCAGGAGCCGATTATTCAGTACACGCTCCATAATCTTGCAGAGTATAGAGGTTACCGATATGGGTCTATAGTTGACAGGGTCTGCTCGACTACCTTTTTTGGGTACAGGTTGCACATTTGCAAGCTTCCACGATTTGGGAACAACACCAGTCTCAAGTGAGAGGCGGTACAGGCGTGTCAACACCGGAGACAACTCAGGCGCACAGTTACGCAGGACGATTGCAGGGATACCGTCAGGGCCACTTGCTTTATTCACGTCTAGATTTCGCATGGTTTTAAGGACCTCTTTTTGCCGGATGCGTACGGCTGCCATAGAGCAGTCGACACGAGGTAACGGGGGTTGTATTTTACCTGCGGTATCAAGACGCGAACTTTCCGCAAAATAGGAGGCAAAAAGATTGGCTTTATCCTCCGCAGTATGAGCAAGCGACCCATCAGGTCTCTGCAGAGGCGGTAAAGATGGCTGGCAGAAATTTGTTTCCACTGCTTTCGCAAGCGACCAGAATGCTTTACTGCCAGCCGGATAGGAAGCAAGCTTAGCGCCTACTCGGCCTATGTGGGCAAATCGAGCCCTGCGTAATTCCTTTTTGCTTAACTTGGTGGCTTTGTTATAGTTTTTCTTCAGATCGCGAGTATTCGGAGCTTTGCGTGCACGAGCATCAGCCCAAGCAAGGAATGCCGACTGTTTCTGCGATTCCGCGCAGTTACAGTCAGCATTAAACCACGGGCGAGCTTTGCTACCGGTAGGAACATCAGAGAACGGTATGAAATACTCCATACCCTGACGTATGACTTCTGTAATAGCATCCGCGCAGCTCAACGATTCGCCTGAAGAAAAACAGTCCTGCCAAGGATACGAAGCAAAGAAGTGGCGCATCTCATCCCATTCTGCTGACCTGTATCGCCACACCCGTCTTTTACCACAAGGGCCCTGATCGGGTGGTGAATACACTGATACAGATTTCACCAGACAGTGATCTGAGGTGCCCAATGGGGCAGAAACAGACACAGAGTATCGGTCTGGATCGGTAGTCAGCAGAAGGTCTAAGCAGTTGGCTGTATGAGACTCAATATCCGGGACCCTTGTTGCACAGCTGACAAGCTGGGAGAGATTTAGCGACAATGCAAATTTGCGCGCCTCTCGCCCAGCATGATCGGTCACTAGGTATGGGAACTTGGGATGGGATGTTTAACCATTTTCCGTTTTTTGAGTGTTTTCATAATTGGTGATGTGGGGAAAAAGTGAATAGGCAGGAGGAAGGCAGTTGTACGAGGTACCGCGTTGCAATAAGCTTAGAAAATGAGCTGATTGCAGCCACACGCAAAGATAGCTGGCTTGGAGACCGCGGGGACGCCCGAACCCCCCCGGGGATTGCCACCTGGTCCACCCATCCGGTCGCCAACCGGCAAGGTGGAGCATCCCGGGATTTTTCGTGAGGTGGCAGGGCAGCCTTTCGCGGGTGGCTTTCCCGCTACTTGGGCCCTCAACTTCCTACGGTCGGCCAGCGGTGCACCGTGCTTCGGATCCCGCTAGCCTCCAGAACCAGCCACTCGTTGTCGCAACAATCAGCCACTCCGACCTGCTATATGCCGCGGTACTACTGTACAGACCCAACCTCCATACTGGCTTCTCCTTACTACATGTCGGAACACGGCGGCACCGCTTGGCGACATTATTTAGTTAGGAGGGTGGTAACCAGCCGCGGCCGAAGCCTACCACCGGAGAGAGTGCTGTCCATTTTGCACTGCCCAGGGGCCACGTGTAGGGAAACTCGAGTAAGAGGCCCAGAAAAGGGCCTCGCCTACGGACGCGGACAGCTTTGACCCCCTTTTCTTGTGTGAGGTTGACACAGTCAAAACATCTTTACAATGTCTTTCAAATAAAATTTCCATTAATTATGACAATCAAGTATTTTTGATTCCAATTCAATTCCGCAATGCAATAAGGTATATTTTGGGTTTTAATACGCCTTTTAAACTGGTTTTCCAACTTTGTACATTATCTAAAAATAATAATGTTAGATGTCATATACCGTCCTGTTACGTGTTAACTTGTTCATTTCACTGTCAAACAAAATAACGCAGTTGTCAGCGTATCATTTTACAATGACATAAGGCGATCAATAGAATTCGTCGAATTTCCAACTGAAGTGAAGTTTGTTCGTCAAAGCTCCGATCGTGACAGCATGTTTAAATACAGGATGTAAAAAAATACTGTGTTCTTTTGAACCACATTTTCTCCTGTTATCAAACAACTTTTCTTAAGCACAAAAATTAAAAAATGCCTTTTTCTACATACACACATAAGCCCTTATCCCTAATGGGGTAGGTAGAGCGTAAACGACCTAAGCAAAGGTCGATCCGCCACGTCTGACAAAGTTTTGAGGGTTATTTAAGATAGATTCGTAGGTATATTGCTGCAGTGACAGGTTGTCAGCCCATCGCCTAAACTGCAATATACTAAAACCCTCGGATCCCTTAGCTGGTTTTCACAGCATGCCCGGGAGGAAATGCAGCCGGTACATTCTATGTTTTTCTCGCGCTCCCAAGCCAGCTTGGAAGAATCAATCAATAAGTAGAATGAATACCTTTATAACACAAAGACAAAGTAACGTAACCTCCGCTGACTTCCTCAATCATGCAAAGTCTCAGATGAAATGATTGATCGTATTGACAGACACAACACATCACAGGAAGCAAGTCATGGAGTCAGGCATGGAAGATAGAACATTTGGTTTTAAGGAACGAAGCACTTTTTTACACCCGGTATATTCCGTTCCGAAGTGCGCCACCGGGGCAGCAGATAAAATAACAGAAACCAAAATTCTCCCCCTGTTAGTGAAATCATAGCGTAGATCCTTAGGGAGCGGATTCTACTAAGCATTATTGTTATTTAAACCAAAGGAAACACATACATACATACATACATAAATCACGCCTCTATCCCTTACGGGGTAGGCAGAGCGTTTAACGCCTCGTAAAAGGCGCTTTCGCCACGTCTGTCAAAAATTGAGGGCAATTTTAGATTGTAATATGTATTGCTATAGTGACAGGTTGTTAGCCCATCGCCTAAATTACAATACACTGTAACCCTCGAGTCCCTTTTGCTGACTTCAACAACATGCCCGGGAGGAAGGGCAGCTGGAACATTCTATGTTTTTCTATCTCTCCCAGTCCAGCATGGATGAATACCAAATATATCAAAGGAAATTAAGTTGTAATTGTATTCGCTTGATTTCTCTACCCGTTTGGTAAAAAAAATTGTCTCGTTTTTTGTAGAATGCCAGGAAAATTAATCTAGGAAATCTTGACAAGGAAACTGTGTAGAGGCAAAAAAAAACAATGTTTTTTATTGCTACTGATTAGATACGAGTGTGATAAGCCAGGCCAATGTTTAATCACAAAGTGATTTATTACTTATTAATTTTATTTTGCTACGTCAATTGCTACTACATTAATTTGTGGCTAGGAATATTAATATACATCAATTTTCCCCGTCAAACACGTTTCACGGCATGTATATATAATCACGCCTTTATCCCTAATGGGCAGCGCGTAAACGACCTAAACAAATGTAGTTCCGCCACGTCTGACAAAGTTTTGAGGGTTATTTAAGATAAGACAGAATTATATATTGCTGTACTGACAGGTTGTCAGCGCATCGCCTCAATTGCAATATACTGAAACCCTCGGATCCCTTCGCTGGTTTCGACAGCATGCCCGGGAGGATATGCAGCTGATACATTCTATGTTTTTCTCTCGCTCCTATAAATCTACTATTTTAGAGTTTAGATTTTTACTTAAGTACCTAGTAAGAAACTAACAGGAGTATTTTCACAAGAGTTGATTAAATCGTACATTTCCCAACATTTACCTAAAAATGATCATTCGATCAGTCATCATGTGAACTAGTAGAACCCTTGCCTCCGATACAGGAATACTGCCAGCAGCAACCATACAAATTCGTGTCATCTCCCTCGGGACGGTGCGAGAGTATTGAATCCGCAAACGTTTTGTTCCGGCGATATTTTTAGCCACACTTCAGCCTATTCTCGGAAGAGGGTAGTCGCTAAACTGCTTCCATGGTCTAGTGGTCTGAGCCATGGGCTCTTGATCCAGAGATCCTGGATTCGATTCCCAGGGGAGAAACATAAAGTTGACATTGGTCCATTTATCACTTTGTGAGATGTTCCCCGGTTTGGTAAGAACAATGAAGGTTGGATCACCTGATTGCCTGGAAGAAAAAGATGGCTTTTTTTAGTGCTTCTATGCTCTTTGTTAAGTCATAGGCGGCTTAAAAACTCTGACACCAGGGTTAATCGGGTCAATTGATTCGAAACCCACATGACAAGGTGAAGCTATTTTTAGCCACATTTCAGTCTATACTCGGAAGAGGGTATTCGCTAAACTTAGCGACAATCACTCGAATGGGAAGAATGATGCTGTAATTTGACAACTGTGTGATGGTTTGTTTTTGTTGCTATTTTGGTAAGTAGTTGTTAATAGTTTTTGTCCCGTCAGATGTACAATTTGGGAAACAAGCCAGAAAGAATACATTTCAATTCTTACAAAGCAGATTGGTTTCAGATGTTTCCTTATAACAGACATTTTCATTTACATAGCAAAATTCATATTTTATAAGTTTCATAAGCTTTATAAGCTTCGTTCACTGTTAAATTTGTTCACTGGGGTATTTACACTGACCTAGGAGCTTTCTACAAACCTAGGAGCATTGAGCTCGATTCTAGATACCACCGGCTAAAACTAAAATTTAAATCTATCTGTCACTTTCAAAATAATAAAATTGAAAAAGGACAGGCGATTTATACTCTATGGTTATACACTATGTCTGCTAGATATTGACGCGCTTTCGCACGTTTCCCGAGTATTTCTGTCAATTTTATCCGCCATATCATATGAAGGCGAATAAAAATGACAGATAACGCATAAAACTACCGACTATATATCAAAAACCGGAGAGAATTGATCTCCTGTCCTTTCCAATGTTTTAAGTCTGAAAGTAATTAATACATTTTAATTTTAGTTTTAGCCGGCAAATCTAGAATCGAGACCATTACCTCATTACTCCCTCAATATCATTCAAATTTGTGCTAAATGTATGCCAAATCATATTCAATCATCATTTCCCATCACTCGTGAATATCTCTGTGATGTGCAGATATTTATTTCACTCCACCGTTGCCGCTGGTCGTGACGAACTGGTTTAATTTCGTATACATCACTGTCTGTACCATCTAAAAAGATGGTTACGACTTTTTAATACTTTCAAAACGATTGATGCATGTATTTCGACCGCCATAAATACTACTTCTGCTACTTCGAGGGTTATAGTGAATTGCAATTTTAGGCGATGGGCTGACAACCTATCACTTTAGCTCAGCTATGATTACCCTGAAAACTTATCAGACGTGGCGAAACGACGTTTCTTTGGGTCGTTTTCGCTCTGTGGGATACCATTAGGGATTAAGGTGTGATTTTATGTATGTATGTATGTATAAATCTTGCTTTACTTTTTGCATTGCAGAAGATTATAACAAATATGGTTAGCATTAATTTTAAGCTTTTTCTGTATCTTTCAGCGCGATTCATCCATTATACCGGGAGTAAAAAAATTGGGCCTCCCCTCCCGGTGTCAGCGGCTCGAGTCATTTTGTATTTGAGGGCTCAATTTTTTTTGTTCATATTTCGACCTATGTTTCTTGGTGAAAGTTGTTCAGTTTCGTAGGTAGAATTACACCCTAAAATATTACACTCAAGTTTTTTACTCCCTGTATACTCCCTGTATTTAAAAAAAATCTACTATTGAAGTTCAGTTTATAGTGTTAGCTGTGATTTTATTCAATTATCATCGATAACATTTACAAGCACGATGATGTATATTTTGACTGAGTAATGTATTCCAAAGTAAAGCGAATCAGAATGGGTGTCTAAATATTGGGAGTAGTAGAGTGTGCGCGACCCCGCAGTGAACACCTCATCAATCTTAATTCAGCTCTCTCAAATTTATTAACTCCGACACGTTGGAAAAGGGTATCTTCTTCCACAATTACAGACCTTCTTATACTTTATATCATTTTTTATACTTTATATTCTTTTTTTAGATAACAATTTTGCTTTAGATATTACTTTGGAAGTTATTTCGGTTTCATCAAACGTGGTTTAAAGAGAAGATTTTTTTGTAGAGTGTCTTTGTCAGGTATTCCTTATTTAAAGTCATAACTTTGTGTTATAATAGTAATCCAGAAATTCGAGAGATAAAGGGCATTTTGGGTGATTTTGGCGTTTAATTTACATCAATAACCCGTAAAAATAAAATCCTTAAAACCATTTAGGTATCCAACTGTATTGAGAAAGTTATAATTTCTATCTCCATAAAGTTTAATTACGATAAGTGTTTATTACCCATAAGGTCAGCATCGAGTGTAGATAGCAACAGCCATGGCAAAACCACCGCCGAGTGACGTCACAAGATGGCGGCGTCATGAGATGGCCGACGATCAATCTCTCGAAGTTGTTTATCTTACAAAATTTATTGTACAGTGAAACTGATCGATTTGTGTCGGTAACTAATGATTTCAATGGTGGAACGGATATTATTAACCAATCTAGAGTGTATCTTTGATAACAAGCGCCAGTTTTCTGTTTAAAAAACACTGATGAATCTACGAATCAACAATGTACATTTCTAGACTTTTTAGTTTTATTTTATATTCTACGGGTCGTATTGATAAACAGCACTTGAGATTGACAGCTAGTTTGAGTACATACATACATATGAGCACGCCTCTATACCTAATGGGTCAGGCAGAGGGCAAACGGCCTAAACAAAGGTCGTTCCGCTACGTCTGACAAAGTTTTGAGGGTGATTTGAGATACATTTGTAGGTATATTGCAGTAGTGAAAGGTTGTCAGCCCATCGCCTAAATAACAATATACTGAAACCCTCGGATCCCTTAGCTGGTTTTTACAAAATGCCCGAGAGGAAATGCAGCTGGCACATTCTATATTTTTCTCTTGCTCTCAGGCCAGCATGGAAGAAAGTCTTGTTTGAGTTCGTATCAGAAATGTCATTCCAGTACAATGTGGCCTGTCAAATCCATACTTAATATTGCTCTCAATCTTGAGCTTTACACTTTTTTTACTGTGCTACTCGTTGTTTAAAAAAATCTTACCACCAACACATACACATAGTTTAAAAGTTGCAGTTCAAAAATAACCTCTGTACATCTCAACTTCAGAAAAATCTGCTCGATACATGCCTCCAATAAACCTTCTGAAATGGCTGTCAATTGGACAACGAGCTGATGCAGCCAGCAACAAACAGAAATCCTGAATGAACTCCGTGTCATAAAACGAATATTTATCAGGTGCGGCCCTCTGCATAAGTTCGTCACCATTGAACCCGTCACATCTTTCAATTGGATTATAACCTAATGCAGCCAGCAACCGACCTAATAACTCATCATCTTATACGGGGTATAAGGGACAGCGTCCCGCAAACTGATCGGGGTTGCTCAGTCAACAGAACTGAACTACTACCAGCAGGACCTTTTTTAGGAATCGTTTTTTTTTTTGTTTTACATACAAATTACCTGTACAACGCCACTGACGTCGCATCGCAGTGCGTTTGGCAGAGTAATGGTCGAAATTAATATAAAAATGCCGAAACGATCGACACGACAAGAAGAAGAAGTCTTATCGAGTTGTTCATTTTGTATGGGAAAATAATTTTTTTTTCGCCTCCTGAAAGAATTTCCGTGTAAAAGTTGTTCATTTTCGTTGACTGAGCAACCCACGATCCGAATGGCGATTACTTTACAGACAAAAGCCCTGCTCTTAAATTTAAAGAAGAAGAAGAAGATCTTTCATGCTGGCCTGGGAAGCGAGAGAAAAACATAGAATGTGCCAGCTGCATTTCCTCCTGGGCATGCTGTAAAAACCAGCTAAGGGATCCGAGGGTTTCAGTATATTGTAATTTAGGCGATGGACTGACAACCTGTCACTAAGCAATATACCTTCAAATCTATCTTAAATAACCCTCAAAGCTTTGTCAGACGTGGCGAAACGACCTTTGTTTAGGTCGTTTACGCTCTGCCTACCCCATTAGAGATAAAGGCATGATTATATGTATGTTATCGGCATAAATTCGTCCTCATTGAACCCGTTGCCACCCTCAATTGGATAACGACCTGATGCAGCCAGCAACAGACCCTAATAGCTCATCTCGTCAGCGCATATAGCTCGTGCATCTATTATTAGGCGCGTCTGGATAAATCAGTCCTGAATGGAGTGTATCCCGTCCAGATTGGCACGTGTGGATATTATCCTGCCAGCGACGACTTTGTGATCTCAGTTAATAAAGTATCTGTTGTTATGAAACACATCAATTTGTAAAGCTTTTAATGAGTTTGTAGAAAGAAACATCACGCCTTTATTCCTAATGGGGTAGGCATGTAAACGACCTAAACAAAGGTCGTTCCGCCACGTCTGACAAAGTTTTGAGGGTTATTAAAGATTGATTTCTAGATATATTGCTGTAGTGACAGGTTGTCGGCCCATCTCCTAAATTACAATATACTCAAACCCTCGAGTCCCTTCGCTGGTTTTTACAGTATGCTCGGGAGAAAACGCAGCTGGCACATTTAATGTTTTTCTCTCACTCCCAGGCCAGCACGGAAGAAAGAGAAGACTCCTAAAGTGTGGGGTGGCAATCTTGATTTCAGCGGAGTGATGGAAATCAGCTAATGGTTGCGTCAGTCATCGCTCTGCCAACGAACTAACGAGAGGTTAAGGTCAGGATGTTGTTCATCATCATCAGTAAAGTTAATCTTTTAGCAATATTTATTAGAACTCATCATCGTCTCCCTAGCCTTATCCCGTATGTCACGGGGTTGGCTACCTAATCTAGGTGATTGAACGAGAGTACAGGTTTTAACACAGAGAGACTTTCATCTGATCTCCACAACCCAGAAGGGAAACCAGACCCAATCCTAGATTAGGTCAGAGTTTTCAAGCCGCCAATGCTTAGCACTGGCCTCTGACACGGCTTATCTAATATTTACGGTGTTAAACGATATTAACCGTGACCAACGGTTTAACGTGCCTTCCGAAGCACGGAAAAAGCACCGAATAAACGTACATATGAAATTCGAAAAACACATTGGTACGTGGTGGGATTCGAACCACGACCTCCCGCTCAGGAGGCAGCGGCCCTATCCACTACACCATCGGGATCACCTAATATTTATTAGAAATCTATATTGTTAATCTAGAAATATTAACGTTCGTTTTATGGAACATAATTAGGTCGGTATAGTCGTCATCCGAATCCTATAATTTTGCGTACGTTTTCTATAGTCTTTTAGACAAATAGTTCTGTATAATAATAACATTGATTTTCATTTATTGCTTCAGTTTAGCTTCTTCTGTCGAGAGGGTATCGAGTCTATCGACCCGATGAACCCTGGTGCCAGAGTTTTTAAACCGCTTAGTAGCACAACTATCAGGCCTCTGACATGGTTTAAGTAACGACCACTATCAAAGACAGCGACCGGGACCGACGGCTTAACGTGCCCTCCGAAGCATGAAATCTTTTTCTTTTTCGGACAATTAGGTGATTCAGCCTGCAATGTCCTAACCAAACTGAGAAAAAATTCAGAGAGTGATAAATTCTCAAATGTCAACTGTGTGTTGTTGTGATCAGGAGTCCATGGCACTAGCCACTAGACCACGGAGGCAGTTAGCTAATCTCATTAAATTTGCATGTTAATCTTCGCCCTAAGGTCGCGTATCGCTGATATTGTGATAGGCATTCATGTTGCATAATTCTTAACAACTGCGTCCGGCCTGGTTCAATGAAGACTGATGTCTAAAATAGAGGCGAAGCGAGGTCGACGCTTCACCGTGCTGTTGCTAACTGCAGTTATGATCTGATCATCTGTCTATTTATTTATTTTTAGAAATGGGTTTGCTCTTGACTCTGGACACTAGGTCAGGGATGACTGTCAGAGTCGACGATGGAACGAGCTCACACAGTAGATGCCTGTTATGTCACTTGCAATCTCATGCATCCATGGCGACAACGTTAGGTAGATCGTTCGAATGTTCTGATTAAAAAGAAAAGTGAAAAGAAGTGATTTCTTCCATGCTGGCCTGAGAGCTAGAGAAAAACATAGAATGTGCCAGCTGCATTTCCGCTCTGGCATGCTGTAAAAACCAGCTAAGGGATCCGAGGTTTTCAATATATTGTAATTTAAGCGATGGGCTGACAACCTGTCACTATAGCAATATACCCACAAATCTATCATAAAATGCCAAACGTGGCGGAACGACCTTTGTTGAGGTCGTTTACGCTCTGCCTACCCCATTAGGGATAAAGGCGTGTTTATATGTACGTGAAAAGAAGCCAGAAACTCATATAGTAAAGTTTAAATTTTTGAAAAACACACCGTTCAATAACAATTATGATAATCAAGGGGCAGTCAGAGTTTTAACGTTCTAATAACACTGCATTCGGAACATTCGGATCATAACCTAAACTAATACTCACACCGAAACTCCCGAGTCCCTCTATCGACTTTTAGGCTCGTATTTATGAAGCGATATCAAACTTGAGAGCAATATTAAGTATGGATTTGACAGGCCAGTTTGTACTGAAATAACATTTCTGATACGAACTTAAACTCGCTGTCACTCTTGAGAGCTGATTACAAATACGGCCCTTACTTTGTAAATAAGATTGCTATTTTACATTGTTGTCATCAGTATCAGAAAAGTCATAAACAACTTATTGAATAAACTCGTCCCACCTTCGCAATTATCTTCGGTACTATAAATGGGTAATTCTCATTTGCGTAACAAAAATGTGTTGACATGATTTTATTCAGATCCAAAATACGATTTTATTTATTATCTATTTTTTTCTTAGACCTTAAATAATAAACACATAAGGCAAGCATGAAATACTTCTTCAACAAGTAAGTTACTAATCGCTATAATTAAAAATGTATCCAAAAACGTCCCCTCCGTGGATGTGACAAACCCAATTTCAAACATAAAAAATGTATTTAAGTTAGAAATGATTGCGTCTTACAAAAATAAAGAAATACGTTTGCTATTGCAGTCATAGTTCAATGAAATAAGCATCTTACTATTTGTATAAAGCGATTTCTTTGATATAAATACTGTGGTTAGAAAGTGTGAGCACAAAATTTGACACTTCCATGGGCAAATGTCACACCAAGTTTTCAACGTAAAATGTATTGCGTGTATCCGAACGCAAATTGTTAATAGATAAAAGATGATCTGCCATTTGCATTTCAACAGTTAAATGTGTAAATATCGCTGGAGGTTTTAATAAAATTGTGTTGAGATGGACGTTCTCATATTTCGTCAAGCATAATAGGTCACTTCTGTGATCGTCGGCAGAGGTAAGAATTTGTTAATTTTGCAATATTTTTTTGTGGTTTTGATAGTATGCTGTATGAAATCATTGTTGCCAAAATGCCTAGCCTAATACACCAATTTTGAGGTAACTTTTAAATTTTTGAAACGTTTTTTGTCCCTTCCGTGGATGTCACTTCCATTGATGCCGTGGATTTTAATCATCCATGGAAGTGACTTAGTCTTCACGGAAGTGAACTTACTAGTCTAAGCTGAGAGTTTTTATTCCTAGGACCGTAGTATTAGAGAGTATTGCTCGTATCTGTTTTTATTTTGTGTCAATAAAAAAATAACACGGAATTCTAGGGACACAACTTTTGCACATTTTTAATAAGCTTTTGTTTGACTTGCACTGTTTGCATGTAGGTATGTATGTGTTCAATTCATAATAGAGTGTGGAAGGTTTTTTCTTTTTGTTGCTTTTTAGATGGTAAAAAAGAAGAAGACGAGGACGGCAGAAGAAACCCGGTTGCAAACAATGGAGTGTGAACGCAAAAGAAGAGCTCGTATTAAGGCTGATCCAATTTTATATGAAAATTATAAGAAACAGGAAAGAGAAAGATATGAAAAAAAAGCGAAAGGAGACAGTGAAGCTCATAGCTCAAATTACGTCAAGGGAACAGCGCATTCAACGAAGATCATGGAGATTACGTAAGGCCAGGAGTCGAAAAAATATTTAAAAAAATCAATGATTATTACAGAGATTAAGAGAGAACACCCCAGACACTTCGACTGAAGATGAAGACAGATTGATTATACCTCCTATTGTGCGATATAGCTCACCTTCCATATTGTTTTCAAATGTAGATAAAACATCATGCTGTGTTTCTTCCATTCAATCAGTGCCTAAATCATCTACTTCCAAATCTTTGCCTCATCAAACAAATAGCTCACGTAACGCAGATGCTTCACCTTGTATAAGTGCCTCAGCGTCCTCAACACAAAATTTGTCAAACCCCAACCTCATTCAACTATGATGAAAATCCTTCTCGTTTACTGCTTAGATTTTCGACTAATAATCCGTACAATACATTGATTTGGCTGATTCAACAAACACGTTTCAAAGTAACAGCCCATCTAGATAAAAAATCAAGGCAGTACAAGCATCACGAAAACAACGAGATGAAAAAAATCTTTTTATAAAATTTCAAAAAATAAATATTCAAATACAGGCTAAAAAAAACATACGCTACAAGTCCAGTTATCAAGACTAAAGAATGATCCAAATAAAGTAACAACTGAAACTACTAGACCTAAACAGAAGATTTTCTTAGCGCGTTCTTCACAAAAGTTGGCGTCTATTGTCACCACATTTTTATAAAGAGATGACAATAGCAAAATGTGTCCTGGAAAGAAAGACGTCATTACAAGAAACAAAATTGAAAAACAAAAACGATATTTATGGTGATACTATGGTGAATCTATTCAAAAAACTAAAAAAATAAAGAAACATTAAAATCAGCCTTGCTACATTTTGTTGATTGCGCCAATTCTGGATAGTCCCTCGTCACGTGTCTGAAAGAGACACTTGTATGTGTGTAACGCATGAAAACGTACAACTGCAGTTTGAAAAGCTAAAGTACTCGAATTTGAATGAGCTATTTAAAGATGTAGTGTGCGATAATAATAAGGAGCTTTGTATGATGCGCAAATGTACACTCCGTAAAGATAAACAGCCAAATATACAAAGCTTCGATGGTTCTAAAGAAACGACATATAAAAAATGGTGTGTTAGAAAGGAAAAAAAGATTGTAAAAGGTAAAGAAAAAGAAATAAGAAGAACTTTGAAAGATGAGAAAAAACTACAAAGAAAGAATTGGTGCTCACTTTTCTACAAGGATTGGAGAGATATTTGCACCATGAGTATAAGATAAAACATCAGTACAAATCCACATCCTTGTTGAAGGAAAATCTCACTGTGGGGGAAATATTCATGCACATTGTTTTTCTGAAAACTATGGGTGCAAATATGCTTCAGAGGTCCAATCAGCCCACTGGACTAAAGATCAAGTCAGTCTTCATACGGGTGTTTACTATTACAGATTTTCAGACAGCAAAGAAATAAAGTGCAAATCCTTTTGCACTTTTTCGGAATGCTTGAGACACGATACAGCTGCAGTTTGCGCTCATTTACTAACGATTCTTGATGGGATTGTACTTTCGCATATGATGCATACTTTACACATTCTAAACGACAGTCCAAGTACTCAGTATCGAAACAGAAAGATGTTTTATATTTTCACTCAGCATCTAGTACGAAAATACAACATTGAATACACCACATGGAACTTCTGTGAAACGGGCCACGGAAAGGGCTCAATGGACGGTGTGGGCGCAGTTGTGAAGCAAACTGCGGATCGCATTGTCAGTGAAGGCAATGACATACCAGACTGTTCCACACTCCTACAGTGATTAGATGAATGCCACCTTAATATCAAAATGTTAGTCGTGTCTGAAGAACTCGTGAAACAAATTGATGATATTCTCTCAGTTCCCATCAAAAATGTTCTTGGAACGACTAAAATTCACCAAATCAGCTGGTCGGTACAAGATCCTGGAAAAATTAATGCTAGAAGATTAGCATGTCTAATGTGAATGTGCGCTCCTGGCGAAATATGTCAACATTTTTCTCTGCCAATGCATACGATTGAATTTCTGGAAAACGACTCTGATTCAGTATCAAGACATGAAATGGAAAATTTGTCTAGTTACAAACAAACACACGACGATTATGAAAAAGAAGAAGAGGAAGACAAACAACACAATAATAAGGAAGAAATGTAGAGGCGGAAGAAAATGATGAAATTTGTGAAGAGGAAGAAGAATATTATGATACGGAGCAATTAAGTATCAGCCAAGATATTGAAAATGATGAGAGTGTCTTAGAAAGAAGTGGTAAAACTGAAGTAAGTGATAACATGAAACAAGAATATTATGAAGAAGAAGAAGAAAAAAATATCAGGAGGAAGAATTAAGTAGTAACGAAAACGATGGAAATTATGTACAAGGAGAAGAAATATATGACGAAAGCAAGAAAGGAGAAGATAATGTGCAGAATGTTAAAGGAGAAGAATATAATGTTAATGAGAAAGAGGGCGAAAGCTTAAGTGAGGATGATGAAGAAGAGATATTCAATGTAAGGAAGAAGAGAAAGATAAAGAGTTTTTTCGATGGATTACTATCGTTGCTTTTTGCCTACTTTATTATCTAAAAATGTTTTGATTTAAGAATAGGTTCTGTGTTCCTAAACAAACATTAAAGTTGATTTTACCTTACGAATGCCATTTAATTTTATATGTTTACTATCCCGAAACTTTCAAACAAATAGACATATCAATCTATAAATGTCACACCTTTGGACCAAGATGTCACTACCAAGATATATAATATCACTTCTATGGACGTAATGTCACATCCATAGATACACATTTTTTTTATACGCTAATATCTAGACTTAAAAATAGTTCTGAGCTCGGTAATTATTTTTTTTGGTGTAGCTATAGCATGTACGATCGTCATGAAATATTTTTTTAGTAAAATAACTGGTTAACCCATTTTAAGAATTTTGGACCGTAAATTTAAGAATTACCCAAATATTAAACTACCAATACTGAAAGAACTCCAACTACAAAAAGGAAGAACTGTTTTCTCTTACTTTTTTTTAAATAAAATTCAATAATGAAAAGATTGGAAAGATTCCATTAGTTTTCATACACTTGCCTACTAACATCAACATAGTGTGTACATCAAACTTTGACTGAATTTTATTAAACCAATTTCTTTTAAAACTTTGAAATAATGACAAAAGGTCTCACAACACTGGTCGCATACCAACTATTGTGTAGTCTATTGTTCCTAATGAAGCGTATAGGAACAAACTTGGTGCTTTGTTACCCAGTGACTCGCTTTTATGGTATCATAATACCATAGATAATAATACCATGAGTGCCAATGGTACCGATTCATAATTTAAAAAAAAAACACCGTAGTAAAGATGACAGTGGAGATTTTGATTGGAAAGATCACGATCATGTCAAAACTTATGGTTACTTTTTCTTTTTGTTTGTGTGCGTGATGGGATGTCAAATATACAGGGTGTAAAAAAAGAGCCGCGTTATTTTAAACCACGTAATGTGTTATTGATCCACAACACAAACCACACATAAAATAAAATATATAAAAATATTTAAATGTTAATAAATTCGTAAAATAAAATAAGTAAGCTAACCCTAGTCACGTGCTCTGCGGCGTTCGTGACTGGTACTCTGTGCTGCCTTGCCAGCTGTAGGGTACATGACAACAGTTGGCCTACTTTTTTCTGGTTTACGAATTAAATTAAAAAAATAAGTATTTTAAATTATTTTATTTAATGTGTTGTATGTCACTAATAAATTACTTGGTGTAAAGGAACGCAGTAATTGTTTACACACGCTGTATATTGATAGAAAAATCAGTAATTACTTTGACTCCACTTAATGACGGTATTCTATACCTATCTGTACGCTTGCTTGGGAAATATTAGAGGAATGGTCTACTTTTAATGACTATTGGTTAGCCTAGTAAGCGCCAAAACAGTGAATGATAGAAAAAGATTTACAAAAATTAAAATATGATGACACAACAAAATAGAACCTTTTATCCCTTAGCTAATAAAATGAATTAATTTATTCCATGCTGGACTGGGAGAGATAGAAAAACATAGAATGTTGAAGCTGCCCTTCCTCCCGGGCATGCTGTTGAAGTCAGCAAAAGGGACTCGAGGGTTACAGTGTATTGTAATTTAGGCGATGGGCTGACAACCTGTCACTAAAGCAATACATATTACAATCTAAAATTGTCCTCAATTTTTGTCAGACGTGGCGAAAGCGCCTTTTAGGAGGCGTTAAACGCTCTGCCTACCCCGTAAGGGATAAAGGCGTGATTTATGTATGTATGTATGTCTAATGAAATGAAAATTCACGAAGATATTGTGAGCCTCCTTGGGCCAAAGTGATAAGATAACCTACCTTTACTTTACCAAACAAAAACTAAAGAGATTTAAGTTTTTCCGAGCAAATATTATTATATTACCAAGAAAAATGTTGGAGCTTTTCGGCTTACCTCGGGAAAGTCAGCTTTTTCATCTTTTAGTGGCAAATGAAATATAAAGTCGGAAGTTCGACCCTTCCATCTAAATTTGCTCGTATTTTTAGCAGAAAATGTGGTTTTGCGGTCTCAGCGGTTGCTTTTCGGTAAATTGAATGCCCTTCAGCGAATTTTTTAATCTAATTTGCCCAAAAAGAGAAATGTCACTAGATGGATGTAATTTAATTTATGTGCAAAATCAAATACTAACAGTCAAAATACCTAATACATAGCCTGGCTTGTGCTAAGACTAGGTAGTTTTTTATATAGATCTTTTTCTTGCGATAAGCAAAGAGGTTACTACGGTTAACATACATACATATAATCACGCCTTTATCCCTAACGGGATAGGCAGAGCTGAAACGTTCCGCCACGTCTTACAAAGTTTTGACGGTTATTCAAGTTAGATTATTTTGTAGGCATATTGCTGTAGTGACAGGATGTCAGTTAATCGCTTGAATTGCTAGGTTTCCTCGGATCCCTTAGCTAGATTTTACAGCATGCCCACGAGGAAATTCAGCTGGTACATTTAATAAAGAACTAAAAGAAATGTTAGATTTATCAACTCATCGTCTTTTAGCATCAGTATAACCCTCCATTTTCTTTCCTTAAAATATTCTGTGTACCTTAATTTAGAGCCGAAAAAAAAGCATAGCAAACGAACCAAAAAACAAAAATTATGCAAAGAAAAGCTCTCACAAATAGGTAATAGAATAACCTATTTTACTTTACCAACTTGTTTCTCCAGTCCCTTCAACGAATACCTGTTACTATCTGATCCTCCCCTACCCCCTCAGCACATTACCCTCCCCCCGGAAACGCCCTCTCGGAAACGTTTTGCCTTAGAAATATTCCTTTTTATACCATTTTCATTTCGGAGGATTTGAGCATTGCACACGGAAAATTTGTAAAGGACCGCTTTTTGGACGCGTTGGTAAATAATATCGGTTAATACCAGGCTTATTGCCGTTGCTAGGTGAAACTTTTTGTACCTTAAAGCCGGTTTTATTCATAAGGATGAGCTAGTGGGGCGAGGAAGAAAGAAAATGAGTTTTCCGTGAATAGGCGGCGTTATGAGGACACGTCCATTATTGGATGAAGTCAACTCAGCTGTGAGCTTCATCGTAGCGAGCGAGATTAAAAATAATCGAATGCCAGGATTTAGGTTCTTAGCTCTGAGCTTTTACGGAAAGATTTTTGTTATTTGTTTTGTCTATATTTGAGATATTTGGCGCCTACTTTAATATTTTTGCGTTTATAAACATGAAAATAATGAAGACTAAAAATTTTATCGAGTGGGATTTTATCAACAGCTAGATTGTTAATGTTATGTTCTTTATATTATTGTCCTCATTGTTCTTTATTGTAACTTTTTCTATTGTCTGTACCATTTCCTGTATCTGTTTTGTGTCAGTCAATAAAAGTTTTAATCAATCAATAAGTTATTGAATTAAAAATGTAAACCCAAGGATCGAGGGTCGTGAGATTAAATCCATTCATATTAAATACATATTTTCTTTAATGTTTTTTTGAAAATATTCATTCAATCATTATTACGCACCAATAAAGCGTAGTTATAAGCAGATAAAGCTACGCACTATGGCTACGCACAATATCTTTATATATAGTGGCTAGTTATATACCAATAGTGAAGAACAAAGCTTCTGTTAAAGTAATTACGGAGTGACCTCGCTTCGACAAAACAGCGCAAGATGGCGGCTTGTCCGTGACGTCACTTCCGGGGCGACAAATACCCACCGGAAGGAGCCGCTGGTCAGAGGGAAACAACAAAGTTGGACGGAAAATAAAGGATCTTGGTTGAAAATAGAAAATATGAGCGTTTTTGAGAAATGTCTGTATAAAACGGATACGAATGGGTGCACGCACAAGCTGTCATACATTTACTAGGAAAGCCAAATCGGATACGAATTGGATACGAACCGAATTCGGAGCAAAAACATGAACACAAACGTCTCATAATATGACATAATCACTACATAGTATAAAACAAAGTCGCTTTCTCTGTCCCTATATCCATATGTATGCTTAGATCTTTAAAACTACGCAACGGATTTTGATGCGGTTTCTATTAACGGATAGAATGATTCAAGAGGAAGGTTTATATGTATTATTTATGCATAATTTAGTAGAGAAACACTGATGATTCCCGTGCGAAGCCGGGGCGGGTCGCTAGTATGTAATATTTCTTTGACGGTATTTGACATCTACTCGGTGTAAAAAATATGCCGGCCATCTTGATTTCTTTGAATGCATCGCCTTTTTTCATTCTTCAGGCCCATTAAAAAATAAATTCTTAAAAAATATTACCAAGTCCCTTTGTAGTAATCAGAACTTCCCATAGAAGGCGTAATCAAACTTTTTTTATACTTCCGTCAGTCGGGGAGAAGAATTGCGGACTCCATAAATCTCGCCGGTTGTTTTTGCGCGGATAACTTCACCTGCCTGTATATAGCTAGAATACAGGGTGTTGCGAAAGTCAGGAAGTTATAAAGGGTTATTTTGATAAAGGTTTTTTTGGTACTATAGGCATTGAGAAGGATCCTTGCTTTTCCGCCCATTCATGCTTGAATTAGGCGGCAAACAGCGAACAGTTTGCTGTATTCTTTCATGTTTACATGCTTTTTGGTAGGCTCCCTCTATTGTTGACTCTCTTTCGATCTACTCTGTTCTAGGCTAGAATGAAGATCATCGCACATAATAAACTGACAATGGAACTGATTGTGTTTCTGAAATTTTTTTGAATAACATTCATGGACCGTGCGACCTCAATATTTCGTTATAAAGTACAAAAATATTTCACAAATCCGGTAAAATGTACTCTGCGGTAAAGCCAGGGATGAACGTCACTTCTCTTCAGAATAAATACATGGGATGAAGCCATCAGTCCGTGAGTCCGTCCACGGGGACCGGGCGGATAACACCGTGTCCCACTACGGGAAATCTTTATTGGCAACATGGCATGTGAGGGTGGCTGCAAATTTTTTGTTAACTTCGTCGACACTTTGATCGACAGGTCTCCCCGCGGGAGTAAGAAAAAATAGAGTGAGAAAGTTACTGTTAAGATCCATTATGTAATGAATGAAACGTTTAAATAGAGTTTTAACGTGATTCTATTTAAAAAGTATCTTTTTGCTGTACAATCCTTTAAAGATAAAGATATTTATTCGCAATAAATGTAGTAAAATACAGATGTTCATTATAATTAGGTATCATACATTTAGATTAAGCTTTCCTAATCTAGGATTGGGTCTGGTTTCCCTTCTGGGTTGCGGAGGTCAGATGGCAGTCGCTCTGTATAAAAACCAGTACCCTCGTTCAATCACCTAGATTAGGTAGCCGACACCCATCAGATACGGGAAAAGGCTAGGGAGATGATGGCATTTAGATTAAGCTCAATCACGCATTTTTTTTTGTATCTCTTTATAGCTTCTAGATACCTAAGCTCGCTCTATCGTAGTTTCTTTCTCTGCCACAGGCTTCAGAGTATCGCAACCTTTCCAAAAAAATTAACACCCAGTGTGGCCATCCCCGTGGATACCTCCACGGAGCCGACAGGAAAACTACCTTTGATTTATTGTAGCAAAAACCCCGGTGAAAGAATACCGGGTCTTTTGTTTGTTTCAACGAACGACATCGAACGATAAGACAAGTTTCCCCCTAAAATGGCGTCTTACTTTATTATCTGGAATTATAGGGAAAGTTTGATAAAACATTTTGTTCCGTGCTTTGGAAAGACATCTTGGAATACATGAATTAAATGTATCAGAAAACTATTCACGTAAATAGTACCGCCCGGGAAAAGAAGTAACTGATATATTTTATGTAATTTCCTAAGTCCAGCTTCGTTACAACCTAGTGTCTAGAGTCAAAAGCAAATCCCATTTCTAATAAAAAAGAAAAATATATTTTTTATTTCCTATTTTCTGTGATGTCACATGAATATGACTTCACCTACCAAATTTACCACAAATACGCCACCAAAATGAGAATCTCTATGAATTCAGCTCAATTTTCCGTCTTCAAAGAGCAAATTACATATTTCATAGGAAGCACTTCCCTTCTGATTTACTGTCTACATAGTGCGGTCGACGCGATATGGAGTCAGTTTTGCACTCCGATGGGTTTATATGCTTCCGCCCCTCTTTTCCCGTCATCACTGTAAGGGCTGAAACCGGCTGAGCAAAAACGGATACAAAATATTGCCTGGGGTTCTTCGGACTGAGAAAACAAGTCATAGTACGGAGATAGGTATGTAAGAAGTTTCTGTGTCTATCTGTTTCACGCATAAACGGCATTTTTTTTAAAATAATACTTCTTCTTCTTCTGTCTATATAGTCTATGGACTCGATGAACCCTGGTGACAATTTTTTTTTTAAACCGCCTATTAGCACAACTAACAGGTCGCTGTGTGTTGATAGTGGTCGTTACACAAAACCATGTCAGGCCTCTATCAAAGACAGCGACCGGGACCGACGACTTAACGTGCCCTCCAAAGCAAGAAATCATTTTCTTTTCGGACAATCAGGAGATTCAGCCTGCAATGTCCTACCCAAACTGGGGAAAAATTCACAAAGTGATAAATTCTCAAATATCAACTTTGTGTTTTCCCCCCTGGGAAACGAACCCAGGACCTCCGGATCGGGAGTCCATAATAATATTTATTCTTCTTCTATAGATTCGACGGCAAGTCAGACCTAATCTCAAATTTCTCTATCCCAGTAGTCGGCAACTCTCGCCGCATCTTCTGTGGCTTGCATTAATTGCGCTTATAATATTAACACTTATTTCGAAATACGGAAGATGCGATGAAAATAGTTTAGCGAATAGCTGACCGCGCAAACAGATAGACAACGAACGCTACCATGAAAACCCTGATCTAGATCAGCTTAAATTTTAATGTGATAAAGACGAACTTGTTTACAAATCTCACTCTCGTGTATTGCATGATCTTCAAAGTGAGTAGCATAGCAGTTATGAGAGTGGCACGTGTCACGTCACATTTGTTACAGAAACGCGAACAGACACTGCGTAGCATACTGCTACGAGAATTGGATCAGAATGAGATTCTTTTAACCGACTTCAAATAAAAATATATGTGGAGTCTCTCACTTCATCGTGAACTTTGTTTTTTGGTGATGAATTTCTTGTTGACGGGTGTCTAAGGCTCATATTTAGGAAGCCAACTCAAACTTGATAGCGATATTAAATATGGATTTGACATGCCTGTTTGTACTGAAATGACATTTCTGATGCGAACTCAAACTCGCTGTCACTTAGAGAGCTGATTACAAATGCGGCCCTAGGGCTCGTGTTTTTAAAGCGATTTCAAAATTAAGAGGTATATTATGGATTTGACAGGCCGATTTGCACTGAAATGAATTTTTGTGATACGATAGAACTAAAACTTGCTGTCCATCTGAAGTGATGATTATCAAAACGGTTGTAAGTCGGAGATGATACAGACAGATTTGATGATGAAGCAAGGTGATTTTGCTGAAGAGAAGCATTAAAAACACTGAAGAGAGAAAAGCAAATTTCTTTTTTCTTTTCCTGCCAAAACTTTCTTCTGATAGTTGTTCAGTTTCGTTGACTGAGCAACCCCTATCAGTTTGCGGGACGCTGTCTCTTATACCCCGTATAATAACTATAGAAAAAAAAAATGCTTTCATGCTGGACTGCATGGAAGCAATAGAGAAACATAGATTTTGCCAGCTGCATCTCCCGGGCATGCTTTAAAATTCTGCTAAGGAATTCGAGGGTTTCAGTATATTGTAATTTAAGCGATGGGCTGTCAACCTGTCACTACAGCAATAATATGTATGTAAAAAATACATGAACAATTGAATAACAATTCCAAAAAAAACTTAAGAATCTAAATTCAAACAAAACATTTTGCGGATGTTTAGCACTCACAATGCTATTTTTATTTCATATAATATGAAATATGAATTCGTTTTTGGCAGGACTCGAACCTGCGTCTCTGGAATGCCGGTCCATCACTCTATCAACTGAGCTACAGAAACGGTAGCAGGACTGACGAATTTATCATAGTCTTTCTTATGCATACGTCATAGCGGCGTTAGTTTCTGCAGCTCAGTTGGTAAATTGATGGCCCGGCATTCCAGAAACGCAGGTTCTAATCCTGCTATAAACGAATTTAATATTTTCTTTCTTTCATATTATACAAACAAAATACGCATAGGAAGCGTTATTGCATCGCTAACACGTTGGCTGCCGCTCAATGCTCAATATCGGAGTGCGATCCGTCAAGCGTGACATGACAGCACACACTCTTTCAGTTTCACCCCTACATTATAAAGGGTGTGGATTTAATACATACATACATACATATAATCACGCCTTTATCCCTAATGGGGTAGGCAGAGCGCAAACTACCCAAACAAAGGTCGTCCCGCCACGACTGACAAAGGTTTGAGGGATATACATACATACATATAATCACGCCTTTATCCCTAATGGGGTAGGAAGAGCGTAAACGACCTAAACAAAGGTCAGAGTTCTCAAGCGGCCAACGTTTAGCATTGATCTCTGATAAGGCTTAACGACTAATATCTACGGTATTAAACGATATTAACTGGGACCAACGGCTTAACGTGCCTTCCGAAGCACGGAAAAAGCACCAAATAGAAGTACATATTAAATTCGAAAACTGGTGGAATTCAAACCACGACCTCCTGCTCAGGAGGCAGGGGCCCTATCCACTACACCACCCTGTATAAGAAGTTGCTGTTCCGGGAAAATCGCAAGAGGAATTTTTCACTCCAGTTATTGAGGAAACACTGCGATCGTCTCTCGCTGTTGTTTCAGCAAATTCACCAAGTTCGCTCACGTTTTATTAACATTATATTGAGTTCAATTCTGTATACCACATGCTAAGGCTGAAAGTAGGTAAAACAGTTCTATCATTTTCGTGCAGCAACACACAGGCGTCTTACTTACTTATGTTTGCTAGGACCTCAAAAATCCTGTGTACAATAAACTGTTAAATAAACAAATAAAGGAGAAAGGAGTCAGTCATAATGTATAATATCATGCTTATCGTATACCTCACGAGTGACACGGGGGTTCAGAACACAAAGGAAATGTTCCAAGCATTTTAACAGTTAAAAGGGGCTTCCATACCTCTTTGTCTTTTGCGCTTCACGAGGCTCCATCCTTCGCTTTTTGCGGTTTGCGGAGTCGAGGGTATTCAGGACTTGGCAGAGATTTATCACTTCACATTCGCTATTCCCGTCGAAACGTCAATTTATATTATTTTTGCATGAGAAATGAAAGGAAATGTCTATCATAATGGAAGCTTTCCATATTCTGTTAGAGTGACATTTGTAGAGAAAGTCACGCTCTTTGTTCCTATTAGCAAAGTATATTGGAAGTTGCAAAAACTTTAAGAATGCATTGGGCTCGATTCTATATTTCCAGCTAAAATTTATTTGTCACTTTCAGATCAGAAACATTGGAAAAAGACAAGAGATTTATTCTCTCCGGTTTTTGATTTATAGTCGGTGGTTTTATGCGTTATCTGTAATTTTTATCCGCCGTCACATGATATGGCGGATAAAATTGACAGAAATACTGGGGACACGTGCAAAAGCGCGTCATAATCTAGCGGACAAAGTGTGTAACCGTAGACTATAAATCGCCTGCCCTTTTTCCAATTTTATTAGTTTTAAAGTGACAGATAGATTTTAATTTTAGTTTTAGCACATTAGATCAAAGATCCAGAAAGAAGACAAATTATCGATTCTGTAGCATTTCCCTGTATTGAAACTACAATATATACAAACTACAAGTCAAACCGTTAGATCTATTTTCAAAAATATCGTAAACACGTTATTAGATACACCTTTGAACACAAAGAAACAAAAATATCCGCATGCAAAGACGTAAATCAAGTAAACGAAACGAAAGCCACATCAATGAGGTGAACGCAAATTATTCAACAAACAGAATCTGAAAATACAGGGTATAAAAGAACACAGTATTGTTTTACATCTTTAAAGTTTAAAACACATTTTCTACTGATGACACCAACAATCTTTTTTAAGGCACAAAAATTGTAACTTGAAACATTATATTTTTGCCTTCTTTTGATTTTTTTTTTGAGTTATAATTTTGAGACAGTTGTTTGAACAAGGGGTTAAAAGGAACGCAGTACTTATTTTTACACCCTGTATACCTCGACTCAATCTGCTTCGAATAAGCGATCAATGGAAGAAAAACAAGCATGAAATAGATGCGTCTATAGAAACTGCAGATCAAAGAAAGAAGTATAGGAGATCAAACAGAGTAGTGTGGTGCGAACCAAGCGAGGCCTCTTGTAAACATATAAATTAGGCCGCGAGCATGCGGTTCCTGGTTGATACTACTGATGCTGCCATGTTTTACTGAGCTCTGACTTTATCTACTCTATATTTTGAGGATTTTTAGCACTCACAATGCTGATTTTATTTAATACAATATGAAAGAAAGAAAATAATTAATTCGCTAGATGTCGCTAACGTCGCTATGACGTGTGCATAAGAAAGCCTACGATAAATTCGTCACTCCCGCTACCGTTTTTGTAGCTCAGTTGGTAGAGTGATGGGCCAGCATTTCAGAGACGCAGGTTTGAATCCTGCTAGAAACGAATTCATTATTATATTTCTTTTATATTATACTAATTCTTCATTTTAGTATTTTTGCCATTGCTTGCTTTCCTACTTTTCCTTTTCTTCGTCCTTCTCTAGGTATAGTGTAAAGCGGGTTTAAGACCCAGAGTTTCCATGGGATGCAATTTAGGTTGGCTGATACTTATATACTGGACTGGGAGAGAAAGAAAAACATAGAATGTTCCAGTTGCCCTTCCTCCCGGGCATGCTGTAGAAGTCAGCAAAAGGGATTCGAGGGTTACAGTGTATTGTAATTTAGGCTGACAACCTGTCACTACAGCAATACACATTACAATCTAAAATAGCCCTCACTTATGTCAGACGTGGCGAAAGCGCCTTTTAGGAGGCGTTTTACGTTCTGCCTACCCCGTAAGGGATAAAGGCGTGATTTTTTATATATATATATATATATATGATACTTATAATTATGTGATATTAATATGCTTCTCTTTGGGGCTAAAAATACTTTTCTTGAGTTATGATGCTCTGATATCCCATTAAGTAAGTATATACACGTACCTTGTTTTACGTATATTATGTATTGTTTTGCCCTTTACAAGAATTTGAAAAGCTATGATTACTCTATTCTCATTGATTATTTCTTGGCTAAAATCAATAAACCATGTCAAGGCTCAACTTACACTGGCCTCTATCAGTTTCACGGGTACGGTTCGTGCTCGCTTCTGCTAGTTTTTATGTCCAGACCTTGAGTGAAGACCTACTCATTACTATTGAGACGGCCAAATACACACCTACATCTATACTTATAGTTGTTGCTACTGTGTGTTTTATTTTGAACAGTCACGTACATTTCCCTAAGTTAACTACTGACCTGCTAACTGTTATGGCGACGAATTTAAACGAAGCTGGAGCGGGCTATAAACAAAAATAGAATTTACTTGCAACTTACATACACGACTATATCCCTAATGGGGTAGGTAGAGCGTGAACGACCTAAGCAAAGATCGTTCCGCCACGTCTAACAAAGTTTTGAGGGTTTTTTAAGATAGATTTGTAGGTATATTCATATAGTGACAGGTTGTCAGCCCTATGACAATATACTGAAACCCTCGCTCTCTTAGCTGGTTTTTACAGCATGTCCGGGAGGAAATGCAGATGGCACATTCTATATTTTTCTCTCGCTCCCAGGCCAGCATGGAAGCATAGTTGCAATTTATCTTTCACCCGTTGTACATTTTATAGTAGGTCAACGTTTTAACACATTTTTTACTAACTTTTTTTATGATAAAGTAAAACTTTGGATGTTTCTTGTTATGCAGATGAATATAAGAAACCGGAAAACTAGTTTAATTGTTTTAATTAGAATTTGGTATAAGTCTATCTATCTGTATTAAATTGAGCAAAAGATAAGAGAAGATTACTTTTATTTACTATTTTATGAACATAGAAACGATTATTATTCTATCACATAGAAACATAATGAAATGACCTGTGGAAATGACAAAATCAAAGACAACAAAGCCACAACAGGCACTGTTTGTTCAAAGTTATTTTACGTCAATAAACGCTTCCGCTTCTGCTGCAGCTTCCGCTGCTCCAGTATTCGCAGTCTAATTCTCCTAGCAACATCGTAAATTAACTTCTAAATTGCTGCCAAAAAACTTGCTAACCTTGACCAGTTAAAAACATCTACTGGTTAAATAGAAGGTATTGTGTACTTAACTGGGCAATATTCGCGGATATTTTGCGTTGAATAATAATACCTATGTTATGTTCATTTGTAGTTTATTTTCAATTAATTTTATTAATGAGCTCGTGGATTCAGTTATTGTACATTTAATATTACCTATTCATATTATTTGCAATTAAGTATTTACTCAAATTACATGGGATCAAAATATTGCTAGGGCAATTGCTTTGATTAATTAGGGCAGATTTTGATTCGTACCTTCATGCAGTCACGCCTTTATCCCTAACGGGATAGCTTGAGCATCAGCAGCCTTTCAAAATCAGTCGTCATTCATTTCTGTTAAAACTTATTTATTATTCCATTTAAACTTCTCAGTATTACGATCCAAACACGCTTATTTACTGGTGTCTACCCTACCAAATAGAAACAACAACACAAAGTCATTGTCCCCCGCCGGGAATCGAACCCGGGATCTCTGGGTCGTGAGCCCATGGCTCAGACCGCTAGACCACGGAGGCAGTTGATATATGTATGTATGTACTAAAGAGCAAGATAGGTAGGAAAGTAGCATGTCGGTAGCAACGCCATACCTAGGTTGCAAATTAGTTCTGTGTAAGGGTACGGTTGCAATTTATGTGCTCTGTTGAAACAGGTTTCAATTACCGGGGGGTCCTGGGGGGTCAGGGGGGTCCGGGAGTGGGGGTCGCAGCGGACATCGCCCAATTACTCTCGTTACGTGACACCAGCTGAAAAAATGCACAGCTGGGAAAAATCCAACCAGTAATTTATCCTTGTAAAAAATTCTATGAAGTGGTGACGAATGCTGGAGATATTTTGATATCCATTGCTTCAAGTTCTACATTCGTAGCCTTATTTAAAGTAACAAGAACAATCTTCGTCTTGTCATGTGGGTTTTGAGCCGACCGATCCGATCAACCCTGGTGGCAGAATTTTTAAACCGCCCAATACATATAATCACGTCTTTATCCCTTACTTCCATGCTGGCCCGGAAGTGAGAGAAATACTTCCATGCTGGCCCGGAAGTGAGAGAAAATCAAAGAATGTGCCAGCTGCTTTTCCTCCCGGGCATGCTGTAAAAACCAGCTAAAGGATCCGAGGGTTTCAGTATACTGTAATTTAGGCGATGGGCTGACAACCTGTCACTACAGCAATATACCTAGAAATCTATCTTAAATAACCCTGAAAACTTTGTCAGACGTGGCGGAACAACCTTTGAGTCGTATGTTTATCACTAATGGGGTAGGCAGATCGTAAACGACCTAAACAAAGGACGTTCCGCCACGTCTGTTTTTGAGGGTTATTTAAGATAGATTTGTAGGTATATTGCTGTAGTGACAGGTTGTCACCCCATTGCCTAAATTACAATATACACTCATATCCCTTAGCTGGTTTTACAGCATGTATGGAAAATCCTATCAGTACAACCAATAAAATAGGACTCTGACATGGTTTGTGTGTGGTCGTACACTACCAAAGAGCGACCGAGATCGACAATTTAACGTGCCCTCCAAAGCACGAAATCTTTTTTCTTTCAGACAATCTATTGATTCAGCCTGCATTGTCATAACCAAACTGGGGAAAATATCATAAAGGGATACCGGATGTAAGAAAACAAACTGTCAAAGAAACTGAAAAACTTTCATCGGGAAATTCTTTCAGGAGATGGAAAATTAACCTTCACATACAAAATGATCAACGCAATCAGACAGTTTATATGGAAAACTATATTTTATTCTTTTATTTCCTGAAAAAGAAATCCTGGTGAATGTTGTTCAGTGTCGTTGACTGAGCAACCCCTAACCGTTTGCGGGACCTTACATCCCGTATATTGCTCCCCTGGGAATCGAACCTAGGACCTGCGGATCGGGAGCCCATGGCTCAGACCACTAGACCACAAAGGCAGTTAAAAAGAGCAATGTATAAAGTTGTGTAGAGTCGCTCAAAATGAGCTTTTTTTTACACTCAGTCAAGTAAATTGCGGTGGCTACAGTTTTCCAAGGCTACATGAGCTTTATGATGATTAGCTATCAACTAACACATTTGCGGCGCAAGGAGGCTTCTGGGAGAAGCGTAATATTAATTTACTTTGTATGTAGTTTATCTCATGTCCCTAAGGAAATATAATAAATTTAAATCATTACTTTTTTACCAATGGGGAACATAAACCACGTTATCCTTTCTGATCGTTGGTAATGCACGTTGTCTATCAAATAATTTGAAAAGAATATTATTATTATGAGATAGTTTCTATGACATTGATTTTTTTACCATTTACTTGTCTGGCTTACGATAATACCTACCTCCGTAGCCTACCTCCAATTAGACTTTATTCCAAGCAGCTTTCTGTGTTCCTTAATAGGAAATAAACTTCTTCTTCTTCGCGTCATTGATCCAAATGATGTTAAACTTTCCCCTGCCAATATTTAGGCTCGTATTTTTGAAGCGATCTCAAACCTGAGAGCAATATTAAGTATGGATTTGACAGGCCAGTTTGTACTGAAATGACATTTGTGATACGAACTCAACTCGCTGTCACTCTTGAGAACTGATTACAAATACGGCCCTTAGTGACTATGACGCTATCACGCCAGATTTAGTTCAGTAATAAACTAAAATAACTTGATAAAGTGAGCTTACCACAGACAGAACTTACCAAAAAGCCTCAAAGCGTGTATTTCCAAAACCGTCAGATGTCACGGTCAAGTTAAGGTGAACTGAAGTAAACAGTCAAAACAAAATATCATCGCAACTAAGATCGCAACAGAGTCTATGTAATAAACAGCGCCTGTTGTGTCTTTTTTCTTTGTGTTTGTAATTTTTATGTCGTTTATACATACATACATATAATCACGCTTTTATCCCTAATGGAGTAGACAGAGCGTAATCGGCCTAAACAAAGGTCGTTTCGCCACGTCTGACTAAGATTTTACGGCTGTTTAAGATAGATAGGTATGACAGGTTGTCAGTACATCACTTAAATTGAAATATACAGAAACCCTCGGATCCCATAGCTGGTTTTTACAGCGTGCCCGGGAGAAAATGCAGCTGGCACATTATATGTTTTTCACTCGCTCCCAGTTCAGCATAAAAGAAATTTCGTTTATTGTGTACAATTGTTAAATAAATAAATAAGTCCTAACTACAAAACAAAATACGTCCACGCACTGCATTAAAATTCTTACAATACAAATCAATCTGACGTACGCAAACTAAAAATATGTTGACGTCCACACGTGTTTTAGTTGATTGCATTTCGGATCGTTCGGTGCATGAAGCGATCATCCATGATATGACACGGGGTTGGCCTGGTGCCAAGGAAAAGGACTCGTGCACCTATTACGAACTTAGCTGTAATTTTGCATTCAAAAATTATTTTATATCATCATCTCCCTAGCCTTATCCCGTATCGTACGTAGGGGATAGAACGAGGGTACTGGTTTTTACACAGAGCGACTGCCATCTGACCTCCGCAACCCAGGGGAACCAGGACCCAATCCTAGATTAGGTTAGTGTTTTCAAGCCACCAATGTTTAGCACTGGCCTCTGAAATGGCTTAACGACTAATATCTACGGTATTAAACGATATTTACCGGGACCAACTGCTTCAAGTGCCTTCCGAAGCACGGAAAAAGCGCCGAATAAACTTACATATTAAATTCGAAAACGGAAAAACATATTGGTACGTGGTGGGATTCAAACCATGATCTCCCGCTCAGTAGGCAGCGGCCTTATCCACTACACCATCGGGCTCTCTGAAAATTATTTTACATACGTACATAAATATTCCCTAATGGGGTAGGCAGAGCGTAAACAAAGGTCTTTCCGCCCCGTCTAACAAAGTTTTGAGGGTTATTTATGATAGCTTTGTAAGTATATTGTTTCGTCTTAGCGAGAGGATTCTCGAGTCCGTAGATCCGATGTATATTGCTGTAGTGACAGGTTGTCAGCCCATCGCCTAAATTGCAATATACTGAGACCCTCAGATCCCTTAGCTGGTTTTTACAGCATGCCCGAGAGGAATTGTGCTAGCCAATTTTATGTTTTTCTTTCGCTTCCAGGCAAGCATGGAAGAATTCTTTTACGGATGTGTTAATTCATAATGTTCTCAACACCTAATATTTAAATCTTAACCATAGTTTGTAGTTCAACTTGACTACTCATTGACATTAATTGATCATTAATTTCTCGTACAAATCTATCTTAAATAACCCTCAAAGCTTTGTCAGACGTGGCGGAACGACCTTTGTTCAGGTCGTTTACGCTCTGCCTACCCCATTAGGGATTAAGGCGTGATTGTATGTATGTATGTATGTTAATTTCTCGTAAAGCACTATCAAACTGGGAGCAATATCAAAATGTGATGATTTCAATGTCATGTCATGTCTTCCTTTAAAAAATCGTAGAAAGGTTGAGGAGAAGAGAAATAGGGAAAGTCTTCGACGGACCAATTTGAATCAAGTATAGAAAAATAAATTTTAGGAAATGAAAACCTTGTCTCATGCTGGACTGTGGGCAAAAGAATAAAATAGAATGAGTCAGCTGCGTTTTCTCCGGGGCATGCAGTAAAAATCAGCTAAGAGATCAGAGGGTTTTAGTATATTGCAATCTTGGCGATATGCTTACAACCTTTGACTACAACAATCTACAGATCTATCTTAAATAACCCGCAATACTATGACAGACGAGGCGGAACTTCCTTTCTTTAGGTCTTTTACGCTCTGCCTGCCCCATTAGGGATAAAGGCGTGATTATATGTATGTAAATTTTCTTCTATTCTAGAAAAAAAAATCGGGAGATGAAAACATTGACGAAGGCGCAAAAAGAATAGCAGTTACTCCACGAACGGCAACGTAGTTCTCAAAGATGATGATTGACGCAATAGATTCATCTTCGCCTAATCTTTTCATAGTTCATTGAGCGTAAATTAGTAGAGCCAACATGGACACGTGTCTTACCGACAGGGTTTTATATTCGGTAATGTACGACACGAGGGTGGAAGTGTGCCAACAGTAGACCAGAGCCAATGCAAGCAATGGTGCATTCAGGGCTTTTAGGGACGGATTCAGGGAAGTTGATGATAAATAGTCACGCTTTTATCTCTGATGGGGTAGGCAGAACGTAAGCGACCTAAACAAATATCGATCAGCCACTTCTGACAAAGTTTTGAAGATACATTTGTAGGTATATTGCTGTAGTGACAGGTTGTCATCCCAGCCTAAATTGCAATATCGTCGGATCCCTTAGCTGGTTTTTACAGCATGCCCGAGAAGAATTGCAGCTGGCACATTCTATGTTTTTCTCTCGCCAGCATGGAATGCGTCTACCTTTAGTTACAGAAAATCAACCCACGCTTTTAAGTAGTACACTAATCAAAATAAGTTACAGTGTAGGTACTGTCAGATACTTATTTTAAAACAAATTGAACTTCTTTATCATAAGTAATAAGTTAATAACTTCTTTTATTGTTCCGAGAAAATAAAGCTTTCATTAGCGTCAGCCAAATTTTCATCAAAATAAATTTCCTGTCCTCGTTATTTAGTAATTGGGGTTCTCCATTTACCTTCATTCTTTCTAATAAGTTCTGCGACGCCAAACTTTTAGCAAGTCTTTTTTAAAAAGAGGCCACTAAATATATACTTTAACATACAAAATGCAATGGTTAAAAGAAAACACATAAAAGAAAGTGAGTAAATAAATTGAAAATAAACTTAAGTCTGAGACATTAAATATTAAAGACAAAAACAAGTTCGATATTCCCAAATTGTATTAGCTTCGTGTCTGCATTGTGACGTCATCAGCTGTAGTCTGTCAGTCTACTGATCTTGCATTGGAGTCGATGCCAAAAACTTGTTTTTAAGTGTTCTCATTAATTATCTTGGCTTTCACTAAACACTTTATTGACGCACATCCTAAAATAGTACATACATACATACAAATAATCACGCCTTTATCCCTAATGGGGTAGGCAGAGCGTAAACGACCCAAACAAAGGTCGTTCCGCTACGTCGACCAAGTTTTGAGGGTTATTTATGATAGATTTGTAAGTTTATTGCTGTAGTGACAGGTTGTCAGCCTATCGCCTAAATTACAATATACTGAAACCCTCGGATCCCTTAGCTGGTTTTTACAGCATGCCCAGGAGGAAATGCAGCTGGCACATTCTATGTTTTTCTCTCGCTCCCAGGCGCTGGCCTGGCATGGAAGAAAAAATAGTCCGAGAAGTAAACACATTATTTTGGACGCTTAAATCAAATTTATTGGATCAAAGTGAAAATTTGATTAAATAACATGATTGGATTTATCAAGTTACATGGATTAATTTAATGAACGATATTAATTTTCCGATAACACTTTTAGTGTTTATTCAATTATTACGTGACGCTAAATCTATTAATTTTCAATTAATGAAACAAAAATTCACATTTTCTATAGTTTTATCATATTTTATCAATGAAAATAGATTTTTCATTTTTAACTGTAATTAATTTTAGATTAATTACAATTCAAGAGGTTATGTTTACATTTTCAATTTTAACCGTCTTTCTTATAATTTACTAGTTGTGCCTGCGACTTCGTACGCCCGGTTTGTATGGAAAACACGCAGTGTCGAACATACTGAAAACGCTTCTCCGCGCGTAGGAGCGGGATCTGCTAACCCGTAACCTTGAGTTTAAGTAATGCTTAGTCAAACAAAAAAAGATCCATCAAAATCAGTTAAAACGACCAAAATTCATTTACTCCTACCTCCTAAGTCATGAGGCGTGACTATTTGTGTTGTAACTTTGATTTGAAGTAATGCTCAGTCGAATAAAAAAAAACTATAAAAATCGGTTAAGAAACAGCCAAATTTCAATTTCCCGCCTACTCCCTAAGTTAGGTAGCGTGATTTTAGGTATCCTAAGTTGCAACCCGGGTAACACACGGATAAATAAAAAAAGTCCCATCATAATCGGTTCATTTGTTTTGGCGTGATGTGGCAACATTCAGACAGACAGACAAAAAAAAAATAGTTTTGATATTTATATCGTTAATAATGCCTGCTGCAATATTTTTTTTGTAAAGATATTCAATGTACAGACACGACCCTTCTAGAGATTTATTATATGTATAGATGTGATGAACTCAAGTTTGAAGCTCTGGCATCTTATTTATACGGGGTGTAAGGGACAGCGTCCCGCAAACTAATAGGGTTAGTTCAGTAAAATACACTGAACAACTTCCACCAGGAAATTCTTTCAGTAAGTGATAAAAAATATTAGTTTTTCCATACAAATTGTTTGATTTAGGTGGACATTACTTTTATTTTCACTTCCTCACAGAATTCCTTGGTGGAAGTTGTCCAGTATCGTTGACTGAGCAACCCCTATCAGTTTGCGGGGCACTGTCCCTTACACCCGGTATTCTAACCGAACGCCCTCGCATTTGCCTCAAATATTTCCGCTCAGCCTCTCATTTCTCGTTAAAACTTGCCAAGAGTAACTCGCGAAATAAGTGACGTCATCCGTGGTTAGGAGTGCCCCAGGGCAGCAACTTGGGCCCTTTCCTTCTCCTGATTTGACAGCGACGTGCCTTATCTGCGCCAGTCGACGGAACCACAGACGAAAATAAAAACGACAAGCTTAAGATGGAGTTCAAGATGGGGTTCAGCACAAAAGTAGCTTGTTAGCAAGAAATAACGTACTTTACCAACTGTTTAAGAAGTTGTAAGTGGGCTGATTGGCAATTTATGCATCGTTCAGATAGTTCGCTTTACATTATGATTTTTTGTCGTCATATTTTAAGTTTTTAATTAAAATGAGTTTACTTTTAAAATGGTCCCATTTATTTTATGTTGCCATTTTACAGCTCAAGAGGAAGGAGGGTAAAAACAGGCGCAATCCTTCGGAATTAACTCGACGAGATGGATAAGAAAATTTCGATTATGAATGCAATTGGGCGGACACCCTCCCTTCTCTACCTCCCCTCTACCCCTCTGACATCCGGGATATTAAGGGCGTCGGAAAATTCCCGTGAAGACTCCCTTTGTTTCACTCGTAAATTAAAATAGCGAGCGTCAGGTTGAATGAGCACGATTTTTGTGATGAAAGAGCCAGGAAATGCGGAATGAGATGAGGTGTTTTCATGTTGCGGATTTCACCGTCTATAAGCATGTTTTTTGAGGATTAGCACTGTGTTTGTTAATTGGGTGGTGAGTGAGTTGCTTTGATGTAAAAAAAAACATGAGTTCTCTACAAAAAACTCCGAGAGATACTTTTTTTTTTTTAAATATTTGATAGGCAATCATTTGTCCGCCATCTCACGTCGTCAATTCTTCTTGAAATTCAGTGAATGGTCACAGAATTTACATTTTGAATTATGATGATCAGCCATCACATATTTGCGAACGTATATCGTATTTTATAACGCTTCTAAAGATAAAACTTTAGATTGACAGGCATTAAAATGGAAAAGCTAGAGTCCATCGAACCCGGCTTTCACAATCGATAATCCAATATTCCTGGTTGGGCGAGCGATGCCCAGGTGCATAATAAAGAGTGCATGTCATCGGCCGCAGTACACTGCTCTTGGCAAACTTCCAGCTATAGGGTTCAGCAGACGGGCTGCATAATAGCAGTATCGTTATCTGGTGCAGTTACATTGCAGTGGTCGAGTAGTCATTGGCCGCATGTGCACTGTTCTTGGCATCCGTCCAGTGATTGGGGGCAGTATACGAGCTGCATAAGATCAGTTCAGTTTTTTGGTGCAGTTAGCTTGCAGTAGAAGACTGCAGTCATCGGTCACAGTATGCAAGCGGTACAAACAGACAAACAGAAGTGTTTTGCCTGCATGTACACTGCTCTTGGTAGCCAATCTGCAGATGGACACAAAAAGAAAGTCTTCATGAGAGCAGTTATTGGTTTGTGTAGAGGAAAACTTAAAATTCACAGCATTTGCAGTTAGTCTGTAAAAATCTGAGATTTCGCAGCGGGTGTGAGCAGTTTGCAGTTAGCTCTATAGAGGGATACCTCTATCCATAAAGCAACTGTTTGACGTAACCTATTGGAGAGTGTTATTCAATGCTTCGGTCATATAAGGGGTTCATCAATATGTGATTCTCATTTAAAACAAAAAGAGAAAGATCAGACTGGCCGACGCATCTTCTCCTTTGATAGCTCAATGGATAGAAAGTGACTATTTTTGATGACAATGTGAATGCAATCCCTGCAAAAGTTATTTATCTGTACTCTAATTAATGATAGAGAAACAAAAGAGGTGTAAAGAACAGCGTCCCACAAACTTATATGGGTTGCTCAGTCAACGATACTGAACAACTTCCACTAGGAAATACCTTCAGGAAGTTAAAAAATATATTGGCAAATTCCATACAAATTGTCTGATCGAGGATATGGAAAATACAGTTTACATTTTCACTTCCTGAAAGAATTTCTTTGTATAAATTGTTCAGTATCGTTGACTGAGCAACCCCTATGAGTTTGCGGGTCACTGTCCCTTACACCCAGTATAAAATCGCCAACAGCAAAACCAGCGTTCAATTCCACCTAGCCAAAAGCTGTCATAACTCATAACCTGTCAACTGTCATAGCTTGGACTCTCGACACATTTCTCAGCTAGTCCATCTCACCAGTACACAAGCACACACACATGGCACACACATGCCAAAGCTACCGAAACCCTTCCAACTGCCAAACGTGCCACTCGCCACGTGCCACTCGCCAAACCAAATAAAAAGCCACGCGCGGCTGACATAATTAAATCACTATAATTAGGTGAATCCTAATATAAACTTCTAAATCAATTTACGTATTACGAAATGATCGTAACACGAGTGGTCCAGAAATAAGCGCGATGCACGCGGGAACACTGATATATTCCACTCGTTTGTTGGAGATGATGATGGCTGTAACTTGCGTGGGTGAAATATGCACGGAACCGATTCATTTGTTTATAAAATAAGTTGTCAATTTAGTAGTATTTTTTCCATGCTGGCCTGGGAGCGAGAGAAAAACATGGAATATGCCCGATGCATTTTATTCATTAAAAAAAATACATACATATATATCTTAAATAATCCTCAAAACTTTGTCAGACGTGGCGGAACGACCTTTGTTTATTCCATTAGGGTCAAAGGCGTGACTATATGTATGTATGTAGTAAATTTATGTGACGACTTTCCAACAAAACCAATTCTTTACTTCTTTATGCACTATAGATTTCAGAAGTATGTAATTCTGAAAGAGTGCGGAAAAGAATATTATTGTATTTTGCAGTTTTGTGTGTTTATTTATGCATATCGTTCTACTTATCATGGTCTATTCATCTATCACCTTGTAGACTTATGTCAAGACAAGATCATAATCGCAACATTTTTATAAATATATTTCCATCTCCCTTGTGACAATTAACATATTCCTCCAGCATTCCCAATTTGATCAGCCTGGAAGCGGCGATACGGCATCACTCCACAGAACCACACACGCCGAACACTTGTTTGTTCGAGGTAATAATGCACATAGCATTAGAATCTGTAATGTATCGGGTCTTTTCCACACACCAGAATTTCATAAACAAACTGGAGTTATGCTTCGGGATTTCTTGTTTATATTTTTGAAAAAATATTGAAAAAAAAAAAATGAAAATGAAAAATTGTTTATTGCATAAATCTTACATCTATATAGGATAAGGCTCCCCAGTAAGTAGTCGAAGACACTTGTAATGGAGATGCCTAGATCTATCAATATTATCTTGTATAATGGAATTTCCCGTATTCGTCAATGGACCCGAGATGTTTTTCTTCCAGCAAAGTAATATTATTACTCATACAAAATCATCTGCTATTAAGTTCAGCATTTTGTGACTTTTCAAAGGTACCAGTGCAGTAGAGCCTAGTTTCCTATAGCAGACTAAATATGTACCAGTTTGAAGTGCCTACTTCCATGCTGGCCTGGGAGCGAGAGAAAAACATAAAATGTGCCAGCTGCATTTCCTCCCGGGCATGCTGTAAAAACCAACTAAGGGATCCGAGGGTTTCAGTATATTGCAATTCAGGCGATGGGCTGAGAACCTGTCACTACAGCAATATACCTACAAATCTATCTTAAATAACCCTCAAAACTTTGTCAGACGTGGCGGAACGACTTTTGTCTGGGTCGTTAACGCTCTGCTTACCCCATTAGCGATATGGCGTGATTAAATGTATATTAAAGTGCCTGAACTATTACTTCAAGATAAGCCACATCATAGATCTACAATAGGAAAAATAAATATTTATCGTTAAAAACTTTTAGTCTCAAATTGAGACTTTTGACAAATTCATCTAAAAATGCGTTCGGTCATGCTAATTCACAAAAATAATGAACCAAATATTTGTAATTTTGACACTTAGAGTGCTTTTAGTTTCTATATTTGCGTAAAAAGAATAGAGTTAATTTCTTTGGGTCTTTCTTTCTTGACTCTAGAGACCCGGTATACAGACAGTAGAAAAACACGTTGAATGCCACGAGCCAACATCCTCATTAAATTCCGATGTATCCTGAAGGACCTGATGTATCTTAATGTTGGCAGTAAACAGATTAATCTTCGTTTAACTCTGTAAGGCCTTTATTAACATGTTATTTTATATTCAATGACGATTCAAAATTCCAAGCTTATGTTCAAGTTTCTCAAGTTGATGTTCGTTTGGTTTAAGCAAACATGCTTCTATAATAATTATGTTATCTGGATACAGTTCTTGTCAATATGTACTTCAGACTTTAGCATGTACATAGTACAATACATATTGATAGTTTAAGTGGCAATATGCATGCAAGTATGTCATACTTGGCGGCATCGTTAGTTTGTATCATACATTACTTTTGACATACAACATAAAGTCATCTCGTTAATGATTTTTTCATTAAATTAGACACTTTCTTTTCTGTGTCTGCATTGACGATGAAATGCCTGACAAATCCCTAAAAAAATACATGCATACATACATATTATCACGCCTTAATCCCTAATGGGGTAGGCAGAGCAAAAACGACCTAAACAAAAGTCGTTCCGCCACGTCTGACAACTTTTGAGGGTTATTACAGATGATATAAGTATTATATTGCTATAGTGACGGGTTGTCAGACCATCGCCTAATTTGCAATACACTGAAAACCTCCGATCCCTTAGCTGATTTTTACAGTATGCCCGGGAGGAGATGCATCTGGTACATTCTATGTTTTTTTATCGCTTCCAGTCCAGCATGGAAGAAAAAAATATTTGGGTTTTTATCTCGTTGGACAACGATCGGGTTAGTGTCCTTAGTAAATTTTAACAGAAAAGGACGCTAGTGTATTTTAGTGGATACACATTTTATTAGTTTTTTTTTTTTTTTTTTTTTTAATATATATAGGCGAGCATTTGTCCGCCATCTCACCTGGTGGAAAGTGACGATGCGGACTATGTTGAAGCATACTCACCTATGTAGTGCCTATTCACTCTCGCCTTGAAAAGGCCCAGGTTATATTGTTCCGGAAACAGATCCGCCGGCAGGGAGTTCCACTCCTTAGCCGTTCGCATTAAGAATGTGGAAGCGAACCGCTTCGTGCGAATTTGTGGTATATTCACGACATAAGGGTGGTACCCCTGTCCACGCCTATCAATATATGACTTGAAAAACATACTGACATTTATTACTTTACAGTAAAGAATAATAAAGGCACAAGATAAGTCAAACACGCAGGCTTTGCAATGTTATGCATTATGCAGACTGTACTAGAACAAATCATTGAATGTTAATTCTATTTGCGGCAAAATCACTTCTAGTTCACAAATAAATTTAAGAAATGTTATTCTCTGCAAATTACTTAATTATCGACAACAATTACAAAACGTACAATTCACGTTTTGCAAATAGAATATTTATTTATTTATTTACTGTTTATTGTACACAAGTAACATGAGAAAGACAATACACAAGGAATACCGACACAACAGGTACAGCCTATTTCTACTAAGAAATTTCTTCCAGCTGACCTACGGAAGTGAGACTTAAAATGAGAGGCAAATTAGGCGTGCACAAATAAAGCATAATATAAAAATAATACCAAATACCAGATATTTCATTCAAGACGCCACATCGAGGCAAGGTTCCCAGGATGCTGGCAACATTGCCACTCTGAATGGCTAGGCTTATTCTTTAAGCAAAGAAACTGCCAGATTTTTCTTTATAGAACTGTAATACATAAAGTGTATATTGAGCAAGAAAACAATGTGAATAACAAATCAAATTTTAAAATTTTCGAAATTTTTTATGTTACCAGGAACCCAGCATCCAGTGGTAGTCTATATTCAGCTAGCAAAGTGGAAAATCATGAAATTGTGATGCGCTGCACATTTGCAAGGCAAAGTGAGGGGCGAAGACCTGAGCACGTGAGCCGCCCGGGGGCAGATTACGCCGGCCCAAACTAGTTATAACCAGACCAAACTGCGCTAGTTGGATTTCGGGGAAGCCTTGCGGAAGCTGGAGGTGAAATATGAAACGAAACAAGCGTGTATTTCGTACCAAACATGCTTCTACTTAGATTATTTCATAAATGTGATCATCGGGGCTGTTTTTACCGTTTTTGATTTTATTATGATAGGAAATTTGGTCAGTAAAAGTACCAGCTATGGTCCTATTTCTGTTATACTTCCAAGTAGAAATGTTTGCACATCACATCTAAGTAGGTATAAAGATGTTAGGGGTATCTTTAGTTTTAATCTGTAAAGTAATCATAATATTGTCATTCATCATCTTTTTGGTAGAGATAAAAGTTATAGTATGATTTATTTTTCGTTTTTAAATCTAAATATCTACGGCACATTATTCCTCACTCGAATTTCAAATTTATAATTTCTGACCTGGCATAAGGTCATCGACTTACGGGTCACCAAAATCTCCTCAACTACAGGGACCAGTTTCATCAAACTATTAATACAAATCAATGTACATTGCGTATTTGGTTAGTCTTTTGAACAAACTGCTATCGCATTGTCTAGTCAGCCACACAATGTAGATGAAATTGAGGTAGAAAGTTTTTAGAAATAGGCGCCAGGGCCTCATGAAAGGGAGATGTCAAGAGCGGCGCCTGTATCTAAGGCACGTGCCTTCTCATGCATAATTTAACTTAAGGGACAAATTCATTTAAATGTTTTAAGGAGTACCTACCTGATGTCTTTACTTAATGTATCGAGCGCAATCGATGCACCGCAAGGCCGAATAGATAAATTTATTTGTAGTGGAGCGAAGGTAGAAAGAAGATTTATTTTTTCTAAACTGAAATTGATTTGTGATACACATTTGATTATGCTTTGTTGGTAGCATTAAGAGAAAAAAAAAACAGGATTTTGCTTTTTGAGATAGAACGAAAGAATAAATAAATCGAAGAGCAAACTGGATCCCACGTCAAAGCTTATCTTGTATCTGCATCCTGGTCACGGCACCAAATCATGACATCACTCAATCCTGGCGTTGTTTATTATGACATACACCCATATTCCGCAGCCAGGCCGTGTCTCCCGAAGACATGCCGTGATGCATATCATGTATGTGTCGATTGTCGGCGTTTGACGTGTTCTTTATACTACGTGACTAGATGTGTGCGTGGGTTTGCTGTACATTACTGCCTTTTTACTTTATCCAACTTTAAAAAAACCTAAGTCCTTTGCCCTGCAGTGGGACTACACAGGCTCATAAATAAATAATTAAAATAATAAATGATTTCAAATTGAAGCATTAACTCGCAGATATTAAAACCATTACTGTCCCATCAGTCCAGTGATTGAAACACGCAAGGACGAGCCAACGAGTGGAAGGTTTCTTGCCTATGATTGCTGGCTCGAGATAACTCGAGAGCCCGATGGTGTAATGGATAGGGCCGCTGCCTCCTGAGGTCGTGGTTCGATTACCACCACGTGTGTTTTTCGGTTTTCGAATTTTATATGTACGTTTATTCAGCGTTTCCTCCATGCTTCAGAAGGCACATTAAGCCGTTGGTACCGATTAAAATCGTTTAAAACCGCAGATATTAGTCGTTAAGCCATATCAGAGGCCAGTGCTATGCATTAGCGGCTTGAAATCTCTGACCTAATCTAGGATAGGGTCTGGTTTCCATTCTGGGTTGCGAAGGTCAGATGGCAGTCGCTCTGTGAAAATACCAGTAACCTCGTTCAATCACCAAGACAAGGTAGCCGACCCTTGAGATACGGGATAAGAGATATGAGATGAGGTGGCTGGAGGGAACTTCATGCCAAGACCAAGCGAAGTGTCGTCAGTAGCACGCCTTGGGGAAGGCCTATAACCAGCAGTGGACTGACGTAGGGTGCTGATGATTACCTTGGATAAAGTGAATGCATCAATGGATAACCAATATCTTCGTTTCATTGTTCCTTATGGAGCCTCTTTAGTCGCAAGCGCACGGCATACATAAGCATGGCGGCTGTTTTGTTTGTGTAATGGCGTATAGTTCCAGGTAGACATCTTGGGCATAGTATGCACATTGAAAATACGTTCTTGAATTCTAGTGTTTAAGTGAGACATTCATGCGAAAACTTTCCCCATACTATGTTAAGAAGTCTGCCGCGAACTATACCTCGGGTCATGGCAGGACGACAGACACCTGCGCCGGAGTGCCTACTGATTACACAGAGAAATTCTAATGTCGCTGCTTTCCTATTCAGCATGAATTGTAAAAGTGTCAAGGAAAATTACCCGTCGTATAATGTAAGTGGTGTTGTGAACAATTTGAATTGTAAAAGGGTTTGGGAAACTGATGTTATAATATTGCTGGCCTGGGAGCGAGAGAGAAACATAGAATGTGTCTGCTGCATTTCCTCCCGGGCATGCTGTAAAAACCAAGTAAGGGATCCGAGGGTTTCAGTATATTGCAATTTAGGCGATGGGCTGACAATAATTATACCTATAATTATATCTTAAATTACCCTCAAAACTTTGTCAGACGTGGCAAAACGAGAATTGTTTAGGTTGTTTACGCTCTGCCTACCCCATTAGGGATAAAGGCGTGATTATATATATGTATGTATGTTATAATATTCCATATCAGATTTTCATGCTGAACTTTGAGCGATAAAAATCACAAACTACCAGGTGTATAGGACAGCGTCCCGCAAACTGATAGGGGTTGCTCAGTCAAAGACTACTGAACAACTATCAGCAGGATTTTTAATTTCAGGAAGTGAAGCCAAAATAGCTTTTTCATACATAATGTTCACTTCAATCAGGCGATTTGTATGGAAAAGCCAGTATTTTTTTCACTTCCTGAAAAAAAACCTGCTGATAGTTGTTCTGTGTCGTTGACTGAGCAACCCCTATCAGTTTGCGGGACGCTGTCCCTTACTCCTGGTATAGTATTTCCAACTCAGTTTTAGTATAAAGGTAAACAAAGTTTCATGTCTTTTAATCGAATATCTTGTTTCTATAATAAGTTTTACCTATTAGATATGACAGCATAAGGAAAAATAGTAGTTCAAGTTTTTTTACTAATTTGCCAACACAAATAAATTATTTTTGAAATGTGTTTTTGAATAAAAAGGCATGAAACTTTGTTTACTTTTATTCTAAAACTGAGTTGATAATACTTAAAGAGGTAGTTTTTGTTTTCCCAGACGTATGGAAAAAGACACTAGAAACCGGAGGATTAATTAAGCGAGAGCCAAATCATGTCAAAGATCAAAATGTCACCTAGGCTCGTATTTATAAAGCGATCTCAAGATTGGGAGCATTGTTAAGTTTCGATTTGACAAGTCATTTTGTAATACAAATGCACGAAATATACACGATTACACTCACAGCCCCTACTAGGATTCCCTGTATCGGGGTGCCATGGACATACACAGAAAAACACAAATAACACCCAGACCCAGAATCAGACATTTAAACTCATCATTCAAATGTCTGCCCTGCCGAAATTACATTTATGATCACTCTAAAACTCAATCTCGTTGTCACTCATGAGAGCTGATTGTAAATGCAGGCCCTAATGATCAATATTTTATTAGAAGTATTATTAATGTTAGTTTCTTCCATGCTGGCCTGGGAAGCGAGAGAAAAACATAGAATGTGCCAGCTGCATTTCCTCCTGGGCATGCTGTAAAAACCAGCTAAGGGATCCGAGGGTTTCAGTATATTGTAATTTAGGCGATGGGCCGACAACCTGTCACTAAGCAATATACCTTCAAATCTATCTTAAATAACCCTCAAAGCTTTGTCAGACGTGGCGAAACGACCTTTGTTTAGGTCGTTTACGCTCTGCCTACCCCATTAGGGATAAAGGCGTGACTATAGCTATGTATGTATGTATGTATTAATGTTAGCGGAAAGCTAGTAGAAAATAATTGAAAACACGATGACCCTTATAAGGTCTTTACTTGTATCGACTTGTTTGTCTCTAAATCTAAAACCCACGCCTGTTTAGTAAACAACACAAACAAACCATGTTTACCCCAAATTTAATGTCCAATTGGTTTCCTTATTTTCTCAGAAAGTTTTCCACCAAGATGGAAATATATCGGAAATCCGTTGTAGTCCGTTGTTTATGTTTGCATAATGTTTCGTATAATAGAATTTCTTCCTTCAGGCGTGGGCGTCAGGGGGGAGGAAATGAGTAGAGAGGGGAGGAAGGGACAAAACAAATTATGTTACAATGTGAGGAGCCGAGGAAGGTTTTTTGTTCTACAACGGCGAGGAGAAACTTGCAAGGAATTTATGAACGTCCCGTGAAGCTGAAAACAATGTTAAGAAAATACCAGCAAAAATATATATCAGCGTTTATAGGTGAGCAAACAAGTTTTGCTGCGTTGCTAAAGTTAGTTTATTAAACGTTGAGGTATCGATACCAACTATTTTGCGCCCCGTAAACTGCTTAAAGAAAGACAACGATATATTCGTCTATGGAAAGCGATACTGCCAAAGCGCCACATCATCGGTATGAGAGCTTCATATACTTAGGCTCGTAATTATGAAGCGATCTCAAACTTGAGAGCAATATTAAGTATGGATTTGACAGGCCAGTTTGTACTGAAATGACATTTCTGATACGAGCTCGAACTCGCTGTCACTCATGAGCGCTGATTATAAATACGGCCCTTAGTACAGTATATAAAGTTCAATTTGGCATGTGGCGTGTTAGCAGTTTTTGCTTGCCTCTGTCGAATTATGTTTGTAACATGGTTATAGTCTGCGGTTCTGAAAATTTCATCATCATCATCATCATCATTAGGCCTTTGTCATCTTGTCAGATGATTTAAGCAGCGCCTACGCGGGAGGAGCATCGTCGCTCGTGGCTAAATAGGCCGATCCTCGAACGACACTTTCGTCCGCACTTACGACACGCGAACTGAGAGTCCGTTGCGACGGAACTCTCATAGCGCGCATATCTTTTTTCCCGCTTTTGTGCTAGATTTTGAAACCAGGCATTGTCGTGGGTCTCACAGCCCTCATGAATGAGTTTTCTCCAATTATCGCGGTCAGTAGCGAGGTCCTCCCATGTGTCATAGTTGATGTCAAATGCGATCATGTCGCGTTTTGCGCAGTCTTTGAACCGTAGAATAGGGCGTCCAACCTTGCGTTTTGCTAATGCGACTTGGCTCAACATGGTCTATCTGGGCAAACGAGTGCTGTTCATTCGGTGCACATGCCCCAGCCACCGCAGGCGTCTCTGTTTGAGTAGGGCGGTGATACTGGGAAGCTGTGTTATCTCTAGCACTCTCTCGTTTGTTACCCTGTCCTTCCATGTTATGTTCAAAATGCTCCGAAGACAGCGCATGTGGAAGGTATTAAGTCGTCGTTCCTGTTTGGCATACGACGTCCAGGTTTCAGCTCCGTACAAGAGTATGCTCAAGACGCAAGTTTGGTATACGATCATCTTTGTCTTGACCGTTAGATGTTTATTGTTCCATACTCTCGCACGCAGTCTGCCGAACGTCGTGGCCGCTTTGCCGATGCGAATATCGATCTCACCATCAAGAGAGAGATTGCTCGACACAGTCGACCCTAGGTAACAGAACTTGTCGACTACCTCCAAAGGTGTACCTTCCAGCAAGATGGTCGGCTGGTAGGTATAACCCTGCGCTAAGATTACGGTCTTCTTTGCGTTTATCGACATGGAGAACAGCGTACATGCGTGGTGAAATTTGTCCAGTAGGACCTGGAGCTCTTGCGGAGTTTTTGTGACAAAGGCTGCATCGTCGGCAAAGAGCAGACTGTCAACAATTAAGTCCTCGCGATTACGGCGAGACTTTAGGAGGGCGGCATTAAATAACTTCCCATTTGCTCGTGTATGTAGGTGGACACCCTGCTGCACGTCACCGAAGGCGACTTTGAGCAGCAGTGAGAAGAATATGCCGAACAAAGTTGGTGCCAAGACGCAGCCTTGGCGAACTCCTCTACGCATATCAAAAACATCGGACGTTTGACCATTGTAGACAACGGTGCCTTTCATATTCTCGTGAAAGGATCTCACCAACTTCAGCAGCTTCGGGGGACATCCTATTTTCTCAAGTGCAATATAGAGACCCTCCCTGCTGACCGAGTCGAAGGCCTTATTCAGGTCAACGAACGCGATCATCAAAGGAGTATTCTGCTCACGACACTTTTCTTGAAGTTGTCGGATGGTAAATATCATATCCGTAGGGGAACGCTGGGAGCGGAAGCCACATTGTGCCTCAGGATAGACGCGTTCGGCAAGACTTTGCAGTTTAGTCAGTATGACCCTTGCAAAAAGCTTGCCGACGATGCTAAGAAGGGAAATACCGCGATAACAGTTACAATCGCCGCGGTCACCTTTCCCTTTGTAAAGAGTCACAATATTTGCATCACTCATATCCTGTGGGAATAGCTCTCTTTCCCAGCATTTGCCCAGGAAGTTATGCAGGACCGGTAATATGCACTTGAGTTTTAGGAGCTCAGTGAGTACACCGTCAATCCCTGGACTCTTGCCACATTTAAGCTGCAAAACGGCCGCACGAAGATCTCTCACAGTGGGTAAATCATCGAGCTCAGTCATAATTGGTAGGTTCGGAATTAAATCGACGGCTACGGGACTGATCTCAACGGGTCGAGAATAAAGCTCAGTGTAGTGTTCTACCCACCGATTAAGTTGACGACTGCTGTCAGTGATAACAGTGCCATCGATCTCTTTTAGAGGGGCCGTCTTTTTTTGTACTGGACCAAGAGCCACCCTAATCCCTGCATAAACCCCGCGAAAGTTTCCTGTGGCCGCGCAATCTTGAATACTTCTGCACAGCTCTATCCAGTAAGCATTAGCGAGCTGGCGGCTGGTTCGCTGCAGGGATGACTTTGCTGCGCAGAGTTTAGAGCGCGTGGCATCACAAGGGTCAAGGCAGTATCCTAGTGCAGCTTGGCGTTTCGAGTCAATTAGGGGCTGAAGTTGGGTAATATTTTCAGTGAACCAATCCGGTGATTTCATCTTGGCATAACCGAAAACCTCGCCAGCTGTTTTGGGGAGAAGATCTTTAATGGATTCCCATTCCATTTGTACGGGTGCATCCACATCCCAGGTAGCTACTATCCGTTGCACCAGCGAGCTGAAAGAATTCACTAGCTCAGGATCCCTAGTCTTGGGAAGATTTAACTTCTTCCATCCGGGTTTCTTGGAGGAGTGAATCTTTCTGGGCGACAGTAGGACTTTACACACTACCAAGGAGTGGTCGGTGTCGCATTGTGCACTGTGGTAGGATCTCGTGTGGGTGACTTCCTTCAAATTTCTTCTTTTGGTTAAGGCTAAGTCCAGTTGGTGCCAATGACCGGACCGAGGATGTTTCCAGGAGACTTTACGCAACAGTTTGCCTTTAAAATATGTATTCGTAACACACAGCTGAAACTTGGCGCAGAACTCGAGTAGGCGTTGGCCATTTTCGTTCTGCTTGCCTATGCCATGGTTCCCAAGGCAATCAGGCCAGGCGGCGCTATCCTGTCCTACACGAGCGTTGAAGTCTCCTAGAATGAAGAGTCGATCTCCAGCCGGTACATTGGCCACAACAGAATACAGTTTATCATAGAAGCCATCTTTAGACTCTGCTGTCGAGGTCAGAGTCGGAGCGTAGGCGGATATCAAAGTGACAAAGCCGCTTTTGGTATTGAGGCGCAAGGCCATAATACGCTCATTTACCCCTTGAGGTGATTCTATGGCTGTTAGGAGAGTGTTGAGAACTGCAAAGCCCACACCGTGCTCACGATTTTCGCTAGAGGCCTTGCCTTTCCAAAAGAAGGTATAATTTTGTTCGCGCAATGAGCCCTCATCTGGAAGTCTGGTTTCTTGGAGAGCAGCGATAGATATATTGAGTCGTGTCAGTTCTAGATCGATCACAGCCGTTTTACGCAGATCTTGGGCGAAATCAGAAGTCTCCGAGCTGTCCGGGAGACCTGTCCTCATAGTTCGGACATTCCAAGAACCAAAACGCATGGAAGTGCAAGCTTTAGGTTTGTTTTTGTTTAGCTGTTTAGTCGCGGGTGTACAACAGCACAGCGCCGTCTTCCGGGTTGCCCCTGTGTTCCCAACACCCCAGAGGAACAAACGACGCCGAGGCGGACCAGTACCTTATTGACTGGGGACTGCCCAGTTTGGAGTGGGCGGTAACTGGTCAGTGGGCCTGCGATGGACCCTCCCACTGACGAGAGTGACCCCTGGCGCCCGCGCTTACGCCCATGCGCGCGGGCTCATAACCGGTGACTGCCACTCCCCGTGTTGTTATCCACGCCGCGGAACGACGTGGGTGAAGTGTCCTCTCCACAGACGCTGCATCGCCTGGGACGCAGTTGATGACGTAGGGTTGCCCAGAACCTACGCCACCCTCTCGGCCTCCCCAGCTTGGCTCGCAGGAATGGCATGCCAATACGTGCGAGACCACCAGGTTGGCTGCAGATGACTGCCGCTGTTCAGATTAGATCCTACTTGCGCCTAACGGAGTCATCAATTCCGGGTTTAATTTCGGAGTTTTCCTTCTCCTAGACAGGTTGCAGACCAATGCTCAGGACGCCTATCTCGCCCATACCATATCTGAAAATTTATACTTCTGATAAGTTGCAAAGAAAAAGCTGTTCATGGGCCGCAATGACGCGTTAGTATCGATAACGCAACGTTAAAAAAAACAGATTATAGTATGTGCAAGTGCACTTTTCGTTTCTATCGTTGATTTCATTGTCCCTTTACCATCAGATAATTTCTTTCAAGCTGGCCTGGAAGCGGGAGAAAAACATAGAATGTGCCAAATGCATTTCCTCCTAGGCATGCCGTAAAAACCAGCTACGGGATCCGAGGGTTTCTGTATATTGCAAATTAAACGATGGGCTGACAACCTGTCACTATTTATTTATTTAACAATTTATTGTACACAAAAAACATATAAACTCAGGACATAAAAATCAAAGACACAACAGGCACTGCTTATTTCTAAAAAGACATTTCTTACAGCAGACCTATTAGAAGTGATAATTTTAATGATACGCGGATAAAACGTGCACAAAATTTCATACTTACCAATAAAATAATACTACTGTAAAATACTTATGTGATGTAAATCTTTTACATAAATATAAACAAGATATAAATAAATACCTCCAATTATATACCTACATAATCCAAAATAAATAAATACTTATAGCTATTTTTATACAAATATATACTTAAATATATACACTAAACACGGATTAGTTTGACAGGGAAAGATAAGCTCTTTAACTCGTATTTTGAAGTTGGCGATAGACGACACTACACAAACTTCACTACAGCAATATACCTACAAATCTATCTTAAATAACCCTCAAAACTAAACTTTGTCAGACGTGGCAAACGACCTTTGTTTAGGCCGTTTACGCTCTGCCGACCGCATTAGGAATAAAGGCGTGATTATATGTATGTATGTTTACCATCAGGCGGACTATGCTTGTTTATTTAATATTTATTTGACCAATTTGTTTGACATAGTTATATGAAAAAGTTTGATGCTATATCTCAGAGAGATATAATTTTACATTCACGCGTAGTCTCAAAAACGGACGTTTCTGTTCAGTTATTAAAAGAACATAGAATATGCCTATTCTATATTTTCTCCTGGGCATACTGTAAAAACAGCTCAGGGATCCGAGTGTTTCTGTATATTGCAATTTAGGCGATTGGCTGACTACCTGTCACTACAGCAATATACCTATAAATCTATCTTAATCAACCCTCAAAACTTTATCAGACGTGGCGAACGACATTTATTTAAGTTGTTTACGCTCTGCCCACCCCATTAGGGATAAAGGCGAGATTATATTTATGTAAAAGAACTAATCTGCGATATAGCTATGATGGCAAATATATCCTGCCAGCTATTTAACGTAAGCCTACGTATTTCTTTATGCACAAACTCATTCCGGCCCTTATAATATGCTAAATTTCTGAGAATATAACAAGGATAAGCCACTTCACGGGGTAAGCCGGGTGGCTTACCCCGTGAAATTCCCAAATTGTCCCAAATTTGGAGTGCATTTATTTTCAACACAACAACCTTTAAAGAACCCACTGTATTTTATATGACTAATTACGTTGTTAAAAGGTTGGAGATGAAAATATTTAGAGAGTTTTTTTAATCATTATTCTAAAGGTAGGTGATGAACGAGCCGGGAACGTAATGACTTCAACAAATATTTTTTTAAATAACTTATATTTGTCCTATAATATTTTTATTATAGGACAAATACATACATAAGTCGATTTAAAAGGACTAGAGTTATAAAAGGGACCTTATGCCTAAATCCGGTGCCAAAAAAAATTACACAATATCTTGTCTTGGATCTTAAGTTAAAGAAAATACCCAAGGACATGAAAGTTAAAAATAACTGCATTCAAGCACAAACTTTATCGGACCAGTTAATATTATATGAAGTGCTTTAAAGCGATAAAACGCTAAACTGCCGGGCGATGTCGATATCAGGTCAAGGATGCCTCTATACGACTAGAAGGATATATAAGCAGTTATACCGGGTGTCACTGCCTCCGTGGTCTAGTGGTTAGAGCCATGGGCTTACGATCCGGAGGTCCTGAGCTCGATTCCCAGGGAACACAATGTTGATATTTTTCACTTTGTGAGGTTTTTTCCCAGTTTTGTTAGGACATTGCACGCAGAATCATTGTCAGAAAAGAAAAAAGAGTCGTGCTTCGGAGGGCACGATAAGCCGTCGGTCCCTAGGCTAATAGCTGTGCTACTAGGCGGTTTGAAAACTGACACCAGGGTTCTTCGGGTCGTTCGACTCGAAAATCCACTCGCTAAGAAAAATAAGACTGGGTGTAAGGGACAGCATCCCACAAACTAATAGGGGTTGCTCAGAAAAAATAATCTCTTCCTGGTAAAAGTTGTTCAGTGTCGTTGACTGAGCAACTCCTATCAGTTCGTGGGTTTCTTTCCTTTACACCCCGTACGGGAGGTATAAGTAGTTATATTTGGAAGAAGGACGCAATAAACCGCAGTCGGGGATCTGGAAACCACTTCTCCTCGAATGCGATATTTCGTTCAGATATCTATAAAATGGGATAGTATTTCTACCGTTATTGTTTTAGTTCTAAGGAGCAGTGAATCTATTAAAGATGATGGTTCGGTTAGCTGATAGAGCCCGATGGTGTAGTGGATAGGGCCGCTGCCTCCTGAGCGGGAGGTCGTGGTTCGAATCCCACCACGTACCAATGTGTTTTTCGGTTTTCGAATTTCATATGTACGTTTATTCGGTGATTTTCCGTGCTTCGGAAGGCACGTTAAGCCGTTGGTCCCGGTTAATACTGTTTAGTACCGTAGATATTAGTCGTTAAGCCATATCAGAGGCCAGTGCTAAGCATTGGTGGCTTGAAAACTCTGACCTAATCTAGGATTGGGTCTGGTTTCCCTTCTGGGTTGCGGAGGTCAGATGGCAGTCGCTCTGTGTAAACACCAGTACTCTCGTTCAATCACCTAGATTAGGAAGCCAACCCCGTGAGATACGGGATAAGGCTAGGGAGATGGTTGGGTTAGCTGATGATAACAAAGTTAGACAAAGAATATGTTTTCAAATGTGACTTATTTCTTTAAAAAAAACGATTGGAGGTGGGAGAATATATATATATATATATATAAATTATTCTTAGGAAGAATATATATTTTCGAAAGAGTTTTCTTTGTAATCATGATTTAAATCCCCGTACTACGGAAAGAAATTTAGTAATATACTAACTATTATAAAGGTTTTTTTTAATGTTTATTTACAACCGCAAATATTAAAAAAACAAAGAAGTGAATTGTACAGAATTACGGAAAAAGGAAGTGAAAATTATGTTGTTTAACGTATTCAATCCCTATCTGTAATATCAGATTGTAATACTTTATAAATGCTTTCTGATATTTCACACAATATTAAATTTGTGCCGCTTGTTTCTCCAGTAAGGATGCTCCGTGTTATTAGTATTTTAGTTGGTAGATAAAGCCGTGACATAGGGGCAATCACAAAGGGGCGTGGTGCAGTAAAACCAGTCCTCAGATTGGGTCGTTAAATGCACTCTAGCATAGAGAGGAGTGTACAAGGCCCTTTCAGATAACTACAATTCAGAAATTACAATAATTTGACATACATTGCGTGGAAGTTTAGACTTCTTACTGCAAGGTCGACGTCACTCTATGTACCCTAGTGTCAGAGATTTAAAACCGCCTTTTACGATTCTAACATAGTTTGACCAACGACCACATGCTATTAAAACAATGATTAACTTAAAACACCTTCAAGAACACCGAATTTCCTAACCACACATTATCCTTACCAATGTAAGAAAAATCTCACATAAATACTAATAAATTTCCAAACAATAGGCGTGTTTGGGTGGCTATCAAAAATCAAAATGTTTATACTTAAAACTGATGGCTAAAATTGTGCATTTCATTCATCATTTTGAAAACGAAAACGCGCATTTAGATGTAATAATCGAGTTAAAAATATAGAAGTTATTGATTTGAGTAGTTAAGTATTTACCAAGGAGTGACGTCATACCTCGCTATTTTCAAACAAAAAAGTGTTTGTGACATTTCATAAAAAGTTGCTGATTTGACTAGTAGGAAACTAGCGGATTGGCAATCTCCCATGGTAATCGATCCCATGACTGCCAAATAGGGAACCCATTGGTTAGGCTACTAGACCACGGCGGTAGATCAGCAGAAAGATTAGTGAAATTTTGTTTATCAGACTCTGTAGTATCCCAAATTGGATGCTGTAGTGGATAGATCCGCTGCCTCCTGAGCGGGAGGTCGTGGTTCGAATCCCACCATGTACCAATGTGTTTTTCGGTTTTCGAATTTCATATGTACCTTTATTCAGCGCCTTTCCGTGCTTCGGAAAGCACGTTAAGCCGTTGGTCCCGGTTAATATCGTTTAATACCTTAGATATTAATCGTTAAGCCATGTCAGATGCCAGTGCTAAGCATTGGTGGTTTGAAAACTGGCCTTATCTAGGATTGGGTCTGGTTTCCCTTCTGGGTTGCGGAAGTCAGATGGCAGTCGCTCTGTGTAAAAACCAGTACCCTTCTTCAATCACCTTAGATTAGGTAGCCAACCCTGTGATATACGATAGTATCCCAAATTCTTATCGGCTACGCATTGTACACTAAATTGTATTTGCCATAATTCGTAAACTGTAGTTGTATGAACCCAGGCAGCTTCTATAAGTAGGTTAAGCACATTTTATTTAGCCATTAAACGTACCTCCAAGTGTTATACGCTTTGTCGGCCATTAAACTCATCAAATTAGTGGTTGAACCTTGGGTTCTTCATGCGGGGGTTGCGGGTTTGATTCCTATACGAACAATCTATATACAAGGTCATACTTGAGGTCAAAGAGGTCAATCTAAAGAGCTGAAAAATAAGAGGTGCCAGTTATAGTATTAGCGAAGAACGAAATGAAAACATTTTTTTAAATCGTAGAGCGCACAACTTAATTGCTAATTTATAATGTTCTAAATTATCTTAATTATTATAACTTGATTCTGTGTGTTTGATTCACTGCGTTTTAAGTGAATTATGTTTTTTTTACTTCTTTTTCTTAACGTGTGGATTTTCGAGTAAAAGAAAAAGAATTTTGACTAACGGGGGTGCCACTTGGCTTGTATCGCCACCTTAACTAAATCTTAACTAAAATTATAGGCGTCCCTTTATGTTGTCTCGTGACAGATAATGACAGGTATAGAATTATATTAGTTAAGTCGTGATTTTTGCAAACAGGCATTGGTACCTTAGCCATACATTTTGTGTTATTTGGAACAATAGTTGCGTCCCATATGTTTCAGTGAGAAACTGAGAATCCATCTCTACACAATCCTATCTGGATTGCTCCTTAATTATATTCAGACGATGCTAAACTAGCTTTTGTTAAGACGTTTTCGATTTGTCTACCCCATAAGGGTTAAAGGCGTGATTTTATGTATCTTTTCTAAGCGCAGTTTAATATCCGACAAGTAGTAATAACTGACTTCATAACTTAGAACGTCGATTTAGAGATACGACGGACTAATAAACTTTATGCCAATATTTAAGCACTCGCTTAATCGTCAGTTTCGCTTAACGACCGTATTAAGATTACACTTTCCATCAGAGCAGATCTAAATTACTGTATTTATCTTATGGTTTCGTTTGCATTACCTGTTTAGTTCCTCGCCTTGATACAAACTTAGATTTTAAAGTGGCCATGGTTTTTGCTTTCTCTTAGAAGGCTATGTTATAAAACTGTCAGTAAAAATCTTCGAAGTCCATTGCGTGTTTCATACTTAGTTCGAAAAGAAACTTCTCTTGAAAAGAGGCAATGATTGCTTTAGCTCATATCGCCGTGCATCGATCTTATTTAGTGAAAGGCGGTGGTACCTGCTTAGATACTACATACAGTCAATAGCACGTCAAGTTAAACATACTCTAGCTCATTCAGGTTGTCGTAAGGGTGGTACGAAGTCCAAAGTGTCAGTAAAGAGTTGGTGGTAGATCGTGCACCCTGGTCTGCATGGTAACAACGTAACACCAGAGGAGGTGAGGCAACTGCCTCTCGCTTTAATAGATCTGTTAGATAGTAGCTGTTATTGGTTCAGTAGCGGCTAATAGTTTTAAACAATACCATTTTTATTCGAAATTGGGTTTGTGGTAAGCAATATACTTCATACATACATATAGTCACGCCTGTATCCCTAACGGGGTAGACACTTCATTCTTGGCATTAAGTAACAGTGACCTATATTGTGTAGAATTTTGTATCAAACATCTCTAGAATTTTCTTTCAAGGCCTCTAAATTTTCCTTATTTTATTGAATCAGGAAATTCACAATCTACTAAATTATAGCTGTCCAAGGAAAAAAATATTATATAGGAAAAAATATTTTTTTTTTTTTTTTTATAATGATAGTAGTAATAGATATTGGATCCTAGATCTTTCACTCAGTCTAATGAGATACTTTTACTGCCTCTACAATTTGTCTACTCAACATAATTCGATGCAGCTTATAGTTATTTTATACAAGTGGGAACAATCAGTCAGGAATCTACATATTTTTGTACAAACATGCTACATTACATATATACATATAATGACACCTTATCCCTAATGTGGTAGGCAGAGCGTAAACGACCTAAACAAAGGTCGTTCCACCACGTCTGACAATGTTTTGATGGTTATTTAAGACAGATTTGTAGGTATATTGCTGTAGTGACAGGTTGTCAGCCCATCGCCTAAATTACAACATACTGAAATCCTCGGATCTTTTAGCTAGTTTCTACAGCAGAGAAAATGCACATTTTATTTTTTTCTCGCTTCCAGGCCAGAATGAAAAAAAGAAGTTCTACATAATTTTATCATTATTATTATTATTATAGCTAGCCTATTAGATCCCACTGCTGGGCAAAGGCCTCCCCCAAGACTGAACTGAGGTTGCATTAGACCGAGATGAGTGGAAAAATTTATCATAAAATAAGAAAAACTAAGTAGTACTCGATTCTCTTGGTTTTACTGCATCTCATTTCTTCTACTTATTCCCCGGATGCTCAACAAGCTGGAGTTGAAGACACCCCTGCCGTATCTCGTCCACCATCTGTCCACAATAGTGCAGCGGACTGTGATTCAGTGGTCCAAGTTACAGCCGTTTTACGACTTGTAGGGAATTAGTTTACGACTTTTTTACGACAATCGCTTGCGGCGGACGACGACAAGGCCCTTAGTGGTGGACTGCTGGACCGCATTGTAACTGCAAAGTAGAGAAAGAATAAAATTGAAATTATTTTCATAGACGCCTCTATATACGAGGTGTAAGGGACAGCTTCCATAAAAAAAATTGCTTTTCCATTGACACACAGATATTTTGTATGCAAAGCCAATTTTTATTTTCACTTCCTAAAAGAATTTCTTGGTCTTCTTCTGTTGAGTGGGTATCGAGTCTATCGACCCGATGAACCCTGGTGTCAGAGTTTTTAAACAGCCTAGTAGCACAACTATCAGGCCTCTGACATAGTTTGAGTAACGACCACTATCAAAGACAGCACCCGGGACCGACGGCTTAACGTACCCTCCGAAGCACGAAATCTTTTTTCTTTTTCGGACAAACAGGTGATTTAACCTGCAATGTCCTAACCAAACTGGGGAAAAATTCACAAAGTGATAAATTCTCAAATATCAACAAATGGAATTTCTTTGAATATAGTTCGCTTGGAAGTCAATGTGAAAGACATTAACATTTAAATAAATCGTTTTTAAACTACGAGAGCCTCTTGAAAATACATATATTTTTTACCAATCTGCACGACTGCATTGAATACATACATACATACAATCACGCCTTTCTCCCTAATGGGGTAGGCAGAACGTAAACGACCTAAATAAAGGTCGTTTCGCCACGTCTGACAAAGTTTTGAGGGTTATTTAAGATATTATAGGTATAATGCTATAGTGACTGGTTGTCAGCCTATCGCCTAAATTGCAATATTCTGCCCTCAGATCCCTTAGCTGGTTTTTACAGCATGCCCGGGAGGAAATGCAGCTGGCACATTCGATGTTTTTCTCTCGCTCCCAGTCCAGCATAGAAGATATTGCATTGAAACAATTAGATTATAATACTTTGTGTTCAAGAGTCTATGACTTACTGTTATTTTGATATTTATCAATTACGTGGCTGTTGAATCTACGACTTACTATGTTGATATTTTTCCGTTATGCATTTTGCAGTTGCAATGCCGCCCGTCTGAACTGAACCTTTAGCAAGATGGCCGCCAGCCGCCGACAGTGGTGTATTTGCGTTTGGTAATGAGAATGGCAGCTGCAAATCATGGCGCCCGTTTGTGGCCACGTAAACAAGTTACAACGACATAAAACATGTCAAATGTTAGACGTAATGCCGGAGATCGAGAGAGAACACCAAAATGTGCGTTCTAATTTTGGGTTTACGGGGTTTTTATGGGAACAAACAACAATACAATCCATTTGAAGGTGTTTATGAAAGGTTGTTATAAATCATACTTCCGCGGACTTCCTTGCTGGTCTGCGACCGAAAGAAAAACGTAGAATGTGCCAGATGCATTTCCTCCCGAGCGAAAGGATCCGAGGCTTTCAGTATATTGTCATTTAGACGATGGGCTGAGAACCTGTCACTACAGCAATATACCTACAAATCTATCTAAAGTAACCCTCAAAACTTTGTCGGACGTGGCAGAACGAATCGTGTACGCTCTGCCTCCTCCATTATCGATAAAGGCGTGATTATATGTATGTATGTATGTGTTACGAATCATTCATTTGATTACGGATATGCTTTTTAAATACTGTCTCATGTCTCTATCACAATACTTTCACACTAGTGTAAAATATTTATAGAATGTACTGTAAAAGCCTGTTGAGGTACCTGAATATTTCCATAAGCTATACTGCTGTTGACGTTGGAATATGAAAATCATTGCTTTTATTTCAAGATCCAGTTACAAAAATAATGCTTCAAGACTTCATCAGTGGTGTACCAGTTGTTGTACTGCCTCCGTGCTTTAGCGGTCTGAACCATGGGCTCTCGACCCGGAGGTCCTGGGTTCGATTCCCGGCGGGGGACAATGACTTAGTGTTGATGTTTCTAGTTTGGTTAGGACAATGCAGGCTTTTCACCTGATTGTCCGAAAAGTAAGATGATCCATGCTGTTGGATGGGCACGTAAATAGTCGGTCCTGCGCCTGATGTCTCTCTGGTCATGTCAGTCAATCTGTCCCATCAGAATAAGAGATTGAAGGAATAGAGAGTGCATCTGTGTGTAGCGCAAACACTTCGGCACTAAAAACAAGTCCTGCGCAGTTGGCTGATCTCCGGGAGAATTGTTGCCATACCCACAATGGCCAGACTCCTTCGAATGACATTTGACCTCGACAGCGCTCAGCAAACAATCACACGTACAGTCGTACAGTCCACAAGGCAAGCGCATGGAGAATAAGACAACTTCGTTCTTCGTTTTTATGGCCGTTATGATCTAATGAAACATAATTCTCAATTATTTCTTCCATGCTGGACTGGGAGCGAGAGAAAACATAGAATGTGCCAGCTGCATTTCTTCTCGGGCATGCTGTAAACCAGCTAAGGGATCCCGGTTTCAGTATATTGTAATTTAGGCGATGGGCTGACAACCTGTCACTACAGCAATATGCCTGCAAATCTATCTTAAATAACCCTCAAAAACGAACATTGTTTTGGTCGTTTACGGCCTTTCAGGATAGAGGCGTAATTATTATGGTATGTATGTAAGCATACATACATACATACATATAATCACGCCTTTATCCCTAATGGGGTAGGCAGAGCGTAAACGACCTAAACAAAGGTCGTTCCGCCACGTCTGACAAAGTTTTGAGGGTTATTTTAAGATCGATTTGTAGGTATATTGCTGTAGTGACAGTTTGTCAGCCCATCGCCTAAATTACAATATACTGAAACCCTCAGATCGCTTAGCTGTTTTTTACAGCATGCCCGTGAGGAAATGCAGCTGGCACATTCTATGTTTTTCTCTCGCTCCCAGGTCAGCATGGAAGAAAGCATCGATATTATAATCCTACATTCGTATCACAAACAAGTCACTGAGCCCGGTGACATGTCACCAACTAGTCACCTACACAAGTTAAATGATCTTACTTACTTTTGAAATTGACTGTTCATACAATATCTACCCACATCTTTTGAACCCACCTACACAATACGTAAACATTTCGCTGTCGACCTTAAACCGTGCAAACAGAAACACAAAGATATCTATGTGTAATTGATGATTTGTACGTGATAATTGGAAGCATTAAGATTCAGTTAAAAAAGTGAGCATTCAAATAATGTAAAATAAATCGTGTAAAAAGCGATATCTTTTAAAATAAACACTATTCATTTATGAAGTAGATTTGATTACAAGGAAAATGAACAAAATATTGAATTCGAAATGACCTACTTGTTATGATGTTATCACAGTTTACGTAATTTTTTTTGTAAATCGAATTGATGACTACGTATGTTTCTTTTATTATTACTTTTAAGGAAAATACTACCCATAAAGATCAAATATAAAGTTATTCACCATGAAAACCAATTTGCTGTTTTTCAGAATTGTTTATTTTCCTCCTACATTAAAATTTTCAATACCTATCTTGATCTTGAAAGATTCCTGTAACTCGCAAGGGCACTGTTACATAATGTTATTGAAACTAACTTGACTCACTTAAGTATTGAGTACCTAGCAATTTTTTTCACATAAAGCCCAATTCTTATCAATACAGTCAATATCATGATTATTTTATAACTCACATGCGAGAATGTCCTTAACCTTAACGTTTTAAAACAAAATTTTGCTGAAAACGTAATTGTTGTTCTGATAGAGCCTTTCAAATGAGCCAAATCATTGTAGTTTTGTCAAATCATTGTATATTTTCATTAGAAAACAAGCTAAATAGTTACAATTTAACGCATAGTTTAAAATAAGGTAGAGACGGGTTACATAAGGTATTCACCGAAATTTATCTACCTCCCGGCTCAAGGAAATCAAAATATAACACTAGCTGTAAAATGTTATATTAAGTAGTTTTAAGCTAACAAAAGGCAATTAAGCCAAGGGTCATTTAACTTCAATCAGCATGTAGCTATGTTCACACTCTGGAGGCTCGCTTATGTTATGACTTATTTACATACATATAATCACGCCATTATCCCTAATGGGGTAGGTAGAGCGGAAACGATCAAAACAAACGTCGTTCCGCCACGTCTGACAAAGTTTTGAGGGTTATTTAAGATAGATTTGTAGGTTTATTGCTGTAGTGACAGGTAGGCAAAGGTACAGGTAAAAAAAGGTTAAATAACACTATACTTAAAACCCCCGGATCCCTCGGTTTTAACAAAAAACCTCAAAAATGTCAGACGTGGCGGAACGACCCCTTTTCAGGTCGTTTACGCTCTGCCTTCTCCATTAGGGATAAAGGCGTGATTATATGTATGTACAATTGAAATAATCTTGCAAGGATACCATAATTCATAATATCTTCGGTGAATAGCTTTTGAGGTAGAACATCTTAAAACAAGTCGGTTCCCTCATCACACAGCAAAATAAATAAAATATAACTTTTTATTAACTGACCTTGATTCAATCGAACCGATGAACCCTGGTGTCCAAGTTTTTAAACCGCCTAATAGCACAGCTAATAGACCTCTGACATGGTTTGTGTAACGACCACTATGAAAGACAGCGACCGACGGCTTAACGTGCCCTCCGAAGCACGGATTTTTGCATGCTGGACTGGGAGCTAGAGAAAAACATAGAATGTGCGAGCTGCATATCCTCCCGGGCATGCTGTAAAAACCAGCTAAGGGATCTGAGGGTTTTAGTATATTGCAATTTAGGCGATGGACTGACAACCTGTCACTACAGCAATATACGTACAAATCCATCTTGAATAACCCTCAAAACTTTGTCAGACGTGTCGGAACGACCTTTGTTTAGGTCGTTTACGCTCTGCCTACCCCATTAGGGATAAAGGCGCGATTATATGTATGTATGTATGTATGTATCAGGTGATTCGGCCTGCATTGTCCTAACCAACTGGGGAAAATCTCACAATGTGATAAATTGACAAATATCAACTTTGTGTCCCCCCCTGGGAATCGAACCCAGGACCTCCGGATCGTGAGCCCATGGCTCTGACCACTAGACCACGGAGGCAGTTAAGAAAGAAATAGAAAACATGGCCGACATACTCATACAGTTAAACCAAATAGGGCGGACGGGATGGCTGGATAAGCTGACATCGATTGCTTCCATCTCCGCAGATTTTATGTTATTACACACATACATAATCACGCCATTATCCCTAATGGGGTAGGCAGTCGTTCCCCAACGTCTGACAAAGTTTTGAGGGTTATTTTTTAAGATAGATTTGTAGGTATATTACTGTAGTAACAGGTTGTCAGCCCATCGGCTAAATTACAATATACTGAAACCCTCGTATCTCTTAGCTGGTTTTTACAGCATGGCCGGGAGGAAATGCAGCTGGCACATTCTTTGTTTTTCTCTCACTCCTAGTGCAGTATGAAAGTAGTTTAAGTTTTATGCTGAAACAATCCTCAAGCTTTACAAAGAACCGGGACATATAGGACGGCGTTTTTTTTACTGTCTCCGTGGTTCAGTGGTTTTTAACTTGGGCCGGACGTTCGATTGTCACTGAAAAAATTGGATATTGAACTTTTATGGAGATTTTCTTCAGTTTTCTTAGGATAATGCAAGCTAAATCACCTGCTTGTTAAAAAAAAAGTTTGTTGTGATTCAAAGTGCATGAACGTTAAGCTATTGGCCAAAGTATAAATATGACAACAATTCATGTCAAACTTAAAAACTCTAACATGATGCTAATCGGATCGTTCATCGAATAGAGAACCCTATTCTATAGAACAAGGGCATGGAATTACGAGAATTGTTTCAGCGATATCTATTCCGGCTTCCTCACAAAGAATCGGGGCATATAGGACGGTATATAAGCAATCCATTGTCTGCCAAAAATAGCCGCTTAGTAGCCTTAGAGGAAAACCTTCGGGATGCGAGATTACCTCGCAGAGCCTATTTGGCATTTCGGCTCTTAGAATTAACGGCATGAAACACAGATAAGACCGTACGCTGCTGCAGGCTTTCACAAGGCTCTACTTACATGTAGTCACGCCTTTATCCCTTATGGGGTAGGCAGAGCGTAAACGACCTAAACAAAGGTCTTTACGCTACGTCTGACAAAGTTTTGAGGGTTATTTAGGATAGCTTTTTAGGTATATTGCTGTAGTGACAGGTTGTCAGCCCATCGCCTAAATTACAATATATAGAAACCCTCGGATCAATTAGCTGATTGTTACAGCATGCCCGGGAAGATTTTCTTGCTATCAGTCCAGCTTGACATGGGTCCGACATAGTCATGACACCCGTTCGGTTTCTGCAGGCAAATTTGATGTACCCAGGGTTAGTAATTATGGAGATAAAACTTTAAAGAAACGGTTACCATATATACTTAAATTCAAATTTCAAATTTATAGTTTGCCTGAGGACATCAGCCGGGAGCCTAACATTAATAGGTTCAGAAGATTATTAAAAATACATCTGATATCTTCATTAGATGATATAGATTAGTGAATATAAATTGATCTCATTAATTCTAACCTCTAATCTCATTATTATGTGATAAAAAATCTTATAATGTAAGCTGTAATTAGCATAGTTAGCTTAATAAGTTAAATAATTAATTAATTATTAAGGGTTATTGAGACTCGTCGATCTCTCAGACAAACTGTTCATACAGTTTTGAGGGACTATTTATTAGTTCTTAAGATTTATGTAAATGTTTGTAATAAATAAACAATAAATAATAAAATAAAATGGAAGAACAACAAGTCCACAAGGCGAAAGAAAAAATATTATAAATTCGAAAGTAACTCTGTCTGTGTTTGTCAACTTTACAATAATCAGCAAAAAAAAATGGAAGAACAATAGATGACACCCTAGAGACCATTGGTTACGTACTCACATTTTGTTTTAGAAAAATATGCCATTTCTATAAAGAATCAATAATTTCCCTTTTCACTTGGTTATCATTACCTTAACGGCAGTATGAACTTCGATAAAATTTTCCTAGAATATTGATTAATGTTAAGGTAGGAATAGGATGCTTCCATGCTGGCCTGGGAGTGATAGAAAAACATAGAATGTACCAGCTGCATTTCCTCCCGGGCAAATTGCTGTAAAAATCAGCTAAGGGATCCGAGGGTTTCAGTATATTGTAATTTAGGCGATGGACTGACAGCCTGTCACTAAAGGGATACACATTTCAGTCTAAAATAGCCCTCAAAACTTGTCAAACGTGGCGGAACGATCTTGTCTTTGATCGTTTACGCTCTGCCTACCCCATTCGGGATTAAGGCGTGATTATGTGTGTGTGTGTGTGTGAAGAATAGGAAGGTCGCTGAAAAATACAAAATGTTTACGGAAAGACTGATTTAACCTCAGGTAAAATCACGGGGCATTTATTTCATTAATTTTTGCAAATGATTATAAACGGTCGCCATAACTGTAAAGCAGCATACAAGTGATCCGGTGACAAACTTACGCAAGCTTCCTGCGAATTGCGAAACTAGCGCGAAAACAAACGCCAGCTAAAATTACAACACTAATGTGCTACTTTGAAATTATATTTTTCACGTTGGGGTAGGTCCTAGAGATAGGTACGGGTCGTTGACTCCGCACACAGAGCTGTAGCTTACTCCAATAGAACACTGACCAACTTACACTTACCACCCACCATCACGAAACAGCTCTTATAGTCTCAATCATAGAGCTGAAGTTCCACTTCTGAAGCGGCAGGCGTAACTTTGTGTTGGTTATTATCCAATGCAATTTACGTCGGTGTGTGTGTACAGCACGAAGATAATAGTAGTGTTGTGCAAGAGTGTTGCAAGTTTGTCGAAAATAATAACGTAGAGTATTAGTGCCCGGCGCGATCGCGATTGTGCCCTAAAGGTCATATTGCTACAATGTGTCTAATTGGATGACTGAATTAATGAATCACGTATTGTTTGTACTATAGTTCATTCAACTATGATCTTCTACCATCGATTGGGTTGTTGAGAGATGAACCCGGGGGACAGAGTTTTTAAACTGCTTTATAGACATCTGGCTGTTTTATTTTTGATTATTTTTATGACGACCATTATCTTTGATACTGTTTAGGGCCTCAGCTATGATAAAATAATTTAGACATCTAGCTATTTCATGAAAAAAAGATCTGGAAAAATGGTATGTATCCTTTTTTTACGTTGGTAGGTATTTGTTTACAAGTTAAATGTAAAGTGAAAATATTATCTGAAAAGTTATTGTAATTACGAACTTTCATAAAATTTCACTACCGAACAAAGAACAGTGTAAATTATTAACAATATTTTCTAGTAAATACTCAAACCGATACCAGCTACTGTGCTGTCGCAATCACAATTAAAGTTACAACACTATCACCTCGGGCACTGCACTCACTCACACACTTACACCTCTCGCCTAGCAACTGAAGTGAAGGCAGATACATCTACTGCAGCCTCTACCACTGTAGCACGTTCTATTTCGCTTCTACGAACGTTCTATGACAAGTTCATACATTGCGTAGTCATTATGAGTCGATAGGCCTAACCTTTGAATTAGAGTAGAAATGGATGTCTTTCGTGAAAACATTTCGCTGTTTTTCAAAAGGTACAGGTTTAGAGTGAAGGTTCATAGAAAAGCTTCCATTTTCTAGGTTGCTTAGCAGTACTTAGGCGTATCAAAGTAAAAACTAGTTGGCACATGGACTTATATTCTAAATGGCGGATGCATTCACCATCTAGGATAGGAGTAGGTTTTCTAAATCGGTCTAGAAATGAATTCTTAATGCGCTAACGAGTTAAAAAAAGATGTGGCAAGATATTTTGCTTGGGTTTCTTTTAAAACGTAAAAGGCGGTGTTGGTCCAAACATGGTGGTATAAAAATAAGTTAATTTAATCAAGTTTGGTAACGGCGGTGTGTCTAAGTGATTTGTAGTGGTATAAAGGTATAATGTTTTGATTTATACTAAACTAGCGACCCACCCCGGCTTCGCACGGAAATCATCAGTGTTTCTCTACTATATTATGCATGTATTGTACATATAAACCTTTCTCTTGAATCACTCTATCCACTAAAAGAAACCGCATCAAAATCCGTTGCGTAGTTCTAAAGATCTAAGCATACATAGGGATATAGGGACAGAAAAAGCGACTTTGTTTTATACTATGTAGTGATGTATACATATGCGCTATAGGTTATAATTATATATATTTACTCTCAATTACATTTAGTTTTTTTGGTTTTGTTCTAACTTTGCTAGTTTGTAGGATAGTTTTTTTTCGCACCACCATTATAATTTCCACATGCCCTGAGGTTGTCTGGTAGATAGTGCCTTTAGCGTTCAGTCCGCCCATGTAACATTTTTGTGCATCATCTCCCTAGCCTTATCCCATATCTCACGGGGTCGGCTACCTAATCAAGGGGACTGAACGAGGGTACTAGTTTTAACACAGGCGACTGCCATCTGACCTTCGCAACCCAGAAGGGAAACCAGACCCAATTCTAGATTAGGTCAGAGTTTTCAAGCCACTAATGCTTAGCACAGGCCTCTGATATGGCTTAACGACTAATATCTATGGTATTAAACGATATTAACCGGGACCAACGGCTTAACGTGCCTTCCGAAGCACGGAAAAGCGCTGAATAAACGTACATATGAAATTCTAAAACCGAAAAACACATTGGTGGTGGGATTCGAACCACGACCTCCCGCTCAGGTGGCAGCGGCCCAATCCAGTACACCATCGGGCTATATTCGGTGGTTTATAGTCGGTGGTTTTATGCGCTATCAGTAATTTTTTGCCACCGTCATCGAGGGTTTCACTATATTGTAATTTAGGCGATGGGCTGACAACCCGTCACTACAGCCAATATATCTATAAATCTTTCTTAAATAACCCTCAAAGCTTTGTCAGACGTGGCGAAACGACCTTTATTTAAGTCGTTTACGTCTGCCTACCCAATTAGGGAAAAAGGCGTGATAATATGTATGTATGTATATGATATGGCGGATAAAATTAATAGAAATACTGGGGAAACGTGCAAAAGCGAGTCATAATCTAGCGGACAGTGTGTAAAACCATAGAGTATAAATCGCCTGTCCTTTTTCAACTTTATTATTTTGATTGTGACAGATAGAGTTTAATTTTTATTTTAGCCAGTGGTATCTAGAATCCCATTAGGCGGTTTGGTGACTCTAAGGCTCGTATTTATGAAACGATATCAAACTTGAGAGCCATATTAAATATGGATTTGACAGGCCAGTTTGTACTGAAATGACAATTTCTGATACTAATAAGTAATTATAATCAACTCTTACGAGTGACAACGGGATTGAGTTAGTATCAGAAATGACATTTCAGTACAAAACAGCCTGTCAAATCCAAACTTAATATTCCTCTTAATCTTGAGATCGCTTTTTTAATACGAGCCTTAGTGATTTGTAGGTAGTATAATGTATAATGGTGTAGCATGGTCGGACTGGCGCCATCACTTGACACCAAAACAGTGGAACAGTTATTATTAAGATAGAAATCCGGAATTATCGGAAACGCTGCTCAGTGAAACATGATTCTGTTGAACACAACTGGTTTTGGTTTCTTTGGAAATACTTTGGATTTGATACAGTTTGTTTACGCTTTCAACTAGTGGCATCCAACAGCATACATAGATATACATATAATCACGCCTTTTATTTTGTATTTCAAGGAAAACCAACAGCTATCAATCTTCCATGCTGGCCTGGGAGGAGATAAAAACATAGAATGTGCCAGCTGCATTTCCTCCCGGGCATGCCGTAAAAACCAGCTAAGGGATCCGAGGGTTTCAGTATATTGTAATTTAGGCGATGGGCTTACAACCTGTCACTACAGCAATATACTTACAAATCTATCTTAAATAACCCTCAAAACTTTGTCAGACGTGGCGGAACGACCTTAGTTTGGGTCGTTTACGCTCTGCCTACCCCATTAGGGATAAAGGCGTGATTATATGTATGTATGTATGTATCAATATAAGAATACTTAAAATGAATACAAGACAGAATGCCAATTACAGGTTTTCAACAATAGACCTTTACCTCCTTTATCCCTAATGGGGAAGGCAGAGCGTAAATGTCCTTAACAAAGGTATTTCCGCCACATCTGACAACTTTTGAGGGTTGTAAATTTGTTTATTGCTATAGTGGCAGGTTGTCAGCCTGTCGCCTAAATTACAATACAGAAACCCTCGAATCCTCACTCCCAGTCCAGCATAGACGGAAGCAACAGCACTCTTCATCAAATCAAAAATAAATACTCACTAATCTCATTCAGATAAAACTAGCAAATCTAAGATTAAGATGTAGTTTCTTTCACTACTAGTAGCGACATCTAGATTCACACACAATTTACTATGTTTAATAATTTAGTTTTTTTTTTGTTATTTTATTTCTTAATTTATGTGATTAACTGTTGTGTTTCGTTTTTATTTGAACCAAATTATGATTATTAACAAATTGTAGACAATGTAGAATCTATGTAGAATGGTGTAAGTTCCTTATTTTGAATTTCACGATTTTTGGTGGTTTTGCTATTAAGGTTCATCCTTGAAAGTATTACTTCCACTCCGGAAATTGTATTCGAGATCCTTTTAAAATAATCAGTTTTGCTGTAGGTACAAGGCAGGAACTCTGTTTGAGACTTTCATAAAGGAATATGGGTAAAAATATGAAAAAGTCTCACTAAGAAAATTCTCTGATATTTTTGACTTCCAAAACAAAGACCATTCATACATATAATCACGCCTATATCCGTAATGGGGTAGGCAGAGCGAAAACGACCTGAACAAAGTTATAAGGGTTATTTAGGTATATTGCTGTAGTGATAGGTTCTAGCCTATCGCCTAGATTCCAATATACAGAAACCCTCGGATAACTTAGCTGGATTTTACAGCATGCCTGGGAGGAAACGTAGCTGGCACATTCTATGTTTTTCTCTCGCTCCCAGTTCAGCATGGAAGCAAAACAAAGATCTTTAATTTAAATTTGCATCCTTTGCAGAATTTATGTAAGTTTAGCTAATTCGAGAAGCCATGAGGTTCTCTACAAAGTAACGTCACAGTAACGAAAATTGCAGTAAGCGCTGTTGTAAAAAAAATCTTCACCTTATGATTTACTTGAGATGGGTTTACTCTCGTTTGTAATAGTTTACTTCTATGCTGGCCTGGGAGCGACAGAAAAACATAGATTGTGCCAGCTGCATTTCCTCCCGTGCATATAAAACTAGCTAAGGGATTCGAGGGTTTCAGTATTTTGCATTTTAGGCGATGGGCTGACAACCTGTCACTACAACAGTATACCTGCAAATCTATCTTAGATAACCCTCAAAACTTTATCAAACGTGGCTCTGCCTACCCTATTAGGGATAGAGGCGTGATTATATGTATGTATGTCTAATAGTATGGGCAAGACTTGACGAGTTGAAGTTGAAAAACGTTTTTTAGGTACATAACTTATCTTACTTTAGCTTATTTTGTAAGTACCTACTAATTACAGTTTAGAGCCTAATTAAATAGGAGTATTTATTGCTGCCGACAAACTTTAAATAAGTTTGGCAGATGTAACAAATTATGTACTGTGTTTCTAAAATCAAATAAACGTACTTTTCATTTCATTTCTTTTCATTTCATTTCATTAGAGAATCAGGTAGAGATTGCTATCGATTCGTTGAGCACACAACTTAAATAAATGTTAACTAAAATTTATGAGCGTCCTTTCTGTTCTCGCATAACAGAAAATGACGGGTATATATGTCAAGTCGTGATTTTTGCAACTACAAATTGGTACCATTATCGCTTTATTTGGTTATCGTTCAGAAATACAGTTGATAGTAAGATAATAAAAGTCATACGTTTCATATTAATTCAGTCCTTTTCCCTAGGCACTTTTTCGTTTCAGCGTAAACTTGTAAACTTGAAAGTTGTGTTAGTTTGTACTGTTCTTTTACTTTAGCTATGGCAACATCTACAATCACTTGGCAACCAAGGAAAGCAGTTACACCAGTTGTTAATCTAATAAACCGGTCACGTTCTGAGACGCATGATCTATCAGTAAAGATCATGAACTATACTTACCCAAGCGAAATTATACCCATTAATATGATCAATTTCTTCCATGCTGGACTGGGAGAGATAGAAAAACATAGAATGTTCCAGCTGCCCTTCCTCCCGGGCATGCTGTTAAAGTCAGCAAAAGGGACTCGAGGGTTACATTGTATTGTAATTTAGGCGATGGGCTGACAACCTGTCACTAAAGCAATACATATTACAATCTAAAATAGTCCCCTTAATTTTTGTCAGACGTTGCGAAAGCGCCTTTTACGAGGCGTTAAACGCTCTGCCTACCCCGTAAGGGATAAAGGCGTGATTTATGTATGTATGTATGTAGTATGATTACTGAGCTGGATTTAACTTATGTTGCTGTAAGGGCATACATCAGCACTTTTATAAGGTTAAGAAAGGGCAATAAATACTCTTTGGAAGGGTTTTTTGCTCTTGCTATAAAAAGTTTAAAAAAGTTAAGAAAGATCAGTCAAGCAGTTCTGTGAAGATGAAAGAAGGAGGCAGACAGAGAACAGATAATAAGAGAACAGTTCTAAATTGACGCTTAACCTGCCGTCTCACAAAACTGACTTCTACGCATAGTCTTTCACACTGCGAGCGATCAAGCTGTGGAATGAATTGCCCGAAGACATTCGACGTGCGCCGTCTCTTGAGACCTTTAAGAGCCGACTTAAAAAACATTACTTGGAAGAAATTACTATCTGATCATTATTTATCCTTCACTTTTATACTGTGCTGTTGCTGTCATTTTCTTCGTCTAGATCTGGTTGTAGTTTGCATTATCCTATCTTCCATTAGTTTATTGTATATTATGTATTAGTTTACTTTACAATATCTATGTAGTAGCTTGTAACTAGTTTATGTATTATATGTAATGTAATGTATTTAGGATTCATATTTTACTAGATTTGCAATATCCCGCTTACCGCTACGCATTTTTCTTTGACCCAAAGGTTGCCTGGAAGAAATTGCTACCTTAGCAATAAGGCCGCCTATGTTGTACTTGTTTTTTGTTGTTATCTGTTGTATTGTATGATTTGTATTCTTACGTGCAATAAAGTATTTTTATATTATGTTATAATTCTAACTGCAAATACGCATTTTTTGCATAGAGAAATGCATATTTTCAAACTAAATTTCTGTTTAAATATCGTAAACTACCTAAACGGCCTTTGTTTCGCCACGTTTGACAAAGTTTTGAGGGTTATTTAAGACAGCTTTGTAGGTATATTGCTGTAGTAACAGGTTATTAGCCCATCGCCTAAATTGCAATATACTGTAACCCCCGAATCCCTTAGCTGTTTTTACGGCAGCTGGCACATTCTGTGTTTTTCTTTCGCTCCCAGTCCAGCATAGAAGATAGCTTGAAAGTAATTGCAAAAAACATTTTAGTCTAAAAGTTTTCTTCTTTTCAAACTAAAAGAAAACCTACGCTTGTGACCTGTTACCAAGTTATTTAAACGACAATTTGTTTTCAAGTTTTTCTCTCTAAGGTCGTTAACCCCTCCAGCATCAGTGTTGTGTTGCAGTAGTGGCGTTATGTGTTTGTCACCATGTTTATATATAACGGGTACATACATCCATGCTGGGAGTGATAGAAAAACATAGAATGTGCCAACTGCATCTCCTCCCAGCATAGATTTGACATTTCATTTTTTATTGAAATGACATTTCTGATACGAACTCAAACTCGCTGTCAGTCTTAAATGCTGTTTATAAATACGGGCCTTAAGTTTTTGGCAGTTTGGTCGTATCTGTATCCAACCGAACAAAGCACCCTCGCCCGTGGACAAAATTTAAAAAGGCTTTTAATAATCTGCTGACGCTCTGCCATCTCCGTAAGGTATATTGATGTATGATGTTGTGTGATTTATGTATGTTATGTGACCAGTGCAGTCACCGCACGCAGTAGGAGCGAAAATGTAATCAATTATGCCATAAAATTATTCTGATTACAACAGTAATTACTTTAACCACCCATCATTTCATATTGATGTTGAATGTACGGTCGATTTATAAACAACATTCAACTTTACACACAAAAATGAACCTATTCCCAAGATAGAAACTATTAAATGGTATAAAAGTGTTTGTCGTGGATTGTACAATTAAATCAACACACGTAGGAGCGATTTGGCGAAATAGAGCGGTCATTGACACCGGAAACATAATTTATAGGATTTTCGTAAACATGTGTTTCAGTCGACGAGTGGTTCAGAACATATGGGACGGTATGGGAAAGTGAATTTGGAACAAATAAAAAATAGTAACGACACTCAAACGTAGATACTTCTATGCTCAACTGACTGCCAAAAGAACGAACATGTTTAATTCAAGGAATTGCACATATTGGAATTTTCGCAATATGTTGAATTCCTTTAAAATCTATAAGACGTGATGATACACCACAAGGGATATAAATGTGATTTTTGGATCAAAATCTTTCTATGTTATATATATTACATGTTTACAATACAATAATATTTATCCACAGTCAGTTCATTACATTCCTTATTTTTTTAATGGGGTAGGTAGGTACTTATTTTATTTTCCTTTTGCAGTTTTTGGTTCTTTGTATAGAACTCTATAAAGACGACGAATTGATTATACCAAAAATAGTCTTACTTACATAAACCCATTGTTATGGCGACAGATAATAATAATTCACGGTTTGATATGGCTATGGACATCACAAAGCCTGCTTGCTATTCATGGAATCACAAAACAACTGTACATACTTCTCTGTTACATACAAACGAACAAACGTAACATTCTATTTTAGGAATAGAGAAAGTTGGTCGCCTTTGTCATCTTCAAGTCTTATACGTAAAGTAGGATTATAGTTACACCTACGTATTAAAAAATCCAATTTTGTTGCAAGAGAGTCTAGCCTAGATTATAGTCAAGAGTATACCGCTCTTAGTTTTTATTGAGGCTAGATGTAACTGAGGCAGAGTCGACGATGAACGAGCTCACCCAGAAACCTAGAAGGCACTAGCTTTCTCATAAAGATAAAATACAGCAAGCTGTACCAGACTTAGCTGGGCTAGATAAAGGAAGAAGATGGTAGAAATTTAGGCAGCTATATTTAAGGGCCTTCTAAGTTTTAATTAGTAAGGTCGATCAGTCAACCTTTTGTTTCTTCTTTTCATCATATAACTGTTCACTGTTGTACGTATGGATGTCCTCTCCATCCTTTTCGGTTTCTGGCGATTCTCGTCTAGGTCGGTCCAGCTGTTTTCTATGCCGTCAGACCATCTGGCTGGTGGTCTACCAACACTTCTTCTTCCTTCACGGGGTCTCCAGTGTCTATACTCTATAGCTCAATCTGTCATCATCTCTACGCCATACGTGTCCTGCCCATTGCCATTTAAGTTGAGCAACTCCTCTGCTGATATCGACCTTCTGGTAAACTGTTTTGCTAGCAAGTAGTTCCGATGTTACCTCAAGTTTTGAAATAAAACTTCTCATAGAAAATAACGCAAATATAACCGACAAAACCATTCTAAATAATAATTATCTCATCTCTCATCATCATCATATGAAAATATAGGTTCAATGTTTTCGCTCTATCATAATTCGATCTCTTCATACAAAGTTAAACGAACTACCTACCTATAAACAGCTATAGATATACACTGCTATAGACTCGCACCGTACCTCAATAGTTTTGTTTATGCCACTCAGTTGCCAACCGGCCTACTAACGTAATCTTTGAAGATATTTCAACTCTATATAGAGTGAATAGAGTTGATATTAGAAAGGATGTGTAGAACTGTTATTTTGCTATAATAGAAGACTGGCAGATGTAGCCGTGGGTGTAAATTATAGTTCAGGGTAAATTGTACGCTAATTTTTATGTTGAAAGGTCATCGGTTCTGTTTTGGTGCTGTTTTCACCTTTATTTTTTTTTTTTTTTTTGAATGGACCTGTTTGCAAAATACTACAAAGTGTATATAATGCGTCACCGGGCTAAGGCGGGGAGTTGCTACACGCAATCTACACCCTTAATGAAATGGCAACTGCCTAAGGGCGCCCACTAGGGCTCGAACCTCGGCTTATGGCGTTGCCTGGGGACTCCTTATCGGAGAGAATCTGCCCGGTACGTGCCGGTAAACCCCAAAGTGGGGAGCAAAGGAGGGACCTCCGCGCCCCCGCCGGCGGGGTGCGCGGTTGCTGGAAGAGCTTGTGCAGAGTGTGGCTCGACTAATATTGGCAGCATTAATCGCAAGGGTAATTTGGTCATCGCCGTCGGTAAGGACATGCCTAGGCCTTCGTTTGTAACGAGTCGCAGGTTGGGGAACGTAGTTAGAGGCGCTAACTACAAGAGGGTTAGGGTGGTGAGGGGCTTTGTCGAAGAAGCGTATGGCCGCTTGCTTCATGAACTCTTTGAGAGACGGAACATCGAGATCGATGTGAATGTCAGAATTGCGGAGGTACCAGGGGGCCCCGGTTGCCCTCCGCAAGAAGCTGTTTTGAACTACCTGGAGGGTGTTCAGATAAGTGGGGTAGGTGTGGCTGAAGGCCACACTGGCGTAGGTCATTATGGGTCGAACGCATGTAGTGTAAAGCCTCACCTTATTTCTAAGGGAGAGTTTACTGCGTTTGCGTATGATTGGGGTGAGCCGGCCCATGACAAATTTGGCGCGGTTTCGGACTCTCCTGATGTGCTTCGCAAAGTTAAGCTGGGAGTCAAGAGTAACCCCCAAGTACTTGGCGTCTTTGGACCATGGGATGGGTCGACCGTACAGCTTTACAGCTGGGAGGGTACGACGTAATCTGGCACGAGTAAAGTGCACGGCGGTGCTCTTCTCGGGATTGACTTCGAACCTCCATTTGCGGAACCAGCTCCCGACGGAGTCTAGGGCGCGCTGGAGGTATCTGCCAAGTAATTGGGGTCTGCGACAGGAGGCATAGATCGCAGTGTCGTCTGCGAACAGAGCGAGCTGCGTCTGGGGCGTACTGGGAAGGTCGCTGGTATAGAGGGTGAAGAGGAGAGGGGATAGCACAGAGCCCTGAGGGACTCCGGCTCTAATGGGGCGAGGGGTGGACAGGGCGCCTTCGATTCTGTAACGGAAGCTGCGGTTCGTCAAAAAGTCACGTACGATACGTACGAGACGATCCGGCACACCGAGCTGGTATAGCTTGTACACCAGACCGTTGTGCCAGACCTTGTCGAATGCCTTCGCTACATCAAGGAAGACGGCTCCTGTGGGTTTGGGTTTGTGTTCATGAAAATTGGACGTGATATGTTCCACCAGACGGTGGACCTGTCGAACACAACAATGTTGGGAACGGAAACCGAATTGCTCGGGGGGAATGAGGCTACTGTTTTCGGCGTAATCTCTAAGGCGGCGATAAATCAACCGCTCGTAGAGTTTGCCGAGGGGATTGAGAAGGCTGATGGGCCGGTAAGAGGAGGGCTGATCCCGAGGCTTTTTAGATTTGTGGATGCCTATGACTGTGGCTTCCTTCCATGATGATGGAAAGGTGCAGCTGGTCATCGCGGCATTGAGGATGAGGGTGATTACGGTAATGAGATGGTCAGGGAGGATTTTGAGGACACGGTTTGTAATACCGTCAGGTCCTGGAGCCTTCCTAGACTTGAGCGCCTTAAGGGCGGTGCGGACTTCCTGCTCCGTAATGGGAGGGAGCGGAGGGTCAGAGGGGGGTAGGGAGGAGAGACGATCGACCTCCGAGTCGACCGTTTGAAGGTGGTCAGGGTCGCAAGGAAGAGTGCTGGGCGAGCACTGAGCTTCGAGACTGTCAGCCAGACATTCAGACTTTTCGTCATCGTCAAAGGCTAGAGACCCGTCGGGTCTGATCAGAGGGGGCATGAGAGAGGTCTCGTCTGATTTTCACCGGAAATATTGAGTTTAGATTCAAATCTTTAAATTATCTAAATAATAAGACGATTCTGTGCTTTAGAAGGCGCAGTATAGCTGTTGGTTTCGGTCTCTGTCTTTTATAAATAGGTAGTGGTCATAACATAAACCCTATCCTTTGCCCGTTAGGCAGTTAAAAAAAAACAATATTAGAGTTCATCGAACCGATCGATATATCAACCAACACGACAGAAGCAAATGAGGGCTAATATGGACATTATCAGGAATTCGGGAAAAAATAACTGCCTCCGTGGTATAGTGGTCAGAGCCATGGGCTTATGATCCGGAGGTCCTGGGTTCGATTCCCAGGGGAGGGGGCACAAAGTTGATATTTCTCAATTTATCACTTTGTGAGATATTCCCCAGTTTGGTTAGGACATTGCAGGCTGAATCACCTGATTGTCCGAAAAGATAGAGGGTTCCGTGCTTCGAAGGGCACGATAAGCCGTCGGACCTGGTCGCTGCTTTAGATAGTGCTCGTTACTCAAACCATGTAAGAGGCCTAATAGCTGTACTACTAGGCGGTTTGAAAACTCTGACACCAGGGTTCATCGGGTCGTTCGACCCGAGAATCCACTCGCTAAGAAGAAAAAGGAACAGAATCCTCTAGTAGGTATCTGTTTCAAGTTATTGTTTTATTTTGTGCTGAATTGGACTGTGAATATATGAAAATGAATCTTATGCCACTCTTCATAGAATCTTTGGCACTTTCAGATAGTACCTACATTTGTACTACTTCAAGTATGAAAGTAGCTAAGTCTGTCTATATTCCCTAGGCTAGTATCTCTTATTTTTGGAATTGTATTTCTTTGGATTCCTATTGTTATTAATTAGATGATATCTTTTCTGTTTTCTGAACATAACTGTGTTCTAGCATATATTGAAACATCATTTATCAACCGTGCTGGCAGGACTGAGAGCAAAATAGAATGTGTCACCTGCATTCTGTCCCGGGCATGCTGTAAAAACCAGCTAAATAATCGGATAAAGATCCAAGGGTTTAAGTATATTGCAATTTAGGCGATAGGCTGACAACCTGACAGTAAATCTATCTTAAATAACCCTCAAAACTTTGTCAGACGTGGCGAAACGACCTTTGTTTAGGTCGTTTACGTTCTACCTACCCCATTAGGGATAAAGGCGTGATTATATGTATGTATGTATCAACCATAGATGTAGATGTTATCTAGTACATACAAGTTGTAGTGGTACAGGCGAACACGGAACAACAAACAACTTTCATACAGTCGGCCGCAATTAATGCCGAAAAGCGGCAGCGGCGCCGGCGCCAGCGCAGCGCTTTCTAATAGCGAACGAGACATGTACAGTCAGCAGGTTATTCAGTTGGCAAATTATTTATGTGACTTACTTACCTACTTGCTGGACTGGGGACGACAAAAAAAACATATAACGTTCCAGTTGTGTTTTTTCCTGGGCATGCTACAAAATGCTGAAAGTGACACGAAGGTTTGAGACTTTCAGGCCCATATCGATAAACAACACTTGAGATTGGGTTCGTATCAAACGTGTCATTTCAGTAAAAAAATACCTGTCAGATCCATACTCAATATTGCTCTCAATCTTGAGATTGCTTTATAAATACGAGCTTTGTATTAAAATTTTAGGTGATGCTGCGAGATCGCGTCACTGCAGTAATTCCCTAACGAAATATTCTTCGACAGTTAGACGAAGTCATTTCTTAGACCGTATGCTTCGCTTACTCTGGTAAAGGAATAGGCTTTATGAAAAGCTAAACAAAAAGGGATAAAAAAAGTACCGAGACAAGATGAAATTCATCTGAGCTAGATATATAACTATCACTACAAGGATAAAGGCGTGATTATATGTACCACTACATAGTATAAAACAAAGTCGCTTTCTCTGTCCCTATATCTCTAAGTATGCATACATCTTTAAAACTACGCAACGGATTTTGATGCGGTTTCTTTTAATGGATAGAGTGATTCAAGAGGAAGGTTTTTATGTATACTACATGCATAATATAGTAGAGAAACACTGATAATTTCCGTGCGAAGCCGGGGCGGGTCGCTAGTATATATATATTTGTGATAGTTCACTTCATCTTCTATTCGTATCGATCATAATACTCCGCCAAACGCACGTACATAACAAACAAACAAACATACATAAATCACGCCTTTATCCCTTACGGGGTAGGCAGAGCGTTTAACGCCTCGTAAAAGGCGCTTTCGCCACGTCTGACAAAAATTGAGGGCAATTTTAGATTGTAATATGTATTACTATAGTGACAGGTTGTCAGCCCATCGCCTAAATTACAATACACTGTAACCCTCGAGTCCCTTTTGCTGACTTCAACAGCATGCCCGGGAGGAAGGGCAGCTGGAACATTCTATGTTTTTCTATCTCTCCCAGTCCAGCATGGAAGAAACGTACAAACGCACGTACATAGTTCACTTAAAAACCCTTTTTGTTTTATTGCTTATGACTGTACTGTCGTGACATAGTAGGGCGATCAGCTGTTGCTGGCGCCATGCTGCGCCGAAAAATCGTACTAACATGATAGTTAACACAGAGTCTTGAAAGAATAAATAAAATCTGAAGGTAGCAGCCTTCATATTAAATTAGAGTAAAAAAACATACATACATACATATAATCACGCCTTTATCCCTAATGGGGTAGGCAGAGCGCAAACGACCTAAACAAAGGTCGTTCCGCCACGTCTGACAAAGTTTTGAGGGTTATTTAAGATAGATTTGTAGGTATATTGCTGTAGTGACAGGTTGTCAGCCTATCGCCTAAATTATAATATACTGAAACCCTCGGATCCCTTAGCTGGTTTTTACAGCATGCTTGGGAGGAAATACAGCTGGCACATTCTATGTGTTTCTCTTGCTCCCAGGCCAGCATGGAAGCATAGGAGCTATTTTTATAAATAAAATATACAATTCTTCCATGCTTTACTGGGAGCAAGAGAAAAACACGAGAGTTTCTGTATATTCCAATTTAGGCGATGGCCTGTCACTACAGCAATATACCTACAAATCTATCTTAAATAACCCTCAAAACTTCGCCAGATGTGGCGGAACGAACTTTGTTTAGATCGTTTACGCTCTGCCTACCCCATTAGGGATAAAGGCATGTTTATATTTATGTATCCAATTAAATCATTCATCACCTTATGGTGCCTATCCTATTTAGGTTGTCTAGATACCTTAACCTAAGCACCCAATTCGTACCACAGACAAAAGTATTTGCTATGAAAAAGTAGTTTACCTAATTCGAAAACATGTCCTAATTTTTTGTGAAAACCGACAAACCACTTTATTTCACCAAACCGGCAAAATGCCAAATCGGTCAACTTATGCGTGCTAAAAGACCCTTCACAGTTATAGGCCTCGTATGCTGTAATCGTACCGATAAATTTGAACTGGTTGTTAAAAAAAAACTTACATAAACCGGGGTCAACGCCCTCCCTGCAAATGTGTGTAACTTATTAACTACTAAACATTTTAACACAACATAGACACAAACTGAGAGCGAGAGAAAAACATAGAATATGCCAGCTGCAACGAAACGACGAAATGTCCCGGGTATACTGTAAAAACCAGCTAAGGGATCCGAGGGTTTTAGTATATTGCAATTTAGGCGATGGGCTGACAACCTGTCACTACAGCAATATACTTAAAAATATACCCGAAAATCTATCATAAATAACCCTCAAAACTTTGTCAGACGTTACGGATCGACCTATGTTCAGGTCTTTTACGCTCTGCTCTCTCTAATACATATAATCAAGCCTTTATCCCTAATGGGGTAGATTAGGGATAAAGGCTTGATTATATGTATATATGTAGACACAGATTACTAATGAGCGCTGCGGATACCCATAAAAACTTTTCTGTGACATAGATGCGAAAAAACATGTATCAAAACACCGAGCAATCGATTGCTATAAACACATACAGACATACATATAATCACGTTTTTATCCCTAATGGGGTAGACAGATCGTAAACGACCTAAACAAAGGTCGTTCTGCCACGTCTGTCAAAGTTTTGAGGGTTATTTAAAATAGATTTGTAGGTATATTGCTATAGTAACCGGTTGTCAGCCCATCGCCTAAATTACTGGTAATTAGAAATGAGTTTTTGAATAAAAATACATGAAACTTTGATTACCTTTATTCTAAAACTGAGTTGGAAATACTTTAGCTATATAAGGTCATTTTAAATCAAGTGCAAATATTGAAACGTGTGAATCTTCCCCTGAAAATGAACAACTTTCCCTAAGGAACATAGGTTGGAATATGAAAAACAAAAATTGACTTCCCATACCAAGTGCGGTATCAGCTGGTACATTTTGTGTGGAAGGTCCAAATTTTTTATTCGTTTTTAGACCTATGGGAAAGTTGTTCAGTTTCATGGGTAGATTTACACGTTTTAATATTTGCATACATACATACATAAAATCACGCCTTTATCCCTTACGGGGTAGGCAGAGCGTTAAACGCCTCGTAAAAGGCGCTTTCGCCGCGTCTGACAATAATTGAGGGTAATTTTAGATTGAAAAGTGTATTGCCATAGTGACAGGTTGTCAGCCCATCGCCTAAATTACAATACACTGTAACCCTCGAGTCCCTTTTGCTGTCTTCTACAGCATGCCCGGGAGGAAGGGCAGCTGGAACATTCTATGTTTTTCTATCTCTCCCAGTCCAACATGGAAGTAAATCTATTATTATTTTATTTTAGTAAGTCTATTTAATATTTGCACTTGATTTAAAATTACCTTACATACAGAGCTAGCACGAATACGTTTTTAATTATTATTGTTTCTCTTCTATTCATGAAGATCCTTCCCCAATATTTTTTGAAGTCTTCTTCTGTCGAGTGGGTATCGAGTCTATGGACCCGATGAACCCTGGTGTCAGAGTTTTTAAACCGCCTAGTAGCACAACTATTAGGCCTCTGACATGGTTTTGTGTAACGACCACTATCAAAGACAGCGACCGGGACCGACCGCTTAACGTGCCCTCCGAAGCACGAAATCTTTTTCTTTTCGGACAATCAGGTGATTCAGCCTGCAATGTCCTAACCAAACTGGGGGAAAATTCACAAAGTGATTAATTCTCAAATATCAACTTTGTGTTTCCCCCCTGGGAATCGAACCCAGGACCTCCGGATCGGGAGTCCATGGCACTAGCAACTAGACCACAGAGGCAGTAATTTTTTTGAAGTATAAGAACACTTAACCTCCAATAAAAAGAGACTGGTCGTTCGATGAACATTTCTAGTAGCAAAATTAGTTATACTTTCAATTTTTTGACACATTTACTACATTACAGATGATATCGATAGTAAAATCATGGTTATTCAGTTAAAAAATACTTGTTTACGACAGTATGCCATTTTGAGCAATTAAAATTTATCCGATATTATTAGAAAGTTCACATTTATCATTAAACGATTTCTTTTGTTTTACTCCCTTATAAAGAACCATAAAACAAATTACACTTCATTCACAACGAGCACGTTCTAAAAGTAACCTCCAAACGATTACCAAACGCATAGATTTCGCAAAAGATAACCTCCGTATAGGCGAGGCGATCCGGCGCAATGCACTAGCGAGGTCAACGACCTGGCCTACATCAGCTGTTGCTAGGCGACAGGGCCGCATTCAGGACGAGAGTGAGGGGGGCGAATATTCGCAATATTCAACGGATCGGGTCAGCATGCATCAAACATTAGCGCCACTCTGCTGGCAACGTTGTACCATTGCAGGTCTGGTGGTAGGATGTGCAATGATTTTACTAGCTCTGTCATGACCCGCTTAGTTAAGATATTTTCACGGCATTTAAATTCTTCTTCTGTCGAGTGGGTATCGAGTCTATCGACCCGATGAACCCTGGTGTCAGAGTTTTAAAACCGCCTAGTAGCACAACTATCAGGCCTCTGACATGGTTTGAGTAACGACCACTATCAAAGACAGCGACCGGGACCGACGGCTTAACGTGCCCTCCGAAGCACGAAATCTTTTTCTTTTCGGACAATCAGGTGATTCAGCCTGTAATATCCTAACCAAACTGTGGAAAAAATCACAAAGTGATAAATTCTCAAATGTCAACTTTGTGTTTCCCCCCTGGGAATTGAACCCGGGACCTTCGGATCGGGAGTTCATGGCACTAGCCACTAGACCACAGAGGAAATTATTAGGCATTTAAATAAGAATACACAAGTAAAATATAGACGTTATGAGGAAATATCATTAAAGTCTATCTCGAACAGGATATATTCAGTTGCAAGAAATGTAATTATTCATTGCATTATACTTATAGAAAATTTACGAAGCGTAAAGAGTTTAAGAAAATCGAAAATTAAGATTAGAAAGAATTGGCCCCTCGCTTATCAATTTCAAAAGAGAAGGGCCGCTATCCTAATACCTCCCTGGTTGTTTTCGCTACACAGATCGCTCGTTGGATCTAAGCGACGTCTACAAATGGGCCTACCGCCGGGCCTGTATTGTAGTCATTTAGTTTATTCCTAGATTTAGTACTGTGTAATGGCTTCCCTGTGGGCCAGTGGTATTAAATTAAAGTGACGGCCTTTAGTATAAAGATCAAAGCAAGGTGTAGTGTACCTTCAGAAGATGATGAATGGTTGACATGTGGAGGATTAAGTAGAGTCTACTAGCTGCCTCCGTGGTCTAGTGGCTAGTGCCATGGACTCCTGATCCGGAGGTCCTGGGTTCGATTCCCAAGGGGGAATGTCATTTCAGAGGCCTGATAGTTGTGCTACTAGGCGGTTTAAAAACTCTGACACCAGGGTTCATCGGGTCGATAGACTCGATACCCACTCGACAGAAGAAGACTAGCTAGGACAACTTTCATCTGACTGTAGACTGAAATTCAGCAAAATCTACGATCATAAGTGTCATTCAGAAGGAAAACAAAAGAAAACGTAGATATCTAAGGCTGGTATTTGAAAAGCAATCTCAAGATTGAGAGCAATATTAAGTATGGATTTGACAGGCCGCATTGTACTGAAATGACGTTTCTGATACGAACTCAAACTAGCTGCCAGTCTCAAGTACTGTTTATAATTACGGGCCTAAAGTCTATAAGAATTTCATCTGTCACAGTCACAGCTACCATCTTATATCTTGTATTTTTTTCAAGTAGAGTCGTCCTTTCCTTTATATATCTGTGGGAAATTTGATAATAAATGTTATGTATGATATTTTTAAATTGGATAAAATTACTTCCATGCTGGACTGGGAGCGAGAAAAGAACATAGAATGCGCCAGCTGCATTTCCTCCTTGGCATGCTGTAAAAGTCAGCTAAGTGATCCGAGGGTTTCAGTATACTGTAATTTAGGCGATGGGTTGACAACCTGTCACTACAGCAATATACCTACAAATCTAACTTAAATAACCTTCAAAACTTTGTCAGACGTGGCGGGACGATCTTTGTTTTGGTCGTTTACGCTCTGCCTACCCCATTAAGGATAAAGGCGTGACTGTATGTATGTATAAAATGACAAAGTACAGTACAGTATTAAAATAACTAGCTTAAGGTGAGAATAAAAATTGTGAATTGTTTTTCAATATTATTGGGGTTCCAATTAAAGGTATTTAATATGGGCGTACTGTGGACTTAATTAAAATAACAAATTAATCACAAATGCAATCAATTTGTTGGGGGCACGACTTAATTAAGCCTTGACTAAAATTTTCTGTTCTCCTTTTCTTATAATAGAAAAGGACAGGTAACAAATTAAGTAAAAATTTTGTGATTTTGTGAGCATACGAATTGCCCCCAATAATTACCTATTTTTTTTACCATCGACTATGTACATTAATTCTGTTTCAATAGGAATTAATAATTTGTATTGAAAATAGACATTATTGAAAGCTATGGAATTTGGCAACGTGCAAACATGTGAAACTAAACAGAGAATAGTTTGTGTGTTATTAATTTAATGTGGTATACACATTTATTTTCTTCTATGCTTCAGGCCTGGAAGCGAGCGAAAAACATATAATGTGCCAGCTGCATTTCCTCCCGGGCTTGCTGTAAAAGCCAGCTAAGAGATCCAAGGGTTTCAGTATATTGTAATTTAGGCGATGGGCTGACAAACTGTCACTACAGCAATATACCTACAAATCTATCTTAAATAACCCTCATAACTTATTCAGACGTAGCGGAATTATCTTTGTTTAGGTCGTTTACGCTCTTTCCACCCCATTAGGGATAAAGGCATGATTATATGTATGTATGCACATTTATGTAAACAAATAGGGACCTATTTTCTATTATTAGTCTATCGCAAAGAGGAATGTTAAGATTCAACTCTCCATACAAAACGCGATAACAGTTCCCACCTCTTATGGGGCTCCCCTGGGCTAAGTGGCATCCAATTCAGTCAAAAAAACATATTTCACTGAAAACACAAGCAATCGAAAATCCGGTATATCAGATTGAGGTAAATGCAATGAAGGTAATTTAGAACCTAACTAAGTTGTAACTTATAGTTGGTTGTAGTAACTGATAGAAATTATGCGAAAAACGGACACTTTTAGCACTTTTGCTATCTGTAACTGCAGTGAACACTGAATTATTATTATAGACGAAACAGTGGCCAATAAAGAACCGATGTGTTTCGTGTTCATGTTCGTTACATTCATCCCTGAAAGGTAATAAGGCCTTTCACAATATACAGATCAATCTAAAAAAAACCCTGAAATCTGTCAGACGTGGCGGATCAACTTGTTAGGTCGTTACGCTCTGCCTACCCCATCAGGGATAAAAGCGTAACTTAAGTATGTATGTAAAAGTTTACGACTAAAGTGTCAATGAATGCAACATGCAAGTTGTTGTACGTAATGCTAGTCAAGTCTTGCAGTCTTTACATGAAAGCAAAGTAGAACAGACACTAAACCCTAAACAAAAACACAGAATAGCTATTAGTTCTGATGTTGCTTAAGAACTACATACTCTACAATTCTACTACATTTTAAACATCTGCTTTTGATGCAATTTCAAAGGCTCCATTGCAGTTATACTACCATTTGTTCCTATCCATTGCACCTATTCTAACTAAAGGATAATTATATTATTCTTTATTTTTCTTCCATGCTGGCCTGGGAGCGAGAGAAAATCATAGAATGGGCCAGCTGCATATCCTCCCGGGTATGTTGTAAAAACCAGCTAAGGGATTCGAGCGTTTATAGTAATTAAGGCGATAGGCTGACAACCTGTCACCACAGCAATAAACCTACAAATCTATCTTAAAATAACCCTCAAAACGTTGTCAGACGTGGCGGAACGACCTTTGTTTAGGTAGTTTTCGCTCTGCCTACCCCATTAGGGATAAAGGCGTGATTATATGTATGTATGATTATTTATTTAATAATAAATTACTTGAACCTGAAATATTCTATCTTATAGTAATTAATCAGCGGGCTCGATTCTAGATACCACCGGCTAAAACTAAAATTAAAATCTATCTGTCACATACAAAAAAATAAAATTGAAACAGGACGGGCGTTTTATACTCTATATCGGTTTTACACTTTATTCGCTAGATTATTTCTGTCAATTCTATCCACCATATCATATGACGGCGGATAAAAATGACAGATAACGCAAAAAACTACCGACTATAAATTTTAAAAACGGAGAGAATAAGACCTCCTGTCCTTTTCCAATGTTTTTAGTCTGAAAGTGACTAATAGATTTTGATTTTAGGTTCGGCCGGTTGAATCTAGAATTTATCTTAATTTCGTATGAGAAAGGCATTCGGTTAATATCACGACGTTTTGGTAGGTAAAACCATGCCTAAGGTTTCTCGAACGTACATACATACATATAATCACGCCTTTATCCCTAATGGGGTAGGCAGAGCGTAAACGACCTAAACAAAGATCGTTCAGCCCCGTCTGACAAAATTTCGAGGGTTATTTAAGATGGATTTGTACGTATATTGCTGTAGTGACAGGTTGTCAGCCCATCGCCTAAATTGCAATATACTGAAACCCTCTGATCCCTTAGCTGGTTTTTACAGCTTGCTCGGGAGGAAATGCATCTGGCACATTCTATGTTTTTCTCTCACTCCCAGTCCAGCATGGAACAACATGGTTTCTCGAAGAAGTCTTAATTATGTGCTGTTTTTATAATTATCGTTTCAAGTACCTATTAGGTACATGATCACGTGACGTCATTCTCCGTAGCGATGCCGACCGATTGTCACCATTTGGTGCTGGCAGAATACCAGCGTCGTGGCTTCTACATACATACATATAATCACGCATTTATCCCTAATGGGGTAGGCAGAGCGTAAACGACCTAAAAATAAAAGGTTGTTCCGCCACGTATGATTAAGTTTTGAAGGTTATTTAAGATAGATTTGTAGGTATATTGCTGTAGTGACAGGTTATCAGCCTATCGCCTAAATTGCAATGTACAGAAACCTTTGGGTCCCTTAGCTGGTTTTTACAGCATGCCCGGGAGGAATTGCAGCTTCTGCTGCAACTTATGCTGAGTCAGCTCCTTTTCTCTGGCGCAGTACATAGCGTAGTGTACATGCTTTAGACGTTGTTGTAATTAATAGCGTTACCTATTTTAAGATCTTTGGTATACTGTTCTATGATTATGTTGTGTTTTGTACTGTGAACTGGAGAATAAAGTTTTTTCTATTCTATTCTACCTATCCTAGTTTACCTGCAAGCATAATTGTCTCCTCTGGGTTTATCAAAGGTTGACTGGAAGAGATCCCTTAACGGGATAAGTCCGCATTTGTGCCACTGTTGTTTTATTCTTCTAGTATTTCAGTTTCGAATTTTTTAAGGTACAATTATACTTCCATGCTGGTCTGGGAGCGAGAGAAAAGCATAGAATGTGCCAGCTGCATTTCCTCCCGGGCATGCTGTAAGATCCAGCTATGGGATCCGAGGGTTTCAGTATATTGTAATATAGGCGATGGGCTGACAACCTGTCACTACAGCAATATACCTAGAATTATATCTTAAATAACCCTCAAAACTTTGTCAGACGTGGCGGAACGACTTTTGTTTAGGTTGTTTACGCTCTACCTACCCCATAAGGGATAAAGGCGTGATTATATGCATGTATGTATTTTATTTTTAAGTTTTTTAAGGTACAATAAAGAGCTTACATACATACATTACGTTATTTATGTCTTTTCCTGTGTAACTCTCATCTCATGTATATTTATACGCAGCAATGTAAAACAACATAAACAGAAAACTACACGTTCACGTAATGACCTCCAACACGGTAGTCGGTATATTTTGTAAGCACTTCCGTACTCCCGCTGTGCTATCCTTGGATGTAAGCGTAACACAGAAAGCACTTAGCAACAACCTTGTAGGGAAGTAACTAGTACACGTAACTGGTATATGTAACAGCTATAACTATTATATACCGGGTGTATGGGACAGCGCCCCGTTAACTGATAACTGTCAACTTCCACCAGGAAATACTTTCAGGAAGTAAAAAAAAAGGCTTTTCCATACAAAATGTCCATCCCGATCAGACAGTTTTTATGGAAAAGATAAAAAAGAACCTGCTGATATTTGTGTAGTTTCGTTGACTGAGCCACCCCTATCAGTTTGTGGGACGCTGTCCCTTACAACCCGTATTCATACGCAGCAATGTATAACAACAAAAACATAAAACTACACCCTCACATAAACATGGTGTACATTAGTTTTACATAAGTTTCGTTGACTGAGCAACCCCTATCAGATTGCGGGACGCTGTCCCTTACACCCCGTATGTAGCAGCTATAACTATTATATAGGTAAGTGTTGTAGTCGGCACGCTTGAATGTCCGGGAAGAAGTAAACTACGAAGTAGGTACACAGATAAAACAAATACCTCATTATTACCTATTTACTTCCATGCTAGACTAAGAGGGAGAAAAACATAGAATGTGCCAGCTGCATTTCCTCCCGGGCATGCTGTAAAAACCAGATAAGGGATCCATGGGTTTCAGTATATTGTAGTTTAGGCGATGGGCTGACAACCTGTTACTACAGCAATATACCTACAAATCTATCTTAACCCTCAAAACTTTGTCAGACGTGGAGGAGCGACCTTTGTATCAGTCGTTTACGCTCTGCCTACCCCATTAGGGATTAAGCGTGATTATATGTATGTATGTATGTAGAACCTAAGAGAATTGTTTTTTATGTAGTACCTAAATTGGGAACTTGGTGTACCTAATGTTTTCTATGTAAATAATAATAATCACATAATGTGTTCATTTGAAAAGAAAAAAGGATTCCGTGCTTCGGAAGGCATATTAAGCCGTCGGTTCCGGTCGCTGTCTTTGATAGTGGTCGTTACTCAAACCACGCCAGAAGCCTATAGCTGTGCTACTAGGCGGTTTGAAAACTCTGACACCAGGGTTCATCGTGTCGTTTGACTCAAGAATGCTCTCGCTAAGAAAAAGAAGAAGAAGTATACCTTAGTATGGTACTTTCCAAATAGCGTTTCAGCGGAACCATGTAAATCAAACTAACGTAATTCCTTTTCAACAACGATAACTCTGTTTCCTTCCATGCTGGCCTGGGAGCGAGAGAAAAACATAGAATGTGCCAGATGCATTTCCTCCCGGGCATGCTGTAAAAACCAGCTAAGGGATCCATGGGTTTCAGTATATTGTAGTTTAGGCGATGGGCTGACAACCTGTCACTACAGAAATATACCTACAAATATATCTTAAATAACCCTCAAAACTTTGTCAGACGTGGCAGAACAACCTTTATTTAGGTTGTTTACGCTCTGCCCCATTAGGGATAAAGGCGTGATGATATGTATGTATGTATGTATGACTCTCTTATTTAAGGTCTAGACTTAAGCATTATGCAAAGCCATCGCAAATAGAAAACGGCCACGAATTTCGAATTGTAAAATACTTATAGTACAGTGAATATAAAAGTTTTTCAGCAGCGAGAGAGTTTCAGTTGTAATAAATAATTCATAGCGAACGAATGGTAATACAATTCGTATAATTTATTGAGTTGCGTGCCGTTTAATAAAATAAACTTATAATATCGGAATAAATTTGTTGCATTTCGATTAATAAATAAATTGAATGTGATATTGGTACGTGATTTTTTGCATATTATTTCGAAATCTCTATACTCAGATTTGTGTACCTATTTCTCTATCTGAGATATTAATATATTTATTATTATTTTCTACCATACTGGACTGGGAGCGATGGAAAAACATAGAATGTGCCAGCTGCATATCCTCCCGGGCATGCAGTAAAACCAGCTAAGGGATTCAAAGGTTTCAATATAATGTAATTTAGGCAATGGGCTGACAATCTGTCATTACAGCAAAACACAGATCTATCGGAAATCGCCAATTCTTGTCAGACGTGGCGGAAAAGGTTTTGGGTCGTTGACGGTCTGCCTATCACTCTATGGATACAGGTGTGTAAAGCGTGTATGGCATGAATGTATTATGTATTATCTACATTCATATTTGTGTACCCTTTTCTACATACATACATACATACATATAATCACGCCTTTATCCCTAATGGGGTAGGCAGAGCGTGAACTACCTAAATAAAGGTCGTTCCGCCACGTCTGACAATGTTTTGAGAGTTATTTAAGATAGATTTGTACGTATATTGCTTTAGTGACAGGTTGTCAGCCCATCGCCTAAACTGCAATATACAGAAACTCTCGGATCCCTTAGCTGGTTTTTACAGCATGCCCGGGAGGAAATGCAGCTGGCACATTCTATGTTTTTCTCTCGCTCCCAGTCCAGCATGGAAGTACCCTTTTCTCTAGCTGAAATATCAAAATAGTTTTTTTTATTGTGATTTATGGTTGACTCTAGTTACTCTAAGCGAGAGGTGACCAAGATAGAGTCAACAATGGAGTCAGTATATGGAAATATCAGAGTCAAAGCTTTCAAGACCTCTGGCTACCATCATCCAGTCTGACTTTTAACTTTAATTCCATGCTGGAGCGAGAGAAAAACATAGAATGTGCCAGCTGCATTTCCTCCCGGGCATGCTGTAAAAACCAGCTAAGGGAGTCGAGGGTTTTAGTAAATTGCCATTTTGGCGATGAGCTGACAACCTGTCACTATAGGAATATACCTACAAGTATATCTTAAATAATCCTCAAAACGGTTAGACGTGGCGGAACGACCTTAGTATGGGTCGTTGACGCTCTGCCTGCCCCATTAGAGTAACAGCGGCGTGATAGAATCTTCCAGTATGTATTTTAATTTAAAAGGGTTTCAGTTTTTAAAGTTCTGTCAAACACAATGTTCTTAAATTATGTATAATGTTATGTTGAATAAGACCTTTGGGTGCCATCTTTGAGTCTGTATTTTATTTTATTGTTTTTCTTTTATTTACTAAAATAGGTACACCAACAGTTAAAACATTACACATTGAAACATGCATATTATATTAGGTTATTTAGTCTAATGTAAAAACCAATTACAGATATACACAACATTTTGATATTAAGGCAGTTATGAACTTAGAATTTAAATGTTAATATAAAATATATAGTACTTACAAACAAAAGCTGTAAATTAGTTAATATTATAAGATCAACTATTAGATAAATGTTTTCTTAACTTATTTTTAAATCACTGAGGAGAGTTAAAAAATATATCCTTGTCTGGCAGCGCAGTATTCATATAATTCTTATACCAATTTTTGACCCTGGAGATAGGTGCGTGATGCCCCAGATTGGTGCGGCTTCAAGGAGGACAAAACACTTTAACACCAAAGGGTTTAATTTTTCAGAGTTCTGTCATATCTTCAATTGTGTATAACGTTACGTTGCATCAGTATCAATTATGAAAGAATTGTAACAATAATCGCATAGATTGAAAGCTCCAACAAATTATGGTAGCAGATACATTTTCCCTCCACACTTCCATAGACAAAGGTCAGGCTGGTATTAAGTTTCACCAGAAACCGCAGCATTTTGCGCACAAATGAAGGGCAACTGCCAACTACAATGTGAAGGTAGAGAGTGAAATCGTAATTATTTCAACCACACCTGCAGTGTGACCAGCTCTTTAACTAAAGTCCTGCTATTAAGATAAAATTATGAAAATCTACCTTCGTCTTTTTAGCGAGTGGATTCTCGACTCAATAGACGCGATGAACCCTGGTGTCAGAGTTTTCAAATCACCTAGTAGCACAGCTATTTAGGCTTCTGACATGGTTTGAATAACGACAACTATCAAAGACAGCGACCGGGACCGACGGTTTAACGTGCCCTCCGAAGCCCATGGCACTGCCTCCGTGGTCTAGTGGTCAGAGCCATTGGCTTACGATTCGGAGGTCCTGGGTTCGATTGCAGGCTGAATCACCTGATTGTCTGAAAAGAAAAAGGATTCCGTGCTTCGGAGGGCTCGTTAAGCCGTCGGTCCCGTTCGCTGTCTTTGATAGTTGTCGTTACTCCAACCACGTCTGAGGCCTAATACCTAGCTGTGCTACTAGGCGGTTAAAAAACTCTGACACCAGAGTCCATCGGGTCGTTTTACTTGAGAATCCACTCGCTAAGCAGAAGTCCATGGCTCTGTTCACTAGACCACGGAGGTAGTTCTACCGAACACTGCCAGTTTGAGATCATGGCATGACATCCGCGTAGAACGTTACCCTGGGCAACGGCATCAGGTCCGCATCCGCAAGGCTTCCACCGGAGACTGCCGTTTAGTACGTGTGTGGGAATGCTAGTATTTTGCAGCACCTAGAGAACTTGAAAATAAAATCCAAAACAAGGTCTAAAACTGCTTCAATAGCAGGATTCCTCCAAATGGTATACGACACCACACTACACGTACGCGCAGTGAGTATGGAAATTTTGCGTTTGTTTAGAACCTCAGTACTAAGTTTCATCTATGAACGCTACAAAATGATAAATAGGCACTACTGTACGGTACGGTCCATTTTTAAGTAAGCAAGTACCGTAAATTTAAGATCTAATCCATTTTGATTGGAAGACAGCATAGCGCTAACGTTGAGATGGGATCCTAAGCCTTCTATACTTTGCCCAGACTTTGACATCAGTAAAATTGGGCTAGATTCTAGATAAAACTAAAATTAAAATCTATTTGTCATTTTCAAACTAAAAACATTGGAAAAGGAGATCTATTCTCTTCGATTTTTGATTTATAGTCGGTGGTTTTATGCGTTATCTGTAATTTTTATCCGCCGTTATATGATATGGCGGATAAAATTGACAGAAATACTGGGGAAACGTGCAAATGTGCGACAAAATCTAACGGAGTTGTAATCATATAAATAAGAGTATAAATCGCCTGTCCTTTTTCAATTTAATTATTTTGAAAGTGCAGAGATATTTTAATTTTAGTTTAATCTAGAATTGAGCCCATTGTTTTCTTCCATAATCCGCTTTTACGTTTTAACCATTCTAGGTCAAACTAAAAAAAACTGTATATAGTAGTTCAGCCTCGTGTCAGACAGTTGTAACGAGATGGCTCTGTGCAGGGCTTTGTGGAGTTTTTCGGCACGTGTAGGTACAGTCCCGGAACAAGATAACGCCGACCCAGTTCCTGAGTGTTTGTTGGTAGAGGCGAACCTTCGGTGGAGACTGTAAAATACAGTTTTGAACATAGCACATAGCCTTTTTAAATACCTTATCTATTTAATTAGTTATTTTTTGAAATGAGATTATAGAGGTAGTTGTTTTATCTCAAGACTGCCGCTTTGCCTTACTTGTGTGTGTAAGCGTGTCTTAGTGTACGTGAGTTCAGCATAGTAAACACACACAAAGGCCGCGTACGCACAACCGATTGGTATGGCCGAGCAGCAGTTGTATAAAAATAAAATTAAAGAAATACCTCCCAGCAGATATGGCTAGTGGCTAGTACTACTGCCTCCGTGGTCTAGTGGCTAGTGCCATGAACTCCTGATCCGGAGGTCCTGGGTTCGATTCCCAGGGGGGAAACACAAAGTTGCTATTTGAGAATTTGTCACTTAGTGATTTTTTCCCCATTTTGGTTAGGACATTGAAGGCTGAATCACCTGATTGTCCGAAAAAGAAAAATATTTTGTGCTTCAGAGGGCACGTTAAGCCGTCGGTCGCGGTCGCTGTCTTTGATAGTGGTCCGTACTCAAACCATGTCAGAGGCCTGATAGTTGTGCTACTAGGCGGTTTAAAAACTCTGACACCAGGGTTCATCGGGTCGATAGACTAGATACCCACTCGACAGAAGAAGTACTCTACTATGGGTTTAGCAATAAGCTATAAGTCACACTGAACGACACATCTTAGGATATGGTGGGTTAAAAGCCTTCTGATCCTGCCATCAACTTTGCAACAGGCCAGCGGTAAGCAGCTTGCTGGTAGTTCGTCACTGCAAGGAATACTCGTGAATTATTAACGCTGGTATTTATAAAGGGAACTAAGTATGGATTTGACGGGTCGTTTTATACTGAAATGACATTTCAGATAGTTGATAACAAATACGGCCCTTAGACTATGAACCATTACAACATACAGGAAAAGGTCCTTTAGAACATAAAAACAAAAATGACGTGTGTAATTTTATCCCCAAAATAAGCTCCAATTTAATAACGTAGTTCTGTATTTCTGCTGGTAGGCATCTTGTGTGGCGGGTTGTACACTCGCGCAAGTCGCGTCGCTCAGACAGCAGAGTATTGACAACTGGGAGTGTCGGAGATGCTCAAAACACGCTCAAAATTACTGGAGTATGATTCAACACATTCAACACGTGTTACATACTGCCTTGTCTTGTCTTTTAACTTGACAAGCGATCAGTCAAACATTCGTATTTGTAAAGCAATTTCAATTTGTTTTTTTTTCACTTCCTGAAGGAAAATCCTGCTGATGGTTTTTAAGTGTCGTTGATTGGGCGGCCCCAATCGGTTTGCGGGGCGCTGTCCCTTACACCTGATATGTATGTATGTATTTCAAGATTGAGAGCAATATAAAGTATGGATTTGACAAGCCGTGTTGTATTGAAATGATATTTCTCTAGAACTCAAACTGGCTGTCAGTCTCAAGTGCGGATTATAAATACGGGCCAAAGAGTCAGTTAGAGAACATGAAAGATTCCTGGAGCAACTTTGAAGGAGTGCGTCTCTCCACCCAGCCCAAACGAGATAGGTGTTTTTACCATATATCAGGATTTAGAGCATAATTGGAGCACCCACATACTGAAGTCAGTAAATTGGAACATCAATACGAAAGACGCTGCGAGCTAAAAACCGTGGGCTGGCTGAGGAGATTCTCGTCAGCGAGCCCATGCTAGATCTCAGGTACTATTGAGAGTAGAGCAATGTGTAATATCTCTAGATTTAGAGCATAATTGGAGCAATCTGCTGACGAAAAAATAACTTCAAAACTGTAATATGAAAGGAGTTATACGCGATTATCTGTGGGCTCGCTGGGGAGACGTCTCTCCAGCGAGCCCATGTAAATCTCATAAACGGAAGGGATTTAAGTGTTGATCTAAAGTTCTACATACGTGCCCTAATTGGAGCACTAAGCTCCAAAAAATTAAGTACTGTGTGTTCAGTAGTTTTCGAGATATAGGTCTTTGAAAATGGTATGTACGGCGAGACGTCTCTCCAGCGAGCCTATCTGATGCGCAATAACTTCCGAACGTAGATTCTTCGAAAATAGCTTAAATTAAAACTTATAATTAGAGCACTAAGCTCCAAAAGAAGAAAGTTCTATGTCCTACAGATTTCACGCTATAAGCGAAAAACACTTTTGCCGCCAAAATATTCAAATTCCCCAACCGCGTGACGTTGCCGCTCCGTGCAACAAGCAAATGGACGCGTCACGAAACGTTCATTCAAGCAAAAATATATCTTGTGCTGCTAAGTTTAAGTGTTTTTAGTCTAACCGAGGCAAGTACATTCTAGAAATAATAGTCAGGTGCCCATATCAAACATACTTTCTGCATTTATTAATTTTATTATGGATATAAATTGTATCATATTATTTATAACAAGTTCCTACAGATTTCCTTAAATTAACAATTTTGTTTGTAATTAAGTCTATAAAAACCTTGATAAAAAAAATGAAAAGAACAGGTAGCTAAAAATATGTTATGGTATACAAAAGAAGGTGACAGACAAAAGAAGGTCCCGCCTGTGGCTGCAGCTTAAAAAGATTTCAAATTTTAAGTAGGTACTAGGTAGGTATAATTGGATATAATTAATTAGATGATATGATGAGATAATAAGATGTCCCAAAATCTACTTGAATTTTATTGTTTAGTATTGTTTTAGTTAAAGAATAGTGCTAATTAGTAAATGAATAGTCTGCTCGTGACCATGTCACATGAAACTAGGATGAAATCTCGACGTATAATACAATCGTGGTAGTAATCCCGTTCAACATAATAATCTAATTGTAAGAAACAATGCGTCCAGACTTGCCGCCGTTATTTTATTTTCATCATGTAAGTAGGTAGTTATAGTTTGTAAAATGTAGCTTTGGTACTATGACAGATGCCAAACACATACAGTTTTAAAGAAGTCTCTTTTGCACCTGTGATGTTATGATATTTACTGCCAGTTGTCATACGACCTGAGATATATTTTACAAAATATAGGTAGGTATATTTGATTGTAATTAAAACAATGACTGTAATTTTAAATTAGATCTCAATTTATGTCTATGATTTTTTTAGGAAAATAAAATTATGGTGTCTATTTATAATTATAACCAAGACTGATTATAAAGTTACAAAAAGTAGGTAATATACTTTAACGAAACTGTCAAATTGGTTTATTTCAATCCAAGAACCTGTTTACCCACTGACATCCCGGTTCCAAATTTAATAAGTGTCCCGTTTTGGACACTTTCTTAAATTTTAAAAAGACAATAATAAGCAGGTACCTATATTATGATAATTATAATACAATTTATGTTCATAATAAAATTAACAAATGCGGTAAGTGGATTTGATATGGGCGCCTGACTATTATTTCTAGAATGTTCTTGGCTCATTTAGACTAAAAGCACTCTTAAACTTAGCAGCACAAGATATATTTTTGCTTGAATGAACGTTACGTGACGCGTCCATTTGCTCGTTGCACGGAGCGGCAACGTCGCGCTGTTAGGGAATTTGAATTTTTTGGCGGCAAAAATGTTTTTTGCTTATAGCGTGAAATCTGTAAGACCTAGAACTTTCTTATATTTGGAGCTTAGTGCTCTTATTATAAGCTTTAATTTGAGCTATTTTCGAAGAATCTACATTCGGTAGTTTTTGTGCATCAGATGGGCTCGCTGGAGAGACGTCTCGCCGTACATACCATTTTCAAAGACCTATATCTCAAAAACTATTGAACACACAGTACTAAAATTTTTGGAGCTTACTGCTTCAATTAGGGCACGTATGTAGAACTTTAGATCAAAAATTAAATCCCTACCGTTTATGAGATTCAAATGGGCTCGCTGGAGAGACGTCTCCCCAGCAAGCCCACAGATAATCGCGTATAACTCCTTTTATATTACAGTTTTTAAGTTGATTTTGACATTGCTCTACTCTCAACAGTACCTGAGATCTAGCATGGGCTCGCTGACGAGAATCTCCCCAGCCGGCCCACGGATTTAGCTCGCAGCGTCTTTCCTATTGATGCTCCAATTTACCGACTTCAGTATGTGGGTGCTCCAATTATGCTCTAAATCCTGATATATGATAAAAACACCTATCTCGTTTGGGCTGGGTGGAGAGACGCACACACTTTGAAGTAAGACACGGGGTTTTTTACGTTTCGAATTTGATACCATATATGTTTTTTGAGAATATTCTATTCAATTTGGCCCAAGTTGCTTGTGAAAAGATATTCCCACAGTGTCTGGGAAAATATAAAAATTCCCTTTTTTTTAATAGCCTGATAGGTCGTCCCACTGCTGGGCAAAGGCCTCCCCTTTATATCTCCAGGCGTCTCTATCTGCAGCCCCTGTCGGCCATTTTGCACAGAAAACATCCAGGTCGTCTCGCCATCTTCTAAGAGGCCTTCCCCGTTGTCTGTGACCATCCTCCGGGATCCACTCGGTGACAGCATTTGTCCATTTTTCGCAGCTCATACGGATGTCATGTTGGCCCAATCCGAATCCCACTTAATTCATGGAAAAGTCCAAAACCATTTATTCAGTTTCATGAAATGAACCTTCCGACCAATGCCACCTGAACACAAGCTGATTTCCCCCTTTCCATCACAAGGCTGCGTTTCCACCAGAGCTGTGCGAGGATAGGTAGCGAAGGATGTGTTTTTTAACAACCAATAGGATCGCTCCATTTACCTCGCCTCGCTTAGCACAGCTCTGGTGGAAACGGCTTTAGCGGAGCGAAGTTTTGTCCGTACATAAAAAGCGAGAGATGTGTGCTAGGAATGTGTGCGAGGAATAGGCCGCCCACACATTTCACAGCTTAGCAACGCATCCTAGCTTGGCTCGCACCGCATATCAATACGCATTTTGACACATTAATGCGCATATTGATAGCTTCGCTACTTACGGCACATTTTCCTCGAACAGCTTTTGTGGACACACCCACACATTTTCACAGCACAGCTAGACATCAACACATTTCCCTCGCCTATCTCTTCCATGCAGGACTGGGAGCGAGAGAAAAACAAAGAATGCGCCAGCTGCATTTTTCCCGGGTATGCTGTAAAAACCAGCTACGGGATTCGAGGGATTAAGTGTATTGCAATTTAGGCGATGGGCTGACAACCTGTCACTACAGCGATACACATTTCAGTCTAAAATTGAACTCAAAACTTGACAGACGTGGCGGAACGACCTTTTTTTTTTGGTCGTTTACGCTCTGCCTACCCCATTCGGGATAAAGGCGTGATTATATGTACATACATATAATCAGAGATTATATGTATGTACATATGATAACTTAACTGCCTCCGCGGTCTAGTGGCTAGTGCCATGGACTCCCGATCCGGAGGTCCTGGGTTCGATTCCCAAGGGGGAAACACAAAGTTAATATTTGAGAATTTATTACTTTGTGAATTTTTCCCCAGTTTGGTTAGGTCATTGCAGGCTGAATCACCTGATTGTCCGAAAATAAAAAGATTTCGTGCTTCGGAGGGCACGTTAAGCCGTCGGTCCCGGTCGCTGTCTTTGATAGTGGTCGTTACTCAAACCATGTCAGAGGCTTGATAGTTGTGCTACTAGGCGGTTTAAAAACTCTGACACCAGGGTTCATCGGGTCGATAGACTCGATACCCACTCGACAGAAGAAGAAGAATCAGAGATTTACATATGTATGTATCTCTGGTGGAAAGGCAGCCTAAAGGTGAAACGACACCCGGTTGCACTATGTCGTGTCCGTTCGGGTCACTCTGGTCACGCTAGGGACGAATTAGCACTAATGAGAACTGTCCCACCATTGAATTGACTAGCTTTTGATTAGAGGTGGCCAAACGACCCCACTGCGGACAAAAGGTAGAAAGTTTACACTATGAATGTGACGCTATTCATTGTTACCTAGTAGGTAGTCGACACCATGTCAAATAGAAATTTCTTCCATGCCGGCCTGGGAGCAAGAGAAAAACATAGAATGTGCCGGCTGCATTTCCTCCCGAGCATGCTGTAAAAACCAGCTAAGGGATCCGAGGGTTTCGGTATATTGTGATTTAGGCGATGGGCTGACAACCTGTCACTACAGCAATATACCTACAAATCTATCTTGAATAACCCTCAAAACTTTGTCAGACGTGGCGGAATGACCTTAGTTTAGGTCGTTTGCGCTCTGCCTACCCCATTAGGGATAAAGGCGTGATTTTATGTATGTATGTATGTATGTCAAATGGAAATAAATACATTCTAGCATGATACAGCCGCGCCGGTAAAGATTTCATGTAACTATGAATGTCTATTTCTTCCATGCTGAACTCGGAGCGAGAGAAAGACATAGAATGTGCCAGCTGCATCTCCTCCCGGGCATGCTGTAAATACCAGCTAAGGGATACGAGGGTTTTTAGTATATTGCAATTTAGGCGATGGGCTGACAACCAGTCACTACAGCAATATACCACCTACAAATCTATATTAAATGAACCAGAAAACTTTGCCACACGAGGTGGAACGACCTTTGTTTAGGTCGTTTATGCTCTGCCTTCCCCATGAGCGATAAAGGCGTGATTATATGTATGTATGTCTGTCTATCATTCTTTGCAAATTAACTACTTAAAAGTATCAGTATTACTCTCTAGATTTTACAATTCGTACCTGGCTGAAAGAGGCCGCGAAATGATGTAAAATTCAAAACTGCTTTAAAAAGTAGATGACAGGATAACGTGCTAAGCTCAAGGTGCACGGCCTCTCTGTAAGCAGAGATCTAGATATGGGACAGGTTAAAACCCGCAATGTACAGTGAAGTAGGTTACAGTATCACGTGTAGGGATGCAAAATTACGTAATTTTACCGAATATGCCGGTAAGATATTATGGTCATTCGTATAAACTACGGTAAAATTACCGGTATCTTACGGCAATTTAACAGGAACTTTCATTCAAAAAGATTTGAGAGTTACATTATATAGTAATTTAAGATATTGGTTGAAACCTGTCACTATAGTGATAAACATATAAATCTAAAATTGCTCTCAATATTTTTCAAGACTCTCTCTGCCTACCCTATTAGGGATAAAGGCATGGCTTGCTGTGTTTGGATGTCTGAAAACACACTGATGCTGCCACATTTTTCTAGTAGTTGTGTAGTAGGTTTCTTACCCAATCTGACCATAATTTACGGTAAAATAGAAAATTTTACGGTATATTTAGTTTTTTACCGTATTTTACCTGAGTAATGGTGACGGGCTGACAACCTGTCACTACAGCAATATACCTACAAATCTATCTTAAATAACCCTCAAAACTTTGTTAGACTTTGCGAAACAACCTTTGTTTAGCTAGTTCACGCTTAGGAATAAAGGCGTGATTATATGTATGGTTTTCGTTTTTTACCGTATTTTCCCGGGGTAATTTTACCGTTTCACATCCCTAATCACGTGGCACGTGGCAGGCTATCTGTATGCACATCTGTTTCGTCGGTCGTTGCACCGGGGCTCGCTCGATACTGCACGGAATAGATAAACCTGGATTGATACCGTATTGCATTTGTAAATGTTGGATGGAATGGCAAAATCGGGAAAGGAGAACAAAAGTTTTGATCTATCAAAAATATCTAACATTAATGAAATGGTTTCCTTTAACAGGCGTGAAAATATATATGTATGTATAAAGCGATCTCTACATTGAGAGTAATATTAGGTATGGATTTGACAGATCCTTTTGTACTGAAATGACATTTCTGATACGGACTCAAACTAGTTGTCAGTCTCAAATGCTTTTTATAATTATGGGCCTTAGGGCTTCCGAATCTAATGATGATATTTAAATAATTCATTTGAAATCCAGGAACCATAAGGGGTAGGCAGAGCGTAAAAGACCTAAACAAAGAATGTTCCGTCACGTCTGACAAAGTTTTGAGGTTATTTAAGATAGATTTGTAGGTATATTTCTGTAGTGTCAGGTTGTCAGCCTTTTGCCTAAATTACAATATACTGAAACCCTTGGATCCCTGAGCAGGTTTTACAGCATGCCCGGGAGGAAATGCAGCTGGCACATTCTATATTTTTCTCTCGCTTCCTGGCCAGCATGGGATGGTTGATAGTCAACAATAAGTAGAGCACAGAGAAAAGTAATTATAACTATACCTATAAGCATTTTATTCTATGCATAAGGCTGTTCCTTCCATGCTGGACTAGGAACGAGAGAAAAACATAGAATGTACCTCCATTCCTCCTGGGCATTCTATAAAAACAGCTAAGGGATCCGAGGGTATCAGTGTATTGCAATATAGGCGATGGGCTGACAATCTGTCACTACAGCAATATACCTACAAATATATCTTAAATAACCTCCAAAACTTTGTCAGACGGGGCATAACGACCTTTGTTTAGGTCGTTTACGCTCTGTCTCCCCGTAAGGGATAAAGGCGTGACTATATGTATGTATGTATGCTAAAAGGCTTTTTTTGTTGTCAACCAAACTACTGAGATTGTGGTTTGGATGTCGACTTCAATTTACATAATTGGTAAACAAAATAAACCTGGTTTTAGCGGAAATTACGAGTGGAAATTAATTCGAACTGAATTAATCTTGTTTCCTTTGAGTTAACGAGAAGCTTTCCAATTAGTAGAATACAAACAACTTACGACTGAACATGGGGAATAAAAAAAACAGACGATAATGAACACGTGTAAATAGATACATACATACATACATATTATCCCGCTTTTATCCCTAATGGGGTAGGCAGAGCGCAAACGACCTAAACAAAGGTCATTCCGCCACGTCTGACAAAGTTTTGAGGGTTATTTAAGATAGATTTGTAGGTAAATAGATACTTCTACTATACCGGGTGTAAGGGACAGCGTCCCGTATACTTACAGTCGACGACATTGAACGACTTCCACAAGGATTTTTTTTCAGGAAGTGATAAAAAGACTCTCCTTTCCATACAAATTGTCTGATCGAGGTGGACATTTCATTTTAATTTTACAATTACTTTACCAAAAATATGAATGGCTATCACCCTGTTACTGGGGAAACCCATTTACAGTTTTTCGGAACTGTAGATAGTAGTATCTACATACATACATATAATCACGCCTTTATCCCTTATATTTTATCGGTAGGCAGAGCGCAAACGACCTAAACAAAGATCGTTCCGCTACGTCTGACAAAGTTTTGAGGGGTATTTAAGATAGATTTGTAGGAATATTACTGTAGTGACAGCTTTCAGCCTATCGCCTAAATTGCAATATACAGAAACCCTCAGATCCCGTAGCTGGTTTTCACAGCATGTCCGGGAGGAAATACAGCTGAAAAATTCTATGTTTTTCTCTCGCTCCTCTTCCAGCATGCAAGCATAAACCATAATATAATGCAGAAAACCATTGAAAATGTTTAGTATCGTTGCCATTACGATGAGGCATTACTGTCTGAGAAATTGGCTTTAAAAATAAACGATTGGCTTTAAATCCATAAAAAAGATAATTGATTTTGACTAAAGACTGTGTTTTTAGACCGACCACCGCAAAAACCAACACATTTCATTTCTCAATTAGCAATACAAGCATTAAAACGCATTCGTATGTAACTAAGCATACAGTAATCCTGCTGCCAGCATTCCATTTTGTTATATTTAGCGCCCAGAGACGGTCAAGTCAGGTTGACAATCATGATGGACCGTTTTCAATGAGCGATTATCTTATCACTAAATGACGAACAAGTGTTATTCATAGTGATACATATACGACTATTCACTTGTTTGTTTAACGGAGGTGTTAGACCTCTACGACAGTCGAAGATCACACAAGATTTTCACTCTCTATGAAAAAGACTCTAAAAATAAGCTGTACCTGTTGTGTCGTTATTCCTTGTGTATTGTCTTTCTCATGTTACTTGTGTACAATAAACAGTAAATAAATAAATACTCTCGTCAATAGTCGAAACGTAGAGGTCTAACACCTTCATTTAACAAACGAGCGACTATCATTTTCATTATCATAGACAGCTCAAAGACTGATTAATCTAAATTTTGAATATCAGATATTATTTCGATTTGCTAAAGACAAAAGGTTAGTCAGTGTTTTTTATGTGGGTAGACATCATTTGTTTTTTTTTTAATGAAGTAAGATGTTATTTTATGGTGATTAACTGAGGTCACTGGTTTTATTATAAGTATTTTGATTACGATATATTTATTTGACTACACGAATAACTTGGACCTCTTATCTATGTCATTGACGCATAACTTGAGTACTAATTTAATCGTTCACTCATGCATTCATCACGCATTATGATTGTCAATCTTGATTGATTGTTTCAGGGGTGTTATAAATGTAATGCCCAATTATGTATTCTATTTGAGGTTTGCAACATTAATTTGGCTATGCTGAGGGGCGAGGGGCATAGCTTCCAACCGGTTTCCGGAATTACTTTTAAATACAAAATTAATTTGTAATTAGTGTTGTTGGTCGATCCTTTATTAAAATACACTTTCGACATCAAAGGTTTTGAAATTAGGCTAATTGTTCTAGGGAAAGTATAAATTCATTAGCCAATTTAAAAGTCTAATCTTTAGGAACAATTAAAGTAATTTAGTTTCTCTGAGAATATCTTGAAGTTAAATCACCTAGATTTACGATATACAGCCTAAACGTAACTTAAATTTAAGGTCCGAATCCGAACGTACGCAGGTTGTATTTTGATATTCATTAAAAGAAAAATCTGTTTTTACCCGACTGCGCAACACAAAGGAGGGTAATGTGTTTATCAGCCTATCTATGTAAGTATGTATACGTATGTTTCATCCTCTGTGGCGCTCTACTCCACTCGGGATAGATCGTCGACTTTCATTTTTAAATTTTTCACAAAATGGCGACTAATTATCACCATATTGATTTTTGACACTGATTGATTGAAATCGGCCTACGATTTTAATGATTCTTACAACAATCGATTCGTCTTTACAACGCGAGTGACACTGAAGACATGATTTTGTCAAAAATCAATATGGTGATAATTGGAGGCCATTTTGTGAAAATTTTAAAAATGAAAGTCGACGAACTATGCCGAGAGGAGTATTGTTGAATAGGTATTTGATAATCAATTCGAGATATTCACATCATTATTCGTTCTGAGTAATTGTTTAAGATCTATGACGCAGAGACATCTACGCAGTCGGGTTTTTAGAACTTTTAAAATTACTTGTTATAAATACTTATTTCCTAATTGATACAAGAAACCAGTAAAAAAGCATTATTTCCTCGGATGCAATAATTTCAGATCCAAATTTTATCAAATTCTGTATGACAATGCTTCGAAGAACAACATACAAACAGTATTTGAAAGGATCTATGATATTAGTTATGAATATGATTAATATTAAATTACGGAAATATGGGTAGTAAATGGTAATTTAGCAGGCCTATGTGCAATACAGTCACAGGAAACGTACCTAATGTTTAACATACATGTATCATAAACATAAATCAAAGGTAATCATGTTCGTGAAATATTCTATTTCAGGTTCCGGATAACCACAGTAAAAAAAAGCTGTTCTTTTTTTTACTGTGGTTATCTTCAAATTCCATATGTCTGTAATTAGAGCCATAAAGAGAGACAGATATGGTTTGCAAACTCTTGAAAAACTACTGCTTTTTAAAGTACTTAGTTACTAGTGGCAAGCAAGTTTTTGAAAAAGTTATGCAGCTTCAAATTTTTATTGTTGAACGCTTAAAGTTGGGTAGTTCTCCTGATTGGCGGAAATTACGCGAGTATGTTCCGCGATGAAACATTATATTAGATAAATTTTACAGCTACAAGCTTTCAAACGTGTAATTATATTTGTAAAAATAAAACAGTTTTATGTAATAGTGATAATAAATTCCGTCAAGGAGAACTACCCAGCTAGCGACGTTAACATTTCTAAATAACAAAATTTATTTATTTAGTATGACGAGAATCATCTCAAAACCAGCCATTTTAGTCGGTAATAAACAACCATTATTGTATTATTACATAATTTTCGTTTCGTCCAAGAGATCGTGTTCCTCTTACAGCTAATTGTCTGAAATTGGCCAATTACTGAGAAGAAATGGCGGATTTGTTTTATAACGATCATTATGCGATGCGAACAGGAAATCATCCACGTATAGAAACATTGCCGAAGTATAATTTCGCTGAAGATTCATAACCGGATCACGATTATTAAGAGTACTGCTGTTGAATCATTAAAACAGTTTTGTTGCAAAGAAAACAATGAAAATGGTCATTGTATTTAAAAATACAACACCCGGATAGAGAAATAAATTTACTAATTAATTAATTGTACTAGGATACTCAGGAAGAACCTGACAAAATAATCTGCTGTAGCCTGCATTCCACGAAAATGTCCCGTCCTGCACAACATGCATTGATTTCAATACCTCCTCGCAAGATAGACATATTTTGGTTGTGTAGTATTTAAATTATCTAAAAATCTTTTCATTCAGCACTTCTTATGGCTATGTATCATAAACTTAAGTTATTGCTATCATAGTGTTGTTTTGGGGCATTGTTTGCTGTTTTCGTGGAATGCCTCTGTATCAGTGTCTATTGGTTTTATTTGATGACCTGTAGTAGGCAACTGTGACTGCTTTTTATCAGATAAGCCTTATCCTTGTAAGTGGTAATCAACAAGCATAGCAAGATCAAGAGCAAGATTTGTCTTTTTCTGATCCGCAGACTTTTGTTTAATATAAGTATTTAATAATTTAGCGTGAATTTTGATATGCTATCAGTAATAAATAAATACATACATATAATCACGCCTTTATCCCTAGTGGGGAAGGCAGAGCGTAAACGACCTAAACAAAGGCCGTTTCGCCACGTCTGACAAAGTTTTGAGGGTTATTTAAGTGATAGATAAATACAGTAATATAATATGCATTTAAAAACTTGCATCTAAATACTAATATTCCTACTTAATCTAGTATACAGAATTATACACTCTATATCTATTGTAATATAGTTGATTTTATATAAGAGTGGAGCATGTTAGAGGCTATTAGATATGTGTTTACACTTTGGGTGATATTTACGATGTTTTCGAGATTTTCTAAAAAGGACTAGCCACGAGCTTGTTTTGACCGGAGCTAACCTTTTCCCATAAACATGCCAATTAATGCTTAGTTTATGTATCTTCGTAGATATTACTGTTTTATATTTTGTCGAATATAGAGTTGACGTTCACATATATACCGGGTGTGAGAGACAACATCCACAATCTGTGAGTTGCTCAGTCAACGACACTGAACAACATTCGCCAGGAAATTATTTTGGGAAGTGAAATATTAATTTATCTTTCCCATACATACATACATAATATCACGCCTTTATCCCTTATGGGGTAGGCAAAGCGTTAAACGCCTCGTAACTAAAATTGAGGGCAATTTTAGATTGTAATTTGTATTGCCATAGTGACAGGTTGTCAGCCAATCGCCTAAATTACAATACACTGTAACCCTTCAGTCCCTTTTGCAGACTTCTACAGCATGCCCGGGAGGAAGGGCAGCTGGAACATTCTATGTTTTTCTATCTCTCCCAGTCCAGCATTGAAGAATATCTTTTTCTTTATCTTTTCCACACCTTAATAAGACAATTTGCACGGAAAAGCCAACAAAAAAAAACACTTCCTGAACCCTTATCAGTTTGTGGGATGCCGTCCCTTACACCCCGTATGTGGCTTCTTATGTAAAGTCCTTTAAAGATACAGTTGCAATCAAAAATAATTGACAAAAAGAAAGCTCAAAGAAATTCAACTCTACCTTCAGTGGGAGACCAATTGCTTTGAAACTAAGGCCCGTAATTATAAACAGCACTTGAGACTGACAGCTAGTTTGAGTTCGTATCAGAAATGTAATTTCAGTACAAAGGGACCGGTCAAATCCGTGCTTAATATTACTCTCAATCTTGAGATCGCTTTATAAATACGAGCCTAAGAATAGAAGTGACATAATCCACCCCTACATGCTTACTTTTAATTACATTATTACAAATCATTTTCTTTTGATTTCGAACTGTGATCTTATTATTGAAAATTATTTAAACGACGCCTAATATGAAATTCCTCTTTTGGACGTCTTTTCCAAAGAAAATCATATTTTTCTTCTTATTGCAGAAGACAAAAAACATTAATTTTGTAATGAAAACTGATCGACTTACTTGTTAGTATTAATCGGGTTACTAGTTTGTATTTATCGGCTTACTTGTTTGTATTTGCTTACTTGTTATTATCGAAACGTCGAAGGCTAACCCCTCCAATACAAACAAGTAAGCCGATCAGCTTTCATTATGAATAACACTTGTTAATCATTTGCATTAATAAACTCTAAATTTTGTAACTATTTTGCTTGGAGAAAATGACAAGTAGGTATCAATGGAAACACTAACAAGTGAAATCACAAAACTACGATTCTGAAATTGCTGCCAGGATCATTATAATGCAAGGATCATCATCTCCCTAGCCTTATCCCGTATCTCACAGGGTCGGCTACCTAAACTAGGGGATTGAACGAGGGTACTGGTTTTACACAGAGCGACTGCCATCTGACCTCCGCAACCCAGAAGGGAAACCAGACCCAATCCTAGATTAGGTCAGAGTTTTTCAAGCCGCCAATACTTACAACTGGCCTCTGATATGGCTTAACGACTAATATCTACGGTATTAAACGATATTAACCGGGACCAACGGCTTAACGTGCCTTCCGAAGCACGGAAAAAGCGCCGAATAAACGTACATATGAAATTCGAAAACCGAAAAACACATTGGTACGTGGTGGGATTCGAACCACGACCTCCCGCTCAGGAGGCAGCGGCCCTATCCACTACACCATCGGGCTCTCATTATAATGCAAGGATAACTTAAAAAATATATTTTTCCTTATTACGAATCTTCTATGCTGGCCTGGGAGCGAGAGAAGAAACATTGAATGTGTCAGGTGCATTTCCTCCCAGGCTTGCTGTTAAAACCAGCTAAAGGATCTGAGGGTTTCAGTATATTGTAATATAGGTAATGGGCTGACAACCTGTCACAATATACCTAGAAATCTATCTTAAAAAACTTTTGTGGACACACCCACACATTTTCACAGCACAGCTAGACATCAACACATTTCCCTCGCCTATCTCTTCCATGCAGGACTGGGAGCGAGAGAAAAACAAAGAATGCGCCAGCTGCATTTTTCCCGGGTATGCTGTAAAAACCAGCTACGGGATTCGAGGGATTAAGTGTATTGCAATTTAGGCGATGGGCTGACAACCTGTCACTACAGCGATACACATTTCAGTCTAAAATTGAACTCAAAACTTTGTCAGACGTGGCAGAACGACCTTAATTTAGGTCGTTTACGCTCTGCCTACCCCATTAGGGATAATGGCGTGATTATATGTATACATGATAGAATAAAAAAACATATTTTTTCTTCATTACGAATACGATACCATTAGTAATTCGAAATTCTGAATACCACCGTGGGGTGTTTGAACTGTGTGGGTGATAAACCCATCCACCACTTATCACTCGGTGATGCGTACTACTATAATACCGGGTGTAAGGGACAGCGTCCCGCAAACGGTTTGGGGTTGCTCGTCAACGAATCTGAACAACCATCAGCAGGATTTTTTATCAAGAAAAAAAAAATAATTTCCATAAGTGGTAATTTTGTATAGGAAGGTCAATTTCTATTTTCATCTCCTGAAAGAATTTTCTAGTGAAAGTGGTTCAGTTTCGTGGACTGAGTAACCCCTCTCAGTTTGCAGGACGCTGCTGTCCCTAACACCCGGTATAGATACGTCACATTGTAAAAATCGCGGGTAATTTTAGTGTATCTCGGCCGATGACCGTCGATGAGTCGTTTAGGACTAATAATGGGCTCGATTCTAGATACCACCGACTAAAACTAAAATTAAAATCTATGTGAAACTTTCAAAATAATGAAATTAAATAGAACGGGCGATTTATACTCTATGGTTTTACACTTTGTCCGCTAGATTTTGACGCGCTTTTGCAAGTTTCTCCAGTATTTCTGTCAATTTTATCCGCCACATCATATGACGGCGGATAAAAATGACAGATAACGCATAAAACCACCGAATATAAATCAAAAACCGAAGAGAATAGATCTCCCGTCTTTTTCCAATGTTTTTATTCGGAAATTGACATATAGATTTTAATTTTAGTTTTAGCCGGAAAATCTAGAATCGAGCCCAATTTTAGCGTATTTCGGTCGATGACCGTCGACAAGTCGTTTAGGGCTTATAATGGGGCTGATGCTAATAGATGATCTAGTATTTATCACTACGTACCTATATATTTTCTAGTACGATCTTTTACGTCACTGGTATATATAAAAAATATCTTCCATGCTGGACTGGGAGAGATAGAAAAACATAGAATGTTCCAGCTGCCCTTCCTCCCGGGCATGCTGTAGAAGTCAGCAAAAGGGACTCAAGGGTTACAATGTATTGTAATTTAGGCGATGGGCTGACAACATATCACTATAGCAATACACATTACAATCTAAACTTGCCCTCAGTTTTTGTCAGACGCGGCGAAAGCGCCTTTTACGAGGCGTTTAACGCGCTGCCTACTCCGTAAGGGAAAAAGGCGTGATTTTATGTATGTATGTATGGTATATAAATCAGTGACGTGTTTTGGGTTTGCTTTTTAATTTAATTCAGGTCTTAGTGCAGCAACACACAGGCGTCACTTACTGCGCGTAAGGTGGCGCTAAACACGCTGTCATTGCTTTACAACACACATGCGTCACCTTACGCTCTACGCGCGCGTACTGGCAGAGGGATGTGCCAACGCACAGTGGGCTGAAATTAGCGTTTCATAGACATTCAATATATTTTTTTTAAGTGACGCTTTTTTTGCTTGTAAACGATTGAGAATACCTACTATATGCCTTATATAATGAACTTTCAGGTTTATAATTGTAAACAGCGCACTCAGAATTTTTTTCAAAAAAAAATGTATGGAGTCGGCATAATAAATGATGATATCTCCATTATCGCACAATTGCGCGTTATATCCTCTTAGGTTATTAATAAGTGAATTATTTTGGATTTTTTGACATACTCCATGTTGAGGCCAAACTTGCGCCTTTTTTTTTAAAAATCTTTAAAAGTTTTTTTTTTTTGTTTTTTTTTTTCATTTTATACTAATATTAAGCTTAACATGGATGTATGTATACAGACTAGCGCCTTTAAAAAAAAATCTTTTCCAAAATTACCATTTTTTTTGTTTATGTTTTTGTTTTTAACTAATATTAAAGCTTAACATGGATTTACATAGACTGGATATTTACAAAAATATTATATATTAGATATTTTTAAAAGGGACTCGAGGGTTACATTGTATTGTAATTTAGGCGATGGGCTGACAACCTGTCACTATAGCAATACAAATTACAATCTAAAATTGCCCTCAATTTTTGTCAGACGTGGCGGAAGCGCCTTTTACGAGGCGTTTAACGCTCTGCCTACCCCGTAAGGGATGAAGGCGTGACTATATGTATGTATGGATATTTACGAAAATTTATTGTGTGCTATATTAGATAGTGAAAATTGCTTATAAACTCATTAGCTGTAATTAAAAATAGTAGTTATCTAATTATTCTCAAAATCCCCTACAACATTAAGGAAACTATTGTTTGTTTATGACATTTTAACTATCTACTGATTTATTGAATAGGTACCAATATCTATTAAGTAATTGGGTTCTCATTTTTTAGCAATTAAGAGGGTGGTTAGTAAATTAGTTGTTCGGGTACATACATTAAATTCGATCGCCATAAATAATAACGTACTGAAAGAAAATTATTTAGTAATCTTCAATCATTGAAAGTACGAACATCATGGCAAGCTTTGTAACAAACTTGGATTTGTTCGTTATTCTGAAAAACGCTAAAAAACACACACTGCATTTGATCTTACTTTAGGAGAAAGGTATGTTTTTATTTTAGCATCAACCATGGTAAGCATCAGCTTATGACTCACCATATTGCTGTCACAATCAGATGGTTGGAGAGCTGATATCTCAGCTTTGACTCTTTCGTTTTCTACCTTCACCACTGTTTCACTTTCTTTAACAAAGGTAAACTGTACTGGACGACAATACGCTGCTGAGCACGGTTTCGGGTTCTCCCAAACTGTGATGTCTTCACATGTCATTTTCAGTGGTGATAACGAAGTCATGAAGATACTAGAGTCATCTTGTATAGAATCCATCTTCTGTTTGTATCTGCTTTGACTGGATGCTCCGTCGAAACCGTATTTTGATATTACAATGAGTTCTTTATTTTGTATACTTTCTGGCAAAGATTTAATTATTCAATTTGCTGTCAGATCTAGCAAAGCTTGCAGTGAAATTTTGAAACTATTGTTAGTTTCCTTAATGTTGTCGGGGATTTTGAGAATAATTAGATAATTACTATTTTTAATTACAGCTAATGAGTTTTAAAGCAATTTTCACTATCTAATATTGCACACAATTAATTTTCGTAAATATCCAGTCTATGTAAATCCATGTTAAGCTTTAATATTAGTTAAAAACAAAAACATAAACAAAAAAAAATTGGTAATTTTGGAAAAGATTTTTTTTTAAAGGCGATAGTCTGTATACATACATCTATGTTAAGCTTAATATTAGTTTAAAATGAAAAAAAAATAACAAAAAAAAAAAATTATATAAAAGATTTTTTTTAAAAAAAGGCGCAAGTTTGGCCTCAACATGGAGTATGTCAAAAAATCCAAAATAATTCACTTATTAATAACCTAAGAGGATATAACGCGCAATTGTGCGATAATGGAGATATCATCATTTATTATGCCGACTCCATACAATTTTTCTAGAAAAAAATTCTGAGTGCGCTGTTTACAATTATAAACCTGAAAGTTCATTATATAAGGCATATAGTAGGTATCCTCAATCATTTACAAGAAAAAAAAGCGTCACTAAAAAAATATATATTGAATGTCTATGAAACGCTAATTTCAGCCCACTGTGCAACGTAGAGTTCATTACAACGCGAGCGTAAGGTGACGCATGTGTGTTGTAGGCAATGCAATAGGCATTGACAGTGTGTTGAGCGCCATCTTGAATGAAAATGAATCTTGAAATCATACCCTTAGATGATCGAAACATACATGAAGCGAGCCAACATAGAAGCTTCAATTGTACCTCTATTGACGTACCCAAAAAATGTAAAACGGTATTTGGCGCTACACTTCGAAGGGAGGGACGCAATCAAAGCAGAGACCTGTATTTACCAGCTAGTCTAGCATCGCTTCTGTACGATTTCTACCGGATATACAACCTAGGATGCTGCCAGTAGAGCCCGATGGTGTAGTGGATAGGGCCGCTGCCTCCTGAGCAGGAGGTCGTAGTTCGAATCTCACCACGTACCAATGTGTTTTTCGGTTTTCGAATTTCATATGCACGGCAATTTCATATTCGGCGCTTTTTCCGTGCTTCCGAAGCACTTTAAGTCGTTGGTCCTGGTTAATATCGTTTAATAGCTTTGATATTAGCCGTTAAGCCATATCAGAGGCCAGTGCTAAGCATTGGCGGCTTAAAATCTCTGGCCTAATCTAGGATTCGGTCTGGTTTCCCTTCGGGTTTGCAGAGGTCAGATGGCAGTCGCTCTGTGTAAAAACTATCCTATCAGTATCCTCGTTCAATCACCTAGATTACGTAGCCAACCCCGTGTGATACGGGATAAGGCTAGGGAGATGATGATACAACCTAGGATACTGGCGTGGACCAGAAGGAGGCCCAAAATTACTTCACTAGATTTTTTCGTGTAAATAAACTCAATCTATTTTTAATAACCCACAAAACTTTGCCAGACGTGGCGGAACAACCTTTGTTCGTCGTTTACGCTTTGCCTACCCCAGTAGGGATAATGTCGTAATTATATGTATGTAGGTATCATAGGTTCGGCTAACTCCATCTCACGAGAAAGTAACTCATCAGTCACAAAAATAATGCAGATCTCATGCTCACATGTTGATGTTTTTCTGTCACCTGACCCGTAATATTCGACAATGGCTTGACGGTAACAGCCATTATCAACCCGACCTTACACGTGGAGCAACTTATCGCATTCATATGTTCAGTTAATGTAATCGATTACAAGAAAAACACCATAATAAATACATAAACAGGAAGCGGTGGCGGTTGGGCCGGATATCGAGCCACCTTATTAAAAATTCTTCCATGCCGGACTGGGAGCGAGAGAAAAACAGAGAATGTGCCAGCTGCAATTCCTCCCGGGCATGCTGTAAAAACCAGCTTAGGGATTCGAGGGTTTCAGTATAATTCAATATAGGCGATGGGCTGACAACCTGTCACTACAGCAATATACCTACAAATATATCTTAAATAACCCTCAAAACTTTGTCAGATGTTGCGGAACGATTGTTTAGGTCGTTTACGCTCTGCCTACCCCATTGGGGATGGAGGCGTGAGTATATGTATGTATGTATTATTTAAAAAAACATAAGAAATTATTCTTTATACCAAATAATTAACCGTTGGGTTTAGTAGATGCAGTTGCAGATACCGAAAGTCGCGTTTGTGTCCCAGGTAGGTTAAGTTTGCGTGAATAGCTATGCCATGCCATGCTGAAAATAATTTCAAACAAGAGTGTGACTATATTGTTGCAAGGCAGGGACATGTTATCTGGTTATCGCTTAAATAACAATAACACAAAGCTTTTTACAATACAATACAAGATATTTTATTGCACAAAGAAACACAAATACATACAACAGAAAAGTAAGGAACAAAACAGTACAATATAGGTGGCTTTATTGCTAAAGCAGCAATATCTACCAGGCAACCTTTGGGTATTAGGATAGTACATAGCAGAAAGCGGGATAGTGCATACTAAGTACATCTTAATACTTAAACAATATAAATACTAATAAATAAATACATAACTAAAATAAAGTAATATATATGTTTACAATAAACTAATACATATTATGCTAATGGGAGATAGGATTAATAACTAATTATTATTCTTTAAGAAGAACTTTCTTGTTCGCTCTTTAAATGTCTCAATAGACGGTGCTCGTCGAACGTTTTCGGGAAGGGAATTCCACAATTTGACTGATCGGACCGTGAAAGATTTTTAATCAAATCCCTATACAGACTTTTATAGTCTACTAGCAACCCGTCCCGCCTTCGCACGGAAATTATTAGTTCTCTTCTATATGATGCATATATTATACATATAAACCTTCCTCTTGATTCACTTTATCCATTGAAACCGCATCAAAATCCGTTGCTTAGTTATAAAGATTAATGCATTCATAGGGATATAGGGACAGAGAAAGCGACTTTGTTTTATACTAAGTAGTGAAGCGGGAAGCAGTAAGCTAGTCCTAAACTGAATATTGTACAACGCATACCGACTTTCCCAACGAATTAAACAAACGTAATCTTACTTCAAGGCTGAAAAACACCTCTCCCGCTATATTTAATTCGGGATTGCGGAAATATATCGACACGTGCAACAGTTGTAGCTATCGGAAAACATAATCCCCAGGAATTTGTAAATAGAACGATGATCAGCTGTTGAGAGGTCATCGAACATTCTAGAAATGAAAAAAAGAAATCGTTTAATCTGGATCAAACCGGTTTATAAACAAGTAATTTAAAGAAAAAGCAAAATCCCGCCTAAAAAAGATAAACTGTAAAACGCAATGAAAACATTATTTCAATAACCCGTAAACAAAAATGACGACTTTATATTTACTATTACTTTTTTTAACATAATATGGCGTCTGACAAACCTACATTATTTTTATGTATTTTAATTATATTTTGTCCAGCAGTGGGAGGATGTGGGCTAAATAAGATAAGAAAAGATAAGATAAGAATTATATTTTCAGTGACTGTCGTCATCGTCAGTGACACTTGTAAAATTTATAAATCATCATTTCTGGCGTTTGGCGAAAAGAGAATAGCTGATGAAAATATTTCCTTCCTCGTTTACCCAGTCTTTTTTTTTTTTTTTTTTTTTTTTTTTTATATAAGCGAGCATTTGTCCGCCATCTCACCTGGTGGAAAGTGACGATGCGGACTATGTTGAAACATACTCACCTATGTAGTGCCTATTCACTCTCGCCTTGAAAAGGCCCAGGTTATATTGTTCCGGAAACAGATCCGCCGGCAGGGAATTCCACTCCTTAGCCGTTCGCATTAAGAATGTGGAAGCGAACCGCTTCGTGCGAATTTGTGGTATATCCACGACATAAGGGTGGAACCCCTGTCCACGCCTCGTGCTCCGGAGATGGAAAGGGGAGGGGGGTATAAGGTCATGAAGTGCTAACGCGCACTCCCCGAAATGTATCCTGTAAAATACCGACATGCACGCCACTCTGCGACGGTGCTCAAGGTTCTGTAGTTTTGCCTCAACCAGTGCTGAGTCTCCAATGAGCTTCTTAGCGCGTTTCTCGATTGAGTCTAAGGCAGCCAGCTGGTATTTAGCTGAACCGTCCCAAAGGTGGCAGCAGTACTCCATACACGATCGGACTTGAGCTGTGTACAACTGCAATAGCTGTCCCGGTGTGAAGTATCGCCTCACCTTCGAGAGGATACCAAGTTTTTTGGCAGCTGTTGTGGCCAGAGACTCAATGTAACGTCCAAAGTTCAAGTCGGACGTAAGGCTCATACCAAGAAGCTCAAGATGGTCAGAAATCGGTAAAAAAAGAAATACTTTAATTCTGGCACAAACAGGTTTAGGTATAAATCAATGATTGTCGCGCGGAACGGCGCCCGCGCATTTGAGAAACACGTGTTGAGATGGCGCCAACAATGAGCAGCTGCCAAATCCCTTAATCTTTGTCTCGGTTGAAGGGATAGGTCAGGTCGGAATTTCACTACTCCAGTAGAAGTAATTCAGTGATAGTGATAGGTCAGGGATGGTTATAGTACCTACTAACACGTGTTTCTCACATGCGCGGGCGCCGTTCCGCGCGACAATCATTCATTTATACCTAAACCTGTTTGTGCCAGAATAAAAGATTTTCTTTTTTAACCGACTGGGTAAACGAAGGAAGGTAATATTTTCATCAGGTATTCTCTTTTTGCCAAACGCCAGAACTGATGTTACATACCTATGTCTTTGATGCCAGGCAAGTCAGGCAGGCAGAGAAAGCGCCATATAAAAGAAATTGAATTGAATCTGGCAGGCAGAGCATTTAATTGATTTCGCAAGTGATTAACGTTTTAGACGGCTCCGCTCAGGTCCGTTTTAGGTCTTCAAAAATCTAAATTGAGTTTGCCTTGATTCGAAAAGAAGAACCTTTCAGATCTTTTGGGGTGACTGGTTGTCAGCCAAATTCATTTCATTAGTCCATTGCCCCACTGACATCAGTAAAAACTAGGGTCTACGAGCTAAGTATACTAACAGGAAGAGAAGCAACTGATTAATTCTACATTCTTAATTACTGGAAAATATTCTGCATAGCATCCGACCTTCAGAAAACTTTGTAAGTATAGAACTAAACACCACCGTAGAGTGAACATACCTACAAAAAAAACTGATAGGGGCTGCTCAGTCAACGAAACCGAACAACTTTCATCAGAAAATTCTTTTGAGAAACAAAAACAACTGACTCTCCCATACAAAATTACCACCACAGTCACACAAAATGTTTCAGAACATGTTTTAATTTATTTTCATACAAATTGTCGGATCAAAGGTCGTTTACGCTCTGCCTACCCCATTAGGGATAAAGGCGTGATTATATGTATGTATGTCGGATCAAAGTGGTCACTACGTATGCGAAAGTCACGGCTTTTTTGTCACTTCCTGAAAGATTTTCCTGGTGAAAATAAAATCGTTCAGTTTAGTTAACTGAGCTGCTATCTGTTTCTGGTACACTGTCCCTTACACCCGGTATAGTTTTGTTCGTGAGTACATTAAAATAGTTGGCATTTTCTCCACACTTCCTAACAGCGAGTGGGTATTTCTATCGAGGACAGATCCCCCGCTGAACGACCTTCGGATACTTTTCACATGTATTAATATTAGATGTAGGTATTTATCCATGCTGTGATGGGAGTGGTAAAAATAAACATGGAATGTGCTGTACCAGTCGATGATTTTTCTGGGCATACTGTATAGTTAGTAAAGAGCCCGATGGTGTAGTGGATAGGGCCGCTGCCTCCTGAGCGGGAGGTCGTAGTTCGAATCCCACCACGTACCAATGTGTTTTTCGGTTTTCGAATTTCATATGTACGTTTATTCGGCGATTTTTCCGTGCTTCGGAAGGCACGTTGAGCCGTTGGTCCCAGTTAATATCGTTTAATACCGTAGATTTTAGTCGTTAAGCCATATCAGAGGCCAGTGCTAAGCATTGGCGGCTTGAAAACTCTGACCTAATCTAGGATTCGGAGGTCAGATGGCAGTCGCTCTGTATAAAAACCAGTACCCTCGTTCAATCTCCTAGATTAGGTAGCTCACCCCGTGAGATACGGGATAAGGCTAGGGAGATAATGACTGTATAGTTAGTATTTTAGTTGAACTGAAAGTTGCATTGAAAATCTAGGCAAAGAGCTGACAACAGCGATACACAATGGAAAGTAACTATAAGCGATCCGAGGGTTTCAGTATATTGCAATTTAGGCGATGGGCTGACAACTTGTCACTACAGCAATATGCCTACAAATTTAAATATCCCTCAAAACTTTGTCAGATGTGGCGGAACGACCTTTGTTTAGGTCGTTTACGCTCTGCCTACCCCATTAGGGATAAAGGCGTGATTGTATGTATGTATGTATGTAAGTAACGATAAACTAGCAAGACTAATATTTCCATGGATGTGCATGTATTTGTTGGTTTGGGAGTGATAGAAAAACATGTGCCAGCTGCATCTCCTCCTGGGCATTCTGTGAAAACCAGCTAAGGGAAGGGCTAACAACCTATCACTACCGAGTATATTTCTTGCTTTTAGTGCCCAAGTGTTTGCGCTACACAAAGGTGCACTCTCTATTCCTTCAATCTCTTATTCTGATGATCGAGAGCCCATAGCTCAGATCGCTAGACCACGGAGGCAGCTAAAATTTTAGGTACTATAAAGATGTGTATTTGATTATGTTATTATTCCATACTGGTTTATTCGGCGCTTTTTCCGTGCTTCGGAAGGCACGTTAAGCCGTTGGTCCCGGTTAATATCGTTTAATACCATAGATATTAGTCGTTAAGCCATGACAGAGGCCAATGCTAAGCATTGGCGGCTAGATAACTCGGACCTAATCTAGGATTGGGTCTGGTTTCCCTTCTGGGTTGCGGAGGTCAGATGGCAGTCGCTCTGTGTAAAAACCAGTACCCTCGTTCAATCCCCTAGATTAGGTAGCCGACCCCGTGAGATACGGGATAAGGCTAGGGAGATGATTATTCCATACTGGACAACATAGAAAGTGCTATCGTAGTTCACATTCCTCATTTTTCTCCCGGGCATGCTGTAAAAACCGACTAAGGGATCCAAGGGTTTCAGTAAATTGCAATCTAGGCGATGGGCTGCCAACCTGTCACTACAGCAATAAAGTTACGAATCTATCTTAAATAACCCTTAAAACTAAGTCAGACGTGGCGAAACGACATTTGTTTAGGTCGTTTACGCTCTGCCTACCCCATTAGGGATAAAGGCGTGAGTATATGTATGTATGTATCATCGCAAAGATTTTAATTCCTTTCACGTAAACGCAGCTTGCTTCCTTATTTACCAAATATCTTTTCTATTTTATCTGTAGCGCATCTGACACTGTTTGCTGGGGAATCTGCTCACGGTCAGTTCCTGTTTTCGGGTGTAGTGACGTCACAATCAGCTGACGAGCAGCTCAGTTCCCTGTACGTCAGTGTCACGAGTTTCCTTGTTGTAGACGTGTTTTACTTTGATACTGTTATTTTTGGCTAGAATCTTATCACGTGAATTAATGTACTAATAGATTGATTTGCATCTTTTCAATTATATTTATTATATATACGGCACATACATACATACAATCACGCCTTTATCCCTAATGGGGTAGGCAGAGCGTAAACGACCTAAACAAAGGTCGTTTCGCCACGTCTGACAAAGCTTTGAGGGTTATCCTTAGCTGGTTTTTACAGCATGTCCGGGAGGAAATGCAGCTGGCACATTCTATGTTTTTCTCTCGCTCCCAGGCCAGCGTGGAATCTTATTACGTCAATTAATGTACTAGTAGATTGATTTGCATCTTTTCAATTTTATTATTGCTACAACAAAAGTAAGATTGTATATTTTAAAACAAAACTTTTGGTTTCTTTTTTTTTCAAAACAGCTAAGGTCATTAATTTTTTACCGCTTTCAACAATCCGTCATACAGGATGGGCTGAGCGCCGCTTTAAAAATAAATTGCATTAATATTTACTGGTCGGAATAAATTTGCATGAATTTTTCATCCTAAAAGCGAGAACGCTGTAATATTGTCCCTATATTTAAATTTTAATTTCTTTTCATTTTCTTCTAACAAATGGCATCGTTAGTTCCAGCCTTTTATAAAGTAAAAGACCAAAGACTAATTTGAAATCAGGGCGCATAAAAAATAATCACTAATATTTCATGCCTACACCCGACGATCCGCAGACTATAAAATATTTCGTGAAATAAAATGTAAACCGGTTTTAGGCGGAAAATTAATTTATCGGTTCGTTGGTTTAGTTGGTAGAGCTTTTTAATATATTGAGGGATAGGAAGTTCGATTCTAAGATTTCATTTTCGAAATAAAATTTATTTTAACTAGTAAAATCTGTCAAAAAAAAATATAAAAGAAAATTGTTTGGCTAGGATTTAAAAAGACAGAAATAAGTAGAGTTTATGGAGTTCCTATAATCCCTACTATAGAATAAGGCCCTATTATAACGCTTATAGGTAGGTCCTTTTAGTTACTCGTAATTCTTTAGTATGCCATTATTTTTGTTTCATTACCAGTTTGTTCACACATAACATAAAATAAATTTACAAATGACCAGTTACACTACACGCAACAGTTTCAACCAGATAAAACAGATAGTTTATTGACGTGAAACTACAACCGCAGCCCCATACATCGAATAGATTAATTCTCTTTTTAAATCTCTTCCTGAGTGTGCGTCCAAGTGGAGCACACCGATTAAACCGAAGGTGATAATGATAACGCGTGGGCGAGCATCGGCCTAGTTCCGAGTGTCGGCTCTGCACTGGATCAACTCATAGACTATGCTACTACTCGTAATTGGTCAAGGAGAGCTGCTTGCTGATACATTATTATACATACATATATATAATCACGCTTTTCACCCTAATGGGGTATCAGAGCGTCCCACGTTTGACAAAGTTTTGAGGGTAATTAAAGATAGATTTGTACGTATACTGATGTAGTGACAGGTTGCCTACCCATCGCCTAAATTGCAATATACAGAAACCCTCGGATCCTTTAGCTGGTTTTTACAGCATGTCTGGGAGGAAATGCAGTTTGCACATTCTATGTATTTCTCTCGATCCTAGGCCAGCATGGACGATTCATGGAAGAGTCAAAATATACGTAGATGAAATTAAATGAGGTAATCTTCTATTATTTGTCTAGTTCTCATTTGGATCCTGTATTTACCCCAAAAGTGTGTCCTATCTGCGCTAGCTCATCTCTTTCATAGATACTTTCTTCACTCGGCAATAAATATTTGAATTCAGAAGCAATCGTCCAAGAATTTGTACTAGAATGTTTACAACGTACAGTCGAGCGTACGACTACATAATATTGAGGTATTTACTACTAGTGTTTGTCGAAATGTCACCTTTTTAATAACTGCCTCCGTGGTCTAGCGATTTGCGTCATAGGCCCACAACCCGGAGATCCCGGGTTTGATTCCTAGCGGGGGATAATGACTTTGTGTTGTTGTGTCTGGTTTGGTTAGGACATTGCGGGCTGATCACCTGATTGACTGAACAGCAAGATGAACTATGGTGTCGAATGGCATGAAAATATCCAGTCCCGCGCCTGATTTCTCTCTGGTCGTGCCAGTCAATCTGTTCCATCAGAATAAGAGATTTAAGAAATAGAGTGCACTTGTGTGTTGCGCAAACATTTGGGCCCTAAAAAGTAGTCCCGCGCAGTTGACTGATCTCTGGGAGATTTATTTGGGATACTATTTTTATTAATAGTGCGAAAGCCATATTGCCAGCTCTTCCAAACTAAAAATCGGAAAAATACCCTTTTTGTCTATATTCATAGTTCATCAGCCTGTTTCAGTTCAATTCTAGACATGACTTCAAAATTAAAATTCAATTCAAAATACAAAATTATTTTCTTGGTCTTCCATCATGTTTTGTCTAGTTCTGATTGTAGTTTGCATTATCCTATCTTCCATTAGTTTATGTATTAGTTTATTATATATTATGTCATCATCATCTCCCTAGCCTTATCCCGTATCTCACGGGGTCGGCCACCTAATCTAGGTGATTGAACGAGGGTACTGGTTTTTACACAGAGCGACTGCCATCCGACCTCCGCAACCCATTAGGGAAACCATTTATTATATATTATGTATTAGTTTATTTTACAATATCTATGTAGTAGCTTGTACCTAGTTTATGTATTATATGTAATGTAATGTATTTAGGATATATTTTACTAGGTTTGCAGTATCCCGCTTACCGCTACGCATTTTTCTGTCACCAAAGGTTGCCTGGAAGAATTTGCTTAGCAATAAGGCCGCCTATGTTGTACTTGTTTTTTGTTGCTATCTGTTGTGCTGTATGATTTGTATGCTTACGTGCAATAAAGTATTTTTATGTTATGTTATGTTTTTTGATCATCACAATAATAATAAATAGTAAAAAAATAGCTTGGCAAGTTTAAAAAAGACCTACCATAATCAGTGTTTATGGTAGGTCTTAGAAACAGTGTTTTGCTCAACAGGGTTTTGCAAAACGTTTATGCAGACCTGCCTTTTGGTTTACTGCGACACACACAACCATTTGTTTGTTTCGTATTTTTTTTTTTTAGCTGGCCTCTTCTGTCCCACTGCTGGGCAAAGGCCTCCCCTTTTTGTTTCCACTTTTTTCTGTCTTGTGCAATTTGCATCCAGTCGTTTTCAAAGGCATCTATCTCATCACGCCACCTCTTTCGGGGCCTACCTCTGTTTTGTATTTATCGTGTATTTTTGTTTTTTTTTAATGTTTGTTTTATGTTTGTTTAAATGTTAACTTTTGTCTCCTTTTTTAGTTCAACAAATTGTATGTGTGTGTTTTTATAAAACAAATAAATTTCTTATCTATCTATCGCTCTACCATAGAGTAAGGTTTATGGACTTCCTATAGGTATACCAACCCTTTCTTCCATGCTGGCCTGGGAGCGAGAGAAAAACATAGAATGTGCCAGCTGCATTTCCTCCCGAGCATGCTGTAAAAACCAGCTAAGGGATCCGAGGGTTCCACGTGGGACACTCAGAAAGATTTGCGACACAAAAAAAAATTGTTCTACAGGTACATATATTTTTATTAAATCTTTTCAAAGTACTCTCCACCAGCCTCTATACAAAGATTCATGCGTCTGAACCAGTTTTCAAAACACTTTTTCCAGTCCGCCGTAGACACCTCGTTTACAGCCTGCTCGAACGCAGCCAGCGCATCTTCCGGCGACGAAAATTGTATCCCCTTGAGCTGATTTTTTATTTTTGGAAATAAAAAGAAGTCACACGGTGCTAGATCAGGGCTGTAAGGAGGGTGACCCAGGAGTTTGACTGGTGTGCTGTCCAGGAAGTCCCTCGTTTTGAGCGCGGTGTGTGCAGTAGTCCGCGGAGCCCTGTGTTTGGTCGCTTGTTGCTCACAACAGAAAAAACTTCTGGTAAACATTTGGTAGTATACCATTCGGCGTTAATGCTTCTTTGATCTCGTAAGGGAATTGAGGCCAAGTGGCCAGTCAAATTAAAAAAGCTGGCGATTAAAATCTTTCCCCCGCTTCGAGATCGCTTCACTTTGGTAGGCGTTGGTTCATTTTGAAACACCCAAACTGTAGACTGGCGCTTGGTTTCTGGATCGTATTGATAAATCCAGAACTCATCACTTGTTACGATGTCGTAAACACGCCGAGACGAGCCTGCTTCAAATTTGTTCAGCATATCACGGCACCATTCCACCCGGGCCTGCTTCTGAGCGTCGGTGAGGTAGTGCGGCACCCAGCGCGACACTATCCTCCTCACGCGAAGATGCCCTTGTAGAATCTCGTGCACGCTTCCCGATCCAATCTTTAATATGTGCTGAATCTCCTGATATGTAATTCGCCTATTATATTGGATTAAATTTTTCACTGCCAGCACGTTTTCTTCCGTAATAGCCGTCAAAGGGCGACCGCTTCTTTCTTCATCCCCCAAGGTTGGCCGACCGCGCCTAAATTCGTTATACCAACGATACACGGTTGCCTTGGAGGGGCTTTCATCCATAAATGCCATTTGAAGTCTATCGAACGATTCATCCGGTTTCAGGCGACACTTGAAATCGTAAAAAATCATAGCTCTAAAATGTTCCCGGCGCAGATTCATTTTTCAGTAAGACACGATACTTTGAATTGGCTCGCAAAAAATGTGGAGGGAAATTTTGAAAATGGAACACACATATTTTTACTTACAAGTAATCATATTTTAACAAATGATTCTAACCGGCCAGTCTGCCATATATAAAAACTATTATTATCGCAATACTTTCTGAGTGGCCTGGTATATTGCAATTTAGGCGATGGGCTGACAACCTGTCACTACAGCAATATACCTACAAATATATCTTAAACCACCCTCAAAACTTTGTCAGACGTGGCGGAACGACCTTGGTTTAGGTCGTTTACGCTCTGTCTACCCCATTAGGGATATAGGCGTGATTATATGTATGTATGCATGTATACCAACCCTACCTCATGGTAGATTTTTTAGTTGATAGTCAAGGTATAAACTAAAATTAGTGCACTGTATTGACTTTTACTAGGTCTTTTATGCTCTGCCTTTACCATAAGAGATAGAGACGTTACTTGCATTTTTATTGAAATATTAGAAAATGTTGCTCATTGCCAAAATTTATATAAATACGTATACGTAGGTAGTAAGAATACATACATACATATAATCACGCCTTTATCCCTAATGGGGTAGGCAGAGCATAAACGACCCAAACAAAGGTCGTTTCGCCACGTCTAACAAAGTTTTGAGGGTTATTTAAGATAGATCTGTAAGCATATTGCTGTAGTGACAGGTTGCCAGCCCATCGCCTAAATTGCAATACACCGAAACCCTCGGAATCCCTTAGATGGTTTTTACAGCATGCCCGGGAGGAAATGCAGCTGGCACATTCTATGTTTTTCTCTTACTCCCAGGCCAGCATGGAAGACTAGGTTTGATAAATATCTATATAGTAGCTTGTACTTAGTTTATGTATTATAATATGTAATGTCATGTATGTTGAATAGATACTTATTGACTAGGTTTGCACTATCCCGCTTACCACTACGCATTTTTATTTCACTTAAAGGTTGCCTGGGAGAAATTGCTACCTTAGCAATAAGGCCGCCTATGTTGTACTTGTGTTTTGTTGTTATCTGTTGTGTTGTATGATTTGTTTTCTTACGTGAAATAAAGTATTTTTATATTATCTTATCTTATCAAAAGTACAAAAATGTTTAAATTATTTTCGTTAATTTCGTAGGGTTGGCACCACAGTGATCTGTAATCTTTGCGTATTTTCGGCCACGCTCGTTTTAAATTTGGAATGTAATCGGGTTATATCGCCCATTAACATTGTGTGTCTGTGTGTGTTTTGTAAATTGGGAAAGTGATTTATTCACTAGAAGGGTTTTATATATATATATATTTTTTACATACATACATACATATAATTACGCCTTTTATCCCTAATGTGGTAGGTAGAGCGTAAACGATCTAAACGAAGGTCGTTCCGCCACGTCTGCTAAAAATTTGAGGTTTTATAAGATTTGTAGGTATATTCTTCCATGCTGGACTGGGATCGAGAGAAAAACATAGAATACGCCATTTCCTTCCGGGCATGCTGTAAAAACCAGTTATGGGATCGGAGGGTTTCTGTGTATATTTATCATTTTTATCATTTAGTCGATGGGCTAACAACTTATCACTACAGCAATATACCTACAAAACTATCTTCAATAACCCTCAAAACTTTGTCAGACGTGGCGGAACGGCCTTTGTTTAGATCGTTTACGCTCTGCCTACCGCATTAGGGATAAAGGCGTGATTATATGTATATATGTATGTATTGCTGTAGTGACAGGTTGTCTGCCCATCGCCTAAATTGCAATACCAATACTAAAACCCTCGGATTCCTTTATTGGTTTTTACAGCATGCCCGGGAGAAAATGCAGCTGGCACATTTTATGTTTTTCTCTCGCTCCCAGGCTAGCATGGAAGTATAGAAATATTTTATTAGAGCATTTTTTTTTGTCAACTGATTTATATCTTTTTTTATTTGTGGGTAGGATTTGATAACACCTTGGGTGATAGTGTTAATATTTGCTAAAAAGAAAATGATTTTGACGTTAGTAAAATCAATGATTATAAACAACAAACAAGATCCGTAGATTTTACTAATCTCCTACAGCTTTTCCTGTAATCCAACTGCAGATAATTCTCAACTCCTTCCGGGTGTAGTTACAAAGGTACATGGTGATCAAATACGGGGTCAGAGATTCATTTACTACATTGAATTTAAAACTTTATCTGAAATAGAAATGGAAAATTTTCAGTGAAGAATTCTAATAAAAGCAATAAATCTAGAATTGCCGGCTAAAATTAAAATTAAAATATATTTGTCACTTTCAGACTACAAACATTGGAAAGGGACAAGAAATCTATTCTCTCCAGTTTTTGGTTTATACCCGGTGGTTGTATGCGTTTTCTGTAATTTATATTCGTCGTCATATGATATGGCCGATAAAATTGACAGAAATACTAGGGAAACTTGCTTCTTCCATGCTGGCCTGGGAAGCGAGAGAAAAACATAGAATGTGCCAGCTGCATTTCCTCCTGGGCATGCTGTAAAAACCAGCTAAGGGATCCGAGGGTTTCAGTATATTGTAATTTAGGCGATGGGCTGACAACCTGTCACTAAGCAATATACCTTCAAATCTATCTTAAATAAACCTCAAAGCTTTGTCAGACGTGGCGAAACGACCTTTGTTTAGGTCGTTTACGCTCTGCCTACCCCATTAGGGATAAAGGCGTGACTATATGTATGTATGTATGTATGTACTAGGGAAACGTGCAAAAGCGCGTCAAAATCTAGCGGACAAATTGTAAAACTATGGTTTATAGTCTATGGAGTACGAGTATAAATCACCTGTCCTTTTTAAATTTTATTATTTGCAAAGTGATAGATTTTAATTTTAGTTTTAGCCGGTGGAAACTAGAATCGAACTCAATACTTTCTTACTTACATATCAGTTTCTATTAACAGCTTCAGTGTGCTGGTCCCGTCTGGTAACAGACATTAGTTTCTGGCCAAGCAGCTGGCTGTGTTCCGTCAGTGTAGAAATGCCATTGCCTTTGAGGCTTCTGAGAGGCTCGCTTCATTGCCGGCATAGATTAGGACCAAGAGACCAATCGGAAGTAAACAATACTGGCGCTCTTAGTTTTTATTAGGCTCGATTCTAGATACCACCGTCTAAAACTAAAATCAAAATCTATCTGTCACTTTCAAAAAAATAAAATTGATAAAGGACAGGCGATTCATACTCTATGGTTTTACACTTTGTCCGCTAAACTTTGACGCGCTTTTGCACGTTTCCCCAGTATTTCTGTCAGTTTTATCCGCCGTATCATATGACGGCGGATAAAAATGGCAGATAACGCATAAAACCACCGATTATAAATCCACAACCGAAGAGAATAGTTCTCCTGTCCTTTTCCAATGTTTTTAGTCTGAAAGTGACAAATAGATTTTAATTTTAGTTTTAGCCGGCAAATCTAGAATCGAGTCCATTTTCTGTTCAATCTTGTCTTCACAGCAATTTCGACATTTACAATTCTAATCCTAAGAAACCGAACAGAAAATTATTTTGAACCGCCAAAACTGATTGCGCTTACAGAATTGTAACATCCTGTATAATGCGCGTTGGGAGCGTGATTACGCCTGCTTTACATATTTTGCTAATTAACGAAACGGAAACATACTGTAGGGGGCGCTGGGGGAGGGCGGCGATATTTTAACACCCTTTATGTTACGAAGGTAATGGCGTATTTTGTGAAAGTAAAAATGAGTAGAAAATAATGTAAACCTTCAAATAAGTTTGGGACGTAATTTCCGCAGAACAGAATAATGCGCTGGGAACGAATTTTTCTATTCTGTGATAATATAACCTTACGTCAGACCTGAACTTTGGACGATATACAGAATCCTTGGCTTCGACTGCAGCCAAAAAACTTGGTATTCTCTCAAAGGTTAGGCGATACTTCACACCGGGACAGCTACTACAGCTCTACCAAGCTCAAGTCCGATCGTGTATGGAGTATTGCTGCCACCTTTGGGACGGATCTGCCAAATACCAACTGGCAACCTTGGATTCTATTGAAAAACGCGCCAAGAAGCTCATCGCCGACCCGTCACTGGTAGAAGAAAAGCTGCAGAGCCTCGAACATCGTCGCAAAGTAGCTTGCTTGTCTGTATTCTACAGGATGCATTTCGGAGAATGTGCAGCATCGCTTCATGACCTGATACCCCCCTCCCCATTCCATCTCCGGGGTACGAGACGCCGGTTAGGATTCCACCCTTATGTTGTCGACATTCCAAGTTTTCGCACAAAGCGGTACGCTTCTACATTTTTAATGCGAACGGCCAAAGTGTGGAAATCCCTGCCTGCGGATCTATTTCCGGAACGTTATAACCTGGGCCTTTTCAAGGCGAGAGTGAACAGACATTTTCTAGGCAATCATGCTCCATCATAGTCTACATCATCACTTACCATCACGTGAGATGGCGGACAAATGATTGCCTATCAAATATATATAAAAAAAAAAAAAAAAAACTCTTAATTATATTACAAGATTTTTCTTCCATGCTGGACAGGGAGCGAGAGAAAAACATAGAATCTGCCAGCTGCATTTCCTCCCGGGCATGCTGTAGAAACCAGGGATCTGAGGATTTTGTATACTGCAATTTAGGCGATATGCTGATAGCCTGTCACTACAGCAATTAAATAACCCTTAAAACTTTGTCAGACTTGGCGGAAAAACCTTCGGTTAGGTAGATTACGCTTGCCTACCCCATTAGAGATAATGGCGTGATTAGTATATATGTAGATTCTGAAGGTATTGTATCTTTACAAAAAGATAAGCTTTCTTTATTTTACTCACAGTTACGCATGCCTAGAAGTGGATATTATTACAAACAATTAAATCAAAAACTGTTAAAGTGTAAACTATAATTAATCTAACCATAATAAATAGATTCTAACCTTGAATAAGTTAAGCACTTCCAGTTTGTATGGAAAACACGCAATGCCGAACGTTCTGGAAAACGTTCTTCTCCGCGCGTAGGAGTGAGATCTGCTATCCCGCGCGCGGAAACATTTTTTCCATAGAAGGAAGAGAAAATCAGACAATGAGAAACACGCTTCCGCGAACGGGCTGGCAGATCCCGTTCCTAAGCGTAAAGTAGCGTTTTCAGTATGTTCGAGACTCCGTGTTTTCCATACAAACCGGGCGTACGAAGTCGCGGGCGCAGCTAATCTAACCATAACATTAAAGCAGTTTAAGATAGTGGACTGATACCGCGCTTTCAAAAAAGAGGTGCATAAAATGAGCCTATCTCATCAGGCATCTCAATCTCAGTATCTCATCGCGTATCTTGATCTCATTAGCCCGGCGGGTGCTGAGTGCTGAGGTTTTATACCGGATTAAGTAGCGCCCTCTTTGTTGTAAGTTACAATCCTTAATCACTACATAGTATAAAACAAAGTCGCTTTCTCTGTCCCTATATCCCTATGTATGCATAAATCTTCAAAACTACGCAACGGATTTTGATGCGGTTTCTTTTAATGGATAGAGTGATTCAAGAGGAAGGTTTATATGTATAAAACATGCATAATATAGTAGAAAAACACTGATAATTTCCGTGCGAAGCCGGGGCGGGTCGCTAGTAATATTATAAATGCGAAAGTAACTCTGTCTGTCTGTCTGTCTGTTACTCTTTCACGCCTAAACGGCTGATGAGTTTTGATGAAATTTGGTAGCGATATAAGCTACGTTTAACGCGAAAATATCTCAATTCCGGTGGAAACCCCAATCATCGCGGATTAAACCGCGGTCGGAAAGCTAGTACTTAATAATACCTTGAATCTCCTGGATATACTTTACTACAAAAGGTGTATTTATAACATGATCTACATATAAATAATCACGCCTTTATCCCTAATGGGGTAGGCAGAGCGTAAAGGACCTAAACAAAGGTCACTCTGCCACGTCCGACAAAGTTTTGATGGTTATTTAAGATAAATTTGTAGGTATATTGCTATAGTGACAGGTTGTCAGCCTATCGCCTAAATTGCAATAAAGAAAAACCCTCGGATCCCTTAATTGATTTTTACAACATGCCTGGGAAGAAATGCAGCTGGCACATTCTATGTTTTTCTCTCGCTCCCAGTCCAGCATGGAAGTAACATGATCTTATGAAAGATATATAAATCTCCTGATGATATCGAAGGTATTTTTTGCAAAAGTTGCGGCTTTTAGCTGCAATTAGCCCTTTCGATTGCACTGGAAATTTAAATAATGTTGATAATGACAATGAAAAGTTAAATTAATATTTCTGTGTATGTTAAAGAAAGCATTAACTTTATCTAGTCACTGAATTCTATAATGCCATACTTAGCTCAAGACAATGTCTTCTTGCCTTTTACCGGGTATAAGGGACAGCGTCCCGCAAACTGATAGGGATTGCTCAGTCAACGAAACTGAACAATTATCACCGGAAAATTCTTTCAGGAGATAAAAAAAAGACTTTTCCAAACAAAATGTTCCCCTCGATCAGACAATTTCTATGGTAAAATCATTTCTTTCGCACTTCCTAAAAAACATCCTGCTGGTAGTTGTTCAGTTTCGTTGACTGAGCAACTTCTATGAGTTACACCCTGTAAGGTCTTTTGCAAAAAGCTACATAAAACCGATAAATCGTATGTGCTGTTTGATCATAGTCTCATAAAGCGAGCGTCGACGGCATAATGCTAGTTAAGACTCTGTATTTACACCGGGTCTTAATTTGAGGGGGGTCGGAAACTTGGGACCCGAGAAAATTGTTTTGGAAGATTAAACAGAATGATTTAGGATTCTGTTTGATGATGGTGTGTTTCTAAGTCTTGGACAAGAATGCAAAATATTAAGCGTGGAAGTGAAATATTGTGTACATAATTAAAAAAATATAATATTTTTTATAATCTAGAAAGGTTGTCAGATGCGGCGGAACGACTTTTGTTCAGGTCGTTTACGCTCTGTTTACCCCATTAGGGATAGAGGCGTGATTATGTGTATGTAGAAAGGTCAATGTAAAATATAATTATTTATAATTTATCAATATAATTTAATTATTTAATAAAATAATTTATTATTATAATTTATAATTACATACATACATAAATCACGCTTTTATCCCTTACGGGGTAGGCAGAGCGTTTAACGCCTCGTAAAAGGCGCTTTCGCCACGTCTGACAAAAATTGAGTGGAATTTTAGATTGTAATATGTATTGCTATAGTGACAGGTTGTCAGCCCATCGCCTAAATTACAATACACTGTAACCCTCGAGTCCCTTTTGCTGACTTCAACAGCATGCCCGGGAGGAAGGGCAGCTGGAACATTCTATGTTTTTCTATCTCTCCCAGTCCAGCATGGAAGTACATGGAAGAATTTATAATTATGGAATATATTTATATTTCCATCTCATTTAGGGTCAGATCACAACGGGAAGCGACACGACACGACGCGACGCGAAGTTGCTTGAAGTTTCATCTTGTTGTGTGATGCGTTGCGTCACATCTCGGTGTGCACTGGTGTTCACGTAGGGTATGAGAGATAGTGTTAAGTAATTACAAAAACCGATTAGTTTATTTAATTTTATTATGTTATTGTAAATACCGCATTGTATACTCATCACCAATAAATTTAATTCATTAATATTCCTGTATCAATATTTTTATGATCAGTTTCTGTTTACCTACTGCTTGGCCTAAAAAATATAACTTAAATGTTTAATTTTTCCAATCGGGAATCGAACCTCAAAACTTCAGCATCACAGTACATTACGTCCCAACTTTCCTCAAGGGAACAAAGGCAAAGGCAAATTAGCCATGAAGTTGAACTGCGTAACGACCCGAGTTTTTTTTTATTATTTTGCTTATTGCATTCTGCTAATGACAGTTGCCATCTGTTCCAGTACTTTTTTATTGTTCCTTCTGATATTAAACTCTGGAAGTTGGTCCTTTTGGACCGAGGTTGTTAATTAATACCACACTTTTTTTAAAGTACTTTATTTTTAAGAGATTTTGATGTGTTTATTTCGTTTAGGTACTTTACAAATTCTTTTATCGATTTATAGCGACAACAACCAAAAGTAACAGAAGTTACTTTTTATCATTGGAAATATATTTTTCTTATAGATAACTTATTCAAACGGTGCTTGACGGAAAATCAGTCAGAAACCAAAATTTCAAATCCTAGGTCATATTTTGTTATCCTAAGGTCAAAAATATTTGACGCACGAAGAAGATATCTGTCATTAGTTTTTCGTAAAAGAAAAGATACGCCTGTGTTCCGCTACAGCAGATTCGCGATTGTTAAGAAAATGGCGGGCATAAACTTTACTACCTATAAACGTGAACACAACAGCGTCATAAATCAAGCCTCATCCCACAAATTATCAATTCAAAGGCAATAAATCATTTGCTGTGAGTGCGTTGGAGTTCCTGAGACGCGGAAACGGAAGACCCTTCAGCCTCAAGCCCTTAAGTCCAGGCCCTTCGTATGTGATTGTGAGGATAAACAAAAACCACGGTCGCGAACCAGCACGTAGCGTGTAGGGCCTTGCCAAGCTATTATTGTTTAGTGTAGGCGCTAGGTGGACGCGGTATATGGCACGAGAGTTTGGAAACAATTAGGTATAACTGACCAAGTACTTGCCTATGTTTTGTCAGCACTTTGATATGGAAATGATCGCGTTCGCTCCTTATCGTTGTCTCTGTCTCATTAACACTAACTCAGACATTTGATACAAGCAATGACTGTCATTATGATTATGACTGATTTAACTGCCTCCGTGGTTTAGAGGTCAGAGTCATGGGCTTACGATCCGGAGGTCCTGGGTTCGATTAGAACACAAAAGTTAATATTTGTCAATTTATCCCTTTGTGAGGTTTTCCCCAGTTTAGTTAGGGCATTGCAGGTTGAATCACCTGATTGTCCGAAAAGGAAAAGGGTTCCGTGCCTCGGAGGGCACGTTAAGCCATCGGTCCCGGTCTGTGTCTTTGATAGTGGTCGTTACTCAAACCACGTCAGAGGCCTAATAGTTTAGCTACTAGGCGGTTTGAGAACTCTGACACCAGGGTTCATAGGGTCGTTTATCTCGAGAATCTACTCGCTAAGAAGAAGAAGATTTATACTAGTCAAATTTCTTTGATCTCTGATCATCGTCTTCTTAATGTGCAGAATGTTTATATTTACTTTTTTTTTTTATGTATTTGTTATTTGAGATAGAACGTCTGCTTGTTAAATGGATATTACAGTATTCCCAGAAAAAGAATCAGCTGATACAATCTCTATATTTTTATAACGTCCGGTCCCAGTTCTCCGCGAATTTGATTAATTCACCGCTGTCGCCTATGCATTACTACCGGCCCTTTGCCCTTCCATAAACTATCTTATTACTACTGTGTATAATGTTAAGTATAGTAAACATGATTAGTTCAACTATAGCTCTACCGATGGGTTCGACCATGAACTCTACAAACAGACACACACGCGTGATATGTTGTTAGATGTTTTTTTTGTATGTGTTGCTATTGTTTCGTATGATGATGCGAAATCAGATTAGATTGTTTGTAAATTAGATTTTTTTATTCGCAAAGGTGTTGGAGGTTTCATTATTTCATGTTTGAACAAACCTAAAATGAAATTAAAAAAAGGTGGATTAGATATTTAGAAGTAATCTTTCCAGTCTTGCATTAAAATTTAAAGCGGAAAAGAAAGGTTTCGAGTTCCACGTGTAATTATGTAAAATTCCAGCATTCTTTGTCCTGTATAAAAAAACGGGGTGTAAGGGACGACAGCATCCCACAAATTGATAGCTAGGGGTAGCTCAGTCAACGAAACTGAACAACTTTCACTGGGAATTTCTTTTAGGAAATGACTTTTCAAAACAAAATGACCACCTCGATCAGAAAATTTGTATGGAAGAGCGAAAACAAATTCACTTCCTAAAAGAATTTCCTGGTGAAATTTGTCCAGTGTCTTTGACTGAGCAACCTCTATCAGTTTGTGGGACCCTGTCCCTTACACTCGATATAAAATGAGCCACAAGATTTCAAGCTTAAACAGACACGTATTGCTTCCATCTCGCATCTCGCAATATCAAACCATCGGATATTATTTATTTAAACAGCACACCGCATTGTTTATTGATATTTTAAATGTACGTCGGTAAGTCTGGCGTGTTGCTGAGTAACTGATAAGCAGACCAAATTAAAGTAGATAGAGCTGTACAAAAAACAAAATGAGGTCGATTTTATTATTCAGATCTTTTGCCTATTTTATCACAATAATTCAATAGTACCCAAGTATTTTAAGATAACTCTTTAACTGTGATGATCGCGAAAACTAACTTTTTGTTAAAAACATGTGGACTCTAGCTACATGCTTATAATTTCCGGAAAATTATAGTTTTTTGTTATTATTTTAACACACGAGAGTTCCTTGTTAATTTGACCTTGATATAAGAACATTATTATATTATATTATAGCTAGCCTACTAGATCCCACTGCTGGGCAAAGGCCTCCCCCGCGGTCTTCCACTCATCACGGTCCAATGCAACCTCAGTCCAATCTTTCAGATAGGCGTCGAGATCGTCACGCCATCTTTTCCGGGGTCTACCTCTTCGCCGAAATCCGCCTTGAGGTACCCAATTTTCTGTGACGATCTTTGCCCATTGACCTGGGTGCATCCGACAAACATGCCCGGCCCAATCCCACTTTAGCTTGGCGGTTTTAAACCCTACGTCAACTATTCCCGTCTTGGCTCGAAGCGTAGTGTTGCGGACCCTGTCCGTTCTTTTTACGCCTAAGATGCTCCGCTCCATTGCTCTTTGGCAAACCTTGAGTTTGGACTTTTGACCCTCGGTTAGAGACCATGTTTGTGCATCGTAGGTTAGGACAGGCAGAATACACAAGTCGATAAGTTTTCTTTTGAGTGAAATGGGCAAATCGCCCTTCATAAATGCTTTTAATGACCAGAAGCTTTTCCAGGCATTTTCGATACGGCGATCGATTTCTTTCTCTTGCCTGTTATCGAAAAAGACAATCTGGCCTAGGTAAATATACTCATCGACAAAATGTATTGTCTGCCCATCTACCTGTACCCTACGTTTCGTGCTGTTAGTCATCAATTGTGTCTTCGTTCTGTTCATTTGAAGTCCAACCTCAAGGCTTGCTGCACTTAAAACTTGAAGCATCTCTTCGAGTTCCACTGCCGTATTAGCAAACAGAACAATGTCGTCCGCGAAACGCAGATTAGTCAATCGTTTTTCGCCGACGACAATGCCCCTAGTTTCCCATAGCACTGATAGACGTTGGAACACTTCTTCTAGGGTGGCTGTGAATAGATTAGGGGAAAGGGGATCGCCCTGCTTCACGCCCTTTTCTATGTCGAAAAATGGCCCTGGAGAGTGTAGCTTGATAGAAGCAGTGCCGTTTTTGTAGACTAGTTCCAATAGCTTGACGTATGTCTCTTCAATTCTTTGTTTGCGAAGAGCTGAAAAGATCGCTGAATATGTGAGACTGTCAAAAGCTTTGGAATAGTCTACAAATGCTATGTATAACGGTGTGTGGAACTCGGTATGTTTTTCAACTATTTGGTTCAGTGTGTGCAGGTGGTCAGTAGTTGAAAAGGATGGTCGAAACCCGGCTTGTTCCGGCGGTTGATGCCGGTCTAGTTTTCCAACTATACGGTATTCTAAAATCTTGATAAATATTTTGTAAATGTGGGATATGAGGCTAATGGGACGATAGTTGTTAATGTCTGACTTATCGCCTTTTTTATGAAGTAAGATGATGTTTGAATGACAGAAATCTTTAGGCACAGTTCCGGATATTAGAATGCTATTGAAAAAAATTGTTAGGTACGGGATCAAAATGGACTTTCCGACTTTGAGTGATTCCGTGCTGACACCATCCTCACCTCGTTTTTCATGCTTGTTAGGGCACGATTTATTTCGCCTTCAGTGAAAAGAGGTCCGGTGTCAGCATAAGAATACTGATATAAAGGACTTTGTCTGGATTGGTTAGCTGAATCTGAATAAAGGGTCTTGTAATAATCTGTGCATATATTAATAACTTTGTCGCGGCTGCCTTGTTTTATTCCTCTATTATCCTTTAAACTTGTAATCCAAGTTTTCTCCCTAGATATATCCTGTTTGGCAGTTCGTAAACTATTATTAGTTTCTAAAGCTTTCTGTACAGGGTCTGTATTGTGTTTACGTATATCATTTCGTATGTTTCGTTTTACTTCTTTGTCAATCTTTCTATATTCCTCTGTATATTTTTCTATTATTTGTCTGTTTTCTATTAGTACTAATGTATTGTTTGTTAATTTATTGTTCTTGGCTTTTGTCTGTTTTATTTTTCTGCTAGCTGTTTTTATACTATCTGTGATATTATTATATTGGGTCTGAATATCATTCGTAACCGTTGGCAAACAAGCAAAACGGTTTTTCAATTCTAAATTGAATACATTAACGTTATTAGTCAGAGTATCTAAATCGATTATCTTTATTTTTGGTTTAAATAGGCGTTGTCGGGGGATTTTAAATTCAAATTGTAGTTTAGCGCGGAGAGGTCGGTGGTCAGAGCTAAGTTTAATATTGTTTATTATTCCAACGTCTTTGACAATATGTTTGTTTGATGGTAAAATATAATCTATTTCGTTTCGAGTTTGTGAGTTTGGTGAGACCCACGTCCAGCGGCGCTGTGGTTTTTTGGGAAAATAGCTGTTACTTATTGCGAGTTTTTATCCAAAGGCAAATTGAATTAAGCGAGATCCTCGGTAGTTTCGGAAGCCTAAGCCGTATAGACCTAGAACATCGGTATTGTCTCGGTCTTGGCGAATTCCGATTTTAGCATAAAATCGCCTAAAACAATATTGAATGTTCCTTTGCACTCGTCACAGGCTTTGTTTAAGATGTCGTAGAACTCCTCTATCTCGTCATCGCTGTGCCCAGGTGTTGGTGCATACACCTGGATTAGGGTTAACGTTTTATTTTGTGTAAGTTTGAATTTCATTACTGCGACTCTCTCTGAGTATCCCTTGAATTCTATAATATTGTTAGTCCACTTTTTTGCTACTAAGAATCCAACACCATAAAGACCACTTGTTGTGCCAAAGTGGTAAAACGTGCCATTATGTCTATCTGTGGATTCTCCTAGGATTCTCACTTCGCAAAGGCCAATAATATCCCAATTGATGCTCTCTAGAGCGGTGTCTACATTAGGGTTTTTACATAGTAGGTTAGTACATTAAGCTTATCGGAGTCCTTTAGTACGTTAGCATTGGTCGTTTGACGGGGTATCGACGTCACCCGGGGATTGTATGCGCCCCTGGACCCAGCACCAGTCCGACTTCCGTCGGGGCCGGCCTGGGCACTGGGCCCGCCGGGAACTTGGGGCCTGGGCAATATGTTGTCGTTCATTACATGCGGGGGGGTTGGGCCGTAGAACCTACCATGCTGGTCCAGTGCATTGTTGGTAGGTGGCCAGAGCCTCGTTTGTTTGTCGGCAGGATGCACCACGGGCAGGTGAGGTTGGCTTGGAACCCGAGAGATGTTGGTTGGGCCCCCTTACATCCCAATTGGAACATAATAATTGGCAATAAGAACATAATAATTATAAATATCGATCGACCTAAGTTTTTTAGTCAGCAGAATAACTCAGGCTTTGATTGTATAAGAACGTGCACGGCGCTAGTGTAGGCATAGTTTACCGTCTACACTACGTGCTCCTCAAAGTTCTATCTAATATCATCACCGATAATCGGTGATGGCGGCCAATCTCCTTGAGATGGGCCAACTGCGCAGGACTCGTTTTTAGTGCCCAAGTGTTTGCGCTACACACAGGTGCACTCTCTGTTCCCTCAATCTCTTATTCTGGTGGGACAGACTGACTGACACGAATAGAGATAATTTAGGCGCAGGCCCGACTATTGACATGCCCATCTGACAGCATGGATCATCTTACTTTTCGGACAATCAGGTGATCAGCCTGCAATGTCCTAACCGAACTATAAACAACAACACAAAGTCATTGTCCCCCGCCGGGAATCGAACCCGGGACCTCCGGGTCGAGAGCCCAAAGTTCTATCTATACTTGTCTTAAATCTGAGCTGTGAAGATAAAGCTCACATTTACGATGTTCAGTGCTATTCGCATCGTATCATCTGTAAATAACTGACCCAGATTGCGGATTTCTTTCACAATTGCCCACTTTTAATACAAGCATGTGTCTTTCAAACATTTGGAAAATCTTCAATAGTGTATTGATGGAAGCATTAGCTGGTTAAATAAATCGAGTGAGTTGAAGATCAAAGACATTGAACTGGGTCGTCTTGTCTCTCTTAATTTACCTCATTTAATTATCTGCTGGACTGGGAGCGAGAGAAAAATAGAATATACCAGCTGCATTTCTTCCCAGGCACGCTGTAATAACCCAGCTAAGGGATTCAAGGGTTTCATTATATTGCAATGGGCTAACAACCGGTCACTACAGCAATATGCCTACAAATCAATCTTAAATAACCCTCAAAACTTTGTCAGACGTGGAGGAACGGCCTTTGTTTAGGTCGTTTATGCTCTGCCTACCCCCTTAGGAATAAAGGCGTCATAATATGTATGTATGTATGTAAATATCTGACTTGAAGTAGATGATATAGAAGGCTTGAGGTAAGTAGGTAGTCCTACATTAAATTTAGTTAACCAACTTAGCCATAAGGTTATCACAATTTAACCAAACCTTCATGACAAATAAATTAATTCTGATAACTCATTCTAAACTCTTAACTCTACTTATCGTTTTGTTTGTTTGTTTGTTTAGGTTCTGCGACAAGGGGTTTTTCTGTGATTTGGTGCCATTCCCCATTTTATTTTTAACTTTGAAATTGTAAGAAGATTATCAAATACATATATTTCTTATCTCATTTCATTTTAATCCAAAGCATACTCTCGCACGTGTACATAAGTGTTTGTTTATCCTCCTAATTTACTCTCATGGCCTAAATCCCCATATATCTTCTTCTCCATAGATCTGTTTTTGAGCGAGCTAACCGACCAATCAGCGTTCTTTTTTCAGTTAAGGATATCAAATGTTACTAGAACGACGTATTTTCGCAAAAAACCTGACTTTTTCCAGTAAGAATTGATAATAGTCACACCATTGTCTAATTATCAATGTTTTCGCTAAACCCCTAGGAATTTCGCAAACATTTGAATGATTAAATCATCCTACTACATACATTATATCAACATACATACATAAAATTATGCCTTTATCCCTAATGCTGTAGGCAGAAAGTAGACCTAAACAAAGTTTTGAGGGTTATTTTAGATAGATTTGTAGGTATACTGCTGTAGTGAGAAGTTGTCCGCCTTTCGCCTAAATTGCAATATACAGAAACCCTCGGATCCCTTAGCTGGTTTATACAGCATGCCCGGGAGGAAATGCAGCTGGCACATTCTATGTTTTTCAGTCCGTCACGGAAGATCGTTTGTACTTATATCGATTTGTCGGCTCATTTTAATCCAAAGCATACTCTCGCACGTGTATACATAAGTGTTTGTTTATCTTCCTAATTTACTCTCAAGGTCTAATTCTGCATATCTCCTTATAATATTTTGAAGGTTTATTTTTTTCTACAGTTTTCTCTCTCTAACAAACAATAGAACTGAACTATAGCATTTTTCCATGGACTTATATTTTTTGGATAGCACGAGTCTCTTGACAGCAGGTAAGAAATATAGAAACATCACAAGTGCGACAGACTTCATCATAACTGTTAAAAAAAGTACTAAAAATGTACATGTGACATGAAATAGATGCTATGTGAAAAAGGGTATAGAATAAAATTCTTGTAGCTGGCAAATTCTATATTTTTTGTTATTGCTCATAAAGATGTGTTAATTTTATTTCTGGATTCAGAAATGTGCCGTAGCTAGTAGCTACCTAGACCCAAAAGATGTTTTACAATCGTAACACCTCGTGTAGCAAGGGCCTAACAACAAACCATTATAAAAACTGAACATACCTACTTTAAATGGTAGTCTATTAATAAACGCCCCAGTGCCCTACGAGAGTATAAACGCGTGATTTGTTTGAGTAAAGCACTTGGGCACAGCTAGGGTTACCAGATGCAAAAAATAGTAAAAAAAAAAAAAGTTTTTGATTATCAATGTATAATCTGGAGATTTTGTCGCAATTTGTGAAATTTCTCGCAAACGCAATTAACAAATTCATTCTTTATTTTTAGATTTTTTTTATTTTGTACATTGGAAACCGTAAGGGATAAAGGCGTGATTTATGTCTGTATGTATTTAAACTTTCCTTTGCTACAATCAATGTGTAAGCACAGTATCATAATTTAAAATATTGATTTTATTATTGCGCTCCATGACATAAATTAATCACTGCTCGTTGTTCCACATAAAGTTTTTTTTAAACTCATCAAACACCTCATTTCATTAGATATTTCTGAAGCCATAAGTATAACGTCTTAGATACATCATGAAAATCTTGAAATCTCAGAAATATCCTGAGACTATGGTATGGTAACCCTGCGTGCTCCTCTGTGTACCCCCGTAATTGAGTTCCGAGTGGAGACCTTGGATGGTTTATCTCTGATTATTTGGTTTATGAAGTATTTAAATAAAAAAAACTCGTTTAATTTGAGTGTGGAGTATGTATTACAGCAGTTTAAAAAAGATTTTGGTATTGATGTTGTGTGTGTTGATGATTGATTACATTTATATGCTAAATAGTATCTATAATCTTAAATGCTGGCCTGGGAGCGAGAGAAAAACATAGAATCTGCCAGTTGCATTTCCTCCCGGGCATGTTGTAAAAACTAGCTAAGAGATCTGAGGGTTTCAGTATATTGTAATTTTGGCGATGGGCTGACAAACTGTCACTACAGCAATATACATATCTATCATAAATACCTGAAACAACCCTCAAAACTTGGCAAAACGATCTTTGTTTAGGTCCTTGTCGCTCTTCCTACCCCATTATGGATAAATGCGTTGATTATATGTATGTATGAATATATAGTATTCATAGGAAAATTAAAAGAGGGAAATATCTAACAACTTATGTTATATTGTTTGAACAATATCTAGGTATAATTATTATCATTTATTATTATATCTAGCCTATTTGATCCCACTGCTGTTAAAATAATGAATAAAAAAATGTTTCGTTTCCATGTTTCCCTCTCTCATTTTGTGTGTATAATATGCAACTGCCGCTTTTCTGCTGCCAATTTTTTTTAGGAAGTTCATATTTATTTTTATATACAGGGTTGTTATTTTTCACGGTATCTCGGATCTCAAAAGAATTTGCATAATGCCTCCTATCTCCATATGAGTGTAAAATAAACGCGCCAGCATTAAGTAGAATGCGTTGCTTTTTCAAATATTATAACAACATATACTTTGCATGTCCCTGATATATGTTATAAGGTTGTTTTTGGCGTGTTTACAGAGCACGGGATTATTCATACGACTTCTTGCTTTCATGATTATAAAAAGATTTATACAAATTGTTTCTATTTCCGGTTTGATTTCAACTTATCAGCAAACAGATTATTGGGGCTTGAGCAAGAGTTTCAATTGTACTAATTCGACATTTCAGATAGTTCTTGCAGGAAATCTGAATTTTATTGCATTTTTATTTTTGACGCTCATATTAATTGTGTTTGACATTGTGTAAATTAGCTTTTATTTTACATATTGACATTTATATTGCTTTTTTTTAGACATTTTGTTGTGCTTTTATTTATTTTATTTTTGTTTGACATGTTTGATTATTTTTATTATTATTGTAATGTAATGTAATTTTGAAATTGATAGTATAAATAAATAAATGTAATCTAATCTCATTCGTTGCAATTGCTCTCGGCACGCACGTTATTACGTCACTAAAGTAATACTCGTACATAATGTGTACTGTACTGTACATATGTACTGTATGAAACACATCCCATTGCTACTCTTTGACCCCGATCAAGAAACATTGTTTATCTTTCGCTCTGTGTTAAACTCAAATTATAAAATCATTAAAACATAGTTACAGTTAAAATCTTACGATCAGTGTGTGAATTATAGTCCAGTAAACAATAATAATTTAAGTGCAAAACATAAACGATCGTATTTAATCCAAAATTTACTAAAACACTGTGTTTGCAAGACAATCTACCAACGTGTGCTTTATAAATTGAGGCGATCGCTGCGCAAGCAATATTCGCCGTTGCGCGCACTGCGTACGTGCCATTGGATCGTGCACTTCTAGTCAGCGGCAAGCGCCGGCAAGCGGCTACCCGCGCGAAACCGGTCTCGTCATTGCGCGTAGATTATACTGCGCAGAAGCAACGTTACAAATTGCCTTACATCGGTTTGCCTCCGGGAGGAATCGCATTTTTTTTTTTTTTTTTTTTTGTTTCAATAAGTTGTAGATTGTTTTGAAATGTCTTCCACACCAAATAATAAAACTTGTGCAGGCTGTCAAAGTGTTTTGCAACCTAAGAAATCCCTTAAATGTTCTAAATGTAAACTGGGATATGACTTGCTATGTGCCGGGTTTTCTTCCGAGATTTTCTTACTTACTGATACTGAAACAAAAAACAATTGGATCTGCACAGCATGCAACAGTAGAATGCCAAAGGGAGACAATTCAAACACCCCATTACACAATCGTTATGCTACAAAGAGAGGAACCCCTGTGAAATCTCCTAAACAACAAGACACAAGTAATTTAGAGGATGCTGCTACTTCGGACAAACTTGTTACTGAGAGTTCCTTGCAGCGGATACTGCAACGGGAAATACAAGCGGCAATAAAAAAAGAAATATCCCACCAACTTTCAAGTATTGAAGAAAACATGAAAGATTTCCAGACATCTATGCACTTCTTTAATGGCATGTTCGAGGAACTTAAGCAATCACTACAGGAAAAGGAGTACACCATCAAGGATCTGCAAACGGATAACAAAACCTTACAGTCACAAGTCATGGACCTTACTGTTAGACTGAATCTTGTGGAACAACATATGCGTGCCAGCAACATTGAAATCAATGGAATCCCCGAGCACAAATCTGAAAACCTTAAGACGATAGTGGATCAAATTGGGAATGTCGTACAAAGTCCTCTTGGAAAAGCTGAAATTCTGCATGTGACTCGCATTGCCAAACAGAAAAAGGATGACAAAAGACCCCGGTCAGTTGTGGTAAAACTGGCCAGCCAGCGTCGTCGCGACGAGTTTTTAGCTGCTGTTTACAAATACAATAAGGCTAACCCACGTGACAAACTGAGTTCCCAACACTTGGGATTGGGGGGTCCTCGAACACCAGTATTTGTATCTGAACATCTTGCTCCAAGGGCTAAAGCCTTACACGCCGAGACACGCAAAAAAGCTAAGGAACTGTCTTATAGTTATGTGTGGGTTCGAGATGGAAGAATTTACGTAAGAAAGGACGAAACGTCACAAGCCCTGTACATAAGAAATGCTGATAGCCTAAAATTGTTAGTTTAGTATTAATACTTAGTTGAATTATGTTTACCAATTAAACCTAAGCACACCTTTCTTTTTATTATGGCTTTAAACATATATTACCAGAATGTTGGTGGTTTAAGAACTAAAACAAACGAAATTTATAAAAATGTATTACTGAATAATTACGATATAATTGTTATTACAGAAACTTGGTTGAACGATTTTATTATGAGTAGCGAAATTTTTGATTCAAGATACATTGTCTATAGAAGAGACAGGCTATTTGCTGGTACTAGTGATAAAGGTAAGATGGATGGTGGAGGTGTCCTGGTGGCCATATCTAGGAAAATAAAGTCTACTAGAGTAATGCGCTGGGAGAGTCAATATGAAGACCTATGGATAACCTTCGACCTCGAAATTGGTTCAATAGTTAAAAAGTTTGCCATATGCGTCGTATATTTACCACCACCTATTAAACGGAATGTACTAGATGGGTTATTAAATAGTATCAATACGGCTCTGTATCAAGTTGACAGCGCTATAATCTTGGGCGACTTTAATTTAAAATTTATACAATGGTCTAGAAGTGCTGACGGTACCAGCGTTATTCCATCTAATTACAACAAGCCACTAGGATACTCTCTCGTTGATTTTATGTCGGTAAATAGCTTAGTACAACTTAACTACGTGCCTAACGCCAGAGGAAGATGGTTGGATCTCGTGCTTACTGATGTAGTGGGAGCTAGTTTGACTGCTGCTACAGCGAATTTGAGTAAACTGGATCGTAATCACCCTAGTCTAGTTGTATCTATCCCTGATTCTAAACCAAGATTTCTTGTTCAGAAACCAACTTCCAGGTACAATTACTTCAAGGCAAATTACGATGACATAAATTTAAAATTGAAATCCATTGATTGGAATCAGAGATTTAGTGAATGTGTGGATGTGAACGATGTCTTAAAAATGTTTTACGATATTTTGAGTAGTGTTATATGCGAACATGTGCCTAAATATACACCCAAAAAGATGCTACACCCTCTATGGTTCACTACGAGGCTTATTAAACTTTTAGGTGAAAAAGAACGCATTAGAGCTAGATATCGCAAATATAATAATCCTCGTGATGAGCAGGAGTTTGTACTTCTACGCGAGCGCTGTCATAGGCTCTACGATAAATGTTACAGCACATATAAAACAAGGCTTGAAAATTCAATTACAATGAACCCTAAATGTTTTTGGCGATTTGTAAAAGACAAAAGGAAGGGTGAATCGACGATTCCTGCTCAAATGGTTAAAGATAGTGATACTGCTGAAACTGGGCAAGATATCACTGATATGTTTGCAGATCATTTCTCAACGGTTTTCTCAAAAGATTCGCCTACATCTACGCAGTTGCACTCTAATCCAAACCAGCCTTGTTTGTGCACTATAAAATTTAGCGAATATCAAGTCCTCATGGCAATCAAGCGCATTGATATTTATAAGGGTGCTGGACCTGACCTTATACCACCAGTGTTTGTTAAGAGGTGCGGGTCTGCAATTGCCCTTCCACTCTGTAAAGTCTTTAATAGATCATTACAAGAGGGAATATTTCCTGATCTATGGAAGCAGGCTAAAATTGTGCCGGTTCACAAAAAGGGCGCTTCGGATGACATAAAAAACTACCGCCCTATCTCCATACTGTCTTGTATGCCAAAAATTTTTGAGGCTCTTGTTTGCCCCCTTCTTACAAGACATGTTGACCCTTACATCACGGAGCACCAGCATGGTTTTAAGCATGGGCGATCAGTAGAAAGCAATTTGGTTTCCTTTATGTCTGAGTTAACAAGAGTGATGGATGACAGAGGGCAAGTGGACGCGGTATACACCGATTTTAGTAGCGCCTTTGACAAGGTGAACCACAAACTACTTTCAAAAAAGCTGGAGAGAGTTGGTGTGGGTGGATCTCTATTGCACTGGTTTAACTCTTACCTTGCAAAAAGACTCCAATATGTGGTAGTGAACGGTTACGAATCAAAACAATACATTGCGTGCTCAGGCGTCCCCCAGGGATCTCACCTGGGCCCGATCCTCTTTTCCATTTTCATAAACGACTTAACGTCATATATTCGCAACTCCAAATACTCTCTTTTTGCAGACGACATGAAGTTGTACATGACGGTTAAAACTTCTCATGATGTGGAACAACTTCAAGAGGATTTGGATGCAGTAAACCAATGGTGTAATGAAAATGGAATGCTTCTAAACGCTACTAAATGTTACTACATCAAATACACCAACAAAGTTTTGGCATTCCCATCTACATACAGCCTTAATAATATTGCCCTGCAGGAGGTTACTGAAATTCGGGACCTTGGAGTAACGTTGGATAGCAAATTAAAATTTACTTCACATATTGATGCAATTGTTAAGAAGTCTTCAAAAATGCTAGGTTTCATGAAACGTACAACCAAGGGATTCAAATCTATCAAAACAAAAATCATCTTGTACAATTCCTTAGTGCGTAGTCACTTGGAGTTTGCATCTGTAGTATGGAATCCTCAGTACAATGTTCATTCACAACGCATTGAGACTATCCAACGGTCTTTTACTAAGCATTTAGCTTTTTACTCTTCCGGTATTTCTCACAGAGCCACTTACGACCTTCGCCTTAAACATTATAAAATGGATACTTTAAAAAAACGACGAATCATTCTAGACATGACCTTTTTGCATAAGATAGTAAATTCAAGGATTGATTGCTCATACCTTCTGTCGCAAATTAGAATATCTGTCCCTCGTTGCATTCCTCGATTCAGCGTGACAAAATTATTCTCAATTTCGAATTCCAAAACTAATGTCCGCCGTCATTCAACCACTATCCGCTTACCCAGTACATATAACCATCTCAGTAGTAAGGTGCCAGATCTTGACATCTTCCATCTTAGCCAAAATAGTTTTAGAAAATGTCTTGCTTTAATATAATATAATATGCTTCAATATAGTTTGAAAATGTTATTCAATAATCTTATTTAAATTAATTAATCTTGTAGGTAATTTATATTTCAATATGTTTTTTTTTTAATAATTTATATTTTTTTGTGTCTCGTTAGAATATTTATTATTATTACTGTAATTTGAGTATAATTATCGAGTTTTAAAAGAATTTATGTGAATGTTGTACACGTCTGTAATTGGTGTATGTATCAGCTAAATTACTGATTTTGCATGACTTTTAAAAATGTGTTAATATGTATACTGTTGATGTGTCTGAATAAATAAATAAAAATAAATAAATCCCATAATATGTCTCCTTTATTGATTCTTTCAAGATCTGCGTAGCCAGGAAGCATTCTGAAATTGATTGGATGTAGGTATTTAGGTATATGATTTCAGGTTTATATGATATGTTTGATTTCGGGCTAATACACACACACAGTGGGTTTAACGAGGTTTAGTCCAAACTATGACAAGGCCGGCCATATTTGACTACAACACATAACTTGTACATAAACCATGTTTGCGGTTTACATTGTACATAATCTGTGCACATAAAGACGCCACGCGCATGCGTGTGGAATAATCCTCACGTTAGTATAAACTAACGATAAGTTTAAACCAAAGAATGACTTAGCTCAAGCTATTTATAAATTTTATCTTTGCCCTATTTTAAGTTCATTTACGTTAGCAAAGTAAACAAAACCGCAAAAATTTATACTCTGAAAATTCAAAATTGCTTACTTCAAAATGGCTACCCCGAAAATATCTCAACCAGCTTTAGATCAGTGATAAAACAGAACATAGCGCCCCCTATCGCTACCTTTTATCACTCGCCTTATCACTTTTATATTCTCCTAAACTACCTCATTTCCCTTGGGCGCATTCGCTAAGCCTTACGACGGATAACCACAATTACAAAACTCCTCTAAAGCTCCACCATTTTGGATTTTCAAACTTCGTCACTTACAATTTGGTGCCGTGACCAGGATACTCAACTGCAAAGGTAACTTTGTTACCTATATATTATCAATCAGTTGACGTTTGTAGGGTAGTAAAGTGACCGGGCACGTAAAAATCGACTGGTTTACGCCGGTAATGAAAATTTGAGTGTTGATTCGCTTCCGTGAGTCGCAGATTCGAGTCCCGGTCGTGAAAATTGAAACGTTGCGGGGATTTACGAGGTCGTAGAGATAAAGAGTTTTATCAACGATCTTTAAATAAAAATCTTGCCTTGGTAAATACTATTTCTACCAATTGCTACCTTATTTTATTACTACCATAAGAAAACACTTGACACTACTCTATTATATTCTGATGACAGACTGTCATCAAGTCTGTCGAACACATGTAAGGTCCGTAATTATAATCGACACTCAAGACTGACAGCTAGTTTGAGATCGTATCAGAAACGTCAATTCAGTACAATGTGGCCTGTCAAATCCATACTTAATGCTGTTCTCAATCTTGAGATGGCTTTATAAATACGAGCCTAAAACACAACATCTTCGCGAATATATGGTGAAAGAAATTATAACTATATATTTTATATTAAGGTTAAAAGTTTACCATTATCTATTTAAACCGTTCCAACTTCAAAAGTACAAAAATGACGATGATTTATTATAAACAAATATTAATAATCATTTTGGTAATTATTGTTATGGTTTGGTATTGACCCTAATCTTGTTCCAAGGCAAACATGGAAATATTAACAACCTAGCTATAGGTACTCTATATTCTCATTGACATTTTCAAATCAATGAAATTACTAGCAAGCAACATACATACATATAATCACGCCTTTAATCCTAATGGGGTAGGCAGAGGTCGTTCCGCCAAAGTTTTGAGGGTTAAGATAGATTTGTAGGTATATTGATGTAGTGACAGGTTGTCAGCCTGAATTTTAAAATACTGAAATCCTCGGATCCCTTAGCTGGTTTTAACAGTATGCCCGAGAGGAAATGCAGCTGGCACATGCTATGTTTTTCTTTCGCACCCAGGCCAGCATTGAAGAAACCAAAGCAAAAAAACTGGTACAAACAAGTTCTACAGCCTAGAACATCGCCGTAAGGTTGCCTGTTGGTCGGTATTCTACAGGCTGTACTTCAGTGAGTGTACTCAATAGCTCCACGGCCTTATCCCACCAGCTCCCTTCTACCATCAGACATCTAGACGCACCGCAGGATACCATCCATATCAGTTTGATATTCCACCAATACGGACTAAGCGCTTCCAAAACTCATTCATAATGAGCACAACAAAAAAACGGAACTCGCTACCTGCGTCTGTGTTTCCGAATGCATTCAACCCCCAACACTTCAAAGTTAGAGTGAACAGGCATCTTCTGGGTGAGTTGGTCCATCGTCGGTCAGTCGCCCCCGATCTAGACTGGAGTTAAGTGTAAACCCATTTCAAATTAAAAAAAATAACCTATTAGTAGAAATTTAATTTTACGAAACCACAGCTACAATAAATATAGAATTCCATAATAACAATAAAGATAAACTTGACTTTACAGTTATTTAAATGCACCTTCTAAAGGGATTAAAGTCGACATGCCTGGTGTTATATCATAATGTGTCATTAAAATATGATAATCCTCATATGAGTGCGAGATTGGCCTTGGAAGTGTACAGTCAGAATCATAAACATTATTTTAAACAAATTGGACTTATCAACTCTTATTTCTATCTACATAGCGGCTAAAGTCGAAGTGAGTAAATAATCCATGTGTTATGTAACTCCGGCAATGTGCGCCCATCTTAATTAGTTACGATTATTAACATGTAGTTTTTATAGGACTTTTTATAGTTTGAACCTATAAAGAAGTATATACCACAATAGAATGTGTTTTTTGCAGCTAATGCCAGGAACAAAGATTTTACGAATCTGGCCTGGGAGCGAGAGAAGAACATAGAATGTACCAGCTGCATTCCCTCCCGGGCATGCTGTAAAAACCAGCTAAGGGATTCGAGGTAGTATATTGTAATTTAGACGATGGGCTGACAACCTGTCACTACGCCTATAAACTGGGCCTCAAAACTTTGTCAGACGTGGCGGATCGACTTTTGTATAGGTCGTTTACTCCATTAGGGATACAGGCGTGATTATATGTATGTATGTAATTGAAAACGAAATTATTTAAGTAAAAAACTCGTCTTCAATATACGAATTACTAGTTACGGAAATCCGACTTTTATTATAATCTGTTTTTAAATGTGGACAATAAAACCGGATATTCTCCAATCATTAAAAGAAACACGTGCAAAATGAGCCGCAACCGATTCTCATATGCACGTAGCAAAATGGCGGCATAATTCCATATTTAGGGGTCCGCAGTCGAATAAACAACACTGGTTCTGTAAACAACGGACTCTGGGTTGCCAGAGCGAAATAAACATAAGATAAAAAGTTAAAAATAAATTATATACAGGGATCAGAGGGTTTCAGTCTTGGACGAATAATCCTCTGGACGCGTCACCAAACAAAAATGTATGAGAACTCGTTCAACCAAAACTAGGGGGGAGGGAGGTATGACAGATAATACCCGAACAGATTTAAAAACTACGCGCTTCCTAACATATTTGTTTATTATTGACACTTTTTAAATATTCGGGTTGTATGTCTTTTTTTATCGTGTCATAGATAGTGTTGTACCCTAGTCGATAATCGATAAAGAATGAATGTTGAGTGAATGATGTTTCCTGAATCATAGAAATATGAACACGTGTTTTTATTAAATTATTTTTTGAAATAAAAGTAAAGTAAAATTTTCAAATCGATCACTATTCATTGAATTTATACCATTATCGATCTATACACTAAGAAATCTCTAGAGGGGTCTTGTCTGTACTTTGAATATTTTCATGGAAACATTATTGCAATAGGCATTATAGCGATACCACCAACGCCTATATAATAAATTTTAAATATTTATCTGTCTATCTGTCTGTATCAACATGACGCCAAAACTACTGAATCGATTTCGATGGGAGTCTTTTTATTCAACTAAGTGACATTTGACTCAACAAAGGATACATATATCACACTGCCTTATTTAGGGGGTTGGCAGTTAATTGAATTTTGGTTGTATTTCAACCGATTTTGATGCATCTTTTTTTTTTCATGTAAATATTTTGTAGACTCAAACATAAATTCCATCACGCTACACGTAGCTTAAGTTACGACTTGGGGAAATGAATAAATTGTATTTTGGGTTTTGACTTGGAACTAAATACACATATCTATTAAGCTACGTGGCTTTGATTTAAAAAATGTACCTATTCATTTACATACTATAATAATAAGTCCTCCCACCGATTTACGGTGATGGCGGCCAATCTCCCAGGGATCGGCCAACTGCACAGGATCCGTTTTTTAGTGCCTAAGTGTTTGCACTACACACAGGTGCACTCTCTGTTCCTTCAATCTCTTATTCTGATGGGACAGATTGACTGACACGACCAGAGATAAATCAGGCACAGGACCAATCTACATGCCCATCCGACAGCATGGATCACTCTACTTTTCGGACAATCAGGTGATCAGCAATGCAATATCATAACCAAACTAACAACAATGCAAAGTCATTGTCCCCCGCCGGAAATCGAACCCGGGACCTCTGGGTCGAGAGCCCATGGCTTGGACTGCTAGACCACAGAGGCAGGAGATTTTTAAACAAAGAACAGCATAACCAACATTGTTCATGACTACCACGCGTACTAAAAAGTAGGCATAATTAGTTGTAAATGAAAATAAAAAGTCACGCAACCACAGATGAAGCTTATACCAGTCAACAGATCACAAAATATTAGCGTTGTCCGTTCAAATGTTTATGTTTTTCTTAGACCTACGACATGCCGGCGACAATACAGTAAATAATTCCTATCGATATCGTTCATCGATTGTGTCACGTCTCTAGATTAACAAAAATGAATGAACGAATGGAAAAAATACAATTATAATCCGACTCATTAGAGAACGACAACATACTGGTTTACATGCATTCAGAACCCTGGATGTTTTATTGGGTCGTATTATTCACTCCTGTCACCGCGCATTTTATTCATTTTAGAAGAAAATAACAAGAAATATTGATCTAAAATACAATTGCATATGAAAAAAAATATTGCTGATTCGATTACTATAAGTTTTGCTAAACAAAACAGCATATTTCACCATTTTCAAAGGTATTTTTCCTCCTCGAAATTTGAAGTCACACTGACGTTGGTAGTTTGTTTACTGTGTCCAAATTTCACACTATCGGTCTAGAGGGGTAAGGAGTAAAATGTCATAATTGCAGGTCCAGAGGTTGTTTCGTCCAAGGTTTCAGTATATTGTAATTTAGGCGATGGGTTGACAACCTGTCACTACAGCAATATACGTACAAATTCATCTTAAATAACCCTCAAAACTTTATTACACGTGGCGGAACGACCTTTGTTTTGGTTGTTTACGCTCTGTCTACCCCATTAGGGATAAAAGCGTGATTATATGTATGTAAATAAATTACAAACCTTTTATTTCGGAATAATAGAACTAAGCATTTTGATAATTTTCACCCATTAAAAAAATACAAAAAAAATCCCTTTGTTGACCGTGTTACTACCAATCTTACTACCAGTAGTAATACCGTTATTTTTTTTACCCTTCTTACTACTCCAGTGTTCAGTTGTTAGAAGGGAAAAATAAAAAAGCCCGTGTTACTACCATAAATACGTACATAATAAAAAACAAATTTTATATCTACTTTTTTTTTTCTTTGATTTAAACGTAAACAATTGACTTCTTAAATAAAAAAAATAAAAAATCATCGCAATTTCTCGAGGGCGTCTACTGAGATATCGGTATTTAACAACTACATCTGAATATGTTGGATATTGTCGTCGTTTGCAATATCGCGACTTCTCCTTTTGTTAAATTGCTGCGCGATAATTTTGACAAGGCTGCTTTTTTTGTCTTCATTTATAGCATTATTTGTATCGTTACTTTAATTTTAAATAATGATCAGTGGAACAAAAAAAAGTTCCATCAAATTTGGTTAAATACGACCGAAATTCAATTTCCTACCTACCTACAAAGTCATGAGGCGTGATTATTTGTATCGTAGCTTTGATTTTAAACAATGCTCAGTTAAATAAAAAAGTTCCATAAAAATCGGTTAAAAAACAGGCAAATTTCAATTTCCTGCCTACCCCCTACGTCAGGTTGCGTGATTTTAGGTATCCTAAGTTGCAACCCGAGAAACACACAGTTGAATAAAAAAAGTCCCATCGAAATCGGCGTGATGTGGTAACATACAGACAGACAGACAAAAATTCTAAAAACAGTCGTTTTGTTCTTTATATCGTTAATAATGTCTGCTGCAATTATTTTTTTGTAAAAATATTCAATGTAACACGACCATTCTAGAGATTTATTATATGTATAGATTTATGATTTTATTTAACTTGGCGTGATAGCCTTCAAGAACATTGTTTGTTCTGTGTCTCATACCGAAAATATTTATTTTTAATTCATGTGTGTTGTACGTATTTTATATTTTTTTCGACACAAAGGTGTTCGCTTTCTGTTTTTATATAAGACCAACCTTCCTCGAGCATTTCTCTCGGTAAGAGTGGTAATGCGGAGCACAATGAGCTAGAAATATTTAATTTTTAATTTAAGTACTTACGGTAGTAACACGGGTTTTTTTTATTTTTCTCTTCTAACAACTTCATACTGCAGTAGTAAGAAGAGTAAAATAAATTAACGGTGTTACTACTGGTAGTAAGATTGGTAGTAACACGGGCAACAAAGGAAAAATTCATTGGTGTGCAATAAATGGGAATATTCTTTTCACGTAAGTTGAGAATTTTTTCTTTGGTAAAAGTGATGTATGGCTCCTAATTTTTTTATAATTACAATTTACTTGAATGATCTGGCAACACAGCCGCCCTTAGGGAAAAGGTCGGAAAGCTTATTTAATGCTGGGATTGGGTCCGTTAATGTGTATGGAAAAGGGTTAAAAAAATATTTACGGAATTTGAATTGAGTTTCATTAAAATGGAATAACAAATTTTGAGGATGAAGGGAAAGGGTGGAAAAATCACAGGGAAATGGAAAGTTCGCAATATAAATTACAATTATACTGAAGGAAATATCGTTGTAAAGTTTGTCGCAAAATAAGCTTTGTTTTTGTTCAATAAATCATTCTGCAAATAATCCTTTTGACAATATTTTCTGATCGGATTTTTACAAAAGGAAATTGGGACGGCAGAAAATGTAACAAAATCATGATGGAACTCAACGTCCTACCGAATTATATCCCATAAGCAAACGCTTTGGTTGGTATGTGGGAAATGTGGGAATGCCAGTGCTCTTGAAACTTGTATTATAGCAACAAACACGGTTATCTTCCATGCTGGACTGGGAGAGATAGAAAAACATAGAATGTTCCAGCTGCCCTTCCTCCCGGGCATGCTGTATAAGTCAGCAAAAGGGACTCGAGGGTTACAGTGTATTGTAATTTAGGCGATGGGCTGACAACCTGTCACTATAGCAATACAAACTACAATCTAAAATTGCCCTCAATTTTTGTCAGACGTGGCGGAAGCGCCTTTTATGAGGCGTTTAACTCTCTGCCTACCCCGTAAGGGATAAAGGCGTGATTTTATGTATGTATGTATGTAACACGGTTAGTCGACTCTGTTTTGGTCACCTTCAGCCTTCAGTATAGACAATAGTCGAAGAAGACAAATCGATTAACGTAAGAATCATTCCTCTTCTTCTGTCGAGTGGGTATCGCGTCTATCGATCCGATGAACCCTAGTGTCACAGTTTTTAAACCGCCTAGTAGCACAACTATCAGGCCTCTGATATGATTTGAGTAACGACCACAAAAGACAGCAACCGGGACCGACGGCTTAACGGGCCCTCCGAAACACGAAAAATATTTCTTTTTCGGACAATCAGGTGATTCAGCCTGCAAAGTCCTAACCAAACTGGGGAAAAATTCACAAAGTGATAAATTCTCAAATATCAACTTTGCGCTTCCCCCCTGGGAATCGAACCCAGGACCTCCGGATCAGGAGTCCATGGCACTGGCTACTAGACCACGGAGGCAGTTAAGAATCATTGAAATCGGCCTACGCGCTTGCTTTGCAGAGCGCCTCAGAGGATCAAACATACATTATTCTTCTTAGCGAGTGGATTCTCGAGTCGGACGACCCGATGAATCCTGGTGTCAGGGTTTTCAAACCGCCTAGTAGCACAGCTATTAGGCCTCTGACATGGTTTGAGTAACGATCACTGTCAAGACAGCGACCGGGGCCAACGGCTTAGCGTGCCCTCCGAAGCACGAAACATACATACGTACATACATACATAGGCTGAAAAACATATAACCCTTCTTTGCATTGCGTACTCGGGTAATTTTTATTATATTAACTCATTTTTTTATCGATACTTTGATAAGTGCCAAATGTATTAAAACATTTTATAACAGCAGTTTGAAACGAGGCTAATCCATGTTTTGACTCGTTGCCAACGAGGGAGGGTGCTGTTCTCTAGCTCATTTTACCGACGACCAACTCATAAAATCTCACAGTTATCTAAACATACGATAGGGGATTACTATTTATATTGCTTTTAATAGAAATTTGGAATGAGTTGGAAAATAAATAAGCAAAGCAAGCAGAGTAGGTTAGCAAAATATAGCACAGAATCAAATTTGTTTTTTTTTGTTAATTGCTTTTTAGAGATCAAACTCTTGTCAAAATTGTGCCTATTTGGCCTTCGATTTGCTATACCGGGTGTAAGGGACAGCGTCCCGCAAACTGATATGGGTTGCTCAGTCAACGAAACTGATTAACCAGGAAATTCTTTCAGAAGTAAAAAAAGAAATTGACTTTCCCATATAAAATGGCCGCCACGATCAGACTATATGCAAAAGCATTTTATTTTTCCATTTCTGGAAGAAAAATCAATGGTAGACATCTGATAGTAGTTCAGTTTCGTTGATTCAGCAATCTCTATCAGTTTGCGGGACGCTGTCCCTTACACCCGGTATGTAACAAAAGGTTACAAACTGTTAGTAAGTAGCAAAACTCGAAACGATAAAACAACGTGCCCTCCGAAACACATATTCATCTGTCTGTATTCAAACAACTATTCAAAAATTTGTAAATACTAACTTTGTAATCAAACCCGCATAAGCCGGATCGAGAGCACAAAAAGCATACATAGGCCCGTATCTATAAAGTGATCTCAAGATTGAGATCAGTATTCAGTTTAGTTTGACAGGTCATTCATGTACGAAAATGACATTTCTGATATGAACTCAAACTCGTTGTCAGTCTCAAGTACTGATTATAAATACGGGCCTTACATACATACATACATAACGTCACGCCTCTTTCCCGGAGGGGTAGGCAGAGATCACATCCCTCCCAGCAGTTTCTACCAGGCAACCTTTGGGTAGTAGGATAGTACATAGCAGATAGCGGGATAGTGCATACTAAGTTAATCTTAATACTTAAATAATATAAATACTACTAAATAAATACATACATATAATCACGCCTTTGTCCCTAAAGGGGTAGGCAGAGCGTCAACGACCTAATCAAAGGTCATTCCGCCACGACTGACAAAGTTTTGAGGGTTATTTAAGACAGATTGTAGATATATTGTTGTAGTGACAGGTTGTCAGCCCATCGCCTAAATTACAATACACTGTAACCCTCGAGTCCCTTTTGCTGACTTCAACAGCATGCCTGGGAGGAAGGGCAGCTGGAACATTCTATGTTTTTCTATCTCTCCCAGTCCAGCATGGAAGAACTAAATAAATACATAAATAAAATAAACTAATATATATTTATAATAAACTAATACATATTATGCTAATGGGAGATCAATAACTAATTATTATTCTCTAAGAAGAACTGTCTTGTTCACTCTTTAAATGTCTCAATAGACGGTGCTCGTCTATATATTGGTATGAGCTGGCAACAAAAGCAATTAACAATAGTAATAAAATACAACCGTAGTAAAAATACCAATTATTTTTATATTTTGCCTTACTTATATACCACAGATTAGATATAAATGCTTACTAGTTAACTACATACATACATATAATCACGCCTTTATCCCTAGTGGGGTAGGCAGAGCATAAACGACCTAAACCAAGGTCGTTTCGCCACGTCTGACAAAGTTTTGAGGGTTATTTAAGTTAGATTTGTAGGTATATTGCTGTAGTGACAGGTTGTCAGCCCATCGCCCACATTGCAATATACTAAAACCCTCCGATCCCTTAGCTGATTTTTACAGCATGCTCGGGAGGAAATGCAGCTGGCACATTCTATGTTTTTCTCTCGCTCCCAGGCAAGCATGGAATAAACTTTAACTACATTACAGCAATTTATCCTGTGCTGGACTGGTTTCAATAAACTTGCCGTATCGGGGGTCAGAGGTGGGGGGTCTTGACCCCCACGAGCCGGTTCTTATCTGCCCCGGGGCCCAACTAAGCTAAGTTGAAGATTGTAATGATATTTCTAACACTACCTATACTAACTGCATCAGTGGTTTAGTGGTCAGAGCCATGGGCTCACGATCCGGAGGTCCTTGGTTCGATTCCCAGATTCAACACAAAGTTGATATTTGTCAATTTATTACTTTGTGAGATTTTTCTACAGTTTGGTTAGAACAATGCAGGCTGAATCACCTGATGTCTGGAAGAAAAAATATTCCGTGCTTCGGAGGGCACGTTAAGCCGTCGGTCCCGATCGCTGTGTTTGATAGTGCTCGAAACTCAAACCATGTCACAGGTCTAATAGCTGTGCTACTAGGCGGTTTGAAAACTCTGACACCAGAGTTCATCTGGTCGTTGTTCGACTTGAGAATCCACTGTCTAAGAAGAAGAAGCACTACCTATAGTAATAATGGTCGACAATAGTTGGATACATACATACATATATTCACGCCTGTATCCCTAATGGGGTAGGCAGAGCGTAAACGACCTAAACAAAGGTGTCCCGCCACGTCTGACAAAGTTTTGAGGGTAATTTAAGATAGAATTCTAGGTATATTGCTGTAGTGACAGGTTGTCAGCCCATCGCCTAAATTACAATATACTGAATCCCTCGGATCCCTTAGCTGGATTTTACAGCATGCCCGGGAGGAAATGCAGCTGGCACATTCTATGTTTTTCTCTCGCTCCCAGACCAGCCTGGAAGTACATAGTTACTATATATAGTTGGATTCTATTCACAAATCAAAAATCTAGTCAAAAATAAAGTGGGGTGAGTCATGAGCCATATCATGACCTCTGTAAAATCTAGGATGGTAGCTGGGACATATGACATTTAGAAGGAAAACATAAGAAAATCTATCTGAAATATGTAGGAATTCTTCTATGCTGGACTGGGAGAGATAGAAAAACATAGAATGTTCCAGCTGCCCTTCCTCCCGGGCATGCTGTAGAAGTCAGCAAACGGGATTCGAGGGTTACAGTGTATTGTAATTTAGGCGATGGGCTGACAACCTGTCACTACAGCAATACAAATTATTACAATCTAAAATTTGCCCTCAATTTTTGTCAGACGTGGCGAAAGCGCCTGTTACGAGGCGTTTACGCTCTGCCTACCCCGTAAGGGATAAAGGCGTGATTTTATGTATGTATGTATGTATGTAGGAATTGCATCTGGTACAGCTACCATCCTAGATTACTTTGAGGTTCCTATTTCAATTGAAGCCATGTGCTACGGCGAAACATACATACATACATATAATCACGCCTTTGTCCCTAATGGGGTAGGCAGAGCGTAAACTACCTAAACAAAGGTCGTTCCGCCACGTCTGACAAGTTTCGAGGGTTGTTTAAGATAAATCTGTATTACGGCGAAACAAAACTTCAAAAATGTGAATTCACATACATACATACATAAAATCACGCCTTTATCCCTTACGGGGTAGGCAGAGCGTAAAACGCCTCCTAAAAGGCGCTTTCGCCACGTCTGACATAAATTGGGGGCAATTTTAGATTGTAATGTGTATTGCTGTAGTGACAGGTTGTCAGCCCATCGCCTAAAATACAATACACTGTAACCCTCGAATCCCTTTTGCTGACTTATACAGCATGCCCGGGAGGAAGGGCAACTGGAACATTCTATGTTTTTCTTTCTCTCCCAGTCCAGTATGGAAGCTACATACATCACACTTTTATCCATAATGGGGTAGGCTGAGCATTAACGACCTGAACAAAGGTCGTTCCGCCATGTCTGACAAGTTTCAAGGGTTGTTTTAGATAAATCTTTATATTGCTGTAGTGACAGGTTTTCTTTCATGCTGGACTGGGAGAGATAGAAAAACATAGAATGTTCCAGCTGCCCTTCCTCCCGGGCATGCTGTATTAGTCAGCAGAAGGGATTCGAGGGTACAATGTATTGTAATTTAGGCGATGGGCTGACAACCTGTCACTACAGCAATACAAATAACAATTTTAAATTTTCCTCAATTTTTGTCAGACGTGGCGAAAGCGCCTTTTACGAGGCGTTTTACGCTCTGCCTACCCCGTATGAGATAAAGGCGTGATTTTATGTATGTAAAGGTTTTCAGACAATCTTCCAAATTACAATATAATGAAACCCTCAAATTCCCAAGCTGATCTTTACAGCATGCCTGGGAGGAGATGCAGCAGGAACATTCTATGTTTTGCTATCGCTCCCAGTCCAGCACGAAAATGTGAATGTATCCTTCTTCTTCTTCTTCTTAGCCTTCTTCCACCATTTTCTTGGTGTAGGCCTACTTTCTGTTATGCCAGTGTCTTCTATCCTGAGCCACCTGTATCCACATCGATCCGGCTTCTCTCTTGATGACGTCACTCCATCGCATTTGCGGTCTTCCCACCGGGCGTGTCTCTCCCCATGGTCTCCACTCAACAACTGTCGTACACCAGGAGTCATGTTTACGGGCGACGTGGCCTGTCCATTCCCACTTGAGTTTCGCTACTCGTTGTATCGTAGTCGTTGAATGTATCCTATGCGAATTATACATACATACATACATAAATCACGCCTTTATCCCTCACGGGGTAGGCAGAGCGTTCAACGCCTCGTAAAAAGCGCTTTCGCCACGTCTGACAAAATTGAGGGCAATTTTAGATTGTAATATGTATTGCTATAGTGACAGGTTGTCAGCCCATCGCCTAAATTACAATACACTGTAACCCTCCAGTCCCTTTTGCTGACTTCAACAGCATGCCCGGGAGGAAGGGCAGCTGGAACATTCTATGTTTTTCTATCTCTCCCAGTCCAGCATGGAAGTAATTTTTGTAATATATCCTAATGTTGGTTCAACTCATAAAAAATATGCTTTTAATTTATATAGTTTTACTGTTAGTAGAATCGGTCTCCTAACTTCATAGGCATCAACTTCACATTTATACTTAAAATGCTTATATTTATTATCACTTGTAACCAGACATAATATTAAGATAAGACTGGCAAATATAGCTTGTTTACAGCGCTAAGAGACTTCTTACGTCACTAGTGTTAAGCCTAACGATACAGTTATTTTGAGACTGTAAAGATAATATTTATTTACGGCTAGATTATTATTATAAACATTTTATTTTATTTGCTGTTGACTTGAGTATAGGCCAGAGGTTAGCAAGACAGAATTCATTCAAATAAAGGTAAGGTTCAATTTCTGCCATCTTCTTCTTCTTCTGTCGTGTGGTTGTCGAGTCAAGCTACCCGATGAACCCTGGTATAAGAATTTTTAAGCCCCATAATAGCACAGGTAATAGGCCTCTGACATGGTTTGTGGAACCATCACTATCGAAGACAGCGATTGGGACCGACGGCTTAACGTGCCCACCGAAACACGGAATCTCTTTTCTTCGAGACAATCAGGTGAATTCAGCCTGTGTTGTCCTAACCAAACAGGAGAAAATTCAACAAAGTGATAAATTGACAAATATCAACTTTGTGTCCACCCCTGAGAATCGAACCCAGGACCTCCGGATCGTGAGCCCTTGACTCCGACCACTAGACCACTAATATCGAGTTAGGCTATTCCGACAGCTTGCATTACTATGTTTAAAAAATATCATGATTTTAATTTACATCATACTTATACTTCGAACTACACTCCATCACCAGTGGCCTCATAAACTAGCCCCCCGCGGAGTCTGAGGTCGTCAACGGGCCCCCCTGCAGTTTTGCCGCCAAAATTTCCATCCATACAGTATATTTATCACAGGATTGCCGCTCGGCCATACTTGTGGTTGTGCGTACAGACACGCGCGCATGTGTGCGAAAGTACAGGTCTACAATAGCGAGCTCACGCACACAAAGGTAATTTATTTATTTAAGATATGGATAGCCAACATAATACATACAGGTTAAAACATAATACTTATATCAAAATTACAATATGCTGGTATGCATTACACTTACAGGCTTCCACAGCATGCAATACATTTCATTCAACAGAGCTATTATTACGTAAACATTGAGTTATAACATAAAAAAAAAAAAACAAATTTTGCAATATAATTTGTCCAGTCTAAATATGTGAAATACAATTAAATTAAATTCAAAATTGATCATCATCATAATTTGAGTGTGGATATATAGATAGTCACCCACAAATATATTCACAGATAAGACGTACAGTTAGGTTAGGTACATATGAAAACAACAAACAAAAAACCGGTAGTTCATAAAATGTGTGCTATATCGATGGAAATTGGTCAAGGCTCAGTGCATTTTCACCCAGCGAGGGCGAACCACTGGTTTTCAGCCATCACCCATTAAAACTAAGGAAAGTGTCAATCTGTAATGAATAATGATAATTAACGATGAGTCAATTTGACGCTAATTATTATTGACAAAGCGAGAGAAAAACATAGAATGTGCCAGCTGCAATGCTGTAAAAATCAGCTAAGGGATCCGAGGGTTTCTGTATGTTGCAATTTAGGCGATAGGCTTACAACCTGTCACTACAGCAATATACCTAAATATCTATCTTAAATAACCCTCAAGACTTTGTCAGACGTGGCGGAACGACCGTTGTTTAGGTCGTTTCCGTTCTTACCCCATTAGAGATAACGGCGTGATTATATGTATGCATACATACATACATACATAAAATCACGCCTTTATCCCTTACGGGGTAGGCAGAGCGTCAAACTCCTCGTAAAAGGCGCTTTCGCCACGTCTGACAAAAATTGAGGGCAATTTTAGATTGTAATGTGTATTGCTATAGTGACAGGTTGTCAGCCCATCGCCTAAATTACAATACACTGTAACCCTCGAGTCCCTTTTGCTGACTTCTACAGCATGCCCGGGAGGAAGGGCAGCCGGAACATTCTATGTTTTTCTATCTCTCCCAGTCCAGCATGGAAGAACATTATATGTATGTATGTAAGAAAAGTACCAGTGTAGGTACGATTACACACACAAGTATGGCAAAACAGTAGCCGTGAGATGAAACACAACCAGCCTACAGCCGCGTAAACACACATTAGTATGCGCAGTGCCAGCTTGACATGCAAACGATCTATTCTGACTTAAACACGTGGATCTAGGTCAGCGTTCGATCATAATTCTCTAGGTTCAATGAATAATTTAGCATATTTTTTCGATATATATCTTTGAGCTAGTTTGTCTGTGATTTTGTAAGATTATTTTGCAAAAATAATTATAAATTGTATAGACAATAAAATACATAGATTATATCAACTGATTATTTTCCGAAGCAACGCCCAAGAGTTCCAGTACATTACAATTTGAGCGACGGACTGATAATTCATCAATACATTCATACACAATATTATTTATAATATCCATTTTGATATTGATATTCTGTCTACCCTGGAGGCATACGTAATTTTGGTATAGCAATAAATAATTAATATTCTGAATCTAAATAATATTGATATACCTCCGTGGTCTAGTGGTCAGAGCCATGGGCTTTCGACCCGGAGATCCTGGATTCGATTCCTAGGGGAGGATCACAAAGTTGATAGTTGTCAAATATCAACAGAGTATTGTCCTAATAGTTGTGCTACTAGGCGGTTTGAAAACTCTGACACCAGGATTCATCGGGTCGTTTGATTCGAGAATCCACTCGCTAAGAAGAAGACTTGGTACAGGCAAAATAGAAGTTTTTCAGATCTTCACAATCTCATGACCTACGTCCTACAATATAACCTGTAACCTTTAGGTTTCACCTGTTCCCGTGTCATAAAAGTGCTTACTTTCAAATTTATTTAGCCATAAAACCTTCATACAACTTTCAACTATAAATTGCAGTTAAACTAAGTATTTTGGTCTTTCACATATCACATTACAGTAAAAGATTCGATAAAAATAACAATAAACTCTTTGCACCAAAAATAACCTGCTTCTTTGAGATAAAATTGTTATTTCGATTACCGTTTTTCGTTATTTTTATTGGTATAAGATATTGTAGTTTAGTGTCAAAACATACATATAATCACGCCTTTATCCCTAATGGGATACGCAGAGCCTAAACGACCTAAACAAAGGTCGTTCGCCACGTCTGATAAAGTTTTAAGGGTTATCTAAGATACATTTGTATCATCGCCTAAATTGCAATATACCGAAACCCTCGGATCCCTTTGTTTCTAAAGCATGCCCGGGTGAAAATGCAGCTGAAAAATTCTATGTTTTTTCTCTCGCTTCCAGTCCAGCTACTGGAACTGGACTGGCATAATGAAAGAACATAATACCTATAATCGATCTAACAGCCTGGTATATTATTTGTGTAGTTAGTAAGTATTTATTCACTAAATATTATGGTTCTTACGTTTTTACAAGCTGTCTTTCGAAACATATCTCGAATAGTAGTTCAAATATATTACCACCAGTATATTTATATGTATAAATTCCTTTGATCAATTTCGGGGTACGAAGTGCCATGTTTGTTAAAAAAAAACGGAGTTTTTTGCATACTAGCTCGGAGGCTTTTAATATCTATCTTGATTAAAGCAAATAAATAAGCCATTAAAATCACAATTCATATTTAAAACTCCCCTCCGGACATCATCAAAATCGGAGGACAAAATAATCCGACACAAAATATAAACCATGTTTCAAACCTTAAAACAAAAGCCGGCTCTAAATTAAATAAATGACGATCAACACAAAACGTAACTCCTATAAAACAACCAGTAATGGCATTTTGGTATTGTCGAGTAATAAAAGGGTGTATTTTATTGTTATTATTCGTTATTATTGGTGTTATTATTGCTTGTTATTGGTTATTGCGCTGGATAATGGCTGGCTAACGGGGCAGGACGCCGTCTGATGGAAAAACTTTGCGAAAGAACTCAATTTTTGTGCGGTTTTTGTCCTAAAGCCTGTCGTGATGGGGATTTGATTGTCTATAAAGGGACTTCTTATTGCGGTTGAAACAACTTCGGGATGTAACTAGAATGTAATGATGGGTATACAGAGCGGTAGATACAGAAACACAAATATAAAATCACACCTTATTCCTTACGGGGGAGGACATTTTTTCCACTGACAAACAACAGTCTTTACAGCCAGTTTTTTTTAGCATACTCATTTATGAACCAGAATATTTTTAAATATTGCAAATGCAGCTCGTCATGAACTAACTTTTAAATGTTTTTTTTTTATTTTCGAATTTTTCGTTTTGGAGAAAAAAGCTTTTGAAAACAACCATTTACCGGGAGGAGACACCTTAAATAGTTCTAATAAGAGGTGGTATAACAAAGTCTACCATGTTGGACTGGCAGTGATAAAAAAACATAGAATGTGCCAGCTGCATCTCTTCCCAGGCATGCTGTAAAAATCAGCTAACGGATTCGAGGGTTAGTATATTGCAATTTTAGGCGACGGGCTGATAACCTGTCAATATAGCTATATACATCATAAAATCACGCCTTTATCCCTAATGGGGTAGGCAGAGCGTAAACAACCTAAACAAAGGTCGTTCCGCCACGTCTGACTAAGTTTTGAAAGTCATTTAAGATAGATTTGTAGGTAAATATTGCTGTAGTGTCATAATCATTTGTAATACTAATAACCCTCAAAACTTGTTAGACGTGGTGGAACAACCTCTGTTTAGGACGTTCTCACTCTGCCTATCCTATTAGGGATAAAGGCATGATATGAAAAAATGAAAAATTGTCTATTACATAAATCTTACATCTATATAGGATAAGGCTCCCCAGTAAGTAGTCGAAGACACTTGTAATACATTATATTATGTACGAGACGTATAACACAGTCTAAATAACAACATCCACATACTTAAGTTTATCTTCCATGCTGGACTGGGAGTGAAAGAACAACATAGAATGTGCCAGCTGCATTTCCTCCCGAGCATGCTGTAAAAACCAGCTAAGGGATCTGAGGGTTTCAGTATATTGTAATTTAGGCGATGGGCTGACAACCTGCCACTACAGCAATATACGTACAAATCTTTCTTTAATGGCCCTCAAGACTTTGTCAGACGTGGTGGAACGGCCTTTGTTTAGGTCGTTTACGCTCTGCCTACCCCATTAGGGATAAAGGCGTGATTATATGTATGTATGTATGTACGTACTTAAGTATAGCGAAACCCTAATTTCACCATAACACGCTTTACACTATGCACAGGAAGAAAGGCTATCGGATCCTAGGTTTATCTTCAGCGGACCTCTAAACTCATCTGCATCTTTTGCAATAGTCTCACATCCGTAGGTCAGCTGGAAGAAATATCTTTGTGGAAATAAGCTGTATCTGTTGAGTCATCATTCTTTATTATTGTCATTTTCATCTAACTTGTATACAATAAACAATAATCACTACATAATATAAAGCAAAGTCGCTTTCTCTGTCCCTATGTCCCTATGTATGCTTAGATCTTTAAAACTACGCAATGGATTTTAATGCGGTTTCTTTTAATAGATAGAGTGATTCAAGAGGAAGGTTTATATGACACAATCATAATATAGTAGAGAAACACTAATGATTACCGTGCGAAGCCGGGGCGTGTCGCTAATAAATAATAAACTATAGAAGCAGTAAAAGTCTTGATGAATAAAATAGATCTCTAAATACATACATACATATAATCAGGCTTTAATCCCGAATGGGGTAGGCAGAGCATAAACAAACAATTAAAGGTCGATCTGTCACGTCTGACACAGTTTTGAGGGTTATTTAAGAAAGATTTGCAGATATATTGCTGTCAGTCCATCGCTTAAATTGCAATGTTCATAAACCCTGGGATCCCTTACCTGGTTTTATAGCATACTCACACACACATGGTCACACCTTTATCCTAAATGGGGTAGTCAGAGCGTAAACTACCTAAACAAAGGCGTTCCGCTACTTCTGACAAAGTTTTGAGGGTTATTATATTGACGATATAAGTATTACTACAGTGACGGGTCGTCAGCCCATCGCCTAAATTGCAATACTTCAAACCCTCGAATCCCTTAGCTGGTTTTTACAGCATACCCGGGAGGATATGCAGCTGGCACATTCTATCTTTTATCTCTCGTTCCCAGGCCAGCATGGAAGAATAGATACATCTCTAAATAAACCATGGCTCACCTAATATCGTGCTCTATGTGCCTTACCACCTGCACGAGAGCAATGAATGCAAGCCACAGAAGATGCGGTGAGAGATGCCAACTACTAGGCTAGAGATATTTGAGATGGGGTTTGACTTGCCGTCGCCTTGATAGAAGAAGAAGAAGTAGATCTCTAAATAGATGATATTTTTTGCCCTCTAGCGATATTTCGTGCATTTATTTTTGCCTCACCAAGATCTGCTGGTGGGAGATAGGTCGCTGTGTCTCGCATTGGCAGTGCGATCACGTGCGGAGGAGAAAGTAAGTTGAGTCAACTTCGGCACTGCACAGAATGTATTACACGTTCTATAAATAAGTTACTACTTCTTTTACATTTGCCTTTGGATAAATGAAAAACTTTTTATCCGATAAATCAATGAACAACTTTTGAAAAACTAGCTGTTACAGACCGTTACTTCACAAATCGTACTTCCATGCCTTCCTGAGATTAAGATAAGTACCTAACTACCTTCCTACGGTAAAATAGCCGATTTTACGACAAGTGCACAAAAATGGTATTGTGCACGAATTACTTCGCTTTTCACTTCGATTGCTAGGAATATTGGGGAAATTCTGGAAATTCTACAAAAATATTGTAAACTAAACAATTCAATCAATCCCGCCACCATACCGTACTTTTTAAATGTTTCGACATGAAATATTAGGCTTGGGTTGGAGACCTATTATACAGCCTACTATAAATTATCATACCTGAATTTGCAATATCGTTTTATCATGTCATAAAAAAACACAAAGGGCAAATAATTTAAAGTAAATATTATGTAATCGCCCAGCAGTGGGACACTTTAGGCTAATATAATTTAAAAAAAATGTAATAACATTTTTTATCTATGTTTTGTTTGGCTGCATTGCCTGACTTTCTTTGTCTTAGAAGAGATGCATTTATGACAGGATATTTTTTTGCCCTTGTGTACAAAATACAATTTTGTGCAGCTTTACATACTGCACAAAATAGTCCTTTCAGAGCATGACAAGTGAAAAAGTAGCTTATCCACTTATCTACTTAATATCGAATTCAGAAGTGTTTCTGTTTTTCTGTAAGTAAATAGGTAGACCTGCCTATATAGCATACAAAAATAAATAAAGCGACACTCAAATTGAAGTACTAAAAGTGTTCTAAAAGTGTTCTTAGTAATCTATTTGGAAATAAATGATTTGACTTTGACTTTGAAGTACGTTCTATGGGAAATAAATACACCTTATCCAAAAAAATGCTGCTTATAACATCAGTTTTTAATATCACTTCCACTCCTATAGAAGAGCAAATATAAATAACACTCGAAATACGAATAACATTATTCGCTTGACAACTAAAACGCTCGCAAAACGATAACAACCTTCGGCATACAATTGAACAAACACCTTTTAGAGACATTTCTAACCTCAAAACCTGCCTGGGGCTGGCAACCCTTATCAAAACCATTTACCGATGTTAAAAATGTATATTTATCGAAGGCTACCGACAGCTGACACTGTCAGTTTCTGTTAAAGACAGCTGAAGGGGGCACCCACCCCTCTTGTTTTTAGGTCAATTGCATGGCTGCTAGGCGTTTCTATGCAGAATTATTATTTAAACTTTTCTAGAGCCGATAAATAAAAAACACGTAGTAACCCACCGTTTGCCTCTTTTTGTAACTACAGAGTCTTTCAAATATAATAATATACCTATTTAGCGACACGTACAAAATTGATGCTTTGTTACTAGGCACAATTATAATACCACTACATAGTATAAAACATAATGGATTTGAGGGTGTGCGTGGCGGAACGACCTTTGTTTATGTCGTTTACGCTCTGCCTACCCCATTAGGGATAAAGGCGTGATTATATGTATAGGTATGTAGTATAAAACAAAGTCGCTTTTCCTGTCCCTATATACCTATGTATGAATAAATCTTTAAAACGGATTTTGATGTGGTTTCTTTTAATACATAAAGTGATTGAAAAGGAAGGTTTATATGTATAATACATGAAACATTGATAATTTCCGTGCGAAGCCGGGGTGGGTAGCTAGTTGTATACAATTATGTATGTATAACTTTAATTAGGTAGATACGTAATTGGTTTCTAGTTTCGGAAATTCCACAATTTACTGATTTTCTAAAATGGAATAAATAACATAAACTTTGTCAAACAACAAGTATCCTACATCCAGCGACCAAAATATTTAACATACGAAACGACGTAACTAGACCTACGTCAGTAGCATATCAGGAATAGGATATAAGATTTTCAGCGTTTTGAGATTTATTTCAGTTTCATTCATTTGAACCGGTTAGAACCTTTTAAAATAGTGAAATGAGCGAAAACAATCGCGGGTGCGTAAAAAGTTTATTTAAGAATTTTGAACAGAACTTTTTTTTTAGATTTTCAGACATGCGACAATAATCCTTTGATGGGTTCTATATTCTATGTTTCTCTACAGTAGTCTGACTGTACATAACCTATATTAAGGGCTGAAACGGCTCTAATCGTCACGTGGCTCCACACTCGACGTTTCCAGGTCAACGGCGCTGTTACTAGGTAGGCTGTTGTGTGCCTAGACTCGACTGAATGCTAGCTATTTCCATGCGGTAGCTCGTACATAGAGCTTTAGCTTGATTTTGGATAAAACGTTGGTAGTACCTCAGTAAGGAGAAACCTCCAGCTCAGCTTATCATCTGATTTGAGATATGAGGGTGGCATTTCAGCAGTGGTTTTGATACTTTAGCAGTCAGCAGTTTTCAAATTACACTCAAGCTCTCAATTTAAATAAATTCAATTTATTGCTTGTTTTCATGTGCAGAGTTAAAGGTCTTAAATATAGATATAACACGGCATGAGTACATGAACCCTGTTTAATAGGGCATTACAAGTTGGCATGCAAAGATTTTACAATATAATTCAAATGCTTTACTTTAATTTTTACAGAGTACCCGCGAAAAGCAGCAACTGAAGGTACATATTATATTTTTTTATCATTCTCACTCCATCATTGACTTGAAGTAATTTCTGGGTAGTTTCTAATAATATTGTTTCTTTGATTTTAATTATTGAGTCAAACTTAACTGTAAGGGCCGTATTTGTTATCAGCTCTCAAGAGTGAACGAGTTTGAGTTCGAATCAGAAATGTCATTTTCATACTTAATCTTGCTCTCAAGTTTAAGATCGCTTTAAAAATTCGAGCTTTAGAATAGAGATTATTGCAGTATAATTGTTTGATACAAAAGGTAACTTAAAAAAATAATACCAAGTCTAATAACGCAGAAAAAGCTAACGATATTTCACGGTGTAGCATTAACACCATTATTCTGCTCCAAGAACCTCCATAGCTCCATAGTGACAGAACCCATAAAAACCATTAATATCTGTTCGCACGATCATTAGATCATTATTTTATGGCAAACAGCTATAATAGTTACTTCTTACAACCACTTACTAGTTACCAGAAATAGTTAGAACTAGTGCTGTGGAGCGAGAGAAGAAATCGGTTATTAGGTGAAAACCGGTAAATGATTACATACATACATGCATATAATCACGCCTTTATTGCTAATGGGGTAGGCAGAACGTAAACGACCTAAACAAAAGTCGTCCCGGCACGTAAATGATTCTTGTGCGTTATTTTCTTTCTAACTCTTAATTCTTTCTTTCGCGGTTATTTTCACTACATCTATGAGACCGCGATTTAAATTATTTGATGATATCCGATATTTTGATAACAGCAACGGAAGCACGGAATCCTTTTTCTTTTTGGAGAAGCAAGTGATTCAGCCTGCAATGGGGAACTGCAAACTGGGGAAAAGCTCACAAAGTGATAAATTGTCAAATATCAACGTAAGCCCATGGCTCTAACCACAAGACCACGGAGGCAGTTCACTTGTATCTATTCTATTTCAAAGCGGTTACAAAAGAACCGGTTTCCAACCTCTATCGCAGTATATGCCGCGAGCTGAGAGAACGGTATATACCGGTAATGGAGTTATGTTCACGGAATACAGATCCAATCACGAATCGTATCATTTCTTATAGCTTTCAGGAATATATTGATTCGTTTAACTCATAAACGGAAATCTGTAGGTACACCTCAATACCTAATTGGCACCTTTAATATTTTATTTATTTATTTATGAGCCTGTGGTGTCCCACCTTTAATAATACACTACTAAAAATTAATAATACAAATTAAAAAAAACTTCTACATTAAAAACTGAAAAAGTGCGATAGTTTATTAGTGTGTTAAACGAAATTACGGTTTTTTTTATTAGTATCATGATATGACACACTTTGCGTTCATAGAAAAGAGAGCTCTACAAATCATTCAAATCTGCATATACACACACACATAATCACGCCTTTATCCCTAATGAGGTAGGCAGAGCGTAAACGACGTAAACAAAGGTCATTTTGCCACGTCTGATAATATTTTGAGGGTTATTTAAGATAGATTTGTAGGTATATTGCTGTAGAGTTAGGTTGTCAGCCCATCGCCTAAATTGCAATATACTGAAACCCTTGGATCCCTTAGCTTGTCTTTACAGTATGCTCGGGAGTAAATGCAGCTAGCACATTCCATGTTTTTCTTTCGCTCCCAGTCCAGCATGCAAGAAATCTCAATATCAATTCTAGGCTCGTATTTATTGAAGCCATCTGAAACTTGACAGCAATATTAAGTATGGAATTGTCAGGCCAGTTTGTACTGAAATGACATTTCTGATACGAACTCAAACTCGCTGTCACTTATGAGAGCTGATTACAAATACGGTCCCTAGTATACTATGTTGTAGTACAAGAGTACCTAAACATCATCATAACCCTAGCCTTATCCCGTATGTCACGGGGTCGGCTACCTAATCTAGGGGATTGAACGAGGGTACTGGTTTTTACACAGAGCGACTGCCATCTGACCTCCGCAACCCAGAAGGGAAACCAGACCCAATCCTAGATTAGGTCAGAGTTTTTGTCTTAGCACTGGCCTCTGAAATGGCTTAACGACTAATATCTACGGTATTAAACGATATTAACCGGGACCAACGGCTTAACGTGCCTTCCGAAGCACGGAAAAAGCGCCGAAAAAACGTACATATGGAATTCGAAAACCGAAAAACACATTGGTACGTGGTGGGATTCGAACCACGACCTCCCGCTCAGGAGGCAGCGGCCCTATCCACTACACCATCGGGCTCTCTACAAGAGTACCTAAACAATGAGTAGGTAACTTTTTAAAAATATACAACCTATCGAAAAAGAATAGATAGACCATATTGAACGAAAACAGATATCATTATGACCCGTAATTATAAACAGCAATTGAGACTGACAGCTAGTTTGAATTCGTATCAGAAATATCAGTTTAGTACAAAAGGACCTATCAAATCCACTACTTAATAATACTCTCAATCTTGAGATCTCTTTATAAATACGAGCCTATGATTCTTCAAAATATTCTGTATTAATTTTCATCTAATATTTTTACTTTTTGAGTATGTCTCTACCTAAAAAAAACCTTCAAACGCTATCAAAAAACAATTTGAAAGTTATGGTTATGAAGCAATAACTCTCGGCTGCATTCGAATCGCCATAAAAGTGTCCGTGAGCGCAATAATAATAATATATTTGAATCTATCTTTCAGTCGTATTATTATCTTCCATGCTGGACTGGGAGCGAGAGAAAACATAGAATGTGCCAGCTGCATTTCCTCCCGGGCATTCTGTAAAAACCAGCTAAGGGATCCGAGGGTTTTAGTATGTTGCATTTTAGGCGATGGGCTGACAACCTGTCACTACAGCAATATACATACAAATCTATCATAAATAACCTTCAAAACTTTGTCAGACGTGGCGGAACGACCTCTGTTTAGGTCGTTTACGCTCTGCCTACCCCATTAGGGATAAAGGCGTGATTATATGTATGTATGTATTATTATGACCGCCGCCATAACCTCAATGTGGATGAGGTGATACTCACTGGCACCATGCCCGGAATATCGATAGCAATAGCGAGTAAGCATCGACTTGATTAGATACATACGTACATAGATACATATAATCACGCCTTTATCCCTGATGGGGTAGGCAAAGCGTTATCGACTTAAGCGATGATCGTTCCGCCACGTCTGAAAAAGTTTTGAGGGTTATTTAAGATAGATTTGAAGATATAGTGCTGTAGTGACAGAATAACATCCCATCGCCTAAATGGCAATATACTGAAACCCTCAGATCCTTTAGCTGGTTTTTACAGCATGCCCGGGAGGATATGTAGCTGGCACATTCTATGTTTTGCTCTCGCTCCCAGGCCAGCAATTAGATATTCTTTCGTAACTATTGCACCCGAGAGGTTCAAAATATGTCAGAGTTTGAGCCTATTATATCAAAATTCTAATTTAAATCTAAAATATGTGTATTACTTCCACACTTGAAACAGCACACATTAAATAACAATCACAATAGTACGGTTTGAGAGTAAAAGGTGAGGGTTTCAGTATTTCAGTATTTTGCTACCATGTTACTCCAAGCTGGCCTGGGAGCGAGAGAAAAACATAGAATGTGCCCGCTGCATTTCCTCCCGGGCATGCTGTAAAAACCAACTGAGGGATCCAAGGGTTTCAGTATAATGCAATTTAGGCGATGGGTTGACAACCTGTCACTACAGCAATATACCTACAAATCTATCATAAATAACCCTTAAAAACTTTGTCAGACGTGGTGGATCATTCTTTGTTCAGGTCGCTTACGCTCTGCCTACCTCATCAGGGATAAAGGCGTGATTGTATGTGTGCATGTATGTTACTCAAAGCAACATTGGTACCACAAATTTTTAGCCCTTACGTTTTTAATACACCATTTAAAAACATCAAAGAAGAGGGAATAAAGTATTATGAAAAGACAAAACATTAAAAAGTAAAAGTCAAAATATAACATGATTAAACAAAATATAACATGATATATATAACATGATTAAACAAAATATAACATGATTAAACAAAAAAAAACAAAAATTACTTCCATGCTGGACTGGGAGAGGTAGAAAAACATAGAATGTTCCAGCTGCCCTTCCTCCCGGGCATGCTGTAGAAGACAGCAAAAGGGACTCGAAGGTTACAGTGTATTGTAATTTAGGCGATGGGCTGACAACCTGTCACTATGGCAATACACATTACAATCTAAAATTACCCTCAATTATTGTCAGACGCGGCGAAAGCGCCTTTTACGAGGCGTTTAACGCTCTGCCTACCCCGTAAGGGATAAAGGCGTGATTTTATGTATGTATGTATTAAACAAAGCATTATACTGTATGTAAACTTTGACACTAAAGTTCTTCGAGTTTTTCGTCGATTCGGTATCCACCGGATAGAAGAAGGAGAGTCTTCTTCTCTTCTGTCGAGTGGGTATCGAGTCTATGGACCCGATGAACCCTGGTGTCAGAGTTTTTAAACCACCTAGTAGCACAACTATCAGGCCTCTGACATGGTTTTGTGTAACGACCACTATCAAAGACAGCGACCGGGACCGACGGCTTAACGTGCCCTCCGATGCACGAAATCTTTTTCTTTTCGGACAATCAGGTGATTCAGCCTGCAATGTCCTACCCAAACTGCGGAAAAATTTACAAAGTGATAAATTCTTAAATATCAACTTTGTGTTTTGCCCCCTGGGAATCGAACCCAGGACCTCCGGATCGGGAGCCCATGGCACTAGCCACTAGACCACGGAGGCAGTTAGGAAGGAGAGTCAAGATAAAGAACGACCCTATCAGAGTTTATAAACTCTGGCGTGATTGTTGAACGATCTATGTCTTAGACAGCGATGGAAGGCTTAACGTGCCCTCCGAAGTACTGAACCGAATCATCTTATTTTTTTGAACAATCTAGTTTGAAAAAACTTATTACATACTCAATAATTAATTTGTTGCGAGAGAAGTACCCATCTCTTCAATAATATTTCGAGTGAGTAACAAAGAAACAATTCTTCCATGCTGGACTGGGAGCGAAAGAAAAACATAGAATATGCCAGCTGCCTTTCCTCCCGGACATGCTGTATAAACCTTGGATCCGAGGGTTTCAGTATATTGCAATGTAGGTGATGGGCTGACAACCTATCACTACAGCAATCTACCTACAGATCTATCTTAAAATATCTCTCAAAACTTTGTCAGACGTGGCGGAAAGCTCTGCCTATTTGGGATAAAGTCGTGATTATATGTATGTATGTAATTTAAAATAATCACTTATTCACATACTCAATAATTTATTTGTTGTGAAATAACAACCCATCTCTACAATAATATTTCGAGTGAGTAACAAAGAAAATTCGACCAACATGTAACTCACAATAAAAATGACAGCTTCAAATAAAACTTGTATTATAGCATCATCATCGAACACCATCCGTCAAAGAAATCAGATAAAACGCCGGGTTTAGACCATAAGGCCATAAACTATGTACAATAAATTGTTTATTTCGCCTCAGGCCACCGAGGGGGGTGTGCGGGGTGAGGCGGCGGAGGGGGGTTGCACAACATGCAACTACCGAACTACACGCTGTTGCTATGGGACATAGATGAGAGGGCGCAGATGCGACACTAGGCAGATAAGTATACTGCGTTTGAATGAGAAGGAAGAACAGTGATGATTTCAAAAGAATCTTAAGGTCGTATTTATAAGGCTATCTCAAGATTGAGAGCAATATTAAGTATGGATTTGACAGATCATTATGTACTGAAATGACATTTCTGATTCAAACTCAAACTAGCTGTCATTCTCAAGTGCTGATTACAAATACGGGCCTTAGAGACACCAACATTTCATCCTTAGATCATCAATGATATTATTACTGTTACAGGTTAATTTATACTCTATGTAGAGTCGGATGTTATAGATGTTGATCCAATCCATTTATAAATAAGTAAGTTGCTATGTAGATGCAAATCATATGCGTATTGATGATATAATTAGAAATTATATATAGGTGCAAAGTCAACTATGATTTATGAGCAAAACAAGCCGTTACTCAGGGCAACTGTAAATAGTAGGTATATAATCGACTATTTACTTATAATGTTGATGTAAATGCTATAATTACGAGTGCTTTGCTTGCGTAAGCGCAGGGAAGATAAGATAACCTCGGTCCCTGTTTAACACATTATACGTGTAAATGAGTAAGAGAGGTGCTGGACCGATAACCTATGACCGGTGTAGGCTTGCGGTGTGTTCCATGCTGGACTAGGAACGAGAGAAAACATAAAATGTGCCAGCTGCGTTTCCTTCCGGGAATGCTGTATAAACCAGCTAAGGGATCCGTTTCTTTACATTGCAATTTAGGCGATGGGTTAACAACCTGTCACTACAGCAATTACAACCTATGTATGTATGTTGGCTTGTAAATATAACAAAATCAAATAAGTAAGTAAAATAACCGTAATTTTTTCCCGCTACCGCCCTTCGCTATTTTACAGTCCACTTATTTAAAAACCTTCATACCATATTTTTGTCCATATACTCTTTTTTTAATAAAAAATGTGCTAAAAAGGTTTAATGTTTAACAAAATTGTTTCACAGTTAGTTATGTATTAACTTTTTATTTAAATAATAACGTGAATAAAAGTCTGAGGGCTAATTACGTCAAAGTAGCAGCCTAAAATATTTGAGCCACCTTTGACATTTCACACTCAATTTAGATTTCTGTGTTGGTACGCAAGTATTATTATCGTCATAGGCTATAAATAAACTCAAAGGACGTAATAAGGTTTGTTGATATTTTCGTGTTCCAATTTTTTTTCCAAAGAGTATTTCTTTTATTTGGACTTTTCAAAACGTAGACGTAATTAAACTTAACAAATCAGAGTAAATAATTTACGATAATTAAAACATTTGGCATGAGACGAAATGAGTCTTGATCCTATAGAATAGAGCTCATTATTTTATACCAATGTTTTTTCAGTATATTGCAATTTAGGCGATGGGCTGACCACCTGACACTTTAGCAATATACCTACAAATCTATCTTAAATAGCCCTCAAAACTTTGTCAGACGTGGCGGAACGACCTTTGTTTAGGTCCGTTTATACCCCATTAGGGATAAAGGCGTGACTATAAGTATGTATGTATGTTTTTTTAAAAGAAAAATACAAGCTAGGATGTTCTTTTTTAATTTAAGTATCTGTGTCAGGTTGTTAGCCTGTCGCCTTAATTGCAATATACTGAAACCCTCGGATCCCTTAGCTGGTTTTTACAGCATGCCCGGGAGGTAATACCGCTGGTACATTCAATTTTTTTGTCGCTCCCTGTCCAACATGGAAATACAATTAGATACATCTGTTTTCATAATCTTTGTTCGGGTCGTCGACCCGCGCTCTCGGCCTCGCGATACTAACAAACAACAGCTGAGCTACACACACACACACATACACACTGACACACACAGTTCTATGTTATGTACATAATTGTATAAGTTTCAAAATGTTGTAACGTGAACTACATAGAGGGTCTTTTGAAATGTAATACATGTTAAGTAGAGTCAGTGTAGAGAACAAAGTGTATAATGGGACATCTAGTAAATAAGGTTAATAATCATTTAACTAAGATAAACATTTTTCAAAATTAAAGTAGCGTAAGTGATAAAATGGAATAAAATAACCGCTGAAACCTGAAAAAAACTGAAAATAAATAAGTAAAATATTTTGAATCTACATCATTTATGGGAATAACTTAGCTTCTTGTAACTCTCACGGTTATCAACATTAAAATATTTAGGCCGCCTGCACAGCTACTGAGAAATCAATATTTAAATCTCAAATTTTAATGTTAATCCCAACAAATCTAATCAATTCATTGCCTCCGTGGTCCAGTGGCTAGTGCCATAGACTCCCGATCCGGAGGTTCTGGGTTCGATTCCCAGGGGGGTAACACAAAGTTGATATTTGAGAATTTATCACTTTGTGAATTTTTCCCCAGTTTGGTTAGGACATTGCAGGCTGAATCGCCTGATTGTCCGAAAAAGAACGCACGTTAAGCCGTCGGTCCCGGTCGCTGTCTTTGATAGTGGTCGTTACTCAAACCATGTCAGAGGCCTGATAGTTGTGCTACTAGGCGGTTTAAAAACTCTGACACTAGGGTTCATCGCGTCGTTAGACTCGATACTCACTCGACAGAAGAAGAAGATCAATTAATTGTATTCAAAACCATCGTCCACAAGCACACGAGACCCAATATACTTGTTCTTTAGTTACCACAGCGAGTTCGTTTGAGAGCTTTTGTCTTTTTATAGCAATAGAATAATTTCGAGTGTACGTTTATTCGTTTATAATGTCAAGGCGAGCAGAGTACAAAATGGGGGGGTTTGATTTATTAAGCAGTTTCATTAGTTTTATAGAACAAGTCACTCGGTGTTTAGTTTACTTTAATACATATAATCACGCTTTATCCCTAATGGGGCAGGTAGAGCGTAAACGACCTAGGCAAAGGTCGTTCCGCCTAGTCTAAGTTTGGAGGGTGTTTATTTAAGATAGATTTGTAGGTTTATTGCTATAGTGGCAGGTTGTCAGCTCATCGGCTAATTACAAAATACTGAAAGCCTCGGATTTCTTGGCTGGTTTTTACAGCATACCCGGGAGGAAATGCAGCTGGCAAATTCTATGTCTTTCTCTGGCTCCCCGGCATGGAAGAAACTTGCTTTAATATAGGGTGTTAAGACAGTAGCTCATAGCTCTAAAATAATAGAACCTACAAGAAACTTTTCTTTCCCCTCCCAGTAAAGGTCATCATCATCTTCCTAGCCTTATCCCGTATCTCACGGGGTCGGCTACCTAATCCAGGGGATTGAACGAGGGTACTGGTTTTGATACAGAGCGACTGCCATCTGACCTCCGCAACCCATTAGGGACACCAGACCCAATCCTAGATTAGGTCAGAGTTTTTAAGCCGCCAATGCTTAGCACTGGCCTCTGATATGGCTTAACGACTAATATCTACGGTATTCTTCTTCTTGTCATGTCGATCGTTTAGGCGTTTTTATATTAATTTTGACCAGTACTCTGCCAAACGAACCGCGACGTCAGTGGCGTTGTACAGATCTTCTTGCGTGCAAGATGAAGGGCACGCGGGGCAAGACAATAGATGTGCCATTGTTTGGGGGGAGGCATTAAACGATATTAACTGGGACCAACGGCTTAACGTGCCTTCCGAAGCACAGAAAAAGTGCCGAATAAACGTACATATGAAATTCGAAAACCGAAAAACACATTGGTACGTGGTGGGATTCGAACCACGACCTCCCCGCTCAGGAGGCAGCGGCCCTATCCACTACACCATCGGGCTCCCTCCCAGTATCTAAAGGTACTAGTAGATAAACCTGAAAGTACGTTTTAAAGCTCTTACTACCCCGACTTCTTCTGTCGTGTGGGTATCGATTCAATCGAACCGATGAACCCTGGTTTCTGAGTTTTTAAACCGCCTAATAGCACAGCTGATAGGCCTCTGACATGGTTTATGTAACGACCACTATCAAAGACAGCGACCGGGACGGAAGCACGGAATCATTTTTCTTAAAGACAATCAGGTGATTCGGCCTGCATTGTCCTAACCAAACTGGGGAAAATCTCACAAAGTGATAAATTGACAAATATCAACTTTGTCCCCCCTGGGAATCGAACCCAGGATCTCCGGATCGTGAGCCCATGGCTCTTACCACTAGACCATGGAGGTAGTTAACTACCCCGTAAAAAATACATAACGTATTTTGTATGGAGGGTCAACATATTTTAATCGTATTTTTTTATGTAAGAAGATACTCTTCAAAGTAAAGTAAGTAAAAAAGCATTTATTGTGACACAGACAATCTGTTTTGTAATAGTAATCTCACGAACAGGACTTGAACCTCTTCCTTCAATCTCAAACAATAGTTAAGTTCAAGTTGGCCTAGCGAGGGTATCGAACCCGTGACCTTTCGTTTCGCAACTGAGATCGGAATCACACAATCACTGAGCCGTCCGAGCATTATGCTGACAGAACAATAGATCTATAAACGCTAGTACCTACTAGCTTTGTGACCCGCGGTTTCACCTGCGACTGAATTTACTAAATGAATTTTCCCGTAGGTATGAAATATTTACACATGGCAAGAAGTACATACAATTACGCCTTTATCCCTAATGGGGTAGGCAGGGCGTAAACGACCTAAACAAAGGTCGTTTTGCCACGTCTTTCAAAGTCTAAGGGTTATTTAAGATGGATTTGTAGGTATAACAAAATTGTTTCTTTGTTACTCACTCGAAATATTATTGAAGAGATGGGTAGTTCTCTCGCAACAAATTAATTATTGAGTATGTAATAAGTTTTTTCAAACTAGATTGTTGAAAAAATAAGATGATTCGGTTCAGTACTTCGGAGGGCACGTTAAGGCTTCCATCGCTGTCTGTGACAGAGATCGTTAAAGAATCACGCTAGGGGGTAAAAACTCTGATAGGTCAGTTCTTTATCTTGACTCTCTTTCTTCTATCCGGTGGATATCGAATCAACGGATAACCGGAAGAACCTTAGTGTCAAAGTTTACAAACAGTATAATGTTTTGTTTAAGCATGATATATTTTGACTTTTACTTTTTAATGTTTTATTTTATCATAATTCTATATTATTTCTTCCATGCTGGACTGGGAGCGACAGAAGAACCTAGAATGTGCCAGCTGCATCTCCTCCCGGGCATGCTGTAAAAACCAGCTAAGGGATCCGAGGGTTTCAGTATATTGCAATTTAGGCGATAGGCTGACAACCTGTCACTAGGGCAATATACCTACAAATATATCATAAATAACCCTCAAAAGCTTGTCAGACGTGGAGAAACGACCTTTGTTTAGGTCGTTTTCGCTGTGCCTACCCCATTAGGGATAAAGGCGTGATTATATGTATGTATTTGTAGGTATATTGCTGTAGTGACAGTTTGTCAGCCCATCGCCTAAGTTACAGTATACTGAAACCCTCGGATCCCTTAGCTGGTTTTTACAGCATGCCCAGGAGGAAATGCAGCTGGCACATTCTAAGTTTTTCTCTCGCTCAAGAAGTATATAGCCTATATGCCTTCCCATACAATAATTCGTATCTAAGATTATGTCTGGTTTCCCTTCTAGGCTGCGAAGGTCAGGTGGCAGTCGCTCTATGAAAAACCAAACTTACATTAGGTAGCCGACCCCTGAGATAGGGGATATGTCTAGGGAGATGATGATGACTTCCGCTTAGGCTTAACCACGTAAACGGAATATATGATTCCTGTAGGAATAAGAACTTTCCTAGTGAAATCAGTAAGTAGCCTATTGCCGTTTTCATATATCTCTTTCTCTCCTACCAAATTGCGTTAAAATTCGCTCATCTGTTTAAGCGTGAAAGAGTGACAGACAGACAGACAGACAAAGTTACTTTCGCATTATTAATATAAATATGGATAACAATCACCATAGTTACAGCCATTAGCTATGGCGAGTAAACAACTTAATAGAAACATAAATTAATGGCTGGCCATAAATTAGACTTTATTATATTGTATAGCCGATAAACAATAGTTACGACCGTAATTATAGTAAACTTGTTAGCGAATACCTACAAAATTACCTGTTTAGAAGATTTTTTTGCAAATATAATTTATAAACACCTTCTTCTTAGCGAGTGTTTAGATTCTCGAGTCAAATGACCCGATGAACCGTGGTGTCAGAGATTTCAAACCGCCTAGTAGCACAACTAATTGGCCTCTGACAAGGTTAGAATAACGACCAATATCAAAGACAGCGACCGGGACCGACGGCTTAACGTGCCCTCCGAAGAACGGAATCTTTTTTCTTTTCGGACAATCAGGTGATTTAGCCTGCAGTGCCCTAACCAAACTGGGAAAAACCTCACAAAGTGATAAATTGAAAAATATCAACTTTTTGTTTTCCCCCTGGGAATCGAACCCAGGACCTCCGGATCGTAAGCCCATGGCTCTAACCACTAGACCACGGAGGCAGTTATATATAGACACCAAGAAGGTACTTATTTTTGTTAAGAGACACATTTAGACAAACATAGATTTTATTTTAATTATAACTTTGATCTATGTCCATCATAAGTATACCAAGGGCCGTATTTAAAATCAGCTCTCAAGAGTGATAGCGAGTTTGAGTTAATTTTAGGAATGTCATTTCAGTACAAACTGGCCTGTCAAATCCTTAATATGGCTTTCAAGTTTGAGATCGCTTCATAAATACGAGCCAAACTTAGATCGATAAAACACTTTATATAGTGTATAAATTCGGAATGACCCTTGCACCAAAGGTACAGACATTTTATTTTAGAAATAAGCAGTACCTATTGTGTCTTGATTCTTATGTAATTGTACATACATACATAAATCACGCCTTTATCCCTTACGGGGTAGGCAGAGCGTCTAACGCCTCGTAAAAGGCGCTTTCGCCACGTCTGACAAAAATTGAGGGCAATTTTAGATTGTAATATGTATTGATATAGTGACAGGTTGTCAGCCCATCGCCTAAATTACAATACACTGTAACCCTCGATTCCCTTTTTCTGACTTCCACAGCATGCTCGGGAGGAAGGGCAGCTGGAACATTCTATGTTTTTCTATCTCTCCCAGTCCAGTATGTAATTGTTCTGTGTATGTTTCTATGTACAATAGACTGTTAAATAAGTACATACGCTTTGTAGTTCTGGCTCATTTGACGTGATTTTACTTTTAATGATGTGTCATGTGGTAGATACTCATTATCATCATAAATTTAAGAGCTTTGCTATTGTCGGTGGAGAAATCGCCAGTGATACTAGGCTGCAGTTATTATTTTAATTTTAAATATTAGTACATACATCATCATCGAGAGCCCGATGGTGTAGTGGATAGGGCCGCTGCCTCCTGAGCGGGAGGTCGTGGTTCGAATCCCACCACGTACCAATGTGTTTTTCGGTTTTCGAATTTCATATGTACGTTTATTCGGCGCTTTTTCTGTGCTTCGGAAGGCACGTTAAGCCGTTGGTCCCGGTTAAATATCGTCTAATACCGTAGATATTAGTCGTTAAGCCATATCAGACGCCAGTGCTAAGCATTGGCGGCTTGAAAACTCTGACCTAATCTAGGATTGGGTCTGGTTTCCCTAATGGGTTGCGGAGGTCAGATGGCAGTCGCTCTGTGTAAAAACCAGTACCCTCGTTCAATCCCCTGGATTAGGTAGCCGACCCCGTGAGATACGGGATAAGGCTAGGAAGATGATGATGACATCATCATCATTCGCTTACCCTTATCCCATTATTTGGGGTCGGCGCAGTATGTTTTCTTCTTCCATTCATCCCTGTCAGCCGTCAGTTCGACATTAACACCTGTTTTCAACATATCATCTTTCACACAGTCCATCTATCTTTCCTTTGGTCGTCTTCTCTCTTAGTACATACATATAGTCACGCCTTTATCCCTAATGGGGTCAACAAAGGTCGCTCCGCCACGTCTGACAAAGTTTTGAGGGTTATTTAAAATAGATTTGTAGGTATAATACTGAAACCCTCTGATCCCTTAGCTAGTTTTTACAGCATGCCTAGGAGGAAATGCAGCTGGCACATTCTATGTTTTTCTTTCGCTTCCAGTCAAGCATGGAAGAAAATATTTATCATCATTTAAATATTAGTCATCTGATATTACTCTTCAATAAACGATTTAAGGCTGCTAGGCTATTATTTAAAACAAGCACTTTACGATAACTTCCAAAATCAAATACGAGATAATATAACCTGTTAGTAAACAGTATCACTAGCGGCCGGCGGCTTCAAGGCTGCTGAGTTGATTAGCATTGCACAGCACAGCCACTGTTTACGTTTACGAGGTCTTATCACACTTTAAAAATAAAGGTTAAATGCTAACTGTCATTTTCTATTTTATTCTAGCAATTATACCTACGAGTAAACCATTCTTCCAGCCATGCCTGGGAGCGAGAGAAAAACATTGAATGTGCCAGCTGCATTTCCTCCCGGGCATGCTGTAAAAACCAGCTAAGGGATCCGAGGGTTTGCTACTACTTGTATATTGCAATTTAGGCGTTGGGCTGACAACCCATCACTACAGCAATATACCCACAAATCTATCTTAAATAACCCGTCAAACTTTGTCAGACGTGGCGAAACGATCTTTGTTTAGTTCGTTTACGCTCTGCCTACCCCATTAAGGATAAAGGCGTGATGATACAACGTGTAATAGAAAGGGTATATGCACCGGAAAGGATATAAACCAGCCCATGACACTGAACAACTTTCACAAAGGAACATAGGACAAAATAAGAAAAACATTTTTTTTTTCCTTCCATACAAAATGCATCAGCTGATAGCGTGTGTAGTATGGGGAGTTCAACTTTTCATTTTCGTTTTACGACTTACGTTCCTTTGGGAAAGTTGTTCAGTTTCATAGACTGGTTCATATCCTTTCGGGTGCATATACACTGTTACATGTTGTATATATGTATGTATATAAAATTTATATACAGTTGTTTATGTTTATTACTAGTTACATAAGTCGGTTGAAATATTTATTTATATTGCTGTAGTGATAGGTTTCAGCCCATCGTCTAAATTATAGTATACTGAAATCCTCGGGTCCCTCCCTTAGCTGGTTTTTACAGGAAATGAAGCTGGCACATTCTATGTTTTTCTCTCGCTACCAGTCTAGCATAGAAGAATAAAAACCTCTACGTACATATAATTTATACTTACAATACAAATCGCAACCGATTACAAACACGCGAGGATAACTATACAATTACTTATTCAACACATTATACAATTAAAAGGTACCAATTAATCACAAAAACAATACCTACAATTAATCGTGCCTATTCAGTTCCTTCGGGGTGGGCAGAACAGCAAACGCCTAAAGAAAGCACTTTTGCACCGCTCCAGTCCGCGTCTGACTTTAAGATTCGGATTGGGCTTGATTCTAGATTTGCCCTCTAAAGCTAAAATTGAAACCGATTAGTCACTTTCAGACTGAAAATATTGGAAAAGGACAGGAGATCTATTCACTGTTTTTGATTTATAGTCAGTGGTTTTATGCGTTACCTGTCATTTTTATCCGCCGTCATATGATATGGGGGATATAATTGACAGAATTACTGAGCAAAAGTGCAACAGCGCGTCAAAATCTAGCGGACAAAGTGTAAAACCATAGAATCACCTGTCCTTTTTCAATTTTATTATTTCAAAGTCTTCGTCTTCTGTCGAGTGGGTATCGAGTCTATCGACCCGATGAACCCTAGTGTCAGAGTTTTTAAACCGGCTAGTAGCACAACTATCAGGCCTCTGACATGGTTTGAGTAACGACCACTATCAAATACAGCGACGAGGACCAACGGCTTAACGTGCCCTCCGAAGCACAAAATCTATTTCTTTGTCGGACAATCAGGTGATTCAGCCTGCAATGTCCTAACCAAACTGGGGAAAAATTCACAAAGTGATAAATTCTCAAATATCAACTTTGTGTTTCCCCCCTGGGAATCGAACCCAGGTCCTCCGGATCAGAAGTCCATGGCACTAGCCACTAGACCACGGAGGCAGTTAAAAGTGACAGATATATTTTAATTTTAGTTTTAGCCGGTGGTATCTAGAATCGAGCCCATTACAGGTCTATTATTTTGTTTATAAAAATTTCAACAAGTAACCTAAAAGTATGTAGAAAAAAGTCAAACTCAATTTTAATTCTGTCATTAAAATTACATGACAGACACAAGACGTGTCAAAAGTTTTGCTCAACCAATCAGCATTAATCAAACTTAACAAATGCAAACATCGAACCCGAGACCTTCTAATCCGCAGGTGGCTGCGTAGGCGTCACTAACTGTGCTGCAATTTGTACCTTATCCCTACCCTCTATTCCCTTGCAATAAGGTTCATTTTCACACCAAGATGTATTATGTTAAGCCATGGTTAAAGTGTAAGTGGTTAAAGTGTTTATTGCGTACTAGCGACCCGCCCCGTCTTCGCACGGAAATCATCAGTATTTCTCTACTATATTATGCATGTATTATATATATAAACCTTCCTCTTGAATCACTCTATCCATTAAAGGAAACCGCTTCAAAATCCGTTGCGTAGTTTTAAAGATCTAAGCATACATAGGGATATAGGGACAGAGAAAGCGACTTTGTTTTATACTATGTAGTGATTGCGTAATGCCTCGTAAAGAGCCTGATTATGATGATTATAAACAGTTTGTCAGGTAGTTTGTAGTTTGGTAGTAAAGAGGTGGTTCAGCTCGGTTTAAAAAAGGCATTTGCAGTGGTTTATCCAGCTTTACATCGGCTTGTTTCTTAGTTAGAGTCATACATACATACATACATAAAATCACGCCTTTGTCCAATGGGGTAGGCAGAGCGTAAGCGACCTAAACAAATGTCGTTCCGCCGCGTCTGACAAAGTGTTAAGGGTTATTTAAGATAGGTTGTCAGCCCATCGCCTAAATTGCAATATACAGAAACCCTCCTAACACTTAGCTGGTTTTTACAGCATGCCTGGGTGGAAATGCAGCTGGCACATTCTATGTTTTTCTCTCGCTCCCAGTCCAGGATGGATGAATCCCTGTTTGAGTTTTTACAGCTTTACATTGGCTTGTTTTTTAGTCTTTATTTATAGTCATAAGATGTAGTAAAATTGCCTCTGTAGTCTAGTCGTCCGAGCCTTGAGCTCTGGTACTGGAGGTAACAGGTTCGATTCTTAGAATCACAGAAAGGCTATTCCAGAATAAAAATTTGATAAATTTAGGTAATTAAAAGCGGGCTGTATCACCTAATTGAATCTAGTGGTTAAGATGATTTCGTACTTCGAAAGGCACGTTGAGCATGTCCTGTCTCATATCATAACTACACAGAAATGTTGCCTTATTTATAACACCAAATCAGCTTTGCAATCCACCTGCCATTAACCCACTTGTCGGCCATTACTTTATCAAAAAACACCAAAAGATGTGACAAAATTCAATTCTTCAAAATGACAAGAAAGTAAAAAAATACAGTCCATTACAAAATATTTGTAATACAAAAAATACAAAAAAAATACCCAAGGTTCTTTAGATACATACATACATACATGTAATCACGCCTTTATCCCTAATGAGGTAGGCGGAGCGTAACCTACCTAAACAATAGTCGTTCCGCCACGTTTGACAAAGTTTTGAGATCCCTTAGCTGGTTTTTACAGCATACCCGGAGAAATGCAGCTGCATTGCTGCCACCTGGCACATTCTATGTTTTTCTCTCGCTCCCAGTCCAGCATGGAAGAAAGATATAGATAGCAAGGATATTTAACCCACATGTTGAAGCTGTAGTTGTTTTATACACAAACAGAGGAAACATTAATATAACCCCACGTGCGATTAACGTCAACACTCCCGAAATACGGAGTCGAGTTTATAAGGGCTGCCTGTTACACCGAATATGTTATTTATTTCAAGAAAATCCAAGAACGTTTTGAGGAATACTTTATTTTATTTTATTTGGGAAGCTTACAGCCTATTTTACAATATAACATATCTATATTAATAAGTACTTCAATGTATTAACTATTGCTTATTCTATGAAGACTACCAAAATGAACAGAACAGGTCAGTTTGTATACTACATATATACATATATCATCATCATCATCATTCGCTTGCCCTTATCCCATTTACTTGGGGTCGGCGCAGTATGTTTTCTTCTTCCATTCATCCCTGTCAGCCGTCAATTCAACACTCACACCTGTTTTAGACATATCATCTTTCACGCAGTCCATCCATCTTTTCTTTGGTCGTCCTCTCCCAACATATCCATCCACATTCAAATTCATTACCCTTTTGCCTATATGACTTTCATCCCTCCGCATAACATGGCCATACCACGCAAGACGATTTCCTCTTACTTTGTCGGTAATTGGCGCAACTTTCAGACTTCCTCTTATATACTCATTCCTTATCTTATCCATTCTTGTTACTCCACACATCCATCTCAGCATTCGCATTTCCGCAGCATGAAGTTTTCTTTCATCCATCACTTTCATAGCCCAACACTCTGATCCATACATGACGACAGCTCTTATGACGCTCTTATAGATTTTCCCTTTCAGCCTGAAGGGCATTCGGGGGTCGCAAGTTGTTCCTGTAACCTGTCGCCATTTCATCCATCCTGCGCTAATTCTGTGCGTAACGGCTCTGCCTATCTCACCATCTCCTTGAATTTGTGACCCGAGGTACTTGAAGTCGGAGCAGACCGGTACATATATACATATAATCACGGGTTTATTATAGAATATGCCAGCTGCATTTCATCCCGGGCATGCTGTAAAAACCAGCTAAGGGATCCGAGGGTTTCAGTATATTGTAATGTAGGCGATGGGCTGACAACCTGTCACTACAGCAATATACCTACAAATCGAACTTAAATAACCCTCAAAACTTTGTCAGACGTGGCGGGACGCCCTTTGTTTTGGTCGTTTACGCTCTGCCTACCCCATAAGGGATAAAGGCGTGACTATATGTATGTATGTATGTAAATACAAGAACGTTTTGAGGAATACTTCAATGTGTTAACTATTGCTTATTCTATGCGGACTACCAACAACAGAACAGGCCTTAGTCAGTTTGTATACTATATACATACATATAATCACGGGTTTATTCCTAATGGGGTAGGCAGATCGTAAAGGACCTAAACAAGGGTCGCTCCGCCTCGTCTGACAAAGTTTTGAGGATTATTTAAGATAGATTTGTAGGTATATTGCTGTAGTGACTGGGTGTCAGCCCTTCACCTAAATTGCAATATACTGAAACACTCAGATCCCTTATCTGGTTTTACAGCATGCCCGGGAGGAAATGCAGGTATACATAAAGGTGATACGGCTCGATCACCACTAGTTAGCTTAGCTAAAGTCAAGACAAAAGTAAAAATATCTAATCCGAGCTGATGTGTCGGTGTGAGATGCAAGTTTAATTAGTACCACTAAAATAAACATGGCCACGGCTGCGGTTTTCGGAAACCCTCGCGGTGGACGCTCCGCTTTATTCATATTTAACTTGACGCAGATGGATGCAGTATGAATATTACTTTATAATTCATCTGTATTTTAGTGAGACAGGTAGATATCAGTGGAGACAGCAACATTTCTATTAGTAGACTTTACAGACGGTCAACTGGCGAAACTCTTCTTAGCGAGTGGATTACTGAGTCGAACGACCCGATAAACCCTGGTGTCAGAATTATCAAACCGATTAGTAGCACAGTTATTCAGGCCTCTAAGACAGCTTCCGGGACCGACGAAATAACGTGCCCTCCGAAGAACGGAATCCGTTTTCTTATCGAACAAGTCTGTTTTTGCATTTACAGTCCCAGTGCAATTTTATTTCTGAAAATATTAGAATTGTTATTACTCGCCATAAGTGGACGCCAGCGACATCTGTCCTATAATATTACAACTATACTATTCTAACTAGTCCTTTTTGCGTCCACTTATGAAGAGTAATAAATAGCAGATCACTAATTCGTCGTTCGGAAGATGGCTGCAATAGTTTAGTGGTTAAGAGCGTTGGTCCGGTTTTCCAAAGGCGCGGGTTCAAATCCCGTCAGCGGTTGAATTTTTGATTCGGTATTTTAAATCTTAAGTAGGTTTCCACTTCAAGTTAATAAAGCAGAATCTGTTGAAGTACGTGATTGTGTATGCTTCTAATATTGTGTTGATCAATTTAAACTATTGAAAAATCTGCTCCTCGACTAAGAGTGGAGCACTGTGCCACCCGTGTACCTATGAAACAATGCCCCCGGCCTATTGAATAAAACTGCCAATAACAATGCGTCGTAAATTGCGTAGTTTACTTGGCGACATGATACAAGGAATATTATTGGCTAGGCAGTGTACATCGAATTGTCACTGTCAAATTATCATTGTCAGTTTTATTAAAGAGGCTTATCACTTTACCGTCTAGCGAGCCGTATCATATTAAACAGGCCTCTGGCTTTACCGTCATGTTTGTGCTGTATAGCACACAAAAAAGTTTCTTAAAGCATTTATTTCGTTAAAACGCATTAAAATAATAGCATAAACATAAGCCCAATTGCTTATAATGAGCATAATGTCAGTAATGTTGGTCACGTGAGCTCGCTACAGTCGCTACAGCCGCCACGACTCATTAAACTAACACTGTTACCTAATGGTATTTAGAGTTATTTTATTATTATACCAACTTTGTATTTATAGAGGGGCTAAAGGTAATTCTCAAAATAAGTACAGTAAGTAGCCATAGCACAGAATATATGTATAATAGTACTACATACAGAATGGACATTCACCTCCCTTCCCCAGTCCAACATACGTCACACTCCGCGCCGGATTGTGGGCCACATTGAGCGTACGCTTAGCGGGTATGGTGCGCGCATATTTCTCAGTGTAACGGAAATAATAAAGTTTTGTGTTCCAAAGATAGTCAGGTACTGTTCCGTGTACGGATGTCTTTCTAACACAAGATATGACTCCAATAGAAACTTTTTTAGATTCCACAGTGATGAGAGACGGTAAGTAAATTCATACAAAATATGCAACCTAATCTATTCTAAATATTCAGTTACAGTGAATTACTTTAAAACGTTGGTTTTATCAAGAATCAGATTAATCAAGTGATGATTTTGACCGGTATAACAAAATTTGTCAATCCTTATAACACGCACACAGACGCATACCAAGTGCAACATGCCGCCTGTCGATGTGTGACCAAAATGACATGGTAGTTAGGAGTGTCCGAGCTGTGGCCATAGCTTAATATCAAAATCTGTTTGTTAAACTTTCTAAGTTAATGACAGCATGGTGAGCCAGAAAATAAACTAGTCCGTGTCCAATATCCACATCTCTGGCATGTCCCAGACCAATATATTTTCAATGAACTTTTTATATTTTTCTAAATACAGTGGATTGCGTTTGAATTTTTTCTCTAGTGTTAAAAAACGCTTTAAAGCCACCGAGAATGAATCCCCAAGCTGCAAGTCTTCCATTTTTGAAACCAAAGGCATATCAACGGAAAATTTATCATTGTCAAGTTTTACAGAGTCCTGGAAACCAGCCACCACGTCTCATTAAACTAACACTGTTACCTAATGGTATTTAGAGTTATTTTATTACTATACCAACTTAGTATTTATAGAGGGGCTTAAGATAATTCTCAGAATAAGTATAGTAAGTAGTCATAGTCCTGGACTAGTGAAGTCACGATCGAATTCTTAATTTACATAATAAAAATACATAAAATCACGCCTTCATCCCTAATAGGGTAGGCAGAGCGTGAACGAACTAAACAAAGGTCGTTCCGCCACCTCTGACAAAGTTTTGAGGGTTATTTGAGATAGATTTGTAGGTATATTGCTGTAGTGACAGGTTGCCTATCGCCTAAATTGCAATATACAAAAACCCTCGTATCCCTTAGCTGGTTTTTACAGCATGTTTTGTCAGCATGCTTTAAATATTTAAGAAATATTTATAGCTCCCTAAAGTGGATGAAACTTTTCTCTCATGACTATTTCTTTGGATTTATGAATCTCATCTGATGAGGGTTTGCCGTATTTTCTCCTTACACTTCGATCAGCTGCATTTTTCAGTTATTCTGTGAGTACTATTGGATTTTATCTCTCTCCATTGTACTCTTACTTACTCTTCAATTTCTAAAGGTCGTGTCTGATCAGTCGTTATTCTGGTAAGCTTCTGATGTGGTTCGAACCAAGTTCCTCCATTTTGTCCTGTCTTCCGCTGGATCTTTACTAACCACAAGTAACCACAATCAAAGGGGTCGGAATTTTGGAACCCCCCGTACCTACAGATCCTATGTAATTTTATTAAATTGTTGGTACCAAAACACCCTGTATTAGGAACACACCGTCTGTTACACAAGTAAAACAAACGCAGCAGGTTGTTAGCAATTATTTACTTAGCACCAATACACTGGCACCTGCCCTACAGTATCAATAACGTAATGTGAACGTATAATATTAGCCAAAAGCTAAAAATACAACTGGTAGTGCAAAGAAGCGTTGAAATGGGAATCTTTATGAAAACTAAAATAGGACAAATATTAAATCAAAGAACTGCAGACAGGATCTGAAGCTGTGTGTTTGGAATTATGGACATGTTCGTGCTGGACTGGGAGAGATAGAAAAACATAGAATGTTCCAGCTGCCCTTCCTCCAGGGCATGCTGTAGAAGTCAGCAAAAGGGAGTCGAAGGTAACAGTATATTGTAATTTAGGCGATGGGCTGACAACCTGTCAATACAGCAATACAAATCATTACAATACTAAAATTTGCCCTCAATTTTTGTCAGATGTGGCGAAAGAGCCTGTTACGAGGCGTTTTACGTTCTGCCTACCCCGTAAGGGATATAGGCGTAATTTATGTATGTATGTATGTATGTGTTTGGAATACCACCATCCCAAGGCTCTAGCCAACTAAGCTACTGCGGTCCTTGTCCTGAACAGCGAAATTAATGACTGGTTGCTCTTTAAAAAATACGGAAAATATCTAATACCGGGTGTAAGGGACAGCGTCCCACAAACTGATAGGGGATGCTCAGTCAAAGAAACTGAACATCTATCACCAGGAAATTACAGGACATGAATAAATAAATTAAACCTTGCCATACAAAATGACCACCTCGATCAGACAATTTGTATGGAACATTTGGTTTTTCACTTCCTGCAAGCAATCCTGCTGATAGTTGTTCAGTTCCGTTAACTGAGCAACCTTACATCCCGTATACTTAGTTAAGCAAGTAGCTACACCACAAGCAAAAAACTTATCAGTCAAAGTATTAAATAACAAGGCATATTTAATTTTTAATTTCCATTTTTTTTGCTGCTGCTCTCTGTATTACATCCATCATTCATCATTTAAAGTATTAAATTTAAGCTGTTAAAAATCCCTACCTTTTGACGACGCTTTCCTACTGCAGTGCGCTAGTTAGAGTGGCTCCACCTACAAATGCGCTTAGTTTCAATTTAATAATAATAAAAAGCTGAATAGATTATACTTGCGCGACGTCCGCGGGACAAACAAAGCAGTTAGCATATTTAATAAGTATTTATTGTTATTTTTAGCGCGACCGGTCCTACAACACGCGAGGGTGCTGCAGACTAGAGGATTTGGTACGATGTGTGTTAGAAGAAATATTTTACAAGTATAGCAAATTTTATTTATTTAACAATTTATTATACATACACATACACAGGAATTAAGACACAACAGGCACTGCTTATTTCTACAAAGAAATTTCTTACAGCAGACCTAATAAAAGTGTGATAGCATAAAACGTAAAGCAGATAAGACGTGCACAATTTAAATATTTTATCTACAGAAATATATATTTGTTATCACTAAACATACAAATATATTCTTATCCTAAATATAATAGATATTTATGATAAATAAATATATACAATACATAAAAATACATACAATACTTCAGAGCTGTGCTGTCTTTAACAGTGGTCGTTACACAAACTTTATCTAGTAAGCATGTATTCTTATTTCTAGTGCGACCGATGTAACGACCGTGCACGCGAAGCTCTGTCAGTTTTAAGAACTGGATACAGTTCTTAAAACTGACAAACCAAATCCACTCGTGACTACAACACCGCAGCATTGGAAAACTCGCAGGCAATTTTATGAGACAGTCACGACGAGGAGAAAGGGCAGCCTACACCACCACCACCACGTATAACAACTACAGCACCACCGCGCACCGGTTGGCAACAGAATACGAAAACATCTAATTCGGCAATGCTAAACTGCCTGATCAGTGCCTATATTATTATTATAAGTTTTCTATGTAGTAATATGCACTATCCCGCTTACTGCTTGTACAATTTCTATACCCAAAGGTTGCCTGGTAGAAATTGCTGCTTTAGCAATAAGGCCGCCTATATTGTACTGTCACGTTTGTTCCTTTTTATTTCTGTTGTATGTGTTTCTTTGTGCAATAAAGAATTTTGTATTGTATTGTATATTGTGGACTAGCCTTTAGTGCCGCAGTTTCACCCGCGGCTTACTTGATGAGTTTTCCCGTGGGAATTCGATATTTTTTCCCGCGGATAAAAGTAGCCTTTTTTACTCAGGGTGAATATAACTTTCTTATGGTGAAAGATTTTTTAAAATTGATTAATTAGTTTCGAATTTATTCGTTACAAACATACATATACGCACACAAAAATGCTAATATTTCTCTATATAATATTAGCATAGCATAGATAATAGATGACCCATTTTTTATATTATATCTTGTGATATGATATATTTATTTCTGTCCAATTCAAGAAAGTAATTTAACGAAATATACCCTTTTTCATAAAGCAAGAGCATTATGAAACATGTCTAACGCATTTTTGACACATATAGAGGTGTCTCTTTCGCACTTGTAATGTTTTATATTTCTTACCTGCTGCCAGGAGACTTATGCTATCTGAAAAATACTATAGTTGATGAAATATTATTTTACCCTAGTTTGACACACAAATCATATCATACATACATATAATCCCGCCTTTATCCCTAATGGGGTAGGCAGAGCGTAAACGACCTAAACAAAGGTCATTCCGCCACGTCTGACAACATTTTGAGGGTTATTTTAGATAAGATTTTTAGGTATATTGCTGTAGTGACAGGTTGTCAGCCCATCGCCTAAATTGCAATATACTGAAACCCTCGGATCCCTTAGCTGGTTTTTACAGCATGCCCGGGAGGAAATGCAGCTTGCACATTCTATGATTTTCTTTCACTCCCAGTCCAGCATGGAAAAAATCATATCAGTGCTCAAATTCCTATTTCGTTGGTTATACCAATAAATTAAAAACGAAAATAATTCCTAAGACCTCAATTCTATTTCAGTCATCTAAGTTGTTTCAAGTATATTAAAATGATCTACAATAAACTTGTCCTATATAAGAAACTTCGAACATAAAAGACAAAGTAACTTTCAGGAGAACAAAAGGCGCTTTCAAACAAAACAAACTTGTTACAACAAACAAAATACGACTGACATTTCAACAATATCATCCCGAATCTATCTTCCTTCATTACTGAGTTTGAGAGACATTATTTAAACCATGGACGAATAAATATAAGGAGAGACTGCCATGATCAAATAGTCAAATATTGTATACCTCATTCGTTTTTAAGACATACTTCCATGCTGGCCTGGGAGCTAGAGAAAAACATAGAATGTGCCAGCTGCTTTTCCTCCCAAGCATGCTGTAAAAACCAGCTAATATGCTGTAAGATCCGAGGGTTTCAGTATATTGTAATTTAGGCGATGGACTGACAACCTGTCACTACAGCAATGTATATGCACCTACAAATCTATCTTAAATAACCCTCAAAACTTTGTCAGACGTGGCGGAACGACCTTTGTTTAGGTCGTTTACGCTCTGCCTACCCCATTAGGGATAAAGGCGTGATTATATGTATGTATGTTTGTTTTTAAGACATAATTTCCGCCATACTTGTTTAAGTTGTTTAAGTCCATTTTGTACGTCGAAAATTATCTTTTAAAAATGGGGTATAGGTTGTACTAATCTTACTTTACTAACTATAATTTAAAAAATAGAACAAACAATCACATTTCCACACACCATAGGATCACATAAAAAAAACTAGATTTTCTTCTTGGATGGACGATGGACTAAAATCAACAAAACAATAGCTGCAAAACAGTATTTGAGCGTTTATTTTGTCCCTATACATACATATATATAATCGCGCCTTTATACCTAATGGGGTAGGCAGAGTGTAAACGACCTAAACAAATGTCGCTCCGCCACGTCTGACAAAGTTTTGAGGGTTATTTAGATAGATTTGTAGGTATATTGTTGAAGTGACAGGTTGTCAGCCCATCGCCTAAATTGCAGTATACAGAAACCCTCGGATCCCATAGCTGGTTTTTACCGCATGCCCTGGAGGAAATGCAGCTGGCACATTCTATGTTTTTCCATCGCTCCCAGTCCAGCATGGAAGTATTGTCCCTAGTATTGAAGTCCCTATATGGTTTGAAATTTCAAATATAATTTTAGCCACTTTAACAGTACGTCCAATCAGCAATATTTTTTGTTCATAGGTTATGCAGATGACAGAAAACTAATAAAATCTTCTACTTAGCAGATCAATCGGCCCTCTTATTTATTGGTCCACGTTCAAACTGGCATAACGGTTACAGATGAGGAACAATGGTGTTGCCAGGTCGATGCAAATGGGTGTTATCGAATGAACAAAGGGCTTTCTCCGCGAGACTCGAACCCGCGACCTCGCGTTTACGAGGCACGCCACAAGCCACGAGCCGCGCCGACTGAACAAATTATAACTGCTTGTTGGACGCGTTTTCACTGTCTACATAGTAAATTATTTATTTATTTATTATTCATAACATACAGACAAATATAAACTTATACAGCTTAGCACCATTAAACCAAGTATCGGTTTGTCTTGGTGCTGCACAATCCTCTATTAACTAATATCTTAATAACTTAAACAAACTAAATTATCTAACATATTTAAAAAACACAGACAATTCATATTCCATTCCAATTACTGTCGTCGGAATCGGAAGTACACATAAGCTCCCACTCCCACCCGGACGACGACAGGTACACGCGCATTTAATAGTAGTAGTAGTTATAGTAGTTTTAATACCTTCAAAAGTAATTTAGCTCATAAAATACTAACCTAATTATTTTCCTGCATGTTTTTACTGACTCAGATGAGAGCGCGATGGTGTAGTGGATAGGGCCGCTGCCTCCTGAGCGGGAGGTCGTGGTTCGAATCCCACCACGTACCAATGTGTTTTTCGGTTTTCGAATTTCATATGTACGTTTATTCGGCGCTTTTTCCGTGCTTCAAAAGGCACGGTTAATATCGTTTAATACCGTAGATATTAGTCGTTAAGCCATGTCAAAGGCCAGTGCTAAGCATTGGCGGCTTGAAAACTCTGACCTCTCTGGGTTGCGGAAGTCAGATGGCAGTCGCTCTGTGTAAAAACCAGTATTCTCGTTCAATCCCCTAGATTAGGTAGCCGACCCCGTAAGATACGGGATAAGGCTAGGGAGATGATGTTTTTACTGACTCAGTCAATCTTTAATAATTCCTTTTTTGTTTAACTAGATGCCAAATTTATGCAGATTTGATGTAATACTGTTTTTAGTTGAATGTATTAGTTTGTCGTCTGTTGTATCTAAATAAAATATAATAAAAATACATAGTACATAATACGTAGTTTGCATACGACGTAAAATAAAACTCTTCTACATAAAACAAATGCTATGATAGTTGATATAATATAAAAAACATAATATTAATTATCATACTATTACGACACTATTTTGAGCCTCACCTCACCTTGTCTGGAAGAAAAATGATTCCGTGCTTCGGAGGGCTCGTTAAACTCGGTCCCGGTCGATGTCAGAGGCCTATTAGCTGTGCTAATATCTCTGACACCAGGGTCCACCGGGTTGATCGACTCGATACCCACACGACAGAAGAAGAAATATTTTTAGTCACGATTAGAACGGATAAAAAAAAAAGATAAAAGATGATGATCCATGATGGTGACCACATTTTCCCTCAGTAACTCATCCTGAAGCGAAATATATGCGTTGTTTTTTATACTCGTCTCTATTTTTTACATCCCTTGATTTTTTTTACAAAAGTTTTATTCTCCTGAACGTTGAAATACAAAATATTATCGCAATCAAAACCATACCTAATTTAGTACTTCTCTATGACCTAGATGTGACCTAGGGCGTTAACAATAGTATTTTACCTATGTATGTACCATAACCTACGCAAACACTAAGCCACGAAAAAAGCGCTTTGCCTTGATTTCGCAAAATTTTGTAATTTTTAATTTGTAGACTCAAAAGACTACTAGAAACTATGACATTAGGTACCTTCCACAGTATCGGTAACTTATAATTTACTAGCGACCCGCCCCGGCTTCGCACGGAAATTATCAGTGTTTCTCTACTATATTATGCATGTATTATACATATAAACCATTCTCTTGAATCACTCTATCCATTAAAAGAAACCGCATCAAAATCCGTTGCGTAGTTTTAAAGATTTATGCATACATAGGGATATAGGGACAGAGAAAGCGACTTTGTTTTATACTATGTAGTGATGATAGTAGAACGACATACATACATATAATCACGCATTTATCCCTAATGGGGTAGGCAGAGCGTAAACGTCCTAAACAAAGGTTGTCCTGCCACGAGTGACAAAGTTTTGAGGGTTATTTAAGATAGATTTGTAGGTATATTGCTGTAGTGACAGGTTGTCAGCCCATCGCCTAAATAACAATATACTGAAACCCTCGGACCCCTTATGTTTAGAAAATTTATCTTGAAAAAGTGAGGCTATTCCTTGAACAATGGCTCTTGGTTGTTACGAAAAAAATATATGACGTAAATTTGCCATGCTGGACTGGGAGCGAAAAAAAATATGCATGCATGCTGTAAAAACCAGCTAAGGGATCCGAGGGTTTCAGTATATTGCAATTTAGGTGATGGGCTGACAACCTGTCACTAAAGCAATTTACCTACAAATATATCTTAAATAACTCTGAAAACTTTGTCAAACGTGGCGGAACGACCATTGTTTAGGTTGTTTACACTCTGCCTACCCCATTAGGGATAAAGGCGGGATTTTGTGTATGTATGTATGTTGAATCGCTTTCTTTGAGGCCCAGTGCAGTATGTTTTGAAAACTTTTGCCACAAAGCACGTTGTGCGGTTGTAAACCATAACAAACTTGCGTAGGTTATGGTTGGATTACGTAACCTTGCTAATAATAGATCGGACTGCATTCTTAAAAAATTTATTATGAAAACTGCATTATTATATTACACAAGTTATGATAAAACAGACTAACTGCCTTATTGTTCTAGCTTAGAAGTTATTTGCAAGAACAAGGTTGGTTGTGAAGACAACTCATGAGTGGATCCCTAGAAATTACATACATACAAACATATAATCATGCCTTTATCCCTAATGAGGTAGGCAGAGCATAAACGACCTAAACAAAGGTCTTTTCGCCACGTCTGACAAAGTTTTGAAGATAGATTTGTAGGTATATTGCTGTAGTAAGAGGTTGTCAACCCATCGCCTAAATTGCAATATACTGAAAACCTTGTATCCCTTAGCTACAGCATGCCCGAAAGGAAACGCAGCTGGCACATTCTATGTTTTTCTTTCGCTTCTAGTTCAGAATGAATGAGTCTATCGCTCCCAGTCCAGCATGGAAGAAATATTACTGGTATTAAATACTCTTCAGTTTTTCAGCAATTAGCTGTTGTCTAGGGTTTTGACCCTGAGGATAAAGGATCCCCAGGTCGTTTCTATAGTTTGGCTAGGAAATTGCAGCCTGATCACCAACTCTGAGGAAAATAAACTATATATATATTCTTTACATACATACATATAATCATGCCTTTATCCCTATGGGGTAGGCAGAGCGTACACGACCTAAACAAAGGTCGTTCCGCCACGTCTGACAATGTTTTGAGGGTTGTTTAAGATAGATTTGTAGGTATATTGCTGTAGTGACAGGTTGTCAGCCTGTCGCCTAAATTGCAATATACAGAAACCCTCGGATCCCTTAGCTGGTTTTTACATCATACCCGGGAGGAAATTCAGCTGGCACGTTCTATGTTTTTCTCTCGCTCCCAGTCCAGCATGTAAGTAATAGTATATATTCTTTATTGTGTACAAAAAGTTAACAATAAATAAACAATCTCAAATTTAGTTTACAAAGGTGAGCTTATCTCTATCAAGAGAACTCTTCCATCCAACCTGTAAAACTGAATAAATGAAACTATCCGATAGATGAAGTCAAAAATCAAATCAAAGCGTATATTACGGATAACGTAAGGTTTAAAGAGTGCTCCTTTTTTATTATTATTAAAATTAGAATAATAATGCAATAAGTTATTTTAAGGTTTTAGTATAAGTAAGTTGTATTGCGCAGAGCAACTCATCTCCCGTTAAACTCTTACAAAGTTTGGGAGAATATAATATAATTATAATGTATGTATATGTAAAAAAAAAAAATGTTTAAAAGGACGAGTTCCAGATGAGCTAGAGACTGAAAATCACTGACGGTTTTAGAATAGGTATACTTCGTCGTCGGAAAAAACTACATAAACTTAGCCTGTGCAAGCTTAACCCCTGAAAATTTTGCTTTGAACCTCTCATGACGCAGCAGTCTTCGCTCTTAGATAACCGGACGGATAGAGATAATGGAAACAGTTTCAAAGAACGCGTTATGGTAAGAGTGGCCCGGGGCGAGCTAGATCCCGCGTTAATTGCTGAATTCGCTGCGCTTACGCAACTACTTACACGACCTGTTTGAAAACAAGCTCTAACCTTTAGTTTCTAGTAAATAAACTATTGTTAATGAGATTGCTTGGATATTCTAGAAAAGGCTGTGACTAATGTTGTTCTATGCGTTCAAATAATGCATATTTTGTAGTTTTTTCATTGGCATTAACCTGCCAAAGATCAAAGTGCCTGATAGTAAATCCCTTTACCTGACTTAACCATTTATATACTGAAACGAAAAAAAAACTGGCAGAAACCTGTGAAAGAAGAAAGTTTTGCCTGATTAAAAATACCTAACCTAACTTAACCACAGCACAGTTCAAGCCGATATAATCTAGTCATCGGCAACAAAAAACAATACTAAATACAAACAAATCAGCCATTTGCAAATCCAAATCCGGCTAAAACTGGACAATGTTGGCAAACCACCGTGGTAGAATGAATATAAGTTGCCATGCCGTGGCGAAAGCAGTTTTGTTTTACATTGCAGAGCCCTTTTTGAAAAAGCATGACTGCGCAATGTTGTATAGAACTGGATTACAATAGCATCTCCCCAAATTTTATGACATACAGCAGCCCACATCAAGAGCCGTATTATTGAATCACTTAAATTGAAATGCGCATACGAAACAGCAACTTTCGCATACGATTTTCATATACTCGTAATATACCATGCGAACGTTAGTCTTTTGTATGCGAAATCGATTCGACAAAATACGATTGTAAAATCTCCCACTGCGTTCATCGTGGAGTACCTATGGCAATTACCCCCCAATCATGAGGCCCATGTCCAATTTTCCAGCAGTGGACCTTTTGTGACTGATTTTGTCGTATAGCCGGCAATGTAGCACTGTTTCCAACGCAACGCCTGATACCCTTGTATAGTGGTACTATTCCTTAACTAATTCTTAGCTAGCGCTATCCTATTCTTAACTTTGACATAAGAACAGTATAGCAAATGAACACATGACTTTGACATTCCTAATTTGACTTAAGACGCTTTAAATAAGAACTGAGCATAGAGCATGTTTCCTTGTTTTACGTCAAATAAGCAGTCTCATGTCAGAGTAGAGGAAATGAAAAAGTCATGTGTTTATTTGCTACCCTGTTCTTATGTCAAATTTAAGAAAGTGACAACGCTAGCTAAGAATTAGAATTAGGATTATGTCGCGAGAATCGACGCCAGTGGCACCCAGCTCCTTGATATTAGTACAATGCTTTCCATTCGTATGCGTTCGCGCATTGAATATCGATACGCGTTTGTTTACTGCCTATGCCGAAGAAGGACAGTTTGTTATCAAATAGAGTTTTAAAATGTCAGTTCTTTTAGGAGCTAGAACTATGAACTATGAACTGTTGCGAACTCATAAAGGAGTTCGCAACAGTTCATAGAATTACTCTTGAACGATATAATTGTATATAGAAATCACTGTTCACCGACCATCGGCAGAAAGAAAAAATCTTCAGCCGATGCCTTGTTGTGCCGACAGCTCGGTTCGCCGAAAGAACGTTTAAAATAAAAAATGTTTCGCCGATGGCACGATTTGCAGATAAGACGGTTCACCAGAAGTTCGACCGAGCGAATTAGCTGTTTATCATCGATAGAAAGAATTGCAGAAAGCACTGTTTATATTTTCATTGACTAATACTTACTACGCCATTTATTTGTTGGAACATAAGGTTTAGTTTTTTTTTTTTGAATAAAAAGTAGTCTATTAATTAATCCAGAGTAGAATATATCATCAAAATCAGTCCGTTAGTTTTAGGCATAGAATAAATAGGGTGTATTCATATTTACTTGTTTAAATTAATTATAAAGTAGTCATAAAAAAACTTGTATAATCTTCAAAACACATGTACATCTCGTATTTATTATAAATATAGGATTGTTACCAAAACAAAATAAACTTTAACACGTTGACTGCCAGCCTACGAGTATACTCGTAGTACAAGACCTTTGCACCAGTGCCAACTACGAGTATTCTCGTACTTCTCTGTATGCGATTCCTAATAAACTCCAGAAGAGTGGCAGTGGAAGGAGGACGGGGTTGAATTCTTTGGCATTTGAAGTAAAACATCATTTAATCACAAAGAAAAGTTTAATACAATTTTTTTTGGGTACATTATTGTGAAATCAAGAAGGAGTGGTGTGTTTTGAAACAATTATCAACGCATAAAGCAGGTTTTTCTGGGCATATTGGACAGAAATAGGCGGATTCTCTGCGTTTCTTTTCTTTTGTGCAAACACGACATGGTTTAGTTGGCTTCTGTTTTTTTTGTGTGGGAGGTAGGCGTTCTAAATAATGAAGCAATCCTGCTGATGCTCGTTTTTTCTGATGTTGATGACTATAGTTTGTAAATTTATCGCCTAAAAGCTGTCTTACGACTTCATCTTTGAACGAGAGGGCGTCTAATTTTTTTTCCGGAGGAAGGAGTGATTGTTGGTTGTAGAGCATGCAGGCATTATGTAAGTAGATTTCGAAAATGTGTATTGCTAGTTTTTTGTACCAAAACAATGTCTTTCTAAGAGCTGAATAATATGAAAGCATTTGGTCTGAAAGATCGATTCCGGACATTCCGTTGTTGTAATCTCTAACCACATTAGGTTTCATCGAAACCCTACCGTTTTTGTTTGACACAGGTACTAAAACAGGTTTATGCATATTAGAAATGCACAATACTTCCCTCTTATCTTTCCAGTTGCATACGTAAACCTTGTTATTTCTCTTTGTAATCATCTGTCCCTTTTTCAGTTTGGTGCTCAACAGAGTTTTAGGGTTTCCTTTACGATTTTTTCTCAAAGTTCCACAGATGTATGTTGATCTTTCAGTCAGTAACTTGGTGAGTAAAACTGAGTTGTAGAAGTTGTCAGTGTAAAGCTTGTACCCTTGGTCAAGGTAGCCCTGTAAAAGATCCATCACTATCTGTGTGGAGTGGTTATATTCGGCTCTAGCATTTCTAAGGTTAGCTTCGTTGTCCTTGCCAGTGTATACGCGAATTTTTATGACGATCCCATTAGACTCACATAATTTATAGAGTTTAATTCCGTATTTGTGTTTCTTGTTTTTTATATATTGTCGAAACACCAAACGGCCTCTCCACAACATCATCGATTCATCAATACAAATGTTAACATTTGGTGTATAAATCTCCGGCATGACTGTATTGAAGTGATCTAGCACAGAATGGAGCTTGTATAGTGGGGTTCCATCATCTTCTTCATTGTTAGTAAAATGAAGGTGGCGGAGTATCAATTGGAATCTATTTCGGCTCATTATCCCATTAAAAAGTGGCATATAATACAGGTCATCTTTTTTCCAGTAATGTTCAAGAGAAGGCAAATTGACAGAACCCATATGTAGCAGTAAACCCAGGAAAACTCGCATCTCTGTAGAAGTAGTATCTTTCCAGTCTTTTAGCCGTGAATTGCGCCCAACTCGTCGAGAATTTAAGCGTTGATTAGCAAATAAGTTAGTTTGTGCAACAAGAAGTTCAATAAGAGCGCAGGAGAGCACACGTTTCGCGCCAAATTGACTACGATTATATTCGTAGTTTGGCAACGGTTAATAAAAAGTTTATCTTCTTGCCACACTACGAGTAAACTCGTAGTATGAACTAAGTTCGACTGCCAACTACGAGTATACTCGTACCTTCCATTTTGTATGGTGGCAATGGGTACAGAAAAAAGTTACTACGAGTATACTCGTATGGCAGTCAACGTGTTAACAAATCATATTAGGAACTTTTACATAATGATATCTAGTTAGCCATTTATAACAAAACAAAAAAAAATATTTCAAAAGAAATAATATTGCATATCGACTTATTTAATTTGTACTCAATGCTTCTTAAATTAAACTTTATATTTTTGATAATTTTTGGATTTTTACCTAAAAAAGAAACTTATTTAAACTTCTGACCAAAGAATATGATGATCATTTATAAATATATTTTAAGCTATTAATCATAATATGTAAATTATTTTTTCTTTAAATACAAAATGTGAGCTAAACCCCCGATGAATGCTTCTAAGTCCATCTCACTTTTTAGATACAAATGCTTTTTCAACCTTTCTTCGTACTCAATCTGCGAAGAGCGGCGTCTCTTTTGCATTGGCTCAGATGCATTGATTCGCTCAATTTCGCACTCACTGTGTTTCTGCTCCTTACGAAACTCCAAAATAGTTTTATATACATTCCATTTTTTTCTGTTTAGAAGCGTGGCCCAACGCTCATGCCACGACTCTAATGCGTTCTGTGTCTTCGGTACAGAATAATTACGATCAGCCACCGACCACATCGCCGGTGGAAATAAAGGCGGGTTTTTCTTTATAATCAATTTCGTATCACTGGCAGCTTTTCTTGTATGTGTCGTCCCGGTCACGTAATATTTTCTGAACCATTGTGCTAATCCAGCTGCTTCAGCGGGCAACACTTTGCTTTTTATAAGTTCGAATGCTCCCGGTATTTCATTGGGTTCAAGGAAAGCCAAAGCAAATATATGTCTGATTTTGTGCGCAAACTCAACATCATTACTATATCGTTTTGCCAGTCCTTCAGCCTGTACACGCCGCCAAATACTTTGAGTTAAATGGAACAAACACAGTCTATGTTCGCAATGTGGAAACTGTTTTTTCACGGCATTGATCACCGCTAACTCGAAATCTGTCAATACGTTTGAAGGAGATAGATTTCTTTCAAAATTATTGGCTGCATACCTTTCCAATATTTCAAATAAAATTTTATAGCAACTTTCAGACTTATGCGATAATAACGCAAACACTACTGGTAAAAACTTGTTTGATCCGTTTTCCGTCCCGATTAATACATGAATAGAGTATATTTGAGTAAATGGAACTGGGCACGTTGTGAAGGTTCCATCCATTATCCAGCATCGTGCACTAAGAAGTCGTTTGAAGTTTGCTTTAGTACAAAATACGACTACGCTTTCACTCTGGCCTGTGTAATGTCCGATTAAAAACTGTTGCTTATCCATTTCAGTAAGATTATCTGGCACCTTGAATTCATGAATTGTTTTGGGCATATTTGGCAAATCTTTGGTTCTCACGCGTTGAACTATACATCTCAATGCTGCTTTATTAGGCAACAGAGCAGCACTCGTACTGGGAACATCTTGCAAACACCGATTGACTATTTGTGATGGAGCGTCCATTGAATTCTTTGCTGCATCTTTTACCTTACTTTTAAAATTCATTTGCAACCGCTTTTCTGGTTCTGGTAGATGTCCGTGGCATTTGTTATGAGTGATAATTGTATGTTGATCAGAGATACACAAAGTTGTTAGAGTAGCACCACACCCTTTAGAACTACTTCGCGTACATCTCCAATAATATTTATCCTTGAGTTTTTTATTCAGGTGATATGAATAGCCTTCTACTATAAAAATAGTTGCTCCACGTTTTGATTGCACTAAAGTATAAGCACTCATTTTTTAATTAAAAATAAAGTATTTAGACGTGAACACACCAAAGCAAACGAATGCATGTAAAACGTTCATAGTTTTGACACTCGACATTTTTTTTTAACTACCTACAAAATAAAATAACAAAAATTTATATGAAATCAAAGCTAAATGGTAATAATACGGGTTCTTGTGAAGAACCTGATCTGCCTCCTGCGAGATGGCTTTTTGGTCTGATCATTGATAAGCACCCTGGATTGGACAAACTCACTAACACGTTAAAATATAAAGGCAACGTTATCAAAAGACCTATTTTAAGATTGATGATTAATGTTCTAAGTTTGCTTACAAAGTATATGTATGTGTTTACATATCGATTTTTTTCTGTAATTTTATAGTTTTCATGGAAATGTGCGAAATGTTGTTTTTCAAATCCTTTGGATTCTATTTAGGAGACTTATAATATTCTGTTAAGTTTTGTTTTTTTTTTCGCTTGGCAAAAGATGCTTATGACAATCATAAAATAAAATAAATGTATATGCATTTTAGTCATTTCCGCGACGAAAACTGATAATAATTACTGCATTTATTTAGCAATGCAGTTCAGTAAACGCCTGTGCAAACCATGAGAGCAAACATACATAATACCGTATTTGCTATTATTTTCAACTAGTAATGAAAATATGAAGAGTGCTTCGCTCGGTCGAGCTTCCAGTGAACCGTCTTATCTGCAAATCGTGCCATCGGCGAAACATTTTTTATTTTGAACGTTCTTTCGGCGAACCGAGCTGTCGGCACAACAAGGTATCGGTTAAAAATTTTTTCTTTCTCCCGATGGTCGGTGAACAGTGATTTCTATATACAATTATATCGTTCAAGAGTAATTCTATGAACTGTTGCGAACTCCTTTATGAGTTCGAATGATGATGATCGAAGATGTATATAAAACTATTTTGGAGTTTCGTAAGGAGCAGAAACACAGTGAGTGCGAAATTGAGCGAATCAATGCATCTGAGCCAATGCAAAAGAGACGCCGCTCTTCGCAGATTGAGTACGAAGAAAGGTTGAAAAAGCATTTGTATCTAAAAAGTGAGATGGACTTAGAAGCATTCATCGGGGGTTTAGCTCACATTTTGTATTTAAAGAAAAAATAATTTACATATTATGATTAATAGCTTAAAATATATTTATAAATGATCATCATATTCTTTGGTCAGAAGTTTAAATAAGTTTCTTTTTTAGGTAAAAATCCAAAAATTATCAAAAATATAAAGTTTAATTTAAGAAGCATTGAGTACAAATTAAATAAGTCGATATGCAATATTATTTCTTTTGAAATATTTTTTTTTGTTTTGTTATAAATGGCTAACTAGATATCATTATGTAAAAGTTCCTAATATGATTTGTTAAAGTTTATTTTGTTTTGGTAACAATCCTATATTTATAATAAATACGAGATGTACATGTGTTTTGAAGATTATACAAGTTTTTTTATGACTACTTTATAATTAATTTAAACAAGTAAATATGAATACACCCTATTTATTCTATGCCTAAAACTAACGGACTGATTTTGATGATATATTCTACTCTGGATTAATTAATAGACTACTTTTTATTCAAAAAAAAAAAACTAAACCTTATGTTCCAACAAATAAATGGCGTAGTAAGTATTAGTCAATGAAAATATAAACAGTGCTTTCTGCAATTCTTTCTATCGATGATAAACAGCTAATTCGCTCGGTCGAACTTCTGGTGAACCGTCTTATCTGCAAATCGTGCCATCGGCGAAACATTTTTTATTTTAAACGTTCTTTCGGCGAACCGAGCTGTCGGCACAACAAGGCATCGGCTGAAGATTTTTTCTTTCTGCCGATGGTCGGTGAACAGTGATTTCTATATACAATTATATCGTTCAAGAGTAATTCTATGAACTGTTGCGAACTCATAAAGGAGTGCACTAAGAAGTCGTTTGAAGTTTGCTTTAGTACAAAATACGACTACGCTTTCACTCTGGCCTGTGTAATGTCCGATTAAAAACTGTTGCTTATCCATTTCAGTAAGATTATCTGGCACCTTGAATTCATGAATTGTTTTGGGCATATTTGGCAAATCTTTGGTTCTCACGCGTTGAACTATACATCTCAATGCTGCTTTATTAGGCAACAGAGCAGCACTCGTACTGGGAACATCTTGCAAACACCGATTGACTATTTGTGATGGAGCGTCCATTGAATTCTTTGCTGCATCTTTTACCTTACTTTTAAAATTCATTTGCAACCGCTTTTCTGGTTCTGGTAGATGTCCGTGGCATTTGTTATGAGTGATAATTGTATGTTGATCAGAGATACACAAAGTTGTTAGAGTAGCACCACACCCTTTAGAACTACTTCGCGTACATCTCCAATAATATTTATCCTTGAGTTTTTTATTCAGGTGATATGAATAGCCTTCTACTATAAAAATAGTTGCTCCACGTTTTGATTGCACTAAAGTATAAGCACTCATTTTTTAATTAAAAATAAAGTATTTAGACGTGAACACACCAAAGCAAACGAATGCATGTAAAACGTTCATAGTTTTGACACTCGACATTTTTTTTTAACTACCTACAAAATAAAATAACAAAAATTTATATGAAATCAAAGCTAAATGGTAATAATACGGGTTCTTGTGAAGAACCTGATCTGCCTCCTGCGAGATGGCTTTTTGGTCTGATCATTGATAAGCACCCTGGATTGGACAAACTCACTAACACGTTAAAATATAAAGGCAACGTTATCAAAAGACCTATTTTAAGATTGATGATTAATGTTCTAAGTTTGCTTACAAAGTATATGTATGTGTTTACATATCGATTTTTTTCTGTAATTTTATAGTTTTCATGGAAATGTGCGAAATGTTGTTTTTCAAATCCTTTGGATTCTATTTAGGAGACTTATAATATTCTGTTAAGTTTTGTTTTTTTTTTCGCTTGGCAAAAGATGCTTATGACAATCATAAAATAAAATAAATGTATATGCATTTTAGTCATTTCCGCGACGAAAACTGATAATAATTACTGCATTTATTTAGCAATGCAGTTCAGTAAACGCCTGTGCAAACCATGAGAGCAAACATACATAATACCGTATTTGCTATTATTTTCAACTAGTAATGAAAATATGAAGAGTGCTTCGCTCGGTCGAGCTTCCAGTGAACCGTCTTATCTGCAAATCGTGCCATCGGCGAAACATTTTTTATTTTGAACGTTCTTTCGGCGAACCGAGCTGTCGGCACAACAAGGTATCGGTTAAAGATTTTTTCTTTCTCCCGATGGTCGGTGAACAGTGATTTCTATATACAATTATATCGTTCAAGAGTAATTCTATGAACTGTTGCGAACTCCCTATAAAGTAGTATTGTTAAGCACTAGTATACAGGAAAGAATGATCTTCATCGCTGAGATCCGCTTTCCAGCAAAGGAAATCATAATCATAACAAACCAGGGAAACTGACCTAAGTTTTCCATGCAATTTATTTTTATTAAACACTAGAACATTATTTTTCAAACTGAATGTCACAAGTCAGATTATAATACCAACTTATCTTGATATATTATTCTTATGCGCGCGCGCATAGAATATCGATGCGCTTTTGTTTACATCGGGCGACGCGCGCATGTCAAACTGTGGCGTTTATGGAGGTACAGTGAGACACAGAACGTAAAAACAGTTTACATTTAAGTAAGAGTTTACTACTGAGTAAAACCATTTTTTTTTCTTATTTCTGAAGTTTGGTGTCCGAAATGAGGTGGGGTTTCTGTTCCTGCAATGACGTAGTGTGGTGCAGACGGATTTCCTTACCGAGTGAATACGATTAATCAGGTAGTATTTGAAAATCCGTCTGTACCTAATGCATTGGGTAGCTTATGATCAGGTTTGGTTATAGATATATATTAGCCAATAATTATGGAAGAACAGACTGAGAAAGAAGTAAGTACTTCTGGCAACGCAATACTCTCGGATACTCTTGCGACCTAACAAGGTCGTTTATCGAAATCCCGCTCAAACTATTTAAACTTCAGTGAGACATTCTAAACAAAATTTAATTACGGGCAAACTTCGGAATATAAGCCGCGCAATTTACGACATGTTTCGGGACATTCACTCAGAGTACTAAGCCTGATGAAGGGACTCTCTGAATGTCCCGAAACATGTCATGAATCACGCGACTTATATTCCGAAGTGAGTGCCCGTAATTAAGGGTCATTTTTGTAATCAGCTCTCATAAGTGACAGCGAGTTTGAGTTCGTATCAGATATGTCATTTCAGTATAAACTGGCCTATCAAATCCATACTTAATATTGCTCTCAATTTGGCTTCATAAATACGAGCGTAAATTTTGATATACATACATACATACATACATATAATCACGCCTTTATCCCTAATGGGGTAGGCAGAGCGTAAACGACCCAAACAAAGGTCGTTCCGCCACGTCTGACAAAGTTTTGAGGGTTATTTATGATAGATTTGTAAGTATATTGCTGTAGTGACAGGTTGTCAGCCCATCGCCTACATTACAATATACTGAAACCCTCGGATCCCTTAGCTGGTTTTTACAGCATGCCCGGGAGGAAATGCAGCTGGCACACTCCATGCTTTTCCCTCGCTCCCAGGCCAGCATGGAAGAAAATTTTGATATACCACTCGATAAAAGAATAGGGTCGTCTGTTTTTGACTGCACATGTATTGTGTCAGGTGTGAGCTTCTCGAAAGTTGTTGCTAAGTCACGTATTCTGTATTTTTGTTGGGTTTGGTTACAATGTATTTTGTATTCCAATCAGACATTGTTTTGATGATATGCTAATAAAGCTATCGGCTGGCTATTTTTGAACAAAACCGCAAAGGGGACGAGGGCTTGGTAGGTAAGCAATTTTTTACTGTGTATTATTTGGTCTTTCGTCGGGTCTACGTCAACCTAACGGCTGAAAGAAGGTTCATTAGGCAATGAACTAACATATTTTTGTAATGTATTTTATTGTAGGTAAAAGTACGTTTTGTAGCAACCTAAACTAGTTTTACTTAGTTCGTTCTCCTAGAAATTTGGTCTGTGTTGTCAATGGCAGTCGCCACATGGTGAACCCAAACCCTACCATCGCCTTCCAGCACACCACACGTGCCCAACATCGCAATCACCTGCTGTGACAGACCTGAGTGTAAATTAATTCATTATGCCTTCTCTGATGGACTCATTTGCGTAATATTCAACTGTTTGTAGGCATCAGCTGATTGTAATGTTAGTTTAGCACGTGGCGTGAAATAAATTAAAGTTTTGTTTGATTTGGAGTTTCTACCTCGGTTTTTCATTTGCAGCAATCGCAAGACAATTTATATATACATACATATAATTACGCCTTTATCCTTAATGGGGTAGGCAGAGCGCAAACGGCCCAAACAAAGGTTACGCCACGTGCGACAAAGTTTTGAGGGTTATTTAAGATTTTGTAGGTATATTTCTGTATTGACAGGTAACCCATCGCCTAAATTACAATATACTGAAACCCTCGGATCCCTTAGCTGGGTTTTACAGAATGTCCGGGAGAAAATGCAGATGACAAATTCTATGTTTATCTCTTGTTCCCAGGCCAGCATGGAAGGTGTTATAATTTTTTTTTTGTTTGCTTTATACTGCCATTGGAGTTTCTACCCCGGTTTTTAATCATTTGCAGCAATCGCAAGACAATTCACAAGTAACTAAAGCTCCTTAAATTCCAAATATTACTAATTTTAAAAAATACCTCTAGATCATCAATATACCAGGCCACTCAGAAAGTATTGCGATAAATAGTTTTTATATATGGCAGACTGGCCGGTTAGAATCTTTTTTGAAAATATGATTACTTGTAAATAAAAATATGTGTGTTCCATTTTCAAAATTTCCCTCCACATTTTTTGCGAGCCAATTCCAAGTATCGTGTCTTACTGAAAAATGGATCTGCGCCGGGAACATTTTAGAGCTATGATTTTTTACGATTTCAAGTGTCGCCTGAAACCGGATGAATCGTTCGATAGACTTCAAATGGCATTTATGGATGAAAGCCCCTCCAAGGCAACCGTGTATCGTTGGTATAACGAATTTAGGCACGGTCGACCAACCTTGGGGGATGAAGAAAGAAGCGGTCGCCCTTTGACGGCTATTACGGAAGAAAACGTGCTAGCAGTGAAAAATTTAATCCAAGATAATAGGCGAATTACATATCAGGAGATTCAGCACATATTAAAGATTGGATCGGGAAGCGTTCACGAGATTCTACAAGGGCATCTTCGCGTGAGGAGGATAGTATCGCGCTGGGTGCCGCACTACCTCACCGACGCTCAGAAGCAGGCCCGGGTGGAATGGTGCCGTGATATGCTGAACAAATTTGGAGCAGGCTCGTCTCGGCGTGTTTACGACATCGTAACAGGTGATGAGTCCTGGATTTATCAATACGATCCAGAAACCAAGCGCCAGTCGATAGTTTGGGTGTTTCAAAATGAACCAACACCTACCAAAGTGAAGCGATCTCGACGCGGGGGAAAGATTTTGATCGCCAGCTTTTTTAATTTGACTGGCCACTTGGCCTCAATTCCCTTACGAGATCAAAGAAACATTAACGCCGAATGGTATACTACCAAATGTTTACCAGAAGTTTTTTCTGTTGTGAGCAACAAGCGACCAAACACAGGGCTCCGCGGACTACTGCTCCACCACGACAATGCGCCTGCACACTCCGCGCTCAAAACGAGGGACTTCCTGGACAGCACACCAGTCAAACTCCTGGGTCACCCTCCTTACAGCCCTGATCTAGCACCGTGTGACTTCTTTTTATTTCCAAAAATAAAAAATCAGCTCAAGGGGATACAATTTTCGTCGCCGGAAGATGCGCTGGCTGCGTCCGAGCAGGCTGTAAACGAGGTGTCTACGGCGGACTGGAAAAAGTGTTTTGAAAACTGGTTCAGACGCATGAATCTTTGTATAGAGGCTGGTGGAGAGTACTTTGAAAAGATTTAATAAAAATATATGTACCTGTAGAACATTTTTTTTTAGTGTCGCAAATCTTTCTGAGTGTCCCACGTAATAAGACGACGGGCTGGCTTTATTGCTAAGATATTTTTTTTGTGACCTAGCTAAGGGATCCGAGGTTTTCAGTATATTGCAATTTAGATATACCTACAAATCTATATTAACCCTCAAAATTTATCAGACGTGGAACGATCTTTATTTAGGTGTTTTATGCTCTGCCTGCCCCATTAGGGATCAAGGCGTGATTTTATGTGTTATATAGTTTTTTTTAAGCAAATTTTCTTTGTTATTGTCGTTTAGGAAGCAGTTTGTAACACATCGTTGGCTTCAGAAGCAAGATCCTACTACATGAAACAATTACAAACAACTCAAGAAACTTGAGATCCGCTTGAAGAGCACCCAGTTAGTTTAATTAAAAAACATTACTTGGAACAAATAATTACTATCTGATTTTTAGTGTACATACATATAATCACGCCTTTATCCCTAATAAAAAGGCAGAGCGTAAACGACCTGAACAAAGATCGTTTCGCCACGTCTGACAAAGTTTTGAAGTCTTTATATAAGAAAGATTTGTAGGTATATTGCTGTAGTGACAGGTTGTCAGCCTATCGCCTAAATTACAATACACTGAAACCTTCGGATCCCTTAGCTGGTTTTTACAGCATGCCCGGGAGGTAATGCAGCTCGCACATTCTATGTTTTTCTTTCGCTCCCGCATCAGCATGGAAGAATTTGATTTTTAGTTTCCTTCATTTTTATCCTGTGCTGTAGGTACTGTTGCTGTCATTTCCTTCGTCTAGTTCTGATTGTCCTAAAAAAAAATGGTTTTTCCATACAAAAAATAAATTTGGTTTTTCCATACACACTGTCTGATCGACGTGAACATTTTTTATGAAAAGGCAAATTTAATTTTGCACTTCTTGAAAGAATTTTCTGGTGAAGTTGTTCAGTGTCGTTGACTGAGCAACCCCTATCAGCTTGCAGGACGCTGTCCCTTACACCCCGTATACATCGACATACATACATACATAAAATCACGCCTTTATCCCTTGCTGGGTAGGCAGAGCGTTAAACGCCTAGTAAAAGGCGCTTTCGCCACGTCTGACAAAAATTGAGGGCAATTTTAGATTGAACTGTGTATTGCTATAGTGACAGGTTGTCAGCCCATCGCCTAAATTACAATACACTGTAACCCTCGCGTCCCTTTTGCTGACTTCTACAGCATGCCCGGGAGGAAGGACAGCTGGAACATTCAATGTTTTTCTATCTCTCCCAGTCTAGCATGGAAGAACACATCGAAGAATACATCGACTTGTATTTATAATCTGTGAATTGTTGTTTAATGAAAGCGGGCTCCGGGCAGTGAAATGATCAAAGAGACTCATTAATTAAGCACTTCTCAGTGGAATGCAAAAGTTTGCAGCGAGGAGTCGGGATGAAGACATTGCTGTCCGATGGTATTAAGTTTGAAGTTAGAAGAAGTTGCCGCTAGGAAATAAGATTGCCTGTCTGTTATACTATGTTTATAGAAAGCACAGACCGTCTTATTGGTATATAACATATAATCACGCCTATGTAATGGCGAAGGCAGAGCGTAAACGACCTAAATAAATATCGTTCCGCCACGTTTGACAAGGTTATGAGGGTTATTTAAAATGGATTTGTAGGTAAATAAAAGATCAATAAAATTAAAATGTTCACTAAGAAAATAGATAGATCTTATTGATTAAATGTGGCTCTGCCTACCCCGTAAAAGTTATGTTCGTTTCGTTGATGTCATTTGTAATTTATATGGGTCCCGTAGAAGCCTGAAGTAAAGATCTATTCAATTTTATTTTGAATTTTGTGTGTAAAGATTTTAAAAAGTAGTACATACATACATACATATAATCACGCCTTTATCCCTAATGGGGTAGGCAGAGCGTAAACTACCTAAACAAAGGTCGTTTCGCCACGTCTGACAAATATTTGAAGGTTATTTAAGTTCAATTTGTAGGTATATTGCTGTAGTGACGTAAATTGCAATATACTGAAACCCTCGGATCCCTTAGCTGGTTTTCACAGCATACCCGGGAGGAAATGCAGCTGGCACATTCTACGTTTTTCTTTCGCTCCCAGTCCAGCATGGAAGTAAAAAGTAGTAGCTTCTAAACATCAGACAAAGCTATAATGAGCACAGCTGTTGCACTGCCACGTTCTGTATTCTCCAGCAGCTCCGAGCCCCGCACCTATTTGTGGACGTGCCAAGCCTGTTAATACAATAAGTAAAGCAGTAACTGTCACTCGAATGTCATTAATATCTACATCATGTGCCGTGGAGTGAGGTCGCAGCTGATACAAGTAAACAAAGGATTAGATGCGGTTGACAACTGTGTTGTGTACAATGAAGAAACCAAGCTAAGGTCAGAATTACATGACTCTAAGGTAACTGAAAAAAATAAGCAATAGCCTAGTGTTCAGTCGTTTTCAGGTCTGTAAACAATCTTTGAATTGACGACAGCCCGACGCCTTGAGATAAATGCAATGGGCTTAATTCTAGATTTGCCATCTAAAACTAAAATACATACATACATACATACATATAATCACGCCTTTATCGATAATGGGGTAGGCAGAACGTACACGACCTAAACAAAGGTCGTTCCGTCACGTCTGACAAAGTTATGAGGGCCATTTAAGATAGATTTGTAGGTACATTCCTGTAGTGACAGGTTGTCAGCCCATCGCCTAAATTCCAATATACTGAAACCCTCGGATCCCTTAGCTGGTTTTTACAGCATGCCCGGGTGGAAATGCAGCTGGCGCATTCTATGTTTTTCTTTCGCTCCCAGTCCAGCATGGAAGAATCTTTCGCTCCCAGTCCAGCATGGAGGAAAAAACGAAAATTAAAGTCTATTTGTCACTTTCAGACTAAAAACATTGGAAATGGACCAGAGATCTATTCTCTCCGGTTTTGATTTATAGCCGGTGGTTTTTTGGTTATCATTTTTATCCGCCGTCCTATGATATGGCGGATAAAATTGATAGAAATACTGGGGAAACGTGCAAGAGCGCGTCAAAATCTAGTGGACAAAGTATAGAACCAGATAGTATAAATCGCCTGCCCTTTTTAAATTTTATTATTGTGAAAGTGACAGATATATTTTGATTTTAGTTTTAGCCGGTGGTATTTAGAATCGGGCCTATTATGTATTTGTTTCAACATTAATTTAGCCTCACAAATCACAAATTATCTATCGTTGTGTGTTTTATATTCTGAGAGCATGAAACAAATATAATTTTACTTTGTTTTAGTAAAGTGCTTTAATGAACCGTTTAATCAAAATCTACTTGACCCACATTCTATAAATAGAACCAAGCAAACAAAATGTATTTTAACCTGAACAAGTTTTGATGAAAATAAACCAACTTTTGTACACAAATGGATCGTTACTAAACAAATTACATCTCATTTAAAATTATTTCAAGAACACAATCTAAATTATAAGTAGGAAGGTAGTTACAGCAACAAGTTTGCCCAAATAAGTTTGGAGGCTAAATCTATTAAATTATGTATGAGTTTTATATGACTTTTCCGCGTAGGGGGCCGGCCGGCCGGCTCGTTGGTGCTTTAATACGGTTTTTTATTAATATTTAAACTGGTGTTACGCATATTTTGGGCTATCGGGCCTACGTATATTTAAGTTATCCTTTGAATAAGATAGAGGTTGGTTTTTAAAATGAACTTTTTTATCTTAATTACATCTACTTATCGGCTAGAGCCCGATGGTGTAGTGGATAGGGCCGCTGCCTCCTGAGCGGGAGGTCGTGGTTCGAACCCCACCACGTACCAATGTGTTTTTCGGTTTTCGAATTTCATATGTACGTTTATTCGGTGCTTTTTCCGTGCTTCGGAAGGCACGTTAAGCCGTTGGTCCCGGTTAATATCGTTTAATACCGTAGATATTAGTCGGTAAGCCATATCAGAGGCCAGTGCTAAGCATTGGCGGCTTGAAAACTCTGACCTAATCTAGGATTGGGTCTGGTTTCCCTTCTGGGTTGCGGAGGTCAGATGGCAGTCGCTCTGTGTAAAAACCAGTACCCTCGTTCAATCCCCTAGATTAGGAAGCCGACCCCGTGAGATACGGGATAAGGCTAGGGAGATGATGATCTACTTATCGGCTATTGTTATATCTTCCATGCTGGACTGGGAGCGAGAGAAAAACATAGAATGTGCCATTTCCTCTCGTGCATGCTGTAAAAACCAGCTAAGGGATCCGAGGGCAGTATTTTGCATTTTAGGCCATAGGCTGACAGCCTGTCACTATAGCAATATACCTATAATATCTTAAATAACCCTCAAAACTTTGTCAGACGTGGCGAAACGACCTTTATTTAGGTCGTTTACGCTCTGCCTACCTCTTTTAGGGATAAAGGCGTGATTATATGTATGTATGTTATAAAAGCTAGGAGAGGGGCATTAGAGGCGTGTTGACTGGGTGGCTAAAAACATTCAAATCTTTTATAAACATTATCATTATAAATAAATAAAACTGATGGCTAAAGTATTATGCAAATGCCAAAGACTGGAACTGTATGAAACGAGAGCCTTTTTAGAATAAGTATCCACGTCACATGGGTCGGTAAATAAGTTACTGCTTTACCGTATATTATGGGAAATGTAACAAAATGGTAACAATGGCTCTACCTGCTGCCTCCAAACAAATAACACAAAAACCCCATTCTATTTCAGTCCATAACTTTCTGGAACATACGAGCTTTTTGTCATATAAATAACCAGTGGCCCCTTTTCCTAATTTCCCCCTACATTTGTCCCATGACAAAGGGAAAATAAATAAAACACTTTGTATGGGGCCTTCGATGTATAAATTGTATGGGAGGTTTCCCGATCACCGCTCGTTTCTATGTTAATGTGGCTTTTTATGGCTTTTTTTGAAATCTCTCTAATACTTGGCGCCCACGCTGATTTTCCATAGATTTAAAATATAATAACAATAGGCTCGATTCTAGATACCACTGGCTAAAACTAAAATCTATCTGTCACTTTCAAGTAGGGAAAAAAAGTAGGGATAGAGAATTCAGGCAGTGCTTTAGCGTATGCTTTGTAAGTCCCCTGTACGTCCCGTTGTTTCGGTCTGACAGGGTCCTGATGATCTAGAGGTCGGTAGGACCATGGGAGGAGGTGGCAGAGTGTCACTTTCAAAAAAATAAAATTGAAAAAGGCTAGGCGATTTATCATCATCATAGGCCTTTACGTCTATGTCAGACGATTTAATCAGACTGGGATACATCTTTTCAGATGGCTGTATAAGCCAATACGTGAGCGGCAGATTTTACCACACACAAGACAGGGAAACGTTCCGCTGTTGTTATTATTTTTGATTTATACTCTATGGTTTTTTCACTTTGTCCACTAGATTTTGACCCGCATTTACACGATTCCCCAGTATTTCTGTCAATGTTATCCGCCATATCCTATGATACATAAATATAATCACGCCTTTATCCCTAAAGGGGTAAGCAGACCAAAAACTACCTAAACAAAGGTCGTTCCGCCACGTCTGACAAAGTTAAAGTTATATCCTATGTGGCGGATAAAAATGACGGATAACACATAAAACCACGGACTATAAATCAAAAACCGGAGAGAATAGATTTTCTGTCCTTTTCCAATGATTTTAGTCTGAAAGTGACAAATGGATTTTTGAATTTTAGTTTTAGCTGGAAAATCTAGAATCGAGCCCATTGTATGAAATTATTAATTCAAAATATACCCATAAAGATGTTTGACATGATTGTTTATGGTGTCTTGATAAATGACCCGTGTTGAAAACTAGTTCCAACCGGATTGTATAATGTTTACATTATTATTAAAGATACTGGTTATTTAAATAAGACCTTAGATCCATATTTATATCAAACGCGATAAAATAATATTCTGAGCAAAACAATTAAATTAATTATTCAATGCTGTTGTTGTTTTATTAATTCTAGCGTTTTGTTCGTTTTAATTTAATATTCATTAACATTTGAACTTGTAGCAAATTAGGAAACGAAATTACACCTCTATAATCTTAATTAGGGGCAACAGAAACTCAAACAAAACTTAATTCTATGCTGGCCTGGGAGCGATAGAAAAACATAAAATGTGCCAGCTCCTTCCTAGCTGGCATGCTGTAAAAACTAGTTAAGGGAACCGAGGATTTCAGTATATTGTATTATTGTAGGCGATGGGTTGAAATGAAATGAAAATGAAATGAAAAATACGTTTATTTGATTTTAGAACCACATTACATAATTTGTTACATCTGCCAAACTTATTTAAAGTTTGTCGGCAGCAATAAATACTCCTATTTAATTAGGCTCTAAACTACACACAACAAGTGATAACCTGTCACTTGTATCTTAAATAACCCTTAAAGCTTTATCAGACGTGGTGGAACGATCTTTGTTTAGGTCGTTTACGCTCTGTATACCCCATAAGGGATAAGGGCGTGATTACATGTATGTATGTAGAAATTCAAACAAGCACATTTCATTCTATGCATATGTAGGTAGAGTGAGCTCCTTAAAAGCTTTATCATTTAATTTTATTTCAATTTTCCGTGGGTTTCCTATTGACTCTAGCCTACAAAGGTCACTCAGAAACCTTAAAGGCATTTACCTTGTGGCAACTGTTCAAGTGTATAAGTTCTCTGACTCTATCTTTATTCAAAACCCTTTCACATCGTATCTACATCACTGAAACAAACAAAATCATTACCCCCAACCCCCCTCAATATATCTCGCTGCCAATCCCAACAATTCCAACTACCCCCAAATGCATAATATATGCACCGACGAAGAGAAATCTCATTCTTGCAAAGGGGCGGAATTATACAAATGAGTGCATAGAATGTTACGACTTCCGTTATTGCTTCATAAGGGATATCCGTAGATGGGCGGTATGGCATTAGGAGGCTTTGATGGAAAAACAAATGGAAATATACGGATAATTGAATGGGCAGAGGGTACCTACACACACATACACAAAATCATGCCTTCATCCCTAATGGGGTAGGCAGAGCGAAAACAATCTAAACAAAGGTCGTTGCGCCACGTTTGCCAAAGTTTTGAGGGTTATTTAACATAGACTTGTAAGTATATTGCTGTAGTGACAGGTTGTCAGCCAATCACCAAAATTACAATATACCTAAATCCTCGGATACATTAGCTGGTTTTTACAGCATGCCCGGCAGGAAATGCAACTGGCACATTCTCTGTTTTTCTCTCGCTCTCAGGCCAGCATGATTTTCATATTGGCCATCAGTATTGCAGAGGCAAATAACATCCTTTATACAAAGAAACCCCCTTCATCCGAATATACAGGGTGTTTGCTTTATTTGCGTAATTAAACGCAAAGCTCGAGAGCCAAGTTACAAGTCACGTCGGACTGCCGAGTCATGGCTAAATATCACTCGCTCCGGAGGGTAGCGGGTTGCGTTCCAGGGGGCGTTATTCTGTTCAGTCGGTGGGCTCGATTCTAGATTTGCAAAAAATTAAAATCTATTTGTTGCATTCAGACAAAACACATTGGAAAAGGACAGGAGATCTATTTTTAGTCGGTTTTGTGCGTTACCTGTAATTTTTATTCGCCGTCATATGATATGGCGGATAAAATTGTGCAGAAATACTGGGGAATCGTGTAAAAGTGCGTAAAAATCTAGTGGACCAAGCGTAAAACCATAGAGTATTAATCACCTATCCCTTTTCAATTTCATTATTTTGAAAGTGACCGATAAATTTTAGTTTCAGTTTTAGCCGGTGGTATCTAGAATCGGGCCCAGTGTTTGCGTTTCTTTGTATGACTGGGTATTTACCTGAACTACCAAATTGACATAATATGAAAAGTGTAAGGGGACTATCAGGGTTCATCGGATCGTATGTCGACTCTAAAACCCACTCGATGAAAAGAAGACAAGACTGGCACATGAATTAATAAACAAACATACTACCACGCTTCAATCTTCCTAAACAAAGGTCGTACCGCCTCGTCTGACAAGTTTTGACGGTTTTAGTATAGATCTGTCTTTATATTGCTGTAGTGACAGGTTGTCAGCTCATCGCCTATATTACAATATACTGAAACCCTCGAATCCCTTAGCTGATTTTTACAGCATGCCCGGGAGGAGATGCAGCTGGCACATTCTATGTTTTTCTATCGCTCGCAGTCCAGCATGGAAGAAACAGTCCAATCCAAATAGGTATAATGCGATTCTCTGCCAAAGAAGTTGCTGAGAATATTTTGAGTTCCATATCTTTGCATCTCTCTTAATCCCTCAAACGTGGAACACAGAGCCACGCATCACATGTGACGTCACGCGCTGATCCGCCGAACTGGGTCAAGGAAGCAGCTCCCAGCTCCAGCCTGCGGATTAGCTCCAAGCCTCCAATTATGCACGAGTACGCACTGTAGGCGTGAATATTCCAGATATGGGCTACTGAAACAACTCGGTATAACAGCTGGTACAAGTGATAGAAGTATGGCGCTACATTTCTTGCTCTGGTTTTTCTTTTCTCTGATTTGTTACTGGTTCACTGCGAACTCACCCAAAAGTGTCAAAATAATAGAATTCACAAACACCGAAATAAGTAAGGCTCGTATTTTTGAAGCGATCTTACACTTGAGATCAATATTAAGTATGGTTTGATAGGCCAGTTTGTACTGAAATGACATTTCTGATACGCACTCAAACTCGCTGTCACTCTTGAGAGCTGATTACAAATACGTGCTTTGCTTGGCGCTGGTGTGAGAGTGGTCGTAAACTTACCTAAAATAAACTGTGATATTTGAGAGCTTTTAGCTCTCAATCGCTAGAGATTGTTAGGACAAAAAATGGTGGGTAAATCTCTAGTACTTGTATCAACTTGTATGTCAAGGACAAGTCTTAGTTAGGTATTAAATTGTCGGTCCTAGCCGCTGTCTCTGATTATGGTCGTCAAACAGAACACATCTCAGATTTTCAAACACTCACGGTTATCGACATTGTAATTATTAAAAACGGGAAATTTACCATCGTTTTCCATTTTTGTATGATTGTCCGAACACCGAACAATTTCCTCAGTCGCTCCGTGATCATAACACATGAAACTGCGTTGAAATATCGGACGTTCATACAAAAATGGAAAACCACGGTAAATTTCCCAATTTTAATCATTATATTATAACACATCTCAGCTGCAGCTAAAAAGTAAATCAGATTTATCTCCCATGGCTTGCACCACGCCCCACCGCAACCAAACTTTAGGAATCATCATAATTTGTGGTGCGATGTTACCACGTACCGACTGCGAGTTGAAGTTCGTGTTGCTCGTGTTGGAGCCACGTGGGTGGAATTACATATTGGAGAGAATGTACAGATTATACCAACGTACGTATGGTTCCTAATACCATTTACGAGCATAACTTGGCATGGTTATGAGGGTCTTACTGCTTCATTTGTAAACTGCCTATGAGTGTGTGTAAGGGACAACGTCCCTCAAACTGATAGGGGTTGCTCAGTCAACGAAACTGATCAACTGTCACCAGAACATTCTTTCAGGAGAAGAAAAAAACCACCTTGATCAGATAATTTGTATGGAATATCTAAAAAACAACACTTTCTGAAAAAAAAGTCCTGCTTGTCTATCAGTTTGCGGGACGCTGTCCCTTACACCCCGTATAGGTATCATAGGTTCTTATCGATACATTTTCGAGGTCAGGTCTGCCTACCTTTCTTATACAATATTCATACATATAATCACGCCTTTATCCCTTATAGGGTAGGCAGAGCGTTAACGACCTAAACAATCACTCGTTCCGCCACTTCTGACCAAGTTTTGAGGATTATTTAGGAGGTTGTTAGCCCATCGCCTAAATTACAATATACTGAAACCCTCGGATCCCTTAGCTGTTTTTAACAGCATGCCCGGGAGGAAATGCAGCTGGCACATTGTTCGTTTTTCTTTCGCTCCCAGGCCAGCATGGAAGAATACAAAATTATACAAAGAAAGCATCCCAAATTAGTGCAATGTTTCCTGAGCCCTTGTTACTTCATTTAGAACAATAGCTAAAGGCAGTTTTGAGTCGAACCCCCTGTTCGTTTATTTAGAGAAGAAAATATTTCAAAACAACCCCACAAAGTTGCCTTCCGTGAATCTAATTCACAATACCAGGTGTAAGGGACAGCGTCCCGCAAACTGATAGGGGTTGCTCAGTCAATGATACTGAACAACTTCCATCAGGTCTTTTTGGCTTGAAATTGGCTTTTCTACAAAATGTGTACCTCGATTAGACAATTTGTATTATTATTATTTATTTCACATAAAAAAGATTCTACAGACATCAAATTTACCAAACTTTCTTAGTACCAATAAACCTTAAAAAGGTTTTTAAGCCAATTGTTTGTTCACTTCCTGACTGTGTCATTGACTGAGCGACCCCTATCAGTTTGCGGGTCGCTATCCCTTACATACATACATATAATCACGCCTTTATCCCTAATGGGGTAGGCAGAGCGTAAACGACCTAAACAGAGGTTGTTCCGCCACGTCTGACAAAGTTTTGAGGGTTATTTAAGATAGATTTGTAGGTCGCTGTCCCTTACACCCGGTATTTGGAGTTTGGACCGCAGGTATAAAGCCCATTACTTGGAAAGTTTGTTCATTTAGTTGTCTTACAAGTTGCAAAGCATCTCTCTGTCTCTCTGTCAGTACCGACTCAGTCCCCTTGCCTCCTTTTTTAAGCTACCCTATGCTTTGTGTAGCCCTTCTCAATAAATAGTAAAATCATAATATAACGAACTAAAGTCCAGGTTATTGATGAATTTTTGATATTTTGTTAAATTTTACACTAGTTTAAGTTACTTTAACACTAAACTATAAACAAGTATTATTCTAATGAAAACTGATCGGCTTACTTGTTTGTATTTAAAGGAGGGTTAGCCCTCGTCGTTTCGATCCTATACGAGGATCTTCATCAGGAGAGAAGAAAGTCACTCTCCACCGCCCGCCAAGTGCAACCTTCAACTGGAAACGTCGACGGCTAACCCTCCTTTCAATACAAACAAGTAAGCCGATCAGTTTTCACTTCTTCTGTCGAGTGGGTATCGAGTCTATCGACCCGAAGAACCCTGGTGTCAGAGTTTTTAAACCGCCTAGTAGCACAACTATCAGGCCTCTGACATGGTTTGAGTAACGACCACTATCAAAGACAGCGACCGGGACCGACGGCTTAACGTGCCCTCCGAAGCACGAAATCTTTTTCTTTTTCGGACAATCAGGTGATTCAGCCTGCAATGCCCTAACCAAACTGGGGAAAAATTCACAAAGTGATAAATTCTCAAATATCGACTTTGTGTTTCTCCCCTGGGAATCGAACCCAGGACCTCCGGATCAGGAGTCCATGGCACTAGCCACTAGACCACGGAGGCAGTTAGTTTTCACAAGGAATAATACTTGTTCATCGTTTAGTGTTAAAATAACTTAAACTTGTGTCAATTAAAAAAAAAACACCAAAACCTGGACTATAATCTTTGGTTAGTTTTTCTTTTCACTCTAGTTTAAACAATTGCTGATCATCATGAGCAATTCCAACTAAGCTTTCTATACACTGGCGTTAGCACGCACACGCACACATACGCAATACTTCAAGCTACCTATGAGCCGCTAGATTTCAGTGGAAAGCTGCGATTGCAATGCAATCCTTATGTGAGATCATTCAAATGCATTATTTTATCCATAGTGGTATGGTGCAGTGGATAGGCCTGCTGCCTCCTGAGTGGGGTCGTGGTTCAAATCCTACCACTTACCAATGTGTTTTTCGATATTCGATTTTCATATGTGCGTTTATTCTGCGCTTTTCCCGTGCTTCGGAAGGCACGTTAAGCCGTTGGTCCCGGTTAATATCGCTTAATACCGGAGGTATTAGTCGTTAAACCATATCAGAGGCCAGTGCATTGGTGGTTTTAAAAATTGGACCTAATGTAGGACTAGGTCTGGTTTACCTTCTGGGTTGCGGAGGTCAGATGGCAGTCGCTCTGTGTAAAAACCAGTACCCTCGTACAATCACGTAAATTAGGTAGCCGTACCCAAAAGATACGGGATAAGGCTATTGAGATGAAAATGTAAACCCGTTCCCGCATATATTTTTTTTGTTAGTTTACTTTCTTACTGCTGACGGCGCCACTAAGCGTTGCGTACCCGGAATCCCGACGATACTAAATTACTTTTTTCCTCCTCAACTTGGCCATCGCAAAGTTAAATTCTGTTTGCGCACCCTTTACCGCTAAATGAATTCCGCGGGACTTCATAACTTGCGTAGATTAATTAAAAGTTATTCGGGCCAGCATGGGCCCTGGCCGCCATTGCCGCCATTGGGTTCAATTCTAGATACCACCGGCTATAACTTAAATTAAAATCTATCTGTCACTTTTAAAATAATACATTGTAAAAGGACAGGTGACTTATACTAATTAATTATCTTCTTTATTGCTTTAAAAATTAAAAATACCGTTCAACTTTAAAATTAAGACAACAGGCGAGCTTATCTCTATAAGATATCTGTTCCAGCCAACCTAATGGGGATAAAAATCTGAAATCCACTGGAACAGAAACTGTACTCTATAGTTACACTTTGTCCGCTTCATTTTGACGCGCTTTTGCACGTTTATTTAGTAGTATTTCTGTAAATTTTATCTGCCATATCATATGACGGCGGATAAAAATTACAGATAACGCTTCAAACCACCGACTGTAAATCAAAAACCGATCTCCTGTCCTTTTCCAATGTTTTTAATTTAAAAGTGACAAATATATTTTAGTTTTAGCCGGCAAATCTAGAATTGAGCCCATAATGGACGGTGATCATTTTATCGATATTGTTAGACCGAGTTGGTTTTGTTTCGAGTTTCGTGAACTCGAATTTATTCGCCGATACTATTCAGAAGTGAAGCTTTTTGTACTTTCGTGCTTGGCTATGCGAGCAATAAAATCATAAAATGTACCATCTGCTTTTCTTCCCAGGTGTATTGTAAAAGTTATTTAAAATAGATTTGTAGGTATATTGCTGTAGTGACAAGTTGTCAGCCTATCGTTTAAATTGCAATATATAGAAATCCTCGGTTCCCTTAGCTGGACCCTTTTCTCTCGCTAACAATCCAGCATAGTCCCATCAAACAGTAAGTAAACACCTCAGCTATGAAACAGCTGTACTTACTGGAGTTATTGTTTACTGTAACACTTAGAAACTTTCCTGAAACTGAATGGAGTTTACCACAGTAAAGCTAGCAATAATTAGCTATATATAGCTAATAATAATTCACGTTGAAATAAAAGTCAAAGTAAAGTTAGAAATAATGACACAGAAATAATTAAACATCTATCCATGATATTCATACAAAAAATTTAAAGTAAAGAATTAAAACAATTACTACCAGGTAATTCTTCCATGCTGGCCTGGGAGCGAGAGAAAATCATAGAATGCGCCAGCTGCATCTCCTCCCAAGCATGCTGTAAAAACCAGCTAGGCAATCCGAGGGTTTCAGTATATTGTAATTTAGGGGATGGGCTGACAACCTGTCACTATAGCAATACACATTACAATCTAAAACTGCCCTCAATTTATGTCAGACGTGGCGAAAGCGCCTTTTACGAGGCGTTTAACGCTCTGCCTTCCCCGTAAGGGATAAAGGCGTATGTATGTATGTACTACCAGGTGTAAGGGACAGCGTATAGTTGTTCAGATTCGTTGAACGAGCAACGCCTATCAGTTTGTGAGACGCTGTCCCTTACACCCCGTATTATACGTGAAAGAAGTTATTAAATTGTAGTGATTAAAAAAAACATACATACATACATATAATCACGCCTTTATCCCTAATAGGGTAGGCAGAGCGTACACGACCTAAACAAAGGTCGTTCCGCCACGTCTGACAAAGTTTTCAGGGGTGTTTAAGATAGATTTATAGGTATATTGCTGTAGTGACAGGTTGTCAGCCCGTCGCCTAAATTGCAATATACAGAAACCCTCGGATCCCTTAGCTGACTTTTACAGCATGCTCGGGAGGAAATGCAGCTGGCACATTCCAAGTTTTTCTCTCGCTCCCAGGCCAGCATGGAAGAAACATACATAAATACATATAATCATGTCTTTATCCCTAATAGGGTAGGCAGAGCGTACACGACCTAAACAAAGGTCGTTCCGCCACTTCTGACAAAGTTTTGAGGATTGTTTAATATAGATTTGTAGGTATATTGCTGTAGTGACAGGTTGTCAGCCTGTCGCCTAAATTGCAATATACAGAAACACTCGGATCCCTTAGCTGGTTTTTACAGCATGCCCGGGAGGAAACGCAGCTGGCACATTCTATGTTTTTCTCTCGCTCCCAGGCCATCATGGAAATAATAAAAAAAAATTGTCTCTATAGTATCTGTTTATCTATGTGCCACCCTGTATAAGTTTGCCCTTCTTAGGAACACGTGGTGCGAGCGCTCGTTACGGGATCATTTAACGACAAAACTGTTCTAAACTCCCTCCTGAACTTAAACCAGTGAATTGATTACAAATAGAACTGGCATTGATTTTCCATGCTGGACTGGGAACGAAAGGAAAACATAGAATGTGCCAGCTGCATTTCCTCCCGGGCATGCTGTAAAAACCTGATAAGAGATCCGAGGATTTCAGTATATTGCAATTTAGGCGACGGGCTGACAACCTGTCACTACAGCAATATACCTACAAAAATATCTTAAATAACCCTTAAAAACTTTGTCAGACGTGGCAGAACGATCTTTACTTGGGTCGTTTACGCTCTGCCTACCCCATTGAGATAAAGGCGTGATTATATGTATGTATGTAGAACTGGTATTCCTGGAGAAATTACTTTAGATGATGAATTACCACTTCTTCTGTCGTGAGGACAAAAGGTAATCTCAAAAGCAAAGAAGCATTTAACTTCATCATCATCATCTCCCTAGCCTTATCCCGTATCTCATGGGTCGGCTACCTAAGGAAAGAAGCATTTTACTTATGAACACTTAATTCTACTAAACCTGAATTAACCTATCCAAATTGAGAACAATATTTTTTATTTCTTCCATGCTAGACTGGAAGAAATAGAAAAACATTGAATGTTCCAGCTGCCCTTCCTCCCGGGCATGCTGTAGAAGTCAGCAAAAGGGATTCGAGGGTTACAGTGTATTGTAATGTAGGCGATGGGCTGACAACCTGTCACTACAGCAATACTAATAATTACAATCTAACATTTGCCCTCAATTTTTGTCAGACGTGGCGAAAGCGCCTGTTACGAGGCGTTTTACGCTCTGCCTACCCCGTAAGGGATAAAGGCGTGATTTTATGTATGTATGTATTTTTATTTAGTTAAAATAACATTGAAATGATTTGTACCATTGGCGCAGTATATAAGTTCCAAACATGAAAATTGTGCAGGGACTGAAATAGGCTTAGACTTTCCACCCACAACGCTTTATCTTTCATTGTGTAGAGATCTTGGTAGAGATAGAACTTGGTATAGAACTGCCTCCGTGGTCTAGTGGCTACTGCCATGGACTCCTGATCCGGAGGTCCTGGGTTCGATTCCCAGGGGGGAAACACAAAGTTGATATTTGAAAATTTATCACTTTGTGAATTTTTCCCCAGTTTGGTTAGGATATTGCAGGCTGAATCACCTGATTGTCCGAAAAATAAAAAGATTTCGTGCTTCGGAGGGCACGTTAAGCCGTCGATCCCGGTCGCTATCTTTGATAGTGGTCGTTACTCAAAACCATGTCAGAGGCCTGATAGTTGTGCTACTAGGCGGTTAAAAAACTCTGACACCAGGGTTCATCGGGTCGATAGACTCGATACCCACTCGACAGAAGAAGAAGAAGGTAGAGATAGTATTGCAACTTTTGTAAGCTATTCTTATCGCATGTCTATTCTATCAAACTTTTTACTTCTAATATTTTCAAAAGCTGTCGACCATTAGCGCCGTATTTTAAACGCGCATTCGTTTCAAATAAACATTCCTTTTTACGCACGATGTCGCTTGCAAGAGCCCATAGGTCGTAAACTACAAGTTACAACTTGAGAACTGAAAGTGTGATTCGAATGCAGTTGAAAAGGAACGTAGCTATACCGGGTGTAAGGGACAGCGTCCCGCAAACTGATAGGGATTGCTCAGTCAACGACACAGACTAACTTTCACCAGGTAATTCTCTTAGGAAAAAATGGCTTTTCCATACAAATTAGTTGATTTAGGTGGACATTTTGTATAAAAAATCCAAACATTTATTCGATTGCTGAAAGAATTTCCTGGTGACAGGTGTTCAGTGCTGTTGACTGAGCAACCCCTATCAGTTTGTAGGATGCTGTCCCTTTCACTCTGTATTGAGCTATGGAACAAAATTGGCAGTAGTATTAATTGCTGCGTCTGTTTCGACGGACGACACGAGTTCTCAAATGAAGACCACGCCACGCCTAGGCAAACCAAAGGCAAACGCAGTGTTGGCCTTCTTACTAAAAAGAAGAGCGGTGACCAGATAGAGCATTGAAGAATGGAAAAAACTGGACGCGAAGTGCTAAAGACTGAGCGAAGTGGCGCGCGTAGCAACACACAGCCGTCACTTAGGGCCGTATTTGTAATCAGCTCTCATGAGTAACAGCGAGTTTGAGTTCGTATCAGAAATGTCACTTCAGTACAAACTGGCCTGTCAAATCCATACTTAATATTGCTCTCAAGTTTGATATCGCTTCATAAATACGAGGCTTACTGCGCGCAAGTCAATGCTTTTTGCATTGCCTACAACACACATGCGTCACTCTATGCGCTACGCGCGCATTCTGGCAGAGGGATGCGCTTACGTAGAATTCCTCGCTACGCGCGCTTCCTGTTTTGCTGCACTTAGGAGGCCTATGTCTAGCATTAGCCTCCCTAATGGGGTAGGCAGAGCGTAATCGACTTAAACAAAGGGCGTTCCGCCACGTCTTACACGTTTTCAGGGTTTTTGTAGGTAAATTGTTCTTCCATGTTGGACTGCGAGAGATAGAAACACATAGCATGTTCCAGCTGCCCTTCTTTCTGGGTATGCGGCTATGCTGTAGTAGTCAGCAAAAGGGACTCGAGGGTCACAGTGTATTGTAATTTAGGCGATGGGCTGACAACCTGTCACTATAGCAATACACATTACAATCTTATACTGTCCTCAATTTCTGTCAGACGTGGCGAAAGCGCCTTCTACGAGGCATTTAACGCTCTAATTGCTGTAGTGTCAGGTTGTCAGCCTATCGCCTAAATTACAAAATACTGAAAGCCTCGGATCCCTTTTTACAGAATACCCGGGAGAAATGCAGCTGGCACTTTTTTTGATGTTTTTCTCTTGCTCCCAGTCCAGCATAGTTAGAATGACGTGCGGGTAGAATAACGTCTCCATTTAATACGATAACGCTTATAACTCCCCAGCTTTTGTCTAACTTAATGAGAACACATTACAGGAAGTTCTCGAGTTTGGTCCCAATCGGGACGATTAAACACGAGTTTCAAAGTCTCATATCGTATCTTGCTGCGGGCAGAACTGCCTACGTGGTCTCATCATCATCATCTCCCTAGCCTTATCCCGTGTGTCACGGGGTCGCCTATCTAAAACATACATACATATAATCACGCTTTTATCCCTAACGTGGTAGGCAGAGCATAATCGACCTAAAAATGGTCGTTCCGCCACGTATGACAAAGTGTTGAGGGTTACTTAAGATAGATTTGTAGGTATATTGCTGTAGTGACAGGTTGTCAGCCTATGCCCATTAACCTTAGCTTTTTTTTACAGCATGTCCGGGAGGAAATGCAGCTGGCACATTCTATGTTTTTTTCTCGCTCCCAGTCCAGCATGGAAGAAGCTATCTAATCTAGGGGATTAAAAGGGGGTACTGGTTTTTACCCAGAGCGACTCGCAATTGACCTACGCAACCCAATCTTAGATTATGCTACTACTGTCTGATGGTGTGATTTATAGGATCGTGGTTTGGAGGTTGTGGGATCGATTCCTACCACTGGCAGAATACGGGAAAGAAAACGTAACTATCGTCATAAAAAAAATACAAGTTATTCTATTATATCACCGCTTCTAATGCTCGTAATTATAAAGCGATCTCAAACTTGAGAGAAATATTATGTATGGATTTGACAGGTCAGTTTGTACTGAAATGACATTTCTGATACGAATTATGATCTTCACTCTCTGGAAGACCGCTCTTGTTCGCCCCATTCCAAAGATCGCTAATCCAGTTCTTCTGAAAGATCTACGTCCTATTAGCATTTTGCCTTATCTTTCTAAGATCATAGAGAAAATAGTTCATGAGCAAATGTCAAAATACTGTGAAATACAGAACATTCTTCCCGTATTACAATCCGGATTTCGTAAAGCGCACAGCACAACAACTGCTCTTCTTGATGTTGTTGATAACATTCTTACCTCGCGTGACTCTGGGGAAGCTACAATTCTCACCTTGCTTGACTATTCTCGCGCTTTTGACTGCATCAACATCCCGCTAATGCTTTCAAAACTCTCCTACTATGGCTTCGAGGCATCGACGGTTCAATGGTTTAGTAGTTATCTTCGTGATCGTTCTCAGCAGGTGGTGATGTGTGGTCCTGATGGTACAAATATTTATTCTCGCACTGGTCCAGTGATAAGATGAGTGCCAAAGGGTTCTATTTTGGGTCCTCTCTTATTCATCATTTACACGGCTGATGTCACAACCCATATACATAACTGTAAATATCATATCTATGCTGACGATATTCAGATATACCTGAATGTTGATCGTAGGACCGTTGATGAAGCAACTCGCTCTATTAATTGTGATCTTGACCGGATATCTGAGTGGTCAGCAAGGAATTGTTTGGAGCTTAACGCAAGTAAAACGAAGTTCATGGTTCTTGGCACGAAGGATCAAGTTCAAAATGTTTTAGACTGTGACCCTAGGATTGTCGTGAGAGGTGTAAGTGTCGAGCGTGTGGAGGAAACTCGAAACCTTGGCTTAATCATGGCTAGAGAACTGCGTTTCGAAAAGCATGTTCTCGAAGTAATGAAGAACTGTTTTTATAAACTTAAAATACTTTACCGCATACGTAATTTTATTACCGTTGACCTGCGAATTAGACTGTGTGACACCCTTGTCTTGTCCAAGCTCAATTACTGTTTGGCGGTTTTTGGACCATGCCTGCTCGCAAGATCGCAACGTGTTCTCCAAAGGGTTCAAAATGCATGCGCACGTTTCTGTTTTCCTGTACCGCCACGAGCTCACATCACTCCATTTCTGAACAAATCAAGAATCCTGAAAATGAAGGAAATGCAAAAAAAATATATTGCTAGCTTAATGTTCGATATTGTTAAAACTCATAATCCGATATATTTGTATAATAAACTTACCTGGCGACACTTAACGAACCGCAACCCCGCCAGAACCTGCACTGCACCACTTGCAACTCGCAAACATAAAACGGCTGCTTTCCGTGGTAGTTTTACGCATGCTTTTAGTAAATGTTGGAATGATATTCCACCTCCAATACGGAACATATCCACTAAATACACGTTTAAAGTTCATTTTAAGGCGCACTTACTGGAAAATCAACAACTTTCGTAAACTACCTCCACAATTTTTATTATTTTCTTTTTTTATTTTTTCTTCTAATATTTATTTTATGATCTTGCACGTTTTTTTATGTTTGTCTTTTTGTTAATAATTTATATTTTACCTTTTGAAAGGTATTTATTATCTGTTGTAATTACTAATTTGCTAAAAATCTGTACATATTCTACCAATATATAAAACACGCCATCTATAAACTGGTGTTAGCTGAAAAACAGCGTTGCAATGAGCTTTATGGTTTATTGCAACATTAAACTGAGCCAAAACCATTTCTTAGATATTAAGTAACTGTTAAGTTTTGTATTGTTTTTATGAAATTAATTATGGTTTGTTTTTATTATTATTTCATTGTTTTGTCTGCCTGTTTTCTTTGTTTGTATTTTGTTTGCTTATTTTCTAAGAATAAATATATTTCTATTCTATTCTATTCTTAACTCAATCTCGCTGTCACTTATGAGCAATGATTATAAATACGACCCCAGGTCTACTCTACTAGGGAACAAAGAACTTCCATGCTACACTGGGAAAAGACAAAGACTCATCTCATCTCCCTAGACCTTATCCCGTATCTCACGGGGTCGGCTTCCTAATCTCGGGAATTGAACGAGGCTGACCGGGAAAAGACAAAGACAAAAAAATAAAAGAATGAATCAACTGTTTCTCTTTACGAGGGTTCTGATGAACCACATACTGACGACCTGTCACTAAGGGCGCTTTTGCACCGGTCCGAATCTGTATCCGAATATTTTCTGAACCGAATTGGTCTTCCTAGTAAATGTATGATTAGATTAGATTAGATTAATTTATTTCACATTATCAATTTCACAATTACATTGCAATAATAATTAAAATGTCAAAGAATAATATGATCGTCAAAAAATATAGATTACACAATAAAAATAAATCAAAAATGTCAAAACAAAAATTACAATTATACAAATGGATTCTAACAGATGTCTGAATAATTTAAAATAAGTCAATTTGTAAAATCAAATTTAAAAACTTATTTTTATCACGATGTCAAAACTAAAATATAAATATAAATCAGTATATTATGTGAATATGTCAGATCAGTAAAAATAAAATAAATGAATGAAAATGTCAATTTAAACTAAAATTATAAGTACATAAAGTACAGATCAAATGTCAATATAATTATTAATATTTATTTTATTCCACAAATTGATAATATTCACTTACAGTATAATATTCTTTATCTAATAAAAAGTTTTTCAGTTGGCAATAAAACGTGTCGTCATTTGGTTCGACTTATTACGATTATTTACGACTTATTTACGACTTATGACAGATGCGCACCCATCTATATGTATCCGTTTTATATGGAAATTTCACGGACACAATTCGGATACGAACCGAATACGGAGCAGTACAAAACCGTATGATTATATGTACATACATACATATAATCACGCCTTTAACCCTTATGGGGTAGGCAGAGCGTAAACGACCTAAACTAAGGTCGTTCCGCCGCGTCTGACAAAATTTTGAGGGTTATTTAAGATAGATTTGTAAGTATATTGTTGTAGTGACAGGTTGTCAGCCCATCGCCTAAATTGCAATATACAGAAACCCCTTAGATCCCTTAGCTGGTTTCCACAGCATGCCCGGGAAGAAGAGCAGCTGGTACATTCTATGTTTTTCTCTCGCTCCCAGTCCAGCATCCGCCCTATGTACATACTTATAATATAATTAATTTTATCTGAAATATCCCTGAAACTTTGGCAAACGTTATGAATAGGGCTGTTATTGGCCTGGTATATCTGCCTTCTCCGTAAGGGGGAAGTGGGCTTGATTTTATGTATGAATAACAAGAAAAAGATGTTCTTCCATGCTGGACTGGGAGAGATAGAAAAACATAGAATGTTCCAGCTGCCCTTCCTCCCGGGCATGCTGTAGGAGACAGCAAAAGGGACTCGGGGGTTACAGTGTATTGTAATTTAGGCGACGGGCTGACAACCTGTCACTACACATTAGCAATACACATTACAATCTAAAATTGCCCTCAATTTTTGTCAGACGCGGCGAAAGCGCCTTTTACGAGGCGTTTAACGCTCTGCCTACCCCGTAAGGGATAAAGGCAAGAAAACTCATTTCCTGTAGCAATCGGAATTTCAAGCGAGACGGCCGCCAGTCCCAGGTCAAATTAAATCTACATCCAGCCTTGATCTAGTTCCAAACACCTTGAACCGGCCCTGGATTCAGATTCAGTATCAACGCATAGTTTTTATTATGCACTCCTCTGAGTACGTGCATGAATAGGATATGTCAAGGTTTATGAATATTGTAGCTAGATAATCCTGGAAAATACAAGAAACTTTATTTTCGAAAAGCAATTTCAGGACGAGATTACAATAGTTATAATTCTAAATAAGATTTCACATTATGCTTATTCACATTAGTGTTTTAATTTTAATATTTGGTTTGACCGTGTTTGGCTAAAGATAGAGTCCAAATGCGGGAAATACATACATACATACATATAATCACGCCTTTATCCCTAATGGGGTAGGCAGAGCACAAACGACCTAAACAAAGGTCGTTCCGCCACGTCTGACAAAGTGTTGAGGGTTATTTAAGATAGATTTGTAGGTATATTGCTGTAGTGACAGGTTGTCAGCCTATCGCCTAAATTGCAATATATACTAAAACCCTCGGATCCCTTAGCTGGTTTTACAGCATGCCCGGAAGGAAAGGCAGCTGGCACATTCTATCGCTCCCAGTCCAGCATGGAAGCAAGCATGCGGTCAAGTAAGTCAAGCATAGATGCGGGAATGAACGCTATAAATAGTCAGTACCTGAACTAAACCTGTACTACCTCTCTTTAAAGCACTATGATTCTAGAATGCTGGCGTGGGAGCGCGAGAAAAACATAGAATGTGCCAGCTGCATTTCCTCCCGGGCATGCTGTAAAAACCAGCTAAGGGATCCGAGGGTTTCAGTATATTGTAATTTAGGCGATGGGCTGACAACCTGTCACTACAGCAATATACTTACAAATCTATCTTAAATAACCCTCAAAACTTTGTCAGACGTGGCGGAACGACCTTTGTTTGGGTCGTTTACGCTCTGCCTACCCCATAAGGGTTAATTATATGTATGTATGTACATATAATCATACGGTTTTGTACTGCTCCGTATTCGGTTCGTATCCGAATTGTGTCCGTGAAATTTCCATATAAAACGGATACATATAGATGGGTGCGCATCTGTCATACATTTACTAGGAAGACCAATTCGGTTCAGAAAATATTCGGATACAGATTCGGACCGGTGCAAAAGCGCCCTTAGTGACAGGTCGTCAGTATGTGGTTCATCAGAACCCTCGTAAAGAGAAACAGTTGAATCATTCTATTATTTTTTGTCTAGTCTTTGTCGATGTGCAGTGTAGTAAAGACGAGAATCAGGAAAAGCCTGAAAATTATAGAATTTCGCAATATGAAAAACTGACCCTTTATGCACTCTATATCAGATTCGTACCCGATTTGGCCTTCCTAATAAATGTATGACAACTTATGCACCCATCCATATCCATTTAATATGTTTTTTCTAATACCAATTAGATACGAATCTAATATAGATGAGTGCACAATCCCCCTAAAGCGTTAAAAGACTGTATTTCTTTTTTAACAATTTGTTCACATTTTTTTCTTTACGTACTGGTAAAAATGTATTTTTTTTTTAATATTAAATACCATTTCTAAACATGTATTTTGTGCTATTTCGGCATCAATACGAAATAAATTTAGAAAAATCTTAACATCCGCATCCGCGGGTGAGACCTCGAAAATCCGCATCCGCAACATCAATGCTACATACCTGCATCACCTCCCCTGCCCTGTAATAGCTCATTTTTATTCAGTCAGTGAAGGTTTTTATAACAAAACCACCCTTCGGGAGAGCCATCCGGGTCGTATAGGACTTGCTGTAAACTTATTATGGGTCGTAAAAGGTCGTGTTTCTGCTGTTTCTTGGCACTTATACGACCTACGGTCCGTTTCATAAAAAGCTCAATTTTGATGTACATTGCATAAGGTACATACATATAATCACGCCTTTATTCCTAATGGGGTAGGCAGAGCGTAAACGATCTAAGCAAAGGTCGTTCCGCCACGTCTGACAAAGTGATAAATTGTCTATTATTATTTTTTCTTGTCCTGGGATTCGAGCCCAGGACCTCCGGATCATGAGTCCATGGCTATGATTACTAGGCCATGGAGGCAGTTAAAATGCAATGTACTTTGAATTATATTTCTAAACTGTAGTATTATGAATGAAAACAGAGTTCTTTAGTGGTCGCCTTGTGTATGCAGGTGCTGGTTATAGCCTATACATACAAACATATATTCACGCCTTCATCCCTAATGGGGTAGGCACAGCGTAAACGACGTAAACAAAGGTCGTCCCCCACGTCTGACAAAGTTTTGAGGGTTATTGAAGATAGATTTGTAGGTATATTGAGGTGAAAAATAACTGGTTATCCAAAATGTAAGTAATTCACATTCAGATCTAGTTAATAAATCTTTGTAAAACAGCAAATGTAAATAATAGATCATAGCCCACTGTACTAAGTTACTCGTGCTATAATAAATAGTATATAAAAGTACATACTATATTTATTAGTCATATAATGGTCATATATACCTACATGTTTTATCCACACGTGCTAGCTTATCTACTGTCTGCAATGGAGCGGACATAACAAACAATTAATATTTTATTGTATTAGCACAGAATATATAATAGTACTACATAGTACATATTAGATTACTTCCATGCTGGACTGGAAGCGATAAGAACATAAAATGTGCCAGCATCTTTTACATACATACATAAATCACGCCTTTGTCCCTTACGGGGTAGGCAGAGCGTTTAACGCCTCGTAAAAGGCGCTTTCGCCACGTCTGACAAAAATTGAGGGCTATTTTAGATTGTAATATGTATTGCTATAGTGACAGGTTGTCAGCCTATCGCCTAAATTACAAAACACTGTAACCCTCGAGTCCCTTTTGCTGACTTCAACAGCATGCCCGGGAGGAAGGGCAGCTGGAACATTCTATGTTTTTCTATCTCTCCCAGTCCAGCATGGAAGAAACATCATGAGCATCTTTTATTCTATAGCATCCGCAAAGTTAATGGAGACCGGAAGATTTAAACATTGCATTTCAGGCGTTGAGCTAAAAGCCATCAATGCAGTACTCAAAATCTAGGTCAAATGTTACCGACACTAACTTAAGCTCACCTGCCTGCTTTTCACATTCTTACATACGAGAAGAACATAACTTCCATGCTGGCCTGGGAGCTAGAGAAAAACATAGAATGTGCCAGCTGCATTTCCTCCCGGGTATGCTGTAAAAACCAGCTAAGGGATTCGAGGGATTCAGTATATTGCAATTTAGGCGATGGGCTGACAACCTGACACAACAGCAATATACCTACAAATATATCTCAAATAACCCTCAAAACTTTGTCAGACGTGGTGGAACGACCTTTGTTTAGGTCGTTTTCGCTCTGCCTACCCCATTAGGGATAAAAGCGTGATTATATGTATGTATTTAAGATTCTATGGAGAAATAGGAATGCTGGCGATATTGGAGCCATTCTTGTTTAAGCTGTTGTAAATTATCGTAGCTTCTATTGATCATTCAAAGGAGGCTTGTCTTTATACAATAACAACATTTTTAAAGCAAAATTCAGATAAAATCCAAGAATTATTTGATTGTTTTTTTTTTCTTTTTGTGCCATAACGCGGTTGGCGCATTGCCACTTCCAGCCACGGGAAACGAATCCCCTATTTATCCCAAACACTGACCTCTATATGTACACGTTCTTATATATATCAAGGAACATATATACTCCCCCCTCAAAACTTTGTCAGACGTCGCGGAACGACCTTTGTTTTGGTCATTAGGGATAAACGCGTGATTATATGTATGTATGTATGTAGAAGAACATAGCAAACTGCTTGAGTTGGATCAGTAATTTTAATTTATAGAATAGAAATAAAATCACTTTTCACTTTCACGCACTGCCTCCGATCTAATGGTCTGGTCTGAACCTGGTTAGGTTAGGGGGGAAACACAAAGTCGATATTTGGTAATTTATTGTGAGACAAGCGACCCGCCTTCGCGGCTTCACACGGATATTATCAGTGTTTCTCTATTATATTATGCATGTATTATACATATAAACCCTCCTCTTGAATCACTCTATCCATTAAAAGAAACCGCATCAAAATCCGTTGCGAAGTTTTAAAAATCTAAGCATACATAGGGATATAGGGACAGAGAAAGAGACTTTGTTTTATACTATGTAGTGATTTACGCCACTTTGATTAAGATATTACAGGCTGAATCACTTAATTTTTCTGGAAGAAAAAATATTCCGTGTTTTGGACGGGACGTTAAGCTGTCGTCCTAGTCGCTGTTTTTGATAATGGTCGTTACATAAACCATGCCAGAGGCCAATTAGCTGTGCTATAAGGTGGCTTGAAAGCTGACTCCAGGGGATGCAGTCCATCGATTCGATACCCACTCGACAAGATGAAGAACTTTCACGCAAAAGTGTCCAGTCATTTAAGCATCAGATAAGATCTTCCATGCTGGACTGGGAGCGATAGAAAAACATAGGATGTGCCAGCTGCGTCTCCTCCCGGGTATGCTGTAAAACTCATCTAAGGGATTCGAGGGTTTCAGTGTATTGTAATTTAGGCGATGGGCTGACAACCTGTCACTACAGCAATACACAAATCTATCTAAAATTACCCTAAATACTTGTCAAACGTGGTGCAACGACCTTTGTTTGGGTCATTGACGCTCTGCCTACCCCATTATTGATAAAAGCGTGATTGTATGTATATATTTAAGCACATTATGTACAACACATGAATATAGATATCAACAAGGAAACGCTGTGGCCTCAATCCAGACGAAATCGTGAATTGTTTACATACACGCAACACTCAAAAATATCCCCTAAGCTCATGCTAATTGGATCTATAATACCAAACAGGATTCACATGTTTGATTTCCATACAAATATAACCATTATCTCCTGTGCATAAAAGTTAAATTTACATTTTTATTGGCAGATCCCATTTGACTGCTTCTGTACACGTGTTCGTTGTATCAAGTTATAGTTACAGCTATGGTTTGCCATTTTGATCTCTATTCTTCGGTGTTAAGGATAGGTGAGCAGCAGGTGTGGAATGGTGGTTTATTTTTTCAAGGTCAGTAGATATCATTATCAGCTAATGTTTACGCTAAGCAGATGTCATTCCGAGGTATAACAACCATATTGATAAAGCATGCATTTATTTTCGGCATGTTTTCTTCCATGCTGGACAGGGAGCGAAAGAAAATCACAGTGTGCCAGCTGCATTTCCTCCCGGGCATGCTGTAAAAAACAGCTAAGGGATCCGAGGGTTTCAGTATATTGCAACCTGTCACTACAGCAATATACCTAAAAATCTATCTTAAATAACCCTCAAAACTTTGTCAGACGTGGCGGAACGACCTTTGTTTAGGTCCTTTACGCTCTGCCTACCCCATTAGGCATAAAGGCGTGATTATACGTATGTATGTATGCATTCATTTGATGCAAGACAGTACAGCAGCCGGTATTGTTGCACTTTTAGCACCGCCCTGGGTCACGTGTAGGGTTTTTAAGGTAGTTCCTACGGACGTGGAGTAATATAAACCTGTAACGACCACTATTAAAAACAGTTCCACTACGTCTGACGAAGCTTTGAGGGTTATTTAAGATAGATTTGTAGGTATATTGCTGTAGTGACAGGTTGTCAGTAAATTCTGTAAATTAAAATAAACTAAAACCCTCGGATCACTTAGTTGGTTTATGCAGCATGCCCGGGAGGAAATGCAGCTGGCAAATTCTATGTATTCCTCTCGCTCCCAGGCCAGCATGGATGAAATGAATGCCGTACGATAAATAATTAAACTGACTCATTGGTTATACTTCGATTTATTATCTGTGGTAAACCCTTCCAAGAATGACATTTGGATAAACCTTTGGAATCACTGACCTCTATATATACAAGGTGGCGCAAAAGAAGTCATCCGATGTTGTTTGGCTCTCATTTTTTTTCTAAATGAAAAACTTCGAATCTGTTTTTTGATTATATTTATTTGCACCTTTAGAATTTTACTGGTCAAGTCGAGAAGATGATATCGGCCAAATGGGCGCCGTTACAATTGATTGCCATACGGGCTCGTTTTATGGCATTTTTCATCACTTCGGCGAGAACTTCGGGCGACAGATTCTCGCACTCGTGTCGAATGTTGTCTTTGAGGGCTTCCAAGGTCTCAGGCTTGTTGACGTAAACACGAGACTTCAAAAAACCCCATAAAAAGAAGTCCGGGACCGTTAAATCGGGCGATCTGGCCGGCCAGTGCAAATCGCCAAAACGAGAGATTAGGCGACCCGGAAATGCCGCCTTCAGAATGTCGGTTGTGGCTCGTGCAGTGTGCGCCGTTGCCCCGTCCTGTTGGAACCACATGTCCTCCAGTCCCAATTCGTCCAATTGCGGCAGAAAAAATTCGGTCAACATGGCCCTATAGCGCGCACCGTCCACTGTTGTCGTTTGACCCGCGGCGTTCTCGAAAAAAAATGGCCCGATGACTCCTCCAGCGTGAACAGCGCACCACGCAGTCACTTTGAGCGGGTGTAACGGCTCCTCGTGCATCACTCGTGGATTCTCGGTGCCCCAGAAGCGATAATTTTGCCGATTCACGTAACCGCTGAGGTGGAAATGAGCCTCATCGCTCATGATGATTTTGGTCGAAAAATTGTCCAATTCTTCCTCGAGATTGAGGATGGCTTGGGCGTAGGTTACGCGCGTTTGGCGGTCGGCAGGCAGCAGCTGATGCACGGTCTGGACTTTGTAAGGAAACATCTTCAAGTCTCGCACCAAAATTCGCTGCAAGGACCGCCGGCTGAGGCCCAATTGCGTGGCACGTCGTCTGGTCGATGTTTCGGGGCTCACTTCAACGTCCTCGGCTACAGCGGCGATATTCTCGGCAGAACGGGCGCTCCGGGGCCGGCCACTCTTAGCAACGTCTCGTGTGGTCCCATACTCTTCAAGGTTGGTGGCTAAACGTCGCAGTGTTTGCGCAGTCGGTGTCGGACGGCCGGGGAATCGGCGACGGAATTCGCGCTGCGCCAACACCACAGACGAATTGTTACTCAAAAAAATAGACACGATTTTTCCGCGTTCTTGGGGAGTGTATCGCTCCATGGCTTGTTCACTTGTATTCTGCATCTGTCTAGTCCACAAATGTCAAAACAGATTTGACATTGGCGGCCATTTGCAAAAATGAGAGCATCTTCCAATAGGGTGATTTCTTTTGCGCCACCTTGTACATATATACCCGCCTAGGGAGTATATATGTTCATATAGAGGTCAGTGTACATATGTATAGAGGTCAGTGTTTGGGATAAATAGGAGATTCGTTTCCCGTGGTTGGAAGTGGCAATGCGCCAACCGCGTTATGACAAAAAAAGAAAAAAAAAACGGTCAAATACTTTCTTGGATTTTATCTGAATTTTGCTTTAAAAATGTTGTTATTGTATAAAGACAAGCCTCCTTTGAATGATCAATAGAAGATCCGATAATTTACAACAGCTTTAACAAGAATGGCTCCAATATCGCCTCCAGTAAGTTTTTTCTAGCATTCCTATTTCTCCATAGAATATTACACACATATAATCACGCTTTTATCCCTATGGGGTAGACAGAGCCTAAACGACCTAAACAAAGGTCGTTCCACCACGTCTGAGAAAGTTTTGAGGGTTATTTAAGATATATTTGTAGGTATATTACTGTAGTAACAGGTTGTCAGCGCTTCGCCTAAATTAAAATATACTGAAACCCTCGGATCTTTTAGCTGGTTTTACAGCATGCCCGGGAGGAAATGCAGCTGGCACATTCTATGTTTATCTCTCACTCCCAGGCCAGCATGGAAGTAGTAAGCTCAGAATCTTCTCATCTTTAAATGTAATAACTACATTCATTATTTCTTTAAAGATCTTAGACACTCTACTTTTGATAATGAAAGAATAGCATACAAATAAAACTTAATTTCTCCGTCTTTTTTTATTGCTTATCAAACTTGTGAATGCTTCTCTTCTCTTTACATTGTCCTCTACCCAAAGGTTGTTAAAAAGAGATCGCTTCTAGCGTTTTTATTTTTTTATTTGTTGTCTTTTGTATACAATAAAGTGTTTTTACTTACTCACTTGTGAATGCTTTTCAGAAAACCCTTCCTGTAGCCCTCAAAATTGCCGGAGGTTTGAACCCGGAGCGAACTATTTTCATTGACGGTGGAGTCCCCAAAAATACGAAATGGTGAGAGATCACCACTAAAATTGCACCCTCAATCATACTCCCTTTCCATAAGGTTTGCTGCGTTACCGCACTGAATGGCTACGAAACATCTGAAGCCGTATTTTTGAATCGTATCGAAAGAGTAACTTTCGTATGCGATTTTCATACAAGTTACATAAATACATACAATCACGCCTTTATCCCTAATGAGGTAGGCAAAGCGTAAAAGACCTAAGCAAAGGTCGTTCCGCTACGTCTGACATAGTTTTGAGGGTTATTTAAGATACATTTGTACGTATATTGCTGTTGTGATATGTTGTCAGCCCATTGCCTAAAATACAATATACTGAAACCCTCAGATACCTTAGCTGCTTTTTACAGCATATTCGGGAGGAAATGCAGCTGGCACATTCTATGTCTTTCTCTTGCTCCCAGTCCAGCATGGAAGAAATTCATTTATACAACTTACCATGCGAATGTTAGTCTTTCGAAAGCAAATTTGATTCGGGTGGTCATAAATACGGCTGCTGGAACGGTAACAACTCTCAATGGTTGCCCAAATCTAGCCACAAATGCCCTCTTGCATTCTTCTTCTGTCGAGTGGGTATCGAGTTTATGGACCCGATGAACCCTGGTGTCAGAGTTTTTAAACCGCCTAGTAGCACAACTATCAGGCCTCTGACATGGTTTTGTGTAACGACCACTATCAAAGACAGCGACCGGGACCGACGGCTTAACGTGCCCTCCGAAGCACGAAATCTTTTTATTTTCGGACAATCAGGTGATTCAGCCTGCAATGTCCTAACCAAACTGGGGAAAAATTCACAAAGTGATAAATTCTCAAATATCAACTTTGTGTTTTACCCCCTGGGAATCGAACCCAGGACCTCCGGATGGGGATCCCATGGCACTAGCCACTAGACCACGGAGGCAGCAAATCAAAACCTCTTGCATTACAAATCCAGTATGTTAAGTACCACCATAATTTCGAGTTCTTGGCATTTGCATATTAAAATTTTATAAAGCTTTTATTGATTAATTTCAGGTTGATCTTTTATTTGTAGGTTTGATATTACACTGCAGTGTGGACCGAGCTTAAATGAAAGAGACGACATTGCATTTCGACTTCTGTTAACCTTTTTTGATGCTAAGTATTCATCTTACATGACCAATTCATGTGTGAATGGTAAATGGGATGACGAACGAGGTCGCAGACATGAAATGAGGCTAAAGGGACTCACGGATAAACCAGAAATATTAGATTTTGGAAGGTGTATTTCTACTTCCACAACCTATTTACAATCATTACGATGTTCTACAGTCGAGAAAAGGGATTCTGAAAAGGAGATTTTTATCAGTTCAAAACAATATGATATGATAAAAATTAAATCATACGAAAATGCGCAAACTGATGGGGAAAGTGTGCGAATTTTAGCATCTGAATTTCCCGATAGAAAAACAATGCCTGCTAAATCTTCACATAACTTAAACAAAGATACGTTGACAAGTAGGTATATTTTAGAACCTGTTGCAGAAACCATTCAACTTTCTGTGTCTCAGCATAATCTGGATAAATCACAAATGAAATCACCTGACAAGGTGGTGATGCGTACAAAGTCCTCAGTTCGTTCAAATGCCTCTACGAGTAAGGAAGTTCGTCGCACAAAATCATACGAAAGTTTAAAATTGACTCCTAAATCAGTCCGACTTTTACAAGACACTTTTAACACGCCTTCATATAGCAAGAGTAAACCTAATAATGTTGACCCTTCGGTTAGTGGACTTGTCAACATATACACACCTACTTCCCTTCGAATCGCTGATTCCGTATATATACGTCCTGATCATGAAGCCGTGAGATTTTCAAATAAATATGATTCTCAAACGACAACAGAAAGTGAGGTACAAGAAATCCACCACGAAGAAGAAGATTACAGCAATGAAGAACTCAATCAAATAGAATTGGTTCGCGGTGAACCTTTTTCCTTGGCTGTGGAGTGTCTAGAAAACGGATATTTGGTAATATTCACTCGTTTGTTTGACGGAGGTGTTTGACCTCAACCTTTCGACCCTTTACCAGGACTTTCTTTATGGATTCACTATTTATTGTTAATGCATTTCTATATATTAGTTGGATAACAAATGGAGCCTGATAAAAATGGGTTCAATTTGTAATTTTTCTACAGGCATTTTTGAACGGAGAATTATTTTGTGTGTACCCTCACCACTTCGACTACCACCTTGTAAAGTACATTGTCTTCAACGGAGAAGTGGATTTAGAACAAGTTGAGGTCGGAGGAGGCAATGGGCCAGACCGCACCTTAGTTGTAGACCTCTATGATGAAGTGGTTTGGACGGTAAGAAATATCTGCTATGCAGCCGATTAGAGAATCCTGATCGAATAGTTTCAGATGCTCAAGCCACAAGTTTTGTCCCAGAATATGCTGAGTATATAAGAAATGCAAACAGCAGACAATATCTAGACGGTCGTCTCTCTAGCCTTATACCGTATCTCACGGGGCCGGCTACCTTATCTAAAGGATTGAACGGAATACTGGTTTTTACACAAAGCGACTGCCATCTGACCTTCGCAATCCAGAAGGGAAACCAGACCCAATCCTAGATTAAGTCAAAGTTTTCAAGCTGCTTAGCGATGGCCTCTGTCATGGCTTAACGAATAATATCTACGGTATTAAACGAGTATCCGAGACCAACGGCTTAACGTGCCTTCCAAAGCACGGAAAAAACGCCGAATAAACGTACATATGAAATTCAAAAACCGAAAAACACATCCGTACGTGGTGGGATTTGTACCACGACCCTCTCAGGAGGTAGCGCCCCTATCCACTACACAATCGGGCTCTCTTAAAGACAATATCTAGACGATGGATTACCATATTCTGAAGATAATTTTATTTTCTTCCATGCTGGCCTGGGAGCGAAAAAAAAACATAGGATGTGCCAGCTGCATTTCTTCCCGGGCATGCTGTAAAAACAGTTAAGGGATCCGATGGTTGCAGTATATTGTAATTTAGGCGATGGTGCAATATACCTACAAATCTATCTTAAAGTGACCCTCGGAACTTTTTCAGACGTGGCGGAACGACCTTTGTCTAGGTAGTTTACGCTCTGCCTACCCCATTAGCGATAAAGGCGTGATTATATGTACGTATTTTATGCAAAGTGATGGGCAACTTCGATATCGCGTTTCAGGACTTGCGACTATTTTCGTCTCTGAGTTCTCTGACCTTGTCAGCAGCCTTATCTTTGCTTGCAGGAGAATGTGGTAGTGCTAACGGATGAGAACTTTGCTGAACTAGTGCTTGACAGCAATGAGATATGGATGGTAGACGCCTACACGGCCTGGTGCCCTGCTTGCAATAAGTTGCAGCCCGCTTGGGACATGGCTGCCAAAACTCTGAAAGGACAGGTTTGAGTTCATATTTAATCTGAGTACAATTTGAGCAAAACCTCCTTAATTTTAAGATTTATTGTGTTCTACATAGTACCAAACTACCATATTTATCCGGAGGTCCTGGGTTTGATTCCCGTGCTTCGGAAGGCACGTACGGCTTTACGTGCCTGGTCATCCGATTTCATTTCTTATGTACGGCTTTACGTGCCAGGTGGTCCTGGTTAATATCGTTTAATACCGTAGATATTAGTCGTTAAGCCATATCAGAGGCCAGTGCTAAGCATTGGTGGCTTGAAAACTCTGACCTAATCTAGGATTGGGTCTAGTTTCCCTTCTGGGCTGCGGAGGTCAGATGGCAGTCGCTCTGTGTAAAAACTAGTACCCTCGTTTAATCCCCTAGATTAGGAAGCCGACCCCGTGAAATACGGGATAAGGCTAGGGAGATGCTGATATACTTAATATGAATAGTGTAGCGCTATAGTGTCAGGTCCTCGTCGTATTCGTAATATTTGTCAATTTATCACTTTGTGAGGTTTTCCTCAGTTTGGTTAGGACATTGCAGGCTGGATCACCTGATTGTCCAAAAAGTAAAATAAAAGATTCCGTGCTTTGGTGGGTACGTTCAGCCGTCGGTCCCGGCCGCTGTGTTTGATTCATTATCATTACTTAATATCATATCAGAGACTGTGCTACTAGGCGGTTTGAAACTCTGACACCAGGGTTCTCCGGATCATTGTTCGACTCGAGAATCCACTCGATAAGAAAAAGAAGAAGCCATACTCATCACTGTTGGGACACCAATACATACATACATACATATTATCACGCCTTTATCCCTAATGGAATAAGAAGAGCGTGAACGACCTAAACAAAGATCATTCCGCCACGTCTGACAAAGTTTTGACGGGTATTTAAGATAGTTTTGTAGGTATATTGCTGTAGTGACAGGTTGTCAGCCCATCGCCTAAATTACAATATACTGAAACCCTCAGATCCCTTAGCTGGTTTTTACAGCATGCCCGGGAGGAAATGCAGCTGGCACATTCTATGTTTTTTTCTCGCTCCCAGGCCAACATGGAAGATACACCAATATCTGGAACCAAAATGTCTTTAGATTATAAATAATCTGTTTTCGAAGGTGAAATTAGGCGCCAGCGATTGCGACCGCAACGAACAGTTGACTGAAGACCTAAACGTGGAGTACTTCCCGACAATCTACTGCTTCATGAGGGGAAAGAAGAACATCAATATTTACACGCTGTACCAGGGTCGATACAGTGTCGACTCCATTGTACCATGGGCACTTCATATACTACGATATGGCAATATCAATTTGGTGAGTAACCGTGCTTTGTGCTTATTCCAGAGGCAAGTAATTTAGAAATACTTTAAATTCTTGAATAATACCAAGTAAAATGTAACTAAAGGAATAGAACAAGGGAATTATCGGCAGGGTACTCAGATAATGAAATTTAAGATAATATCTTGCAGTAGTAGTACAATCACGCAGCTTGCCAAACCACTTGCCAAACGTGGTGAGTATGGCAACACCTCCCGGACGGGAGAGGCAATGGTTTGCTGTGTTTGAAATAATACGGAATTGTAATTTTATCACTAAACGATGAACAAGTGTTATTCATATTGATAAAATATTCGGCAACTCACTCTGCTAAAGAAGATCCTCGTATAGAGTCGAAACGTCGAGGTGAATACCTCTATCGAACCCACAAGTGAGTTGCGGAATTATAATTTTCAATTTCAGCCAAACGATGCTTTAAATGATCCCAAAGCAACTGCCAAAACTCTTCGCAAGCAGAAGAAACCTATCATGGGCCGGAAGGGCTATTTAGCTGGTGGATATGGTTATGTCCTCAGGAAGGACGGAGAATGTAAGTCCTCAAAATTGTCTTTAATTCTTTTGCGGTCGCAATCGCTGGCGCCTAATTTCACCTTCGAAAACAGATTATTTATAATCTAAAGACATTTTGGTTCCAGGTATTGGTGTCCCAACAGTGATAAATATAGTCTCCTCCTTCTTTATCTTAGCGAGTGGATTCTCGAGTCGAACAATGATCCGGAGAACCCTGATGTCAGAGTTTACAAACCACCTAGTAGCACAGTTATTAGGTATCTGACATGGTTTTAAGTAATGATCATTATCAAAGACAGCGGCCGGGACCGACGGCTGAACGTGCCCACCAAATCACGGAATCTTTTATTTTTACTTTTCGGACAATCAGGTTATTCAGCCTGCAATGTCCTAACCAAACTAGGGAAAACCTGTGATAAATTGACGAATATTATGAATACGACGACGACCTGACACTATACAATACAATGTACTTTATTGCACAAAAACACAGAAATTACAAATTGCTAAAAAGAAAAGTAGTACAATTGGCGGCCTTATTGCTAATGTAGCAATACCTTCAACGCAACCAGACAATAGGAAACAGAGGAGTAAAATAAATTGACGCGGGTCAGTGCAACAAACATGTTAATAAATTAAATATATATGTATACTCCAGTATACAACAAGTATACAAATACAAACATAATATATACAGAAGCATAAACAATATATAATAATATAGAATACAATATTCCTACATACAATACATGCTTACAATACATACATGCAATACTTTCATACACAAATGAAAAGAAAGAAGTAAAGCTATAGCCCTACACTATTCATATTAAGTATACATTTCCCTCAAATTTTGGGGTGTCGTGGGGTGTCTGGTTTCCCGTTAGGTGTCACTAGCCGACCCTCAGTATGAGGGTAGTGCATCGCCAGGGGCAGGCAGCCCATAAACTCTCACCAGTGGCTCCAAGAAGCTGCAGTGCGCGCAGCGGCCACACCCCGGTAAACCACGTCGGCTCGTGGGCTAAACCTGGTTGAGGGGGGACCCGCACGTCTCGGCGTGCGGACCTTTACGCGGTAGCCTCCCGCGATGTGCACAAAGTCTGGTTCGGCGCTGAAGGTAAACCACGCTGATTAGCAATGGATTTTGGCGGATGCGACGCTCCAGCACGGCATTGTTGAAGGCCAAGGGCGACAGTAGAGGTCATCAGCGATTGTCGGCCAGAAACTGCATCTGAACCCTCCACCGATCGTAGCAGTCTTCTGCTCCATTGGGCTCAGAAGGGTAAGGACGAGAGAGTGCGTCTGTGCCCGCGCAACCACTTACGCACTGAAATATTTCACGCGTATACGACTGCTTTTGTTTCCGGACTCCGAGCATGACCAAGTCCTACGGCGATGGGCGGAGGTAGAGAGGTCGGGTTGTGGTGCACACCTGGCTTTGTCCGAAGCCTGCACGTGGGCGACCTAAGGAGAGTGGTCGTTTCTGCGCTGCATTAGGGCGACAGCGTGGACTGGGCAGCACCTTAGGTGCCGGAGCAGCCCTATTCAGGGAGGCACTGCTCCCCTCGCTCAGTCGAGGAGGGGGCTAGAAAAGGTGTCCCAAAAAAATGCTCGTCCTACCACTACGGGGGGGTAGCAACCGCGGCTGCTCAAGCACCCCATTTTTTTGCGGTCGACGTCACATGAATAAAAAACAAAATGAAACAACATCTGTTCTGACTTTTGGCGCGTGGAATGTGCGCACTCTTATTGACAATGAGGCTAATCTATGCCCAGAACGTAAAACTGCCGTTGTAGCTCGCGAACTAGGTCGCTACAATGTTGACTTTGCCGCTCTAAGTGAAACCAGATTAGCTGATCAGGGCGAGATAGTAGAAGTTGGCGGTGGTTATACCTTCTTCTGGAAGGGAAGATTGGCGACGGAACCCAGGCATTCAGGTGTAGGTTTTGCAGTAAAATCATCCATTGCTGTAAAACTTGCAGAGTGTCCTCAGTACATCTCGGACCGGATCATTGCACTCCGTCTGCACCTACACAATGACAATTACCTTAATTTGATAAGCGTATATGCGCCAACGATGGGAAATGAGGACAGCGTTAAAGCCAGTGCCTGAGTCAAATTCGTCCGAGAGAGCAAATTCTTTTGCTAGGCGACTTCAATGCCCGGGTTGGCCGAGATTCCGATGCCTGGCCTAGAGTAATTGGGAAAAATGGTGTAGGCAATATGAATAGCAACGGACAGTTGCTTCTTACTTTGTGTGCCCAATTCGATCTGACCATCACCAACACTCTATTTAGGCTCCCTGAAAAACATAAAACTACTTGGATGCATCCGCGGTCAAAACATTGGCACCTAATTGATTACGCAATAACCCGAAGAAGGGACATATGCCAGGTTCTCATCACCCGCGTTATGCGTGGCGCTAATTGCTGGACGGACCACAGACTTTTAGTCACTAAATTGAGGCTGCGACTTCATGCACCACGCAGGCCCTGCAGATCAAAACCAACATCCCTCAATTTGGACTACTTAAAATCTTCCGAGTTTTTGGAAAGTTACCAAAATGGTTTGGCAACGTCCTTTGCTGAATTCGATGCCTTCGATGCCGATCTAGTGTCAAAATGGAAATATATGTCTTCCTCTGTGCTCGAAGTTGCCTCTCAAACACTAGGCCTTAAAAAGCGAATTAACGAGGATTGGTTTGACCAAAATGACAGTGCCCTCACTACGGCGCTAGGAAAGCATCGTGATCTATTAAGACGAAGTGACTACCTTGGTCTGACTGAAGAAATTAAAAAAAGTAGTGTTGAACTTAGAAAACTTACTAGGGGATGTAAAGATAGTTGGTGGCTCGGGAAAGCTGAAAGAATTCAGTGGCTCTCGGATACTCAACAACTCGGTATTTTTTATGAAGAAGTACGAAAACTGATTGGCGTGACCGTCAGAAAAAGTATGCCACTGAAATCCCTCGATGGCACTCATAAACTTACTGCTAAGCAGGATATACTGAACCGCTGGGCAGAACATTTTAATACTCTGCTTAATGTTGATCGGTCGGTAGATCTTGATCATATTGCTTCCATTCCATCTTTGCCGGAACACACTGACACTAGATGAGGTTGTGAGAGCCATCAAAGATCAAAAAAATAAGAAAGCAGTTGGCATTGATAATATTGCCGGAGAACTGTTTAAGTACGGAGGGAAGGACCTACACTCAGTAATCTGGCATCTCTTCGAACGCATTTGGAACGAAGAAACAGTACCACCTGAGTTTAAGATGTCTCGTATACAGACGCTATATAAGAACAAAGGGGACCGTTCCGACTGTAACTCTTACCGGGGTATATCCTTGCTCTCTGTTCCTGGGAAGATATTCGCCAGAGTACTTCTCAACCGCCTATTACCAGTCTCGGAAACGCTACTCCCGGAGACCCAGTTTGGATTTCGTCCGGATAGAGGTACATGTGAGGCCATTTTTTCGATCCGCCAACTTCAGGAAAAAAACCGAGAGCAAAGCCAGCCTTTATATTTATGCTTTGTTGACTTGGAGAAGGCCTTTGACTGTGTGCCTCGGGAAGCTCTCTGGTCTCTACTAGCAAAATTGGGATGCCCTGAGAAGTTTGTTCGTATGTTTCGACTCTTGCATGACGATATGGTTTGCTGTGTTACTTGCAACGGTGAGCAGTCAGAGTTCTTCACCGTAAGCTGCGGCGTCAAGCAAGGTTGCGTGCTTGCACCTACGTTGTTTGCGCTCTACTTTGCAGTAGTAGTCGGTGAAGCCCTGAAACAACCTTCTGCTGGCATCAAAATACGGTTTCGGACTGATGGAGGAATTTTCAACCTAGCTAGACTTAAGGCCCGCACCAAAGTGTCCCATGCGATTATAACTGAGATAATGTATGCAGACGATCTGTGTTTTATTGCCAACTCTCCACAAGAGCTTCAATCTCTGATTTTAAATCTTCATGAGGCTTGTTGTCGTTTTGGTCTCAAAATCAGTGTAGCTAAGACTGAAGTAATGGCAATGAGCACTCTTGAATCCATTGAACCTTTAAAGATATACTTGGAAAACAGTGGGTTGAAGCAGGTGGAGAAATTCAAGTACTTAGGCAGCACTATAACATCCCCAAGTGCGACCTTGAAGCCGAGTTGAACCACCGAATTGGTGCAGCAGCAGCCGCTTTCGGGAAACTAAGATCGAAGGTATTTCGTTCACACGATCTGAAGCTTTCTACCAAAATCTCCGTTTACAACGCGATTGTTCTCCCCAACTTGCTCTACTCCTGCGAGACTTGGGTACTGTATCGAAAACATATTCGGACACTCGACAGGTTCCATTTAAAATGTTTACGTGACATTCTAAACATTAAATGGTCGGATCGTGTGAGAAACACTGATGTCCTTAGGCGTGCGAATGTCGGTATAGAGTCATATCTGATGAGGCAACAGCTCCGATGGTGCGGCCACGTCTCGCGGATGTCGGAGGATAGGGTAGCAAAACGCATCTTCTTTTCTGAATGCCAGGACGGCAAGCGGAAACAAGGCGGCCAGTTACTTCGTTTTAAGGACGTTCAGAAAAGACACATGAAGCGATGCGATATTGACCCTCAGAGGTGGGAAGAGGGAGCGAGTTGTCGTCCAGAATGGAGACGCTTGGTGCGTTTGAAAGTGAGTGACTTTGAGGATCAAAGGCGACTGAAACTTGACGCGAAACGTGATGTTCTTAAGGCCAGACCACCGGCGGCCATCCTTTACCATTTTGTAGACGGTGTCCTTACGTGTCGCCAGTGTTTGCGCACGTTTACCAATAAAATTGGCTATTGTAGCCACATAAGGGCACATGATAGGGCAAAACACCATGGTCCCTCTGTTACGGATTAATTGCAGTCACCGTAGCCGAAATCGGCCTGGGTGTATATATATACATTTCCCTCAATGTTTGTCAGCTGTGGCGAAACGAAAACGCTTTTTACGATGTGTTTTACGCTCTGCCTATCGTGGAAAATACAAAAAAATGCTCTATAGAATCAAACTCAGGAGCTCCGGATAAATATGGTAGTTTGGTATAATGTAGAACACAATAAATCTTAAAATGAATCAGGTTTCTTCAAATCTGACCTTGAAAGATATGCAAATATTGGCTATTCTTTTGCCAGCCAGTTCCATCATGAGTTAATGTGTGATTGATAAACAATTAAGTACACCTCTTTTGTAAATAATGTGGGTGACAATATGAGGACTGAACGAATAGTTAGTAGTTAAGATTATACTCTCTTCTGCAACCAGGGTTTCCGGTTTCAAATTTGGTGGCTGTATCTGAGGAGGCTACGTAACTAAATTATGAGTAACACTTGTTAATTGTTTAGTGTTGAAATATACATCATCACTTCACATTATCACTTCCATGCTGGACTGGGAGCGAGAGAAAAATTAGAATGTGCCAACTGCATTTCCTCCGGGCATGCTGTTTAAACCAGTTAAGGGATCCGAGGCTTTCTGTATTAAGGATAAAGGCGTGATTATAAATATGCATGTTTAAAATATACTTTATTTGTCGTCAGTCGCAAACCAGCATGAGACCTCGAGCACGAAGTTTATCTACATATCGAAGTTTTGTCAGACTCATCATAGTAAGACAAACGAAGACAAGTCACAGGAGGTCAATGAAAGAAAGAAAAAATGTAAGAATATAGGGCCTGAAAGTCTAGGATGATAATGGTGAAAGATTCCATTATACTATTTCTAAATCAGGTTTAGAATAAAAGTAAGCAAAGTATCATGTCTTTTTATTAAAAAACACATTTCAAAAATAAATTATACGTATTGACAAATAAGTTACATGAATAGAACTACTATTTCATTATGCTATCATATCTATTAGCTATAACTTATTTTAGAAACAAGTTTTTTTATTAAAAGACATAAATAAAGCTTTGTTTACCTTTATTCTAAATTTGATTTGGAAATAGTATATATACACTAATCAGGAAGTAGTGTTGGGTTGTCAGCTTATCGCCAAACTAAATCTCTTGAAACTGAAACTTTCGGATTCACTTAGCCTGAATAGTTCACTAGTTTACAGAAGGGACGGGCCGAATAACATGTGTCTGTCTTTTTCTTATATTCATGTTTATATAACACTAGCGACCCGCCTGAGCTTCGCACGGAAATTATCAGTGTTTCTCTACTATATTATGCAGGTATTATACATATAAACCTTCCTCTTGAATCACTCTATCTATTAAAAGAAACCGCATCAAAATCAGCTTCGTAGTTTTAAAGATTTATGCATACATAGGGATATAGGGACAGAGAAAGCGACTTTGTTTTATACTATGTAGTGATTTGTCTACAATTTGAATCGCTTCTAGCTTATATTCTATTTACAAATTTTATATTAATTTTATAATTTTTATTTGTTTTTTTTTTTTTTGCTAGCCTGATCTGTCCCACTGCTGGGCAAAGGCCTCCCCTTTTTGTTTCCACTTTTTTCTGTCTTGTGCAATTTGCATCCAGTCTTTTTCGAAGGCATCCATCTCATCACGCCACCTCCTTCGGGGCCTACCTCTGCCTCGACGGCTATCTTTGGGCACCCAGTCAGTAGCAATCTTGGCCCATCTGTCTGGATGCATGCGACAGACGTGGCCCGCCCAATCCCAATTAAGCTTAGCAGCCTTTTCTCCTACATCCTTGATACGGGTTTTTGAGCGCAGAGTGGTGTTCCGGATTCGATCAATCCTTTTCACACCTAATATGCTGCGCTCTTAGACTTTTGTAAATCGGTCAGTGACCAACTTTGTGCACCATAAGTTAGGACGGGCAGGATACACATGTCGACAAGTTTACGCTTTAGCGTAAGAGGAAGATCTCCTTTCATAAAGTCCTTCATTGACCAGTAGCTCTTCCAAGCGTTTTCTATAACCTATTTATTTATTCCAGGTTCAACTGTAATTTGTGCCTGCGACACAAACAAATATAATAATAAGAAGAAGAAATGATAAACCAATAAATAAAATAAATTATTACAATTCGTAGTTGTAATGATCACGACCTAACTAATTTAAGTCTATACCTGTCATTTTCCATCATGTGAGAACAAAAAGGGATGGCAATAAATTTAGTCGAGATTTAGTTAAGTTGTGCGCTTCACAAATCGATAGCTATTTGATCTCTTGATATTCTTCTTCAGAAAAACTAGTTTTGTTTAATGCTGTAAATACTATGTTACTGAAGTAAAAATGTTTATGAAACTAACGAAACTGCTTTTATTTTTAATCAATTTATTTTAGAATAGAATACAATACTTCCATGCTGGACTGGAAGCGAGAAAAAAACATAAAATGTGCCAGCTGAATATCCTCCTAGGCATGCTGTAAAAACCAGCTAAGGGATCTGAGGGTTTAGTTTATTGCAATATGGGCGATGGGCTGACAACCTGTCACTACAGCAATATACCTACAAATCTATCTTATAACCCTCAAAACGTTTTCAGATGTGGCGGAATGATCTTTGTTTAGGTCGATTACGCTCTGCCTACCCCATTAGGGATAAAGGCGTGATTATATGTATGTATGTAAAGAAGCTCTTTTGCGAAGCTCACGAAAGCAAAAAATAATGAACCATCTCTCTAGCCAACTTGCCAAACGTTCAAAGTTGTATCATAGCGTAGGATTACAACTGATGTTGTATCAAACTTGCCACTCTAATAGATGATCTTTTGAATTAATTAGTAGTGGTTTCTCATCTGCCGAGTGCCCAGAGCAGGACAACAAAATTGCGAGTACTGTAAGAGTGAAAAGGACGGGTGTAGTGACGAGTTCGGGGTTGTCCTCAGGAGTGTGCTGGCTGCTGCTATTTGGAGAAGTTTGTGGCTCTACGGAGGGCAGTTCTGCTGACATAGGGGGGGTGAAGGGGGGTGTTATTGCACTGAGTTTTTAAGTAAGTTTGTTTATGAATGACCAGCTGAGTTATGGAGTGCAGTGTTTTAGCTGAAAGTGGGTGATGGGAGTTTTAAAAGTTTTGTGGAAAATGGAGGGTGACTTTAGTGTAATAGAACCATGAGGCAATTAGTACACTGACATTGTAGGAATCTAAGCCTACTATAAATAGAACAGTTTTTAAAATTTAGTACGATTTTTCAGATAAGGATTGAGTATTTCCAAAGAGACAGGTTAAGAAACTAACATCCGCATAAACTAAAACTAAGATTTTCTTTGTGATGAAAGATTTACAAAAATAATATAAATAGGTCAAGATCTATCTTATCTAGAGTATCTAGCCTATAATTAATGATCCCACTGCTAGGCAAAGGCTCTCCCTTCACCTTCCATTCCTCCCTGTTTTGGGCTTCAAACTGCCAATCCTTCGTGAGTCTAGCTCATCGCGCCATCTGCGACGGGGTCTGCGACGGTCTGGAAAAGGTCAAGAACATTCTTAAAATCTTCTTTTAACATAGTATAGGCCGTAAGTGAGACATGAAACTGACCAGTTGTCATCATATCCCTAACTGCCTCCGTGGTCTAGTGGCTAGTGCAATGGACTCCTGATCCGGAGGTCCTGGGTTCGATTCTCAGGGGGGAATCACAAAGTTGATATTTGAGAATTTATCACTTGGTGAATTTTTACCCAGTTTGGTTAGGACATTGCAGGTTGAATCACCTGATTGTCCGAAAAAGAAAAAGAGTTCGTGCTTCGGAGGGCACGTTAAGCCGTCGGTCCCGGTCGCCTTCTTTGATAGAGGTCGTTACTCAAACCATGTCAGAGGCCTGATAGTTGTGCTACTAGGCGGTTTAAAAACTCTGACACCAGGGTTCATCGGGTCGATAGACTCGATACCCACTCGACAGAAGAAGATCATATCCCTAGCCTTATCCCCTATCTTGCGGCGTCGGTTAGCTAATCTAGGTGATTGAACGAGGGTACCGGTTTTTACACATAGCGACTGCCATCTGACCTCCGCAACCCAGAAGGGAAACCAGACCCAATCCTAAATTAGGTCAGAGTTTTCAAGCCGCCAATGCTTAGCACTGGCCTCTGATTTGGCTTAACGACTAATGTTTACGGTATTAAATGGGACCAAGGGCTTAACGTGCCTTCTGAAGCACGGACGATTAATCGTACATATGAAATTCTAAAACCGAAAAACACATTGGAACATGGTGGGTTTCGAATCACGACCTCTTTTCTCAGGAGGCAGCGGCCTTATCCACTACACCATCGGGCTCTTGACCAGTTGTATACCACGATACATACATACATAAAATCACGCCTTTATCCCTTACGGGGTAGGCAGAGCTTTCGCCACGTCTGACAAAAATTGAGGGCAATTTTAGATTGTAATGTGTATTGCTATAGTGACAGGTTGTCAGCCCATCGCCTATATTACAATACACTGTAACCCTCGAGTCCCTTTTGCTGATTTCTACAGCATGCCCGGGAGGAAGGGCAGCTGGAACATTCTATGTTTTTCTATCTCTCCCAGTCCAGCATGGAAGAAATGATGACGATGTGTGCACGATATATACATTAGTGGTGCTTCCCATGAATTTTATAGTAAATCTCTCACAGCACGACTTGTAAGTAAACAGCGGGAAGTAAGAAAATATACACTTTAATGCAGAGTGAAAAATTATATACAAGATTATTTTATAATCATTTATATTATCAGGGTTATTTCTTCCATGCTGGGAGCGAGAGAAAAACATAGAATGTGACATCTGCAATTCCCGGGCATGCTGTAAAAACCAGCTTTGGAAAAGGGATTTGAGGGTTTCGGTATATTGCAATTTAGGCGCTGAGACTGTCACTACAGCAATATACCTACAAATCTATCTTAAATTACCCTCAAAACTTTGTCAGACGTGGCGGAACGACCTTTGTTTAGGTCATTTACAGTCTGCCTACCCCATTACGGATAAGGGCGTGATTATTATGCCTAAGGAATTTATGCTTATATTAGAGATCCGTTGACTCCTTCTCATCAACTCAATAATTGATTTTGTTATTTGGAATATTACATTTATTTTAACTTACATAAAATAATTAGTGAAATGACCTAGGAAAGTCACTTGTGCAATAAATATATCGGTGGTAAAAAGTAAGTAACGAAAAAGGCTTTTCTCGTTAAAAAGACCCTGTATGTTAACAACGGGGACGGGGAAGGGAAAATAAACAGAACTTGTACAGGGTTCTGGAAACATATTGCATTGTGGGAAAAGGATGCATTTGTTGATGTTAGGACGAGTTGTGCGGTAAGTATACAAACAAACTCATACATAAGTAACATGTAATGTAGAATGTGTCAGCTGCATTGCCTCCCGGGCATGCTATAAACACCAGCTAAGGGGTTCGAGGATTTCAGTATATTGCAATTTAGGCGATGGGCTGACCACCTGTCACTAAAGCAATATACCTACAAATATATCTTAAATAACCCTCAAATTTTGTCAGACGTAGCGGAACGACGTTTGTTTTGGGTCGTTTACGCTAATCCTACCCCATTAGGGATACAGGCGTGATTATATATATATGTATGTAAATCCACATAAGCCATAAGTTGTTGATGTTGACCAAACAAATATATGCACACAGCTACAAAAAGTTTGAGACTCCAATGTAAACTGTTAAAAATAGGTCAGCACTCAAATATTCTTAATGTTTGCATAACTGTACGAAAAAACCTTGGGATTCCATGTTCGCTATCGCAAGGACGACTTATGTAACAAACAAACATACACACACCTGGCCATTACCGATATATACCGGGTGTAAGGGACAGGACAGCGTATCGAAAACTAAAAGGGGTTGCTTAGTCGACGAAAATAAACACATTTTACCGAGAAATTCTTTCAGAAAAAAAATATACTTTCTCGTACAAAATGACCTCCTTAATCAGAAAATTTGAATAAATAAGCCAAAAACCTTTCCATTTCCTGAAAGAATGTCCTTGTGAAAGTTGTTCAGTTTCATTGACTGACCATTGACCAACCCATATAAATTTTTGGTACGAAGCTGTCCCTTACACCCGGTATAGTTATAGGTACGGAATACACGTTGACTTTGCGAATATATCATAGGCCTTAGCAAATACTTGTATATGTGATATTGATATAGTGAGACCTTGATCGATTTACAAGTTATTTACATTTAAATCGGTTTTACTTTAAGAATTTTTCCTTATTTATTGAGTGTGGATTGTCACCACCAAGCAAATAGTTTCATACCGGTCCTGAAGGTAGATTAAACTACTGAAATGTCATGAAATAGAAATCATCTTATCTGGCTAGATAAGAATTTCAAAGATCTCTTTCAAATTCTTATTGTATTTTGGGTCATCTTTGCATACAAAAAAATAAGATTAATATTATTATAGATTATGTTATTGACGACATAATTAGGAATAAAAATTCACCAAAATCTCCAACATACATACATAAAATCACGCCTTTATCCCTAATGGGGTAGGCAGAGCAAAAACGACCTAAACAAAGTTCGTTCCGTCACGTCTGACAAGTTTTGAGGGTTACATACAGATTACTACAGAGTAATCATCTGATTATGATGTACTATATTGCTATAGTGACAGGTTGTCAGCCCATCGCCTAAAATTGCAATACACCCTCCAATCCCTTAGCTGGCTTATACAGCATGCCCGGGAGGACATGCAGCTGGTACATTCTATGTTTTTCTATCACTCCCAGTCCAGCATAAAAACATCTCCAATCACTAGCTAAATTCAAGAAATACGTGGAATATTGAACAAAACAACGAAATAAATACTAAACTGATTTCTTCAAGTAACAAAACCAGAAATAAGTGCCAAAGAAAGGAGATCAAAGATAATTATTATTTTATGCTTTACGCAAATTCGATTAAAAATTAAATGGGTGTACTGTGCACTTGTACATCCACTAAACCGTCGATGCTCTACCTACGTCGTAAGGGTTACAAGTTTACATGGGTAGGTTATATTTATGCTGATTAAATTTCAGGTACGCTTATATTACAGAGGTCTAAATTATTGCATATTTTCTTACAGTAGTCAGGGTCACCATTCCTTTGTTTACGTTGATTATAAATCATCACACTTTACAACGGAAACATGCGAAGAGCAACTTGTTTATATAGACCCGCGATTTTTTCACAAACATTCCTCATCAGGGATCTTACTATACTGGTCACTTTACAGACCTGCGATTCCTTGACAATGCTCCCTGATTAGAGGTCTTCATGTTCTGGTCGCTGTGTATACCGAACAGGCTAGTAAACAAACGAACAGATACGGCACGTGTAGTTATAGTTACGTAAAGTACACGTGTGGCCTTGGCTTACACGTGGTTGTAGTGGTACAGGGTGTCGAAATCGATGCTTCTTCTTCTTAGCGAGTGGATTCTCGAGTCGAACGACCCGATGAACCCTGGTGTCAGGGTTTTCAAACCGCCCAGTAGCACAGCTATTAGTCCTCTTCTTCTTTGGAAAAACCTAACCTTTTTTGGACCAGTGGTCAGCCACGCGTATGGCTTCATCGGTGGCTTTCCACAAGTCTTCCAACGAGCAGGTGTTAGGGAACGCTGGGCACGTTAGTAAGTGGACCATGGATTGCGAATTAGTCCTCTGACATAGTAACTTATCTTCATCTATTGTGGTACTTCCATGCTGGACTGGGAGCGAGAGTAAAACATAAAATGTGCCAGCTGCATTTCCTCCTGGGCATGCTGTAAAAACCAGCTAAGGGATCCGAGGGTTTCTGTATATTGCAATTTAGGCGATAGGCTGACAACCCTTCACTACAGCAATATATCTACAAATATATCTTAAATAACCCTCAAAACTTTGTCAGACGTGACTAATGGGGTAGGCAGTGCTTAAACTACCTTAACAAAGATCGTTCCGCCACGTCTGACAAAGTTTTGGTTTGGTTGAAAATATTGCTGTAGTGGCAGGAAGTCAGCCTATGGCCTAAATTGCAATATACAGAATCCCTTAGCTGTTTTTACAGCATACCCGGGAGGAAATGCAGCTGGTACATTTTATGTTTTTCTCTCGCTCCCAGTCCAGCATGAAAGTAGCAGTTTTAAACACCATGTAGAGTAAAAGTAATATAAATCGTTGTACGATCAAGTGTGAACGAAACCACTCGTCATCAGCGAGACAACAAACAAACAAACAATAAATCGTAAACTCTATGGGGTAATTAGGATAGTTATATCTTTCATAGTAAAGTTGCTATTCAGATTTGATGCTTACAAATTGTTTACTATTAACTTGCATATTTTTTACAAATTATCTGTCATAGAAATAGGATGACATAAGTATAATACGTCATTTATACGTCATGGCACGTGCACATTTAAGTCTACTGGAAAGAATAAGATATTTTCTCTCTAGTTTTCGAACAAAAAAATACGGTTTTGTGTACAACTTACCATTAGAACCAAATTAACAATTATTCTAACAAGACTGAATTAAAAGAAAACAGACTAAGTCAGGTTCTCATTTTTCTAGAACAATAAAAGACACAGACATACATACATAGATATAATCACGCTTTTATCCCTAATGGGATAGGCAGAGCGTAATCTACCTAAATAAAGGTCGTTCCGCCACGTCTAACAAAGTTTTGAGGGTAATTTAAGGTAGATTAGTAGGTATATTGCTGTAGTGAAAAGCAGCCAGCCCATCACCTAAATTGCAATATACTGAAACCCTCGGGCCCATTAGTTGGTTTTTACAGCAATCCTTGGAGAAGCTGCAGCTGGTACATTCTATATTTTTCTCTCGCTTCCAGTCCAACATGGAAGAAATGCATACATACATAAAGTCACGCCTTTATCCCTAGTAGACAGAGGGTAAAACTTTTCTTAATAGGCGCCTTCGCAATGTCTGTCAAAAATTGAGGGCCATTTTAGATTATAATGTATCGCTGTAATAACAAGTTATCAGCCCATCGCCCCAATTATAATACACTGAAATGCTTGAATCTCTCAGCTGGTTTCTACAGCATCCTGGGAAGATATGCAGCTGGCATTTTCTATATTTTTCTATTGCTTCCTGTCAAGCATGGAAGCTACTATGGAAGATACCACCTACTTACAAAATATTCGATAATATTAGGGTAGTTACATACATACATACATATAATCACGACTTTATCCCTAATGGGGTAGGCAGAGCGTAAACGACCTAAACAGAGGTCGTTCCGCCACGTCTGACAAAATTTTGAGGGTTATTTAAGATAGAATTCTAGGTATATTGCTGTAGTACATTGTAATTGACAGACTAATGGCCAACCAGACTGTTACATGATTTGCCACCTTATTTACTACATTGTAAGAACACTAGATAACATTGTACATTGTAACCAGTTCTATTATAAAATTATATAACGCTGACACGAGCGTGTAGACAATTATACATATGATTTATTGTACAACTGCCTTAGTGGTCTAGTGGTCAGACCCATGGGCTCACGATCCGGAGGTACTGGGTTTGATCTAAGATTTTTATTTATTATTTTATTTAAATGAATTAACATATTTTTGTATATTTATTATTCAGTATTACCTAGTGGCTAGTGCCATGGTCTCCCGATCCGGAGGTCCTGGGTTCGATTCCCAGGGGGTAAAACACAAAGCTAATATTTGAGAATTTATCATTTTGTGAATTTTTCCCCAGTTTGGTTACGACATTGCAGGCTAAATCACCTGATTGTCCGAAAAAAGAAAAAGATTTCGTGCTTCGGAGAGCACGTTAAGCCGTCGGTCCTGGCCGCTGTCTTTGATAGTGGTCGTTACTTAAACCATGTTAGAGGCCTGATAGTTGTGCTACTAGGCGGTTTAAAAACTCTGACACCAGGGTTCAACGGGTCGATAGACTCGATACCCATTCGACAGAAGAAGATTCAGTATTTTTTTTTAATATATTTTATGATGTTATCCAATTTCACACACACTAATACTGTTTTCAGAAATAAAGATATGATGGTGATGATTCCTAGGGTTATTCCACAAAGTTGATATTTATCAATTTATCATTATTGTGAGATTTTCCCCAGTTTGGTTAGGACAATGCAAGCCGAATCACCTGATTGTCTGGAAAGCAAGATTCCGTGCTTCAGAGGGCACATTAAGCCATCGGTCCCGGTCGCTGTCTTTGATAGTGGTCGTTACACAAACCATGACAGAGGCCTATTAGCTCTGCTATTAGGCGGTTTAAAAAACTGTGATACATGGGGTTCATCGGGTCGATTGACTTGATACCCACATGGCCACACGACAGAAGAAGACTGTACTAAAAATAGTTATAAAATCACTACATAGTATAAAACAAAGTCGCATCTCTGTTCCTATATCCCTATGTATGCATAAATCTTTAAAACTACGCAACAGATTTTGATGCGGTTTCTTTTAGTGGATAGAGTGATTCAAGAGAAAGGTTGATATGTATAAAACATGCATAATATAGTAGAGAAACACTGATGATTTCCGTGCGAAGACGGGGCGGGTCGCTAGTATATTATATCTGTAAATAGAATGAATCACCATTGTTTAGTTACTATTGTAAACAAACAGAAGAAAAATTAGCAATATCTTACTTTGTGGTTTTAGTAAACAGTGAACACATTGTATTTGTAGTATTAGCTAGTTAACAATAGTATTGTGGTCGTGTGGTTTCTATCTTGCAGACCTGGGAGCGAAAGAAAAACAGAATGTTCCAGCTGCATTTCTCCCCGGGCATGCTGTAAAAACCAGCTTAGGGATCCGAGGGTTTTAGTATATTGCAATTTAGGCGATGTGCTGACAACCTGTCACTAAGCGATATACCTACAAATCTATCATAACCCTCAAAGCTTTGTCAGATGTGGCGGAATGACCTTTGTTTAGGTATAGGTATAAAGGCGTGACTATATGTATGTATGTATTGTGGTTGATTTGGACCAATAAAAACACAGAATGTACCAGCTGTTTCGCTTCTGAAGCAAACTGTGAACTCAAGTAAACGTGTTAGAGAATTTAGGCGTTGCGCTGACCTCTATATTTAGCACTATTATATGTTTTCCGTAGCGCTTTGCTACGAGACTTACTTAATTAATTAAAATAAATGACGACTGAACGTTTATTTTAATTTCCCGAGCTTGGAGTGCCCGATGGTGTAATGGATAGGGCCGCTGCCTCCTGAGCGGGGAGGTTGTGGTTCGAATCCCTTTACATACCAATGTGATTTTCGGTTATAGAATTTCATACTCGTATGTACGTTTATTCGGCGCTTTTTCCGTGCTTCGGAAGGCATGTCAAGCCGTTGGTCCAGGTTACTATCGTTTAATACAGTACATATTAGTCGTTAAGCCATACCAGAGGCCAGTGCTAAGCATTGGTGGCTTGAAAACTCTGACCTAATCTAGGATGGAGTCTTGTTTCCCTTCTGGGTTGCGGAGGTCAGATGGCAGTCGCTCTGTGTAAAAACCAGTACCCTCGTTCTATCACCTAGGTTAGGTAGCTGAGATACGGGATAAGGAGATGATTGAGGAGATAATTTGTTTTCATTTCTGAAACTTTTTTTTTAAATCACCGGTACGTTCTTATCAATCTTTAAAAAAATAATTTCTGAAAAACATTCGTGTTTTTCATTCAAGAGTAGTCGGCAACAAAATAACGAACAATTTAATACGAAATTGAACTAATTTATGAAATTAAAGCTTCTTTTGATGCAATATGCGTAGCTAAACAGAAGTATTCAGAAAGTATTTGTTATAATTTAATGAACGAGGAAAACTGATAAAAGAAATACCGAAAATGCAAATCATTAGTGTAGCTTTTGAACTTTTTAATAACGTGTGTTTGAAATGTTACACTGAGTTTTGTTTTTTAAAGGGAGAGGAAATTCGCCTTTAATTCTGTTGCCCTTTTTGTACACAGGAATAAAAAAACTCAATGCGTTATACAAAAGAATCATCATCATCTCCCTATCCTTATCCCGCATCTCACGAGGTTGGCTATCCAAAATAAGAATATCATAAAATATTAGTTTTGTAACTTTATTCATACATACATATCACGCCACTCTCTATAATGGGGTAAGCGAAAACAACCTAAACAAAGGGCGTTCCACCACGTCTGACAAAGTTTTGAGGGTTATTTAAGACAGATTTGCAGGTATATTGCTGTAGTGACAGGTTGTCAGCCCATCGCCTAAATTACAGTAAACTGAAACCCTTGGATCCCTTAGCTAGTTTTTAAAGCACGCCCGGTAGGAAAAGCAGCTGGCACATTCTATGTTTTTTCTCACGCTTACAGGCCAGCATGGAAGTAACTTTATAAATAAGAAAAGATTGTTTAAAGTACTTTTTTCTGACAAAATTATATTTAGAGATCAAAAGTTTAACTATACATACATACATATAGTCACGCCTTTATCCCGACTGGGGAAGGCAGAGCGTAAACGACCTAAACAGAGTTCGTTCCGCCACGTCTGTTATAGTTTTGAGGGTTATTTGGGATAGATTTGCAGGTATATTGCTGTAGTGACAGGATGTCATCCCATCGCTGAAATTACAATATACTGAAACCCTCGGATCCCTTAGCTGGTTCTTACAGCATGCCCTGGAGGAAATGCAGCTGTCACATTCTTTGTTTTTCTCTCGCTTCCAGTCCAGCATGGAAGAAAAAGAAAATTATTACAAAAGATTTCATGAAAACAGCATGCCTTGATCACTCTCACACCGCGTGAACAACCAGATCCAGACACGTGGCTGTGACGAGTTTGTATACATTACACTACACGCCATATACAATACCGGGTGTAAGGGACAGACTCCCGCAAACTGATAGGAGTTGCTCAGTCAACGACAATAGGGAATACTCATGATTTTTTTTAAACTATTAGTAAGAATTATTGTCACCATAGATGAACGGATGTGAAGGAATTTTCGCAAAATATTCATTAGTTTAAGAGTTATAATGCCTTAAAGTGGTTAGTTTAAAAGAGTGGTCCGAACTGTCATGTGACGTCATAAGACAGGAGCGCCATACTAATTCCATATAAATTCCGTTTCGAAGAGAGAGATAGATAGTCTATCTTTATAATGGTATATCTCGGTGATTTTTTGATCAATTTTATTTCTGTTTTCACTGTTCTTTTCATAATTTAAGATGTTTTTAGAAAATAGGTTCAGGATCTGAAAATATGTTATATGCACGTTCTCTATTAACAACTTCCATCAGGAAATTCTTTCGGGAAGTGAAAAAAAAGCTGACTTTTCCATACATAATGTCTGATCGATGTGGACATTTTGTATGGAAAACCGATTTTTTATTTTCACTTCCTGAAAGAATTTCTTGGTGGAAGTGGTTCAGTATTGTTGACTGAGCAACCCCTATCAGTTTGCGGGACGCTGTCCCTTACACCTCGTATGCAATATACATACAGTTGTATTAATGGGTGCCACTGCGCAGGAATACACGTGGAACTTGACTCAAGTAGTTGAGAGCGACATGGAAGCACATTTGAGATAAATGTATGTATGTATTTCTTCCATGCTGGACTGGGAGCGAGAGAAAAACATAGTATGTGCCAGCTGCATTTCCTCCCGGGTATGCTGTAAAAACCAGCTAAGGGATCCGAGGGTTTCAGTATATTGTAATTTAGGCGATGGGCTGACAACCTGTCACTACAGCAAAATACTTACAAATCTATCTTAAATAACCCTCAAAACTTTGTCAGACGTGGCGGAACGACCTTTGTTTGGGTCGTTTACGCTCTTCCTACCCCATTAGGGATAAAGGCGTGATTATATGTATGTATGTATGTATGTACTTTATTGTACCTTCGACATCTTAAAACTAAAATACCAGGTCACTCAGAAAGTATTGCGATAAATAGTTTTTATATATGGCAGACTGGCCGGTTAGAATCTTTTTTGAAAATATGATTACTTGTAAGTAAAAATATGTGTGTTCCATTTTCAAAATTTCCCTCCACATTTTTTGAGAGCCAATTCAAAGTATCGTGTCTTACTGAAAAATGGATCTGCGCCGGGAACATTTTAGAGCTATGATTTTTTACGATTTCAAGTGTCGCCTGAAACCGGATGAATCTTCGATAGACTTCAAATGGCATTTATGGATGAAAGCCCCTCCAAGGCAACCGTGTATCGTTGGTATAACGAATTTAGGCGCGGTCGACCAACCTTGGGGGATGAAGAAAGAAGCGGTCGCCCTTTGACGGCTATTACGGAAGAAAACGTGCTAGCAGTGAAAAATTTAATCCAAGATAATAGGCGAATTACATATCAGGAGATTCAGCACATATTAAAGATTGGATCGGGAAGCGTTCACGAGATTCTACATGGGCATCTTCGCGTGAGGAGGATAGTATCGCGCTGGGTGCCGCACTACCTCACCGACGCTCAGAAACAGGCCCGGGTGGAATGGTGCCGTGATATGCTGAACAAATTTGAAGCAGGCTCGTCTTGGCGTGTTTACGACATCGTAACAGGTGATGAGTCCTGGATTTATCAATACGATCCAGAAACCAAGCGCCAGTCGACAGTTTGGGTGTTTCAAAATGAACCAGCGCCTACCAAAGTGAAGCGATCTCGAAGCGGGGGGAAGATTTTGATCTCCAGCTTTTTTAATTTGACTGGCCACTTGGCCTCAGTTCCCTTACGAGATCAAAGAAGCATTAACGCCGAATGTTATACTACCAAATGTTTACCAGAAGTTTTTTCTGTTGTGAGCAACAAGCGACCAAACACAGGGCTCCGCGGACTACTGCTCCACCACGACAATGCGCCTGCACACACCGCGCTCAAAACGAGGGACTTCCTGGACAGCACACCAGTCAAACTCCTGGGTCACCCTCCTTACAGCCCTGATCTAGCACCGTGTGACTTCTTTTTATTTCCAAAAATAAAAAATCAGCTCAAGGGGATACAATTTTCGTCGCCGGAAGATGCGCTGGCTGCGTTCGAGCCGGCTGTAAACGAGGTGTCTACGGCGGACTGGAAAAAGTGTTTTGAAAACTGGTTCAGACGCATGAATCTTTGTATAGAGGCTGGTGGAGAGTACTTTGAAAAGATTTAATAAAAATATATGTACCTGTAGAACATTTTTTTTTTGTGTCGCAAATCTTTCTGAGTGTCCCACGTACAAGGAGTATAGGACAATAGTGGCACAAAGGCGGATTCATCCCGTTAAGGGATCTCTTCCAGTCAACCTCTGATAAACCCAGAGGAGACAATTATGCTTGCAGGTAAACTAAGTTAGGAACTTGAAACGGTTATCCATCGTGACATAGACAAAATAATATATTTAACAAAAATAAATCATACATACATAATAATCCCGTATTTTCCCCTAATGAGGTAGACAGAGCGTATAAACGACCAAAACAAAGGTCATTCTTCCACGTCTGACAAGTTTTGAGGGTTGTTCTAGATCTTTATATTGCTATTGTGACAGGTTGTCAGCCCATCGCCTAAATTGCATACAGAAACCCTCGGATCCCTTAACTGGTTCTTACAACATGCCCGGGAGGAAATGCAGCTGGCACATTTAATCTTTTTCTTTCACTCTCAGTCCAGCATGTCCAGTAGCTATAAACCATGATCCTTGCAAATATAAAAGTACTAATTAATTTATCATCTGGGAAGTTTTCTCATAATTACAGAAGAAGAGAAGGAAAGAGAAACAGATACTCATTTTTTTTTATCCAATAAGGGTGGTTTTGCAATGCTCCGTATTCGGTTCGTATTCGTGAAAAAATGCATGGATCGGCGCGAAAATGTTTGACAGCTCCCATATATTTTTCACGGATACGGATACGAATACGGAGCAGTGCAAAACCGTGAAGTGATAAAATCAGTATTACAAGAATCTATTTCTATTTCATGATAAAAATCTGTGATAACTTTCGTATTCACCTCTTCCTTCGCCAACAAAATATTACGACTTAGAAAACTTTATAGCCCTAACTAAATACGTGTCCAGTAGCAAGTATCAAAGCCTGTATTTTCCAAACCGATAGTATCGATATTGGTGCCAATTCTGGAGTACACACAACTCACTTTAGTTTGGTACTGTCAGTTTCTAAAATTTGTATAAGATAGAGACAGAAATACAACAGCAAATTTTAATCCTGTCAAAGTGACTTATAAATAGTGGTGTAAGTAAGACGATACTGTCTATTCTATAGTATGCTACTGTTTTATTTTAGGCGTGTAACGTCAGTTTGCATACATACAAATAATTACGCCTTTATCCCTAATGGGGTAGACAGAGCGTAAACGATCTTAACAAAAGGTCGCTCCGCCATGTCTGACAGTTTTGAGGGTTATTTAAAATTGATTTGTAGGTATATAGCTGTAGTGACAGGTTGTCAGCTTATCACCTAAATTGCAATATACTAAAATCCTCGGATCCATTAGCTGGTTTTTACAGGATGCCCAGGAAGAAACGAAGCTGGCACATTCTATGGTTTTCTCTCGCTCCCAGTTCAGCATGGAAGATCAGATGTCACTTTGACAGGTTTATAATCAGTTTTTGTGTTACTGTTTCTTTTGTTATGGATTATACTTAAGTCAATTAAATTGTGTCTACATCAGAATTGGTGCCACTATCGATATTGTATCGATAAAATCTCTCTCGATCGGTTTATAGTCCCCACGGTCGGTTCATAAAGTTGATTGTTGTCGATACCGTCCAATTTGTAGTCTGTGGGTAAAAGCAGTTAAATTATTGGGACAAGATAGATGGATACCACCCAGTGATGTGTAGATCTTGAGACATGAGGTTAGGTTGGAACTAGTTCCTAGCTGCGGCTTCTACTGACCTTAATCTAATACTAAACCAATAACGCATAGGAATCCAAATATGATTACCGAATGTTGATACTAAGGGCCATTTTATAATCATCTAACAACCAGTTTAGGCTTGTATCAGAAATGTCATTTCAATACAAACAGGCCTGCCAAACCTATACTTTATATTGGTCTCAAGTTTGAGATCGCTTCATAAATACGAGCCTAAATGTATGAAAACTACTTTTGATTAGTATTTTTTTCTTATTAAAAGTAACTGATAAAAAAATTGGGGTCATATTTGGACTTATATGCCGTAAAGGGCTAGTTTATGATAAGATAAATACATATCATCACGATTTTATTCCTAATGGGGCAGGCAGAGCGTAAACAACCTAAGCAAAAGTCGTTCCGCCACGCCTGACAAAATTTTCCGGGTTATTTAAGATAAATATTGCTGTAGTGACAAGTTCTCAGCCCATCGCCTAAATTGCATTATAATAAAACCCTCGGTTCCCTTAGCTGGCTTTTACAGCATACCCGGGAGGAAATGCAGCAGGCACATGTTTTTCTCTCATTCTCAGTCCAAAATTAATGTATTGTATTACTTCAAAAATATAGGACAATCACATGCTTAGTTTCTTACCCTCCTCCCTTTCAATCACACACAGTAACCGTCCTCTCGACATAACATACCACCTAACACAGTTGACAACAAAGACCTCCACGTCCATTCCCCAATGGGAGTTGGAGCAGTAATCTCGTGGAGTGGGCTTCAAGAGGTAAACACGGAGAGAGTGTAAGGGACATGTTTACCGCACTTTGATATATAAACAGGTGGGTATACAGGGTGGTAACTTCCATGCTGGACTGGGAGCGAAAGAAAAACTTAGAATGTTTCAGCTGCATTTCCTCCCGGGCATGCTGTAAAAATCAGCTAAGGGATCCGAGGGTTTCTGTATATTGTAATTTAGGCGATGGGCTGACAACCTGTCACTACAGCAATATACCTACAATTCTATCTTAAATAACCCTCAAAACTTTGTCAGTCGTGGCGGAACGACCTTTCGTTTAGGTCGTATACGCTCTGCCTACCCCATCAGGGATAAAGGCGTGATTATATGTATGTATGTATACAGGGTGGCAAGACGGATACATGTTTTGATTTTTAGTTGGTCGAGTGATGGACCGGCACACACTGGTTCCATATTGAAAAATTTTGGACATAGGGTCCAAGGTCAATGAACCGGTACGATTTTTTTTTTGGAAGCAGCTGACATCATTACAAACACATTATACTATGAACGATTTTCTATAAAATGTGTATTTTTGAAGATAAAAAATATTGTAGTTTTTTTTGTATGGAGAAATTTATACTTTGATCAATTACTTGCCCGATTCAACCGGATTTAGAATAGAAGTTGCTGTTTGTTGTTGAAGAAGTTACAACCAACATTACCTCATAGTCAGATGTTTGCAAATCGTTGCGATAAGAAAAGTTTCAGGCGCTTTTTTTTTTTGGTTCTGAAAGTATAATGTTTTATTTTTATTTATAGACAGGTGGCATAATAACAAACACTTACCACTGAATTGATTTTTCAAGAACGTGCGTACTTCTACAGGAAAAAAATAATTGACATCCTGTTTAATGGAGAAAAATGAATTTTATTAAATTGCTGGCGCGATTCCACCGGATTTAGAATAGAAGTTGCTGTAAGTTGTTGAGGAAGTTACAACTGCCATTTCCTCATAGACAGATGTTTGCGAATCGTTGCGATAAGCAAAGCTTCAGGCGCTTTAATTTTTTTTGTTCTGAAAGAAGAATGTTTTTTTTTGTGTGGACAGGTGGCATCATAGCAAACACTTAGCACTCAAATAATTTTCCAGAAACATGCGTACTTCTAAGGAAAAAAATAATTGTTATTTTTTATATGGAGAAAAAATGATTTTATTAAATTGTGAGCGTGATTCAACCGGATTTAGAATATAAACTGCTGTAAAATGTTGTAGAAGTAACAACTGACATTTGCTCATAGACCAATGTTTGCGAATTGTTGCGATAAGCAAAACTTCAGGCGCATATATATTTTTATTGTCGTTTTGATACTGTTTTTTGTTTGATGTTGACAGGGGGCATTATAACCTAACACTTATTACTTATATAAGTATTGTAAAACATAGTCCTTCTTAATAACAAAAATGATGTTGTTTAATATGTAGAAAAATGAATTTATAATGAAGTGTTTTAAACAGGATTGAGAATGAAACTTAAAATTAGTCATGAAAGAAGTCAAAGCAATCGTTTTTTTTCTATAAACATTTGCCTGTAATATTTGCGATGCATGGACTTACAGGTGCTTGAAAGTAAATACATTATGTTTTAGTGCTTAGATAACGAAGTTTATGTCACTATGATAAAAATAAAGTATTAAATGTTTCAATTTACTGAATTGAACTCAAATACATTGTGCTTGCTTGCCCATTCTCTTTATTTCTCAATATTTCTATTATTCTAAGCAATAATAAAATTCCAGTGATGTGACGTCATCGCTTGTTTTTTGTTATTTGCGTGACGCATGGTTTTTTTCAATAGACAGTACTGTTTTTTATGGGATAATTTCTAAATTTCTATTCTTTTTTCAATTATTTACGTGTTTTAAGAGCATTCAAAATAAAACGTTCTGTGGTTTGTTTTGGAAATTACAACTGACATCGTTGCTTTGTTTAGAGCTACAGGTGCTTTGGTAATAAATCACTTTTTTGTGGTTTATTTAATTACAAAATATTGTTTAACATAATTTAAATGTACGTTTGACTGAATTCCATGTATTTCCCTATAATTTAGTCCAGATCTCCCCAATGTAGTTTATTTTGAATTATCATTTTTGATATAAAACAATATTTTTATAAAAATCAACACGAAATTCCAGTAATATGACGTCATCACTTGCTTGTCGGTGATTTGCGTGACGAGTTTGTTTTGTATGTAATTTCTTAGTAATCTCCTAATTATTACATACCGATAACAAGCACAAGTTACGAAAATATTCATTAAGCACTGTGACTTCTTACCGTCAACATCTTAAACTCTCCTATCCTGTGAAGTGTCAAAATGTTTACGCTTGTGACTAATAGGAACATTTACGATTTTCTGATGTCTAGTGGCGGAATTAAGAATAGTGACCATTTTATTAAAACGCTTGTTGATCATATCCCAAGTGAAATTTCTGAGAAAGATCTCGACGTAATTAAAAAGTTCTGCCGCAATTATACATCAAACTTAAATACAAGATGATGCGCCTGAAGCTTTGCTTATCGCAATAATTCGCAAACATTGGTCTATGAGCAAATGTCAGTTGTAACTTCTACAACATTTTACAGCAGTTTATATTCTAAATCCGGTTGAATCGCGCAAAAAATTTAATAAAATTATTTTTTCTCCATATAAAAAATAACAATTATTTTTTTCCTTAGAAGTACGCATGTTTCTGGAAAATTATTTGAGTGCTAAGTGTTTGCTATGATGCCACCTGTGCACACAAAAAAAAAACATTCTTCTTTCAGAACAAAAAAAATTAAAGCGCCTGAAGCTTTGCTTATCGCAACGATTCGCAAACATCTGTCTATGAGGAAATGGCAGTTGTGAATTCCTCAACAACTTACAGCAACTTCTATTCTAAATCCGGTGGAATCGCGCCAGCAATTTAATAAAATTCATTTCTCTCCATTAAACAGGATGTCAATTATTTTTTTCCTGTAGAAGTACGCACGTTCTTGAAAAATCAATTCAGTGGTAAGTGTTTGTTATTATGACACCTGTCTATAAATAAAAAAAAAACATTATACTTTCAGAACCAAAAAAAAAAGCGCCTGAAACTGTTCTTATCGCAACGATTTGCAAACATCTGACTATGAGGTAATGTTGGTTGTAACTTCTTCAACAACAAACAGCAACTTCTATTCTAAATCCGGTTGAATCGGGCAAGTAATTGATCAAAGTATAAATTTCTTCATACAAAAAAAACTACAATATTTTTTATCTTCAAAAATACACATTTCATAGAAAATCGTTCATAGTATAATGTGTTTGTAATGATGTCAGCTGCTTCCAAAAAAAAAATCGTACCGGTTCATTGACCTTGGACCCTAAGTTCAAAATTTTTTGGAACCAGTGTGCGGCATTCCAGTGACGCAGGTTTGAGTCCTGCCCGAAACAAATTTATTATTTTCTTCCGTTCATCATCACTTCATAGTATAAAACAAAGTCGCTTTCTCTGTCCCTATATCGCTATGTATGCTTAAATCTTTAAAACTACGCAACGTATTTTGATGCGGTTTCTTTTAATGGATAGAGTGATTCAAGAGGAAGGTTTATATGTATAATACGAGTACGTGCATAATATAGTAGAGAAACACTGATGATTTCCGTGCGAAGCCGGGGCGGGTCGCTAGTATTATATAAAACGGATACAAATAAAGATGGGAACATGTTTTTCTTTACAAACAACATACAAATTCATCTTTTAATGATATGGCGTTTTCATAGTAATTTTTCTAGTGTCAAGTTTCACATCCATTACGCATGGTAGATAGCGTTATTAACAAAATAACAATAATTTAGTTTATAAAAACGTGACAATGAACACCGATCCTAGAAAAAAATAATTTAAAATTGAACAGCTAATAAACTACATACATACATATAATCACGCCTTTATCCCTAATGGGGTAGGCAGAGCGTAAACGACCTAAACAAAGGTCGTTCTGCCACGTCTGACGAAGTTTTGAGGGCTATTTAAGATGGATTTGTACGTATATTACTGTAATAACTTTACGGTTGCTTATACGTTAAAACTATTAATTATAGGCTAAAACTTTAAACGCTTAAAATTATGAATTTAAAACATGACTGAAAAAAATTTTTACCTATGTAATTTTACCAATGAATGAAATTTATTTTATAACAAAGCCTATTCTTTGAATTTTTGTCGAAGATATTTCTTTACTCCGGAAATAAGACCATTGTATATAAATAATTTTACTTCGAAATCACGAACCGCTTTCATCCTTAATCAAGCAGGCATTCAATGTAAATTCATTCAACCTCCGAAGGTTTGCAATTAGTGCAACAAATGATTTAAATATCTGAAGATGAACTATAATTGCGTGGAGAGGCACATAATTACGAGGTCTTGTGGAAAGAATGTCGTGAATTTCAAAAATCACCCCCATTGTTGTGCAAATTACTCTTCGTGCAATTTTCTTTCTTCTTTATGAATATCGGAATATTCTATATTGGAATCAGGTCGGCTTTTGGCAACAGTGGAAAAGTTCAAAAGCTGCAAACCGACTACAAATAAAGCAATCGACTACGAAAATAAAGAGATTATTATCTTACTTAAAATGTTCTCGTAGTAAAAAAAAATGATAACTCTGACACCAGGGCTCATCTGGTCATTCGACTCGAGAATCCATTCGCTAAGAAGAAGTAAAACATTCAAAATCAAACCACTAAATCCTCATAAGATTTCGATGCATTTTTTGTTTCAAAATGACCTGCTCATACTAACAGGTTCATAATATTCGACCAAATGAATCATTAGCATTACACTAATCAAACATGTCATATCTTAGTACTCGTAGTTACAAATTATTTAGTATTTTTTTACTCTCATACGAAGAGTGTCAAAACCACAACCCCACCTTTCGTCTTTGCCACAATCGGGTAAAAACATTGTCTGCAGGCGTTTGTGGTTGATTCAAGTTATTGACTTCTTTTGTATTCGCCTCAAATGAAAGGAAGCTAATTTTTATAATTTGAATGTTTTCCAGAACTGACTTTTTGTTACTACAAAATAAGACTGCGACAATAAAATAAAAGTAATAAAAAAACATGGTTAACAAAGAATTTCGAATATTAATTTCAAGTTGTATGGTTTCCGGTGTTAAATTGCAAAAGCGAATATCTACACTAAACTTAACAACTTTTGCTTCTCAAAAATGAAACTTATTGTATTGTACACTTGTGTAGGTATTTCTGTAGTGGTATTTTCATTGCCTAAATTACAACCTTCGAAATAACAATAAAATATTTTATTCTAGATTTCTCCACATACATACATATAATCACGCCTTTATCCTTAATGGGGTAGGCAGAGCGTAAACGACCTAAACAAAGGTCGTTCCGCCACGTCTGACAAAGTTTTGAGGGTTATTTAAGATATATTTGTAGGTATATTGCTGTAGTGAAAGGTTGTCAGTCCATCGCCTAAATTACAATAAATTGAAACCCTCGGATCCCTCAGCTGGTTTTACAGCACGCCCGGGAGGAAATGCAGCTGGCACATTCTATGTTTTTCTCTCGCTCCCAGAACAACATGGAACGAAGCTTGTTCCATAGTAACAATAATACATATAAAGCCTCGGATCGATCTACTAGCCGTCCAGTTTAGTCAGGAAAAGAAGCAGCTGGTACATTCTCAGGTATTTTCCCAGGTCAGCGTAAAAGCAGTTTCAATTTCCCTGTTGGCCAAAGAAACAAAGTCACCCTGTATATTCCACTCACGTGATTCAAGGTTAAGACTTCATTACTCCCCTCTAAGTAATGAAACCAAGACCCCGTGCTAACCATAACCAACACAACACCCTCTATCTTTTACATACATACATACGTAAATCACGCCTCTATCCCTTACGGGGTAGGCAGAGCGTTTAACGCCTCTTAAAAGGCGCTTTCGCCACGTCTGACAAAAATTGAGGGCAATTTTAGATTGTAATATGTATTGCTTTAGTGGCAGGTTGTCAGCCCATCGCCTAAATTATAATACACTGTAACCCTCGAGTCCCTTTTGCTGACTTCAACAGCATGCCCGGGAGGGAGGGCAGCTGGAACATTCTATGTTTTTCTATCTCTCCCAGTCCAGCATGGAAGAAAAAATAAAAAGTTAAAATATAGTGCAGTAGGTAATTTTCACTTACAATGTGGAATAAGGTACATTAGGTATACGGGGTTAAGGCGATGAGCTGACAACCTGTCACTATAGCAATATACCTACAAATATATCTTAAATAACCCTCAAAACTTTGTCAGACGTGGCGGAACGACCTTTGTTTAGGTCGTTTACGCTCTGCCTACCCCGATTAAGGAGAAAGGCGTGACTTTATGCATGTATGTAGATATGCGTGGTGTAAGAGACAGCATCCCGCAAACTGATAGGGGTTACTCAGGGTGCAACGACCCTGAACAACTTTCACTAGAAAATTCTTTCAGGAGATGAAAAAAGAAACCTTCCCATACAAAATGACCTCCTCGATCACACAATTTGAATGGAAAATCAATATGTTTTTTTTAACATACATACATACATACATATAATCACGCCTCCATCCCTAATGGGGTAGGCAGAGCGTAAATGACCTAAACAAAAGTCATTCCGCCACGTCTAACAAAGTTTTGAGGGTTATTTAGGATAGATTTGTTGGTATATTGCTGTAGTGACAGGTTGTCAGCCCATCGCCTAAATTGCACTATACTGAAACCCTCCGATCCCTTAGCTGGTTTTTACAGCATGCCCGGGAAGAAATGCAGCTAGCACATTCTATGTTTTTCTGTCGCTTCCAGACCAGCATGGAAGAAAAGTTTTTTTAACATCGTGATAAAAAATCCTGCAGACAGTTGTTCAGTTTCTTTGTATGAGCAATCACTACCCCACACAATCCTTACACCCCATACGATGTTGCTATTAAATTTAAATTTTAAAGTTTCCCCCTTAAAAACCATATCTTTTTTGCGTAAATACGTAATTTATCGTTCGTTAATACTTTCCCTTGTTACGGCGCATTTCAAAGTAAATTCCCTTTTTTATGTAAAAAAGGCGAATACTTTGTTATTTTCTTTAACGATGAAAGGAAAGTTCCAGTTTCCTGTTTTGGAGGCAAAATTGGCAAGTATGGGCCGTTATCTTATATTTAGGTAATGCAAATGTTCCAAATTTGTTTTTACCAATGTTTGTCGTTTCCTATGAGGGAGGATGTGTTGCTCTAAGCTATCATAGGAGCTACCCTAAAACTACCCTCTCGTAGCATATACGTTCTTAGATAAAAAGTTTGCAGGGAGAGCGGTCAAGACCCCCGCTCCGGGTGACTTCTGGCGCAAAGGCTGTCCATCGCAATTCAACGTGGAAACGCGGCGAGTGTGATGGGCACTTTTGTGCCGGGGGCGACTCGGGGCGGGTCATTTGAGTGACCTATCCCTTTAGTTTTAGTTTTTACTACTTTTAATTTTATTAATTATGAAAAACATAGAATGCGCCAGCTGCATTTCCTCCCGGGCATGCTGTAAAAACCAGCTAAGGGATCCGAGGGTTTCTGTATATTGCAATTTAGGCGATGGGCTGACAACCTGTCACTACAGCAATATACCTACAAATCTATCTTAAATAACCCTCAAAACTTTGTCAGACGTGGCGGAACCACCTTTGTTTAGGTCGTTTACGCTCTGCCTACCCCATTAGGGATAAAGGCGTGATTATATGTATGTTAATTTTATTACATACATCATCCATCTCCCTAGCCTTTATCCCGTATCACACGGGGTCGGCTACCTAATCTAGGGGATTGGACGAGGGTACTGGTTTTTACATAGAGCGACTGCCTTTTGACCTCCGCAACCCAGGAGGGAAACCAGACCCAATCCTAGATTAGGTCAGGTTTTCAAGCCGCCAATGCTTAGCACTGGCATCTGATATGGCTTAACGACTAATATCTACGGTATTAAACGATATTAACCGGGACCAACGGCTTAACATACCTTCCGAAGCACGGAAAAAGCACCGAATACATATGAAATTCGAAAACCGAAAACACATTGGTACGTGGTGGGATTCGAACCACGACCGCCCGCTTAGGAGGCAGCGGCCCTATCCACTACATCATCGGGCTCTCTAGGGGTTTTATTACATACATACAATCACGCCTTAATCCGTAGGCAGTAGGTAGGGTAGGCAGTGCATAAACGACGTTATGGTCTAAATAAAGGTCGTTCCGCCACGTCTGACAAAGTTTTGAGGGTTATTAAAGATGAGAAAAATAAAAATGTAGAGAGCCTAGTTAAGAAAACCACTGATAAATTTCAAATTTACTTTAGTCTGTGCTTCGGAAGGCACGTTAAGCCGTCGGATCCAGTCGCTGTCTTTGATAGTGGTCGTTACTCAAAACCATGTCAGAGGCCTAATAGCTGTGCTACTAGGCGGTTTGAAAACTCATCAACTCAGGGTTCATCGGGTCGTCCGACTCGAGAATCCATTCGCTAAGAAGAAGAAGACTTTATCCGAAACGGTAAGCATTCGCCATTTTTCCGTAGATCCAGGCAAAGACTACATCTTTCCACTTGCTACAATCTTTACAAACTTCGGTGTAAGGGACAGCATCCCGCAAACCGATAGGAGTTGCTCAGTTAGCGAAAGTGTACAACTATCACCAGGAAATTCGATTAGGAATTTAAAAAAAAATGCTTTTCCACACAAACTGTCTGATTGAGGTGGACATTTTGTATGGGAAGGTCAACATTTTTTTTCATCTCCTGAAAAAAATTCCTGGTGAAAGTTGTTCAGTTTCATTGACTGACCAACCCCTATCAGTTTGCGTGAGGCTGTCCCTAACAGCCGGTATTTATCGATCTTTAAATGTTAGTAAAATAGTTAAGTAAAATGATACCCAGACCCGACGCCGGTATGTGGAATAATATGACCACAATTCACCTCTGATTGACACAAGGGGATCCCCAGTGTACGCCAGCGCCATCATCAGTTAAGAAATCATTACTCACTGAAAACGCTATTAATCGAAAATCTGGTTGGTCAGATTCAAGTATAAGTGCCTAAGTTTATTTCAAGCATCATTAATTGATAATTCAGTTTTCACTGCAGTTACAGATAGCAAAAGTTCTAAAAGAAACCGTTTTCGCAAATTTTCTATCTGTAACAACAACGAACTATAAGCTGCAACTTTATGAGGTTCGAAATGACCTTCAATGCTTTAACCTCAATCTGATCTACCGGATTTTTGATTGATTGTGTTTTCAGAGAATTATTTTTTTGACTGATGAGGGCGCTACTTAGCCCAGGGCAGCCCCTTAACTGAACGGTGCCGATTCGGTTGTAGATACAACTTAACTTATTTTAGTTTGGTCCTGTCATTTTGTAAAATTTTAATAAAATAGAGACAGAAATTCAACAGCTAATTATAAGCGGTCAAAGTGAAGTTAATATACGCTTAAAACTTGACAGCATGCTAATTTGTGGGTTTCACATGTTCTAGATAACTTGATAGGTGCATTATTTTGACAGGATTCAAAGTCAGCTGTTGTATTACCGTTTTTTTATATTCGGATTTTAGAAGGTGGCAAGACCAAACTAAAATAAGTTGTGTCTACAACCGAATGGGCACCATGAATGTTACTGAATATCAAATTTGACTTTGTAATCCACCGCCATTGTCAGATATCGTAATTGACGACATAATTTGATTGGTCCCTTTGAAATTTCTGATTAAGATCGTGTTGATGTTCTTTGATCTTTAGTTAGTTAAAATTAAATGTAATTTTGGTTTAGTATCGAATGTAATTATATTACATATCAATCACAAATATGTGGAAGACACTCGTAGAAATGCGTGGAGAATAATTGTTTGAGACGAAAATTAAGCGAGAATAATTATAGTAATGAAGATATTCTGTTGCTCTAATTGGCTGTTATTTTGACTGCATTATAGCGAAATTAATAGATTCTGTATTAAACAGGGCATCATAGGACTTGATTCTAGATTGTCCGGCTAAAACTAAAATTAAAAACTATTTGTCACTTTCAGACTAAAACTATGGGAATAGGACAAGAGATGTATTCTCTCCGGTTTTTAATTTATAGTCGGTGATTTTATGCGTTATCTGTCATTTTTATCCGCCGTCATATGATATACATACATACATATAATCACGCCTTTATCCCTAATGGGGTAGGCAGAGCGTAAACAACCTAAACAGAGGTCGTTCAGCCACGTCTGACAAAGTTTTGAGGGTTGTTTAAGATAGAATTCTAGGTATATTGCTGTAGTGACAGGTTGTCAGCCCATCGCCTAAATTACAATATACTGAAACCCTCGGATCCCTTAGCTGGATCTTACAGCATGCCCGGGAGGAAATGCAGATGGCACATTCTATGTTTTTCTTTCGCTCCCAGACCAGCATGGAAGTAATATGATATGGCGGATAAAATTTACAGATATACTGGGGAAACGTGCAAAAGCGCGTCAAAATCTAGCGGACAAAGTGTAAAATCGTAGAGTATAAATCGCTTGTGCTTTCCAATATTATTATTTTGAAATTGACAGATAGATTTTATTTTTAGTTTTAGCTAAATGTTGTAATTGGCAAATAAACCTTTATTTATTAAGGTAAATATTTTACTTAAATTTTTTAACAAAGGCGGTCGTGCCCGTTTAGACGATTCAACACACTCTGAGTTCTAAAACACCCTATTGCCACGGTTTTCTGTCTTATACTACCTTATTGCTTCCATCCTAGACTGGGAGTGAAAGAAAAACATAGAATGTGCCAGCTGCATCTCCTCCCCGGCGATTCGAGAGTTTCAGTGTATTGCAATTTAGGCTATAGGCTGACACTATAGCAATATACATAATCATCTGTAATAAGTAATAGCCCTCAAAACTAGTCAGACGTGGCGAAACGACCTATGTTAAGGTCTGCCTACTCTGTTCGACAATAAGGGCTTGATTTTATGTATTTATGTAATCTTAATGTCCGTGCTTCGGAAGGCACGTTAAGCCGTTGGTCCCGGTTAATATCGTTCAAGACCGTAGATATTAGTCGTAAAGCCATATCAGAGGCCAGTGCTAAGCATTGGCGGCTTGAAAACTCTGACCTAATCTAGGATTGGGTTTGGTTTCCCTTCTGGGTTGCGGAGGTCAGATGGCAGTCGCTCTGTGTAAAAACCTGTACCTTCGTTCAATCTCCCTGGATTAGGTAGCCGACCCCGTAAGATACGGGGTTTTTTTTTATATTTGATAGGCAATCATTTGTCCGCCATCTCACGTGATGGTAAGTGATGATGTAGACTATGATGGAGCATGATTGCCTAGAAAATGCCTGTTCACTCTCGCCTTGAAAAGGCCCAGGTTATAACGTTCCGGAAATAGATCCGCAGGCAGGGAGATGATATACCGTAATGTAAGTACCTTATTATTTTTATGCATCAAATGAAACCCAGTAGAGAATAATATTGAATGTCTAACATGACAGTAAGCAGTAAGTGTGCCTGCTAACAGGCTTACGAGCGAGTCCGCGCGGCTTAACTAGTCATTACCAGGGGTAGAGTGTCACCCGACGCTGTATAACAGTCGTATAACAGTCGTATAACAGTCGTATAATAGTGGTATAATACAAGTGGCTCATGTCTTGCTTAGTGCCAGCTTATTACAATAATGAGATCCTATTTGTGAGGTGCTGGTGATGTTTTAAACATGAACATGATATTTGGGGGTATAAGCCCGATGGTGTAGTGGATAGGGCCGCTGCCTCCTGAGCGGGGAGGTCGTGGTTCGAATCCCACCACGTACCAATGTGTTTTTCGGTTTTCGAATTTCATATGTACGTTTATTCGGTGCTTTTTCCGTGCTTCGGAAGGCACATTTAGCCGTTGGTCCCGGTTAATATCGTTTAATACCGTAGATATTAGTCGTAAAGCCATATCAGAGGCCAGTGCTAAGCATTGGCGGCTTGAAAACTCTGACCTAATCTAGGATTGGGTCTGGTTTCCCTTCTGGGTTGCAGAGGTCAGATGGCAGTCGCTCTGTGTAAAGACCAGTACCCTCGTTCAATCCCCTAGATTAGGTAGCCAACCCCGTGATATACGGGATAAGGCTAGGGAGATGTTGATTTTAAGAGGTAGGTACATAACTGCCTCCGTGGTCTAGTGGCTAGTGTCATGGACTCCTGATCCGGAGGTCCTGGGTTCGATTCCCAGGGGGGAATCACAAAATTTATATTTGAGAATTTATCACTTTGTGAATTTTTCCCCAGTTTGGTTAAGACATTGCAGGCTGAATCACCTGATTGTCCGAAAAAGAAAAAGATTTTGTGCTTCGGAGGGCATCGGTCCCGGTCGCTGTCTATGATGGGCACGTTAAGCCTTCCATCGCTGTCTAAGACATAGATCGTTCAACAATCACGCCAGAGTTTATAAACTCTGATAGGGCCGTTCTTTATCTTGACTCTCCTTCCTAACTGCCTCCGTGGTCTAGTGGCTAGTGCCATGGGCTCCCGATCCGGAGGACCTGGGTTCGATTCCCAGGGGGTAAAACACAAAGTTGATATTTGAGAATTTATCACTTTGTGAATTTTTCCCCAGTTTGGGTAGGACATTGCAGGCTGAATCACCTGATTGTCCGAAAAGAAAAAGATTTCGTGCATCGGAGGGCACGTTAAGCCGTCGGTCCCGGTCGCTGTCTTTGATAGTGGTCGTTACTCAAACCATGTCAGATGCCTGATAGTTGTGCTACTAGGCGGTTTAAAAACTCTGATACCAGGGTTCATCGGGTCGATAGTCTCGATACCCACTCGACAGAAGAAAAAGAAGGTACATAGTCTTAAGTAACTTCCATGCTGGGCTGGGAACGAGAAACTTCCATGATGGACAAGAAGCGAGAGGAAAACGTAGAATGTGCACGCTGCATTTCCTTCTGGGTATGCTGTAAAAATCAGCAAAGGGATCCGAGGGTTTCAGTATATTGCAATTTAGGCGATGGGTTGACAACCTGTCACTACAGCAATATACCTACAAATCTATCTTAAATAACCCTCAATACTTTGTCAGGCGTGGCGAAACAACCTATGTTAGGTCGTTTACGCTCTGCCTACCCCATTAGGGATAAAGGCGTGATTATGTGTGTTTGTGTGTGTGTGTGTGTATAAATTTGTGTCCTTAGATCAGCTCGTTTTTGCAAGGAGAAGAACAAAATCATACAATCAAATTGAGAACCACTTCCTTTTTTGAATTCGGGCAAAACCGTTTATTCAAAGTAAATTAAAATTGAGCATATAAACTAAAACTACTAAATCAAAGACTATCTATCTTCAAATGCTATAAAGCACGTTGGCTATAAAAGCACACATCGTAACCTCTCGGAACCGGATCTCAAGCACAGTTACTAAGCGACTGTTAGGCCCTAGGGGGGAAGAGGGAGGGGGGATGCAGACTGCACTTTCTTCGGCGCCGGCGCCAGTGCGTACAGTGCACCAAACAGCTGATGTAGAGTCGCTAAAAGTAGGTAAAGGGTGTTGTGATAATAAATTGAAAATGGTAGGATCTAATTCGGTTCTAGAAGTGTTTCCTCCCTAATACATACATACATACATAAATCACGCCTTTATCCCTTACGGGGTAGGCAGAGCATTTAACGCCTCGTAAAAAGCGCTTTCGCCACGTCTGACAAAAATTTAGGGCAATTTTAGATTGTAATATGTATATACGTGGGACACTCAGAAAGTTTTGCGACACTAAAAAAAATTGTTCTACAGGTACATATATTTTTATTAAATCTTTTCAAAGTACTCTCCACCAGCCTCTATACAAAGATTCATGCGTCTAAACCAGTTTTCAAAACACTTTTTCCAGTCCGCCGTAGACACCTCGTTTACAGCCTGCTCGAACGCAGCCAGCGCATCTTCCGGCGACGAAAATTGTATCCCCTTGAGCTGATTTTTTATTTTTGGAAATAAAAAGAAGTCACACGGTGCTAGATCAGGGCTGTAAGGAGGGTGACCCAGGAGTTTGACTGGTGTGCTGTCCAGGAAGTCCCTCGTTTTGAGCGCGGTGTGTGCAGGCGCATTGTCGTGGTGGAGCAGTAGTCCGCGGAGCCCTGTGTTTGGTCGCTTGTTGCTCACAACAGAAAAAACTTCTGGTAAATATTTGGTAGTGTACCATTTGGCGTTAATGCTTCTTTGATCTCGTAAGGGAATTGAGGCCAAGTGGCCAGTCAAATTAAAAAAGCTGGCGATCAAAATCTTCCCTCCGCTTCGAGATCGCTTCACTTTGGTAGGCGTTGGTTCATTTTGAAACACCCAAACTGTCGACTGGCGCTTGGTTTCTGGATCGTATTGATAAATCCAGGACTCATCACCTGTTACGATGTCGTAAACACGCCGAGACGAGCCTGCTTCAAATTTGTTCAGCATATCACGGCACCATTCCACCCGGGCCTGCTTCTGAGCGTCGGTGAGGTAGTGCGGCACCCAGCGCGATACTATCCTCCTCACGCGAAGATGCCCTTGTAGAATCTCGTGAACGCTTCCCGATCCAATCTTTAATATGTGCTGAATCTCCTGATATGTAATTCGCCTATTATGTTGGATTAAATTTTTCACTGCTAGCACGTTTTCTTCCGTAATAGCCGTCAAAGGGTGACCGCTTCTTTCTTCATCTCCCAAGGTTGGTCAACCGCGCCTAAATTCGTTATACCAACGATACACGGTTGCCTTGGAGGGGCTTTCATCCGTAAATGCCATTTGAAGTCTATCGAACGATTCATCCAGTTTCAGGCGACACTTGAAATCGTAAAAAATCATAGCTCTAAAATGTTCCCGGCGCAGATCCATTTTTCAGTAAGACACGATACTTTGAATTGGCTCGCAAAAAATGTGGAGGGAAATTTTGAAAATGGAATACACATATTTTTACTTACAAGTAATCATATTTTCAAAAAAGATTCTAACCGGCCAGTCTGCCATATATAAAAACTATTTATCGCAATACTTTCTGAGTGGCCTGGTATGTATTGCTATAGTGACAGGTTGTCAGCCCATCGCCTAAATTACAATACACTTCAACCCTCGAGTCCCTTTTGCTGACTTTAACAGCATGCCCGGGAGGAAGGGCAGCTGGAACATTCTATGTTTTTCTATCTCTCCCAGTCCAGCATGGAAGTTAAGTTAGTTCCTCCCTAAAACGCAATGAATAAGAGTAGGTACGTATTTATAAATTCTTCCATGCTAGACTGGGAGCGAGAGATAAACATAGAAATTGCCAGCTACATTTCCTCCCGCACATGCTATAAAAAACAGCTAAGTGATCCGAGGGTTTCAGTATATTACAATTTAGGCGATGGGCTGACAACCTGTCACAGCAATATACCTACAAATCTATCTTAAATAACCCTCAAAACTTTGTCAGACGTGGCGGAACGACCTTTGTTTAGGTCGTTTACGCTCTACCTACCCCATTAGGGATATAGGAGTCATTATATGTATTAAAATACTGAATAAAAAAACTTCCAATGCAGGCAAAACAAAGGCTGATGCTGGTAGTATGCTGCCTCTGATGTTGCTTTCTATCAAGCATTGGTTTGGCCTCCCATACAAAGAGTGAAAGAGCACTTCCTATCGCAACAAAATTTGTATTTATGTCTGTAGGACGTAGGTATATGTATTATTATATAGTATTGATATTTTATTTAAACAATATTTATGTATGTTTATGTAGAATATATGTATACGTAGAAGTCTATTGCGTTAACTGTCTTGTCCCCGTATATATTGTTATCTCATATTCAGTTTTACAGGTTGGCTGGAAGAGATCTCTTTATAAAGATAAACTCACCTTTGTGAACTAGATTTAAGTTTGTTTATTTATTGTAAACTTTTTGTACACAATAAAGCATAATAAGTACAAAAGAGTGAATGATAATTTTTGCGAGCCCGTTCATAATAAAATGTCAAAATTAATTATGTTGCTTAGATTTGACTGTCTAAATTTATTAAAATGAAATATTAATGAAATTAACAAACACTCACTCACTCGATACGAACACTCCGTATACTTACTAGATAAAATTGTTGTATAACTTGTTGGTTAGACTGTACAATAGAAAGGTTCTGATATATTACCGTAGGTTGCCCTCAGGCGGGCTATCAATCAAGCACCTGACTGGATGCTTGGCTTCTTGAATGCTTGGCCGACCAACCTCCATACAGGCGGACCTTGCTGAGACATCGTGCAGACAGGGCTGGTCTGCCCTCAGGTGGGCCATCAGTCAAGCACCTGACTGGCTGCTTGGCTTCTTGGCTGCTTAGCCGACCAACCTCCATACAGGCGGACCTTGCTGAGACATCGTGCGGGCAGGGCTGGTCTGCCCTCAGGTGGGCCATCAGTCAAGCACCTGACTGGCTGCTTGGCTTCTTGGCTGCTTAGCCGACCAACCTCCATACAGGCGGACCTTGCTGAGACATCGTGCGGACAGGGCTGGTCTGCCCTCAGGTGGGCCATCAGTCAAGCACCTGACTGGCTGCTTGGCTTCTTGGCTGCTTAGCCGACCAACCTCCATACAGGCGGACCTTGCTGAGACATCGTGCGGGCAGGGCTGGTCTGCCCTCAGGTGGGCCATCAGTCAAGCACCTGACTGGCTGCTTGGCTTCTTGGCTGCTTAGCCGACCAACCTCCATACAGGCGGACCTTGCTGAGACATCGTGCGGACAGGGCTGGTCTGCCCTCAGGTGGGCCATCAGTCAAGCACCTGACTGGCTGCTTGGCTTCTTGGCTGCTTAGCCGACCAACCTCCATACAGGCGGACCTTGCTGAGACATCGTGCGGACAGGGCTGGTCTGCCCTCAGGTGGGCCATCAGTCAAGCACCTGACTGGCTGCTTGGCTTCTTGGCTGCTTAGCCGACCAACCTCCATACAGGCGGACCTTGCTGAGACATCGTGCGGACAGGGCTGGTCTGCCCTCAGGTGGGCCATCAGTCAAGCACCTGACTGGCTGCTTGGCTTCTTGGCTGCTTAGCCGACCAACCTCCATACAGGCGGACCTTGCTGAGACATCGTGCGGACAGGGCTGGTCTGCCCTCAGGTGGGCCATCAGTCAAGCACCTGACTGGCTGCTTGGCTTCTTGGCTGCTTGGCCGACCAACCTCCATACCCCTAATCCCCGCGCTAAGAAGAAGTCGAAATATTAGAACATAATAGTTTATTGTATTTTTATTACAGCGTAGTCCGCGCTTTTTTGTAAGTCATACGAGGTCCCCGAAGGAATATATCTAGGGAATGGAGTTTATTGATATAATACTGCGGTGTACGATTCACCTGTCTAGTCTTATGAATAAGCCCTTTGCCTCTAACTAAATGACAAGCATAGGTCCCATATCTTTGCTAGATTTATCTTATTATCCGGGTGTGCTAAGAAGACTATAAAAAGATAGAACATACATACATAAAATCACGCCTTTATCCCTTACGGGGAAGGCAGAGCGTTAAACGCCTCGTAAAAGGCGTTTTCGCCGCGTCTGACAAAAATTGAGGGCAATTTTAGATTGTAATGTGTATTGCTAATGTGTAGTGACAGGTTGTCAGCCCATCGCCTAAATTACAATACACTGTAACCCTCGAGTCCCTTTTGCTGTCTTTTACAGCATGCCCGGGAGGAAGGGCAGCTGGAACATTCTATGTTTTTCTATCTCTCCCAGTCCAGCATGGAAGAAAAAAAATAGAAGATTTCAACTTAAAAGTAAATTTCAATTGAATAACTTTTATTTATAAATGGCACGTTTATTTTATCCTAACGTCATTCTTTCGAAACCAGGAAGAGCATTCACCTATTTTCTTATTTATCTTAACCCCATCAATTTGAATAAAATAATATCCGCATGCTAATACGAAACGGTACTGAGCAAACATACATTACACAAAAACATTATTATTTCTTTGTCTCACGGGGTTCTTATTTGATCTTCCTTCCGCCATGGTGTTTGCCTTGAATTCCATGGTAATATAACAATAACAATATGTGTGCCAAGGAAATTGGGTATTTATTTGGGGTTCATTAATAATGCGAAACGGCTCCTTGCTTCTGTGGGTTTACTCTGGAGTTTACCGTCTTTAGGAAATAACCGATATGGTTATTATTAACGTACTTTATTATAAGATAATATTTATGCATGTAAATGTACGTTTCAATGTTTATTTTCGTTCATTTACTTTTTATTTTTTCCATGCTGGCATGAGGGCGAAAGAAAAACGTTGAATGTGCCAGCTGCTACTCCTCCCGGGCATGCTGTAAAAACCAGCTAAGGGATCCGAGGGTTTCATTATATTGTAATTTAGGCGATGGGATGACAACCTGTCACTATAGCAATATACCTACAAATCTATCTAAAATAACCCTCAAAACTTTGTCAGACGTGGCGGAACGACCTTTATTTAGATCGTTAACGCTCTGCCTTACCCTTAAGGGATAAAGGCGTGATTATATGTATGTATGTCTAAATTAGTGTGCCCTTTCAGGGCGTCACATGAGACTAAAACTGTTATTTGTGTATGTTTAAGGTATATTTTTAAGATATTTTGTGTTGTGACTTGTAATAAACATTTGAATTTATGTAAATTGCAATATACTGAAACCCTTGGATACCTTAGCTGGTTTTTACACATTCTATGTTTTTCTTTCGCTCCCAGTCCAGCTTTTTTTATATAATTTTTTATTACTAAGTTTTTAACATTTACATACATACATACATAAATCACGCCTTTATCCCTTACGGGGTAGGCAGAGCGTTTAACGCCTCGTAAAAGGCGCTTTCGCCACGTCTGACAAAAATTAAGGGGACTACTTTAAATTGTAATATGTATTGCTTTAGTAACAGGTTGTCAGCCCATCGCCTAAATTACAATACAATGTAACCCTCGAGTCCCTTTTGCTGACTTTAACAGCATGCCCGGGAGGAAGGGCAGCTGGAACATTCAATGTTTTTCTATCTCTCCCAGTCCAGCATGGAAGAAGATTTTAACATTTGATGGGAAAAATGGTGTACCCAGAGATCTACTGCGGTCTACCAAACAAAACAACAAAAAAACCTTAAGCTAGGTGGTCGCCTTTAGTACAAGGGGGTCGTATACAAGGGGGTCGCCTACTCAAAAAGGTTGAAAAACACTGTTCTAGATTCTAGGCTATAGCTGCATACAGGGCATGTGAGCCAGCAAAATGACTGGCACAGGAGACAATCCACTTTGTTTTGTCTAGTGGGATAGATGTATTTGTGTTTGTTTAAAAGGTCAAGTCTATTCTCGCCGATCAATCCTGGGCCCGTATTTATGAAGCGATATCATGATTCAGAGTAGTATTACGTATGGATTTGACAGTTCATAATGTACTGAAATCACATTTATGATACGAACTCAAACTCGCTGTCAGTTTCAAGTGCTGATTACAAATACGGGCCCTAAAGGCATTACACTAGAAACATTAATATCTAAAAGCCGTAGCAGTCATATTGTAATAGCGTTACCAATATCATCAAAAGCTCAAAGCGCTGAGCTTTTAAGCAAATTAGAGCTTCCAAATCTGTAAAAGGAACCACTCAATCACACACTCTAATCGATTCCATACACTCGTTTAGCGAGTACATCATAATGCCTTCTTTTGTGTATGGAACGAGTTATGATGTGCAAACATGAACACTAGTACACACAGACCGACAGGTTTTTGTGTATAGCTGCATCGGGCTTGCGTTTCTGTGTTTATGTATTTACCTTCAAGTTTGTACACCGTAGTGTAACATACAACTGGGCCTTAAAACAAAATTGTTTGACTTGAAAAACTTTTAACAACACAGTACTAATATAATTAAGTAGGTATACCAGGCCACTCAGAAAGTATTGCGATAAATAGTTTTTATATATGGTAGACTGGCCGGTTAGAATCTTTTTTGAAAATATGATTTCTTGTAAGTAAAAATATGTGTGTTCCATTTTCAAAATTTCCCTCCACATTTTTTGCGAGCCAATTCAAAGTATCGTGTCTTACTGAAAAATGGATCTGCGCCGGGAACATTTTAGAGCTATGATTTTTTACGATTTCAAGTGTCGACTGAAACCGGATGAATCGTTCGATAGACTTCAAATGGCATTTATGGATGAAAGCCCCTCCAAGGCAACCGTGTATCGTTGGTATAACGAATTTAGGCGCGGTCGACCAACCTTGGGGGATGAAGAAAGAAGCGGTCGCCCTTTGACGGCTATTACGGAATAAAACGTGCTAGCAGTGAAAAATTTAATCCAAGATAATAGGCGAATTACATATCAGGAGATTCAGCACATATTAAAGATTGGATCGGGAAGCGTTCACGAGATTCTACACGGGCATCTTCGCGTGAGGAGCATAGTATCGCGCTGGGTGAAGCACTACCTCACCGACGCTCAGAAGCAGGCCCGGGTGGAATGGTGCCGTGATATGCTGAACAAATTTGAAGCAGGCTCGTCTCGGCGTGTTTACGACATCGTAACAGGTGATGAGTCCTAGATTTATCAATACGATCCAGAAACCAAGCGCCAGTCGACAGTTTGGGTGTTTCAAAATGAACCAACGCCTACCAAAGTGAAGCGATCTCGAAGCGGGGGGAAAATTTTGATCGCCAGCTTTTTTAATTTGACTGGCCACTTGGCCTCAATTCCCTTACGAGATCAAAGAAGCATTAACGCCGAATGGTATACTACCAAATGTTTACCAGAAGTTTTTTCTGTTGTGAGCAACAAGCGACCAAACACAGGGCTCCGCGGACTACTGCTCCACCACGACAATGCGCCTGCACACACCGCGCTCAAAACGAGGGACTTCCTGGACAGCACACCAGTCAAACTCCTGGGTCACCCTCCTTGCAGCCCTGATCTAGCACCGTGTGACTTCTTTTTATTTCCAAAAATAAAAAATCAGCTCAAGGGGATACAATTTTCGTCGCCGGAAGATGCGCTGGCTGCGTTCGAGCAGGCTGTAAACGAGGTGTCTACGGCGGACTGGAAAAAGTGTTTTGAAAACTGGTTCAGACGCATGAATCTTTGTATAGAGGCTGGTGGAGAGTACTTTGAAAAGATTTAATAAAAATATATGTACCTGTAGAACAATTTTTTTTAGTGTCGCAAATCTTTCTGAGTGTCCCACGTATAGTAGTATAGTAGCAAATTATTTTCCAATTCCTTTTCTGTTCGAGCTACATAACTTTGGAACAAGCTTCCGAAGACAGTTCAAGACTATATACTCTTTCAAAAAAAACAGTGAAAGAGCACTTCCCATCGCAACAAAATTAGTATTTATGTACGTAGGTATTTGTATTTATTATATGTATGTATTATTATTTATTATAGATGTTTATTTAAGTAATATATATGTATGTTTATGTAGGTTCTAGGTTATATGTATATGTAAAAGTCTACAGCGTGTACAGTATTGTCCCCATATATATTGTTATCTCATATTCAGTTTTACAGGTTGGCTGGAAGAGATCTCTTTATAGAGATAAGCTCACCTTTGTGAACTAAATTTAAATTTGTTTATTTTTGTATTTTTTTTTGTACGCAATAAAGAATATATATAGTGAAATATAATAAAATTAATATAGTATAATTAAGTAGGTATATTCTTATTTACTGTTCATGTACCTAATTAGTATTTTTATTGTGCACGTCTTATACGCTTTACGTTTTATGCAATCTCACTTCCTAAGTCTGCTGTAAGACATTTCATTTTTAAAAAAAGCAGTATCTGTTGTGTCTTGATTCCTATGTAATTGTTCTGTTAAATACTAAGTGTCCCTCCCTTTCGTAAAACTCCCTCGGTCGCAAAATGATCCTTTCAAATGTTCCTTAGGGCCGTATTTATAATCAGCTCGCATGAGTGACAGCGAGTTTGATTTCGTATCAGAAATGTCATTTTAGTACAAAACTGGCTTGTCCAATCCATACTTAATATTGCTCTCAAGTTTGATATCGCTTCATAAATACGAGCGTAAGCCTTTTTAGTACGCCCACTACTTAAAACTAATCTATCTAAAAGGGTAATTTTTCGAAAGGACACATTTTTCAACAAAAGGATATTCCGTGGCGTAAGGGACTAAGCAATCCTATCTTAGACTGGCTGCCCCTCAAAAGTTTACAGACGAAGCGAAAGGAGTGCGGGTCTGCGTGTGCAAGTAGGTGACTATTTCATTTAATTATCAAGTTGTATTTTATATTCTGTCAAGTTAGTAGCTCAATATATTTACCAACCTTACTACATATGAAAATTTCATAAAAATATCTAATGACGCGATTGGTATATGTAAAATCTTATCTTCTTATCTTATTTAGCCGATAGTGTCCCACTGCTGGGCAAAAGCCTCTATCCGGCTTGTCCGGTTCCAGCCAGTTTTCCAGGAAGGCATCAAGTTAGTCTCGCCACCGCCCGCCGCCTGGGCCGGTATGTAAAATAATTAACAAAATGACTTGAATCACAGTGCGGTGTGAGGTGCGGTGGACTAAAGGTAAACTTTAGACGCGGTATATTTATGACTTCCGCTTCCGATCCGCAGCCGTAATGCGGACTTTATAAACGCCATGAATTTTGTGAAATATTCCCAAACATTTCCCAAATATAGAAGCAAGATACAACCGGAAAAGTAAACTTTACTCAACACATTATTAATGACGGAACCTTCCGCTTGCTTAAACCTATGTTTTCCCAAGGGAATGGAAAATTTAGTGTATTAATTATAAAATTGACAATGTTATCTGGTAAGAATTTTTCTTTTTTTTTGGAAGAATAGATTGCTGTCATCAGTACACATATTAATATTAAGTCTATATTGGCTCGAATCTAGATTTTCCGGCTAAACCTAAACTTAAAATCTATTTATTACTTTCAGACTAAAAACATTGGAAAAGGACAGGAGATCTATTCTCTCCAGTTTTTGATTTATAGACAGTGGTTTTATGCGTTATCTGTAATTTTTATCCGCCGTCATATGATATAGCGGATAAAATTTACAAAAATACTGGGGAAACGTGCAGAAGCGCGTCAAAATCTAACGGACAAATGTTGTATGGTTTTACCATAGAGTATAAATCGCCTGTTATTTTTGAATTTTATTATTTTGGAAGTGACAGATAGATTTTAATTTTAGTATAGCCGGTGGTATCTAGAATCTAGCCCATTACCTATATACCTATGTGTAGGTATATAGGCAATAAAAAGAAGTACTTACCTTAATAATAAAATATGTAAAGGGCAGTGGAACACGGACAGCGAATATTTTATTTTGTCTGTAAGTAGTTGTGTGAGCTTAGATCATACGCACATAAAGCAACACAGCAACAGTTGCACTGTGGAGGATGCCACAGCCAACGCCGTCAGAGTGGCGGAGTTCTGGTCCTCGAGAATTTAAATTGGGTTTGCCTCGAATCGAAAAGAAGAAGAAGGTTATTATCCTTCATGAAAAATATTTACCTTCATAAAGAATGGTTTATTTTGCCAATTTCAACATTCAGCTAAAACTAAAATTAAAATCTATTTGTCACTTTCAAAATAATAATATTGGAAAGCACAAGCGATTTATACTCTACGATTTTACACTTTGCCCGCTAGATTTTGTCTCGCTTTTGCACGTTTCCCCAGTATTTCTGTAAATTTTATCCGCCATATCACATTACTTCCATGCTGAAAATGGTGTACCCAGAGATCTACTGCGGTCTACCAAACAAAACAACAAAAAATCCTTAAGCTAGGGGGGTCGCCTTTAGTACAAGGGGGTCGTATACAAGGGGGTCGCCTACTCAAAAAGGTTGAAAAACACTGTTCTAGATTCTAGGCTATAGCTACAGGGCATGTGAGCCAGCAAAATGACTGGCACAGGAGACAATCCACTTTGTTTTGTCTAGTGGGATAGATGTATTTGTGTTTGTTTAAAAGGTCAAGTCTATTCTCGCCGATCAATCCTGGGCCCGTATTTATGAAGCGATATCATGATTCAGAGTAGTATTACGTATGGATTTGACAGTTCATAATGTACTGAAATCACATTTATGATACGAACTCAAACTCGCTGTCAGTTTCAAGTGCTGATTACAAATACGGGCCCTAAAGGCATTACACTAGAAAAATTAATATCTAAAAGCCGGAGCAGCCATTTTGTAAAAGCGGTAACAACATCATCAAAAGCTCAAAGCTCTGAGCTTTAAAACAAATTAGAGCTTCCAAATCTCTAAAAGGAACCACTCAATCACACACTCTAATCGATTCCATACACTCGTTTAGCGAGTACATCATAATGCCTTCTTTTGTGTATGGAACGAGTTATGATGTGCAAACATGAACATTAGTACACACAGCCCGACAGGTTTTTGTGTATAGCTGCATCGGGCTTGCGTTTCTGTGTTTATGTATTTACCTTCAAGTTTGTACACCGTAGTGTAACATACAACTGGGCCTTAAAACAAAATTGTTTGACTTGAAAATCTTTTAACAACACAGTACTAATATAATTAAGTAGGTATATAGTAGTATAGTAGTAGTTTCTTCCATGCTGGACTGGGAGAGATAGAAAAACATAGAATGTTCCAGCTGCCCTTCCTCCCGGGCATGCTGATGAAGTCAGCAAAAGGGACTCGAGGGTTACAGTGTATTGTAATTTAGGCGATGGGTTGACAACCTGTCACTAAAGCAATACATATTACAATCTAAAATTGCTCTCAATTTTTGTCAGACGTGGCGAAAGCGCCTTTTACGAGGCGATAAACGCTCTGCCTACCCCGTAAGGGATAAAGGCGTGATTTATGTATGTATGTATGTATGTACCAAATTATTTTCCAATTCCTTTTCTGTTCGAGCTACAAAACTTTGGAACAAGCTTCCGAAGACAGTTCAAGACTATATCCTCTTTCAAAAAAAAGAGTGAAAGAGCACTTCCTATCGCAACAAAATTAGTATTGATGTACGTAGGTATTTGTATTTATTATATGTATGTATTATTATTTATTATAGATGTTTATTTAAGTAATATATATGTATGTTTATGTAGGTTCTAGGTTATATGTATATGTAAAAGTCTACAGCGTGTACAGTATTGTCCCCGTATATATTGTTATCTCATATTCAGTTTTACAGTTTTACAGGTTGGCTGGAAGAGATCTCTTTATAGAGATAAGCTCACCTTTGTGAACTAAATTTAAATTTGTTTATTTTTTGTATTTTTTTTTTGTACGCAATAAAGAATATATATAGTAAAATATAATAAAATTAATATAGTATAATTAAGTAGGTATATTCTTATTTACTGTTCATGTACCTAATTAGTATTTTTATTGTGCACGTCTTATATACGCTTTACGTTTTATGCAATCTCACTTCCTAAGTCTGCTGTAAGACATTTCATTTAAAAAAAAAGCAGTATCTGTTGTGTCTTGATTCCTATGTAATTGTTCTGTTAAATACTAAGTGTCCCTCCCTTTCGTAAAACTCCCTCGGTCGCAAAATGATCCTTTCAAATGTTTCTTAGGGCCGTATTTATAATCAGCTCTCATGAGTGACAGCGAGTTTGATTTCGTATCAGAAATGTCATTTTAGTACAAAACTGGCTTGTCCAATCCATACTTAATATTGCTCTCAAGTTTGATATCGCTTCATAAATACGAGCGTAAGCCTTTTTAGTACGCCCACTACTTAAAACTAATCTATCTAAAAGGGTAATTTTTCGAAAGGACACATTTTGCAACAAAAGGATATTCCGTGGCGTAAGGGACTAAGCAATCCTATCTTAGACTGGCTGCCCCTCAAAAGTTTACAGACGAAGCGAAAGGAGTGCGGGTCTGTGTGTGCAGGTAGGTGACTATTTCATTATTAAGTTGTATTTTATATTCTGTCAAGTTAGTAGCTCAGTATATTTACCAACCTTACTACATATGAAAATTTCATCAAATATCTAATCACGGGCATAGGTATATGTAAAATCTTATCTTCTTATCTCATTTAGCCGATAGTGTCCCACTGCTGGGCAAAGGCCTCTCTCCGGTCTCTTCACGACTCTCTGTCCTGTGCTTGTTCCGACCAGTCTTCTAGGAAGGCATCAAGTTCGTCTCGCCACCGCTGCCTGGGCCGGTATGTAGAATAATTAACAAAATTTCTTGAATCACAGTGCGGTGTGAGGTGCGGTCCGCTAAAGGTAAACTTTAGACGCGGTATATTTATGACTTCCGCTTCCGATCCGCAGCCGTAATGCGGACTTTATAAACGCGATGAATTTTGTGAAATATTCCCAAACATTTCCCAAATATAGAAGCAAGATACAACCGGAAAAGTAAACTTTACTCAACACATTATTAATGACGGAACCTTCCGCTTGCTTAAACCTATGTTTTCCCAAGGGAATGGAAAATTGAGTGTATTAATTATAAAATTGACAATGTTATCTAGTAAGAATTTTTCTTTATTTTTGGAAAAATAGATTGCTGTCATCAGTACACATATTAATATTAAGCCTATATTGGCTCCAATCTAGATTTTCCGGCTAAACCTAAACTTAAAATCTATTTATTACTTTCAGACTAAAAACATTGGAAAAGGACAGGAGATCTATTCTGTCCAGTTTTTGATTTATAGACAGTTGTTTTATGCGTTATCTGTAATTTTTATCCGCCGTCATATGATATAGCGGATAAAATTTACAAAAATACTGGGGAAACGTGCAGAAGCGCGTCAAAATCTAACGGACAAAGTGTTGTATGGTTTTACCATAGAGTATAAATCGCCTGTTATTTTTGAATTTTATTATTTTGGAAGCGACAGATAGATTTTAATTTTAGTATAGCCGGTGGTATCTAGAATCTAGCCCATTGCCTATATACCTATGTGTAGGTATATAGGCAATAATAAATATGTAAAGTGCAGTGGAACACGGACAGCGCATATTTTATTTTGTCTGTAGTTGTGTGAGCTTAGATCATACGCACATAAAGCAACACAGCAAAAACTGAATAAAAGAAGTTTACATACATACATACATACATATAATCCTGCCTTTATCCTTTATGGGGTAGGCAGAGCTAAACAAAGGTCATTTGCCACGTCTGACAAAGGTTTGAGGGTTATTTAAGATAGATTTGTATGTTTATTGCTGTAGCGACTGATTGTCAGCCCATCATCGCATAAATTGCAACAAACAGAAGTACGCAAACTGATAAGGGTTGCTCAGTCAACGACACTGAACAACTTCCACCAGGACTTTTTCTCAGAAAAATAAAAAATGGTTTTTCCATACAAACTGTCTAATCGAGATAAACATTAAGTATGGAACAGCAAATTTTTTATTTCACTTCCTAAAAAAAGTCCTGGATAGCTGTTCAGTGTGGTTGACTGAGCAACCGCTATCAGTTTGCAGGACGCAGTCCCTTACACCTGTTTTACTACAATAACATCGTAGCATGCACGCTGGTGCGTTACTATACTTACAAGCATGTCGAGTTTTTGATACATGCGGTCAGGAAACGAGCGATAAGCGGGATATCTCGATATAACGGGTGTAAGGGACAGCGTCCCGCAAACTGATAGGGGTTGCTCAGTCAACGAAACTGAACACCAGTCAGCAGGGTTTTTTGGCAGTAAAAAAAATGCTTGAAAGAATTTCCTGGTGAAAGTTGTTCAGTTTAGGTGACTGAGCAACCCCTATCAGTTTGCGGGACGCTGTCCCTTACACCTCGTATGGTTTAAACGGTTTAATAGGGTTTAGCGAGTCTCCTTACATTGGTGCCCAAAGTGGGGTTGAACTTCCGTCAATTACAAGATCTTCAAGAAAAACGCTCCGATAGAAGTACTCCTTATTTTCGTCTACCTTCAGTTAAAAATAAATATAGAATAAAAATAATGCCTGGAAGATGTTGCTACATTAGCAATAAGGCCGAAAATGTACTTTTTTGTTTATTTAATTTGTAATTTCTGTGTTTTTGTGCAATAAGGTATATTGTATTGTATTGATTATTATTTTACAAGAAAATGTATTGTATAAGTAACAAGTTCAAAGAATTATGAAGTTTCACATTTCATACATACATATAATCACTAATTTATCCCTAATAGGGTAGGCAGAGCGTAAACGACCTAATAAAGGTCGTTCCGCTACGTATGAAATATTTGGAAGGTTATTAAAGATAGATTTGTAGGTATATTGCTGTAGAGGCCGATGGTGTAGTGGATAGGGCCGCTGTCCCCTGAGCGGGGAGGTCGTGGTTCGAACCCCACCACGTACCAATGTGTTTTTCGAATTTCATATGTACGTTTATTCGGCGCTTTTTCGGTGTTTCGGAAGGCACGTTAAGCCGTTGGTCCCGGTTAATATAGTTTAATACCGTAGATATTAGTCATTATGCCATGTCAGAGGCCAGTGCTGAGCATTGGCGGCTTGAAAACTCTGACCTAATCTAGGATTGGGTCTGGTTCCCCTTCTGGGTTGCGGAGGTTAGATGGCAGTCGCTCTGTGTAGAAACCAGTACCCCCGTTAAATCCCCTAGATTAGGTAGCCAGCCCGTGAGATACGGGATAAGGCTAGGGAGATGATGATTGCTGTAGTGACAGGTTGTCAGCCCATCGCCTAAACTACAATATACTGAAACCCTCGGATCCCTTAGCTGGTTTTTACAGCATGCCGGAGAGGAGATGCAGCTGGCACATTCTATGTTTTTCTCTCGCTCCCAGGCCAGCATGGAAGAAGTGTCACATTTCACAGTTTCAAATTCATTAGCTAAGTAACTTTAGTTTGCTCTCTAACTTCCTAGCCTCAAATAGCACAACGAGCTGGATTCGGAACATGACTTGGTGTTTTCTCGCCGACTTCCTAGCCTCAGAAAGCACGTCAGCTGCCGTGTTTAGGGCGCATACTAATGCAAGTGGTACGTGACGTGAAGCTTCGGAACCTGACTAGATGCCTGATGCTTCCAGGGAGACGCTGATGCTGATCTTTAGAAGATACTCCTTCACAGTCCATGCAGCTATGTTGTGGAATGCTCTCCCGCACACTATTCGCGACAGCCCATCAATCGCTGTTTTCAAAAAGAGAATCAAAGAACATTATCTTTCTCTGCGTAATCCGTAGTATGTATTTATATATTGTATATATATGTATCTATGGTATGTATATATTTATTTATTTCAGTTATATTTATATAGAGTATTTAATATATTTATAGGTACTATATTATATTATATACATATTTATTTACTTATTGTATAATCGTAGTATAGTGTAATTAAGTAGGTATATCCTTATTTACTGTTCATGTACCTAATTTGTATTCATATTGTGCACGTCTTATCCGCTTTACGTTTTATGCTATCTCACTTCTTAGGTCTGCTGTAAGACATTTCATTTTAGAAATAAGCAGTACCTGTTGTGTCTTGATTCCTATGTAATTGTTCTGTGTATGTTTCTGTGTACAATAAACTGTTAAATAAAATAAATAAATGTTTGAAGACACGATCATGCATTGAATGCTGTTCTATATTTACATAGAGCTAGGCGTAGGAGGTAAGTAGAAGTTTTATGTCGTGTTTTTTCTGTGCAATAAAGCATATTGTTTTAGATAACATCTGACATCAGGGTTAATCAGGTCGATCGAATCGAGACCCGCGCGATGAAAACGAAAGAGACCTATCTTTGTAATATATACATAAAAGCACGCCTTTATGCTTAATGGAGTAGGCAGAGCGCAAACGATCGAAACAAAGGTCATTCCGCCACGTCTGACAAGTTTTGAGAGTTATTTTTGATAGATTTGTAGGTATATTGCTATAGCGACAGGTTGTCAACTTATCGCCTAATTTGCAATATACAGAAAACCTCGGATCCCTTAGCTGGTTTTCACAGCATGCCCGGGAGGAAATCAAGCATGGAAGACATTTGAACCAAGAAAAGATGCTGTCATGACATACCTCAGATGATTATGATGTACATATGTATATAGCTATAGTGACAGATTATCAGTCCATCGCCTAAAATTGCAATACACTCTAACCCCCCAATCCCGTAGCTGGTTTATACAGCATGCTTGGAAGGAGATGCAGCTGGCACATTCTAGTTTTTCTATCCCAAGTATTGTAGCTAGAGGAGTAACTTGCTTCCGTGTAGACTTCGGTTTGGTTCTTCTGACAGACTAGAGTGAATAACAACAAGCGTTGTACCTTTCATGCTGGCCTGGAAGCGAAAGAAAAACATAGAATGAGCCAGCTGCATTTCCTCCCGGGCATGCTGTAAAAGCCAGTTAAGGGATCCGAGGGTTTAAGCGATGGGCTGACAACCTGTCACTACAGCAGTAGGTATACCTACAAATCTATCTTAAATAACCCTCAAAACTTTGTCAGACGCGGCGGAATGACCTTTGTTTAGGTTGCTTACACTCTGCCTATCCCATTAGGGATAAAGGCGTTATTATATGTATATATGTATGTTGTGCCAATAAGAAAGTGAAACCCGTCAGGAATATCTAACTACGGTAAATATTTTGACGTATCGAAACCAAACCGGCACCATTATTGAAAAATATTGATTCTCTCTGACGTGTTTGCGCATACGAACGGCTAATTGTGTTTGATCCGGCGTCGAACCCACGACCCGCCGCGCCGGTGCCAAAATATTGACATTTACAGCACGTTCGATAACAACCAATGATGTTTGTAAATATTGTACTAATAGTTCAAGGATATCAACATAGTAGAGAGTATTTATTTGACATACTATAATTTGTAAAATATTTAAACACATACATACATATCTCCACTTCAGCTACAGAGTTGGAACAAATGTTGCAAGAACTAAGCGAGGCAAGCTTTGAGGTTCGGCTTAAAATGAATATGTCTAAGACCCAACTCATGTCTACCAGCACAAAACGTTGTGTCAAGGTCGATGGGCAGGTAATACAATATATTAACGAGTACACCTACTTGGGCCAGATAGTATCCCTCGAAAACAGGCAGGACAAAGAAGTCGAAAGACGCATCCAAAACGCCTGGAAGAGCTTCTGGTCCATGAAGGAATTAATGAAGGGTGACCTTCCAATTTCACTTATAAGAAATCCGTTGACATGTGTATCCTGCCCACCCTAACCTACGGTGCACAGACATGGTCACTTAAAAGTTTGCCAACACGCAATGGAGCGCAGCATATTAAGCGTGAAAAGAACAGACCGCATAAAGAATACAGTTCTTCGCGAAAAAACGGGCATTATAGACGTAGGCCGAAAAACCGCGAGAATGAAGTGGGATTGGGCCGGACATGTCGTTCGCATGGATCCTGAAAAATGGACGAAAGCTGTCACCAAGTGGATTCCGGAGGATGGTCGCCGACGACGGGGAAACCCCGTAGAAGATGGCGAGACGACCTAGATGCTTTCTGCGCACAATGTGCGACAGAGGCAGCAGTGGGACGATTTATAGGCTACAAAAAAAAACAAAAAAAGCTCCACCACGTCTGACAAGTTTTGATCGCAATTTAAGACTGAAATGTGTATCGCTGTAGTTACAGGTTGTCAGCCCATCGCCTAAATTACAATACACTGAAACCCTCAAACCCTGGGTTTTTACAGCATGTCCGGGAGGAAATGCAGCTGGCACACTATTATGTTTATCTATCACTCCCTGTCCAGCATGGAAGCAATATATAATATTGAGATACATCACTTAATACGTTAAATGGGTGGCTTTGCCGGCAAGCGCAGTACGTTTAGTCGAATTTTTAGATATTCACTAGAAAATATGAGCTTAATTAGTACTATTCAGACCCAGCATTGTGCTTCCAACTGTTCTCACAAAATCACGAAACAGACTCAAGCTACGGAGAATCTCGTAAAACTTATCAAATTTCTACCAACTACTAGAAACTTCTTATCCAGTAGCGAGAGTGGTAGCACTGGCCGCGATAAGTTGAAAATAAGCACCGCTATACAGCTACTGGTGTCTGGTTTATAGCTAATCGCTGTATAGAGGTATCATTTTACAATTTCCAACTAGTAATCTAGATTAGACCTTATTCTACTAGCTTTGATAATGTTTTTTATTTAGCATAGGATTTACGTCTAAATAAGATGTGGTGATTATTGAAAACAATATTGGCTCAAAACAAAAGAATATAAACGTATTCATGGCACTACCAGTCCATAACTTTAAAATAAATATCTTTATATTTAATTTCAATTAGTAACTACGTCATATCAAATAAAAATACATGTCAAATTTATAGTCAAATGTCAAATAGGAATAGGACAGGTAGGAATAATATTATCAAATCAGAAATAATCTGATCTAGCAGCTTGCAGTAGTATGTGCTAGACATACAAGATTTTTTTAATGTACTGCTTCCATGCTGGACTGGGAGAGATAAAAAAACATAGAATGTTCCAACTGCCCTTCCTCCCGAGCATGCTGTAGAAGTCAGCAAAAGGGATTCGAGGGTTACAGTGTATTGTAATTTACGCGTTGGGCTGACAACCTGTCACTATAGCAATACACATTACAATCTAAAATTGCCCTCAATTTTTGTCAGACGTGGCGAAAGCGCCTTTTACGAGGAGTTTGACGCTCTGCCTACCCCGTAAGGGATAAAGGCGTGATTTTATGTATGTATGTATGTAGTATTAAACTAAAACACTGTATTTGATTTCGTAGAATTAATCCCCGGCCAACTTAACAGATTATCCCGAACCGACCAAACTTGTAATAATTATAAACTTATAACATAATCAACTATGATCATGTAGTTCTAATCATAATTACCTAGGCTTAGGGAAATCTAGCACTTAGCCACACTTAGGCTGAACATTTAGTAAATGAAAACATTTTGTGAAATTGTCAGTCTGGGCAACAGCAGTTGAACTACACTTGCGATAATTGGATCAAGACATTAGATTTTAAATTGCAAGTTATATTTTGTACCTGGTGTTTGTTAGTAGTCCAACCGATGTAACTTTTTGAAACACTTCGGTAAGACTATAATATCAATACCACAGGTTACTTAGGAGCATGGCGTGGCAATACTATCGACATACATAAAGTACCTATCTATCCAACCATATAATCACGCTTATATCCCAAATGGGGTAGGCAGAGCGTAAACGACCTAAACAAACGTTGTTTCGCCACGTCTGACAAAAGTTTTGATAGTTATTTAAGATTGTAGGTATATTGCTGTAGTTACAGGTTGTCAGCCTAAATTGCAATATACAGGAACCCTCGGATCCCTTAGCTGGTTTTTATAGCATGCCTAGGAGGAAATGCAGCTGGCACATTCTATGATTTTCTCTCGCTCCCAAGCCAGCATGGAAGAATAAGGTACCCACCCATATACATAAATTATTAGTAAAAAAACAGAAAGTTTCCGTGTATTACTGAAACATCCCTCAAACAAGAGCAAACATCAGCTAGTAAAACTTGTTCGATATTCTCGTGTGATCTTCCACTCAAAAATAACTCAAAACAAATAACCAATAAGGCATGTTTAAAATTACAAACAAAACAAAAATAGCGAAAAAGCATCATAAGATCTGAGTTCATAAAGCGCGTGTTTCTCGCTCGGCTGCTTTGTATTTATTTCCAGTGAAATAATATTACAAAGTCCGCTCCTACCCCCTCCCCCTGCCTGTAGACTACTCCACCCCTCCAAGGCCGAAAGAGGGATATTAAACGGGAAGTTTTTCACTCCATCTCCATCACTGCGCTGAGAGCTGTGTGCGACTTGAAGCTGTATAAAGGTTATTTATAGAACTTGAAAAATGCTGGCCTGGGAGCGAGAGAGAAACATAGAATGTGCCAGCTGCATTTCCTCCCGGGCATGCTGTAAAAATCAGCTAAGGGATTCGAAGGTTTCAGTATATTGTAATTTAGGCGATGGACTGACAACCTGTCACTACAGCAATGTACCTACAGATCCATATTTAATAACCCTCAAAACTTTGTCAGACGTGGTGGGTCGACCTTTTTGTAGGTCGTTTACGCTCTGCCTACCCCATTAGGGATAAAGGCGTGATTATATGTATGTATATATGTATAAAATAAGATAACTAGCAAGCTTGACATTAGTTTAATCGCTACATTATGAAGAAACAGTTATTATGCTGTTTTTTTACGGGTGATTTATAAAACTAAGTGAAAACATCATCATCTCCCTAGCCTTATCCCGTATCTCATGGGGTCGGCTACTAATCTAGGGGATTGAACGAGGGTACTGGTTTTTGCACAGAGCTACTGCCATCTGACCTCCACAATCCAGAATGGTAACCAAACCCAACCTAGATTAGTTTAGAGTTTTCAAGCTGCCAATGCTTAATCTACAGTATTAAACGATATTAATTGGGAACGGCTTAACGTGCCTTCGGAAGCATGGAAAAAGCGCCGAAAAAACGTACTTATGAAATGCGAAAACCGAAAAACACACTGGTACGTGGTGGGATTCGAACCACGACCTCCCGCTCAGGAGGCAGCGGCCCTATCCACTACACTATCAGGCTCTCTGTAATTGAAAACAAGCATTAGAAATATGTGGTAAACAAAAGTCGAACAAAATCAACAATGTATGTACTTTAAGTTCAGCCTTGTCAAAAAAAAAACGCCTTTGATGTTTGTTCATCGGAAGGTACGTTGTTCTGAAATTCCTCCGTACATACTTGCCATTGCTATTTTTTATATGCTATTCTGTTTATACTCGACGAGAGTATAATTTAATCTCCGGGCTCTTTTATTAAAAAAAGAAAATATATAATGGAAGGACATTACAGTAAAAGACAGAATTAATGGGTCGTCCTTAAAGATAATATTTTCAGTAGCAGTTACTTAATAAGGTTGTTTGAAGTTGTTCATTTTTTGTTAAGAATTCCTCTTCTGGTTGGATGGTTTAATGGTTCTAGGAGTTTTTCTTTGGAAGTATTTCTTTTCTCAGACTCGTTCTTTGTGCCTAAATAATCACAGAATCAGTAATAAAGAAGTTCTTTTAACATCTCTACCTACTGATATCAATAACAATTCAACTATTTTTTCTGAAATAATTGGACCTCTCCTTTCCTACAGTTATTATTCAGGTATACTACATTAGACAGGGAAAATCTTTGTATATTTTTTACCAAATTAAGTCAAAAAGAAAGCACTGGTTATTACATTATTTCACTCATAAAAAGCTATGTAACATTTTATAAGAAAAGAAAAACTTATTTCTACGAAAAATCTCTTTATCCCTGAAAGCAAGTGTAGAAAAGAAAATGTACGCCTTTAATAACTTCGAAAAGATAATATTAGTCACATAATTTGTACAGAGTTATATTGAAAACAATATGAGATAAGTATTGATAAAGTTCCCGCGGCATCGTACGTTAAACAAACGATAAAGCCTACAACAATAGCGATATATTATTTCCAAATCTTCTCACAAACAGAAATAGAACTAAAGGCATTATGCAAAGTGTTTCTGCAGCTATAGGTTCTATTATACAGCTCTAATTCGGCTTCAAGTCACTAACGCCTAAAATTATACGAACTTTGCCCATTGGGAAAGTTTTGGACATTTAAAACAAACAGGTTGGAACGGGGCAACTTGGGCAATGAATTAAAATATAAATAGAACTGGCCTATTCTGGAAGCCCCCGAAAATTTCGGGCCTTGTTTGACTGAATTTTGGAATTAATTTAGAAAATTGTAGATGAGATTGGTGATTGAATTAAACCGTAACTAAACTTTTACTTGCCATTATTATATGATACTATTTACATATAGTCATTTAGTCATGCCTTTATCGCTAATGGGGTAGCGTAAATGATCTAAGCACAGGTCGTTCCGCCACGTCCGACAAAGGTTTGAGGGTGCTTTAAGATAGTTTTGTGGGTAAATTACTGTAGTGACAGGTTGTTAGCCCATCGCCTACATTGCAATGATTTTTACAGCATGCCCGGGAGGAAATGCAGCTGGCACATTCTATGTTTTTCTCTCGCTACCAGTCCAGCATGGAAGAACCCCAGTGCAACATGGAAGAACTTTATATTAGATACTTCCTGCATCATATATAATAATGACAAGTACATTTGGGACGTAACATCCAACCCACAATTCTTCACCCGCATACGGAATGACAAGAGTCACGAAATCTATACTTACATATAATAAATCTCTAGAAGGGTCGTGTCTGTACATTGAATATTTTTTACAAAAAAATAATTGCAGCAGGCATTATAAAGACCAAATCATTTTTTTTTATTATTTTGTCTGTCTGTCTGTATGTTACCACATCACGCCAAAACTACTTAACAGATTTCAATGGGACTTTTTTTTATTCTACTCAGCGTTACCCGGGTTGCAACTTAGGATACATAAAATCACGCTACTTGACTTAGGGGGTAAGCAGGATATTGAAATTTGGCTGTTTCTTAACCAATTTTTATAAAACTTTTTTTATTCGACTGAACATTATTTAAAATCAAAGTTACGATACAAATAATCATGCCTCATGACTAAGGAGGTAGGTAGAACATTGAATTTCGGTCGTCTTAAACCGATTTTGATGAAAGTTTTTTTGTTTGACTGAGCATTATTTAAACTCAAAGTTACGATACAAATAATCACGTTTGAGTAGGTAAGTAACCCAGTTTGTATGGAAAACACGCAGTGTCGCACATACTGAAAACGTTTCTCCGCGCGTAGGAGTATCGCGCGGAATCGTGTTTTCCATACAAAACAAGGATCAGAAAATGCGAAACCCGCTACCGCGCGCGGGTTAGCAGATCCCGCTCCTACGCGCAGAGAATCATTTTCAGTGGGTTCGACACTGCGTGTTTTCCATACAAACCAGGCGAATGAAGTCGCGGGTACAGCTACTTAAGTAAATAAAATACATACCTATCTTTTATTATTTGTTTTTCAATGCCTTATAGCAGTTCACAGTGAGAGCTAAGAATAGGTACAGTTGCCCTTTGCTCTCCATTTTCATTCCAAGAACAGAATGAAATATTTTTTTAACTAGGTCTCAGAATAAACCTACTATTTAAAGAGAAAATTATGTAATTTTCTATTATAAATTTAGTGCGTTTCAAAAATAGAAGCTCCCTGGTTCGTGCCCAAATATACGCTTCGTCGAATACATACACCGTGGTGCAATATTTCATTCTAACACAGACGCCAACAATCACCGCTTTTACTATCCATTGCGTTGTTTACTAGATGAATTTAACATTGTATCTTTAGAAAAGCATCTATGGATGATACAATCCCTTGAATCTTTAATGTTACGCAACTTTTCCAACAGAAAAAGGGAGGATCTTGCAATGAATTATGATTCCCGTTTTAGACAAGTTCTTTTCATTTCAGCTGTGCAATATTATTTTTTAATTTCAAACTGAACTCTCTTGCGCCATAAAAATATTAGTGGGCAGAAATGTTACGAGTTAAAAAGCGTTTTATGGCGCATAATAGCTGAATAAGATGACAGAGTTACAATGTTATTAAGATGACAAAGTACGGTCGTATAATTTAATAATGGAGAATGCAAGTGAGTTATCCCAAAGTCAGTGTAATAAATAGCAATAAATGTCTCATTATCATAAAAAAACCGATTTACTTTTTAATCTTCTAAAGCCCGATGGTGTAGTGGTGTAGTGGATATAGTATATAGTGGTCGTGGTTCGATCCCCACCACGTACCAATGTGTTTTTCGGTTTTCGAATTTTAAGTACATAGATATAATCACGCCTTTATCCCTAATGGGGTAAGCAGACCGTAAACGACCTAATCATAGGTAATTCCGCCACGTCTGACAAAGTTTTGAGGGTTATTTAAGATAGATTTGTACGTATATTGCTGTAATGACAGGTTGTCAGCCCATCGCCTAAATTACAATATACTGAAACCCCGGATCCCTTAGCTGATTTTTACAGCATGCCCAGGAAGAAATGCAGCTGGCACATTCTATGTTTTTCTCTCGCTCCCAGGCCAGCATGGAAGTCGAATTTTAAGCATATTGCGTTTTTTAAGTTATTCCGCACTTTTTCCGTGCTTCAGAAGGCACTTTAAGCCGTTGGTCACGGTTGACATCATTTAACACCGTAGATACTACTCGTTAAACCATGTCAGAGGCCAGTGCTAAGCATTGGCGGCATGAAAACTGTGACCTAATCTAGGATTGGGTCTGGTTTCCCTTCTGAGTTGCGGAGGTCAGGTAGCAGTCGCTCTGGGTTAAAACCAGTACCCTCGTTCAATCACCTAGATTGGGTAGCCAACCACCGTGTGATACGGGATAAGGCTAGGGAAATGATGACTTTTTAATCTTCTAGAAACGATAAGTTTGAACCACAGTACAAAATAGAGCATAGTTTTGGGGGTTGAATAAAATTTTAGCTCCTTTTGCAATCCACCTCGGGAAACCTTACATCACAGGCCTGCTTTTAGATAAAGTATCATTCAGTTTGCAAGACTTTGGGTGCCTCCGTGGTCTAGGGGTCAGAGCCATGGGCTTACGATCCGGAGGTCCTGGTTTCGATTCCCAGGGGGGAACACAAAGTTGATATTTTTTTTAATATATCACTTTTGGACAAAGCTTTGTGAGGTTTTCCCAGTTTTGTTAGGGCATTGCAGGTTGAATCACCTGATTGTACGAAAAGAAAGAGGATTCCGTGCTTCGGAGGACACGTTAAGCCGTAGGTCCAGGTCGCTGTCTTTGATAGTGGTCGTTATTCAAACAATGTCAGAGACCTAAATAGCCGTGCTACTAGGCAATTTGAAAATTTTGACACCAGGGTTCATCGGGTCTACGTATCTACTCGAGAATCCACTCGCTAAGAAGAAGAAGGCTTAAGGTGTCGAGTATCTTCGTCATGTCCTTAATCTACCAGATTGTGCGCAAGCAGGTTTAAATAGAACATTGGAGTAAGTACTTTCGATAACAGAAAGAAATCTACACCAAGGTAAAGGAACAGAAACCCACAAATCACAGAAATAAAAAAACGGCACGCCTTCACACGAAAACCCTTCATAAGCTACATAGCATAACTTGCTAGCGACGTGATAAAACGCGTTTCAACAAAAACCCTTTCATACGCTGAAAAATTCGCCGTCCATTTCTTTTTGCGCAAAATGGCGACGGTGCCTCGGCGAACTATTGAAGCGAGCGCAAAATGACCCTTTTGTCCGGTGAGGGTGGCGCACTGACTGGGTACTAGGAGATTACTCTGCTTCAGAATATATTTTATTGCACAGAAAAGATACATACATATAATCACGGCTTTATCCCTTATGGGGTAGGCAGAGCGTCAACGGCCCAAACAAAGGACATTGCGCCACGTCTGACAAGTATTGAGGGTCATTTCAGATAGAGCTGTGTATTGCTGTAGTGACAGGTTGTCAGCCCATCGCCTATATTACACTAAAAGCTTCGAATCCCTTAGCTGGTTTTTACAGCATGCCCGGGAGGAGATGCAGCTGGCACATTCTATGTTTTTATATCGCTCCCAGTCCAGCGTGGAAGCACAGAAAAGATACAAGAAAAAAAGGAAATAAAAACAATTAGTAGTACAAATAGGCGGCTGTATAAGCTAAGTAGCTTATTTATAAGTAACTCGCCAATAGCTGGTGATTCAGGAAAGGTCTAGAGTGGCGACCAAAATCCGAAAATGCAGCATAATCCACATTATACTCAGTGACAAATACTCGTACACGGTTGGTATATCTAAAGGTAACTTTTTTACTCTTGGACCGTTGGAATATTAATCTAACAAATCGAGATTATGATTCCGAAAGTTCTGAAAATTCTTCCATGCTGGACTGGGAGCGAAAGAAAAACATACGTGATTGCCGGGCAGAGGCCGCTCGCAACGGAAAAGATTATTTCAGGAAATTATTCACGGATTTTCATGAAATTTCGTATATTTGTTGCAATCAATTAAATATTACATACATGCAATCACGCCTTTATCCCTAATGGGGTAGGCAGAGCGTAGACGACCTAAACAAAGGTCGTTCCGCCACGTCTGAAAAAGATTTGAGGGTTATTTAAGAAAGATTTGTAGGTATATTGCTGTAGTGACAGGTTGTCAGCCCATCGCCTTAATTGCACTATACAGAAACCCTCGGATCCCTTAGCTGGTTTTTACAGCATGCCCGGGAGGAAATGCAGCTGGCACATTCAATGTTTTTCTTTCGCTTCCCCCCCCTTCTCCCCCTCCGTCCCGCATGGAAGAAATAATTACAATTTAAACAATACTGAACAAAACTTAACCTACGGTAAATAAAAAATATAAATTAAAAATATCTTCCACTGCACCAGAATGAGGCAGGGTCCTAGCAGGCTGGCAGCATTTCCGCGCTGTATCACCAAGAAATTTTGTAAATATGCGGAATTTCATAAAAAACCATAATTAATATCCTGTGATAAACTCATCCGTTTCGAGCGGGCATGCCCAGAAGTCTAAAATAGCAGAGGTCGTATAAAAGCTCTTTTTACCATAACATACGAGAATAAGACCATAAAACTGTGATAATTTGATTGGTTTCAAGGATAGTGAGATTTGTCCAGATCTTAACATCGACATTGGGCTTAATTCTAGATTCACCGGCTAAACCTAAAATTAAAATATATCTGTGACTTCCAAAATAATAAAATTAAAAAAGGACAGGTGATTTAAACTCTATGGTTTTACACTTTTTCCGCTAGATTTTAACTTTTGCACGTTTCCCCAGTATTTCTGTCAATTTTATCCGCCATATCATATGGTCGCGGATAAAAATTACAGATAACTCATAAAACCACCGACTATAAATCAAAAACCGGAGAAAATAGATCTCTTGTCCTTTTCCAATGTTTTTAGTCTAAAAGCGAAAAATAGATTTTAATTTTAGTTTTACCCGGCAAACCTAGAATCGAGCCCATTAACCATGCATAGTCTCGGCTAATTCGTCTATGAAACAGCTACAGAAAGGTTTTGACGCTTGCATACTTGCTTCACTAAATATTTCGCTCCATTCCACTCGTGTTCGAGATATTCCATCTACCACCTCTCCGCACCTTCCTTCCAATTCTCCTAGCACCGTACCAGCTTCTGTTAAGACTCAATTTGGACTAGCATTTGAGGAGTTGGGTGTTGTTGTAAGTTGGTGGTCGTCAGGGCATCACGTTCCGTATTGCTGTACGTGTCGCGTCTCCAGCCGTCAGTGGAAGCTCACAAAGCCTCATCCTCTTGAGGAGGTGGATGCGTTCTGAAGAGGTATTTGGTATTGAAAGCGAACGTGTTGACGAGACAAAGGGTTTGTGGGGATAATGGATTAGGGCGGACAAATTTATTTTCTTTTCTGCTCTATTCTTTCTGCTGTTCTACTTACTCTATTGTTTTACATTGTTGTCTATTTATCAATAACAACATGGGATTTCCTGCAAAAAGCAATAATGTTTGAATCGGAAAGTTACTTGAACTTTAGCTCAATAACTAGATTTAAAATAATATAGCTCTTCCATGCTTAATCTAGAGCGATATTTTTCGGAAATATTAAACCTTTGTTACTAAGTTAAGTAGTGTGAGTTAACCAGTGCAGTCATCCTTCTATAATAATTGAATTTGAAGTAGATACGTTCCTACTAGAAATGCTACCTCCTCTAGTGACTGACTCTCTTCTTTATTCCATGATTTCGTGCACGTGACTTCAAATGAAAAGGTGGATTGTGATGGGCCCTTCTGACCTCGGGGAGATATACAGCATTAACTATTAAATTTTATTAGTTTAGTGGCGTTTAACAGATTTTCACGTTTTTATAAAAAAGAATAAACTTTTTATAAACTTTCGTTACAAGAAGCCTTTCTGAATTTGAAATGTATTTGTTTTTGACTCAAATCTAGTCTAGGTCAGAGGTTTTATCAAATATATTTCGTAACTGCGTCTACATAGTTCTGACCTTTAAACTCCTAAGGGATTAACTACCTCATACATACAAATAGCTACGTGCTGCGAATAATCTTCTTAACTCGAACCCCGGACCGATCAATCAGCTTCCATCAATCCACTAACGGGCCAAGGAGGAAGGGCTTGGAAGGGAAAGGGCCAAGAATTTCAATCTAACTTTAACTATTTAAGGCGTTAAGCTTGTCGTCCTTATCAGTGCATGAGGGTAAGAATCGTGTGAATTCGCGCGCGTTGTAAATCTTGGGAATAACGTGAAATACAAAAAGCCTATGACACTCATTGCCATTTAGAATATAAGTAGAAAAACGTATGCTTTTCATGCAATAATGGACTCCATTCTAGAAAACTAAATTTAAAATCTATTTGCCACTTTCAGACTAAAAACATTGGAAAAGGACAGGAGATCTATTCTCTCAGGTTTTTAATTTAATGTTGGTGGTTTTATTAGTTATCTGTAATTTTTATCCGCCGTCATATGATATGGCGGATAAAATTGACAGAAATACTGGGAAAACGTGCAAAAGCGCGTGAAAATCTAGCGGACAAAGTGTAAAACCATAGAGTATAAATCGCCTGTCCTTTGATATCGCTTGTCCTGTAATAACATGGTACTTTTATGGTTTTGACGTCTGCAATTTTTTATATTCAATAAGAAATGGGGTGCTCCTCAAGGAGAACTTAGGGTTAGACAATTTCTTGGACCAAGCTTGATACCGCAAAGGCATAGCTCAACATAAGCTGGTAGATCAAAAATAAAATCCTATCCAGCAAACCAGATCATCTTATCATACTAGACTTAGTGGTAAATTCTCATTGGTTAAAGCTATAGATTTTGTAACCGACCAGTTTACGTTGAGCTTATAAATGCGCAGATCCATCCCTTCCGGGTGATTTCCAACGATCTTAGAAATGTTGCGATTGATTACAAACATTTAACTTAGTTAGGGAAGTGATATTAAACCTAAATTGGTCGAAGTTTACCATCCTTTAGCCCCGATCGGGAACAAAGGATTGTTGTGGCTATGTAGTAGTGGTAGTATATCTAACTTTAAAGTACCAAGTACCTACTATATGATATATTACATAGAAAACTACTTCATCTACATACATGTATTCACGCCTTTATCCTTAGTGGAATAGGAACAGCGTAAACGACCTAAACAAATGTTGTTCCGTCACTTTTGACAAAGTTTTGAGCGTTATTTAAGATAGATTTGTAGGCATATTGGTGTAGTGACAGGTTGTCAGCCCATCGCCTACATTGCAATTTACTGAAACCCTCGGATCCCTTAATTGGTTATTGCTGGTCGTGTCCGAGAGGAAATGCAGCTGGTACACTTTATGTTTATCACTTCTATGTTTTTCTTTCGCTCCCAGGCCAGCATGGAAAAAGCCTACCCCAAGGTATTTTTTGGAGATGCACTCTATTTCCGTTGTATAGAACATGAATAATAACTTAAAAATCTTCAAATTTATTTACCAGGATTCCCATAATATTTTAGGTTTGATGCAACAGCTTTAAAACTCTGCAATTGAACAGGCTTTTCCACAGCTTGATGTAACAACACCAAATCCTTATCGAAACCATCCCGTTAGGGGCAGAAGGTTAACTTTAACTAAGGAGGTCAATTCTAAAGGCGTGAAACTACTCGCGTGCTAAGAAGCAATTCTCCAAGTCGTTATTCGTCAGTGTTAGAGGGGCTATTCTGGCGATAGGGGCCTATTCTGGTATCGTGCGAAAGTGCCGACGTAAAACTAGTTTTTCCCCTTCTCTCGTGCCTGCAAGTTTACGTGGAAAACTTTTTATTTACGAAGTTGTTTATGGTTAGTTGGATTGTGTGTTAGTCTATTATTTTTCGGTCAAACGCACGAACTGAGGACAAGGTCCTCTCAAAAGAGGGATGCATGGCGTTAAGTTACTATTCCTACCTAAATAGGCACTGAATCCGGCACCAAACAGCTTTCTTGTGAATCAATATTTAAGATTTTAATAACGGGCACAAACTTTGGAAAATACGTCGCGTACTTCACTTGTTTCGGGACTTTCGGAGTCCCATAAAATCTTGATTTAGAAATCTTTACTTAAGTTTAAATAGTGAGAGTTTTTATGTGTTTTGCTAGCGCCTGAAGTTTCTAGTTGATCTTATTTGCTCTATCGTCGACTCTATCATGGCTACATCTGGGTTTGATTAGAGCTTAACACAAAGTCATCGTCACTACATAGTATAAAACAAAGTCGCTTTCTCTGTCCCTGTATCCCTATGTATGCTTAGATCTTTGAAACTACGCAACGGATATTAATTCGGTTTCTTTTGATGGATAGAGTGATTCAAGAGCAAGGTTTATATGTATAAAACATACATGAATATATTAGAGAAACTGATGATTTCCGTGCGAAGCCGGGGCGGGTCGCTAGTAAATTATAATTTAAATCTTATATTATATTCTAACAATAGTGCAACTGAAAGGGAAAGAATTAATTTTCTTAATTTAAAAAGAAGCTAGTGACATATTATAAAAAAGAGTTTTTTTTTCTTATGCCGTTACCAACCAATATTAAAAATGACCTTTGTAATATAATGTAATTTGTTAATGAAATCTGCCGAAATGTTGTACAACATGTTACTTAGTTCATGCAATATTGCCTTTACGAAAAGCTGTTTACTTCAAGCAATCTCTCCCTTTAAACAGTGTCTAATAATGTTGCACCTCATATATTTAGATTCCCCAGTGAAGATATAAGATATTGCTTAGCGAGGGGAACGAGCGTAGATATCTTTATACAGGGTGTTAGAAATCAATTCAAAATGTTGGGTTAGCACAGAAAATGTTACTGAGCAATTTATAGCTTCTAAGACTTCTTCCATGCTGGACTGGGAGTGAGAGAAAAACATGGAATGTGCCAGCTGAATTTCCTCCCTACTACAGCAATATACGTCCAAATCTATCTTAAATAACCCTCAACACTTTGTCAGACGTGGCGAAACGATCTTTGTTTAGGTCGATTACGCTCTGCCTACCTGGGATAAAGGCGTGATTAAATGTATGTATGTATGTAAAACTTCTTTGGTAGTTCTGTTTTATGGGCCGTGTTACACATACATACATACATACATAAAATCACGCCTTTATCCCTTACGGGGTAGGCAGAGCGTAAAACGCCTCCTAAAAGGCGCTTTCGCCACGTCTGACATAAATTGGGGGCAATTTTAGATTGTAATGTGTATTGCTGTAGTGACAGGTTGTCAGCCCATCGCCTAAATTACAATACACTGTAACCCTCGAATCCCTTTTGCTGACTTATACAGCATGCCCGGGAGGAAGGGCAACTGGAACATTCTATGTTTTTCTTTCTCTCCCAGTCCAGTATGGAAGTTACACACATTAAGGAATAAGTTCCAAGCGAATATTACTACTTTCGTGCTGGAGATTAGGAGCAATAGTTAATCATACATTGTACCAGTAGCTTGTCTTTTCAAAAATTCTATAAAAAACAGTAAAGGTTCCGGCTAATGAAGTGACAATCTGAGCCTACCCAAAGGAAAACACAATCATATTTGAATTTAATGATGATGCTCTGCCTAGCCCATTAGGATAACAGTGCGATATGTAGCGAGAAATAACGCAAAAGTTATTACCCTTACACCCTGTATTATCAGTTCACTGGGAGTAGGGGATGAAGAGAAGAGAGGAGGGGAGGGGGTGATCATAATTACATGGATTTAGCGGACTATCCTGACGTATTGCGATCTTAGAAAACTGACAGGAGATTTATAATAATTACAGGATAGTGAACTTGTTGCGTAGCTTGTGTTTCATCGCCGTATTAATGGTTATGGTTTATGGCTCATATTTGTAAAGCTATCTCAAGATTGAGAACAATATTAAGTACGGATGTGACTAGGTAAAATACTTCCATGCTGGACTGGGAGCGAGGGAAAAACATAGAATGTGCCAGCTGCATTTCCTCCCAGGCATGCTGTAAAAACCCGCTATGGGATCCGATGGTTTCTGTATATTGAAATTTAGGCGATGGGTTGACAACCTGTTAGGTACTACAACAATATACCTACAAATCTATCTAAATAACCTAACAACCTTTGTTTAGGTTGTTTACGCCCTGCCTACCCCATTAGGGATAAAGGCGTGATTATATGTATGTATGTATGTGACTACCCATTTTGTACTGAAATTACATTTCTGATACAAACTCAAACTGGCTGTCAATCTCAAGTGCGTGTTATAAATACGGGCCTAAGATTAATCTTTTACAAGAATGTTACCCGTAAAGTGTCTAGTCAAAGAATAGCTCTGCTTTACTCTCCCTTCGTAAAAGTCGACTAAGTTAGAAGAAACATGGATGGAATAGGAGCAACGTCCCCTGTCATCATCTTTCGAGTGGGTATCGAGTCTATCGACCCGATGAACCCTGGTGTCAGAATTTTTAAACCGCCTAGTAGCACAACTATCAGGCCTCTGACATGGTTTGAGTAACGACCACTATCAAAGACAGCGACCGGGACCGACGGCTTAACGTGCCCTCCGAAGCACGAAAAACCACATATTACTCGTCGCTAAATCTGTCAACCAAAAGTAGCGAGTTCAGCATTACATTGACTTCTTCTTCAGATTTCCATTTTTTCGGCCTAATCTTCTTGTTCTTCTTGTCCTGGGGTCCGTTTTACAGATTGATCTTCATTTTTTTTCGAATACGCTGCAGTATGTTCATTATCCTTTAAGACTACATCTAAATTACTTCATACATACATAAAATCACGCTTTTATCCCTTATGAGGTAGGCAGAGCGTTAACAACCTAGACAAAGGTCATTCCGCCACGTCTGACAAAGTTTTAAAGATTATATAAGATAGATTTGTAGGTATATTGCTGTAATGACAGGTTGTCAGCCTATCGCCTAAATTGTAGAATACAGAAACCTTAGGATCCCTTAGCTGTTTTTACAGCATGTCCAGGAGGAAATGCAGCTGTTGAATCTATGTTTTTCTCTCGCTCCAAGTCCAGCATGGAAGTAAATGTAAAAGTAAAAAAAAATTGAATATGTACTTGTCCTAGACTACCGCTAAAGCCTTGTCACCTTATAAAAATGAGCATAACAATGCATATCAAGTGAAAACCGTGCCACATGTGCGTTTTTATGACGAAGACGTTTTATCGCGAGCTACCACTCGCACCCTTCGTCATACAATACTACACATAACAACGTACACCCCATCAGTAGAACGTACCCTTACTGCGCCAGGGTTGAATACAACTTACTGTTTTTTAGTATCTACCTAAAAGCCCAGGGGACAAATCCAGAGAATTGGCAGACAGCGGCTCCGTCTGCCAAACGTGGTGAGTAGTCAAATAGTTCAAATTTTGCACCCCATAACACTTCTCAAGTGAGAGCCTGATGGTGTAGTGGGTAGGGCCGCTGCCTCCTAAGCGGAAGGTCGTGGTTCGAATCCCACCACGTACCAAAGTGATTTTCGGTTTTCGAATTTCATATGTACTTTTATTCGGCGCTTTTTCCGTGCTTCGGAAGGCACGCTAAGCCGTTGTTCCCGGTTAATATCGTTTAATACCGTAGATATTAGTCGTTAAGCCATATCAGAGGCCAGTGCTAAGCATTGGCGGCTTGAAAACTCTGACCTAATCTAGGATTGGGTCTGGTTTCCCTTCTGGGTTGCGGAGGTCAGATGGCAGTCGCTTTGTGTAAAAACCAGTACCCTCATTCAATCCCCTAGATTAGGTAGCCGACCCCGTGAGATACGGGATAAGGCTAGGGAGATGATGATTACACTTCTCAAGTGTGTCCGAAGGAATTAATCCAGAGCATCGTTCCCTGAGAATACCACATCGCGTACTGCAATTGCCAACCCACCTGCCAAGCGTAGCGAGTGCGGCTAATAAAACTAACTGAAAGTAAACAGACTGATTAAGCAGTCTAATTGTTATACATCGAGCAGTATTGACTGTACCAGGGATAGTTTCTCGATTGGATCTGGATCAGAATAGCATCACCCCATATCTTCCTCCTGGCGTCGTAAAAGTCGGATAAAGGATCAAGCAACAGCGTTCTCTGCAAATCTTATAACATCTCTAACTACGCTCGCCAACCCGCCTACCAAATTGTGGTAAGTATGGCAAATACTTACTCCCCAAGTAGAAGAAACCCATGTTCAGCATTGTATATTTGATGGCTGAAATATCAGTCAAATGGCACACATTGAGACGTGGCTGACCGTATCAGGGAATGTTCAATTGCGAAAGGGATGCAGATGCCGGCCGGAGCGGGACTGTTTGCCAAACGTGATGTTTTTATTGTTGCCAGAGAAATGGCGAAGACTGTAATCCGAGAGAGTAAACTAGGGGATTTCAAACACTCTGGTATGAAATTTTATAAGTGGAATGCGAAAGTAGAATGGAAACGCCGAGGAACCGATAAATTCCTAGAAAGACGTTGTTTTATCATTATTTGCTTATTTTTTGGCCATAATATAAAACAATCTTGTCAATCAATCAAAAACATAAGAATACATACATACATTTAATCACGCCTTTATCCCTAATGGGGAAGGCGGACCGTAAACGACCTAAACAAATATCGTTCCGCCACGTCTGAAAAAGTTTTGAGGGTTATTTAATAGATTTGTAAGTTATATTGCTGTTATATAATATAATCATACGAATACATCATCAAAATAAACGAATGCTTTTTTTTCGAACCCTATGTAACTAATTACATACATACATATAATCACGCCTTTATCCCTAATGGTTTTGGCAACGCGGAAACGCCCTAAACAAAGGTCGTTCCGTCATGTCTGACAAAAGATTTGAGGATTATTTACGATATATATGTAGGTACATTGCTGTAGTGATAGGTTGTCAGCCCATTGCCTAAATTACAATATACTGAAACCCTCAGAACCCTTAGCTGGTTAATGCAGCTGGCACATTATTTGTTTTTCTCTCGCTCCCAAACCAGCATGGAATAAATGTAAATAATTAAAATGTTGTAACAGCCAAAAATAAACGAATCATCCGCACAAATTCCATACAATATTGTAAAAAAACATGATAATGTTCCTCGATAAGCGCTCGACACGGGACGCCGCGGCCCAAGGTCGAAAAACACATAACCCGCCAACCATACACGTGAAAAATGTCTGCCTACTAATACTATATGTGGGGATCTGTTATGGATATGTTCACTACCAGTGACATCTGACATCATGCAGATAAAATATGAAAAATAAGAAGGTAAGATGAACGTTGCAAGGGGAAGACCTCGACGAACGTACCGCGACCAAATCGGGGACGTTCTAGAGAAAGGTCAGGTCAAGTGAACCCTAAACCAACGAGAGTGCATGAAAAGATTGATGAATGTAGATGAAGCGAAAGAAGTTTGCAAGGACCGTAGCAAGTGGAGAGATGTGGTCTCTGCCTACCCCTCCGGGAAAGAGGCGTCACGTTATGTATGTATGTATCTAAGATGGCAGGATTTGAACTTGTGTCCTTGGTTTGCCGTTCTATTCTGCTCCTCAAAAAGCTAGTTCAAAACCTACTCATGTCAACATTTTTATATTTGACTTTATGTTGCAAATCTGATTTTATGTTGGTTTCTTTGGTTCCTAAGAAAATTTGAGCTTGAATTTTAAGGCCATAATTATAAACAGCACTTGAGACTGACAGCTAGTTTCAGTACGTATCAGAAAAGTCATTTTAATACAATGTGGCATGTCAAATCCATACTTAATATTGCTTTCAATCTTGAGATTGCTTTATAAATACTAGACTTAATGTCTTTCACGTGATTGCTGTAAAATAAAATGTTCTAGGCACTCAAAGGAAAGCCGAAATAAGCAGAAATAACTGCGCGACTTATTGCCTTCCCAGGTATATGTTTCACGATGAGACATACTGTTAAGATTTATTGTTTTGTACATACATACATAAAATCACGCCTTTATCCCTTACGGGGTAGGCAGAGCGTTAAACGCCTCGTAAAAGGCGCTTTCGCCGCGTCTGACAAAAATTGAGGGCAATTTTAGATTGTAATGTGTATTGCTAATGTGTAGTGATAGGTTGTCAGCCCATCGCCTAAATTACAATACACTGTAACCCTCGAGTACCTTTTGCTGTCTTCTACAGCATGCCCGGGAGGAAGCGCAGCTGGAACATTCTATGTTTTTCTATCTCTCCCAGTCCAGCATGGAAGAATTGAATTGTTTTGTTACGTGTTTAATCCCAGTTTTTCCTTCTTCTTGATATAATCACGTCAATAACTTTTGTTCACAGCTTTCATCTCCACATCTGTCAGTGGCATCATCTGGTAGCATATTTCAGCCGAAGCGGGAATTAATCCCAGTCCTGTATGTGACCGCCGGGACTCCTTAAGGAATGGCGTCCATTTATTATGTACCAATCGGCAATAACCGAAATCTTGAAGCAATTGCCCTTTTGGACTTACGATCATCAGAAACTATGCATTCCGGAGGGACGAGCTTTTGAGTACATTGATAGTTTTGGTCTACTTAACAAAATTAATTAGGCAGATAACTGTCCAAACTTTAGAGTATGAACCTATCTGTAAAACTGAACAACTTTTCCAAGGGAACATAGTCCGAAATATGAAAAAAAATCATCTGCATAAGATATTTTGTCATCCAATATTTTATTCATATTTCGACCTATGGGGAAAGTTGTTCAGTTTCATAGGTAGATTCATACCCTAAACTGAAGTTGGGTCAACAAAAAATTTACACTTAGTAAATAGTTCCAAGACTGAAAGGGATTAAAAAACTAATAGATGCATTGGAAAGCAGAATCATCGTGGTTGAAGGGGTAAAACACCTTACACATACATATAATCACGCCTTTGTCCCTAATGGGGTAGGCAGAGCGTAAACCACCTAAACAAAGGACGTTCCGCCACGACTGAAAAAGTTTTTAGGGTTATTTAAGATAGATTTGTAGGTATATTGCTGTTGTGACAGGTTGTCAACCCATCGTCTAAATTACAATATATTGAAACCCTCGGATCCCTTGGCTGGGTTTTACAGCATGCCCGAGAGGAACGCAGAAGGCACATTCAATTTTTTGTCGCTCCCAGTCCAGCATGGAAGAAAATTCCAAGACTGAAAGGGATTAAAACCAGTAATGGATGCATTGGAAAGCAGAATCGTCTTGGTTGAAGAGGTACACCATCCTGCTGGCAAATAATTGTGTAATTTGACAAATGTCGGGCGGCTTTCCCTTTTGGAGGCTATCAATTAATTAAATTGATCACGGGAAGCCCTCAGAGGGTAATTTAATTTAGGAATGCGTTAGGAGAATCGCACAGTCGGCCGTCGAAGTTGTTTTCGTGAATCTATCCAGACACGTCTGTATCCCTTACGGGGTAAACAGAGCGACGACCCCTTTTTGCTACGTCTGATAAGTGTCTATAGTGTTATTTTAGTGAAGAATTGTGTGAATTAGAAGCCAGTTCCGGTGTAGTGGATAGGGCCGCTGCCTCCTGAGCGGGAGGTCGTGGTTCGCATCCCACCACGTACCAATGTGCTTTTCGGTTTTCGAATTTCATAAGGACGTTTATTCGGCGCTTTTTCTGTGCTTCGGAAGGCACGTTAAGCCGTTGGTCCCGGTTAATATCGTTTAATACCGTATATATTAGTCGTTAAGCCATGTAAACTCTGACCTAATCTAGGATTGGGTTTGGTTTCCCTTCTGGGTTAAGCAGGTCAGACGGCAGTCGCTCTGTGTAAAAACTAGTACCCTCGTTCAATCACCTAGATTAGGTAGCCGACCCCGTGGGATACGGGATAAGGCTTGGGAGATGATGAATTGTGTGAATTATAATCACGCCTTTATCCCTAATGGGGTAGGCAGAGCGTAAACGACCTAAACAAATGTTGGTTCTCCACGTCTGACAAAGTTTTGAGGGTTATTTAAGATAGCTTTGTAGGTATATCGGTGGAGGTACAGATTGTCAGCCCATCGCCTAAATTACAATATAGGCGATACTGCACAACACTCAAGGCTGCCGAGCCCATCACTCAACTGTACGTGTCCTGTCTCGATGTCTACAACAGAGGAGCACATACAGAAAATGTGGAACCCACGCCGAGATCGCCTTCCGGAGCTGACCAATATAACGGTTGGGATATGGCAACTGGAAACCTATAGATTGACACCTTTTAGATATTTTGTCGTATCTGTCCCCGGGAAAATAGCAGGAGAGTTTCTGAAAAGTGATTTCTGGCCACAGGGAGTCGTATTCAGGCGCAATCGACCTCCCGTGAAACGCGAGCCGTTTTTGTCGCCTAAAGTGCCTACTAAATAGTTTAATTATATTCAATATTGTAGTGTATTTATAGTATGTATTTAAATGTAAGACTTTGTACTGTATTTTTATATTCTGTATCACGGTGCTGACAAAATATCAGTGTTACTGGTTATAGATATAACTTGTAACAAATGCTGAGTCAGCTCCATTTCTTGTGCAATACAGATCAGAACATTCAATAAAAAAATTGATTATGTTTTCATTTATGTAACATAAGTCTATTTACTGTATGTTGAGTTTTGTATTGTTTCATGAATAAACGTTTTTCTATTCTAATATAATGATACCCTCGGATCCCAAAGCTGGTTTTTACAGCATGCCCGGGAGGAAAGCAGATGGCACATTTCATGTTTTTCTCTTGCTCTCAAGCCAAGCAAGGAAGAAACTCTACCATATACTAATATTTCTCGTATTTCTCGAGTCGTGTCGAGTCGATTGATCCGATGAACAATGGTGTCAGAGTTTTTAAACACAGCTAATATGCCTCTGACATAGTTTGTGTAACGACCACTATCGAAGACAGCGACCGACGGCCTAACGTGCCCTCCGAAGCACGGAATCTTCTTTTTTTAGACAATCAGGTGATTCAGCCTGCAATGTCCTAACCAAACTGGGGAAAATCTCACAAAGGGATAAATTGACAAATATCGGGTTCTCGCCCTGGGAATCGAACCCAGGACCTCTGGATAGTGAGCCCATGGCACTGACCACTAGACCACAGAGGCAGTTAAAATGACTTGAATACAAACTGGATCTGATTTATGTCTTTCCTGGAACACAATTATTGGCTATAAGGAAACGGACACTCGAATCATTTCACCATCTTGATTCTCATCAAAATAACTTCACAATTATTTCTGTCGATCTGTTAACTTCTGTTTTAAAGGTCAAAATTGTTGTTAATTGTGATATGAATGTAGTTTTTTTTAACGTAGAAAGTCGAAATATGTAAAATACCTACCTATACGCAAACTTGCTGGACTGGCGAGAAAAAAACATAGAATATGCCCGCTGCATTTCCTCCCGGGCATGCTGTAAAAACCAGCTGAGGGATGAGAGAGTTTCTGTGTATTGCAATTTAGGCGAAAGGATGACAACCGTCAATACAGCAATATACCTACAAATCTATACATACATACATACATAAAATCACGCCTTTATCCCTTACGGGGTAGGCAGAGCGTTAAACGCCTCGTAAAAGGCGCTTTCGCCGCGTCTGACAAAAATTGAGGGCAATTTTAGATTGTTATGTGTATTGCTAATGTGTAGTGACAGTTTGTCAGCCCGTCGCCTAAATTACAATACACTGTAACCTTCGAGTCCCTTTTGCTGTCTTCTACAGCATGCCCGGGAGGAAGGGCAGCTGGAACATTCTATGTTTTTCTATCTCTCCCAGTCCAGCATGAGAGAATCTATCATAAATAAATAACCCTCAAAACGTTGTCACACGCGGCAGAACGACGTATCTCATTAGGGATAAAGGCGTGATTATATGTATGTATCATCATTGCCAAAGACCCCTTATGTGTAGGCAAGCTTGTTTTTTTTCCTACTAATACCAATTTTTTAGCTCTATATTTTACAAAAAACCTTCAAGTGCATAATAGGGAACGTGCATATAACATATTTTCAGTATCTGAACTTATTTTCTAAAAACATCTTAAATTATGAAAAGAACAGTGAAAACAGAAATAAAATTCATCAAAATATCACCGAGATATACCATTATGAAGATAGACTATCTATCTCTCTCTTCGAAACGACAATTTATATGGAATTAGTATGGCGCTCCTGTCTTTTGACGTCACATGACAGTTCGGACCTCTCTTTTTAACTAACCACTTTAAGGCATTATAACTCTTAAACTAATGAATATTTTGCGAAAATTCCTTCACATCCGTTCATCTATAGTGACAATAATTCTTACTAATAGTTTTAAAAAAATCATGAGTATTCCCTATTCTTTAAAAGATTTTGAGAGAATACTTACGGAAATAACAAAGGCTATTTATACGCAATTAAGGGTCCCCTTTTGACCTCACATTCCCTGATCCCGAGTATAAAGATGTCCGACCGTGGAGGAGGGTCGGCAGACTTCAAAAGCGATCAGCGTGGCCACATCACACACGCGGGAACACCGCCACATCACACACATGGAACAAAGAGATGACAGCCCGGATCACGCGGGAAAGGGGCCAGTTTCATCCGTGAAATTGTACGAAAATTATGCTTTTATGTTTACGATCAAATATAAGATACTTAAAAGATAATTGAGTCTGTGAATAGCTCTTAATAACAAACCTCTGACCCAAATAGCTAATATCCGTCAAAACAAATTTACAAGAAGGACCCTTTAAAGTCCAAAACAATGGCTCTATTGAAGCGTAAATCGGAACGCGCGTAAAAATGAACAGCGACTTCATTAAATATTTGATAAAAACTTAAAAGGTCGCGAATGGAACGTTCCACGGAATCCATTTCCTGGCGTTCAGAACGCTAAAGTATATTTGTGAAATAGCTTTGAATCGTTCAGAAATCATCATTACTTGAGGGGCGGAGGGAGTTTCCTCGTATTGCGAATTTGTGAATTTGCGACCCTTATCAATCTCCGAGCTCCCTTTGCGTCAGTTCGAATTTAGAACACTTGTTGTGTTCCCATCCTTTATTTCTTATCAAAGAAACGTTATACGGGGTGTGACGGACAGCGTCCCGTAAACTTATAGGGGCTACTCAGTCAACGAAACTGAACAACTATCACCAAGAAATTCTTTCAGGAAAATTTAAATAATTTGCTTTTCAATACGAACGGTCTGATCGAGGTGGTCATTTTGTACAGGAAAGTATTTTTTTTTTCATCTCCTTTAAGAATTTCCCGGTGAATGTTGTTCAGTATCGTTGATCAGTTTACGGGACGCTGTCCCTTATGTTACCTGTGTGTTTAAAATAGTAAAACTAAGAATATTTTTTTTAATTTCACCTTTATTGGATGAGTATGCACATTGGTTGGCTTAGTGCTTACAATTCATAAAGAACGCTACAAGTCATTTTTAGTCTGCTTTTACGATGCCCCACAAGAAAATTGTGACGTGGATTATTATAGATCTATTGGCATAATTTACAAAGCACCATATATTCGATTTATATCGAGCGCTATCCCCACTCGTCAAAAACCCATAATTCTCAGAAAATAGTCATTTTTTCAGCTTTGTTGTTCTACTTCTTTAGATCTAGAGCTAAAACAAACGCAAGCAATAGTTTCGATAGTATCTGCGGATTACTATTTGCTCCATAATTCATTTGCGAGTTATGATTTTTTTACGAGTAAAGAAGCCACCGCTAAATAAACCAAAACAAGGAAGAGTCATTGTTGGCAATTGTGGGCGCACTATTCCTTAACTAATGCTTAGCTTCCATGCTGGACTGGGAGAGATAGAAAAACATAGAATGTTCCAGCTGCCCTTCCTCCCGGGTAGCGTTACCAGGCGTCCGGCTTTAGCCGGACATAGTCAGGTTTTTTGATTGCCTGTCCGGCCAAAATAAGCGTCGTCCGGCCTGTCCGGCTTTTGTTAGGCTTTTTAGATTTCAAAATTCGCGCGCATCGAGACCGAATTCGACTTAACTGATTAATAATAAAGTACTTTTAGACTAATTTGGCATTAGTTTTATTGTTAATTATCAAAAAAGCTTGGTTTTCATTAATTTTCTACATTAATACCAAAAAATCCCCTAAAATGCAAAGTGTCCGGCTTTTTTACCAAAATGTTAGGCCAAAAAAAAAATGTTTTTTTACACGAATATTTAAAATTGTTGAAAATGCAGGATGTCCGGCTTTTTGACCCAAATGTTAGGCCAAACTCACAGCTCTGTCCGGCTTTTCGGTATGAGGACCTGGCAACGCTACTCCCGGGCATGCTGTAGAAGACAGTAGAAGGAACTCGAGGGTTACAGTGTATTGTAATTTAGGCGATGGGCTGATAACCTGTCTGAATTTTTGTCAGACGCGGCGAAAGCGCCTTTTACGAGGCGTTTAACGCTCTGCCTACCCCGTAAGGGATAAAGTCGTGATTGTATGTATGTAATTCTTAGCTTGCGCTGTCCCTTTCTTAACTTTTACATAAGAACAGGATAGCAAATGAACACATGACTTTGACATTCCTAATTTGACGTAAGACGCTTTAAATAAGAACTGAGCATAGAGCATGCTCCCTTATTTTATGTCAAATAAGCAGTCTTATGTCAGATTAAGAATGTCAAAGTCATGTGTTTATTAGCTATCCTGCTCTTATGCCAATTCAAGAAAGTGACAGCGCTAACTAATAATTAGAGTTAGGATTATGTCGCGAGAATAGACGCCATTGCATAAATATGCGGCAAATGCATGATATTTTTATAGGGTTCACCTTCCATCAAAAGGCAATGAATAAACATACAGTATAGAGTTAGAGTCCCTTAGGGCCGGTTCGTTTGAGGTTGGAAGTGGGTACAGTTCGACACGGTTCTCGGTGAACGTGGGCGGGGCCGCTGAAGTATAAAGATAACTATCTTATTTTAGGAGGCGAATGGAATCAGTAAAATTATTTATTTATTTATAGAAAAAAAAACTACATAGCGATTACATAAGGCACGCAACAAAAACCTGTATAGAGGTTTATCCGTGCGCCCTGATATCGTCATCACGGCGGCGCGGCGCTCGGTAAGTATCTCTAGTGATCGACCAGTTATTGTTTACGCGGCTCAAACCCAAACGCAAGTACAGTCCTGCCGCCGGTAGCGGACAACTGTACAGCGCTCAGCCAATAACCGGATTCCGAACGCGCATATACAGTGTGTCCCTGAGAAAAGAAAAAAGACGAAACCCAGAAATAATTGCTTATTTTAATCTTCTAGTTTAAAAAGAAAGTGTTTTTTTATATTTGTTTTAATATTTTTGCAATTTAACTCACTTTTTAAATCACAGGGTAGTGAATTTATGAGTTTTGGAATTATATAGTGTAACCGGTGTTTGCCGTACAAGTTCTGATATGGCGGTATTTTGAACTGAGGTTTTAAAGCACTACGAGTATTCTTTGAATGTTTTACTAATTGAAGCAAATTGTCATTATAATATTCTTCTATTAAGAGGGTAAGTTTTATTTTTGATTGATTACAATGTTTGTTGTAGTCATCATCTCCCTAGCCTTATCCCGTATCTCACGGGGTCGGCTTCCTAATCTAGGGGATTGAACGAGGGTACTGGTTTTTACACAGAGCGACTGCCATCTGACCTCTGCAACCTAGAAGGGAAACCAGACCCAATCCTAGATTAGGTCAGAGTTTTCAAGCCGCCAATGCTTAGCACTGGCCTCTGATATGGCTTAACGACTAATATCTACGGTATTAAACGATATTAACCGGGACCAACGGCTTAACGTGCCTTCCGAAGCACGGAAAAAAGCACCGAATAAACGTACATATGAAATTCGAAAACCGAAAAACACATTGGTACGTGGTGGGATTCGAACCACGACCTCCCGCTCAGGAGGCAGCGGCCCTATCCACTACACCATCGGGCTCTCGAATGTTCGTTGTAGTAATAGGTAGAAAAATTGCGACCAACGGCAAATACAACGAACCAAAATAGCTTTTTTCAATTAACATACATACATATAATCACACATATATCCCTAATGGGGTAGGCAGAGCGGAAACGACCTAAACGAAGGTCGTTTCGCCACGTCTGACAAAGTTTTGAGGGTTATTTAAGATGTATTTGTAAGTATATTGCTGTAGTGACAGGTTGTCAGCCCATCGCCTAAATTACAATATACTGAAACCCTCGGATCCCTTAGCTGGTTTTTACAGCATGCCCGGGAGGAAATGCAGCTGGCACATTCTACGTTTTTCTTTCGCTTCCAGGCAAGCATGGAAGTTTTTCTATTAACAGGTAGAGAAATTGCGACCAATGGCAATTTTTCTACCTGTTACTACAACGAACTATGAATTGCTAATTTATAAGGTTATAAATTATGTTAATTACTATTACTTGAGTATGTTGGATCGGATGTTCGTTTAAATGAACACCTTACAACTTATCTCTAAAAAGAAATCTCTTACAGCTGACCTACGGCAGCGAGAGTGCATAAGTGAGTATGAGTGTATCTTCCTCTTGTCGTGTTTTTTTATGAGTCGATGAATTCTCGTGTCAGAGTTTTTTAACCGCCTAATTATTAGCATAGCTAATAAGGCCTCTGACGTGGTTTGTGCAACAGCTACGTCCTAGTGCGGTCTAACCTTTACCATCAGCAACTGGTACCGACGACGGCTTAACGTGCCATTTGAAGCACGGAAACTATTTTTTTTGTCAAACAATCAGATGATTCCTGCATTGTCCTAACCAAACTGGGGAAAGTCTCACAAAGTTATTTATTAAAACATATCAACTTTGTGTTCCCCTCTAAAAATCGAACCCAGGACCTCCGAATCAGACACTAGACCACAGAGGAAATTTCTCAAGATGGCGGCGTTAGTTTTCTTTTACGTCACGTTCATTTGAAGCGTGGTCGTAGGGTATTGCGGGGTTTGGCGGAACACACGGGGTAATCGCCTGTTTGTGTTGGAATTCATCATCAAAGGTGGGCAGTCAAGTAGACTGATCTATCTTACCCATCTTAACCCAGTCGGGAGCATAATCCGGGTTTCAGAACCAATGTGGGAATGAGCGCAATGATTCAACGCGTTTGTATTTCTTAAACACAGAGAATTTTAGATACATACATAGATACATATAATCACACCTTTATTCCTAATGGGGTAGGCAGAGCGTAAACGATCTAAAAAAAGGTCGTTCCGCCACGTCTGACAAAGTTTTGAGGGTTATTTAAGATAGATTTGTAGAGTAGTAATTTTAGATACATATATACGTCTTTATCCCTAATGGGGTGGGCAGAGCATAAACGACCGAAAAAAAGTTCGTTCCGCCAAATCTGACAAAGATTTGAAGGTTTTTACAGTAAGATTTGTAGGTATATTGCTCTAGTGACAGGTTGTAAGCCCATCGCCTAAATTGTAATATACAGAAACCCTCGGACACCTAAGCTGGTTTTTACAGCATGCCCGGGAGGAAATGCAGATGGCACTTATTAAGTTTCTGTCTCCCCCAGTCCATTTTAATATTTGTTAATTTATCAATTTGTAACGTATTTTCCCAGTACGGTTAGGATACAATGTTGAATTACCTGACTGTCTGAAAGAAAAAGATTCCTCATTTCGGAGGGCACGTTAAACCTTCGGTCCCGGTCACTGTCTTTGATACAATACAATACAAATATTCTTACATACATACATATAATCACGCCTTTATCCCTAGTGAGGTAGGCATAGCGTAAACAACCTAAACAAAAGGTCGTTCCGCCACGTCTGACAAGATTCTGATTTGAGGGTTATTTAAGATAGATTTGTAGGTATATTGCTGTAGTGACAGGTTGTCAGCCCATCGCCTAAATTACAATATACTGAAACCCTTAGCTGGTTTTTACAGCATGCTCAGGAGGAAATGCAGCTGGCACATTCTATGATTTTCTCTCGTTCCCAGTTCAGCACGGAAAAACATAAGTACAGCATATAAATATTCCTTATTGCACATAAACAAAACATTACACAGGAACAAACATTACAATAAGAATCGGTGCTACTAGGTGGTTTGTAAACTCTGACTCTGGGGTTCATTGGGTCGATAAGAAGAAGATCGTTTGCTTATGTTAAAATTGATCATCAAAGGCAGTCATTTCTTCTACGCTGGACTGGGAACAAGAGAAAAACATACAATTTGCCAGCTGCATTTACTCCCGGGCATGCTGTAAAAACCCGCTTAGGGATCCGAGGGTTACAGTATATTGCAATTTAGGCCATGGGCTGACAACCTGTCACTACAGCAATATACCTGCAAATCTATAACCCTCAAAACTTTATCAGACGTGGCGGAACGACCTTTTGCTTAGGTCTTTTACGCTCTGCCTACCCGAATAGGGATAAAGGCGTTCTTATACTATGTATGTAAGGCAGTCGAGTAGATTGAGCTATCTTATCCATCGTACCCTGGTCTCCCGCATAATCCGGGTTTCGGCACCAATGTGGGAATGAACGTAACGTTTCAACGAGTTTGAATTTCTTACGCATAGAGCATTTTGGATATTTCAGGTTATACTGCGAACGAATATCTTAAACCATAGAGAAAACTCTTGGAATACTGAAGGGAAATACTCAGTCAAAGCGCATGAATTCTTTCAGAAATAATAAAAATGGTTTCCCCATACAAATTGTCTAACCGAGGTGGTCATTTTGTATGGGAAAGGTGAAAAAAAACTTTTCCTGAAAGAATTTTCTGGTGATAGTTGTACAGTTTCGTCACTCGGTATTTTCTTTGTGCAAAGTTAAGAATATATTTATGTTTATTACACTGAATTTGATCTCACTTGTGCTTTTCCTTTGTTTATTACGCCTACCAGAAAACAGGGAATATTTCGGAAAGTGGGTCAAATGAAAACGGAAATAATACGCAATTTTTCCTTGCCAGTAGAACCTCTGATCAAATAAAGTGACGCCATCTTTGTTTGAACCTTCGGACACAAAGACCAGCTTATTACAAGTGGTCCAATACGTAAACTACGACCACGCTTTCAATGAATGTGGCGAAAATAAAACGCAATATTTCCTTGGCAGTAGAACCTCTGATCAAATAAAGTGACGCCATCTTTGTTTGAACCTTCGGACACAAAGACCAGCTTGTTACAAGCGATTCAATGCGTATATTACGACCACGCTTTCAATGAATGTGTTGAAAATAAAACGCAATATTTCCTTGGCAGTAGAACCTCTGATCAAATAAAGTGACGCCATCTTTGTTTGAACCTTCGGGCACAAAGACCAGCTTGTTACAACTGGTCCAATATGTACTTTACGACCACGATTTCAATGATTGTGGCGAAAATAAAACGCAATATTTCCTTGGCAGTAGAACCTCTGATCAAATAAAGTGACGCCATCTTTGTTTGAACCTTCGGGCACAAAGACCAGCTTGTTACAACTGGTCCAATATGTACTTTACGACCACGATTTCAATGATTGTGGCGAAAATAAAACGCAATATTTCCTTGGCAGTAGAACCTCTGATCAAATAAAGTGACGCCATCTTTGTTTGAACCTTCGGGCACAAAGACCAGCTTGTTACAACTGGTCCAATATGTACTTTACGACCACGATTTCAATGATTGTGGCGAAAATAAAACGCAATATTTCCTTGGCAGTAGAACCTCTGATCAAATAAAGTGACGCCATCTTTGTTTGAACCTTCGGGCACAAAGACCAGCTTGTTACAACTGGTCCAATATGTACTTTACGACCACGATTTCAATGATTGTGGCGAAAATAAAACGCAATATTTCCTTGGCAGTAGAACCTCTGATCAAATAAAGTGACGCCATCTTTGTTTGAACCTTCGGGCACAAAGACCAGCTTGTTACAACTGGTCCAATATGTACTTTATGACCACGATTTCAATAATTGTGGCGAAAATAAAACGCAATATTTCCTCGGCAGTAGAACCTCTGATCAAATAAAGTGACAAGATTATTGTTTCAACCTTCGGACACAAAGACCAGCTTGTTAAAAGTGGTCCAATACGTATATTACGACCACGGTTTGAATAATCGTGGCGAAACATACATACATAAATCACGCCTTTATCCCTTATGGGGTAGGCAGAGCGTTTAACGCCTCGTAAAAGGCGCTTTCGCCACGTCTGACAAAAATTGATGGCAGTTTTAGATTGTAAAATAGATTAGTAGATTGTTATTGTTTTTGTTGTCGTGGCGAAAAAGTGAACTAAAGCCATCTTGAGATTTGACATTCTTCTTGTAGTTTCGAGTCGATCGACCCGAGGAATTCTGTTAAAGTTTTTTAATCGCATATAGCACAGCTAATAAGGCCTCTGACATGGTTTGTGTAAAGACAGCGACCAACACCGACAGCTTAACTTGCCCTTCGTAGCACAGAATGTTGTTTCTTTCAGAAAAGCAGGTGATTCAGTCTTGTTCTAACCACACTGGGGGAAATCAATTTTATATTCCTCCTGGAATCGAACTCAGGACCCATGGCTCAGACCACTAGACCACGGAGTCAGTTATCTGACACGAATTTGACAGTTCTCCTTATACTGCAGCGCTGCCTACGTGGTCTAGTGGTCAGAGCCATGGGCTTACAATCCGGAGGTCCTGGGTTCGATTCCCATGGAGGGAACACAAAAGTTGATATTTGTCAACTTATCACTATGTGAGGTTTACTCAAGTTTGGTTAGGACATTCCAGGCTGAATCACCTGATTGTCCGAAAAGAAAGAGGATCCCGTGCTTCGGAGGGCACGTTAAGCCGTTCCGGTCGCTGTCTTTGATAGTGGTTTTTATTCAAAACCATATCAGAAGCCTAAATAGCTGTGCTACTAGGCGGTTTGAAAACTCTGACACCAGGGTTCATCGGGTCTATCAAATCGCTCGCTAAGAAGAAGAGACTGCAGCGCTCACGTTCACTGAGAACCATGTCGTCCTGTAATTTGCTACGGATTTGTCTCAAACACGTTATTGTGCGTTTCGCAGTGATTTTGATTTATAAAAGCACATAAGTGCGTAGGGGAATGAATGAGGAAACGTATTTGGGAACTTCAATTTGTGACTAGTACAATGCCTGTTTTGTTAGATGGCAAACTTCTTCTTCTTCTTATTTAGCAAACAAGTAGCAAAAAATTACGCGAAGTAGAGTCTCCTTAATATTGTTAAACAAAAAGAACAAAGAAATAAACACAATAAAAAAAATAAAAACACTACGCAGAGTCACGACAAAATATGGAGTTTTTAAGGCCCGTAATTATAATCAGCCCTTGAGACTGACAGCAAGTTTGAGTTCGCATCAGAAATGTAATTTTAGTACAAACTGGCCTGGCAAATCCATACTTAATATTACTCTCAAGTTTGATATCGCTTCATAATTACGAGCCTTAGTTTCCTTTAGTCTAAGCAGTGAATTGCCTGAATTATTGTATCAGTCTTTTGTCATATAATTTTCTTTATTGCATAAATTTCAATACATTGGTTGAATCTTCAAATTAAAACAAAGGCGAGCTTATCTCTATAAGAGATCTCTTCCTTCCAACCTAGCGGGGATGGGATATAGGTACAATAAGTCATGACAGCGATGGGATAGAATTTCCTTGTTCGTTTAACGTTATATTTAATGACAAAAATCAAATAAAGACATAGCCTCTCCTGTTGAAAACAATACGAGTATCATTTTTTATTTTTGAGGATTTTACCTACATGTTATTTTATTTCATACTAGCGACCCGCCCCGGCGTCGCACGGAAATTATCAGTGTTTCTCTACTATATTATGCATGCATTATACACATAAACCTTCCTCTTGAATCACTCTATTCATTAAAAGAAACCGCATCAATATCCGTTGCGTAGTTTTAAAGATTTATGCATACATAGGGATATAGGGACAGAGAAAGCGACTTTGTTTTATACTATGTAGTGATAATATGAAAGAAAGAATTCAATAAATTCGTCACTCCCTCTACCGTTTCTGTAGCTCAGATGGTAGAGTGATGGACCGGCATTCCAGGGACGCAGGTTCGAGTCCAGCTAGAAACGAATTTATTATTTTCTTATTTTTATATTATGACTAGCTGACCCGGCGAACTTTGTTCCGCCTTAGACGCCATAAATAAGCAGATTTTTCTGTTCTAAACGTAATTTTTTTTTTCATCCTCTTTGACTATATTTGCAGCACGCATTCAGTCAATTCTATGTCAAATGTCTTAAGGTTACATTAAAAAAGTTTAATAATTTTATATGGTGGTTAAGTAATTTTAAATTTTCTAATTTTCCGCGCAATTTCCTTAATTTTTTCTTTCATAAGAACCTTCTCCTGATAATAACGAACAGAACAAAAAAAGAATTAGCGAAATCGGTCCAGCCGTTCAGGCGTGATGCCGTGACCAAGGGAAATAGGGATTCATTTTTATATATATAGAAGATATAAGAATATGCGTTTTGTGGAACCAATCGTTGCGTTTCGCTTTTTTCATCTTGGTTGCTTGGTTCTTCCATGCTGGACTGGGAGCGAGAGAAAAACATTGAATGTGCCAGCTGCATTTCCTCCCGGGCATGCTGTAAAAACCAGCTAAGGGATCCGAGGGTTTCTGTGCATTGCAATTTAGGCGATGGGCAACTTGTCACTACAGCAATATACCTACAAATCTATCTTAAATAACCCTCAAAACTTTGTCAGACGTGGCGGAACGACCTTTGTTTAGGTCATTTACGCTCTGCCTACCCCATTAGGGCTAAAGGCGTGATTGTATGTATGGTTATGTATGTATGTATGGTTCCTATACTAAGGCTAGTACTACCTAAACATGCGATGGCTGTCCGTATACTTCTAACAAAGTTCGCAAAAAGAACAGACTCGCAGCCCTCCGCGTACGCGCAATTACATATTCCACAGATGAAAAATACCGGAAGGGGTTGAGCATACGGAAAACTTTGCGTTTCTAAAACACTAATCTCATAAGATTCCTCAGTTCCGGCAGAAATGCGCGCGGAATGTTGGCGGGAAGCTTGCTCATAAGAATACGTATGGTAGTGGTTGGTACCGGAGGTATGGGGTTGCCAGCAGGTCTCGGTTTTGGCTTCAGTCTCCAGTAATGCTGGTATTCTAACAGAAATTAGATTTTTTTACCGCACGGCAATGAAAGTGAACGCCTATCTTAGACCTTGCAGGGAGGGAAAATTTACCACTTTAGGGAGTTCTAACTTCCATGCTGGCCTGAAAGCGAGAGAAAAACATAGAATTTGCCAGCTGCATTTCTTCCCGGGCATGCCTGAAAAAAAACAGCTAAGGGATCCGAGGGTTTCAGTATATTGTAATCTAGGCGATGATGGGCTGACAATTTGTAGGTAACAAATCTATCTTAAATAATCCTCAAAACTTTGTCAGACGTGGCGGAACGACCTTTGGTTAGGTCGTTTACGCTCTGCCTACCCCATTAGGGATAAAGGCGCGATTATATGTATGTATGTATGTTAGGGAGTTCTGGCGTTGTCATAGGAGAATCTAATCGGAGCGAATCTAACCGGCTTTTTTCGGTATCGCCTAAAGTGGGGAGCAAATGGTAGTCTTTCACAACCCCACCACCAACGGTGTGCACAACTGCTTGAAGGACTTATATGCTCGGATGAGGCCAAAGATCAGCCTCATTTTATTTATTAAAATAATGAGACTCGATTTATAATTTGACTTGGATGTTATTTTATAGTACTTTTTTCTACGCCCTTACGCGGCGTTCGGCAGATTCGGGATAAGGCATAAACTTGATTAGGCAGAAACTGGTTTAGGCAGAATCGTGTTACGGCAGAATACAGTCAACTGTAATTTTATTTTAAATGTAGGAATCACACGACGTATAATCACGACTTTATCCCTAATGTGGTAGGCAGAGCGTAAACGACCTAAACAAAGGTCGTTCCGCTACGTCTTAGACAGTTTTGAGGGTTATTTAAGATAGATTTTATTATATATATTGCTGTAGCGACAGGTTGTCTGCCCATCGCCTAAATTGCAATTTACTAAAACCCTCGGATCTCTTAGCTGGTTTTTACAGTATGCCCATGCAGCTGAAACATTGTAGGTTTTTCTCACGCGCCCAGGCCAGCATAGAAGATTTTTTTCTGTTTCGCCTATTTAGGTTTCTCGTTCTGGTATCCCGTTACATTCATCACTTGGAATGAGGAAGGGTGCGTGGGATCACGTGCCGGGTTGATGGCGCGCGTGACGTCATCACACACACTATTGCGGGTAGGGAGGGGCGCGGGGCGGGCGGGGATAGGCGCCTTACAAACAGAAGCTTCTCCAGGGATCTATCTGAGTATCGTATTGTTTCCGTGATACCGAAAATATTCTATCACCTAATCTGTATGGTTTGATAACCCGAAAGTCTCATTGCTGTAGATCACCTGGAAGAAGTGTCTTTGTACTAATCAGCTCTACATGTTGTGTCATCATGCCATGTCCTTACTTGATCATTTTCATGTCAAATTATGTGTAAATTAAAGTCTATTACTGTTTTAGTGAAATCTCTTTAGCAGGTCCTCCGTCTTTCCAGTTCTCGAGCCAAATTGCTAGAATGTAGATCGATACAAAACAATACCGTTTGTTAATCTAATTTTATTTTATAGCATTTTAACAGCACGTAATTGGTCACGTCACGGATCGAACTGACGACCGGCGAGCGATCACCCACCACGCATACAAATTGGTAATAGAGCAGAGAATTGGTCCGAATGCTTGCTGGTTGGAAGCAATTGGTAGTTTGCAGATTGCTGCACGCATTAGATGCAAATCTGATTGGATTCGGCCATTTTGATATAGCGATTGGAATTAGATAGAGTGATCGTAGTCTAGATGTTAGAAAAGTAACGCCAAATCACTAGTCTCTAACGATGATGATGTATTGATGATACTTACTGCTTGTACAATTTCTATACCCAAAGGTTGCCTGGTAGAAATTGCTGCTTTAGTAATAAGGCCGCCTATATTGTACTGTCACGTTTGTTCATTTTTATTTCTGTTGTATGTGCAATAAAGAATTTTGTATGATGTCCTCCCAGACGTATCCGTCGACGGCGACACCCTTAGCTCATGTTAGCCTGGTACTTTGCATGGGCGCGAGCGTGACTAGCAAATCCAAATTTGGTTTTGAAAGTCCTATTGCAGGAAGCACAGTGAAGAATCCCATCGGAGTTGTATGTGTATTTGTAGGTGGGTTTGGGACGAGTTTTCCGGAGATGGCGTTTGGCATCAAGACTTTCCAGACGGGAGCGTTCAAAATTTTCTAAACCCGATTTGATTGTAGTTCGCCATTCCGTCCTCTGAGTAGCAAACTCCTCCTATGTCTCTAACACGGAAGCATTAAATCTATATCTATACTATCTACGGGGTGTAAGGGACAGCGTACCACAAACTGATAGGGGTTTGCTCAGTCAATGAAACTGAACAACTGTCAGCAGGAACTTTTTTCAGTAAACTTTTGCTTTTTCATACAAATTATTTGATTAAGGTGGTAATTAAGTATGAGAAGGTAAACTTTAGGAACTTCCTGGTGAAAGTTGTTCAGTATAGTTGACTGAGCAACTCCTATCAGTTTGTCCCTTACACCCTTACACGCGGTATACTTCTATAATAATATTATAAAGAGGAAAGATTTGTATTTTTGTGTGTGTGTATGTATGTTTGTAACGAATATACTCAAATACTAGACCGATATCAAAAAATCTTTATTTATTGGAAATTTCTTGCTTCGGAAGGCCTGTTAAGCAGTTGGTCTTGGTTAATGTCGTTAAATACCGTAGATATTAGTCGTTAAGCCATGTCAGAGCATTAGCGGCTTGAAAACTCTGACCTAATCTAGGATTGGGTCTGGTTTCCCTTCTGGGTTGCGAAGTCAGATGGCAGTCGCACTGTGTAGAAATCAGTGCCCTCGTTTAATCCGCTAGATTAAGTAGCATGCTGCCAATATACCTACAAATATACCTACAAATCTATCTTAAATAACCCTCAAAACTTTGTCAGACGTGGCGGAGCGTGGTTGGGTCGTATGCGCTCTGCCTACCCCATTAGGGATAAAGGTGTGATTGTATGTATGTATTAAGTAGCAAACCCCGTACGATACGAGATGATGAGAGAAAAATAAGCTAAGCCCCCTTACAAGAGATTTGCGTTATATCCCTAACACAATTTGCGTTATTTCCAACATATTGCAGATATTGTGTTACACTTTGATAATATTTATATTCGTAGATAAGTAGATCCGCGTTTATATTGGAAATAGGTTCATGTATCTGCCAGAGGCGTGTTTTGACGACGTAAGGGGATAAGATTTGCTTGTAAGTAGGTACGCGTAGGTATATCAGATATATGATCAAAGTATGTTTCAATTTACAATAGTACATTACTCAATCATCTCCCTAGCCTTATCCCGTATCTCACGGGGTTGGCTTCCTAATCTAGGGGATTGAACGAGGGTACTGGTTTTTACACAGAGCGACTGCCATGTGACCTCCGCAACCCAGAAGGGAAACCAGACCCAATCCTAGATTAGGTCAGAATTTTCAAGCCGCCAATGCTTAGCACTGGCATCTGATATGGCTTAACGACTAATATCTACGGTATTAAACGATATTAACCGGGACCAACGGCTTAACGTGCCTTCCGAAGCACGGAAAAAGCACCGAATAAACGTATATATGAAATTCGAAAACCGGAAAACACATTGGTACGTGGTGGGTGGGAATCGAACCACGACACCCCTCCAAAAGGCAGCGGCCCTATCCACTACACCATCGGGCTCTACTCCAAGGTAAAAAAATAATAATTATGGTCGAGCAAATTTGGAAAGCCGCGTCGAGGTCGTTTATTGACAACGATTATAAAACGAGACCTTAAATTGCTATTTCGACTGAGAGAAGTATAGTACATTTCTCTCATTTTGTCTCACTAAAAATACACTAAACAACAAACATTAAACTTGCGATTCCTCCATAATAATTTTGACATTTAAGATTTGCATGGCGCCTTTGACAGACGTACATTGCATTCATTAATTCATTCCATTATCTAAATTTAAAAAGATGTATTCGCTGAATGCGCCTTTGAATATGCCTTAAAATAATCAATAATGTGAACTAAAAACACCTAAACCATGCTAATGTGCCCATTAAACACTTTTTGAAGCGATCGTTAATTTCATTGTTGTCGTATGAAGAAATTGCTGGCGTTGTGCGAATATGAGCACCGAAAAGAGTAAATGCAGGTTTTGTTTATTTTTAAATAATGAAGCTTTTTTCGAGCAAATGGGAGAAAATATAATTTATTGGTTACTTAAGTAAGCATCAACAATTGAGGTGTTCTCTGATTTCCAAGATAAGCTCATTTTAAGCGAATAATTTAAGGGATTGGGGTATGAAGAAAATAATAATAATAATAAAATCACATTTTATTCTCTAGCGCAATTAATACCTCAATAAAACATTACACACATGTGGGTAAGCAAATGAGACAAAATGCCGTAAAAATCTACGCTTTAACACAAAATCAACCGCAGCACATCCCCAAAGACCCATAATAACCCAGAATTGAGTCAGAATTAAAAGCTGCAAGCCCCCAACCCTCGGTGACAACCCTCAGGGTTCGCACTCCCGGGGGATGTGGACGTCAAGTAAAGGGAAAGTTGATCATGACGATCGTTCTTGTTGAATCAGGTAGGTACAGACTGTTTATGAAATGCCTCACCCTTTTTCGAAATTGGCTCATCATCAACCATTAATTTCTTAATTCATTGCCTATATTTTATAAATCGTAATAATTCTAATATTGGTAGCAATTCGTAGTTGCAAAATATAAGTTTACTAGCTTAGCTTTACACGGAAATTACCAGTGCTTCTCTACTATATTATGCATGTATTATACATATAAACCTTCCTCTTGAATCACTCTATCCATTAAAAGAAACTGCATCAAAATCTGTTGCGTAGTTTTAAAGATTTAGGCATACATAGGGACAGAGAAAGCGACTTTGTTTTATACTACTCGTATGTAGTGATGATGAAGATCAGAAAGCGACGGCAATCATTTTAGTCAAGATTTAGTTATGTTGTGCGCTTTACGAATTGTTTTGTTTGTTGCTCTTGCCTAACCAAATGAACTAACTTTGATAAAATTTGGCAGAATGAGATATGGGGAGAAAATAACTCATTTCCACGGGAAAACTTCCAACTGAGCACTATCCAAGTCAAATAACTTTAGATGTGTTTTTCGCTAAGTAAATTTTCTCGATTACTTAGAATAAATATTTACTCAGAATAGGGGTTCTACTAGTTCACTCTTATAGGCAGCAGAGGTTCCTCCCAGGGGAATCCCCTGACTCCAGTACTGAGGGTAGGTGGAAGTAGATGGGTAGAGTCAATACAAGTGTTTTTCATTTAAATGATTGGTAAATGGAAGATTGTGTTGACCTAGTGTTGGTTTGCGTTTTTATCTTCTAACATGTACTACAGAGAGGGTCCGCCTTTGAATATCTCCGGACAATCCTCGAAGGATAAAAATCCGGTAAAAGGCCACCAGGAAGACCGAAACGAAAGTGGTTTGACGATATAAAGGACTGGACCGGACGGAAATATCACGAGATGAAGATGCATCCCAGGACCGCAGGGAATACCAACTGCTGACCACCAAACTTCAGTATGACGATGGCATCCCATGATGATAATGATACAAACGTAGTTTCGCGTTTATTCCTAAACAGTAAAAATTTAACTTAATCAAACTCTGTACACGTTGAAAATATTAACCAAGTACAAAGTTCGAAAGCGAATTTAATTTTAGGTTATTTTCACACAAAATAAAATTTTCGGTCTTATTATGTTTATGCTTAATATTTTCAAACCAAACCTAATTAGAAGCATAGATATGATGCATTTGGAAAAAGTTTGATATAACTGTTTAGCCTTTGTGGTCTGACAAAATGAGCTTTTCACTCTCGATTTTCAGGCCGAAGCTTCGATACTTATCGTATTATTAACTTAGACTAAGGGCGATTTTGCACTGCTCCGTATTCAGTTCGTATTTGTGAAAACTTGTATGGATTGGGGCGAAAATGTCAAACATTTTCCATATATTTTTCACGGATAAGGATACGATTACGGAGCAGTGCAAAACCGCCATTAGACAGATTTGTGTGCAGTTAGGTTATGTTATGGTAGTGTACTCATATCTTTCGTTTTATCCAGGGCGTCAAGGGATCTATGTTCTACTCTCTAACAAACTGGAGGTTTTGATTTGATCACATGATTTTACTTCAAAACAACCTGATCGTATCAGCCAATCTGCATCTACCCCCCGGGGAAATTCTACATTATTCCAGTCAATAGGTACTGATATACAGGGCCTAAGTGGCACCCCCATCACTTAAAAATCAAAATGCACTAAAAACACAATGAATCGAAAATCTATCGGGACCTTAACATACATTTTCTAAAGTATTTTCTTTGTATAGTTAAGAAAATTTAACTCCGGTGAAAAAGAAATGTTATGTAGGAAAATCGTGGCTATTTTGCTTAAGCGGGCGCGTGATCTTTAAATAATTATCCAGGTACGTATCTGTTGAAATGCTGCTTTTTAAAAATAATACCCGATTCTATAAGTTGCCTCCAAAGAAGTCACCAAAATGAACATTAAAATAATATGAAAGTTGCCAAATTTTACATTGATAGCACTTTTGTCGCTTATTTACAGAAACCAATTATATAAGATTAAACTGAACTATGGCGTAACTGCAGCGGACGACACGGTTCGGCACTGCAGCAGCGCGACACTGCGCGACCGAAATCTGTCAAAATGTATGAACCTGACATTGCCGCGCCGCTCCGCTGCAGCTCCAGTGCTGCTTCAGTGCGGTATCTCTCATACATTTTCATACAAAGAATCATTTGTCTTGTCGCGCAGTGACGCACCGCGCTGCGACGCTTCGCTCCAGCTACGTCCTAGTGTGGTCTAACCTTAACACCTAGTATAAGCTCAAATTTCTTCCATGAAGGACTGGGAGCGAAATAAAAACATAGAATGTGCCAGCTGCATTTCCTCCCGGGCATGCTGTATAAACCAGCTAAGGGATCCAAGGGTTTCAGTATATTGTAATTTAGGCGATGGGCTGACAACCTGTCACTACAGCAATATACCTACAAATCTATCTTAAACAATCCTCAAAACTTTGTCAGACGTGGCGGAACGACCTTTGTTTAGGTCGTTTCCGCTCTGCCTACCCCATTAGGGATAAAGGCATGATTATATGTATGTATAAAAGAACAAAAAATTCATATTGATACCACATTTATCGCATTTTTACAGAAACCCATTCTACCTGTGTTTTATTGCTCAGTAGTTTAACACCCAGTATAAGCTCAGATATAATACCGTCGATTTTACGCTCGCATCATATTATAATCCATTCCGTTCGCATTGCGTATGCACATAATTATGTTAATACATCGCTCCATCTGCTACGACGCCATCATATTTTTATTTTTACGACGTATTTTTTGCCTTTTACTATTGCCTATAAGTTAGCTAAAAGAGGCATTTTCGCTTCGCTTTACGACGCAGTAAAACTTTCGAATCAGACCAGAATCGGCCGCGTTTTGTGGCGAAATAAACACATAAATAGGGCGCACTGAGGTTATGTAGTTCTATTATATATTCTGTGCTGAGGTGTAACTACTTGTGTACAACGTGTAACAAAAAGTGTATATGCACCGGAAGGATATGAACTAGCCCATGAAACTGAACAACTTTCGCAAAGGAACATAGGTCAAAATAATAAAAAAACAGTTTGACATTCCATACAAAATGCAGCTGATAGCGCGTGTGGGGAGTCAAACATTTTCTTTCGTTTTTCGACCTATTAAGGAGTCAAAGTCAAAGTCAAATCATTTATTTCCAAATAGATTCCTAAGAATACTTTTAGAAAGTCACAAGCGAATCTATTACAAATTAAATTATATCTATGTCACAAAATAAAATAAAACTATAACTACAAGGAACATTCCTTTGGGAAAGTTGTTCAGTTTCATGGTCTGGTACATATCCTTTCGGGTGCATATATCCTTTCTGTTACAATTTGTAAAAAAGGCAACGAATGCTAACATATAATATCATTGAACTTCAATCCAAGCTGCTTCCATGCTGGACTGGGAGCGAAAGAAAAACATATGTGCCAGCTGCATTTCCTCCCGGGCATGCAGTAAAAACCGGCTAAGGGATCCGAGGGCTTCAGTGTATTGCAATTTAGGTGATGGGCTTAAAAATGTCACTACAGCAGTATCTTAAATAACCCTCAAAACTTTGTCAGACGTGGCGGAACGACCTTTGTTTAGGTTGTTTACGTTCTGCCTACCCCATTAGGGATAAAGGCGCGATTATATGTATGTATGTAATTCAATCCAAATGCCGGTACGCCTTAGCAATGATCAGTTTTGACAACCAGAGAGAAGCTAGAACGATACTACCCTCAGTATTTCCAACTCAGTTTTAGAATAGAGGGGAACAAAGTTTCATGACTTTTTATTCAAAAACCCATTTCTAAAATAAATAAAACTTAAACAACTATTTCATTTTGTTGCCATATCTAATAGCTAACACTTATTTTAGAAACAAGATCTTCGATTAAAAGACATGAAACTTTGTTTACCTTTATTCTAAAACTGAATTGTAAATACTATAGCAAAGTAATTACAAAATATCAAATTCAAATCTACCTACAGAACCTGACCTGCCAAAGACATGCGCATCAAAATCAATCATCCTAGTCCGAGATCTGGCGTTCGTTTTCCTGGTTCATCAATATCATAGCCCAGGAGCCGGCTCTCCTTTGCGCGTTTATCAGTCAGCTCGCGTCGCATATCGCAATGAACACCTTTTTCGATCACGTGCTTCGCTCCCCCTTTTATTTGTCTTTAGCTTGCCTTCTTCCATGCACGCCTGGGAGCGAGAGAAAAACTTTCTTCCATGCTGGCATGGGAGCGAGAGAAAAACTTAGAATGTTTCAGCTGCATTTCCTCCCGGGCATGCTGTAAAACCCAGCTAAGGGATCCGAGGGTTTTAGTATATTGTAATTTAGGCGATGGGCTGACAACCTGTCACTACAGCAATATACCTAAAAGTCTATCTTAAATAGCCCTCAAAACTTTGTCAGACGTGGCGGAACGACCTTATTTTGGGTCGTTTGCGCTCTGCCTACCCCATTAGGGATAAAGGCTTAATTATATGTATGTATGTATGTATGAGCTTGCCTAGATAGTCTTTTCCTACTGGATCCATAGCGTGATTATATGTATGTATATTGCTGTAGTAACAGGTTGTTAGCCCATCGCCTAAATTGCAATATACTAAAACCCTCGGATCCCTTAGCTGGTTTTTACAGCATGCCCGGGGGAAATGCAGCTGCCACATTCTATGTTTCTCTCTCGGTCCCAAACCAGCATAGAAGAAACGGGTTTTCCAAAGACGGGTTCCAATTCCGTCAGCGGTTGAATTTTTGATTTGTTATTTCTAATATTTCCAGAAATAAATAGCACAATAACTATTAAATGATTTTGACCTTACGGGACCAGAATAGTAGTCGTTGTATTTCTATACAATTTACTAGTATAAGTTTCTATGGGCCAATATTTTAGATTGGGCTGATCAAGCTATAAGCATAAATACGCGGGGTGTAAGGGACAGCGTCCCGCAAACTGATTGGGGTTGCTTTGTCAACAAAACTGAACAACTATTAGTAGGATTTTTTTGTCGGGAAGTGAAAAATAATTGCTATTTCATACAAATTGACTGATCGAGGTTATTTCTTGTGGATAATTGTTCAGTTTCGTTGACTGAGCAGGCCCTATCAGTTTGCGGGACGCTGTCCCTTACACCCGGTATACATCTGGCTATAAGAGACGATATCTCACCTCGACCCAGTCAACACGATCAATCACCAGCGAACAAACACACGCACAAACAAAGTGTGGACAAACGGGTCACTTGACCTCAAATCCTTTACTTGGCATCTCCTCATTGACATGGAAACCCTCTCCAGGCTGTCGAATAAGACGGATTGCTTCTAGGTCCGAGGGTGGTTTATGCTTTTTATTTACTACTGTATGTGTTGGTACATACATACAGTCGTAAACGACCTAAACAAAGGTCAATCCACCACGTCTGACAAAGTTTTGAGCGTTAATTGAGATAGATTTATAGGTATATAGCTGTGGTGACGGGTTGTCAGCCCATCGCCTAAATTGCAATATACTGAAACCCTCGGATCCGTTAGCTAATTTACAACACAACATGCACGGGAGGAAATGCATCTAGCACATTCTGTCCAGCAAGGAAGAATTAAAATTAAATACAAAAAACACAAAGTATCCAAAGGGAATTTATTAAAATACTAAAATAAAAATTACCTTTTTTGTCACAGATAAAGAACTTGCGAAAGACAATATTTTTCCTTTTACAAATGAAACGAATATACATACCTACAATACTGGGTACACAATTAACTTGCATAGATTTCATACGGGACATATTTTTTAGTAGGCAATAGGCATACTGATAGGAGTTGTTGGAGTTGCAACAAAATTGAACAACTTTCTCAAAAAAATTAAATTAAAATATTATACGCAAAAAATAATTTGACTTTCCCCATACAAAATGACCACTTTGATCAGACAATTTATAAGTATGGAGAGGTCGATGCTTTTTTCATAATGTATTTTGTTTTTATCAAAAGTTTTTCAATTTCGTTGCTAGACCATCCTTATTATTTTGCGTTTTGTTTATGCAATGCCTGTTTTGATAGCCCGTAAATAATCGGTTCAAAGAAGTTTCTACGTTCGTGCTAGTTTTAAAATATTGTTCTGTTACGTATTTTCGGTAAATAAATAGTAATTAGTAATTTATAAGTTAGTTATTTGTCTGTCATAAGTCATATCTATAATTATTATTACAAAGATTTGACCTCTACGACGTAGCAGTGCTACGAGCTACGTGAGCTAAACCGTAGGAAATTAATAAAATAATATATTTTGCAATAATTCAAGCTCTGAACAATTTAGTCTATACTTACTATACTCTGAAAATTTTGGATGGTAACTGCGGCAGATGGCATTCCCAAGGAAATCAAAAGAAAATGTGCCTTAAGTGTAATACTTAAGGCACATTTTCTTTACCAAATCAGTTTTAGAATAAAGATAAACAAAGTTTCGAAGTCGAAGACCTTGTTTCTAAAATAAGTTTTAGCTATTAGATATGACAACATAGTGAAATTAAATGAGTTTTGGTAATTTAACAAATTGTCTAACACGTTTCATTTCTTTTTGGATAAAAAGACATGAAACTTTGTTTACATTTATTCTAAAACTGAGTTGGAAATACTATAGAATCCATACAAATTCCATCTGCCATAGCTACCAACTACAGTTTTTCGAGAATAAGAAAAGCTTGTACTAAGAGACTTAGATGAGAATACATAAAAAGTACTAGTATATTATGTATATTCGTCCATTTATAAACGCGTTGGGTTGATACGTGTAACAGAGAAAGATAATTAAAATTAATGTTATTTCTTCCTCATGTTTCTCTCCTTTGATTTTGCGACAGGACTCTCCAACTTCTCCGACGATACCTCGTAATGGGTGTCCAATCTGAAAATAAATGATTTTGGTATTAACAGCATGCATTGTCCTTACCATGCTGGCCTGGGAGCGAAAGAAAATCATAGAACGTGCCAGCTGCATTTCCTACCGGGTATGCTGTAAAAACCAGCTAAGGGATCCGAGAGTTTCAGTATATTGCAATTTAGACGATGGGCTGACAATCTGTCCCTACAGCAATATACCTAAAAATATATGTTGAATAACCCTAAAAACTTTGTCAGATGTGGCGGAACGACCTTTGTTTTGGTCGTTTACGATCTGCCTACCCCACTAGGGATAAAGGCGTGATTATATGTATGTATTGTCCTTACCACACTGGCAAGGAATTGACACTACGAACAATCATTTGTGTGACTCTCGTGGGAAGCAAACCTACGACCCTCATGTCGAGAGCTGAATACTCAGTAAGAAATATTATGAAAAACTAAAACAAAATGGCTGATTGCTTTATTTATATGTAGTAAAACGAACACACAGTTTTAAAACAATATTGTACAATTGGTACGGATACCTTGAGGACGGCCATTTAACTAATTAGTGACTAAAATTGTTGCGATCTCAAACTGTTCTCTCATGAAAATGACAGGAGTAACAATTTTAGTCAATATTTTGTTATTTTATGCGCACACGAATTGCCTCCAATACAAAACTCTTCAAAATCGAAGAAACATTTGGCGTTTTGGAAATTCCCGCCTCTCCAGCTGTTTAAAATGCGCGTTTTCCAACGCTCTGGAGTCGTATTTTTGAATCACTCGAATCGATTTCGCATACGAAAGACTAACATTCGCATGGTGAATTGTATGAAAATCGCATTGCTAAAGATGCTCTTTCGTGTGCGCATTGGAGTTCGAGTAATTCAAAAATACGACTCCTGATCTAAATACGCTTTATCCTATGCGCATGATCAGATCACATTTGCCGCTCAACAAGTCACCTTCGGATCCTCTGGTCAACAACCTTTATAACATGATGACGAATTAATTATACAAGACTGGAATACAGGGGGAATTGGAAAAGAGGAGCGTAGTCCAAAATAAAATCAAAAATACAGATTATATACGTATATACTTAGTTCAATATGGTTCCGTACCATATCCTATTTACTTAGAGAATGCTGTTATATGCACAAATCACTACTTTACTTGCTGGACTGGGAGAGGTAGAAAAACATAGAATGTTCCAGCTGCCCTTCCTCCCGGGCATGCTGTAGAAGACAGCAAAAGGGACTCGAGGGTTACAGTGTATTGTAATTTAGGCGATGGGCTGACAACCTGTCACTATGGCAATACACATTACAATCTAAAATTGCCCTCAATTTTTGTCAGACGCGGCGAAAGCGCCTTTTACGAGGCGTTTAACGCTCTGCCTACCCCGTAAGGGATAAAGGCGTGATTTTATGTATGTATGTATGTATCACTACATAGTATAAAACAAAGTCGCTTTTTCTGTCCCTATATCCCTATGTATGCATAAATTAGATTTTGATGCGGTTTCTTTTAATGGATAGAGTGGTTTATATATATATATATATATATATATATCCATATAACACAGATCCCTTAGCTGGTTTTTACAGCATGCCCGGGAGGAAATGCAGCTTGCACATTCTATGTTTTTTCTTGCTCCCTGTCCAGCATGGAAGATAAATTAATTGCAATATATAAAACCGTAACTAAATGAATAGGTGCAGCAGTAAAAAGAGATCATACAATAAAAAATTCTACAATGTTTGATAAGCTTAAATCATTCGAAAGATTTTTTGGGGTATTATTTATTATTAAAAATTCTATAGTGCTGATTCAAAAAACTACTTACTTACTTCCATGCTGGACTGGGAGTGATTGAAAAACATAGAATGGGCCAGCTGCTATGCTCCCGGGCATGCTGTAAAAACCAGCTAAGGGATTCGAGAGTTTTAAGTATTGCAATTTAGGCGATGGGCTGACAACCCGTCACTATAGCAATACTTATATCATCTGTCCCTCAAAACTTTCAAAAGTGGCGGAACGACCTTTGTTTGGGTCGTTTACGCTCTGCCTATCTCATTTGGGATAAAGGCGTGACTATGTGTGTGTGTGATTAAAAAAAAGAAGGTATTAAATTGTATGAGATAAGGATCATACGTTTACACTTAAAACTGAAGGCTAAAATACCGTGAATCTCATTCATCATTAAAAAAAATGTACATTTAGATTTAACAATCTAGGTAAAAATTACATACATATAATCACGCCTTTATCCCTAATGGGGTAGGCAGAGCGTAAACGACCTAAACAAAGGTCGTTCCGCCAAGTCTGACAAAGTTTTGAGGGTTATTCAAGATGGTTTTGTACGTATATTGCTGTAGTGACAGGTTGTCAGCCCATCGCCTAAATTGCAATATACTGAAACCCTCAGATCCCTTAGCTGGTTTTTACAGCATGCCCGGGAGGAAATGCAGCTGGCACATTCTATGTTTTTCTCTCGCTCAGTCCAGCGTGGAAGAAAAAGAAAGGTAAAAATTATAGAAGTAATCACTACTCAAAGCCAATATTTACTGGCGAGTGACGTCATAGCCCACAATTTTCATACAAAAAAGCTGTTTTTTTCACATTTCATAAAAAGTTGCTTATTAGACTAGTAGGAAAATGGCGTATAATGTCATCGTGGAAGTTAACGTCTCCTAAAACATACATACATATAAATAGATAGTCACGCAATTATCTCTAATGGGGTAGGCAGAGCGCAAACGACCGTTCCGCTACGTCTGACAAAGTTTTAAGGGTTATTTAAGATAGACTTGTAGGAATATTGCTGTAGTGACAGGTTGTCAGCTCATCGCCTAAATTGCAATTATATATATATATATATATATATATATATATATCCATTATATACTGAAACCTTCGGAGCCCTTAGCTGGTTTTTACAGCATGCCCGGGAGGAAATGCAGGTGGCACATTCTATGTTTTTCTCTCGCTCCCAGGCCAACATGGAAGTATGTCTCCTAAAACAGACATGAAGAAATCGGTGGCTTCCCACTTATGAAGAGAGACAGGTCACATGAATAATATACTTAAGTTATGGGATATTTTACATAAATACAAACACAAATCACGCCTTTATCCCTACTGGGGCAGGCAGAGCGTCAACTACCTTAACAAAGGTCTTTTCGCCACGTCTGACAAGTTTTGAGGGTTATTTCAAATACTATAGGTTTCAGAAAAGATGCACCTCAGTAACTGTTTAAATCGTCTGACACCCTTAACTAATAATAATGTATCACAAAACAGTCCACTCATCAGAATGTGTAAAAATTACAATGAAGTCTGCGCACACTTGGATATCTTCAATAGTGAAACACAATCATTCAAAAAATCTGTGCGTAACATAAAAAAAATTAAAGTAACCTGTTTAACTTAATTCATTTTCTTATTTTTTATTAGTTAATTAAATTATTTTTTGTAAAACTTTCTACTTACTATTATGAATGCTGTGTACAATTTTAAAAGGATATCAGATTTATAGTGCTTAGCTGTTTATGTTCTTTAAGTATATTTTTAATCTGTTATTGTACCTTTTTGAATAAAATAAAATAGACGTAAGAGCTTATGATAGGTTGTATATCGCTGTAGTAACAGGAAGTCACAGCCAGCTAAATTTTGACTAAAATGATTGCCGTCTCTTTCTGTTCTCTCGTGACAGAAAATGGCAGGCCTATGCCATTAATAATATTCTATTCCTTCCATGCTTGATGAGGAGCCATAGAAAAACGTAATAATGTGACAGCTGCATCTCCAGGGCATGCTGTAAAAAGCAAAGGGATTCGAGGGTTACAATGGTAGCAATTCTTAGTTGCAAAATCACGACTTAACTAATGTAAGTCAGTTAAGTCGTGATTTTTAAGTATAGACTTACATTAGTTAAGTCGTGATTTTGCAAGTGCGAATTGCTACCATTGTAACCCTCCAATCCATTTGCTGGTTTCTACAGCATGCCCTGGAGATGCAGCTGGCACATTATTACGTTTTTCTATGGCTCCCCATCAAGCATGGAAGGAATGGAATATTTTAAGGTAGTAATATACCACCTACCCATGAAACTGAACAAATTTACGCAAGGGACAATCGGGAACTTAGGTTGAAATATTATATTTATTTTTTAACTATTTACGATATTGGTATTTTTATTTAATTTGTTGTTATTATTAGCAAGTGGAAAGATGTGGTCTCTGCCTACCCCACCGGGAAAGAGGCGTGATTATATGTATCTATTATTAGCTGATTGTTAGTAATTAAATAAGTTTCTAATGATGAAGTTTCCATAATATTCTACGTGTCAAGACAAGACCTTATTCCAGAAATCCTCGGGGAAGTAGGTATAACAACTTTAATTTCTAGAGAAGTTTCATACTTGTGTTCTTGACTGTTTAGCTCAAATATTCCAAGAAATATCTTGAAAATACTGAATTAGAAATCCCTTACAAATTAATAATGAACAATAACATAAGTCCAGAAGTGTATTAAAAGAGGCCTCTTTTTTCCTTTAAAAGCGCCTGATAAAATAAGTAGAGCAATTCGTAACGCCTACACAACGATTATTTTTTATAAGCATTCCGTTGTGACACAAAATCGAAGTAAAGATTTCGAGTTTTATTTTATCTGAAATCCTAAAAAAAACATATTTCTTTGAAATAAAAATAAATAAAAATATTTTTAAGAAAGCAAAAAGGTATTCTCCGCGGCGGGGAATCGAACCCCGGTCTCCCGCGTGACAGGCGGGGATACTAACCACTATACTACCGCGGATTGTGATATCAGAGCCGAAATTACGGTTCACGTTTTATTTGGGCGTGTTTGGTTTCGAGATCAAGAAAAGACGCTAAAATTAACCACCAACATTTTCGATTTAGAGCGTATGGCAAACATAGAGGTAATATGGCAAATAATAAGTAATTAAAGAACAGTTTGGTACAATAGAAACTGTTAATGTAATAGTCATACACTACGAACAAAAATCACATCTTTATGCCGTGCGTCAATAAAGCTTTCCATTTTCATCGGGTCTGAATATTTTTAGGGATATACATACATAAATACATACATAAATCACGCCTTTATCCCTTACGGGGTAGGCAGAACGTTTAACGCCTCGTAAAAAGCGCTTTCGCCACGTCTGACAAAAATTGAGGGCAATTTTAGATTGTAATATGTATTGCTATAGTGACAGGTTTCAGCCCATCGCCTAAATTACAATACACTGTAACCCTTGAGTCCCTTTTGCTGACTTCAACAGCATGCCCGGGAGGAAGGGCAGCTGGAACTTTCTATGTTTTTCTATCTCTCCCAGTCCAGCATGGAAGAATTATTTAATTTTTAGGGATATGGTGCTGTTTTTCAGTATGTCATCTAAATTGCAATCACTATCACTACATAGTATAAAACAAAGTCGCTTTCTCTGTCCCTATATCCCTATGTATGCATAAATCTTTAAAACTACGCAACGGATTTTGATGCGGTTTCTTTTAATGGATAGTGATTCAAGAGGAAGGTTTATATGTATAATATATGCATAATATAGTAGAGAAACACTGATAATTTCCGTGCGAAACCGGGGCGGGTCGCTAGTACTTTATATTTTTATCACTCCAAGTCCAGCATAGAACTGCTTTGTAGTGTAGATAGATTGCAAAGTGTAATAAAACGGCTATTAGAGTAAACGTACAGTAGTACTTCCATGCTGGCCTGGGAGCGAGAGAATAACATAGAATGTGCCAGCTGCATTTCCTCCCGGGCATGCTGTAGAAACCAGCTAAGGGATTCGAGGGTTTCTGTATATTGTTATTTAGGCGATGGGCTAACAACCTGTCACTACAGCAATATACCTACAAATCTATCTAAAATAACCCTCAAAACTTTGTCAGACGTGGCGGCACGACCTTTGTTTAGGTCGTTTACGCTCTGCCTACCCCATTAGGGATAAAGGCGTGATTATATGTATGTATGTATGTATGTACAGTAGAAACCAGGCTAATAATCCAATAAAAAGAACATTCCCCTCCCTTCTTCTGTTGTCATGATAAAATTGTCATTTGTCTTTATCCCGCATTTTACTTTTCACCACATAATACTGGGTGTAAGGGACAGCGTTCCAGAAACTGATAGGAGTTGCTCAATCAATGAAACTGAACAACATTCACCAGGAAATAAAAAAGGCATTTACACATACAAGTTTAGCTGATCGAGCTGGTCATTTTTCATACCTTTTTAATTTCCTGATAGAATTTCCCGGTGAAAGTTGTTCAGTTTCGTTGACTGAGAAATTATGGGACGTTGTCTGTATCCCGTATGGGAATCGATTTTTGGTAATTATATGGTATTAAAACAGAAAACGCTGTGGTTACTCTTTATTTTGACGTTTTACCTACTCTTATTTAAGTTTTTTTTTTAATAGGCACTTGTGTTTGTTTATCTCTATTCAACCAGCGTTGGAACAAAGTTACCTAATTATTTTCCAAATGCGTATCAAAATTATACGGGTTTAGACCCGATTTAAAACTTATCATTTTCACCCCTTTTCTACTTCAAAATGAATAACAATTTTACCCCATACATATTACCTAAGCTGCTAATTGTGTATCCCCATATTGTTCAGAATGTACCCACGCAAGAAGGGTCCGTCAACGTCGATTTATAAGAAGCTTATGATGACAAAGACCTCTTGAAATGGCGAATAATTGAATAGCCATGCCCTAGCAACGGGTCTTTGCCGCATCGCATCAATATTAATCCAGCTTTAAATTCAGGAATCAAGTCTTCAGCACCCTCCACACATATATACATAATAAACATACATACATATACATCAGATGCATCAAATAAAACTCGAAATGTATTTGTTTTGTATAATAAATACATTGAAGAAGCTGGGGCCAAACGATGACCCAGTATTGACTTTATAGATATGTGAATTTGAAAAATAGAATGGTGATTTCCACATCACAAATGAGAGAGACGAAGCTTCAAAAAAAATATCCAGGATAAGTAGTTATAGAAATAACTAAGGTAACGCAAGAAATTATTAATGTAGAGCTATTTTCTTGCTGTACTGGAAGTGATAGAAACACATAGAATGAGCCAGCTGCATCTTCTCCCGGGCATGCTGTAAAAACCAGTTAAGGAATTCGAGGGTTTCAGTATATTGCAATTTAGGCGATGGGCTAACAACCTGTTACTACAGCAATATACATTTATATCTTTAAGAAAACGAAGCTTCAAAGAAAACATTCAGGACAAGTAGTTTTAGAAATAACTAAGGTAACGCAAGAAATGATTAATGTAGAGCTATTTTGATGCTGGACTGGGAGAGATAGAAAAACATAGAATGTTCCAGCTGCCCTTCCTCCCGGGCATGCTGTTGAAGTCAGCAAAAGGGACTGGAGGGTTACAGTGTATTGTAATTTAAGCGATGGGCTGACAACCTGTCACTATAGCAATACATATTACAATCTAAAATTGCCCTCAATTTTGTCAGACGTGGCTTTTTACGAGGCGTTGAACGCTCTGCCTACCCCGTAAGGGATAAAGGCGTGATTTATGTATTTATGTATCTTTAAAAAACCCTCAAACTTGTGAGACGTAGCGAAAAGACCTTTGTTTCAGTTGTTGATCGTTGACGCTCTGCCTACCACATTAGGGATACACGCGTGATTATATGTATGTATGTATTATATGTAGACAAACAAAGTATATTTGCTTTTTTCAAAATTATGGCCTGCGATCAGTTTCTTGACTCTTTAACATGATTAAAAGACAACGATTTATCTGCTATCTCCCAATCAACCATAAACTTGGTTCTCTACTTCCATGCCCTTGTGAATCCCGCATAATAACAGTTACCTTTAGAACTAAGTAATCTCCACAGAAACTTTAACAAAACCCAGCAACCTGAACAAAGCACCTCAACTTACGGTAAGTGAAGTGAAGCGAATCGCAGAAAGTGAAGCGAAGTAGAGTGAAGTAAAGTAACCAAGTGGAGGAAAGCCGCAAACAGTGCTGCCAAGTGTACAGACTTTTGGCCAATTAGGCTATCTCGGAGGGTGGTGTGGCGATTAAAAATTGCAATTTAGACTAATAAGGCTCGCTAATAAAGTTCTTCCATGCTGGCCTGGGAGCGAGAGAAAAACATATAATGTGCCAGCTGCATTTCCTCCCGGGCATGCTGTAAAAACCAGCTAAGGGATCCGACGGTTTCAGTATATTGTAATTTAGGCGATGGGCTGACAACCTGTTACTACAGCAATATACTTACAAATCTATCTTAAATAACCCTCAATACTTTGTCAGACGTGGCGGAACGACCTTTGTTTGGGTCGTTTACGCTCTGCCTACCCCATTAGGGATAAAGGCGTGATTATATGTATGTATGTATGTATAAGGCTCGAAATAATAAGGCAACGTAGGCTTATCTTCACTACATAGTATAAAACAAAGTCGCTTTCTCTGTCCCTATATCCCTATGTATGCATAAATCTTTAAAACTACGCAACGGATTTTGATGCGGTTTCTTTTAATGGATAGAGTGTTTCAAGAGGATGGTTTATATGTATAATACATGCATAATATAGTAGAGAAACACTGACAATTTCCGTGCGCAGCCGGGGCGGGTCGCTAGTTTACCTATATAGCCCACATCATCCCACTGCTGGGCAAAGGCTACTTCAAAAACAATTAGTGAGCTACTTCAGCATTATGAGTAAAACTACGATCAAAATCAGCCCAAACATTTGTAGTAGTCATTGGAGCTTTCAACTTACCAATCCACCTTTTAGACTCAAGATTTTAAACCTAAGATTATCGTCATTAATATCGAATTAATAAGTCTCATATAATTAAAACAGTACCTTTAAGGCTATTCGTAGAATATTTAGGTGATTTTAAGCTACTTCACATTAACTGCCTCCGTGGTTTAGTGGTCAAAGCCATGGGCTTACAATCCGAAGGTCCTGGGTTCGGTTCCCCGAGGGGGGGACACAAAGTTTGTGAGGTTTTCCCTAGTTTGGTGAGGACATTGCAGACTGAATCACCTGACTGTCCGAAAAGAAAGAGGATTTCGTCCTTCGGAGGGCACGTTAAGCCGTCGGTCGCTGTCTTTGATAGTGGTAGTTATTCAAACCATGTCAGAGGCCTAAATAGCTGTGCTACTACGCTGTTTGAAAACTTTGACACCAAGGTTCATTGAGTCTATTGACTCGAGAATCCACTCGCTAAGAAGACATTTAAAAAAAATGGGCGTCATTTAGCAACTTTTAGGAGACTTAAAATAGATTTTTCTGAGATTTCACACTAAATAGACTTGGCAACACTGCCGCAAGGCTCTTTTGTTCTACAGGATTGGGAGGCACCAGGCCTGAATACCCGCAATTATGACTAGTTCGGGTTGCGACCCAGTTGCTAAGACTTCTGAGGAATGGAGGGATGCGGTATTCATTTGTGGAAATGGAGGAATTGAAAGATATTTTGTTGAAATTCATGTCAAAATGGAAATTGTCTTCACGCTTTAATAACATATAATATAATCAATCCTTTATCCCTAATTATGTAGGCAGAGCGTAAACGACCTAGACAAAGGCCGTTGCGCCACGTCTGACAAATTTTTTAGGTATTTTAAGAAATATTTGTAGGTATATTGCTGTACTGAGGTTGTCAGCCCATTGCTTTAATTGCAATATACAGAAACCCTCGGCTCCCTTAGATGGGTTTTTAGAGCATATCCGGGAGGAAATAAAAAGCTGGCAAATTCTATATTTTTCTTTTGCTCCTAGTCCAACATGGAAGTACCTTGTTTTGACACGTGGAATATTATGGAAACTTCAACATCATTTGAAACTTATTAAATTACTAACAATCAACTAATAATATATACATAATATATGCACGCCTCTTTCCCGGAGGGGTAGGCAGAGACCACATAGTTCCACTTGCTGATAATTAAAGGTATATACTACCTTAAATTATACCTGGCACATTCTATGATTTTCTCTCGCTCCTAGTCCAGCATGGAAGAAGGAGAACAATCCCCATCATCACTACATAATATAAAACAAAGTCGCTTTCTCTGTCCCTGTATCCCTATGTATGCTTAGATCTTTAAAACTACGCAACGGATTTTGATGCGGTTTCTTTTAATGGATAGAGTGATTCAAGAGGAAGTTTTATATGTATAATATATGCATAATATAGTAGAGAAACACTGAAAATTTCCGTGCGAAGCCGGGGCGGGTCGCTAGTATGGTATAATGGGTGAAATCCCTCTCATATTCCGAGTCGGAATGTGTTTAATCGTAGCGCGATTGTGCAACTCCAAAACAGCTGGCGAGAGGTCGGAGTGGGCTGAATAGCCAGCCCTTTACCCCCAAACCTCGAAACTATAGTGTTGTTGCTATACTGATAGTTTTGTTATCGATAGTTGACTTGTTAGAAGCAGGGACTCTATTAAATAAACCAGAAAAATATACGAAACTTTCTGAGTATACTCTAGCAATGGCGGCAATTTTGGCACGCACTTTTCCTTAACTTATTCTTAGCTAGCGCTGTCACTTTCTTAACTTTGACATAAGTACAGGATAATAAATGTATAGGTACACATGACTTTGACATTCCTAATTTTACTTAATACGCTTTAAATAAAAACTAGAGCATAGAGCATGCTCCCTTATTTTACGTCAAATAAGCAGTCTTATGTCAGATTAGAAATGTCATAGTCATGTGTTTATTTGCTATCCTGTTCTTATGTCTAAGTCAAGAACGTGACAGCTCTAGCTAAGAATTAGAATTAGGATTAAGTTGCGAGAATCGACCTATTATCAATTAGTAAATTTACGTAACTATCAAAATTAAGAACTGATTTTCAAGGTAGGTACGATAAGAAGCTTTCTTTATTTGCGATGGGATGGGTTTCTTAATTCTTGCCTAGACACTAATAACACTCAAGACTTGGTCAGACGTGGCGGAACGACCTTTGTTTAGGTCGTTTACGCTGTGCCTACCCCATTAGGAATATTATAAAGGTGTGATTATATTGTATAATATTTATTTATTTGAGTTAAAGTTACATTTACACCTTATTTATAGACGAAAGCACTCGACACTATAATCACAGAATATATAATAGTATTACATATTATAATTTAAATTTATTGGTGTTGTTTATAGCAGCCCAAAAAGGCCAGGGCCTGAGCTAGGGCTAACTATTTAAATTAAGTTCTGTTTATTGTAGTTGCATAATGGCCGGCAGTCTCAGTGTTATGAAAGTTGTAGGTACTATTATTGTTATTCATATTTATAAATCGAAAAAATCAGCAAAGGGTGTAAAATATAAACTGGTAAGTTTTTTAAATTTAAAATCATGCAAACAGATTAATATAATACGAGGTGCATTCAATAAGTACCGAGCCTCATCGCCAGAGGGCGCTGTAGTTTCAAAAGAGTTTAAACACAGTGTAGCACATTCTTTTTTAATTCTTTTTTCAAATTTTCATTCCAATCACTTCATTTGTTTTAATTTTACAACTTATGGAAGCGAACGTGTCGATCGGTTTTACAAAAATGGAAAAAGAGCAATACCGTTCGGTGATTCGATTCCTATTTTTGGAAGGGAAAACGCGCTTCGAAATCAAAGAGCGCTTGGATGCTGTGTACGGTGACTCTTCTCCATCGATGGCCACCGTCAAGAATTGGTTCAACGAGTTTGCACGTGGCCGTACGTCGGTTTTTGATGAACCACGTCCAGGTGCACCGAAAACAGCTACTACGGAGGAAAACATTAAAAAAATCCATGATCTCGTATTGGCAGATCGCCGATTGAAGGTTCTGGAGCTAGCTGAGACTGTAGGCATTTCAGAAGGAACAGTGCATCATATTCTTCACAAGGAACTCGGCATGAGAAAGCTGTCGGCGCGATGGGTGCCGCGTTTACTCACACCGGAAAACAAGCGCAACCGTGAGACCACATCGGAGACGTGTTTGGCGCTGTTTAAGCGGAATCCAGCGGAGTTTTTGCGTCGTTTTGTGACCGGCGATGAAACCTGGATCCACTGGTACACACCAGAGACCAAGGAGCAATCAAAACAATGGATCCAGACCGGGGAACGTGCTCCAAAGAAGGCGAAAACTGTAAAATCGGCCGGAAAAGTTATGGTCACCGTTTTCTGGGATTCACAAGGTGTAATCTACATCGATTACCTCCAGAAGGGTAAAACAATTACAGGGCTTTACTATGCCGATTTATTGGGCCGATCCGACGCCGAATTAAAGAAAAAACGACCCCATCTGGCGCAGAAAAAAGTGCTGTTTCACCACGACAACGCACCGGTTCACACGTCTGCCGTTGCCGTGGCCAAATTGGTCGAATTACGCTACGAATTGCTGCCCCATCCACCGTATTCTCCAGATTTGGCCCCTTGTGACTTCTTTCTGTTTCCTAATCTGAAAAAGTCACTCGCCGGGAATAGATATGGATCAAATGAGGAGGTCATCGCCGCCACGGAGGCCTATTTTGCAGAGTTTGACAAAAACTATTTTTCGGACGGGTAAAAAAAGTTGGAGCATCGCTGGGCTAAGTGTATAGAACTAAAAGGAGACTTATGTTGAAAAATAAATTGCCACTTTTCCAAAATTTTCGTTTTCTTTTTGTAGGCTAAGTATTTATTGAATGACCCTCGTAATTATATGTAACATGTATATTTTTTATCGTAATTTATCCCATAAAAGTAAAGTAACATGTATGCATGTATGAACAATTGTTCATCGTTTAGTGATAAAATGGAACAAACTTACCCAGCTCATAATTATTTTCTATCGATCATATTAATCTCGACAACCCTACCCAGTGCTACGCATCGACCCTTCATTAGTAACCCTTCCGCTAATATGTAGCACACGCACTATTTGTTCTATACAAAACGGGGTAGGTAGTGTTTATAAGGGCTTTTGGCAACGATCTTTGTGTTAGTTTGGATGTAGGAATAACAAACTTCTGTTTACGTTGCGTTCGGGAGATATTAATATAACGAGGAATAACTTTGGTTTGGAGCCTATTGATATAAAGGTAGACGTAATAGTTTGTCGGTGAAAGTTTCTTGTCATTTGTTGAAGATGTTTAGTGTTTAAAAACATAGCATGTGCCAGCTGCATTTCCTCCCGGGCATGCAATATTTTCATGCTGTAAAAACCACCTAAGGGATCCTAGGGTTTCAGTGTATTGTAATTTAGGCGATAGGCTGACAGTCACTATAACAATTTACCTACAAATCTATCTTAAACAACCCTCAAAACTTTGTCAGACGTTGCGGAACAACAATTGTTTAGGTCGTTTACGCTCTACCTACCCCATTAGGGATAAAGGTGTGATTATATGTATATACAAGTTTAGTGTTCTACAGATTCGGCAACGCTTAGCGTCATATTATTTCGTCGTCCTCAACTTAAATTTGGATAATTTGTGAAGTGATAATAATGCGGCAACTATTCGGATTTTGACTGCCATTTTGATCTGAACTTTCACTGCCTTACAGTCACCACTTTTATAAAGATGAGTTACATGTTTGTATTGAACCAATATTGCTCGAAAAAGTATTGTTAACTTCGATAAAAAGAAAAAATCTAGAGACACAGATATTTCGTCCCATTGTGTCTAAAATCTAAAACTCAAGAAAATTGCCTTTGCTCTTTAATATCCCTAAAATATCTTTAATACATTTATCAGAGTTCCACTTCGATGGGACGATGATAGAGTTGGAGTCCTTGTCGAAGAAGGTCAAACTAATTCCAAGAGGATCCGATCCCGAGTTCAATACGCAAGGGACGAACGAAGGGAAGGGTAGTGAAGTAAGGGGAACGAAGGACGAAGGGACTTTCAAGATAGCAAGAGATTAGGGCGAGGAAATTGATGTTTGGTTTAGAGTGAACCTAAGTGAATCAATGGATAGAGATCGCACGGTTGATCGCATGTTACTGGAGACAAATTAAACGGAGAAATAAGGTCAATCGAAGTACTGCGTTTGATTAACACAAACAAAATTGTATCGTTGTCTTGTCCCACATATCTACATAAAAATATAAAAATCACACTCACACTCCTAAATCTTACGGCCAGTGCTAAGCATTGGCGGCTTGAAAACTGTGACCTAATCTAGGATTGGAAATTCGAACTTTCAAGATTGTTTAGTGGATAAATTAGGGCGTACATTTTAGAGGATATTTACGCAACCTATCACTCCACAGATGTGGACTCGCAAACACACGACTGATAGCTCTCATTCAAATTCAAATAATAAAACCATTTCAACACAAATATTTTTATAAAAAATCATCCACGTACGAGTGAATGCCTGATCGATTCGCAGGTAAAATATTTCTAACCAAAATTAATATGGCGCCCATAAAACATAATTTCATTATACAGCCTTACTTCCGCCTGCCTTTTCCACGCCCGAAACTCATTTTTCATGACACATAAAGGGCGTACCACATACCTATAATTCACAATACTTAGCAAATGAAAATATAGTCGTGTTAATTCACCTTAGCGCTATCCATCATACGCGAACAAAAGATTTTTGGAACAAACATGTCGTCTGCGTACACTACGGCAAGGATTAAAACGAACGTGGGCAGGGGCGCTGCGGTAACAAGTAAGAACTTCCTCCGTGGTCTAGTCATCTGAGCCATGTTCAGGTCCTGGGTTCGATTCCCAGGGGAATATAAAGCTGATATATATCGATTTATCACTTTACGAGGTTTTTCCTAGTTTGGTTAGGACAATGCAGGCGGAATCACCTGATTGGCTGGAAGAAAAAAGATTCCCTGCTTCGGAGGTCACGCTAAGCCGTCGGTTCCGGTCGCTGTGTTTGATAGTGGACATTACACAAACCATATCAGAGGCCTATAACTTCTATAAGCTGTGCTATTGGGCTACGAATAAGAAGGCGATTTTAAAACTCTGACACCAGGGTTCACCGGGTCGATCGACTCGATACCCACACGATAGAAGAAGAACAAGTAAGGACTATCAAATCTCAAAGTGACCTTGGTTCCATTTTTCGCCACGTTCACTTAAAGCATTGTGGTCTGCTTACACCGCCGTCGTCTGTGCAATCAGCTTCATTGTGAGCTGGCAACGCCATTTGGAAATGGATGACTTTTTGGAAGAAAATAGGAGTGGGTTTTAAACGAAGCCTGGGGACGTACATACCCATTTATCTCTACTTTCTTCCATGCTGGCCTGGGAGCGAGAGAAAAACATAGAATGTGCCAGCTGCATTTCCTCCCGAGCATGCTGTAAAAACCAGCTAAGGGATCCGAGTGTTTCAGTATATTGTAATTTAGGCGATGGGCTGACAACCTGTCACTACAGCAATATACCTAAAAATCTATCTTAAATAACCCTCAAAACTTTGTCAGATGTGGCGGAACGACCTTTGATTAGGTCGTTTACGCTCTGCCTACCCCATTAGGGATAAAAGCGTGATTGTAATGTATGTATGTCTCATTACCTTCACTATACAACTTGTTTTTAGATCATAAGATACTTTTGCGAGAAGCTTACCTGGGTAGTTCTCCTTGAAGGAAAGTATTTAGGGGAATTTAAGAGCCCGATGGTGTAGTGGATAGGGCCGCTGCCTCCTGAGCGGGAGGTCGTGGTTCGAATCCCACTACGTACCAATGTGTTTTACGCTCTTCGAATTTCATATGTACGTTTATTCGGCGCTTTTTCCGTGCTTCGGAAGGCACGTTAAGCCGTTGGTCCGAGGAATGTTTTTCTCTCGCTTCCAGGCCAGCATGGAAGAATGAGACACGTCAACCGATATGGAATTATCCTCTTGCTCCACCTGTCATAACCAGTGGCGGATTTACCAGCAGACTGAGTAGGCTTGAGCCTAGGGCGGCAAATATTTGGGGCGGCAAATTTGGGGACCGATTTCTTTTTTTTTTGCTACCTCATAGAAAGCAAAAAGATTTCTGTATGACGGTTTTCTGTATTCTGTTTTCTGATGTTTTACAGATAGAAGTCTGCAACAAATTTTGCCGACGACTTTCCCGTCTCACTTTTCATTTGTAATTGTACGGTCCGTGAATCCGTTTAGCAATATTCCATATTCTAGAGTAAAACAGGAGTGTGGAGGCAAGGGCAGCAAAATCTTTACAGCCTATCACTACATAGTATAAAACAAAGTCACTTTCTCTGTCCCTATATCCCTATGTATGCTTAGATCTTTACAACTACGTAACGGATTTTGATGCGGTTTCTTTTAATGGATAGAGTGATTCAAGAGAAAGGTTTATATGTATACCTAATACATGAATAATATAGTAGAGAAACACTGATGATTTCCGTGCGAAGCCGGGGCGGGTCGCTAGTACCTTATAAATTTGTAAATCCGCCACTAGTCATAACCATATCATACTTACAATGCCACTTACTATAAACCCATCAACTAAATGAGTGGCATAGTAATGCGGCCGACACGTATTGAACAGCCTTGTCATATTAATTGGCCTGTTCTGACGTCAATTTGATTTGGACTGATTTCCATTGTTCGAATGGACCCTGCTCACTCAACCGCAGAACACCCTTTTCAGATAGATATGAACATGATGAGCTGATAACCGGATTATGGATTGTTTGCACTTAGGGCAGTCATCTAGAAATCTATAAACTAAAAAACACATTTTTTCGCCTGTACGTACATATTCATATTCTTCCATGCTGGACTGAAAGCGAGAGAAAAACATAGAATCTGCTACATTGCCTCCTGGGCATGCTGTAGAAACCAGCTTAGGGATCCGAGGGTTTCAATTTAGGCGATGGGTTGACAACCTGTTACTACAGCAGAATACCTACCAATCTATCTTAAATAAGTAAATAACCCTCAAAACTTTGTCAGCCGTGGCGAACGACCTTTGTTTAGGTCGTTTACGCTCTGCCTACCCCATTAGGGTTAAAGATGTGATTATATGTACGTATGTACAAATCGAGTGTAAGGTAGGTAGGTATAGTTTAACGCAAACTGATAGGGGTTCCTCTGACAACGAAACTGAACCAGGAAATTCTTTCAGAGGATGAAAAAGTATATGGCTTTCTCATATTTTTATGGGAAATACATAATTATTTTAAATTCCTTGATGTTGGTTGAGTGAGCAATACCTAGCAGTTTGTGTGAAGCTGTCCCTTTCCTTACACCCCGTAATTTGACGTATATAGTCACGCCTTTATCCCTAATGGGGGATGCAGAGCGTAAACGACCTAATTAAGGTCGTTCCGCCAAGTCTGACAAAGTTTTCAGGGTTATTTAACATAGATTTGTAGGTATATTGCTGTAGTGACAGGTTGTCAGCCCATCGCCTAAATTGCAATATACTGAAACCCTCGGATCCCTTAGCTGCTTTTTACAGCATGCTCGGGAGGTAATGCAGCTGGCGCATTTTATATTTTTCTCTAGCTCCCAGTCCAGGCATTGAAAAACTTTTGAATTCACGAAGAAGTTTCCCGAAAGATCGGCCTAACTAACCTATCCCATTTTTCCACCGACAAATGAAATTCATGAAAACATCGGTAAAAGCTTAATGCGCGTTATAAATAGAAATGACAAGAATGGAGGGTTTTATAAACGATTGTTGCAAGCGGTGCAACGGTGCATCGGTGCATTATGCATCGGGGGGGAATGACCGCGGGTCGGGGCAGTTAGTTGACCCCGGGTCACCTGGACACTCACCCCTAATACTAGGGCTGCCTCAATGGCTACTTCAGTCTTACTTACAGCAATGATGGTAACCATCCAGCCATTTTTAGCAGCCATTCCTGAGCATAGAGCAGAGAGAAAAACATAGAATGTGCCAGTTGCATTTCCTCCCGCATGCTGTAAAAACCAGCTAAGGGATCCGAGGGATTTAGAATATTGTAATTTAGGCGATGGGCTGACAACCTGTCACTACAGCAATATACCTACAAATCTATTTTAAGTAACCCTCAAAACTTTGTTTAGGTCGTTTGCGCTCTGCCTACCCCTCTGGATAAAGGCGTGATTATATGTATGTATGTATGTTTTTTTCAGTCGCCCTGTAGTTTCCGAGCGACTCTACTTACTCTACCTACTGTAAGTAAATTCAAGAAAAAATACCAAAAAAAAGCAAAACTCTTGTCAAGAAGCAACCCTATAATAAACTTCACAAGTGTCCGCTGTAAATAGATTCTCCTGTTTGTTGCATAAACAAAGCGTATTGAAAACTATGCGCTTTTTTTACCATTCTTACCATGAACCACCCCATACGGGGCTCTTTCAATACATTTGAATGGGACAAGGCAGGCGGATTATGGACCATTCGAGGGCATCGTACTGAGGTGACGTCAGAAACGGAACGATGAAGTCTCAATAAAGTATTGAAAATTACCAATTTGCTAAAACAGCGAGTAGTGGCATCTGACGGTTTTTTTAGAATTTTTGTCGTCTTCTGAGGGGGGGGTAAAAGATCTTTAAGGTCTGTTAGATGGCTATATTCGCTGTAGTCAGAAGTGAGAAAATTTTCTATTGATCTGAAAACGTTGCAAAAGTTCTCTCAGGTAACAAAAGTTCTGTGCGGGGATAGAAGTTCTGAAAGTTCTGTCAAATGGCTAAAATTGGGGTGATAGCATAATCTGATAGATAGAATAATATGAGATTTCTGTTAGATGGCTATATTCGCATTAGTTGCATGTCAGAAGTCAGAAAATGAAAATTTTCTGTGGATCTGAAAAGGTTGCAAAAGGTCTGTGCGGTAATAAAAGTTCTGAAAGTTCCGTGAGGTAGCTTATATCCACTGTAGTAGTATGTTAGAAATTCGAAAATGAAAATTTTCAGAAAATATGTAAAGGTTGCAAAAGTTCTGTCCGGTGGCAAAAATTCAGTGCAGGGGCAATAATCTGAGATTCCTGTTAGATTGATAAATTCGCAGATGAAGCATCTCAGAAGTCAAAAAAATGAATTTTTAGTAGTTCTGAAAAGGTTGTAAATGTTCTGTGCAGGGGCAATAATCTAAGATTTCTGTTAGATGGATAAAATCGCTGCAGTAACATAGAAAATGAAGAAGAAGAAGTCAGAAAATGAAAATTTTCAGAAGATCGGAAAAGGTTGCAAGTCAGATGGCCAAAATCAAAGAAATAGCATCAAAGAAGTCAGAAAATGTAAATTTTCATTATTTTTTTTGTTTTTTGTAACAGTGCAACCTTTTCAGATCTACTAAAAATTGCAATTTTTTACTTCTGACAAGACTTTTTCACAGTACTTTTCCAACTGATAGAACTTTTGCTACCTTTTAAGAACCCCCAAAACCTGGATATTTCTGACTTCTGACATACTACTTGTGATATTTCAACCATCTGACAGAATTACATACACTCAAAAATATAATAACGGCTTTATCCCTTATGGGGTAGGCAGAACGTAAACGACCTAAACAAAGGTCGTTCCGCAAAGTCTGACAAAGTTTCGAGGGTTATTTAAAATTACAAAACAGGCAGAATTATCAGAACTACAATAACCTATGCACAGAAGTATTGCCACCTAACAGAACTTCTGCCACCTTTCCAGAACTATACTGAAAGCTTATAGTTTCATTTAATTTTTTCATTGCAATACATGTACATTCAAAAAGGTTTTGTTTAAAAAAAATATGTCTGGTACATGCACCCTGTTAGGGCATAGCAAAGTCTGAGAGAGGAGACAATTAACCATTTCTGAGGTCTGACATCCTACTACTGCTATTTTGGTTATACAGAACTTTCAGAACTTTTATATATTCTTTATTGCGTACAAAAAAATTACAATAAATAAACAATATTAAATTTAGTTCACAAAGGTGAGCTTATCTCTATAAAGAGATCTCTTCCAGCCAACCGTGTAAAACTGAATATGAGATAACAATATATACGGGGGACAAGACTGTCCACGCAATAGACTTTTACATATACATATAACCTAGAACCTACATAAACATACATACCTACTTCATACATACTTTTACCCTCCACAGAACTTCTGCCACCTGAATTATAATAATATGCTAACGAAGAGTTGCTTTCAACATCAAACATTTCTAGATTAACTTGTTTCTGGGATTTGAAAATACGAGTTAGAGGTAGAGAGTCTGGAGCGGAGAAAAGGCTTCTGGAAATAGGTAATTAGTAATTACCTAGGAGCTAGGCTAGCAGAATACTGCTCTACGTCTAACTCGTAGTTTCAAATCCCATTTCATTTTATACTCTGTACCTAAACATTTTTTTTAATTAAAATTTTCTTCTATGCTGGACTGGGAGCGAGAGAAAAACATAGAATATGACAGCTGCATTGCCTCTTGGGTATGCTGTAGAAACTAGCTAAGGGATCCGAGGGTTTTTGAGTTTTGCAATTTGGGCGATGGGCTGACAACCTGTCACTACAGCAATATACGTACAAAACCATCTTGAATAACCCTTAAAACTTTGTCAGACGTGGCGAACGACCTTTGTTTAGGTCGTTTACGCTCCGCCTACCCCATTAGGGATAAAGGCGTGATTATATGTATGTATGTACCTAAACAGAGAACTACTTAGATTTGCACTACCTTATAAATGCACAATCACATCAAGTATATATTTTGTTGTAAAAAGTTTCTTCGCCTTTTATAAAGTAAGTTGATTGACGATCGAGGCAATGAACTCTGAGACCGCCACAAAAATCGTCACGAAAAGGGACCCTAAAGTTCCTCAAACACAAGTAAATCCTTTGACGACTTCCCTATTGTCCCTGCACGTGCATCAGTGAGGAGATTCCCACAGACCCTCAAGAAACAGATTTAAAGATTAGGGTAGATACCGCAAACCATACGTCCAAGCGTGTCTTTTGAAGCATATGCATTTTTTTCAACGTAGAAGTGAGTGATTGCTCTTGAATCTAGTGTAGGTTAGGTTAGGTTTATTCAGAGGAAGTCTATTTACTAAAACTTTGAACAGTTCAGGGTTGTATGCTTTCGGAAGCACAGACGAAGGAATAGTTTCAATCTTTAGCGGTGCGCAATTCACAAAAACTAGCACCCCGGTGCCACTGCTTAGCAGTTGAATTGGTGATCATAATGCGACATATTAGGAAGTTATATTTCAATTATTGCAAATAAGGCGATGGGCTGACAACCTGTCACCACAGTAATATACTTACAAATCTTTCTTAAATAAGCCTCAAAACTTTGTCAGACGTGGCGGAACGACCTTTGTTTAGGTCGTTTACGCTCTACCTACCCCATTAGGGATAAAAGCGTGAATATATGTATGTATATTTCTTACGGAACACTACTGCTGTCTTTGTCCTGAAATCATGCCTAAATTAACTATGATGACACCCGCGCGAAGTGTTGAGATCAATGATATTTTAAGAAAGATACGTTACGTTCATACTGCACGCACATTTTAATTGTTCCGCGACACATACACATACATACTTATAACATTGCATATCTAAACAAACTCTGAGTGCGACACAAAATAGGCAAAGCGTAAGAGTGAAACAGATAGCTATTTATAATCAGTGCAGCCTTGAATATAATTTAAATTTTTTTCTCACTTCGCAGCTCGCAGCTCGCAGCTCGAATGCCTAAAATGATGACAATTAGGACCATTTGACGGCACGAGTTTCGCGCGTTGGTCACGTATCTACCTATATATAATATCATTGGTTGAGATGGAATCACACATACGGTATCTATCCTACTCTGACTCTGTGCACAAACCTATGAGGGCCGAATCAAAAGCCCCTTTGTACAACACCATGGCCCGTTTGTATCTCTATTAGTGAATAGTTCTGTATTGAAATTCAGCTTTGTTATTTACTCGATTCCTGTTTTATTGGGGTGTGCAATAAAGGGCTTTGGACTTTTCGATTGTGAATGAATGAATAAGCATTTAACACGTGTGGTCACCGGTCCTTGAAGAAGAGATTTTAGAGAGCCCGATGGTGTAGTGGATAGGGCCGCTGCCTTCTGAGCGGGAGGTCGTGGTTCGAATCCCACCACGTACCAATGTGTTTTTCGGTTTTCGAATTTCGTATGTACGTTTATTCGGCGCTTTTACCATGCTTCGGAAGGCACGTTAAGCCGTTGGTCCCGGTTAATATCTTTAATACCGTAGATATTAGTCAAGTTAAGCCATATCAGAGGCCAGTGCTAAGCATTGGCGGCTTGAAAACTCTGACCTAATCTAGGATTGGGTCTGGTTACCATTCTGGGTTGCGGAGGTCAGATGGCAGTCGCTCTGTGTAAAAACCAGAACCCTCGTTCAATCCCCTAGATTAGGTAGCCGACCCCGTGAGATACGGGATAAGGTTAGGGAGATGATGAGTTAAAAAAGAGATTTTAAAGGAGTTTTGTTCTAGCCTAGTGTTAATTATGACTGTAAGTAGATGTACGTACATACAAATAATCACGCCTTTATCCCTAATGGGGTAGGCAGAGCGTTAACGATCTAAACATAGGTCGTTCCTTCACGTCTGATAAAATTTAGAGGGTTATGTGAGATAAGTAGATTTGTAGGTATATTACTGTAGTGACAGGTTGTCAGCCCATCGCCTAAATTACAATACACTGAAACCCTCGGATCCGTTAGTTGGTTTTTACAGCATGCCCGGGAGGAAATGCAGCTGACACAATCTACGTTTGTCTCTTGCTCCCAGTCCAACATGGAAGAATACGAATATGTACGTACAGGCGAAAAAATGTGTTCCCAGGCCAACGTGGAAGTTCATTTAATCAGTTCAGTAACAAAAACAGCTTACCTGAGATTCCTCAAACGGCAATCGGAGATCATACTGACATGAGACAAGGAGTTGGCCACCAGGGGAGGAAGCCGGCTCCTGACCACGCTAAAACAAAAACAAATTAATCACTATCACTACATAGTATAAAACAAAGTCGCTTTCTCTGTCCCTATATCCCTATGTATGCATAAATCTTTGAAACTACGCAACGGATTTTGATGCGGTTATTTTAATGGGTAGAGTGTTTCAAGAGGCTGGTTTATATATTTAATATTTGCATAATATTGTGGAGAAACACTGAATATTTCCGTGCGAAGCCGGGGCGGGTCGCTGGTTATATAATATTATTTATTGTGTTCAAGCAGTATCTATAAAAGGGGGTGTGCGACAGGGCGACACTATTTCACCCAAGCTTTTCACTGGGGTCTTAGAAGACGTCATGAAAACGCTTGAATGGGACAACAAAGGTATTAATAGGTGTCTATCTGTCGCATCTCCGTTTCGCAGATGACCTTGTCCTGTTCTCTTAAACCCACGAAGGACTCCAAACTATGCTGCTGGAACTTAATACAGGTTCCCTTAAAGTTGGCCTCAAGATGAACATGTCCAAGACGAAGGTCATGTCGAGCATTTCCGATGCTGTGTCCGCTCAGATACAAATGGGAAGCGAGGTATTGGAGATGGTTGAAAAGTACATTTATCTTGGACATTGTTTATCTTTTGGTAAAGATCATCAGCTTAAAGAGGTGTCCAGGCGAATCCAACTGGGTTGGGCAGCTTTCACCAAACTGGCGGACATTCTTAAAGACCGGAAAATGCCACAGAGCCTGAAAACCAAACTGTTCACCCAGTGTGTCTTGCCCGTTATGACATATGGTGCCGAAGCATGGACGCTTACAAAGGAGGCTGTGCACAAAATACAAGTGGCACAGAGAGCCATGGAGCGCGCCATGCTAGGCATCAATCTCCTTGACCGAATACCTAACCCTGAGATACGCCGTAAGACAAAAGTCCCTGATATCGGAAGGCGTGTTGTCGAGGCAAAATGGTGATGGGCGGGACACGTGGTTAGACGAGGTGATGGCCGGTGGAGTAAAGTCCTCACGGAGTGGTAGCCAAGAGGAGGTCGCAGGAATGTTGGTTGTCCCGCAGCTAGATGGGTGAACGATATATTAAAGGCAGCTGGTAAGACCTGGACGAGGCTAGCCCAAGATAGGCAGTCGTGGCACAAACAAGAGGAGGCCTATGCCCTGCAGTGGGTAGGCAAAGGGCTGAAATGATGATGATGATGAAATTTAGTTTACAAAGGTGAGCTTCATTACATAGTATAAAACAAAGTCGCATTCTCTGTCCCTATATCCCTAAGTATGTATAAATCTTTAAAACTACGCAACGGATTTTGATGCGGTTTCTATTAATGGATAGAGTGATTCAAGAGGAAGGTTTGTATGTATAATACATGCATAATATAGTAGAGAAACACTGATTATTTCCGTGCGAAGCCGGGGCGGGTCGCTGGTTATATAATATCATTTATTGTGTTCAAAAAGTTTACAATAAATAAATAATCTTAAATTTTGTTCACAAAGGTGAGCTTCACTACGTAGTATAAAACAAAGTCGCTTTCTCTGTCCCTATATCCCTATGTATGTATAAATGTTTAAAACTACGCAACGGATTTTGATGCGGTTTCTTTTAATAGATAGAGTGATTCAAGAGGAAGGTTTGTATGTATAATACATGCATAATATAGTAGAGAAACACTGATTATTTCCGTGCGAAGCCGGGGCGGGTCGCTAGTCTATACATATAATAAATATCTAGAAGGGTCGTGTCTGTGCATTGAATTTTTTTACAAAAAAATAATTGTAGCAGACATTATTGACCATATAAAGGCCAAAACGATTTATTTTTCTGTCTGTATGTTACCACATCACGCCAAAACTACTGAACCGATTTCGATGGTAATTTTTTATTCAACTATGTGTTACCCGGGTTGCAACTTCGGATACCTAAAATCACTCTACCTCACTTAGGGGGTAGGCAGGAAATTGAAATTTGGCTGTTTCTTAACCGATTTTTATGGAACTTTTTTAATTCAACTGAGCATTATTTAAAATCAAAGTTACGAAACAAATAATCACGCCTCATGACTTAGGGGGTAGGCAGGAAATTTAACTTTGATCGTTTTTAACCGATCTTAAAGGGACTTTTTATTTGAGAGAGTTTTTATGTGAGAGTTTGTGAGTTACCTGGTGTCCAGCCTAGGTTAGAAATAATCACGCAAACCATTCTAATATTGAGAAAGTACCCCAGTTTGTATAGAAAACACGCAGTGTCGAACATACTGAAAACGTTCCTCCGCGCGTAGGAGCGGGATGCGCTAGCGCGTGGAAGCATGTTTTCCATACAAAAACAAATATCAGACAATGCGAAACACGCTTCCGCGAGCGGGTTAGCAGATCCCGGTCCTACGCGCGGAGAAGCGTTTTTGGTACGTTCGACGCTGCGTGTTTTCTATACAAACCGGGCGTACGAAGTCACACAGCACAGCTTTAAAAGAAACCGCATCAAAATACGTTGCGTAGTTTTAAAGATCTAAGCATACATAGGGTTATAGGGACAGAGAAAGCGACTTGGTTTTATACTATGTAGTGAAGTGAAGAACGTCGTAGTAAAAAATTAACCCTAATTGCTTACAGGGCAGGTAGAGAATTAACATCCTAGAAAATGTTAAAGAATTAATGCTGCTCTTAGTCGATTGACATTGGGGGGTCACTGAATCTGTTTATACCCGGTGTAAGGGACAGCGTCCCGCAAACTGATAGGGGTTGCTCTATCAACGACACTGAACAACTATCAGCAGGAGTTTTTTTCAGGAAGGGAAAATTAATGATTTGATCGAGGTGGTCTTTTTGTATGGGAAGATCAATTATTTTTCATCTCCTAAAACAATTCCCTGGTGAACGTTATTCGTTGACTGAACAACCCCTAATAGTTTGAGGGACGCTATCCCTTACACCTGGTAAACCACTTGACAATCAAGGATTTAGTACCTGGTCCTCAACAGGCTTGACTTGCTCTTCTTGCTGCGTCGTTTCATCTCGGTCTGGTCGATTGTGGAGTCGCCGGCGCCTTGCAATGATCCGTCCACTGGCGTCGTCTGCTTCAGAGAACTGTGCTTGGACTCCTAGCGATAGAAAAGATAGATAGATAGATAAAACGTTTATTTGGTACTACAGTCACACAAATACACAGAAAAAAATATGAAAACAAAGACGATTTCACTTAAACAAAAAAAATTGAAACAAAAGGTGTACAAATAAAAAGGAAAAGTGTGCTGTAGCAGTGCAAATAGGCCATAGCTCAGCGTCAATTTGCTCAAGAGCAAAACGCTGGTTTTCAGCTACAACCTAGAGGAAGACGCGACAACGGCATCAACTAACTGAACAACTGTCATCATTATCTTTACAAATAACTGTCGCAAAATACTTTAATAATTATACTTACATTAGTGCTATATTATATATATATATATATATAAATTATAATAGTAGAGTGCACTAATGTATTAGGTATATATATACATGTATATATATATATATATATATACCTAATTTAATTTCTTCCATGCTGGCCTGGGAGCGAGAGAAAAACATAGAATGTGCCAGCTGCATTTCCTCCCGGGTATGCTGTAAAAACCAGCTATGGGATCCGAGGGTTTCAGTATATTGTAATTTAGGCGATGGGCTGACAACCTGTCACTACAGCAATATACTTACAAATCTATCTTAAATAACCCTCAAAACTTTGTCAGACGTGGCGGAACGACCTTTGTTTGGGTCGTTTACGCTCTGCCTACCCCATTAGGGATAAAGGCGTGATTATATGTATGTATATACCTAATTTTAATTACATAAGTAAATAAATAAGTAGATATTCTAACAATATGATAAATAATTACTTCCATGCTGGACTGGGAGCGAAAGAAAAACATAGAACGTTCAAGCTGCATTTCCTCCCGTGCATGCTGTAAAAACCAGCTAAGGGATCCGAGGGTTTTAGTATATTGCAATTTAGGCGATAGGCTGACAACCTGTCACTACAGCAATATACCTACAAATCTATCTTAAATAACCCTCAAAACTTTGTCAGAAGTGGCGGAACGACCTTTGTTTAGGTCGTTTACGCTCTGCCTACCCCAATAGGGATAAAGGCGTGATTATATGTATGTATGTATGATAAATGATAAACATTGACTGTGTGTGTCACTGTTTTTTTTCGCTACCCATTCTATACAAAGCGCTTACGAATTCCCAATTTTTTTAAAAGACCAGAATATGTCATTGGTTGCTGAGAAAAACGACAATGAGAACATTCTTAGCTGGTTTGCTGGCTATCATTTAGCGATGAATAAGCACATTCTTGGCTGGTATGTTGTTCTTTATGAGCAATCATACAGTGAGGTGCCTGTGTGGTGTCGGGTTAGAATAGCATCACCCCATAACTTCCCGTGGGTGTCGTAAAAGGTGACTAAGGGATAAATTCAGGGAATGGGCAGCAGCGTTCCCTGTGAATGGAAAACTTCTACTGCCCTGACCAAACGCCCCCCCGCCAATATTGGGAGGTCCATGTCCAGCAGTGGACTTTTGTGGCTGAAGTTGATACACTGAGCTCTGACCCTCTGCATAGCTTCAGCACACATGCAACAAAATGCAGGTACTACATATTTATATTCTTTTTTAAGTTCATACCTGTTCTTATTTTTTTCCTAAGTTACATGTGTGTTGCTTTTATACAATAAACGTTTATCTATCTATCTATGCTGGTTATCAATTAGCGATGTCGTATTTAATATCTAAGAGGAGAGTGATCGGAGAAGACGTGTTTAAAAAGGGGAATTATATACCAGGTGTAAGGGACAGCGTCCCGCAAACTGATAGGGGTTGCTCAGTCACCTAAACTGAACAACTTTCACCAGGAAATTCTTTCAGGAATTGAAATAAATAATTGGCCTTCCCATACAAAATGACCACCTCGATCAGACAATTTGTACGGAAAAGCATTTTTTTTACTACCAAAAAACCCTACTGACTGGTGTTCAGTTTCGTTGACTGAGCAACCCCTATCAGTTTGCGGGACGCTGTCCCTTACACCCGTTATATCGAGATATCCCGCTTATCGCTCGTTTCCTGACCGCATGTATCAAAAACTCGACATGCTTGTAAGTATAGTAACGCACCAGCGTGCATGCTACGATGTTATTGTAGTAAAACAGGTGTAAGGGACAGCGTCCCGCAAACTGATAGCGGTTGCTCAGTCAACGACACTGAACAACTATCAGCAGGATTTTCTTTCAAGAAGTGAAAAAAAAGGATTTTACATACAAATTGTCTGACCTGAGTTTACATTTTGTATGGAAAAGCCGTATTTTTTTCACTTACTGAAAAAAAAACCCTGCTAATAGTTGTATCGTTGACTCTGCAACCCCTATCAGTTTGCGGGACGTTGTCCGTTTCACCTGGTTACACGGTAAGAGAAGTACTTAATGATATTAATGACAGTGTAGTAGGCATCTGATAGGCTACTTGACCGTTCAACACAAGCTGGTATGCTAACGTTTTTCTTGTAAGAAATATTCTTCTTCTTCTGTCGAGTGGGTATTGTAATGGACTTAGCTTCTGCTATTCAAAACTAAATAATTGTTTTAAAATACCTACAAGTAACGCCATCTATCGGATTGGGAGGAAAATCGCTATAAACTAGAAACTAATGCCAATCTAGTGTTGATTGAGTGGAGAACTAATATTATAGCCAGATCGAACTGAAATTACTTCAATTTGAAGTAAGGACACGCGGTGCCATCTGGAGGAGAATGGGAGAACTATCAAGAGAGGTAGGAATGAAGGCTCTCGAAAACTCGAAAATGGTCTAGAAGAGGGAAGATAAAACAGTCGAGGGGCTCGAGAGGGGGGATTCTGCTGGAACTTGGGAAGACGGGGGCGACGAGAGATGGAGAAGGACGCCGGGGAAGAAAAGAGCGTCGGGAACCGAGCAGGGAGAAGTTTACTCGACCTGGAGTTTTAGTTTGAGTGGAAGTTTAGTTTTACTTGAAGTTTAGTTGACTTTACTAGTGAAAGTGTACACATCAAAGAGGAGAGGAGAGAATGCAGCCGGGAGGCAACCAAGAGACCCACTTTGGTGGGATGTTGGTGCCATCAGTTGTTCCTGTTGTGGACGGAGGGCGGTGACCTGACGATCAGCTGTTCTTTTACATGGTGGAGTGGAGAATGCTGACAGTGGAGTCTTGCAGAGCTGGTGGAGTGCCACCTACAAGGATTCTAAAGGAATTTACATCGTGTTTTATTTACTTTACCATTTCTACATTTATTTAATTATCTTGTCCACTTCAGACTTTGTTTATTGACAAGGTTTTTCCCTGTTAAATTAACAATCCTTTTTTATGATATTTCATAGGTACTTGCCAAAGGCCGTTCTATTCATTTATATATATATATCTTCTTTCTTTCCAATATTTCTTATATGATAGGTACGGTTAATGAGATATACGCGTATGTAGGATTGTAGGTCGGTTTAGCATGCAATTACATAATTTATACACAGCTAAGCGGTTAGGTAAATAGGCAGTTTAGGTACATTGTAGGAGTAGGTTAGGTAGGGGTAGGTTTAGATAGATAGGTTAACCTAGGTAATAATAAATAAGAATTAGAACAATATCTAGGAAAGTAGGTGGGGGTAGCTATTTGGGATCCTAGTTTGTGTTTAGGTAGGTAGTTCTCTCCCTTCCCTTTACCAAAATTCCTGCCTTACCTTCCCTTTAAGCAGAGAAGCATCATCCTTATGTTTCATAAAGTGCCCAGCAGTGGAATGTATAAATTATTTTAATACATTCTATGTTTTTATAACTATATCCATGTATGAATTGTTCATACCTACCTATCCTGGCAGAGGAGACAAAACACTTACCTATTCTTCTCAAATAAACTACTGAACTGATTTATATTCACTTAACTGTGGATTCAATACCTATGTATGAGTCATTCATACCTACTTGCTTATCCTGGCAGTGGATACTGAATTGATTTTATATTCACTTTATTGTGAAATATATTCAACGGACAATGTTTTGAAACATTTATCGGATTCATGATCCTATATGTATGTTCTATACTCTAGAACACCAGCTACAAACTTGGTGGGACCGTTCACCTCTGATACCTACTATGTAGGTTTTATACAATTGATGATCCTGTTCTACAGACTGACAAAGTTTATCTTTGATAATATACCTACTAATGTGTGGGTTTTATACTTACAACTGATTGGGACTATGGTCCAACTACCTAATGGGAGTATTCATTATACTTACCAAACCAATACAACATGGAATGTGGGATGATGTTATCTGTATCCTACCTACAACCTCAAATTACCCTGGAACGGGTCTGGAATTAAAATTATATATTCATTCACTTTATGTGGATTTTATATGACTGATTTATGGTCAGTTGGCTTTGATAAGCCATTATACTACTGAAATACTACTTGACTTGATGTCAATTGAGCGACATGGTATCAGCCATGGTCAAACCTCCATCACATACTACATCTTAGCATTCGATATGTCTGTAACAGCATTTAGATCACAGAAGCTTATTTTGCACTAAAGAAGTCTAACAATCAGTCACTACTTGCTCTTGCCTATCACTCCTATATCTACAACGAATCTATGGCTTGCGGTGTGAATGATTGTTATATTATCTGGGACTAGCTTCGGCATCCCTATCTATTCTACTGACTCCTGGATGTGCATATCATAAGTGGAGATCGATGACTGGTGCAGTTTCATAGTCGGTGCTTCCAGCATAGCTGGACAACAATTTATAAAACCTTTGTTGAGACAATGTTTCTCAATTGGACATCACAACTTACTACAAATTACATCAGACATGACTTGCTCTGTCTTGGTTGGCTGACCAATAAATCAGCTCAAATTAATTATATTTTACATGATGCTGTTCATCAATCTGGACTCGTTCCAAAACTCCTAAGTGCGCTGTCACTTATCTCTGGCCTGAGGCTTGGCCAAAACAAAAACCAATTGGAGGGCACAGAAGTGCCTCCTCTTTCCTTTTCTGGGGCTCGCATGATGGGTTTTGCATCAAGGACAAGTTCCTAGGCTATTTACTGTCTTTATTAGTGTCTGGGAATTGGTAATTGAAGTAAATCTCATTCGTTGATGGTTGGCGAGCACATAAATCCTCTGCCAGCGAATGGTTGGAGCTGGAATCGGAGGTTCCGTTATCCCGCTGCGCACTGTCCCCATGTTGTCCCAAGAACCTAAAGAGAGCTAAGTTATGACATCCCACTACCACTTTAAAGGATTTGGGTTACTTTTATAAATTTCATTACACAACGTACGGTCCTAACTATAATATGTACTAGACGATCACGATCACGAGCCATATTTGTAACCTTATTACTAGACATTCATGAGCCACTCTGCCCATTCCTCTTCCCTTCCTCTCATCCTCTCCGCTCCACATTTCTACCTCTCCTCAACACATTCCTCTCACACTTCCTTTCACAAATTACTTAGGGTTGATAGGGTTTGTTAGAGGGGGGGGGGGGGGGGGTTGTTACAGTATCGAGTCTATCGACCCGATGAACCCTGGTGTCAGAGTTTTTGAACCGCCTAGTAGCACAACTATCAGGCCTCTGACATGGTTTGAGTAACGGCCACTATCAAAGACAGCGACCGGGACCGACGGCTTAAGGTGCCCTCCGAAGCACGAAATCTTTTTCTTTTTCGGACAATCAGGTGATTCAGCCTGCAATGTCCTAACCAAACTGGGGAAAAATTCACAAAGTGATAAATTCTCAAATATCAACTTTGTGTTTCCCCCCTGGGAATCGAACCCAGGACCTCCGGATCAGGAGTCCATGGAACTAGCCACTAGACCACGGAGGCAGGTAAGAAATATTGACTATGTTATTCAAAAGATGTTGCCGAACCGGTGTAAGCGAGGCCGCCTCTCCAGGATAATCAGTGATCTTCTGCAGCACCTCGCTCTCAGCGACCTCCATCTTGCTGACAGTGCCTGAAGTGCTCGGTGAAGCGTATTCAATGAAATGCCACACGCTGTCGCCTCCGATCAGCTCTACATCCGGTCTTAACCGGTGTGGATCCTAAAAAAGAATAAACAAAAAGAAAATACCTTGCTGCTGGCTGGCAGTGAGTCTTTGGAAGAATAGTCCGTGACTCTTTGCAAGATTTCGCTGCTGTAGTCTTGGAAGCGATCGAGCGTGTGTGCCGAGGTGTCGAAGTCATCGCTACACAGCTCTGACACTCGGTCGAAGATCCCCGAGTTCGGAGGCATGCTCGAATCGTATTCCTGCAAGGCGCATTTCCATTGTAACGCATTTCCACTGCTAAAGGATTTGATAAGATGAATAGGTGATTTTGAATTTGCGTGGGTTTGTGGCCAAATGGAAATGCGCCTGAAGTATCAGCAAGGCTTAGCCGTCTCATACATACAAAATAGTATTGAACTGCTATTTATGACGTGTACGTGACACGATACAATAATCTGCTAATTTAGGTATTAATGTCCCCACATTGTTAGATTTGTTTAGATTAGAAAATACGATTTCTTCCATGCTAGCCTGAGAGTGAAAAAAAACATAAGAGTGAGCCAGCTGCATTTCCTCCCGGGCATAGGTACTGTAAAAACCAGCTAAGGGATCCGAGGGTTTCTGTATATTGCAATTTAGGGGATAGGCTGACAACCTGTCATTAAGCAATATACCTACAAATCTATCTTAAATAACCCTCAACACTTTATCAGACGTGGCGGAGCGACCTTTGTTTAGGTCGTTTACGCTCTGCCTATCCCATTAGGATAAAGGCGTGACATATGTATTTATGTAGAAAATACGAGTATCTTTCCCTTGGAAAACATGGTCGGGAATATCAGAAGTAAAATCCATCCTCAAAATTGATAAAATCGCCACAATAACAGTTTATTACAAGTTACCCACCTCAGCCATGATATGACGCTTTTGCAGTCCATCTTTGCCGATGTAAACCGTGGTAAGATTAATTTTCCCAGGAAACCTTCAACAAACAAAGTTGTTAGTAAAAATATGTTCCAAGTCGTATTCGTGAACTAAAGTTTCCAGGAGATTTGCCATTGTAGTGATACGCCATACAATCTATGTCACACTTATTGTCGTGCCCCATTTCTCCTGCCACCTGCACGCAGGAGTATCTGTTTGATGACAACCAAAAAGCTGTAGAAGTGCCCACGTTCTGGGCGTCAAGGATTTAAAGCCATTGACTCGAGAAGAAGAAGAAAGTTTCCAGAAGTATAACTCTGGTCTGGACCTCACTAGACCAGATGGTGATCGAAATGGAATCGATGATGGAGCGAGCTTATACAAGGACAACACACAGAGCACGTTGTTTGATGCCATATTTCGATGGAATGGGCTTACGATCCGGAGGTCCTAGGTTCGATTACCAGGGGGGAACACGAAATTGATATTTATCAATTTATGAGGTTTTCCCCAGTTTGGTTAGGACATTGCAGGCAGAATCACTTGATTGTCCGAAAAAGAAAAAATATTCCGTGCTTCGGCGGACACGTTAAGCCGTCGGTCCCGGTCGCTGTCTTTGATAGCGGTCGTTACTCAAAACCATGTCAGAGACCTAATAGCGCTGCTACTAGGCGGTTTGAAAACTCTGACACCAGGGTTCAACGGGTCGTTGTTCGACTCGAGAATCCACTCGCTAAGAAGAAGTTGGAATGATGAATGGTTCATTATAATTGGTAAGTAAAAGTATGTCTATGCAAATTTTAGTAAGTATGTAGTTAAGTAAAATTGACCTCTTTGCAATACGATGAAGAATTGTAGATCATAAAACAGTCGCAATTTTTTCAGGAATACAATAGAACATCTTACCAATACTCCTCAGGAATAGGCTCCACAACATGCAGCTGGATGGACCGTGGCGTGAACAGACAAGACTGGATGACTTCCTCAGGAGGCGGCTCTATGACCCTCAGCTCCCGAAGACTCCAGCTGTCCCTAACCGAGGGTTCGGGCAACACGTCAGGAGTCCAGGATTCCTTCCGCTTGGGGATGAAGCAGGAAGGGTAGGCCGTAGGGTCTTCGCCGGGGTCGTGGCGGTAGAAATGCCTTGAATAATTTACTTTTTATGAAACTGTTCAGCAACATTACTCTACTCGAAACTCCAGCTGTTCCAGATCTTCAGATCAGATAAAGCGTATTATACGCTCACGTCATGCATTGGTTCAGCATTATTAAAATGTCGCGCTTGCTTCGCTTACGTAACATAATAGTCATCCACACACACACACACACACACACATAATCATGCCTTTATCCCTAATGGGGTAGGCAGAGCGCAAATGACTTAATACGTATGACAAAGTTTTGAGGGTTATTTAAGATGGAGTCATACGTATATTGCTGTAGTGACAGGTTGTTAGCCCATCGCCTAAATTACAATATACTGAAACCCTCGGATCCCTTAGCTGGTTTTTACAGCATGCCCGGGAGGAAATGCATCTGGCACATTCTATGTTTTTCTCTGGCTCCCAGGCCAGCAAGGGAAGTAAATGTAACACTTGCTTCGTTCGCGTATCGTATTGATTTACTTGTCATGACTATAATGACTAGGATGTCCTGTAAGTTGTAGCGTAGTTTTTGTCCTGAACATGATGCTAAGAGGACCACCGCTTCTGTCCCGAAGGTCCCGGTTTCGAGCTGTTCGATCGAATCTATCGAATCTATGGACCCGATGAACCCTGGTGTCAGAGTTTTTAAACCGCCTAGTAGCACAACTATCAGGCCTCTGACATGGTTTTATGTAACGACCACAATCAAAGACAGCCGGGACCGACGGCTTAACGTGCCCTCCGAAGCACGAAATCTTTTTCTTTTCGGACAATCAGGTGATTCAGCCTGCAATGTCCTACCCAAACTGGGGAAAAATTCACAAAGTGATAAATTCTCAAATATCAACTTTGTGTTTCCCCCCTGGGAATCGAACCCAGGACCTCGGGATCAGGAGTCCATGGCACTAGCCACTAGACCACGGAGGCAGTTAAAAAGTTCGAGCTGTTTAAAAATGGTAAGCCTAGTCAATTTGAGGTCCTACCAGTCAATGATCTTGAGCATGGCAATGGCAGCGCAGTGTACCGTGAAGAAGGAGTTCTGTTTCTCCATGTAGTGCTCATAGCCAATCACCAGAGCCGCCTCCACGATCTCCTCGCGGATGTCCAAGCAGACCAGCTCGTTCTCTTCCTTTTGGAGCACTTCCGCCCTGCATTGATGACGATCATTGTAAATTCGTCAGGGACATAGGACTCAAAGAGATTTCCATAGCTCTAACGGTTAAATCTGTATCTCTGAGGTCCTAGTCCTAATCTCCCTCTCATCATTTTCCTATCCTTATCCCGTATTTCTCGGGGTCGGCTACCTAATCTAGATCATTGAACAAGGGTACTGGTATTTACACAGAGCGACTGCCATCTGACGTCCGCAACCCAGAAGGGAAACCAGACCCAATCCTAATCTCCCTCTATCATCTCTAATTTACTTATCAAATCACTGACACACATTCATAAAATTATGCCTTTGTCTCTAGGCAGAGCATCTAGTCGAAACAAAGATCGTTCCGCCGCATCTGATAAGTTTTGACTGTAAGTAATAAGTATATTTGCAGTAGTGACAAGTTAGCAGCTCATCGTCTAAATTACACGACACTGAAACCCTCTACGCCCTTTGCTGTTTTTACAGGATGCATACATACATACATACATAAATCACGCCTTTATCCCTTACGGGGTAGGCAGAGCGTTTAACGCCTCGTAAAAGGCGCTTTCGCCACGTCTGACAAAAATTGAGGGCAATTTTAGATTGTAATATGTATTGCTTTAGTGACAGGTTGTCAGCCCATCGCCTAAATTACAATACACTGTAACCCTCGAGTCCCTTTTGCTGACTTCAACAGCATGCCCGGGAGGAAGGGCAGCTGGAACATTCTATGTTTTTCTATCTCTCCCAGTCCAGCATGGAAGAAACACGGATTTTACAGGATGCCTGGGACAAAAAGCAGCTGGCCCAAGAAATTAGCACACATAGCGGTCATCAACCCTATTTTGAGTAAAGGGAAGGCCAAAATTAAGAGCAGGTAAGACAAAACGAAGGGGGGGCGCAAAGTGCAAGTTTCTTATGCTTCTTCTTCATTGGGATATATTTTTATTATTTTATTTTGTGACATAGTTAATATTCTTTGTAATAGACTCTCTTGTGACTTTCTAAAAGTGTTCTTAGGAATATATTTGGAAGTAAATGATTTGACTTTGACTTTGGCATATTCTATCCTATGTTTTTATTGCTCCATTGTCCAGCATGGAAGGTGGAAGGAAATCACTCGCAACGCTTTCTTAAGTACCTAATTCTAGTTTTACTTACCTACTTTAACGGTACCAACTTACAATACAATACAAAATTATTTATTGCAAAAAGAAACACATACAACCGAAATAAAAAGGAACAAACGTGACAGTACAATATAGGCGGCCTTATTGCTAAAGCAGCAATTTCTACCAGGCAACCTTTGGGTATAGAAATTGTACAAGCAGAAAGCGGGATAGTGCATATTACTACATATAATACAAGCGGGATAGTGCATATTACAAGCATGGTCTAAACACTACATATTAAAGTTTACTATACTTTATAAAACCGATATAGTATCATGCATGTAGTACCAACAATGATTTACCGTTTAAGCTCATGAAAATAGTACGTTTACCCTTGTAGATAAGATAGTTGATAACTTAATCTGTTTATCTGATTGGAGAATTGTTGAAATACTAACCAAGTCCGCTCAGGCACATCTTTAGGCAGCGCCAGTAGAGTCCTTGGGTCATCTGATATCTGGAGCTTTCTTCCTAGCCGCGATATCTTGTACTTGCTCAGGGACCCACGAGCTATGCTGCCGGCCATTGCGAACGATATTAAGTTCCACGATTAATAATTCAACTTCAACTATTTAGTAAAAAATATGTTGATTAAAACAAAAATGAAAATTGGTACAAAATAGACCATACAAAATGTAAAATTGACGCAAGACGTCTAAATATTTTGACAAAAGTTTGCAAGAAGTTTGCAAAGAGGAACGAGTTTGTATTCTATGGTCTGCATCAAATCCATATCAAATCCAAGTTGCATTAAAAACTTATTATTATAAATAGGTAGGTTCGTAGGTACCTTTCAAAATTAATGTGCATATCCGGATCAGTAGCAGAAACTGTAGAAGCAAAAGGTGGTTTCAAAAAATATGTTGATTTAGTACGTCTGCGCGACATTTTGTTATCAGAATGCTTTATCAGCATCCACAGGCTTTCACCTAGGCGATGCTTTTCGGTCAATATCGATCGGAAATTGAGTAAATAGGGCACAGTGCAGTGCGACAGTGCGTAACCACAGAGAAATATTCAAATCTTGGCGCAAAATGTAACGGAAGCGAAGAGACTGGCCAAAAACAATTCATTGACGTTTGACCATAAACAATTCTGTCAAGTCAACGGTTGACAGTTGTTTGAAAAAATATACCTACGTGACAAAAACCGAGCGCAAATTAAATAAATCACCGAATTATTTGTACCGAAAAATATTAAAAGTGCATCATGCTAAACATTTATTTACTTTAGGAAACCTGTATTCAAAATGAACTGTAAATGATGAGTGTTTATGTTCCATACATTGTTGTGCTTTGATGTTAACGATGTCTACATTGAGAGGAATTTTTCCTGAACCAAGTAAGTGTCATGATAACTTTTAAGATAGTAGGATCTGATAGTGACAGCCATCAGATAACTCGTCATGGCCCTCTCGAGCCGTTTTTGTGTTACTAGGAACAACCAGCTAATTACAAACAGAGTAACTGTAGAGCCTTGTAATATACCTATTTTTGTTGGGATAGGTATGTTTGTTTATTTCCTTGATATCATCATGTTGCTTTTAATAATGTGGAAAATATATTTCAGAAAAGGAACAGAAAAAGAATTTTATTAGAGAAAATGTGAAGCAATTGAAGTTTATTCAAGGCAAAACTGTCCATCAGCCCAAGTTTGTGCCAAAACCTTTCCCTGGGCGTCCGAGCGCGACCCCATTAGCGGAACCGCCTCTAGGCCCGGTCAAATCCAACCCATCCAGCAAAAGCGGAAAGCTAGGAGTTCCTGTTGCCAAAACCAGTGCCAACTCAAGAAAAAAATACCCAGAAGTAAAAATAAAAAAGGGAGACATGGCAGAATTCCTGAAACGCAAAGAACAACTCAGACAAGGAAAGCCAGAAGAGTCTGATGACGAAGCAAAATCAGAAGAATCTCTAGGTAGATTAAGAGATGTTGCCTGCCAAACCATTGAATCAAATCTCGCTCAGAAATTAGAAGAAATCACAAAGATTACAATGTTATATCCAAAAAGAGAAGATGACGATGCAAAATTTAAGGCAAGCGGAGATTCTGAGAAACAGCACAGAAGTCCTGTGATGTCACAGCATTCACCACGCAGGGCGGGCGATGAACTAAATGACTTTGAGAGACCAAGGAGTCGGTTAAATGCTATTTTAGAACGGAAAGACCAAAATAAGGATCCATACTTACCTTCAGGTGAATAAAATAAGATAAAGGCTAAAACAATACAAAAACCTTATCAAAGTTCACTTTTTCTAACATTAAAAATATTCCAGGTTACCAGAAAGGTGTTTTACCCAAGTATCTTCGGGAGCGTAAAGAGCAGGGTGTGAAAGAAGCGGAAGGAGTTAAAGCAGATGATGAGTCGGCTGTCTGTCCTCCAGGACATGTCACTCTTCCTGATACTGAACGGAAAGAAACCCTCAGGATGCTTAGAAATAGTCAGTATCTTAACTTATAAAAGTGGTTGAAATTAACATACCTTTATACAAGTAATCCATTTCTATCACACTACCTATCTATAATTTTGTTTCACAATATATAACATTTATTATTGCATGCTTTTCTACTTGTACAATCCAAAGATTTCAATCAATCAATTTGTGTTATTTACAGGTTTTGCAGAACTTGTAAGTGAACTAAACAAAATGCCAGTGAAAACTGATACCCTTAGGATGCGTAACCGAAAAATGGAGTTAGAGAAACAACTGGCCAAGTTGGAAGAGGGTATCAAGGTGTTCTCAAGACCCAAAGTCTTTGTCAAGATAGGGGAATGACCCTAGTGGTCCCCCTGGACATAGCAGCAACATGAAGTTCAGGAAATCCTCAGGAAATCGGCACAGCACAGGTAACATAATCTCCTTAGGTGAAATATCAAGAAATCAGAAAAGTGAAAAGAGAACTGTTTTCTGTTATAGTTTTTGTGATGATGCCACTTTGAGAATCTACTTCTGTGGTCCGTCTTTTTGTAAATGTATAGTATTTGTAGGTTTTAACTTGATAAGTGAGTATATTGTTTATTTTTTCATGTGTCCCAAGAGAATGTTTTGTGTAAAAAATTTAAAGTGCATATAAAATTTTCGCTAAATTATATTCTGTATATTAGAAACAAAATTAAAAGCAAGTCCAAGGCATATTTCCATAAAATTTTGGATTATCTAAATTTAAATATGTACAAATTCTTGTGATAACATAATATGCGTAAGTTAATTGTTTATGTTATGTATTGTAGTTTAATTAACATTATGTTATGTACTGGTTTGTTGTAATTAATATAATGCTACAATTTGTACTGTTTACAGTGTTTCTATAACATATTTTGGATGTTTGAATACATTTATTTTGTCTTTTAGTTGACTTAATTCTTTGGTCAAATAAAAGGATAATGTTATAGAAATTATATTTCCATTTTTATCAATTTGACTACCTATTATTGCTAATTACTAGTTTAATTTGTTGCCTAAATTAACATTTAGATCAGGTACTTTGGCTTAATTGAATAATTAACTATTTGAGTTGCACACAGCCAGTTAGTTAATTCATAATCTCCTGACATGTTGAAAAAGGTAGTCATTGAAGATGATAGGCCCCTTCCTGTATGTTTCTTCATCATTGTTGTACCAGTTGTGAAATGAGAATTCCGGGAAGAAATGCTTGATCTCTCTTTGAGCTGATGCACAGGAATCTGAAATAATAAAGGATACAATTTATTATAAAAATTGAAGGAATGACTAAACAGTCATATCATAAACAGACACACAACATTTTTATGCAAAGAGCTACTGGAAAACTGTATTCCCACTAGGAACTAGACTATAATAGAAGAAAACAACATACATACATACATATAATCACACCTTCAGGTAGAGTGTAAACAACCTAAGCAAAAGTTGTTCCGCCGTGTCTGACAAAGTTTTGAGGGTTATTTAAGAAAGATTTGTAGGTAAATTGCTGTAGTGACAGGTTGTCAGCCCATTGCCTAAATTGCAATATACTGAAACCCTCGGATGCCCGGGAGGAAATGCAGCTGGCACACTCCGCCCAGTCCAAGCATGGATTACAAGAAAACAAAACCAAAAAGGAAACGCCACACTGGTTATTTCTAAAAAATAAGCATACCTGAACCATGTGCCACATTTCTGGTATCTGAGATGCCGAACATGCCTCGCAAACAGTAGGGCTCCTGGAATTGAGCTTTATACACGCTGGTAGGGCCGAGCATCTTTCGCCAGACTTGTATTGCGTTTGCGTGTCCAAGTATGTGGAGGTCTAAGCTACCGCTGGAAAATGGAAAATGGTGTTTATATATGGCCGTAAAACAGCTAAGAAAATTAATTCTATGTAACTGGTTGCTAAAGGCTGGAGGGCTACGGCTAGGGATGTGCCTAAATCCGAGATTATCCAACCAGGGATGATGCGAATGCGGGGAATAAATAGTACACCTAGAGGTTAGGTTTCATAATAGACTATGTTTACCTGGTCATAAAAGTAACAAGGCGGTTGTAGAAGAACTTGCTTGCATGTTCTTGATAAAAATCACCCGCGGCCTTCTCGTCCAAGGTGACTCTCTTGGATTTGACCACAATAAATCTATTCTTCAGTACATTCCTAATAAATGACAGGGCGACTGGGTTCTTCACAGCGTGCGGCTTTATAATAGCTAGTGTTACTTGCAACTTTTGTTGTGAAGACATTTTTAATAAATCTAATAACTATAAAATCATAATTTTCCAACTTTTGTATAATGTACGAAAAAAATCGGGTCAGTTATGCGTTTTATTTACTTTGTTTTTTCATAATAAACTGTCAAAATGTTAAAGAGTTTGTTTAACACGACCAACTTTTACGTCATTCATATTTTCAAATGTTTGTTTATGTGGCGGTGTAGTATCTTATTGCAAACCAAACTTGCAACAAAAACACATCATCCATAGACAAGATATTTTTAATACATTGCTTGTACATTGGTTTCTCTTTTTTGGGCTGTAGAGACGAGCGTTTTGGACCAATCCAGACCATACATAAACGATTGACAAATACACCAAACTTCAAATACATTCGTCAATCAATCAATCAGGTTGATTCGATTTGGCGTTGTTTGCAGGTTATGTTGTTTACAACATTTTTTAATTATTAGTGTTTTATACGTAAAGTGAAAATGCCTGAGCTAGAAATAAAGAGAAAAGCGGACGACCAAGCCGTCGTCCCTTCCAAAAGGACCCGTCATGAAATTTCTGTGGTTGGCACCAGAGAAAAAGCAGTGGTTACTTCAGCGGTAAGTTTCGAATGTTATGGTTTAAAACCTCTAAAAATAACTCAAGTCCCTTCATACCCATGACATGTCTAATTGTGTTTATCCTATTCTATCTTAGACCGGAATGAATAATAAGCTAAGTTATTTATCAGGTTCCACGTACATCCAATCTATATGCGCCCATCATGTTGTTGGAGGGTCACCAAGGCGAGATCTTCACAGCTAAATTTCACCCAGAAGGAAAACATTTAGCATCCGCAGGATTTGATAGAATTATTTGTAAGTTTACGTATTTGAAGAATATATTAACAAACATTTGCTTTCACAAATATTGCAGAAGCAAAATACAATTGGTAGCCTTATTACTAGGGTAGCCATTTCTACTAGGCAAACCTTGGGCACAGAATATGTAATAGTACTACATACAGAATGGACATTCACCTCCCTTCCCCAGTCCGACATACGTCACACTCCGCTCTGGATTGTGAGCCACATTGAGCGTACACTTAGCAGGTATGGCGCGCGCATGTTTCACAGTGTAACAGAAATAATAAAGTTTTGTGTTCCAAAGATTGTTAGGTACCATATATGGATGTCTTTCTACCACAAGATATGACTACAATAGGAACTTTTTTAGATTCCACAGTGATGAGAGATGGTAAGTAAATTCATACAAAATATGCAACCTAATCTATTCTAACTATTCAGTTATAGTGAACTACTTTAAAACAATGGTTTAATCAAGAACCAGATTAATCAAGTGATGCTTATGATCGGTATAACAAATTTTGTCAAGCCTTATAACACGCACACAAACGCACGCAAAGTGCAACCTGTAGTCTGTTGATGTGTGACCAAAATGACATGATAGGAGTGTCCAAGCTGTGCCTTGGGTATACAAAATCAAGATACATACATATTGTCACCTAATAGGGTAGACAGAGCATAAATAGGGTATTCAGAGCATAAACAGCCTAAACAAAAGGTTGTTCTGCTACGTCTAATAAAGTTTTGAGGGTTATTTAGACTAGTGGGCCTGCGACTTCGTACGCCCGGTTTGTATGGAAAACACGCAATGTCGAACATACTGAAAACGCTTCTTCGTGCGTAGGAGCGGGATCTGCTAACCCGCGCGCCGAAGCGTGTTTTGATCTGTGTTTTTGTATTGACTATGTACAAACTGGGGTATTTACTCAATATTACTATGGTTTGCGTAATAATTTTTAACCTAGGCCGGACACCAGGTAAATAAAAAAAAAACCCTTTATGATCGGTTAAAAACGACCGAAATTCTATTTCCTACCTACCTCTTAAGTCATGAGGCGTCATTATTTGTATCATAACCTTGATTTTAAATAATGCTCAGTGAAATAAAAAAAAAACAATGGTTATGAATCAGCCAAATTTAAATTTCCTGCCTACCCCCTAAGTCAGGTAGCGTGATTTTGGGTATCCTAAGTTGCAACCCGGGTAATACACAGTTGAATAAAAAAAGTCCCATCGAAATCAGTTCAGTAGTTTTAGCATGATGTGGTAACATACAGACAGACAGACAAAAATAATAAAAAGGAATGTTTTGATCTTTATGTCATTAATAATGCTTGCTGGAATAATTTTTTTGTAAAAATATTCAAATAAAGACACAACCCTTTTAGAGATTTATTATATGTATTGATTTGTAGATATATTACTGTACACTAAAATTCAAGATATTTAAATAAGAAACGTTTCGTTTTATTTCTGGAATCTTCAAATAAATATTTTAATCTTAAATATTTCAGATGTTTGGAACGTATATGGACAATGCGACAACATAATGACAATGAAAGGACATACGGGGGCTGTAATGGAACTGTGCTTCTCACCGGACGGAGCTCATCTGTTCACATGTGCTACTGATACAACCGTAGCGGTGTGGGACGTGCCTACTGGGACGAGGATCAAGAAACTGAAGGGACACTCTACTTTCGTTAATTCTGTGTCAGGTAATGAAATTACCTTCGTACATTTACATTTAAACCCTGGAGACTGATCAGAGATTTCTTCCATGCTAGACTAAGAGCGAGAGAAAAACATAGATTGTGCCAGCTGCATCTCCTCCCGGGCATGCTGTCAAAACCAGCTAAGGGACCTGAGGTTTTGTATATTTCAATTCAGGCGATAGGCTGACAAACTGTAGCAATATACCTACAAATCTATCTTAAATACCCTCAAAACTTTGTCAGAAGTGGCGGAACGACCTTTGTTTAGGTTGTTTACGTTCTGCCTACCCCATTAGGGATAAAGGCGTGATTATATGTATGTATGTAGACTGCATTATGCTTGGAAGTGTTAGAATCTCTCTGTAGACTGAGAGCAATGTGCTAACTGCTTCTCATCCTGGACATCCAATAGACCAATGGCTCCGATTATGCCACTAGATTTAAGTGGAATAAATAGCCTGGACATCCAATACCTATGCGATCAGCATAGGTTCCAAGATATTGCTATGGACTGATACTAATTCTGTAGTTAACTAACATCAAACTTATTTATCTCCCTAGCCTTATCCCGTGTCCCTTATCCGCTACCTAATATATAATATGAAATTCGAAAACCGAAAAACACATTGGTACGTACGTGGCGGGATTCGAACTACGACCTCCAGCTCAGCAGGCAGCGGCCCTATCCACTACACCATCGGGCTCAGTAACATTAACATACTTACATACATATAATCACGCCTTTATCCCTAACGAGATAGGCAGAGCGTAAACGACCTAAACAAAGGTGGTTCCGCCATGTCTGACAAAGTTTTGAGGGTTATTTTATGATAGATTTGTAGGTATATTGCTACAGTGACAGGTTGTCAGCCCATCGCCTAAATTACAATATACTTCTTCTGTCGAGTGGGTATCGAGTCTATGGACCTGATACACCCTCGGATCCCTAAGCTGGTTTTTACAGCTTGCCCGGGAGGAAATGCAGCTTTCACATTCTTTGTTTTTCTCTAGCTCCCAGGCCAGCACGGAGGTAACATCAAACTTATTCTTATTATATTACAGGAGCAAGAAGAGGCCCAGAGCTTATAGTATCCGGTTCAGATGACAGCACCATCAAGCTGTGGGATGCCCGTAAAAGAAATCCCATAGCTTCTTTTGACAGCAAGTACCCGGTTACATCAGTGGTGTTCAACGACACGGCTGAGAAGATTATCTCTGCTGGCATTGACAACGTCATCAAAGTTTGGGATATTAGGAATAATCAGATAGCGTACACAATAAAAGGACACACCGATACAGTTACAGGTGAAACCATTTTATCCTTTATTTTTATTTTTTATTTTGTTAATTTAGAACACAAACAGTCATACATAAACATAATTCTTAGATATAGTAATAAACAGACCTGGAGGTTCATTACTGTAATTTTAACAATAATAAAGGTACGAACTTTCGGTAAACAACTTGGCGGTACGTTTTGTAAACAAGGGCCAATCACAAAAAAAGAAAACCTTGTTACAGTAAAGTTTAGATACGTAAAAACACATACGATTTTTTTCCATACTGGAGTGGGAGAGATGGAAAACATAGAATGATCCAGCTGCCCTTCCACCCGGGCATGCTATAGAAGTCAGCAAAAGGGTTACGAGGGTTAAATTGTATTGTAATTTAGGCGATGGGCTGACAACCTGTCAATATAGCAATATATCTACAAATCTATCTTAAATAACCCTCAAAACTTTGTCAGACGTGGCGGGACGACCTTGGTTTAGGTCGTTTACGCTCTGCCTACCCCATTAGGAATAAAGGCGTGAGTTTATGTATGTACAGTAAAGTTTATACAGAGTGGAAGCATATACGTAAAAACACATACGATTCTACCCACCATTATAAAGCTGTTTCACCATTTCTAATCTCTATTCTTTAAGAAATAGAGGGGGCACCTGTGTGTAGCGCAAACACTTGGGCACTAAAAACTAGTCCTGCGCAGTTGGCCGATCTCTGGGAGATTGACCGCTATCACCGAAAATCGGTCGGAGGACAATTATTATTTTTCACCATTAGTGACCTTTAGTGACATAAGCTATCTATGCTATTATTTGACGTGCAAAATAATTGTATTACTTCTGAAAAACTCGTTATGGGGCTCCCCTGGGCTAAGTGGCGCCCTCATCACTCAAAAAATCATAACTCATGAACACAATCAATCGAAAATCCGGTAGAACAGATTGAGGTTAAAGCAGTGAAGGTCATTAAGAACCTCATAAAGTTATAGTTTGTTGTAGTTACAGATAGAAAATTTGCGAAAACGGCCACTTGTAGCACTTTTGCTATCTGTAACTGCAGTGAACACTGAATTATTAATTTACAATGCTCAAAATTCTAACTTATTGAGTTTTCAGTGAGTAATTAGGCGGTTTAAAAAAAACTCTGACACCAGGGTTCATCGGGTCGATAGACTTGATACCCACTCGACAGAAAAAGTGAGTAATGTTTTTTTAACTGATGGTATATAGTACTATTATATATTCTGTGCTGATGGGGGCACTAGCGTGTACGGGGATCCCCTTAATGCCACGTCGTGGAGAGCTAACTCACGAATTTTGGCTTTTTTAATCATCATCTTCCTAGCCTTTTTCCGTATCTCTCGGGGTCGGCTACCTAATCTAGGTGATTGAACGAGGGTACTGGTTTTTACACAGAACGACTGCCATCTGACCTCCGCAACCCAGAAGGAAAACCAGACCCCGATCCTAGATTAGGACAGAGTTTTTCAAGCCGCCAATGCTTAGCACTGGCCTCTGACATGGCTTAGCGAGTAATATCTACGGTATTAAACGATATTAACCGGGACCAACGGCTTAACGTGCTTTCCGAAAAAGCGCCGAATAAACGTAAATATAATAACATACATACATACATATAATCACGCCTTTATCCCTAATATGGGCTAGGCAGAGCGTAAACGACCTAAACAAAGGCCGTTCCGCCACGTCTGACAAAGTTGTGAGGGTTATATAAGATAGATTTGTAGGCATATAGCTGTAGTGACAGGTTGTCAGCCCATCTCTTAAATTACGATATACTGAAACCCTCAGATCCCTTAACTGGTTTTTACAGCATGCCCGGGAGGAAATGCAGCTGGCACATTCTATGTTTTTCTTTCGCTCCCAGGCCAGCTTGGAAGTTCAACATATAATAAACGGATATGTAATAGTAATAACTCTTGATATTCACCCACAAATCTACATACTTCTACAAAAAGCAGTTATCTTGAACACCTGCAGAATTGTCCGGAAATTCCTCTCTCTAACTTAGTATAATTTTTATACACTTGGCTTCGGCCCGTGCCTTTATTTTTGCACTTCGGAGTGATACAAACATGCATACTGGCATGTTGTTGTTGTTGTGGTCGTCAGGGTACCCCACTGGTACAAAGGGCCTTCACGAGCTTTCTCCATTCTCCCCTATCTTGTGCCTTCCTCTTGGCTTCCTCCCACGTCAATTCCATGGTCTTGAGTTCGATCTCTATGGTTCGTCGCCAGGTGTGCACGGGTCGACCAGGTCTTCTTCTGCCGCTCGGCTACTTTTTTTTTTTTTTTTAAGAGCTTGTGGTTTTCCACTGCAGGGCAAAGGCCTTTCTCCCTTCCTTCCATTTTTCGCGATCTAGTGCCAGTTCTTGCCATTCGGTCATGTGTGCGTCTAGTTCGTTTCGCCACCTCTTTCGGAGTCGTCCACGTCGTCTCCCAGCATTTGCGGGTTCCCATAAGGTGGTTCTTTTAGCCCATAGAACATCTGGCATTCGAGTGACGTGGCCGGCCCAATCGCACTTCAAGTAGACAGCCTTCTGAGCTACATCTATTATTTTTGTTTGGGAACGCAGCACTGAGTTCCGAACTCGGTCGATCAGTTTGACTCCAAGTATGCTGCGTACCATATTTCTTTGGCAAACCCCGAGTTTGAACTTTTGGATGTCAGTCAAAGACCAGGTCTGAGCGCCGTAGGTAAGAATGGGAAGAATACACATATCCATGAGCTTGCGTTTCAAAGCCAGAGGTAAGTCACCCTTCATGAGATCTTTCATTGCCCAATAGCTCTTCCAGGTGTTTTCAGTCCGTCTTTCGACTTCCTTGTCGTGTCTCGCCTGGAAAGAGACTATTTGGCCTAAATAAAGGTATTCATGGACATATGCGATATTCTCCCCATCCACTTCCACAATTTATATACATACATAAAATCACGCCTTTATCCCTTACGGGGTAGGCAGAGCGTTAAACGCCTCGTAAACGGCGCTTTCGCCGCGTCTGACAAAAATTGAGGGCAATTTTAGATTGTAATGTGTATTGCTGATGTGTTGTCAGCCCGTCGCCTAAATTACAATACACTGTAACCCTCGAGTCCCTTTTGCTGTCTTCTACAGCATGCCCGGGAGGAAGGGCAGCTGGAACATTCTATGTTTTTCTATCTCTCCCACAATTTGCTCGTAGCTTATTAGTCATAACCTTGGTGTTAGACATGTTCATCTTAAGTCCAACATCGAGGCTTGCCCTGCTTAGTTCTTCAAGCATTTGTTGTAGCTCGGAGGCCGTTGAGGAGAAGATAACAATATTGTCAGCGAAACGAAGGTTGGTAAGCTTAGCCTGACCGACTTCGACACCCTTCTTTTCCCACTCTTGAGCGAACTTTTGAAATACCTCCTCGAGAACACTCGTAAATCGTTTAGGAGAGAGAGGGTCACCCTGCTTTACGCCCCTTTCTATTGAAAAAGATGGCCCAGGTAAGCTCGGCTACTAGCATAATAAAATTTGTATTGTATTTGTGTATTTGCAGGTTTGTCGTTGTCCTACGACGGCTCGTACCTGCTGTCGAACGCGATGGACAACACGCTGCGCATCTGGGACGTTCGCCCCTTCGCGCCCAGCGAGCGCTGCGTCAAGCTCATGTCGGGCCACCAGCACAACTACGAGAGGAACCTGCTGCGGTGCGCCTGGTCGCCCGACGGCTCCAAGGTAGGCTGGCCTGTTCATCATCATAAGCCTTGTCCCGTATCTCACGGGGTCGGCTGCCCACCAGCACAACTACGAGAGGAACCTGCTGCGGTGCGCCTGGTCGCCCGACGGCTCCAAGGTAGGCTGGACTGTTCAAGAGGGGGTTTATCCATAATGGAGTAGGCAGAGCGTAAAACGCTTAGTGAAAGCTTTGACCTGACTACCGCCCCGGTAGCTCAGTTGGCAGAGCGATAGAACGGCATTCTGGCATTTTAATTTTATTACTTCTCATAATACATATATACTATACATATAATTACGCCTTTATCCCTAATGGGGTAGGCAGAGCGTAAACGACGTAAACAAAGGTCGTTCCGCCACGTCTAAGTTTTGAGGGTTTTTTAAGGAATAATTGTAGTTATATTGCTGTAGTGACAGGTTCTCAGCCCATCGCCTAAATTTCAATATACAGAAACCCTCGGATCCCTTAGCTGGTTTCTACAGCATACCAGGGAGGAAATGCAGTTGGCACATATACATACATATAATCACGCCTTTATCCCTAATGGAGCCTGCTGCGGTGCGCCTGGTCGCCCGACGGCTCCAAGGTAGGCTGGCCTGTTCATCATCATAAGCCTTGTCCCGTATCTCACGGGGTCGGCTACCCACCAGCACAACTACGAGAGGAACCTGCTGCGGTGCGCCTGGTCGCCCGACGGCTCCAAGGTAGGCTGGCCTGTTCATCATCATAGCCTTGTCCCGTATCTCACGGGGTCGGCTGCCCACCAGCACAACTACGAGAGGAACCTGCTGCGGTGCGCCTGGTCGCCCGATGGCTCCAAGGTAGGCTGGTCTGTTCATCATCATAGCCTTGTCCCGTATCTCACGGGGTCGGCTGCCCACCAGCACAACTACGAGAGGAACCTGCTGCGGTGCGCCTGGTCGCCCGATGGCTCCAAGGTAGGCTGGCCTGTTCATCATCATAAGCCTTGTCCCGTATCTCACGGGGTCGGCTGCCCACCAGCACAACTACGAGAGGAACCTGCTGCGGTGCGCCTGGTCGCCCGATGGCTCCAAGGTAGGCTGGACTGTTCAAGAGGGGGTTTTGTATATACATACATAATCACGCCTTTATCCATAACGGGGTAGGCAGAGCGTAAACGACATAAACCAAGATCGTTTCGCCACGTCTGACAAAGTCTTCAGGGTTATTTTGGTTATTGTGACATGTACATCATGCGGATACTCGCTCTGCTTACACTATAGAAATACAACCAGAGCCAGCACCCGCCTGTTGCAAGGACTATTGCAGATAATGAAAGATAACGTTACTTTCATACTGCACGCACATTTTAATTGTTCCGCGACACATAATACATACATATTTATACATACATACATACATATTATCACGCCTTTATCCCTAATGGGGTAGGCAGAGCGTAAACGACCTAAACAAAGGTCATTCCGCCACGTCTGACAAAGTTTTGAGGGTTATTTAAGATAGATTTGTAAGTATATTGCTATAGTCACAGGTTATCAGCCCATCGCCTAAATCACAATATGCCGAAACCCTCGGATCCCTTAGCTGGCTTTTACAGCATGCTCGGGATATACATATTTATAACATTGCATATCTAAACAAACGCTGAGTGCGACACAAAATAGGCAAAGCGTAAGAGTGAAACAGATAGCTATTTGTAATCAGTGCAGCCTTGAATATAATTTAACTTTTTTTCTCATTTCGCAGCTCGCAGCTAGACTGCCTAAAATGATCACAATTAGGACCATTTGACGGCACGAGTTTCGCGCGTGGGTCACGTATTTACATACATACATAACGTCACGCCTCTTTCCCGGAGGGGTAGGCAGAGATCACATCCTTCCATTTCCTACGATCCTTGCAAATTTCTTTCGCTTCGTCTACATTCATCAATCTTTTCATGCACGCTCGTCGGCTTAGGTTACTCCTGACCTGACCTTTCCCTAGAACGGCCCCGATTTGATCGCGGTCTTCCCCTTCCAACATTCCCACGTATTTGCCTAAATATAATATCATTGATTGCAGATATTATATTATTAATTTGTCCTGCAGGTGTCAGCGGGCTCGTCCGACCGCTACCTGTACGTGTGGGACACGACGTCGCGCCGCGTGCTGTACAAGCTGCCCGGCCACAACGGCGCCGTCAACGACGTGCACTTCCACCGCACCGAGCCCGTCGTGCTGTCCGCCTCCAGCGACAAACAGATCTATCTGGGGGAGATTGAACACTAGACTTGGTGCAAGGGAATTTATCGCAAGGTCCCGTGACTATAGCCACGGCGTCGTTAGGGTTTAGTAGACAAAAGACTTATTCGCAAATGGACCTGCATTCGTTTTTGGGCTTATTCGTAGAATACCTTATTTGTAAAATGCCCTATTTGTAAAATACCCTAATCGTGGGATACCCTATTCGTAAAATACCCTATTCGTGAAATACCCTAATCCCGAAGTTGCAATCATTATTTGAGGATGTTAGTATAATCCATAGTTAAAATGAATAAGGAGTAAATACTTTAAGAAATTGGAACAATCATAATCATATATTAAACATCTTCTAAATTTTGAAATGCTAGATTATGCTGAAATATTTTTTCACTTTGTATAAACTGTCTCTTTTCTCATGAAAAGTTGGGAGTTTAGTTGCACTGACGACGCTAGGCAAATTATCAAAATACTTGTCAAAAATTCCTTTTAATGGCTCCAAATTACTAAACACCTCTTTTTTCAATTTATTCTTTAGAATAAACACTGCATTAATATCTTTGTCACACTCACAACAGTGTTGAGAAACTCTGAGAGCTTTCTTAATATTTACGGCCGTTGCAATTGATGCACTGTTTCTTTTTTACTCATCTCCGAAATACACTATTATTGTTATTAGTTAACTTTATTATTAGCGGTAAATATTGAAGAGTAACGTTTCTCGGCCTTTTTGATTTGTAGCAATAATAAACTCCGAATCTTCCATTTTTGCTCAATGCAAAACAATAACAAATGTGACATAAAACAAAAATACCCACATACAAACAGCTTGCATTATTTTACTCGACCATTTATCTAAATACCCACATATAGGTAAATACACACGGAAAAAGATAGGTAATTATTAAATGCGTAACAATTACAATAATAATGAGCAGTTTATTTATACAGTATTTATTTTATTATAAAAATAGTGTATATATTTTTTTATTGCACAAAGGCCGCCTATTGACTTGACCTGTGTAATTGATTGCATTTGTATTTGTGTGTTTGTTGGTCAATAAAGAATATTTGTATTTGTATTTTTTGAATTTTCAACGGATACAAGTTAACAACACCATCTATTGGATTTGTGTTGTACTAGTCGAATGAATATTTAATTTGAAAAATGAGTCATTTTAAGAATAAGCCATTTTGAGAATAGGTCGTTTTAAGAATAAGCCGTTTTGAGAATAGGTCGTTTTAAGAATAAGTAATTGTGCGAATAGGTCCTTTTTGTAGGCGTAAGGCGTTTTGCGAATAAGTCTTTTGTCTACTAAACCGTCGTGTCGTTAGTATAGTCTCGTGACGTGGGAAAAAAGTAAGAATATCGATAGGCTAAGGTATCGATAGCTATTAGAAATCAATAGGATTGGGTGACGTCATAACTATCGATAGTATTATGTAGCCTAAGATAAGATATTTTTAATGAATAAATTTATTATTTATTTATTTATTTATTATTAATACACTATTGCTTACAAACAATCGATAGTATCGATTGTTGCAAAAACTATCGATAGTTCGCGAAAATTCAATAGTATTGCTTAGTATTGCTTTTGATTGAGTATAATGAAATATAATCAATTTTAGGCCCGTATTTATAAAGCGATCTCAAGATTGAAAGCAGTATTAAGTATGGATTTGACAGGTCATAGGCCTGTATTTATAATCAGCACTTGAGAGTGAGAGCGAGTTTGAGTTAGTATCAGAAATGTCAGTTTAGTACAGAATGAACTGTCAAAACCATACTTAATATCGCTCTTAATCTTGAGATCGCTTTATAAATACTATTGATTTCTAATAGCTATCGATACTATCGATATTCTGATTTTCAAGGTCAACTATCGATAGTTGTGCAACGCTAGTTTTCACTCTCAGTAATACTAAATGTGATCCAAAGCATAACCCTGGGGAGTTAAAAAGTCCTGTCATAGACAACAATAGAGAAAGAATAAGAGGATGTTCTTTCCTGGCAGGGCTATGATTTTAAGTGCGGCCTTTATTTATTTGCCAATTAGGCTATCTCCGAGGGTGCTGTGGCGACCAAAAATTGCAATTTGTGACTGGTCGCAATTAAGGCTATATCGAAAAAAAAATTAGGCGATATTAGGCTACTTCAAAAATAATTAGGCCAAGTTGGCTATTTTCATCATATAGGGTAAGAACACGAACAAAATGGGCCGATACACAAGGGGTTTCTTAATAATACATACATACTATCACGCCTGTATCCCTAATGGGGTAGGCAGAGCGTGAACAACCCAAACAAAGGTCGTTCCGCCACGTCTGACAAGTTTTGAGGGTTGTATAAGATAGAATTGAATATTGCTGTAGTGACAGGTTGTCAGCCCATCGCCTAAATTACAATATACCCGCTATTACAGCATGCCCGGGAGGAGATGCAGCTGGCACATTCTACGTTATTCTGTCGCTCCCAGTCCAGCATGAAAGCTTCTTAATAATAATTGGAAATTTCTACCATCCCATGATTCACCCTCATTGAGTCAAGATTTTGAGATCGATTTAAATAACACCCCTACTAAATAGTCTGTAGCGTTGCCAGGTCCTCATACCGAAAAGCCGGACAGAGCTGTGAGTTTGGCCTAACATTTGGGTCAAAAAGCCGGACATCCTGCATTTTCAACAATTTTAAATATTCGTGTAAAAAATCATTTTTTTTTTGCCTAACATTTTGGTAAAAAAGCCGGACACTTTGCATTTTAGGGCATTTTTTGGTATTAATGTAGAAAATTAATAAAAACCAAGTATTTTTGATAATTTACAATAAAACTAATGCCAAATTAGTCTAAAAGTACTTTATTATTATTAATCAGTCGAGTCGAATTCGGTCTCGATGCGCGCGAATTTTGAAATCTAAAAAGCCACAGAAAAAAGCGGACAGGCCGGACGACGCTTATTTTGGCCGGACAGGCAATTAAAAAGCCTGACTATGTCCGGCTAAGCCGGACGCCTGGCAACGCTAGTCTTAAGGGATAGGTCTCAAGAATTTAAAATAGTAGCTATTTAGACTATTCGTAAATTATTTGGGCGATTGTAGGTTACTTCCTGGCCTGGGAGCGAGAGAAAAACATAGAATGTGCCAGCTGCATTTCCTCCCGAGCATGCTGTAAAAACCAGCTAAGGGATCCGAGGGTTTCAGTATATTGTAGTTTAGGCGATGGGCTGACAACCTGTCACTACAGCAATATACCTACAAATCTATCTTAAACAACCCTCACAACTTTGTCAGACGTGGCGGAACGACCGTTGCTTAGGTCGTTTACGCTCTGCCTACCCCATTAGGGATAAAGGCGTGATTATATGTATGTATGTAGGTTACTTCAGCTTAGGCGATTTTCAGGCGACTTGAAATTAACTATTCGGCGATTTCATTCTAAAAAGACACTGTCGCGAATCACATCAGTATTACTGATAGTGAAATTGCTGCCATTGTCACCAGAGGTTATGCCTCATACATTTTCTTTTTAACACTAAATGATTGATATATTCCACAAAAAAATAGGAATTGTTATGTGAGAGTGTGAAATATGGTGTAATTATTAATTAGAGGTTAAGTAGTTTAAGTAATTAAATAAAAGATATAAATGTGCTAATTGTTTTAGTGTATAACAAGTCTATTCAACATGTTTTTTGCTACTTAGTTACTAAACAATCTTATAAAAAATTACTGCTTAGCTTCAAAACAAATATCACAGTGTAAAATCATTTATTTCCTAAAAGAATAATTTAAACTTATGTATCCTAACTGAAAGATCTAATTCTTTCTTTTATCACTTACTTCACAACACATTAGGTCCTCTCATCATTCTTTACTATACGCATAATGCCTGTGGCGGTGGTATTTCCGGAATGAATCCCAACTTGAAGTCTGCACTCTGAAATGCCTCCATGTCACTTTCAGACAAATCTTCCATTTTACTGTATATTCCAAGATCATTAGCATTCTGGTCAAAACTAGCACTCGCATTTTGAGTGCCAAATACATTAGATGGTTGGCTAGGCTGATGAAATACATTCTGAGGTTGAGGTTGACTCGCTTGCTGACTGAAAGGTGAAGCGGTCTGCCCAAATGGCGAAGCTGAATTTTGTTGAAAAGGCTCTGGAGATTTCCCGAAGAATTGTTGTGAAGCACTTGCAAAAATATTGGTAGGATTTGCTTGTTGTTGTGTTTGGAATAAATTCTGGTTTGCCTGAGCTGCATTCTGATTGGCCTGAGCAAAGATAGACTTTGCTGCATCAGGACTTTGAGCGAACGGCGACGGATTTGGTGTTTGAGGGGAACCGAAGACACTCTGTGTGGCTTGAGCGAATATGGACTTAGCGGGATCAGGGCTGGATCCAAAGACATTGCTATTAGCCTGTGCAAATACTGATGTTGCTGTATTGCTTTGTCCAAAAACGGAACCTGTGTTTTGCACAGCGCTTCTGAAAACAGATGAAGCTGCGTTGTTTGATGCATCAATTGTATTTTGTGCTGCAAATGGAGAAGTCACACTTTCTCCATTGTAGAGTCTTCTAAGCATGTTAATTATATTTGGGTTAGGTTGTAGAAGTTTTTCGTATCTCTTTCTTGTTTCTTGCAGAAGATTGTTTATGTAAGCCACCTGGAATAATAAAAACCATAACCATCAAACTTTGTTACACTTTCATGATCTTTTCAATAGAATATGTCCAAGTAGCCTCTATCGGTTATACTTTATGAATATATAACTATACTAATTTACATTAATGCAAAGATCAGGTACTTACTGCTTGATCCATATTATTATTAACTTTGGCTTCATAAATGAACAGCCGAGTCTCTTCCGGTGATAAATCAGAGATCCCTGGAATGACCGGTTTCTCTTTAAACGGAGCATAGCTGGACAGAGGCCACTGTCCTCCATTCAACGCCGCTAAGATGTCAGCTTGGACTTGGTTCACCAACTGCTCATCTGTCACTGCAGCGGGTGATTGTTGCTGTGGTGCTGACTGCGGGTTACCTGACGTAGCTGTTGGTAAAAGCAGAGTTGAGAGGTTAAGTTTCACCAGGGTTCAAGAGGTTGTCTTTCGATAAAAGTTGAACTTATGATACTGAGGAATACGGTAAAAGGGCAAACATCGAGGACTGAAACTTACCATGATAAGAGTATTTGGAGTTGTACGAGTGTTCGAATCTACAACTTGATCCAAACCGGCAGCTCCCTTGTAAGAAAAACTTGCATATAACCATGGTGGTAATTGGTTAAAACACCAAAGTCGATAAAGACGGTCACAGTGTAATAAAGAAAGTCAATCAAAGCTCTACAGTTATAAAATTGAATTGGAAATTGGAGAAATGTAAATAATTTCAGCAACTGCCACTTATTTTTTAACATCTATTTGTCAATCCATCAATCACTAATTATATAAATGAGCATAAAAAAATCGCACGCTTATTCGCCCCGACGAAAGAAATGTAAGAAAAATTGTCTATGGATATCATTACTGTCAGAAGTAGGATATATATACTGTCTAATCTGTGTGTCAGAATCATAGATGATAGAGAATATTAGGGACATAGATTGGCAACTCCGTTTTCATTTTGATGAAAGAGACAAAGTAGTAAACTATCTGTGAATCAGATGGCGCGCTAAGGTTTACGTAAAATCCGCTAGGTGGCAGTAGTGTAAATTATTAGCATATTTAAAATAGGATTTTTTACTTTAGTTTCCGCAGTTTTATATCAATATGCAACAAGCTTCTTGTTGCATTGCTTGATATAAAACCACGAAAACTAACAGTTAAATATGATAAAATATATGGTGAAAATAAAACAACGATTTTATTAAATTTCCATTACGTATATCATTTTACTTTTTATTTTTCAGTTTTCTATTCTTTACAAAATAACTATAAGCCTGATTTTTAATAGGATCATTCTTGTTAAATTTCAAAAATTTGCCATTTATTATTCGATTCACATTGTTACACCAACTGTTGATTATGATTTTCATAGCAAGGATTTTCATAAAATTAATTAAAGCAGTTTTATGTTTTTTACACGTAAGCGGATTAAAATTACATGTAAAATCAATGTAGAAGGATATTTTCGACGATAATTTCTTTGATTCCGGGAACTGTCGCATACATGCTGTAATCACAAAATACATTTCATTCATTAGATTAATTATTTGATCGCTAGGATAATATAAAGATTTTTTTGTGTAATCCATTTCATGATTAAATGAATCAATATCTACATCTGATCGACAAAAATCATTCTTGCAAACCCCACATGCTTTGAATATTTTCGATTTACACTTCTTAATCACATAACCCGTCACATATTTTTTTGATTCTGCATGCATAATTGACTCATTGTTTTTAATATCTGATAAGATGTTTAGTAAAGAATCAAGTTCGCAAGCAAAATCAGGTTGAGATACTTCATTTATGTCAGTAATCATATTTTTTAATGATTGAAAACAATTATCTTGATCATTTTCACAGTTAGCACCAGGTGAATGAGGTGAATTAAAATTATTAACAATCAACGTCTTATATGCATTTGTAAATTGATCACAATTAGGATTAACATTTCTCACCCCATTGCTCCTGATGCTACTGAAAAAGTTCTTGAGTGGGTCTTGATTAAAATTACGAGTAATCAAATTTTTGATCCCGTAATTCAACCGCAAATCATTCCACATTTCATTGAAAGATTTTATGTTATGAATCCAATTTTTGATTGACAGAATAGTTACCTGCTTAATCACTTCAATTCCATTCTTTTTCTCTACTGATTCAAATTTAATTGATTCAAATATAGGAAGCAAATCAGCCCATAATTTAAAATGTGGAGAATCATTTTTGATGCAATTTTTATACACTTTTGATTGACCTTGATAGGAATGGCCGTTAAAGGAATCGAATAATTTATCAAAAATTAACAAAAAATCTGCTGTTTCTTCGCACTCTGCCGGTAAAATATTGCATCTGAAACAAAAAATAAACACAGTAATTAATACTAATTCAATGTACAAAAACTTCATTGAAGTCGATGTAGATAATTATCAGAATTAACAGAATTGTCTTCTACGAGAGAATAGTGTGCTGTAATTCCAATTTCGAGAGGCTATTCATGCAGAACCCGGCCTACCCGATCCGTCTTGTGGTTTTAAAGCATGACTGAGTAACAAACATCCAAACACTTCAAATTCTTAACTAAAGTTTAAAGGGCTTCCAGTATATGTTACATGTTTACATACAGGCAATCTGAACAGCCAAAAGAAGTTACAATAAAGAGCATCACAACAACTGTAGATTTTAATAGATTTACAAGTAAAAACTAAATTTTGCTTTAGAGATCAATTAAATTTAGTAAACAAAACCAACATTGGCTCTATAATATACATATATAATCACGTCTGCTTTTTCCACATAATTCAGTATTAATTTATCTCATTCAAACATAGAAGAATGATTTTGATGAAGACTACAAATAAGCTTACCAACTGTGTTAGGTCGTTTTATTACCCGAATGTATTTCCTTTTACTGTCCGTTATCTTTAATGTTGAAGGCTCTGACTCCATGATGTCAGGAATTTTCTTCTTTTCGTCAGCCTCATCAGTCTTTTGAGCTGTAAATAATTATATTTCTTTATTTCTTTTTGTGATATATTTAGTACCAATATTTTATGGCAAACTGAACACGGAAGACGCAGTTGTAAATAATTTGTAAACCGTCAGCAGTTAAATATTTGATTTGCTATATATATAGAATTTTTAGTTCCACAAATGATCGCTTACTGATTCAAACTCTGACCGAAAGTCAGTCTGACTTAAAGTCATTCATGATAAAGTTTAAGTTTAAAAAATAATTTATTTAATTGTCACTTACCACTAATAAAAGTTGTTTGCAAGTTCTGGCTATTGTGTACGGCATTGTTCGGTGACGGTGTATCATTTTCTTTGTTTTGCAATTGTACTGAAATTTTCATTAAGTTTTTTTTTATTAATGGGACCATTGAAAAATGAAGCCACGACTAGGGACCTTAGTTTAGTGCATAAATATTTATAATTTCCCATTTTAATTACCTTCAAGAAAGTTGGTAACAGAAAATGTGCTTGTAAAAATCTATTTCTGCTCAAATTATTTATCGCTTCTTATTTGAAACAGTTTTCAACTAGTAAAATGGAGTCAGAATTTCTAGAAGTATTCTCATAAAAACAAGACAACTTTGCTAAATATCTCAACTCATATAAGAATAATACAACTCACCAGATAATTTGGTATTTCATTATGTACCTACCGAGATTTAATGTTGGGACAGCATTTTTAGTCAACCGGCCGCTGTATTGAGATATAAAGCATTGTTCAAAATGGCGCTCACACAAACGAAGAGAATAAAATATGTATTTATTTCCCCTCTTTTGAGTATCTGTATCTACTACTGCTTTCCATCTGAGAAATTTCTCCTGAGTTGGATATTCCCAAGATGGGAATTTATGCAGTACACCTAGAAAACCAAAAAGAAAGAAATAAGTTAGGATAACTTAAACAGAAGTTGATAAATTTAATTTATGTAGGAAGTTATATAATAAAATAGATACTTACAGCCGCCTGCACACCCAAAATAACACTTAAAAACACTTTTCGACATATTGCGTCAAAACGTTCGGTAGGCTTGCCAAGGTCGATCAGTTGGGAATCAGCGAAGTCCGTATAGCATGCGTGGGTCAATTCGTTAACAGCGGCAATCAAAGTCCAGGTACATTCCAATCAGTTTAGTTTGTAGAGAAACAATCCGTTTAGCACACAAAAATAAACGCAAGCGCAAGGATAAACAAACAAAACACGTAGACGCCGGCCGACCGTCACGAAAACATTTGGTATTGCCATTTCAAACTTGCTTGCTCCTATTTAACTTGCTCTGTTCCTATTTATACAAATTAAATTATATATTCAATCGGCAGTGCGTTAAATTAAAGTAGAATGGTAGTACAAAAATATGAACTAATATATTAAGTAACCATAAATGCCCGGAAATGCAAAGTTATCGTTGTTTAAAGATTTTTTTTTTTGTTACAGCAACATTTGTAAAGATAGCCAAATATTATCGAACACTATGGCCATCTAGAGGAAACATAATTAACTAGCTGTACCAAGTTCAATCAAGGCCATCTAGATGTAAAGTATTGAATTAGGTGTACCAATTTACATCATGTTCTTTGCCCAGTACATAGGTGGCGGTAGACGTGAAGATTTAATTGCCGAAACTGGATTATATGGGAGATTCATACCCCTGGTCAGAATGGTTACAAAAAGCAGGAAGTTTGAAAAATAGTTTATTTTGAATAATTTTATAGTTTCTTCTAGTTTTGTGACCTTTTTTTCTGTAATGTAAGCTAAATAAAGTCGTTTTACTCTTTTACCCATTCACAGAAAGCAACTAAACCCAAGTAAATAGTCCGATAACCTCTGAGGATCAGGAACATAGCAAAACAATAACAATTTACATTGCTACAAAGTAAGTAGGTACAATGTTGTAGATATTACTTACATACATACATACATATAACCACGCCTTTATCCCTAATGGGGTAGGCAGAGCGTAAACGACATAACTAAAGGTCGTTTCGCCACGTCTGACAAAGTTTTAAGGGTTATTTAAGGTAGATTTGTAAGGTATATTGCTGTAGTGACAGGTTGTCAGCCCATCGCCTAAATTACAATATACTGAGGCCCTCAGATCCCTTTGGATTCTGCTCGTTTAAGTATTGGTTACTACACGTGTTGGAATCTTAATTCGACTTTATTAACTTAATTCTGTTGTTTTTCTAAGACAAATTGTGTTTTTTGTGCTGTTTGTGTACTGTTCTTGTGTTTGTTATAAAAGGTAAGGTGGTAGTTTTTGTATTTTAGTGATGAACGGGTCGGAGCCCCCGGACCCCGGGGGAGTTAAGAATGACGGTTCTAGTTCTCTTGACTGTGAAATGGATGACTTTTCCAAAAGGAAATCGTCCAAACGTCCAGGTGATCAAGATTTGGATTCTTCTCTTAAACGATCTGCGAAAATTCCTGCTGCTGCTTCTATTCAGCATACTTATACTATTCCGGAATTTGCTGAAGGTTCAAAATTAAAGTATTCTGATACCGACGCTTCCCCATTTATCGTTCATGTCTCCAAAGAGGAGAGTGATCATTCCTCTGGCACCTCTTTAAAATTGTTAAAGTTTGCCCAGTTTCTGCACAAAAAATCAATACAAGGTATTACAAGGGAAGGAATAAAATTATCTGGACGTAATCGTGCAGTAGTTGAATTTGTGGATGCTAAATCGGCAAACACTTTCATTGAAAATCCAAGTCTTGCTCAACAAAACTTTAAAGCGGTCATTCCATCATTCAATGTAACCAGGATGGGCATAGTTCGAGGAATCCCAATTGAATGGACATTAGAGGAATTTATTAATGCTGTTGAGTGTCCAAAGGCTAACTGTAGGGTAATTAAAGCAAGGCGACTAAATCGGAAGGAAACCAGAGAAGGCAAGGTTGAGTGGGTCCCCACTCAAACAGTAGTAGTTACCTTTTTAGGTCAATCACTGCCAGAGAAAATCTATTGTTACCATACTTCCCTTCCAGTTGACATTTACACATTGCCTACCATTCAATGCAACAAGTGTTGCCGGTTTGGGCATATCAAAGCTCAATGCCGATCAAACGACAGATGTTTTAAATGCTCACATCCCCATTCTGCTGAGACATGCTCTGTTTCTGAACCTCAAGCTAAATGCGTACATTGTTCAGGTCCTCACTTTGCTACAAATTCCACTCTTTGTCCAGAACATCAAAGGCAAAAATCTATTAAATTGGTGATGTCAGAAGAAAATATTCCCTACTCCGAAGCCTCTCGTCGTTACCGTCCAGCACGTCTCACTTTTGCTGATTCAATCCGTTCTCCAAATCATTCTCTTTCAACTCCTACTCGCCCCTCTATGAGCCCTTTGACCCCACGTGGTGATTCAGTGTCAGTTCTGCCCATGACTCCCCAGAAACAATCATACCGTAAAACAGTTTTCTATGATCCTCCTACACGCAAGGTTTTGCACCCTGGCTTTGATAAAGCTACTCATAGTAGCCTTATTCAACACCCTTTATCTTCCATGTCTAATGGCTGTGCTCTCTCTGAAAAATCTTTGGATGCAAATCCAGCATCTAATGATGAAGTAATCCAAAAACTAATATCTTCATTTTCTGATATTGTTAAACAACTTCAGAATGCTTTACCGAACAATGTCGCCCTTAAGGCTTTGAACATTTCATCTTTATTAAATCCCCAAAATGGCAACAATTCTACAATGGAATTGCAAGAGCATTCGTCTTAGAAAACCTGAAATTATTAACTTAATTAATTCTCATAAACCATTGATGATGGCCATTTCTGAGACATGGTTAAAGCCTTGCTCCCGGTTTCGGATGCCAGGTTATTCATGTCTCAGGGATGATTCTAGTAATGGTTTTGATGGTTGTGCTATTTTAATTAAACGTCCCCTTACTTTTACTTTATTTAATATTCCTCCCCACTCCCCTACATTCAATATTGTTGCTGCAAGTGTATTAAACTTAACTTTTGTTTCCGTCTATATTCCGTATCCCAATGTGTCTATTATTAATGAGCTGAGAGCAATATTAAATTCTCTTCCTCCTCCTTTTGTTATTTTAGGTGATTTTAATTGCCACCACACTATGTGGGGGTCAAATTTTAGTAAATACCCCTCATTTCATTTAACTGAACTATTGGATGACGTTGACTTATGTGTGATTAATGATGGTTCTCCGACTAGGAGAAATTCTCCTATGGAAAACCCTAGCTGTGTTGACCTGTCTTTAATCTCTTCTAGTCTTGTTTCGCGCTTCTCTTGGAATATTTTACAAAACTCGCATGGTAGTGATCATCTGCCTATTTTAATTTCATACTCTCATTCTGTGTTATTGCCCTCTCCGTCTTTCTCCCCAATACTTAAATTCCGTCTTTCGAAAGCCAAATGGGATGAGTTTTCAAATTTTGTTCAAAATCAAACAGATAGGTTCCCTGTAGTAACGTCTCAAAATTTTTCTCAACTTTACTCTGATTTTGTGTCAGCTCTTCTTTCTTCGGCTAACTTAAATATACCAATTAAAAAATCCCCAAAAGATTTTATTCCTTCTCCCCCTTGGTGGGATTCTGATTGCACTCAATCTATCCAGAGACGTGATGAAGCTGAAGAATTATTTTTGGCACAACCAAGCATTGAAAATTATATTACATTTCAAAGAGTTAACGCTATATCTAAAAGACTATTATCTGACAAGAAACACAAGGGATGGATTAATTTCTGTGAGAGTCTTTCCCCTCGAGTTTTGCCATCTCTTGTCTGGAGAAATTTTAATAGGTTTTCTGGATCTTATACCTTTAAAGATCCCTTTAGTAATAATCCTTCTGCTTGGCTCAATGATTTTATAGATAAACTAGCCCCTCCTTTTGTTCCAGCTGAGGATTGTTTTCCATCTACAATTTCTCCTGCTTCTTCTGATCGCATGGACTTACCTTTTTCTTTTTCTGAACTCCAATCAGTATTAGAACACCTTCGTGATTCCACTCCCGGTATTGATGGAATTCCTTATTCTTTCATAAGAAAAATTTCGGACTCTTCAAAACGGTGTTTTTTAGATATCATAAATAAAATTTATGAATCCGGCATAATTCCTGATTCCTGGAAACAGCAAATAATTATTCCAATTCTCAAGCCTGGTAAACATCCGAACGACCCTGCTTCATATAGACCAATTGCTTTATCCTCAGTTTTAGCAAAAATTTTAGAACACCTCATTAAAAACAGATTGGAGTGGATTTTGGAAAATAGGAATATTTTATCAAAAACACAGTTTGGTTTTCGGAAAAATATGGGAACTATGGATAGCTTAAGCATTTTTTCCTCGGAGGTTCGCCTTGCATTTTCCAGGAATCAACATTTAGTTGGCGTTTTTTTGGACATTACATCCGCCTATGACAATGTGCTCCTCCCGTTACTCAGGCAGAAAATGCATCAGCTGAGTCTCCCTGTGAGGATGATTAATGTTATTTGTAATATGCTTATGGCTCGATCTATAGCTGTCCGTGTTCAGGGCTCCTTATCGGCGCCTAGAACAGTCTGGAAGGGTTTACCTCAAGGCTCGGTCTTGAGTCCCATTCTTTACAGTCTCTATACTGCTGACCTTGACAAAACAGTTGATTGTTTCTGCAATATTTTGCAATATGCAGACGATATTGCCTTATATTACTCCTCAGACTCCTTTTCGGATTGTTCTATTCGCCTTAATACTGCTCTTCGTTATTTAAATGACTGGCTTTTGAGTCATGGTCTATCTTTGTCTGTGTCTAAAAGCACTGCTGTAATTTTTTCCAGAAAACGTCATTTACCTGTTATGGATATTGTAATAAATGATGAATGTATTCCAATTCAGGATAAAGTTAAATTTTTAGGCATTTATTTTGATACCCATTTGACCTTTATACATCATCTAAATTATATTAAAGATAAGTGCGAAAGGGGGATTAATTTAATAAGAGCACTTTCAGGAGTTTGGTGGGGTGCTCACCCTTATACCCAAAAGCTCTTATACAATGCTGTTGTTAGGAGTCATTTTGATTATGGTTCGTTTTTATTTGAGCCTTGTAATAAAACAGCTCTGGCTTGTTGGAATAAAATACAATCTAAGTGTCTCCGTATAGTTACTGGCGCAATGAAATCTTCCCCTATTAATGCTCTTCAAGTAGAATGTTTAGATTCTCCTTTATTACTCCGTCGGCAATTTTTGTGCGATAGATTTTTCTTTAAGGTTGTTCAAAACTCATCTCACCCTTTAATTACTTGTTTGACTCAGTTGTCTAACCTTATCCCTACATCGAATTACTGGAAAAATAAAAACCCTACTTGTCTTTTTGAGAGTTTTGATAAGTATGTTAAGGGACCCAAAGTTTTTCAATTTCCTAGCAATCCTATTTTCGCAATAGATTATAATGCACTTATATTTATCCCTAAAATTATTCTTAATATTGGTATTATCAAAGATGACCCTGCGGCTAACACCCTATTTAACAAATTTGTTGCTGAAAAGTTTCATGGTTGGATTAACATATTTACTGATGCTTCCAAATTGTCCAATGATGGTTCTGTAGGTTCTGCTGTATGGATTCCTTGTTGGAAAATCACTCTAAGTTTTAAATCTCCATCTAAAACTTCGGTGTATACTGGTGAAGCTATTGCAATTCACGAGGCCGTTACTTATGTCGAATCCCATAAATTAAAAAAATCGGTGATTTTTTCTGATTCTCGCAGTTGTCTTGAAGACATTTTAAAATTTCCCTTTAGATGTAAAGATATGCATCCGTTAAATTTAAAAACTCGAGAAATTCTGTATAAATGTCATTCCCTTGATCTCGATGTTGTGCTTGTTTGGATCCCTGGTCATTCTGGCATCGTTGGTAATGAACAGGCGGACGCTCTTGCGAAGGAGGCTATTGGATTAGGTTGTGTAAATTATTCTAAATGTTATGCTCAAGATTTACGGTCTATAGCTAATTCTGATCTAATGAATAAATGGAAAACACTGTGGCAGTCGTCGAGTCGTAATAAGGGTAAATACTATGCTGGTATTCAACCGGATATTCCTGCAAGACCTTGGTTTTTTATATACCGTAATGCTAGCAAACGTTCCATTTCAACTATTATTCGATTGCGTCTTGGTCATAATTGTAACCCTGTTTTTCTGGCAAAAATTAGGACTAGGGATCATTCTCTTTGTGAGTGTGGCCTTGAGGAGGGAACTTTAGACCACATTTTTTTCTCTTGCTCCAAATACCGTGTTTCCTTATATGATCTCCTTCCTGCGTGTATCCCCCGTCCTACTTCTTTTTATAATATTCTATCCTATGTATATCCCCCTGTTTTATTTATTTTATTTAAGTATATTGAGACTTATAATATACGTTTATAATATTTATTCATTTATTTACTATTTTATGTTGCATGCTAATTGTTTAATATTTGTTTGTTTTAGGTTCACAACTGATCATTTGTCAGTCAGTATCGTGTATTCTTAAAAGGTGGTAACGTGTATTCTCCAACTTAGACACTGGCGGAATTGTCCTCAGTCGACAGAAGCCATATTATACAAAAAATTGAATTGAATTGAATTGATCCCTTAGCTGATTTTTACAGCATGCCCGGGAGGAAATGCAGCTGGCACATTCTATGTTTTTCTCTCGCTCCCAGGCCAGCATGGAAGAAATAATAAAATAAGAAATAGTTGAGTCGACTCAAATTGATCTACGGAAGTAAACTTTTTGTATAATTAATTATAGCTATGAATTATAATGGTCTAACTATTGTTTGATTATACCTACATTGTATCTTGTACTACTAACTTACACTGCTTAGGAATTATGTCTAAAAAGAAAATAATTATGATATAATGACTAATTTTAGACCATACTGCATAATTTTACTTATAAGTTACTTACAGTTACAATAAAAGACCTTCTAAAGGGTCATTAGAAAAAAGTTTATTTGTATCCCTAGCTAATTATTAATTTAAACTTATTGGTATTAGAATGCTACATATTTTATATCACTACAGTATCCAAGCAATTTTTTTGTTTTATTGTACTAATATGATCTGTTCATTTATTAGGATGCATAGCGACAATGTGTCACCAAATGCACACTTCCTGGCAGTTCAGTTGGTGTTTATGTCCGTATGGTTTGGTAAGTGAGACTTTTATTATTACTTCCATTTTCGACTGGAATTAGTAAAAACATAAGAACAATGCTGGCAGCTGCTTATCCTCCAGGGTATGCTGTAAAAACCAGCAAAGAGATTTCAAGATTTCAGCAACCTGTCACCTCAGCAATATACAGATCTACCTGAAATAACCCTTCAAACTTCTTATTTGGCAAAACAACCTTTGTTTACGTTGTTACCACTTTGCCTACCCCATAAGGGAAAAAGGTGTGATGGTATGCAAAATTCCTTGTCACTATAGAGCTTAATACAGTCACGATCCTCAGCATTGAGGGAACGTCCAGAAAGAGATAGAGCTTAAAAACTCCCCAAACCTTCCCATTCTATGCCCTCTTAAAGAATATCAAAAAATACATACATACATATACCTAATGGGGTAGGCAGAGCATAATCAACCTCAACAAAGGTGGTTCTGCCACATCTGACAAAAGTTTTGAGGGTAATTATTATTAAGATAGATTTGTAGGTACATTGCTTAGTGGCAGGTTGTCAGCTTATTGCCTTAATTTCAGTATACTGAAACCCTTGCATCCCTTAATATAAAAAATGTGCCAAAATATAGGGAAATTGCATAAAATTATTTTAAAAGTAATAAATTTTATTGATGTTAGCAATTTTTAAGCCTGTCATCAATCCTGTCATATATTACATGATTAGGTCGTTTACGCTCTGCCTACCCCATTAGGGATAAAGGCGTGATTATATATATGTATGTATGCATATATTACATAAAGGCGGTAAACTTGCTCTTTTGGTATGTTGTTTGGGTCCGTCTAGTATTTATCCAGATTTGCAGCAGTCTGAAATTCACGCTCGCTGAGTTTATTACTTTTTTTAGTTTTGTGTTAACAAATAATTGTCATTAGAAGGTGTGTGTGGTATCATATGATGGGGGGATGAAATGGTGATCTGATTTTAAAAATATATTACACCGTTACATATCACCAATTGTAAATAAAAACTAACTGGTATGATTTCAAAATTATTTTACGTTTCTTGTACTCTAAATTTATATAGAGGCTTCATTTTAGGTTTTATTTAGAATTAGTGTACCAATACATACGTACATACATACATAATTCACGCCTTTATCCCTTACGGGGTAGGCAGAGCGTTTAACGCCTCGTAAAAGGCGCTTTCGCCACGTCTGACAAAAATTGAGGGCAATTTTAGATTGTAATATGTATTGCTTTAGTGACAGGTTGTCAGCCCATCGCCTAAATTACAATACACTGTAACCCTCGAGTCCCTTTTGCTGACTTCAACAGCATGCCCGGGAGGAAGGGCAGCTGGAACATTCTATGTTTTTCTATCTCTCCCAGTCCAGCTTGGAAGAAACCTAGAAGTGTACCAATATGCGGTTTTAATATATATATACAGGATGTTAGGCAGAACGTTGAACATACGCAAATGGTGAATGGGTGGGGCCATGTGCTACTTACTCAGCCCAAATTATATGACCTTGGCCCCATAGTTTTTTTAATATATTTTTTTTGTTTTTTTTTTTTATTTCGCTATTTTCATGTCTTTGAAGGCGAATATTTTTATTTACAACAACTAAAACAGGCAACATTTTGTTTTGTTTTTATTTTGAATGTTATCGGATTCTCATGTAATTATCGCTTAACGCAGATGTAACCTAGAAAAAAAGTTATGCGTCCTCAAAGTTACAGAAACATGTTTGAAAATCAACACATTCAACTCAGCCAGTGGAAATTTCAGACTGCTGCAAATCTATATTTAAGCATACCAAAACAGCAAGTTTACCGCAATTTTCCTATTTCAGTTTTTTTATTAGTAAGATATGACTGATCTAAGGGTTTCAGTATATTGTAATTTAGGCGATGGGCTGATCACCTGTCACTACAGCAATATACCTACAAATCTATCTTAAATGACCCTTAAACTTAGACAGACGTGGCGCGAACTTAATAAATATCTGTTTCAAGTTGTTTTTTAACTTGGCCTTTCTACTACCGTGTGCCCAAAAGTTTGCCAGATTGGACTAGTAAGAAAAAAAGATAAGAAATGTTTTGCCAATTTGTTTAGGTCGTTTACGCTCTGCCTACCCCATTAGGGATAAAGGCGTGATTATATATATGTATGTATGAGTGATCTATATGGTAAAATGTTGAGATTATGCTTATCTATATGATGATGAAATATGAAGGTATCAGATTAAATAAAAAAAATGATTGCCGGTATTCACTGTAGCAAAAAATACAGTCTTATCTGAAACTCAATTTCCATTCCAAAAGTTGTTTTGTGGAAATGAGGTGTTTTCCATTAGAAAAAAAAAACTGCATGTTCCTTTCCTACCCTCCATCCATTACTCTATAAAATAAACCGCTACAATTCGTCACTTCATATCAAAATGGAATAATTAAAAACTATTTTTTACATTTAAAAAAGGAAACCTTCAAGATTAGCTCTTTCTCAAAAATCATTACTATCTGAAAGAGTTCCCTCAAATACGCCAGATACGGCGAAAATGGCTCTTATTTGGTTGTTGATGCTCTGCCTACACCTGAGGGATATAAGCGTAACCTAATATAACGTATTTCCTGTTATGTGTCTTCTCTATCTTACTAAAAGAACAAGCAGTTTTATTCTAAATGTCACTCTTCACATCCAGTCAAGAACTTTAAAGTATTTTGTACCGCATTTTGAGTGTACTTACCTTTGACCCACTTAAACCCTTGAAAAATTATGATATATATGAAATTGTAAACTTGTAACAATGAATCAGTTATATTAATAGACTTACAACTCACCAACAAGCGACCCTTGTTTCCCTTTATCGCACGTAATGTACGAGAGTTTGTTATAAAGGAGCTTCCATGCTGGACTGGGAGAGATAGAAAAACATAGAATGTGTCAGCTGCCCTTCCTCCCGGGCATGCTGTAGAAGTCAGCAAAAGGGACTCGAGGGTTACAGTGTATTGTAATTTAAGCGATGGGCTGACAACCTGTCACTATAGCAACACATATTACAATCTAAAATTGCCCTCAATTTTTGTCAGACGTGGCGAAAGCGCCTTTTACGAGGCGTTAAACGCTCTGCCTACCCCGTAAGGGATTAAGGCGTGATTTATGTATGTTCATTCTGGCTGTGTCTGTTGAGCATTTTATATTTATCTCAGATTAGACCTTCCAAAAGACAACGTCGCAAAATATGCTTCATACGAAAAGTTTTTCTTTTTATTCGACGTTGAAATTACGTTGTATGAAGCCTATAGTTATCGGGTCTTTTCTTACATACTTAAAAGCCGTCTTTGCCACGTTTTATGCGAATTTTGAGGGGCAATGGGGTCGGAAATTTCAATTTCTGTAATGACGAATTGCCACCAAGCTATTAATTAATTGCATGTGCTTTGAAACCTCGAATCTAAGTAGATTGATTCAGGAGCATGTTCCTAAGAGAGTCGACCCGTGGTGGTCTTGCTTATACGTACATACATACATATAATCAAGCTTTTGTTTCTAATGGGGTAGGCAGAGCGTAAACGACCTAAACAAAGGTCGATCCGCCACGTCTGACAAAGTTTTGAGCGTTATTTAAGATAGTTTTGTAGGTATATTGCTGTAGTGACAGGTTGTCAGCCCATCGCCTAAATTGCAAAATACTGTAACCCTTAGCTGGCTTTTACAGCATGCCCGGGAGCAGATGCAGCTGGCACATTCTATGTTTTTCTCTTTCTGCCAGCATGAAAGAAATCGTGCTTATATTTGTACATAATATCATAATGACATAAAATCCCGCCTTTATCCTATTGGGGTAGGCAGAGCGTAAACGACCTAAAAATTCGTTACGCCACGTCTGACTAAGTTTTGCGGGTTATTTAAGACAAGGGTTATTATGACATCACATGTGTATTCGGAGCTTATCATTATTGTTTCTATATGCCCTAGCTCTCAGTTGCGGTTCAGTCACACCACTCAAACGCTTACGAGCCTCGAACAAAGGCACAACTCTCAAACTGTCGTCTAAACTGTTAGGATGATTGATTTGTGGCAAAAGCGTTTGACTGTCGCTTATTTCCTTGTTTTAGTGTCGCAGAGTCAGAGTGCTGAGAATGCGCTCAAGTGGGCAACGGAGGTTGGTAAGTTGTTCTTTTTATATTATTTACTAGCTGTGCCCGCGAGAGTCCGATGGTGTAGTGGATAGGGCCAATGCCTCCTGAGCGGGAGGTCGTGGTTCGAATCCCACCACGTACCAATGTGTGTTTTGGTTTTCGAATTTCGGGAGGTCGTGGTTCGAATCCCACCACGTACCAATGTGTGTTTTGGTTTTCGAATTTCATATGTACGTTTATTCGGCGCTTTTTCCGTGCTTCGGAAGGCACGTTAAGCCGTTGGTCCCGGTTAATATCGTTTAATACCATAGATATTAGTCGTTAAGCCATGACAGAGGCCAATGCTAAGCATTGGCGGCTTAAAAACTCTGACCTAATCTAGGATTGGGTCTGGTTTCCCTTCTGGGTTGCGGAGGTTAGATGGCAGTCGCTCTGTGTAAAAACCAGTACCCGCGTTCAATCCCCTAGATTAGGTAGCCGACCCCGTGAGATACGGGATAAGGCTAGGGAGATGATGATGATGAGCTGTGCCCGCGACTCCGTACGCGTGGTGGTTATGATTTTAAACAGCGATGTATTTTTTTCTTCCATGCTGACCTGGGAGCGAGAGAAAAAAATACAATAGGTATGCCAGCTGCATTTCCTCCCGGGCATGCTGTAAAAACCAGCTATGGGATCCGAGGGTTTCAGTATATTGCAATTTAGGCGATGGGCTGTCAACCTGTCACTACAGCAATATACGAGTACCTACAAATCATTCTAAATAACCCTAAAAAATTTGTCAGACGTGGCGGAACGACCTTTGTTTAGGTCGTTTATGCTCTGCCTACCCCTTTGGGGATAAAGGCGTGATAATATGTATGTATGTACAGTACTGTCCCATGTGCTAGGAGGTAGGTCTCAATTAACCTCCCCAATAAATTTTCATAATAGATTACCCTAGAATGCTATGTGCTATGTTCAAAACTGTATCTTACGGCAGGGTACAAAGGTTCATCTTCCAAGAAATATTCAGTTACTGCCTCCGTGGTCTAGTGGTTAGAGCCATGGGCTTACGATCCGGAGGTCCTGGGTTCGATTCCCGGGGGGTGAACACAAAGTTAATATTTGTCTTCTTGTTTCCCAGTTTGGTTAGGATAATGCAGGCTGAATCACCTGATTGTCAGAAAAAAAAAGATTCCGTGCTTCGGAGGGCATGTTAAGCTGTCGGTCCCGGTCGGTGTCTTTGTTGTGATTGTTACTCAAACCATGTCAGAGGCCTAATAGCTGTGCTATTAGGCGGTTTGAAAACTCTGACACCAGGGCTCATCGGGTCGTTCGACTCGAGAATCCACTCGCTAACAAGAACATTCAGGAACTGGGACTATACCTACACAATTACACATACATATAATCACGCCTTTATCCCTAATGGGGTAGGCACAGCGTAAACGACTTAATCAAAGGTCGTGCCGCCACTTCTGACAATGTTTTGAGGTTTATTTAAGATAGATTTGTACGTATATTGCTGTAGTGACAGGTTGTCAGCCCATCGCCTAAACTAAAATATACTGAAACCCTCGGATCCCTTAGCTGGTTATTACAGCATGCCCGGGAGGAAATGCAGCTGGCGCATACTATGTTTTTCTCTCGCTCTCATTCCAGCTTGGAAAATTATTTTAACGTCTATTAAAATAAAATATTAAAAGTTTGAATGAAATACATAATCTAAAAATAAAGTACTTGTACTCAATGAATGTCATGTTAACCTATATCACAGATATATTCTGTATATATAATAGTACTACATATATGAAGAGTTATATTATATTAATCTTATCCAACGGTCCCCACACATTTTATCAAAATGGTTTCCAAGTATTGCTGGTTATTAGAGATGGGCCGACTAGTCGGCAGAAAAGTATGTAAGAAAAATAAATCTAAATGACTGTATCATGTACTATTTGTTATTTTTCCTATGTTTATTATTGTCTAATTGAACCAAATTAAATCATCAAAAATATACATTTTTACCACAGTAATCAGTCGGTTCTAACTGTTATTTTTCCTTTATTTATTATTGTCTAATTAAACCGAATTAAATCAACAAAAATATATTTTTTTACCACAGTAATCAGTCTGTACTAACTGTTATTTTTTCCTTTATTAATTACTAGCGACCCACCCCGGCTTCGCACGGAAATTATCAGTGTTTCTCTACCATATTATGCATGTACTATACATATTATAAACATACCTCTTGAATCACTCTATCCATTAAAAGAAACCGCATCAAAATCCGTTGCGTAGTTTTAAAGATTTATGCATACATAGGGATATAGGGACAGACAAAGCGACTTTGTTTTATACTATGTAGTGATTGTCTAATTAAACCGAATTAAATCAACAAAAATATACATGTTTACCACAGTAATCAGTCGATACTAACTGTTATTTTCCCTTTATTTATTATTATTGTCTAATTAAACGGAATTAAATCAACAAAGTAATTTTTTTTACCACAGTAATTAGTCGGTACCAATTGTTATTTTTCCTTTATTTATTATTGTCTAATTAAATTAAAAAAATATACACTTACTACAGTAATCAGTCTAATCAGTCGGCTAGTCGGCAAATACCATAGTGGGCCCATCACTACTGGTTATCCGTTCTCAGGTTTTATTCCAACGGTGAATTAAACCTTATGTTACTTTAGTTTAGAGTTTATAACTCAGGTTTGTTAGTTCAACGTTTCGATATATTTAGCTTACTTCTTAGAAGCTATATGTTATTGTTTACATTAATATGAGCTCCATCTAATACCTAGTAATGGCTTTGCGTGACTACACAGACACATAACTGATTATGTAGCTACCTATTGTTATTCTGAGCTGAAGGATGTCGTTATTATATAATAGTACTAACTCCGTGCTTTAGTGGTCAGAGACACGGGCTTACGATCCCAAAGTCTTGGGTTCGATTAACAGCCCCCTGTTACACAATGTTGATGTTTGTCAATTTATCACTTGTGAGGTTTGCCCCAGCTTGGTAAGGACATTGCAGGCTGAATCACCTGATTTTTCGAAAAGAAAATAGGATTACGTGCTTCGGAGGGAAGGTTAAGCCGTCGGTCCCGGTCGCAGTATTTGATAGTGGTTGTTACTCAAACCATGGCAGAAGCCTAATAGCTGTGCGGTTTGAAAGCTCTGACACCAGGGTTCATCGCGTCGTTTGACTCGTGAATCAAGAATTATACGTATACGTAATAACATTATGCATACCTTTATGCTTAGAATAACGGAAGCTAGTTATTTAAAACAATGGGTCTAATATGAAATGGTCACGATCAGGGGCCTATTATCTTATTTATTTTTTAATGAAGTTTCAATACCTTTATTTTCTGAACCGGCCTTATTCGATTTTTAGTCGAACTTACTTACTTCTATGCTGGACTGGGAGCGAGAGAAAAATATAGAACGTGCCAGCTGTATTTCCTCCCGGGCATGCTGTATAAACCAGCTAAGGGATCCGAGGGTTTCTGTATATTGCAATTTAGGCGATGGGCTGACAACCTGTCACTAAAGCAATCTATCTTACCCTCAAAACTTTGTCAGACGTGGCGGAACGACCTTTGTTTAGGTCGTTTACGCTCTGCCTACCCCATTAGGGATAAAGGCGTGATTATTTGTATGTATGTATACTTATAGTTTAGCGCACAATTAATTGTTTCGCTCTTTCTTTCTAATCGCGTTACCATACTGTACGAGCTCGACAAAACTATCGCAACCAAAATTTATTGTGATGCACCCGCATAGTCGTATGCTTACATTTTATTGTAGCTACTAATATTATAAAGAGGAAAGATTTGTATTTTTGTGTGCGTGTGTGTTTCTTTCTTCTACGCTGGACTGGGAGCGAGAGAAAAACATAGAATGTGCCAGCTGCATTTCCTGCCGGGCATGCTGTAAAAACCAACTAAGGGATCTGAGGGTTTCAGTATATTGCAATTTAGGCGATGGGCTGACAACCTGTCACAACAGCAATATACGTACAAAACCATCTTGAATAACCCTCAAAACTTTGTCAGACGTGGCGGACCGACCTTTGTTTAGGTCGTTTACGCTCTGCCTACCCCATTAGGGATAAAGGCGTGATTATATGTATGTATGTATGTGTGTGTTATTGTATGTTTGTAACTAATAAACTCAAAAATTTGAACCGATTTCAAAAATTCTTTCACCATTGAAAACTTACATTCACTCTAAGTAACATAGCTACTTTTACCCGCGGGAAAGTACATCATTCTGATGGGAAAACTTATTTAGCAGCAGATCGCTGACAGAAATCTAGTTCTAGCTATAAACTAACATCGTCCATTTTCCTTTCAGCTCGCTTCATAGTCTACCTGCTGACCTCTCGAGGTTTACAGGAACTGTGCGTGTTAGCCTACAGAAGCTTGTCCTCCCAACGGCTCTCATTCTCGAGGCTATATGAAGAACACAAGCTCTCTTGGATGACGTACGCCGCGTCGGCATTGGTCCTCTTGGCGACCAATCAGCGGCTGTTGGGAGAAGACTACCCTCTGCTGTTTGCTGCGTTTTTGGTCTGCCAGTTCCTTCAAACTGTAAGTTAATACACAAGTAGTTAAAACACAAGTTGTAGTTGTAACACATGCTCCCTTGGATGACGTACGCAGCGTCCGCATTGGTCCTTTTGGCGACCAATCAGCGGCTGTTGGTAAAAGACTTCCCTCTGCTATTTGCGTTCCTGATCTTCCAGTTCCTACAAAATGTATATTGTAATTTAGGCGATGGGCTGACAACCTGTCACTACAGCAATATACGTACAAATCTATCTTAAATGGCCCTCAAAACTTTGTCAGACGTGGCGAAATGACCTATGTTTAGGTCGTTTACGCTCTGCCTACCCCATTGGGGATAAAGGCGTGAATATATGTATGTATTGTGTTAGCTAACCCTAACAGTGCAGTACTGTCAAATGCGGCGATTTATCGCCATTTAGGGTATCTCTGTGGGTGCTGTGGCGACCAAAAATTGCGATTTTGGACTGGTCGCAACTTAGGCTCCCGAAAAAAAAAATAAGCGATATTAGGCTACTTCAAAAATAATTAGGCAAAGTAGACAATTTTCATCATATGGGGTAAGAATACGAACAAAATGGGCCGAAACACAAGGCGTTACTTAATAATCATTGTAAATATCTACCATTCAACAATGATCCACCCTCTTTGACTCAAGATTTTGAGATCGAACCAAATTATTTAAATAACATCCCTACTAAATAGTGTCTTAAGGGATAGGTCTCATTTAAAATAGTAGCTATTTAGACTATTCGGAAATTGTTTAGGCGATTTTAAACTTGAAATTGACTTTTCGGCAATTTCATACTAAAAAGTCTTGGCAACACTGGAGTGTACAGTCGTCTGCCTCTCTGTATTTCTTCGAAATTGTGTCGCGCTTGTGTTAGCTAACCCTAACACGTGTGATCATGATTTCAACCGGTAATATTTGACATGAATGTATAATTCTAGGTATGTTTTTGTCTGTTTGAACGAGTGTTGTAGGGAAGTGCGATTTCTGTACTGTTAGGTACTATTTATAATTCTGTGACGAAATGAAGCTAAACGATAATAATACTTATCAGTGAGTGAGTGAGTGAGTGAGTCAGCCAGTCGACCGCACGCGGTTATGAGCAGTGTACCGGTTGTCTGTTGTAGTCTCTTTCCGTAATCATGTCTAATAATAACTGTGGCAAACTGGTTATCAGCGAGTTATTATGTTATTTACAAAACAAAGTGCACGTTATAAACGATTTTAAATTGTTAAAAATATGCCTCGATAATTTCTCGAGTCATGATGTCAGATTGGCAGAAGGCATTATTTATGGAGAGCTGAAACTTATTGCACCTGAAGTTGAAAAGGAAAGCAAGGTGATATTACAAGATATCATAAGAATGCTCAAAGAAAACCCGCCGGGATTACCGGTCTTTGTAGCCAAGGATTTAGAAAAGATTCCACATGATAAAAACGACCACACAGAAACTTCTCTTATGAATGATATTCTGTCGCTAAAACTGGAAGTTCAGGCTATAAAGAATGACTATGTGAAATCGTCTGAGCTCTCGGATTTGCGGAAGAATATGCTGAGTTCGCTGGCGAGGGTTTCGCAGCAGACGCAGACATATAAGGTGCGTATAACGTAAAAAAACTCAATAGAAATTGTAAGAAGTTACTAAAATCGGCTATACTAACTAATTTGAGTACAGTAAGTCAGTAAAAAACTAAGTATTACAGATAATGGAGTTGCGGCCTATTGTAGCTTTTTATTGTTTTAATTAATATTCTAATAGTCAAGAAGTATTTAAATAAACCGCTCCAGTTTATATTCCATAAAAACTGAAGATTTCATTTTCAATCTTCGCGAACAAATGTTGATTCGGTTGGAACATAATACACACGTGATACACACAGACAAAACAGATGCCGATTTAAAGGAATGAGAACAAAGGCGCATTTCAAAATGGTGTTGTACGTACGTGTAATGGAAACAATGGTGTCCATTCTCGCGACATATCCTAATTCTTAGCTAGTGCTGTCACTTTCTTAAGTTTGACATAAGAACAGGACAGCAAATAAACACATGACTTTGACAATCCTAATCTGACATGAGACTGCTTCGACGTAAAATAAGGAAGCATGCTCTATTCTCAGTTCTTATTTAAAGTGTCTTACGTCAAATAAGAAATGTCAAAGTCATGTGTTTACTTGCTATCCTGTTCTTATGACAAACTTAAGAAAGTGACAGCGCTAGTTAAGAATTAGAATTAAGATTATGTCGCGAGAATCGACGCCAATGTTATGCAAATAAAAATATTTGGCATTACTTCAAACATCAGTCTCCTTTGACTATTTATTTAACAGTTTATTGTACACAATAAAATACAAAGAACATATACATATAAAACAAAGACACAACAGGCACAGCTTATTTCTAAAAATAAATCTCTTCCAGCAGACCTAGGCTAGTGAAATAGCATTCTGAGAGGCAGATACGACGTGCACAATTAAAAATATTGAAAACAATAAATTATAATTGTTTGGTTATGTTAAAAGTTAATTCCCATTGCCCATTACGACCTTTATTAGTAAAATCGTTCAAACATTTTTTTTTATCCACGCCTCACGCTGCCAAACTATTCACCTGACGATAATCCATAAAATATTTATAAATAAATAAATAAACATACATACATACATATAATCACGCCTTTATCCCTAATGGGGTAGGCAGAGCGTAAACGACCCAAACAAAGGTCGTTCCGCCACGTCTGACAAAGTTTTGAGGGTTATTTAAGATAGATTTGTAAGTATATTGCTGTAGTGACAGGTTGTCAGCCCTTCGCCTAAATTACGATACACTGTAACCCTCGAGTCCCTTTTGCTGACTTCTACAGCATGCCCGGGAGGAAGGGCAGCTGGAACATTCTATGTTTTTCTATCTCTCCCAGTCCAGCATAGAAGGAGAAGTTTAATTTCCTTTTTATTCAAAAACACATTTTAAAAATTAAATATACGTGACCGACGGCTTAACGTGCCCTCCGAAGCACGAAATATTTTTTCTTTTCGGACAATCAGGTGATTCAGCCTGCAATGTCCTACCCAAACTGGGGAAAAATTCACAATGTGATAAATTCTCAAATATCTACTTTGTGTTTTCCCCCCTGGGCATCGAACCCAGGACCTCCGGATCGGGAGTCCATGGCACAAGCCACTAGACCACGGAGGCTGTTCAGTGTGGATGGTTGTGATCAACGACCCGATAATCCTTAACTTTTTTTTCTTCCACGCTGGACTGGGAGCGAAACAAAACATAGAATGTGCCAGCTGCATTTCCTCCTGCGCATTCTGTAAAAACCAGCTAAGAGATCCGAGGGTTTCAGTATATTGCAATTTAGGCGATGGGCTGATGACCTGTCACTACAGCAATTTACCTACAAATCTATCTTAAACAACCCTCAAAACTTTGTCAGACGTGGCGGAACGACCTTTGTTTAGGTGGTTTACGCTCTGCCTACCCAATTAGGGATAAAGGCGTGATTATATAAGGTCATTTTAAATCAACTGCAAATATTTTAAGGTTATGTACATACTATGTATATAATCCTTGGTGTCAATAATTAAAGCATCCAATATACCTGACATAGTTCAATAATCAAGAAACGTACTGTATCTAATGATATTTTAAGAAAGATACGTTACGTTCATACTGCACGCACATTTTAATTGTTCCGCGACACATATACATACATATTTATAACATTGCATATCTAAACATACGCTGAGTGCGACACAAAATAGGCAAAGCGTAAGAGTTTCGCGCGTTGGTAACGTATAGCTACCTATATATAATAACATTGACTGTATCGTTTACAGGAGCAGCGTCCGCAGCCGACCATAAACTACGGGACGGGAATGGCGTGCAGTTTCTTCGAGGGGTACCTGAAACACGTGATCCCGAGCGACGGCAAAGACGATGGCTTCGTCGGCAAGATTCGCAAGTGGGAAAACGCTCAGGTGAGTCACTGTTAAATCGAAAACCCATCATCACATTGAAAACCGAGAACATCACATTACAATCACACCTTTATCCCTAATGGGACAAGCAGAGCGCTTCTTTTCTTCGAGGGTTACCTCAAACACGTAATCCCGAGCGACGGCAAAGACGACGGCTTCGTCGGCAAGATTCGCAAGTGGGAAAACGCTCAGGTGAGTCACTGTTAAATCGAAAACCCATCATCACATTGAAAACCGCGAACATCACATTACAATCACACCTTTATCCCTAATGGGACAAGCAGAGCGCTTCTTTTCTTCGAGGGTTACCTCAAACACGTAATCCCGAGCGACGGCAAAGACGACGGCTTCGTCGGCAAGATTCGCAAGTGGGAAAACGCTCAGGTGAGTCACTGTTAAATCGAAAACCCATCATCACATTGAAAACCTCGAACATCACATTACAATCACACCTTTATCCCTAATGGGACAAGCAGAGCGCTTCTTTTCTTCGAGGGTTACCTCAAACACGTAATCCCGAGCGACGGCAAAGACGACGGCTTCGTCGGCAAGATTCGCAAGTGGGAAAACGCTCAGGTGAGTGTTAAATATACACTGTTAAATCGAAAACCCATCATCACATTGAAAATAATACATACATACATACATATAATCACGCCTTTATCCCTAATGGGGTAGGCAGAGCGTAAACGACCTAAGCAAAGGTCGTTCCGCCACGTCCGACAAGTTTTGAGGGTTATTTAAGATAAATCTGTAGGTATATTGCTATAGTGACAGGTTGTCAGCCTATCGCCTAAATTGCAATAAAGAAAAACCCTCGGATCCCCTACCTGATTTTTACAGCATGCCCGGGAAGAAATGCAGCTGGCACATTCTATGTTTTTCTCTCGCTCCCAGTCCAGCATGGAAGTAAAAAGTGAAAATAATATTAGAAACAAATGTTTCCCACGAAGGTAAGTGTGGTAGGAATGTCTGTTAATTACGTTAGACGTTTTTATAGATGATAGTAATTTTGTCATTTTTAGAGAAAATTCCAAAAGATTCGCAAGTGGGAAAACGCTCAGGTTAGTCACTGTTAAATCGAAAACCCATCATCACATTGCAAACCGCGAACATCACATTGAAAACTGTACATCAAATATTGAAAACTTGATGCATATATACAATCACGCTTTTATCCCTAATGAGGTAAGCAGAGCGCTTCTTGAGGGCTACCTCAAGCACGTAATCCCGATCGACACGGAAACCGATGGTTTTGTCGGCAAGTCGGAGAACGCCCAGGAAAGTCACAGAGTCACTATTAAATCGAAAACTTCGAAAATCACATTGAAAACCATGTATATATACAATCACACCTTTATCCCTAATGGGGCAAGCAGAGCGCTTCTTTTCTTCGAGGGCTACCTCAAACACGTAATCTCGAGTGACGGAAAAGACGACGGCTTCGTCGGGAAGATTCGCAAGTGGGAAAACGCTCAGGTGAGTCACTGTTAAATCGAAAACCCATCATCACATTGAAAACCGCGAACATCACATTGAAAACTGTACATCAAATATTGAAAACTTAAATGCATATATACAATCACGCTTTTATCCCTAATGAGGTAAGCAGAGCGCTTCTTGAGGGCTACCTCAAGCACGTAATCTCGAGCGACACGAAAACCGACTTTGTAGGAAAGATATGCAAGTGGGAGAACGCCCGGGCGAGTCACTATTAAATCGAAAACCCATCATCACATTGAAAACCTGCGAACATCACGAGGTTTGGTATCAAATAAGGTCAAATCCCATCTTATTGTATTAAATCGGACCGATTGTGATACCAAACATTTAATATACTATAGTATATTAGATATTATTGTATACAATCACGCCTTTATCCCTGAAGGAGTAAGCAGAACGCTGTTCCCAAGCGACGGCAAATAAGACTGTTTAGTAGGAAAGATTCCCAAGTTGGAAAACTCTCATGTTAGTTACCAGTATTGCCAGGGAAACCCAACACCGCATTGTTAACCGCGAATATCGCATTGAAAACCCAACATCGCATTGTTAACCGCGAATACCGCATGCATTGTTAACCGCGAATATCGCATTGAAAAACCAACATCACATTGAAAATAATATCAGAAACAAATGTTTTCCACGAAGGTAAGTGGTAGGAATGTCTGTTAATTACGTTAGACGTTGTTATAGATAGTAATAATTTTGGCATTTTTAGAGATATGCAATAATTTCATGATAGTGGGAGATAAGCTCGTGAATGAGCGAGTAAATGTTTGTTGTTTCAATAATACATACATACATATTATCACGCCTTTATCCCTAATGGGGTAGGCAGAGCGCAAACGACCTAAACAAAGGTCATTCCGCCACGTCTGACAAAGTTTTGAGGGTTATTTAAGGTAGATTTGTAGGTATATTGCTGTAGTGACAGGTTGTCAGCCCATCGCCTAAATCACAATATGCCGAAACCCTCGGATCCCTTAGCTGGCTTTTACAGCATGCTCGGGAGGTAATGCAGCTGGCACATTCTATGTTTTTCTGTTGCTCCCAGGCCGGCATGGAAGGTTTCAATAATCATTAAGACTAAGTGTGATAAAAACTCATCACAAATAATAAAAATCCGGGGAAGTTAAGTGATAGGCATCAATAATGTATAATAGTCGAAAATATTAACTGTCTAGCTATCACTATCACGGTTCATGAGATACAGCCTGCGGTGACACAGAGAAATACATACATACATTAATCACGCCTTTATCCCTTACGGGGTAGGCAGAGCGTTTAACGCCTCGTAAAAGGCGCTTTCGCCACGTCTGACAAAAATTAAGGGGACTATTTTAGAATGTAATATGTATTGCTTTAGTGACAGGTTGTCAGCCCATCGCCTAAATTACAATACAATGTAACCCTCGAGTCCCTTTTGCTGACTTTAACAGCATGCCCGGGAGGAAGGGCAGCTGGAACATTCTATGTTTTTCTATCTCTCCCAGTCCAGCATGGAAGAAATAAATAACGTTTAAATATTATTTTCATTTTGTTTGTAGTATTTGTTGTTATAGCGGTAACAGGAATGTATAATCTGCGAATTTTAACTCTCTAGCTATCACGGTTCATGAGATAAAGCCTGGTCACAGACGGTTGGACGGACGGACGGACAGCGAAGTCTCAGTAATAGGTTCCGTTTAAACATAAATTTTGTTTGACCACCCTTTGGGTACGGAACAGTAAAAACATACATTTTGAAGCATCAGATACCAGGGTTTGTTGGGTCGACACTCGATTAAATCACCAAGCTTCATAAAAGTATTGTTGAAAAGACGTCTAACGTAATAATGGACGTTCACAGAATGGCCAACACAAGGAAATAACCGCGGAACAAGAAGAACTACATTCCACCAAGGAACAGCTACATCTAACCAAGGAATTACTATATTTGATGAATGAACAACTACATTTCACCAAGGAACAACTACATTCCACCAAGGAACAACTGCATATTACCAAGGAACAACTACATTCCACCAAGGAACAACTTCATTCGACCAAGGAACAACTTCATTCGACCAAGGAACAACTACATTCCACCAAGGAACAATTGCAACAGAAACAAACTACAGAAGTCATGGGAGTGCCTCTAGTGCCCCTTAGTTTAGCCATGGCTGTTATGTTTTACGCAGGCGAACTATTCCCTGTGTTAGAGAGCGATGGAAAGGACGCGTGTTTCGTTGAGAGAATGGAAAAGTGGGAAAATAAAGAGGTGAGGTTTTCTTCCTTGCCGGACTGGGAGCGAGAGATAAACATAGAATTTGCCAGCTGCATTTCCTTCTATATTCTGTATGCTCGATATGCTGTAAAAACTAGCTAAGGGATCATCAGTGTATTGCAATTTCGGCGATGAGCTGACAACCTTTCACTACAGCAATATACCTACAAATCTATCTTAAATAGCCTAACAACTAAAAACTTTGCGGACTTTACGCTCTGCCTACCCCATTAGGGATAAAGGCGTAAATATATGTAGGTATGTATGTAGTTCGGAAACCGATTTTTAATAGTATATATACTCTATTTCTGTGTCACATTTATTTGTTATTATTATTATTATTCATAACATGCATGTCTGTAGTATGTATATAAGAGCTTCAATACCCAGGTGGTATATTTGTAGTATGTCTATAAGAGCTTCAATACCCAGGTGGTATGTTTGTAGTATGTCTATAAGAGCTTCAATACCCAGGTGGTATGTTTGTAGTATGTCTATAAGAGCTTCAATAACCAGGTGGTATGTTTGTAGTATGTCTATAAGAGCTTCAATACCCAGGTGGTATGTTTGTAGTATGTCTATAAGAGCTTCAATAACCAGGTGGTATGTTTGTAGTATGTCTATAAGAGCTTCAATACCAAGGTGGTATGTTTGTAGTATGTCTATAAGAGCTTCAATACCCAGGTGGTATATTTGTAATATGTCTATAAGAGCTTCAATACCCAGGTGGTATGTTTGTAGTATGTCTATAAGAGCTTCAATAACCAGGTGGTATGTTTGTAATATGTCTATAAGAGCTTCAATAATCAGGTGGTATGTTTGTAATATGTCTATAAGAGCTTCAATAACCAGGTGGTATGTTTGTAATATGTCTATAAGAACTTCAATAACCAGGTGGTATGTTTGTAATATGTCTATAAGAGCTTCAATAATCAGGTGGTATGTTTGTAATATGTCTATAAGAGCTTCAATAACCAGGTGGTATGTTTGTAATATGTCTATAAGAACTTCAATAACCAGGTGGTATGTTTGTAATATGTCTATAAGAGCTTCAATAACCAGGTGGTATGTTTGTAATATGTCTATAATAGCTTCAATAACTAGGTGGTATGTTTGTAGTATGTCTATTAGAGCTTCAATAACCAGGTGGTATGTTTGTAATATGTCTATAATAGCTTCAATAACCAGGTGGTATGTTTGTAATATGTCTATAATAGCTTCAATAACCAGGTGGTATGTTTGTAATATGTCTATAATAGCTTCAATAACTAGGTGGTATGTTTGTAGTATGTCTATTAGAGCTTCAATAACCAGGTGGTATGTTTGTAATATGTCTATAAGAACTTCAATAACCAGGTGGTATGTTTGTAATATGTCTATATGAGCTTCAATAATCAGGTGGTATGTTTGTAATATGTCTATAAGAGCTTCAATAACCAGGTGGTATGTTTGTAATATGTCTATAATAGCTTCAATAACTAGGTGGTATGTTTGTAGTATGTCTATTAGAGCTTCAATAACCAGGTGGTATGTTTGTAATATGTCTATAATAGCTTCAATAACTAGGTGGTATGTTTGTAGTATGTCTATTAGAGCTTCAATAACCAGGTGGTATGTTTGTAATATGTCTATAAGAGCTTCAATAACCAGGTGGTATGTTTGTAATATGTCTATAATAGCTTCAATAACCAGGTGGTATGTTTGTAATATGTCTATAAGAGCTTCAATAACCAGGTGGTATGTTTGTAATATGTCTATAATAGCTTCAATAACTAGGTGGTATGTTTGTAGTATGTCTATTAGAGCTTCAATAACCAGGTGGTATGTTTGTAATATGTCTATAATAGCTTCAATAACCAGGTGGTATGTTTGTAATATGTCTATAATAGCTTCAATAACTAGGTGGTATGTTTGTAATATGTCTATAATAGCTTCAATAACTAGGTGGTATGTTTGTAATATGTCTATAATAGCTTCAATAACTAGGTGGTATGTTTGTAGTATGTCTATTAGAGCTTCAATAACCAGGTGGTATGTTTGTAATATGTATAGAGCCCGGTGGTGTAGTGGATAGGGCCGCTGCCTCCTGAGCGGGAGGTCGTGGTTCGAACCCCACCACGTACCAATGTGTTTTTCGGTTTTCGAATTTCATATGTACGTTTATTCGGTGCTTTTTCCGTGCTTCGGAAGGCACGTTAAGCCGTTGGTCCCGGTTAATATCGTTTAATACCGTAGATATTAGTCGTTAAGCCCTTACAGAGGCCAGTGCTAAGCATTGGCGGCTTGAAAACTCTGACCTTATCTAGGATTGGGTCTGGTTTCCCTTCTGGGTTGCGGAGGTCAGATGGCAGTCGCTCTGTGTAAAAACCAGTACCCTCGTTCAATCCCCTAGATTAGGAAGCCGACCCCGTGAGATACGGGACAAGGCTAGGGAGATGATGATGATGATGTTTGTAATATGTCTATAAGAGCTTCATCAACCAGGTGGTATGTTTGTAGTATGTCTATCTTCTTCTTCGAGTCAATAAATCCAAACGTATTATTCAATATACATACATACATACATAAAATCACGCCTTTTTTCCTTACGGGGTAGGTAGAGCGTAAAACGCCTCCTAAAAGGCACTTTCGCCACGTCTGACAAAAATTGAAGGCAATTGTAGATTGTAATGTGTATTGCTGTAGTCACAGGTTGTCAGCCCATCGCCTAAATTGCAATACACTATAACCCTCGAATCCCTTTTGCTGACTTCTACAGCATGCCCGGGAGGTAGGGCAACTGGAACATTCTATGTTTTTCTTTCTCTCCCAGTCCAGCATGGAAGATACCTGGGTATCACCCTCGATATAACGTTTCTTTTCTTGGAACAAATAATTACTGTCTGATCTTTAGTTTCCTTCACTTTTATCCTGTGCTGTAGATACTGTTGCTGTCATTTCCTTCGACTAGTTCTGATTGTAGTTTGCATTATCCTATCTTCCATTAGTTTATGTATTAGTTTATTATATATTATGTATTAGTTTATTTTACAAATATCTATGTAGTAGCTTGTACTTAATTTATGTATTATATGTTATGTAATGTATTTAGAATACCTATTTGACTAGGTTTTCACTATCCCGCTTACCGCTACACTTTTTTCTTTTACCCAAAGGTTGCCTGGAAGAAATTGCTACCTTAGCAATAAGGCCGCCTATGTTGTACTTGTTTTTTGTTATCTTTTGTGTTGTATGTTGTATTATTAAGTGCAATAAAGTATTTTTATGTTATGTTATGTTATGTAGCGTGGGTTTGGGCAGTGCTCTATTCAGACCTACTCTAGTAGCCTTGAGTCGATGTATTTTGAGTAGAGGTGCCAGTTAGACTTTGTAAAATTGAAACGGCGTCGAAAAGGGACGTTGGTAGGTTTAACCGCCGCAAGAACTTGACAGGTGATCGGTCTGTGTTGTGTGTTTTTTTCGCATAGGGCACTTAGGTTGGTACTGGCAAATATTAGGTCAGGGTTGTAGCCCCTTTGCCCGATGGTGTAGTGGAAAGGGCCGCTGCCTCCTGAGCGAGAGGTCGTGGTTCGAACCCCACCACGTACCAATGTGTTTTTCGATTTTCGAATTTCATATGTACGTTTATTCGGTGCTTTTTCCGTGCTTCGGAAGGCACGTTAAGCCGTTGGTCCTGGTTGATATCGTTTAATACCGTAGATATTAGTCGTTAAGCCATATCAGAGGCCAGTGCTAAGCTTTGGCGGCTTGAAAACTCTGACCTAATCTAGGATTGGGTCTGGTTTTCCTTCTGGGTTGCGGAGGTCAGCAGTACCCTCGTTCAATCACCTACATTAGGTAGCCGACCCCGAGAAATACGGGATAAGGCTAGGATGATGATGGTTGTAGCCCCTTTGCCATCTCCGGCTGTTAAAAATCAAGGCCAGATCTTTAGCTTCTGTCCATTCCACTGCATCTCCATCGGAGTTAGAAGTTGCGTATCGCCATGACGAGCTATGACTGTTATGTCTATAAGACCTTCAATAACCAGGTGGTATGTTGCCTATATTGTACTGTCACGTTTGATCTTTTTTGTTTCTATTGTATGTGTTTCTTTGTGCATTCAAGAATTTTGTATTCTTCTGTCGAGTGGGTGTATCGAGTCTATCGACCCGATGAACCCTGGTGTCAGAGTTTTTAAACCGCCTAGTAGCACAACTAACAGGCCTCTGACATGGTTTGAGTAACGACCACTATCAAAGATAGCGACTGGGACCGACGGCTTAACGTGCCCTCCGAAGCACGAAATCGTTTTCTTTCCGGACAATCAGGTGATTCAGCCTGCCATGTCCTAACCAAACTGGGGAAAAAATCACAAAGTGATAAATTCTCAAATATCAACTTTGTTTCCCCCCTGGGAATCGAACCCGGGACCTCCGGATCGGGAGTCCATGGCACTAGCCACTAGACCACGGAGGCAATTTTGTATTGTATTGTATGTTTGTCCGCAGTGTGTGGTGTTTCCCGTGAAGAAGCTCCTACTAGTGATAACCAAGTCGCTGTACTGCCCGCCCGACCTCAGCGAGTTCAACGACCCCAACAGACACGACTGGCCACAGATTGAACCCTGCGTTGACAAGGTATGTGTTAGGGTGGTATGTGCCGTGAAGCTTTTACTGTCTTTTGCTCGGAATAAGCTTCATAATTTTAAAAATACAACATATATTCGCTCTTTTCGGTACTCAATTCGTACATACATACATACATATAATCACGCCTTTATCCCTAATGGGGTAGGCAGAGCGTAAACGACCTAAACAAAGGTCGTTCCGCCACGTTTGACAAAGTTTTGAGGGTTATTTAAGATAGATTTGTAGGAATATTGCAGTAGTGACAGGTTGTCAGCCCATCGCCTAAATTACAATATACTTAAACCCTCGGATCCCTTAGCTGGTTTTTACAGCATGCCCGGGAGGAAATGCAGCTGGCACATTCTATGTTTTTCTCTCGCTCCCATACCAGCATGGTAGAATTCAATACTCAATTCGTAGCGGCCGGAAATAACACCAAACGGCAATAATGACCAAAGCCGACCGCTACGCAGTCTTTAAATACAGTAGTATGGATTAGGTGTTTACAATATATTTTTTTAAAAGATAGAATGCGATTTTTTTCTAAAACTAAATTGGAAATACTATAGGCGGTTTGAAAACTGACACCAGGGTTCATCGGGTCGTTCCACTCGAGAATCCACTCGCTAAGAAAACTCTTGACACCAGGGTTCATCGGGTCGTCCACTCGAGAATCCACTCGCTAAGAAAACTCTTGACACCAGGGTTCATCGGGTCGTTCCACTCGAGAATCCACTCGCTAAGAAAACTCTTGACACCAGGGTTCATCGGGTCGTTCCACTCGAGAATCCACTCGCTAAGAAAACTCTTGACACCAGGGTTCATCGGGTCGTTCCACTCGAGAATCCACTCGCTAAGAAAACTCTTGACACCAGGGTTCATCGGGTCGTCCACTCGAGAATCCACTCGCTAAGAAAACTCTTGACACCAGGGTTCATCGGGTCGTTCCACTCGAGAATCCACTCACTAAGAAAACTCTTGACACCAGGGTTCATCGGGTCGTTGCACTCGAGAATCCACTCGCTAAGAAAACTCTTGACACCAGGGTTCATCGGGTCGTTGCACTCGAGAATCCACTCGCTAAGAAAACTCTTGACACCAGGGTTCATCGGGTCGTTCCACTCGAGAATCCACTCACTAAGAAAACTCTTGACACCAGGGTTCATCGGGTCGTTGCACTCGAGAATCCACTCGCTAAGAAAACTCTTGACACCAGGGTTCATCGGGTCGTTGCACTCGAGAATCCACTCGCTAAGAAAACTCTTGACACCAGGGTTCATCGGGTCGTTCCACTCGAGAATCCACTCACTAAGAAAACTCTTGACACCAGGGTTCATCGGGTCGTTGCACTCGAGAATCCACTCGCTAAGAAAACTCTTGACACCAGGGTTCATCGGGTCGTTGCACTCGAGAATCCACTCGCTAAGAAAACTTGACACCAGGGTTCATCGGGTCGTTGCACTCGAGAATCCACTCGCTAAGAAAACTCTTGACACCAGGGTTCATCGGGTCGTTGCACTCGAGAATCCACTCGCTAAGAAAACTCTTGACACCAGGGTTCATCGGGTCGTTCCACTCGAGAATCCACTCGCTAAGAAAACTCTTGACACCAGGGTTCATCGGGTCGTCCACTCGAGAATCCACTCGCTAAGAAAACTCTTGACACCAGGGTTCATCGGGTCGTTCCACTCGAGAATCCACTCGCTAAGAAAACTCTTGACACCAGGGTTCCTCGGGTCGTTCCACTCGAGAATCCACTCGCTAAGAAAACTCTTGACACCAGGGTTCATCGGGTCGTTCCACTCGAGAATCCACTCGCTAAGAAAACTCTTGACACCAGGGTTCATCGGGTCGTCCACTCGAGAATCCACTCGCTAAGAAAACTCTTGACACCAGGGTTCATCGGGTCGTTCCACTCGAGAATCCACTCGCTAAGAAAACTCTTGACACCAGGGTTCATCGGGTCGTTCCACTCGAGAATCCACTCGCTAAGAAAACTCTTGACACCAGGGTTCATCGGGTCGTTCCACTCGAGAATCCACTCGCTAAGAAAACTCTTGACACCAGGGTTCATCGGGTCGTTGCACTCGAGAATCCACTCGCTAAGAAAACTCTTGACACCAGGGTTCATCGGGTCGTTCCACTCGAGAATCCACTCGCTAAGAAAACTCTTGACACCAGGGTTTATCGGATCGTTCGACTCGAGAATCCACTCGCTAAGAAAACTCTTGACACCAGGGTTCATCGGGTCGTTGCACTCGAGAATCCACTCGCTAAGAAAACTCTTGACACCAGGGTTCATCGGGTCGTTCGACTCGAGAATCCACTCGCTAAGAAGTCTCTTGACACCAGGGTTCATCGGGTCGTTGCACTCGAGAATCCACTCGCTAAGAAAACTCTTGACACCAGGGTTCATCGGGTCGTTGCACTCGAGAATCCACTCGCTAAGAAGTCTCTTGACACCAGGGTTCATCGGGTCGTTGCACTCGAGAATCCACTCGCTAAGAAAACTCTTGACACCAGGGTTCATCGGGTCGTTGCACTCGAGAATCCACTCGCTAAGAAAACTCTTAACACCAGGGTTCATCGGGTCGTTGCACTCGAGAATCCACTCGCTAAGAAAACTCTTGACACCAGGGTTCATCGGGTCGTTGCACTCGAGAATCCACTCGCTAAGAAAACTCTTGACACCAGGGTTCATCGGGTCGTTCCACTCGAGAATCCACTCGCTAAGAAAACTCTTGACACCAGGGTTCATCGGGTCGTCCACTCGAGAATCCACTCGCTAAGAAAACTCTTGACACCAGGGTTCATCGGGTCGTTCCACTCGAGAATCCACTCGCTAAGAAAACTCTTGACACCAGGGTTCATCGGGTCGTCCACTCGAGAATCCACTCGCTAAGAAAACTCTTGACACCAGGGTTCATCGGGTCGTTCCACTCGAGAATCCACTCGCTAAGAAAACTCTTGACACCAGGGTTCATCGGGTCGTCCACTCGAGAATCCACTCGCTAAGAAAACTCTTGACACCAGGGTTCATCGGGTCGTTCCACTCGAGAATCCACTCGCTAAGAAAACTCTTGACACCAGGGTTCATCGGGTCGTTCCACTCGAGAATCCACTCGCTAAGAAAACTCTTGACACCAGGGTTCATCGGGTCGTTCGACACGAGAATCCACTCGCTAATACATACATACATATATACATAGCAATCACGCCTTTATCCCTTATTGGGTAGGCAGAGCGTGATCAACCTAAACAAGGCTCCTTCCGCCACATCTGACAAAGTTTTGAGGGTTATTTAAGATAGATTTGTAGGTAAATTGCTAGTAGTAGTCAGCCCGTCGCCTAATTTACAATATGCTGAAACCCTCAGATCCCTTAGCTAGTTTTCACAGCATGCCCGGAAGGAAATGCAATGTGCCAGCTGCATTTCCTCCCGAGCGTGCGTGTGAATGTATATTGCAACCTGTCACGGATGCAAAATACATACATACCTACAAATCTATCTTAAATAACCCTCAAAACTTGTCAGACGTGGCAGAACGACCTTTGTTTAGGTTGTTTACGCTCTGCCTACCCCATTATATGTATGTACTAGCGACCCGCCCCGGTTTCGCACGGAAATCATCAGTGTTTCTCTATTATATTATGCATGTATTATACATATAAACTTTCCTCTTGAATCACTCTATCCATTAAAAGAAACCGCATCAAAATCCGTTGCGTAGTTTTAAAGATCTAAGCATACATAGGGATATAGGGACAGAGAAAGCGTCTTTGTTTTATACTATGTAGCGATGTATCTATCGCTCGGTTGCAGTCCCTCGAGGAGGTGTGCAAGAACGTGGCGGGCGTGATGAGGCGCCGCTACAGCAACACCACGTACGTCATCCGCTGGCTGAACCACCAACACATGCCGGTGTACCTCGCCGCCGAGTGCGCCACGCCGCTACACACGCTCTACGGCGTCTTAAACAACCACCAGCTGTATAGAGGTACACACACTCAGCCACACAAACACATATCTAAAGCCCTCTCAAACACACGCCCTTCAGCCCATATACCTCTTTGTTTACCATCCTCATACCTTTTGACCTCTTGTTCTGCGTCCCACATATATATCTTATCTTGCGTCCCACGTATACCTCTTATCCTGCGTCCCACATACCTCTTATCCTGCGTCCCACATACCTCTTATCCTGCGTCCCATATACTTCTTATCCAGCGTCCCACATACCTCTTATCCTGCGGCCCACATACCTATTGTCCTGCGGCCCACATACCTCTTGTCCTGCGGCCCACATACCTCTTGTCCTGCGGCCCACATACCTCTTGTCCTGCGGCCCACATACCTCTTGTCCTGCGGCCCACATACCTCTTGTCCTGCGGCCCACATACCTCTTGTCCTGCGGCCCACATACCTCTTGTCCTGCGGCCCACATACCTCTTGTCCTGCGGCCCACATACCTATTGTCCTGCGGCCCACATACCTCTTGTCCTGCGGCCCACATACCTCTTGTCCTGCGGCCCACATACCTCTTGTCCTGCGGCCCACATACCTATTGTCCTGCGGCCCACATACCTATTGTCCTGCGGCCCACATACCTCTTGTCCTGGAGCCCACTTTAAGAATAATATGAGATTAATATACATTAAGGTTGTGTACTTTCCAGAACTGGCGGACGCGAACAAGAACGAGTTGGTTCACGATTTCGTGACGCAGCTGCAGAACATCCTGGACCGCAGCCCCGCCACCATCAACAAGTGCAAGCTCGTCTTCTTCGACGGTCAGTCTCTCTCTCTCTCTCTCTCTCTCTCTCTCTCTTTCTTTCTTCCACTGCGGTGGATTCTTCGCAGAATAATTTGTGTTTCAAAATAACAGCTTGCACGGGACCGTAACGGTCAGGTCACGGGACTTTAACGGTCTGGGCAGGGGACTTGAACAGTCTAGGCACGAGACTTTAACGGTCTGGGCACGGAAATTTAACAGACTTGGCACGGGACTTTAAATGGTCTGGGCAGTGGACTTTATTAGTCTGGGCAGTGGACTTTATTAGTCTGGGCAGTGGACTTTATTAGTCTGGGCAGTGGACTTTATTAGTCTGGGCAGTGGACTTTATTAGTCTGGGCAGTGGACTTTATTAGTCTGGGCAGTGGACTTTATTAGTCTGGGCAGTGGACTTTATTAGTCTGGGCAGTGGACTTTATTAGTCTGGGCAGTGGACTTTATTAGTCTGGGCAGTGGACTTTATTAGTCTGGGCAGTGGACTTTATTAGTCTGGGTAGTGGACTTTATTAGTCTGGGCACGAGACCTTAATATTCTGGGCGCGAAACGTTAACAGTCTGGGCACGGGACTTTGACAGTCTGGGCACGAGACCTTAACCCTTTCCACGCCAAGAGATTTCGTCAAAAACGTTCACCACACGCCACGACAATAAACGTGGTTGATTTACTAGTGTTGGCGATATTAAGTATCGATTTTATTAATTTGTAATAAATAAATCATTTTAAAAATATATCTATAGTTATTTTCAAGTTCATGGGATTTACTTTATTATGTTTTACTCCTCGAAACATTCTAAAATGTATTGAAATGTCAGTGGCGTATTAATACAGTGAAAAATCGCACAAGTAATGATGATATTAATTGCATCACTACGTGTCTGATATATCAGACAGTGGCGTACGGTTAATATGAGTTTTCGGCGAGTGTTAGTGATGTGTCAACTTCCGGTCATAAACTTCGATACCTTACGAAAGAGTTACTTTTAACTTATTGATTTAATTATAGATTTAAAAATCCATACTTCCATACTAATTAAATTAATTATAAAAGCGAAAGACAGAGTTACTTTCGCTTTTATAATAATAAAAGCGAAAGTAACTGTCTTTCTGTCTGTCTGTCTGTTTGTTTGTTTGTTGCTCTTTCAGGCCTAATCGGCTGAACGGATTTTGATACAATTTGGTATGATGATAGATAGTAACCTGGAGACGGACATAGGTTATATATAATCACAACACCGTACATAGGGGGTAGGTAGTAGGCAGGGAACTGAATTTAGTTAGTGATTTCATTCACATCTAAACGGCTAAACGGATTTTTATGAAATTTGGTATGGTGATAGATGGTAACCTGGAGAAGATAAAGGCTATATATAATCACGCCACCGTACTTAGGGGGTAGGTAGTAGACAGGGAACTGAATTTGGTTAGTGATGTTCAATCGTTTTTGATAAGACTTTTTCATTTGAACTAAGTGTTAAATAGGCAAAAGCTAGGATACAAATAATCACGTCCCTGTGCTTGGGGGGTAGGCAGGGAACTGAATTAAGTTAGTGTTTTTAACTGATTTTGTTATTTTGATTATATTAACACAGCAACGCAAATATGGTACCCACTAAATAACATGATTTTGCAAGGTACTTCCATAATTTATCGATAACTCCTACCGTCATTGTACAGCACTAAATAGATAGTTCTAGAAACATCTATCGCCTCTGACGTCACTTCCGAGTCTGATATATCAGACGTTGGCGTACGAGACTGATGCATGATCGTGTCTCTATAGTGTTGTGGTATACCATGCTATTTACTAGATGCGATGCAAAACATCATTCGAAAATAAATGCATTTTCTGTGGTAAAATTACGTCACACTAAAAAGTTTTATGCCCAAAATAAATACCCGTATAATTTTTACTTTCTTAGATGTTTCTTTATAGTTAACACTTATAGTTCCAGATTTCTGGTTTTGGTAGTAACATTGTAATGTAACATCACTAATGTCTGATTAATGTCTGATATATCAGACATTGGCGCTGAGGGTTGAAGTAAAAAAAGAGTCGGATTTAGCTGATAAACACGGTTTTGTTTTTAATTATTTCTAATTAAAATAACATTATAATACATTGTGAAATTATTATTTTTGATAAACCAAAGTATAAACTGTCTGAAAATGTTATGAATATGTCGTCAGGTACTATAACAATAAGAAAAAATAGAGTTAGATTGGTAAGATTTATTTGTCTGATATAATAGACTTTGGCGGCGAGGGCCCGAAACTTAAATGTCTGATATATCAGACTTTGGCGCTGAAAAGGTTAACCATCTGGGCACGGGATTTTAATAGTCTGGGCACGGGACTTTAACGGTGTGGGCGTGGAACTTAACAATCTGGGCACGGGATTTTAATAGTCTGGGCACGGGACTTTAAAGGTCCGCTGGTCATGCTGGAATGTGCCAGCTGCAATTCCTCCCGGGCAAGCTGTAAAAACCATCTAAGGGATCCGAGGGTTTCAGTATATTGTAACTTAGGCGATGGGCTAACAACCTGTCACTACAGCAATATACCTACAAATATATCTTAAATAACCCTCCAAACTTTGTCAGACGTGGCGGAATGACCTTTGTTTAGGTCTATTCCGCTCTGCCAACCCCATTATTGATAAAGGCGTGATTATGTATGTATGTAAAAAAAAAATATACGTTTACGTTCCGTTCTCAGATTCCAAAGACTCAAAGGAGTACCTCCCGAACGTTCTGCTGAACGCGATCGAGGAAATCGAACCCCACTACCGCGACATCATCGAGAGGCACCACCGCGAGCAGAGCGACGAGCCGGTGCCCCTCGAGACTCCGCCCCGGCTGCTGCGACCCCATCTCGCTAACAACCACTAACTATTGTAAATAATATAATAAAATCTGTTTATTTCTCCACAAAAGATACAAAGAGTCTTATAAAAGTGTTGATACAAAGAATTTTATACATTTGTGGGAGACTGAAGCCTAAACTAAGACCAGCTTGTAAGATAGGTCTCCAGGCACCCACCCCGCTGTTAGTTTACACAGGTCAGTAACTAACTCATTATGCAAAGTGTACTCAAAACTACATACAATACAATTACTTTATTGCACACATTTCTTCCATGCTGGACTGGGAGAGATAGAAAAACATAGAATGTTCCAGCTGCCCTTCCTCCCGGGCATGCTGTAGAAGACAGCAAAAGGGACTCGAGGGTTACAGTGTATTGTAATTTAGGCGATGGGCTGACAACCTGTCACTACACATTAGCAATATACATTACAATCTAAAATTGCCCTCAATTTTTGTCAGACGCGGTGAAAGTGTGTCTGGTACACAGTGTTGGCAAGTGCTGTTCGTCTGGCCGCCATAATTATTTGTGTTCTAATCGTGAGACTCTGTACGATCAAATCCTTCCCACAACATGATCTTCTTCTGTCGAGTGGGTATCGAGTCTATGGACCCGATGAACCCTGGTGTCGAGAGTTTTTAAACCGCCTAGTAGCACAACTATCAGGCCTCTGACATGGTTTTGTGTAACGACCACTATCAAAGACAGCGACCGGGACCGACTGCTTAACGTGCCCTCCGAAGCACGAAATCTTTTTCTTTTTTGACAATCAGGTAATTCAGCCTGCAATGTCCTACCCAAACTGGGGAAAAATTCACAAAGTGATAAATTCTTAAATATCAACTTTGTGTTTTACCCCCTGGGAATCGAACCCAGGACCTCCGGATCGGGAGTCCTTGGCACTAGCCACTAGACCACGGAGGCAGTTACAACATGATAAAATTGTGTCTTCATACAACTGGTTGAGTCATTTAGTAGAGAGGGGTACAAGCTTCGTATTACGAGAAGATTTGATCAGTTTCATTCATTATTAGTAACAATTTGCACTTCATTTAAAATTAATAATGCCTCTTTTTTACTGGTTCAAACCATGTTTTAGTTTTAATAAAACTAAAATAAGATGTTGACGTAAACATCAGAAAATAAATATATCCACAGATAAATTGGTTATTAATTAACCTAAACATTGATTTATATTTATAATTTTTTTTTGGGAGAACTACAAAATTTTTATTTGTTAAAATGCGATCTCAGAATTGAAATTCGTTATTTTAGACATTGTTGATATGTCGATTTGTAATCATTTTCACTACACGTAATCAATGTAAAGTTTATCTTCTTATTTTAATGGGTCTAGCTAGATAGAGGGACTGCAACTTCAACTGTTATCCGACTGCTAAATAGCGGTTCAGATGCAGTCGTGCCAGATGCATTCAAACTGCATCTACCTGTAGTCCATCTGTCTAGATTTGAACCTAAGTTTTATTTGCATTCACAGAACTACTTCCAGTTTTTAGTTTTAAAATATCTATATTTGAAATTAAGTACTTAGTTTTCAATTTGATTGTCTTTCATACGTATTGTAAGATTTGTAAGAGAAATTATTTTAAGAATACAATTTTGTATGTTTTTATAATACGCGTGATATGTGAATTACTATAAGGGTTCACTGGTTTGTACGCTTACTAGTAGATTACCATTACTTTAAGCCACATGTCTGTCTAATTATAATAAGCAACCTGTCAAACATTCTGCGAAAATTAATCCACTAGTTATACCCTTTTTCACATAGCATGAGCATCCTAACACATTTCAAATGCAATTTATGGCAGTGATAAAGGAGTCTCTTTCGCACTTGTGATATTTTTATATTTCCTACCTGCTGTCAGGAGACTCGTGGTATCTGAATGAAATAGAATAGTTCGGTCAACAGAACAACTACTCAACGAAGGTAGTGGGAATAAAGGTAATTTAAATACCTAAAAAGTATTTTTTTGGACCTTCCATACGATATGCTGGTACTGCAACATTTTGTATGAGAGGTCGAAATATTACTGCCTTTTTTTTTGTAAGACGACTCTGTTATTAAGGCTTTAGACAGACGAACTGAAATTCAACTACAATCTGACTGCCAAATTGATTTTTAAATGCACTTCGCAAACTGCCCGTCATCTCAACATGCAGTTTCATTGCAGTCGTGCCAACTGCATTCAAACTACATCTGGACTGCAATTTGGCAGGCGGATTGCAGTTGACTTGCAGTCCGTCTGTCTAACCCAACTCTTATTTTTTTGCGGCACAAAGTTGGGCATAAATGTACAATTAATGGGTGTTATGCACAAGGTGCTATCGGTCAAATAACTTTCCTGTCAGTTTATTTCTATTTCTACTTTCTTATTATTTCTACTCTTCAAACCGTAGAAATTATTATTTTTCTCTAGGTGCCATTTAGCTAAATTTTACTTATTGTATTGATATTTTTGATTAAACTGAATACGTTTTAAGCCCACTGTACTTTTTAAATTGTGTTGTTTAGTTTTAGTGGACAGGGAGAAATCACGTATTATGAAAATGTTTAAGGCAAAAGTATGGTCCTTACTAAAATGTTGCTAAATTAGGTTTTCAGATTTTATACAATAAAGTACTACTTTTTAAATATATTCTTTTTTGTTTCATTTCATAACATTCCAATTAACTAGGTAGATTTCTTTTCCTCCTGCTGCATCATCCATGACATGAGTGCATGTTTTTTTTCCCGTGGTAATAATGTATCCCGATCGCGTCGCTGTAATACAATCTCCACTCCAGTTTTTCAAGGTCACAAAAAACAGACGTGATACCGTTCCATTACTTATTCACAAGTATTGATGCCTTATTTTGAGATTACACCAACATTTTGCGTGCGTGTAAAGAAACGTAGTTCGAAACGTCAAATTCACCAAAACAAACTCACGTGTGAAAAGCGTTGTATTTATTCAGAAATTTGTGTGAAATGTGTTAAAAATGGGGAAAAGAAAGTACGGTGGGGATAAAACACAGTCTTCTAAAAAGGCTAAGAACGAAGAAGCTAGCGACAACCGTGCTGTTGACGACGTAGAAAGTGAACAACCTCACAATGATGAAGGAGGTGAAAATGAGGCTAGTAGTCCACCAAATCCACATGGATTTGATATTAAACATTTCCGTAGAGAGCTTGCGGCTAAACAAGGGCAAACCATGGGTGAGTAGGTTAAAAATACTTAAATTTTTGGTGTAAATATAGTAAGACAAATTTGTAGGTTAGGTTTGTCTTTTTCCATATTTATGTTAAATGTCCTCGAGAATTATATGATATTCAATTGAAATTTGCATATGTAAGTCAGTATTGATGTTATATTAATATTTCGTGTCATGAAGATAGCTAAATAAAGAGTTATTTTGATATATGTTATTGTTTCAGTTTTAACACAATTCTTGCAAGTTTGCCTGAATCCTGACAACAAAGCCGACTATTTACTAGAATATTTAAAAGTTGGTGGCAACTCCCACGAGATACTCCGTCAAATCTCACAAGAGAATAAGAAGAATCTTACCCTGGCTACTCCGGCATTTCACCTATTCCATCTCATCATCCTCAAAGTCCAGTCGTCTCTACCCCACATGATATCCGTCACTGAAGAAGCATGCCGGTACTTCTTGAACACATTCATGTCTACAGTCGAAATAATGATCAGTGAAAATTCAGGGCCGAGGCATAGAAAAATAATTCTAAAGCTACTGACTTCTATGGTGACGTTGAACCCTGACTTGGGAATTGAGGTCCTCAATCAAGCACCATTGACTCCAAAACATCTGCAGTATATCGTAGAGAAAGTGAACTACAAAGAGAAAGATAATGTCAGAACTTCATTCGTACATTTCATGACATCTTTCCTTGTTGACGGTCATTTACCACTAATAAAGGCATTGCTTGAGAAGCAAGGTTTGCTGGCTCTAGTTATACCAGGGCTAATTCAGGATGAAGCAGAGGCAGTATTGATGTTTTTAAATATACTGAAAAAGAATGTAATTGATAATAATTTGATTTCAAAGAGTTTGAAACTGAAAACATTCAGCCATCAAGTGCTACACAATCTATTCAAAATTTTCTCCTGGAAAGGACCACCGGAGTTGAGCAATGAAGTCAGAAATATAGCAAGGCCAGAGATAATGAACCTTTTATCTGATATAATTACAACTTTGTTTACCTCACACAGGTTGGGACTTTACTTCTTGGATCCCTCATTAGGAACACTTGAAGCAAATAAGAACCAAAACTTGTACAAAGCTTTGCTTACATTAAAAAGGCCTTGGGAAAATGAGCATGAATGTGAGGCAATACTGAACATAGTCTACAAGTGCCCGGATTTACACAGAGCCATAATCCATATTGTTGAACAAAGTTTTGAACCGCAACATTCTGCAATCTGGGAGAGAGTTACCAACTTCGTAATCAAGTTACAAGACAAGCTGAAGCCAGAAGAAATGGTTCCTAGAATGGCAAATTTATCATTAAGTCAAGTCACCAATTTTGTTCGATTCATGACTTTACCTGTACCATTGCTGAGACTTATCAAAACAAACTTGGATAAAGACCACACCGTGTCTTTATATTGTATCAAAATGTTAGTTAAAATGTTGCAAACATTGCGAAGATACATACAGATATTACAAATGAATGATAATGAGCACATTGCAGATTTAAAATATAGGTTGGAGTATGTTGTGCCCTTACATCTGCCTACTCCTTCTGTTATTGTGGGACTTATTCAAAATGTAATTGAGAACAAACGTCAACAAGAAATATCTAAAGACTACAAGCTTCCAGAAGTAAATGATACAAGTGCTCTTATTTCACTAATAGATTTACTATTACTTTACAATGACATCCATCCGGCATTCTTTGATACACTCGAAGGTAGTATGGATATGAAGAAACTACTAGATTTCTCTTCTTCACTTACCGAAGGCAACACATCTGTTTTGAAATTCAAAGTTGTCTCATTATGGTTGACTATTGACAGCTCAGCCATATCTTTAAAAAATCCAATGTTCAAAGACCTGTTTCACATCATGCTGGAGGTTTATACAAATGACGAAGAAGATACTTGGATAGAAGCAAAGGATACATTGCACAAATTCTTCAAAAACACATCAATATTTGAGTCTGATGAAGATGAAATTCATTTAGTTTTGTACACATTACGTAATTCTAAAGTTCACCCAACTTCTTTGATTGGAGATATTGTTGAATACATTCTGGCTAACAACAAAGAATTGACTGAATATGTGAGAAACCAGATAGTACACTTCGAAATATCAGATGATAGCAGTGAAGCTAATCTCAATAAACTATTTGATGACCTCATGGAAAATAAAAACACTCAAGACAGTGTATTCTTGGAGAATAAAGTACCCTCACCATTTATTGTTGGCTGTATGCAATACATTCAAAACCACAAAGATGTCAAAAAGAATCTAAAACATTTCCTATCTCTTTATGTTGCTAACTTGCTCCATAGTAATTATTCCCCAGCCTTGACTGAAGTTTTTATTGGAGACTCAAAATTGGATATCAGGAGCTATGTTGGTAGTTGGACTTCACAACCACTGTCACTGCCTGAAGCTATTGTAGAAAGAGATGCAACATTAAAAGACATGGCAAAGTCAATCATTGATGATGGAGATATCTCTCTCACAGACATCTTTCCTTGTCTACAAGAGGTTGCTAAAGAAGAAGAACACGACTTTATAATGAACAATATTTCCTATAAAATAAATGTAACGCGAGATATGGATAGCTCTGAGTTACTTATTTGGTCAAAATATCTTATATTTTGCACAGTGAGATTGTCTGACATGAAGATGTTGAGTCAACATCAACAGGATAAAATCACTCAATACTTCGAGTGTTTATTACAAATAGGACTAAAACACCACTTGACAGACACATGCCGATCCATAATTATGTTTTTATTTAAAAATCCGCATTTTCTAAAGATCTACCTGATATTAGATTTGGGTAAAGACGAGTCTAGCATAATAGCAACTGAGTTCCTCCTGCAGATTATAAGCCAGCATGAAGATATGGTGAGAAATCTAGATAAGAAATACAAACTTCTCAAATCATACCAACAAAAGAATTTCAACGAAATTGTCAAAGCCTTCATCAAAATTAATAAAAGAAAGAATGTTAACAGTGAGCATACTATTAAAGTATTAGACATTTTTGGTCTATCTAAAGAAGACGACACGAAAGTACTGACCCAGATATTTGCTACTGAAACTAGTGCATGTATCAAAGATGATAAAGAACCAAGTCTGGTTTTGGAATTACTAAAAGTTTTAATAGAAAAATATGCCAAGTCAATCAGTTTGGAGCCGCAACCAGGAGTTTTAAAGAAAACAATGAAATTGTATACAGACTTGCTGATATACACAGAAGTTACTCCGAATCTATCGAACTTAGAAAATGCTCTCGTAAAATACTTTGAAAATAAACCTCATCATATTGGATCAATTACAGAAGAGCACTTCAAAAAGTTTTTCAGCGCCAACACAATCCGAAAATCAACTGCACAACTAGCTGCTGTTTTACTCAAATTGAACCACAAATTTTGTAATATATTCAAGGAGCAGATATCAAGACCTGAAATTCTGAGCCAAAGAGAACTGACGCTGCCATTAGGTAATGCCGTTTTGGAGCATAAACAGTTTCTCGTTGAGAACAAGGACTTTTTGATGTCGATCTACGGTGAATATAAGAATAACATTTTAAAATTATTAGAGAAACCGCATAAAGCTGGACAGGTGTACACTGCTTGTTGGAATTTCGTGAGAAAGCTCATAATAGAATGTATGGAGATAGAAGAATGCGAAAAGTTCTATACGAAAAATCACAAATTTGAGACGGTTGAAATCTGCCACGTACATTTGATGAATGTAATGTTTTTGAAAGTCTGTGTGATGGGCAAATCTGTGAAGAAAGACTATCTTATTAATTACTATATGAACACGCTGAATTTGATTACAAATGCTTTAAAGGAAGGTAAAGAAGTAGATACTATAATGAATATAGTTGCTAATGTGTATGCAGTGACTCAATCAAGTAAACATGTTAAAGCGTTTGATATTGAATCAAAAGAAGAATTTAAGAAACTCTCTGATAGTGGTGTCTGGCAATCTTTCTGCAAGTCTGTGTTGAAGGATTCTCTACGAATCAAAACCGCTAGTCAAGGCAACACTTGTGGCCCGCAGCTACTGCAACTACTTACCACTTTAGTCAAACTAGTATACCCTGAAGACAATGAAGGTACTCAGACGCTGTTTGACATGGTTACATCGCATTCAGAATTCCTAAACGTCATGTTAAGCCATCATAGCTCCGAGATCAAATCCAGACTAGTCGAGTTCATCTATGTTCTGGTAACAAAGAACAAATCTTTGATGAAATCGCAGCAAATCCCTGTATATTTGAGTGCGTATCATGCGACAAGAAGTCCCTGTGATAGGATGATTTTAACAATACTGCACTACTACGAAAGCAATGGATTACCTGTCAACGATTATAAACCTTACGTCTTTGGAGATTCAGCAGCCAATCATTATGCTGTCAGAAAGAACAGAGCAGCGTCTTTATGGGCTCATCCTTCTGCCAATCAAGTCTTAAATCTGTTCGAAAAAGATGTTATAGAGAGAACTGTTAGAAACTTCCCTGTAACTCAAAGGTTAGATTATACCTACGAATTGCCATCGAATATTGACGAGACAAACAAAGTTGCTTTTGAGAAAATGTCTGAAGATGGTTTGTTCAAACTACATCCAATTAAGGATAACGAAAGAGCTATAGAAAATTTCAAGTTAAAAGTGAAATATGATAGTATTCTTACCGAATTGAAGACAAGAGATTTGCTAAACATATCGAATAACGACGACGATGAGTCTGTGTATGATCCGGTGTTCCTATTCTCCTTGTTGGGGCACTTGCTGGCTCCAGGGTCGGTGGCGTCGTGCTTCAAGATCCTGCGCGTGGGCCTGCTGTCGGTGCCGGTGATGGCGCTGGCCTCGCATTGCCCGCTCATGAGGGCCGCCGCGTACCACGTGCTGCATCGCTTCTGGATGCTGCATCAAACTGACACGTGAGTAGATAGATATTGACATTAGTAATCTTCTTCTGCCTAGCGTTTTCCCGACCTAATGCTGGGGTCCGACTAATGCTTTCCTACTTTTCCTACTCCACTTGGTCCGGTCTTCAGCATCCGCTGGTGTAAGATCTTTCTCTTCCATATCCGCTTATAGATTAGCCATAATGTAAACTTATAAAAAAAATACTATTAATTAAATTATATAAAATTTAAAACCAAAAAATTTCAAGGCCTCACCTTACTCATCATAAACTTTTATTATTTTATCTCTTGTTGCAGGCGCCACAAGAATGACAAGCTCTTCTTGACAGACTTCATCAATACTCTGCGGCAGAGTCTCTCTACCGCCATCACTCAAAACGAAGCAGAATTCGTCGAGAACTTGAGGAACCCTCGTCTCCCCGCCGTGGACGCCCTCTACTTAGCCAAAGCGCTGATGGTGTCCACCGCACCCATGGATCCCTTGTACAAACCTGTCAACAACTTCTTCATAGCTAAAGAGCTTATGGATTTGACTGTTGTTCCTGATTTCCTGAGCCTCTTCCATGACAGTGACGTAGAAGCCGTCGAGAGGAGACTCTGGGTCTTGGATATCATCAAATATGGTACCAAAACTATGACGGACGTGAATGTTCTATTCAAGACCATGTGCTTGAAGATGATGATGGCCTTCAACAGCTCTGTTCTCAGTGATCGCAAAACACATGACAAGATCATCTCTGCTCTAAGTTCAATGGCGTCTATTCCGAGAGCTTGCGAAATTCTGATCGAAGGATATGGCCTGATATCTTGGCTGCATTCCTTCGTGAGAAACTTGTGGAAAGATGACAGAGCGAATGTTAAAAGCATGCTGCGTTTAGTGGAAAATGTGCTGAGGAGTATGACAGTCAATGCTTTCGCGAAAAATTTGAGCGCTGTCGGAAAGAACGGGAAACCCCTTGAATTTATGGAATTGAAAGTGAATAAGGACGTCGAACATGAAATGTTGTTGATTCTTTACAGTTTATTGCCGAATATAGACACAACAGAAGTTGAAGAGATGACATCATACATTCGAATTTACACGTTGTTGTCTAAAAGAGTTGTAAAACAGTTATCTAAGAAACAGGTGATGAATCTAGTGGACAAGATTGGCGAGATTTATAAGGAAAACGAAAGTGTTAAATTGTTAACAAAGGCAGTTGTGAAAAGTGATGCTACCATATTGAAAAGTAACAATTTACTTTCAGATGAGTGTTTGATAAAAGATTTAACTTTTGTTGTAAAAACTTACTTGGTTAACTAGGTAAGCTTTAAGATGTTTCGTACCTATACTTAAGAATATAAAATTTATATTTTATTAAAATCTTTTAGTAAAATTATTCCTATTTCATTAACTACAATTTTTTGCATTGGCTGTTTCTTATATTTATTATATACAGGGCGTCCCACGGCGATGCCACACGGAGGGAAAGTACCCTAAATATTAATGATAGGATATTTTGCTGAAAGAAGACATCGTTTAATTTTTAATAATAAGTAGAACTGCATTCACAGATTTTTTTAAAATCGCCATGTATCATCGCATTTAAAATCGCAATCTACATGTATTTTATAATAGCGTCTGAAAGGGCTACTCATAAGCATTATTTTTTCCTTAATAACCTAGCATATTAAATGAAACTAAAAACATAAAATTTTACATTTTATTTAAAATTTTCTTCAGAGAAATTTCCTCTGACTTGGCCAAGCTTCCAACAATTAACATTATCATTTCAAATATCTACCCACTTGAGATACGAGATTTCCGTGGTATAAGTACATGATAATAATAAAGCGATACATAAAGTGTAGTAGGTACTTCTTCATGAGCTCACAATTACCATGCAACTGGCTGATAGTAGTAAAAATAAATAATTCGAAAATGGAACACTTAAATTTTCAAGCGTCTGTTCTTTTGTTTATTGTGAGTTTCATTTTCGTTTATTAGCAATTTTTGTGTTAATTAACTTACCATGGCGTACCAAAATAATTTGGATTTAATAGAAGCATACTTTTTAAATCACAAAGACATTTCATTAGCTTTGCGGTGGTACCGCGAAAGATATCCCGATAGACACACACCATCTCGATTTGTGTTGAAAATTGGTGGATAATTAAAAAAAATTAGGACGTTTTGATCATCGCTTACAGCAACCACAGCAACAGATAATAAACGTCAGCGATGATGAACTCAACATTCTGATTTACTTTGAAGCGTAACCGAAGAGTTCAGTGAGGGAAGGTGAAGAAGAAATTGGAATTTCAAAGAGTAGAATAATACATCGCGTGCTGAAAAAATACAAGTTTAAAAGTTATGTTGAAGGGCGATTAGTGCAAAAATTACGGCCGGGAGATGTTGAAAGACGACTCAATTTCTGCCAACATATCGAGAGACTCATCCTTGAGGATGAAAATTTTTTGAACACCATTATTTGGTGAGACGAGTCAAACTTGAGTAACAACGGTATGTACAACCGGCGTAATAATCGCATTTGGTCCAGACAGAATCCCTTACGAATCCGCGAGACTAATGATCAAGTGCGTTTTTCTTTCAACTGTGGGATTGTAAGTAACCGGGTTCTCTTAATACATTTTTACGAAGGAACTCTGAACACGGAAAGATATCTAGAAATACTTGAGATTTTAAGAAATGAGATTAATAATCTTCCTGATGCAGATCGACGAAATCTCATATTCCAGCAAGATGGGGCTCCGGCAGCTAACAGTAGGAGAACAGCCGAGTTTCTTAATGAACATTTTCCTTCCTGGATCGGCACTTTTGGACAAATTAGATGGCCACCGAGATCCCCAGATCTAACCCCACTTGATTTTTTTTATGGGGTTGGCCAAAGTGTGGAACTCCCTGCCTGCGGATCTATTTCCGGAACGTTATAACCTGGGCCTTTTCAAGGCGAGAGTGAACAGGCATTTTCTAGGCAATCATGCTCCATCATAGTCTACATCATCACTTACCATCACGTGAGATGGCGGACAAATGATTGCCTATCATATATTAAAAAAAAAATGTAAAAGATTTAGTTTACAGGAACCGGTACAACAGTGTGCAGGAGTTACAAAATGAACTTAGACGTATTATTTTAAACATCCACCATGCAAAAATAAGTAAATCGACAGGGAGAGAAATTATTAAAAGAGTGAGAATTTGTATACAACAGAACGGATCACATTTTGAGCATTTGATTTTTTTTAAAAATAAAATGTAAAATTTTATGTTTTTAGTTTAATTTAATATGCTAGGTTATTAAGGAAAAAATAACGCTTATGAGTAGCCTTTTCAGACGCTATTATAAAATACATGTAATTTTACTGTCACATTTGGCGGGTTCGATTCCCGGTTGAGGTAGGCGATTTAAAAAAAATCTGTGAATGCAGTTCTACTTATTATTAAAAATCACGTGAGATGGCGGACAAATGATTGCCTATCATATATATCATTATCATAAAAAAATCTGTGAGTGCAGTTCTACTTATTATTAAAAATTAAACGATGTCTTCTTTCAGTAAAATATCCTATCATTAATATTTAAGGTACTTTCCCTCCGTGTGGCATCGCCGTGGGACGCCCTGTTATATATATATATATATTTTTATGCCAAGGATCAAGAAGTAATTATGATCATAAACAGTTTGCCATTTTCTTTTACATATCGTATGTCAGGCAAAATAACTAATGCAGTATGTAGATGACTTTTTGATTCTCGAGAATAAGAGATAACGTTATTGTCCATACTTTGTAGCAGGACTATTTCCCACATTGTAGTAACTTAATGGATGCGTACTTATAAAGCACTTAGCAACTTATTTCCCTAATTGACACGTTAACTGCTTATTGAATCATAAACGCCATCTACGGTCAATACCTTCATTGCCGTGGCAAGCGGTAACTCAGCCGATTACTTAACATTGCTAATCGAGCTGATCCGAGCTAAAACGCGGGCTCCATAGTGCTTACCGTGATTGCTGCTTACTAAGTGGTCATTATACGTTTAGCGCTCTTACTTTGCTACTGTTAAGCTGTCTGTCTGTGTAGACAAACTGCACCATAAGAGTGGTGTAAGGGACAGTATACCAATAAACGGACAGTGTTGACCATCCAACGAAACCGAACAACTTGTAGAAAATAATACTTAAAATATTTTTTTCTATCGTGAAAGAATTGCTTCGTTGTTCAGTTTTGGTGGCTGAGCTACCCCTTCTAGTTTTCTGTACACGATGAGCAATTAAAACTAAGAATGTTACGATTCTTATCCATGCTGGACTGGGAGCGAAAGAAAAACATAGAATGTGCTAGCTGCATTTCCTCCCGGGAATGTTGTATAAACCAGCTAAGGGATCGGAGGGTTTCAGTATATTGCAATTTAGGCGATGGGCTGACAACCTGTCACTACAGCAATATACCTACAAATCTATCTATCCTAAATAACCCTCAAAACTTTGTCAGACGTGACGGAACGACCTTTGTTTAAGTCGTTTATGCTCTGCCTACCCCATTAGGGATAAAGGCGTGACTATATGTATGTATGTTACCAGTAGGTAAGTAGGTACTACAGTAAAAGATTTCGACTACAACGTCTGATGGAGAGGTCCAACCGCTGGCGGCTCTCTGTTCCGCGTGGTCAACATTCTGTCTCTGTTCCCGCCAATAATAATAAAAAATAACCTCTGACTGTATGAGGCTGCGTTCTGGGCAAATTCCAGGAAACAAATTTTATCACATGATGGGTGTGAAACAGTCTCCCCTTTGTTTGACATGGAACAAGACTGATGATCTAAATCATATAATGCTGGAGTGTTCCCGGAATGCAGATCTAGATTTATGGGTTCAGAAAATGGTAATAAAGGTCAGCTAAATTGTTTGTTGGCAGACCCGCTATCCAGCAGAGCGGTTGCGTTGTACTGTTTTCTAACTCTATCTGGTTAAATACATGTTTTTTTAATTATATGAAAGATACCATGAGGCTGGCATAGTCACCAGATGACTGAAGCCTCGTTAAAAATTATGAGAAAAAAAAAAACCTCTGACTGTTGGATCGAGTTAGCAGTTGCTATGCAGTTCACTTGCAGCCCAGTTGTACAGACCCAAGGTAATAGTAGGCACTTTACCACTTAGTTACTTGTTGGGTTGGTAACTAGACGCTTTCATTAGGTTAAACATTTAGTGTTGCGGGTTAGCTTAAAGTAAACTTAGCTTTTAGTTTTATATGCAACTAGCTTTTACCCGCGACTTCGTCTGCGAAGTTTTTTTTCTCCTTCGTCCACCCGTGATTATCTGCAGTGCCTTGTGGGTCTGGTCGGAAAATGTGACGATGGTGGCGGTAAAGGTAGGGTCAAACCCCTTCTACCGTCATCGTTCCTCACGTACCTACGACACGTCCCTATCCTACCCGCCACATGCGTCCCTAAACAGGCATCATGTATGTTCAGTCCTATCCATTCCTCCCGTCCATCCTGAAACTTATGTCGCTACAGTGATTGACGCACGTGTATAAAAGTGTGCCAACATTTAACAACATAGCGTGATGCACTTCATACCACTCTTAATTCTGACTGCCCCCTAAGTTCGGTGGCTTGATTATTTATATCTTGGATCACTCAGTTGATTAAAAAAACGTGCCATCAAAATCGGTTCAAAAACAAACTAAATTCAGTTCCCTGCCTACCTACTCTATAAGCCTGCCGTGATTATTTGTATCCCTAGCTTTTGTCTGTGTAACATTTCGTTCAATAAAATAGTTCCATCAAAAACAATTAAAAATCACTAACTAAATTCAGTTCTCTGCCTACTACCTACCCCCCTAAGTACGGTGGCGTGATTATATATAGCCTAAGTCTGTCTCCATGTTACCATCTATAATAATTCCAAATTTCATCAAAATCCGTCTGCCGTTTAGACGTGAAAGAGCAACAAACAAACAGACAGACAGGCAGACAGAAAGACAGACAGACAGAGTTACTTTCGCATTTATAATATTAGTATGGATTGTCAAAACGGAAATAGGAGATTTCATACTCATAATGTTTATTGCAGTTACAGATACAAAGTTTAATTACTTGTTTTTTCATGTGATTGGTATTATAAAGACCAGTTTTCCCCCACATAGGCTGTTAATCATCGGAATTAGGTTTTTTTTTTTTTTGTAAATATTTTACCTACTAAGGTAACAACATTTAGAAATTACGATCTAGCCTAATCTAAAGCTAATGAGTAATTTTACTATGACTTAATTTGCTAGGTAGACTAAACTAAGAATGTGTCCATTAACACGTTTCTTATTGTCTCTATTAGGGGGAAGACACATTGTTCTTGTGTTCTTTATGTATAGCACTCAATACACTATATTACATTATCACTTTACAAAACTAACTCAAAAGGTTTTATCCTCTTCAGTCTTCTCACTATGTCCGTGTTATCGAGGAGCTGGATGACCTCGACGTTCACATGATGAAGAAGTCTGCGTTCGTGAGCTTCAGCGTTCTTCTTAATTACCAGGCCACTCAGAAAGTATTGCGATAAATAGTTTTTATATATGGCAGACTGGCCGGTTAGAATCTTTTTTGAAAATATGATTACTTGTAAGTAAAAATATGTGTGTTCCATTTTCAAAATTTCCCTCCACATTTTTTGCGAGCCAATTCAAAGTATCGTGTCTTACTGAAAAATGGATCTGCGCCGGGAACATTTTAGAGCTATGATTTTTTACGATTTCAAGTGTCGCCTGAAACCGGATGAATCGTTCGATAGACTTCAAATGGCATTTATGGATGAAAGCCCCTCCAAGGCAACCGTGTATCGTTGGTATAACGAATTTAGGCGCGGTCGACCAACCTTGGGGGATGAAGAAAGAAGCGGTCGCCCTTTGACGGCTATTACGGAAGAAAACGTGCTAGCAGTGAAAAATTTAATCCAAGATAATAGGCGAATTACATATCAAGAGATTCAGCACATATTAAAGATTGGATCGGGAAGCGTTCACGAGATTCTACACGGGCATCTTCGCGTGAGGAGGATAGTATCGCGCTGGGTGCCGCACTACCTCACCGACGCTCAGAAGCAGGCCCGGGTGGAATGGTGCCGTGATATGCTGAACAAATTTGAAGCAGGCTCGTCTCGGCGTGTTTACGACATCGTAACAGGTGATGAGTCCTGGATTTATCAATACGATCCAGAAACCAAGCGCCAGTCGACAGTTTGGGTGTTTCAAAATGAACCAACGCCTACCAAAGTGAAGCGATCTCGAAACGGGGGGAAGATTTTGATCGCCAGCTTTTTTAATTTGACTGGCCACTTGGCCTCAATTCCCTTACGAGATCAAAGAAGCATTAACGCCGAATGGTATACTAACAAATGTTTACCAGAAGTTTTTTCTGTTGTGAGCAACAAGCGACCAAACACAGGGCTCCGCGGACTACTGCTCCACCACGACAATGCGCCTGCACACACCGCGCTTAAAACGAGGGACTTCCTGGACAGCACACCAGTCAAACTCCTGGGTCACCCTCCTTACAGCCCTGATCTAGCACCGTGTGACTTCTTTTTATTTCCAAAAATAAAAAATCAGCTCAAGGGGATACAATTTTCGTCGCCGGAAGATGCGCTGGCTGCGTTCGAGCAGGATGTAAACGAGGTGACTACGGCGGACTGGAAAAAGTGTTTTGAAAACTGGTTCAGACGCATGAATCTTTGTATAGAGGCTGGTGGAGAGTACTTTGAAAAGATTTAATAAAATTATATGTACCTGTAGAACAATTTTTTTTAGTGTCGCAAAACTTTCTGAGTGTCCCACGTATGTCAGTGACGAGGTCTACTTTAAGGTCCCAATGTAGGTCGTCATTTCTTATGTACCAGAGAGCGTTTACAATTCCTCTAAGTACTTTGTTTTGGAATCGTTGTATTATTTTAACGTTACATTGTTTGGTGCAGCCCCAAAGCTGACTACCATAAGTCCACACAGGCATTAGGACTTGTTTGTATAAGAGTATTTTGTGATGTACTGATAATTAAGAGTGCTTTCCAATTAGACAGTACATAGACTTGTAGCGGAGCTCTAATTCTTCGCGTTTCTTTTTGACATGAGCCTTCCAGCGAAGCTTTGCGTCTTATGTCATACCCAGCTATTTGGCTGTATTCTCGTATGGTATACTTTGTCCATTTATGTAAACAGGGTGGTAATTGTCCTTTTATTTGTGAAATCTACATGAGTAGATTTGGATTCGTTGAGTTTTACTCGCCATTTTTTTGTCCAGTCAAAGATAGTATTGACGGCTGTCTGCACCTTTTCTACTGCTTCTTCATGAGTGACACCCGTAGCCATTATAGCTGTGTCGTCAGCAAATGTAGCAATAGTATTGTTTTCTAACTCGGGAATATCGCAAGTATACAATAAGTACAGTATGGGACCCAAAACGCTTCCTTGCGGTACTCCAGCTTTTATTGTCTTAAGTTCTGAATATGCATCTTCTTGTCTAACTCTAAACATACGCTGCGACAAGTAAGACTCTAAGATATCAGCAAACGATTTTGGGAGCATATTTCTGAGTTTGTGTATAAGCCCTTCGTGCCACACTTTATCAAATGCTTGAGCCACATGTAAAAAGATTGTAGTTTTTCAAATAATTTTGACATGATCGTCAACAGAGAAATTGGCCTGTATGAAGTTGCCTCATTTGGTGGTTTACCAGGTTTTGGTATCATTATAACTTCAGCTATTTACCATACATCAGGCACATACTTGAGCCTGAACGTAGCATTTATAAGAGTGGTTAGTTTAACGAGAGCCTTATGTGGCAGGATTTCTACAGTAATAAGGTCATAGCCAGGAGATTTCTTTCGGCTAAGGCGTTTGATTTCAATGAACACTTCTCTTGGTATTACTAGCTTTATTTCTAGTTCATCATTTGAAGCATTATCTGCCAAGGCGAATTAACTCTCGGATCCCTTAGCTGGTTTTTACAGCATGCCTTCAGATGATTCCACCTGCAATGTCCTAACTAAACTGGGGAAAATCTCACAAAGTAACAAATACAAATTTTGTTTTGAGAATCGAACCCAGGACCTCCGGATCGTGATCGTGGCTCAGACTGGACCACGGAGGCAGGTTTGCAGTACAGTCTAATAAATAACCCTACAAAACCATGTAACACATCAAGTCCTGATCCGGCGATCCAGATCTAGACAGATCGAAGCCGGCTTCTTGCACTAAAGCAAGTGAACAAGTGAACTGCTCAGTCCAGAATCTGGTCCCGCGCCGTCGCGTTCCAGATGTAATTTCCATGACTTGCTTCGTGCACCAGGTATGTATTTAGGTTGAGTTTAATGTAGATAAGATAAGATAAGAATATACTTTATTGCACAGAAAAGACACAAGAAAAAATTAAATTGAACGAAACAAATAGTAGTACAAATAGGCGGCCTTATTGCTAAGCAGCAATATCTTCCAGGCAGACCTTAGGGGAAAATAAAAGTTGAACTAGTGGGCTGGTATACATTTTAGGTGTATTTATATAATTAATAAGAATAAATAGTCATACATTTAAATTACTGACACCTACATAGAAATACATAAATATTATATATTATAATACATATATAAATATACACACATACACACACACATAATCACGCCTTTATCCCTAATGGGGTAGGCAGAGCGTAAACGACCCAAACAAAGGTCGTTCCGCCACGTCTGACAAAGTTTTAAGGGTTATTTAAGATAGATTTGTAAGTATATTGCTGTAGTGACAGGTTGTCAGCCCATCGCCTAAATTACAATATACTGAAACCCTCGGATCCCTTAGCTGGTTTTTACAGCATGCCCGGGAGGATATGCAGCTGGCACATTCTATGTTTTTCTCTCGCTCCCAGGCCAGCATGGAAGAAATATATATAAATATATATAATATTAAAAAAGAAAAAATATATATATATATATATATATATAATATATAAATATATATAATATTAATGAAAGAAAATGTTACAAACAATTAGGTAGAACGTAATAGTTACAAAGCCCGATGGTGTAGTGGACAGGGCCGCTGCCTCCCTTGCTTGCAATAGGTCGTGGTTCGAATCTCACCACGTACCAATGTGTTTTTCGGTTTTTGTTGGTCACTAACCTAGCAACAGCCTAATCTAGGATTGGGTCTGGTTTCCCTTCTGAAATATTTCTTCCATGCTGGACTGGGAGCGAAAGAAAGACATAGAATGTGCCAGCTGCATTTCCTCCCGGGCATGCTGTAAAAACCAGCTAAGGGATCCGAGGGATTCAGTATATTGTAGTTTAGGCGATGGGCTGACAACCTGTCACTACAGCAATATACCTACAGATCTATCTTGGATGACCCCCTAAACTTTGTCAGACGTGGCGGAACGACCTTTGTTTAGGTCGTTTACGCTCTGCCTACCCCATTAGGGATAAAGGCGTGATTATATGTATGTATGTATGTAATATTTTTTTTCGTTTATAGTGACTGGAAATCCAGCGACATGGAGAGCCCGATGGTGTAGTGGATAGAGTCGCTGCCTCCTGAGCATGGGAGGTCGTGGTTCGAATCCCACAGCGTACCAATGAGTTTTTCAATTTTCGAATTTCATATGTACGTTTATTCGACGCTTTTCCGTGCTTCGGAAGGCACGTTAACCCTTTATCCTTTAATACCGTAGATATTAGTCGTTAAGTCATGTCAGAGGCCATTGCTAAGCATTGGCGGCATGAAAACTCTGACGTAATCTAGGGTTGCGGAGGTCAGATGGCAGTCGCTCTGTGTAAAAATCAGTACCCTCGTTCAATCCCCTAGAGTAAGTAGCCCACCCGGTGAGATACAGGATAAGGCTAGGGAAATAATGAGTGACTGGAAATCTAGCAATTTAAAACACCGAAAGTACAATCTGAAGTTGAAGTTGGGGACTAGTAATACTATGTAGTAGTATTATATATTCTGTGGTAATACTTAAATGATCTCTGGACAAAAAAAGCTTAGTCCATTAAACAGGTACTTATACAAAGGTCCCTTTAGACGTCCCTGGCGACAGTCGCAGGCGCATTCACGCGTCCATCTGGTCGTACTAGCGTGTCCAGCGCCGCTACGCGACATGGAAATCACTCTTGCTTGCCAGAGACTGCCACCAGACTGACAACAAACATGCTCTATCTAGGAGAGAGACCTAGTATATGTTAAGTTTAGTCAATGTTAAGACGTTTCTTAGCGAGTGGATTCTCGAGTCAAACGACCTGATAAACCCTGGTGTCAGAGTTTTCAAACTGCCTAGTAGCATAGCTATTTGGCCTCTGACGTGGTTTGAGTAACGACAACTATCACAGACAGCGACCGGGACCGACGGCTTAATGTGCCCTGAGCACGGAATCCTTTCTATTTTCGTACAATCAGGTGATTCAGCCTGGGAAAACTGGGAAAAAATCGCAAAGTGATAAATTGACAAATATCAACTTTGTGTTCCCCCCTGGGAATCGAACCCAGGACCTCCGGAACGTAAGCCCATGGCTCTGACCACTAGACCACGGAGGCAGTTAATGTTAAGTAGGTACATGTTACTTAACAAAACCTAGGTCAAAACTTAAATTTGCTCTTCCATGCTGGCCTGGGAGCGAGAGCAAAACATAGAAAGAGAGCTGCATTTAAGCTGTAAAAACCAGCTAAGGGATCCGAGGGTTTCAGTGTATAGTAATTTAGGCGCTGGGCTGACAACCTGTCACTACATATAATCACGCTTTTATCCCTAATGGGCTAGGCAGAGTGTAAACGACCTAAAAAAGGTCATTCCACTACGTCTGACAAAGTGTTGAGGGTTTATTAATATAGATTTGTAAGTATAGTGCTGTAATGACAGCTTGTCAGCCTATCACCTAAATTGCTATATACAGAAACCCTCGGATTCCTTAGCTGATTTTTACAGCATGCCCAGGAGGAAATGCAGCTGGCACATTCTACGTGTTTCTTTTGATTCCAGTCCAGCATAAAAAATAAATAAATAAAATAAAAATCGTTTATTTCCTTTAACAATATTTTTTTACATTTGGATTACAATTGGTATTCTCTAGTAAGCAAAAAACTGCCTGTATCAGAGAATACCACTCTTCTTCCACACCTATCGAGGATATTTTCTGATAATAGGTATCTACATTATTGCAGTTTTAGACGTAGAAATAAAATGTTAAAAGAGTTAGTTAATAATTAATAGTTAATAATTAGACAAAGTGTGTGTGTGTATATGTGTAAGTGTGTGTGTGTGTATAAGTGTGTGTGATTGTGCACGAAATTATCTTACTATCTCTACCTATATAATTCGTTTTAATAATTCCTCCGTTTCATTGTAATTTAGAGTTTTTATCCACTGTTGTATTTTCTTCTTGCAGGTATAATAATTTAGATTATAGATGTCAAGTTTTTTGTTGATGTTATTATATAAATATGCTGACTGTGTTGTAAACTGTCATGCAAGTATGGAAGTAGTCCATTTTACATTAGCCGAAAAGTCGTTAAATGAAAATTGGTGTATTAAAACATCAGTTCCACGCGTTGATGTCTTTTGTATTGAGGTTGTGTGATTGATTAGTACCACCTACCACCCCCACTGCTACCCCTTCTTGTTCAGCATGCCTCAAAAAAACTACATACATACATATAATCACGCTATTATCCCTAATGGGGTAGGCAGAGCGTAAACGACCTAAACAAAGGTCGTTCCGCTACGACTGACAATGTAGTGAGGATTATTTAAGATAGATTTGTAGGTTTATTACTATAGTGACAGGTTTTCAGCCCATCGCTCCCTTAGCTGTTTTTTACAGCATGCCTGTGAGGAAATGCAGCTAGCACATTCTATGTTTTTCTCTCGCTCCCAGGCCAGCGTGGAAGCAAATCATAATAAAAAAACTGACCGTGTTTTTTAAGAGTAGAAGGCTATTTATCAGCATCAGCTCAACGGAACTTTAAAAGGTTCAGAATTTCGCAAGAAATTACCATGAAATTATTACCGTCCAATTTAATGATCAACTTGATTTGCGTAGTGACAAGCCTTAATTAGGTAACTGTACTTACATGTTCATATTTACCTGTATTTCCACATTTAAATTAGCTAGAAAACTAGGTTTCTAATTTACATATGCAGCTTACGGGTTCTAAACGGGGAATAAACTAGTTTCTACATGCTTAATTAAATTGAATTAAGAAATTAGTTTCAACCTTAAATTGATTATTTCCTACGCGTGAGATTAAAAAAAAATTGGTGTTGCAGTGCCTAAAACTACCAGTTAAGTCTAAAATTAACGAGTATTAAGCTATGGCAAAATTTTATCACAGTACTACGTATCTTCTTCTTCTTCTTATGTAGCTGTTATGTGTCCCACTGCTGGGCAAAGGCATCTCCGTATCAGAAAAAGTTAATAGGTACTCGTACTTAATAAAAAATAAAATAATTCTTTTAAAGGTCTTTCTTTCATCCACGTCTCACGGTCCTGTGCAATCTCCCACCAATCCTCGCGATAAGCATTAAGATCGTCACTCCATCTCTTACGGGGACGACCTCGTCAACGATTTCCATCATGAGGTGTTCACTCTGTGACAATTCTAGCCCACCGTTCCGTGTGCATCCGACTGACGTGTCCTGACCAGTCCCAGTCTTTTGTTTTTTTTTTTATAATTTTGTAACAGTTATTTCTATTTTGTATTAAAGTCTAAATTGATGTTTCTAGCTGTTTTTCAAAGAACCTTATTTTATTTATTTCATGAAAATTATCCAAAAGGAATACATTACATACCTACTCCAGACTCAAGTAAATAACTATCTTATCATCACACATCTAAGTCGTAATTGGCGAGAACATATCCTGCAGTTAGAGAAATTACCTAGCCACGTTAATTTCTACATCACTAGTTAAGGTGCTAGGGTTGATGAAATGGTGTTTCTCTTCTTCACCAATACTATTTTTAACAGTGATTTACATACATACATACATATAATCACGCCTTTATCCCTAATGGGGTAGGCAGAGCGTAAACTACCTAAACAAAGGTCGTTCTGCCACGTCTGACATAGTTTTGAGGGTTATTTAAGATAGATTTGTAAGTATATTGCTGTAGTGACAGGTTATCAACCTATCGCCTGAATAGCAATATACTGAAACCTTCGGATCCCTTAGCTGGTTTTTACAGCATGCCCGGGAGGAATTGCAGCTGGCACATTCCAAGAGAAAGGCAGTGATTGAAGTTGTATATTTTACTTTAATTCTTTACGTAGCGGCCCTTGGGCGTAGAATTTTTACTAAATAAGTATTTTGCCTTTGCCTAGCAGTGAGATAATTTATAGGCTAGATAAGTGTTTTATTAAAAAAAATAACTTAAAGTGAAGCTGCCTTGTAAGTTTTTGTTCCATAACTACTAAATACTAAATCAAGATTATTAATGCAAACATTTTTAAATTGACAGAATAAAGTATCCCTTGGAGTAATTTAATTAAACTTTACGTATAACATGATTTATTTACAAATTTTAACTTAGCGCCTATAATTCTTGTGACCAAGAAAAGGATACAGTGCGCATTCTGCCATTGTTGGAAATAGACAACTTTGCTGTCATTGCTTGGAAATACACAACTTTGCTGTCATCTCGTCGCCTTAAGAGTTAACTACTTACTTACCCACTGCCACTCGAGCACTGATTAAAAAGTCACTAGTGCAAGGTTACCTTATAGGGCTGCGATACTTTCTCTACATTATAAAGACTAGATTAGGTCAGTGGTTTCCAAAATGAGCACATTTCTGAAGGCAGCGATGCAATTTTTGGTAGGTATAGTAAAAAACCGCAAGAACTCTTACTATGCCTACTTGTCTTGAGAAAAAGAGGTTTGTGGGCTTTTACATTTATATTTTGTTTATTTTACTTATGTTTAAAAGAATGAAGTTACATGAAATTTGCAAGGATTCGTTTGACTTGCGATTGCAAACGGATTCCGCCACCAAAAATCTTCTTTGAAAATATGCTGCGTCGTCAATATTGAAAGGAAAAATACACAAAAATAAACGATAAAATAATAGACATTTTAAAGATTTTAACATTAACTCCCGGAACACTCGAACAAAAGAAGAAAAAGGGCAGAATCAAAAAGTTTTTGAACCACTGGCCTATCCGGATCTAAAGGGCACTTGCCCACGGCACGTTTCTAAATCATAGTTTCAGTCGGTTAAGCCTAATGAGGAGCCGGTTTCATTCATCAATCGCAGTCTTCGCATTCTTACTTGAGCTGTTCACTTTGAAGGCTGAGCGGCAGATGAGGTTTCCATGATAAGTTACTATTTCTATAATTCTGGTATCAGGAAAAAAACATGCTTTAGTTTATAACGATGCGATATGCTCTTCAAGCAGTCATAACAAATAGTTCTTCAAACTTGTTACTAAACAAAACAAGCAATGTTCCACCAGCGCCGTCACAGCACCATGTTTCGCCATGGCTGTCACATGCCTCGCGAGGGTAAACCAGGCTTGAAAACGCTTGCACCGAAGTGTAACATCTACAGGTTTGATTTACCGAACACGCTTTTAGAGATGGCCCGTGACCTCTTTACTGATTAAATTCGTTTGGACAACGGAAAACCCGATGCACTGTTTTGGAGAGGTCTTTAGAAAGCAGAGTCGGAAGAAGCTACGAATAAGGGGAAGCTATTTAACTAGCCGTCGAATCTACTTATTATTGTTGTTATGAGTGTCCCGAGTCAATCGGCCCGATAACCAAAATGTAGATTAACACACTTCTCTGATTAATGACGGTTCCGCATCTGAAAAGTCGAATTGAAGACGAAACAGTGGTTAAAAAAGAACCGATGTGTTTCGTTCGACATCCATCAGAAAGGCAATAGTCTTGACAATCGAATTATCACGACAGAGACACAAGTGGGAAAGGGCGCCTTGTGGGGAGGACCACTCTACGTAGATCATGCCTTACGGCTGCTCCTAAAGAGTTGGATTGTGAGCTTAGTTTGTTTGGATCGGAACGGAATCCAACTCTTTAGGAGCAGCCGTACCGTATTTGTAGTCATCTCTGATGAGTGACAGCGAGTTTGAGTTTGCATAAGTAATGTCATTTCAGTACAAACTGGCCTGTCAAATCCGTACTTAATATTGCTCTCAAGTTTGAGATTGCTTCATGAATACGAGCTTAGGTAATGCTACGCTATACAGTATTTGATACTGCATATTTTCGCAAATTCATACGTCAGCTCAAATGGTTTTAACCAAGTCACACCGATGTGAGCTGCTATCACATCGGTGTGACAACCACCTAAGTCAGCTTCCAGTCCTACTAAGGACGTTAAAGATGCATATCAGCTGAACATTGCTCTATTTGTCAGCTCCAACCCTTATATGTTAGCCAGCAGATACACTGGAGATAGCCATTTGCAAATGTCAAGGGATATTAGACTTAGGACTTGAAGAATTAGGTCCACATTTGAAATGTTAGTTTAAGAATACTGTTGCAAGTTATTATGGACTTAAGGGTTTATGTAGAGGGTTCAAATTTAAAGGGCAAGGAAAGAATGGAAGCGAGAGATATCTTAAAAGACACAAGTTTTCTTAAGACCAGAAAACAAGCGTCAATTCGCTGTGATAGCCGTAAATGATTCGGGTATGAATAAATCTGCTTAAACACTTGTAATTGAGCTCAAAACCTGTCTTTGGTCATTATGAGAGAGTTAAATACGAGATAGATTTACTGAGATACATGATTTTTGCATTTTGTTCGTTGTAGAGCTGATTCTGAGACCTGATTTAGTCGTAAATGTAAAATCTATGAAGAAAAACTATAAACGTAGATATGTATCGAGTATCTTTGTGGATCGATCCAACTACAAAAATATAATGAAGAGATTTTATTTCCAGATAGTAAAAATAATAGAATGTGTCTTATCTTCGTAAACGCACGGATTTGGATTAATAACCTCTGTTCAAAATTTTGCAAAGCAGACAGTTAAAATAATGTGAGTGCAGATAAGATCCGATTAAAACATAAATAGGTAACTTTTTAGAAACTACCAGGAAACAATTTACGAGTTATCTAACTACAATAAAGTATAATTTATTGGCTTGTAAAAATTTTGTTATACTCGTACTTATGCAAATTAGAAAGAAAACTCGTTTGTAGTGTGGAATGCGTCCGCCGCGAATAATATATTAAAATTAACTTTATTACTGTCAACAATGATTTTCTAATTTGTTGTTTGTGTGTTTTTTCCGTGATCGCAGTTTTGGCATCTCGTTCTCGAATCTTTTCCGTCTCTATTTAGTTTTCCTTGGCCTGTAAATTGTAATCCTTTCATTGCTATTTGTAAATCATTCTTATAAAGCTCCTTGATTGTGCTTATTTACAAAGTAAATATTAGCTATATTTACTACTTTTCGTTCTTCTATAACTGCCTCCGTAGTATAGTGGTCAGAGCCATGGGCTTACGATCCGGAGGTCTTGGGTTCGATTCCCAGGAGACAACACAAAGTTGTTTTTTGTCAATTTAACACTTTGTGAGGTTTTCCTTATTTTGGTTAGGATATTGCAGGCTGAATCACCTGATTGTCCGATAAGTAAAAAGGATTCCGTACTTCGGAGGGCACGTTAAGCCGTTGGTCCCAGTCGCTGTCTTTGATAGTGGTCATTACTCAAACCATATCAGAGGCCTAATACTGTGCTACTAGGCGGTTTGAAAACTCTGAGAACAGGGTTCTTCGGGTCGTTGTTCGATTGGAGAATCCACACTCTAAGAAGAAGCTCACCTCCCGGGCATGCTGTAAAAACCAGCTAAGGGATCCGAGGGTTTCTGTATATTGCAATTTAGGCGATGTGCTGACAACCTGTCACTAGAGCAATGTTCCTAAAAATATATCTTTAATAACCCTCGAAATATTATCAGACGTGGCGGAACGACCTGTGTTTACGGTATGCTTACCCCATTAGGGATAGAGGCATGATCATATGAATGTATGTAATTTGTCTTCTCCCAATAAAACCCATGATAAATCATCACATGAAATTATCATAGCCAATGACAATATCTGGTTTATAACTCGTGGGCGAATCAACAACCAGCAGATGAAAGTTATCATCATCGTGATAAACTATGGGCTGATTTAGTGCTTTCGGAAAATCAACATTACTTTAGAGAGTGAGGCGAGATTTCGATTGCAGGGTTCCGTACAAAATAAATTAAAATTGATAAATATGTACAGTCCGCAAAGGTGATTATTGAGCACTTGAAATGCATGAAAATGTCTGTGGAAAGCAAATACAGCGCCACATCGTTAATATGTGAAATTGAGCTTTATGTACAGTATACAAAGCTCAATTTGACATGTTTGACATGTGCCGCGTTGTTAATTTGAATTATTTAAGAAACATAGGATTTTCTTGAAATTTTGTTTATTTGTTGCAATCAATCAATTATGCAAGTATGCGAAATTTCATTGAAATCCATTGATAATTTCTTGAAATAATTTTATCCGTTTCGAGCGGGCCGCCCGAAAGTATTGCGATAAATAGTTTTTATATATGGCAGACTGGCCGGTTAGAATCTTTTTTGAAAATATGATTACTTTTAAGTAAAAATATGTGTGTTCCATTTTCAAAATTTCCCTCCACATTTTTTGCGAGCCAATTCAAAGTATCGTGTCTTACTGAAAAATGGATCTGCGCCGGGAACATTTTAGAGCTATGATTTTTTACGATTTCAAGTGTCGCCTGAAACCGGATGAATCGTTCGATAGACTTCAAATGGCATTTATGGATGAAAGCCCCTTCAAGGCAACCGTGTATCGTTGGTATAACGAATTTAGGCGCGGTCGACCAACCTTGGGGGATGAAGAAAGAAGCGGTCGCCCTTTGACGGCTATTACGGAAGAAAACGTGCTAGCAGTGAAAAATTTAATCCAAGATAATAGGCGAATTACATATCAGGAGATTCAGCACATATTAAAGATTGGATCGGGAAGCTTTCACGAGATTCTACATGGGCATCTTCGCGTGAGGAGGATAGTATCGCGCTGGGTGCCGCACTACCTCATCGACGCTCAGAAGCAGGCCCGGGTGGAATGGTGCCGTGATATGCTGAACAAATTTGAAGCAGGCTCGTCTCGGCGTGTTTACGACATCGTAACAGGTGATGAATCCTGGATTCATCAATACGATCCAGAAACCAAGTGCCAGTCGACAGTTTGGGTGTTTCAAAATGAACCAACGCCTACCAAACTGAAGCGATCTCGAAGCGGGGGGAAGATTTTGATCGCCAGCTTTTTTAATTTGACTGGCCACTTGGCCTCAATTCCCTTACGAGATCAAAGAAGCATTAACGCCGAATGGTATACTACCAAATGTTTTCCAGAAGTTTTTTCTGTTGTGAGCAACAAGCGACCAAACACAGGGCTCCGCGGACTTCTGCTCCACCACGACAATGCGCCTGCACACACCGCGCTCAAAACGAGGGACTTCCTGGACAGCATACCAGTCAAACTCCTGGGTCACCCTCCCTACAGCCCTGATCTAGCACCGTGTGACTTCTTTTTATTTCCAAAAATAAAAAAACAGCTCAAGGGGATACAATTTTCGTCGCCGGAAGATGCGCTGGCTGCGTTCGAGCAGGCTGTAAACGAGGTGTCTACGGCGGACTGGAAAAAGTGTTTTGAAAACTGGTTCAGACGCATGAATCTTTGTATAGAGGCTGGTGGAGAGTACTTTGAAAAGATTTAATAAAAATATTTGTACCTGTAGAACAATTTTTTTTAGTGTCGCAAAACTTTCTGAGTGTCCCACGTATATCCTTTGCTGACTGTACATTTATAAAACTTGAAACCAGAATTATATAACTGTCTATTCTATAGAGATAGTTATAGCCCATCGCTAGACTGATATAGATTTTATCATTATAACTCCTCAGTTCATCTTGGAAAAGAACCTATTCCATATTAGCCAGCTACTAGAATGAAGACGATGACTTTTAATTAAAATAATGAATTGCTAATTGAATATGTCTCGCATGTCTTTCATTTGACGGGTTGGACAGATTAAGTGAATATAAAGGACAGATTCGTAATTATTCTGACAGAATACACCGCTTAATGTGGGGTTTCATCTTGTGATGCAAAAATAGTTGAGTCCTGGCGTCCATTTGCCTTGTCAACTATTATAATCTCAATCTAGAGTTGCACAAGTTGTATTTTTGAAATTATTTGAATACCTGATTTGATTTAGCTTTAGTTATGTTTTAATATTTTTAAACTAAAGCGTTTGAGAATGACTATGAGCTTAATTTTCAAAGATATAGCATTCCTTAGTAACAGGTGGCCATGCATTACAGAAAACATAAGATAAGATTCATATCACTATATAGTATAAAACAAAGTCGCTTTCTCTGTCCCTATATCCCTATGTATGCATAAATCTTTAAAACTAACCGCATTTTGATGTTGTTTCTTTTAATGGTGTGATTCAAGGGAAAGGTTTATATGTATAATACATGCATAATATAATAAGAAACACTGATAATTTCCATGCGAAGCCGGGGCCTGTCGCTAGTTATAAGATAAAAGTAACTCTCGCGCAGCTGCTTGCTTTCTTCTGTCTAAATATTTCAACCTCCTTGAAACTTTTGAAACCCTTTCTCTACGGAACCCTAGCCACACTAATAACAGCCTACAAAACCCATCGGCGTTTCGATTACGGCGGACGACCACAGCAGTTTATCTCCATAAATTACATATTAGGGGATTCGTCGTCACGTCCAACATCGCAGCAGAAATTGCTGGGCTCGTCCTGATAAATTCTTTACGCCTCGGTGTACGTGCTATTTGCATAAACAATTACCACGCAGGATGCAAGGAGATACATACATACATATAATCACGCCTTTATCCCTATTGGGGTAGGCAGAGCGTTAACGATCTAAACAAAGGTACCGCCACGTCTGACAAAGTTTTGACGGTTATTTAAGATAGATTTGTACGTATATTACTGTAGTGACAGGTTGTCAGCCCATCGCCTAAATTACAATATACTGAAACCCTCAGATCCCTTAGCTGGTTTTTACAGCATGCTCGGGAGGAAATGCAGCTGACACATTCTATGCAATAAGAATTGGTGTAACTTGGTCTGTGATAGCCGTTTATTCTGCACTACGTAGGTAGCTACTTTTCTCTGTAGTCTAAGGCCCGTATTTATAAACAGCACTTGAGAGTAACAGCGAGTTTGAGTTCGTATTAGAAATGTAATTTGTTTCAGTACAGTAATCCATACTTAATATCGCTCTTAATCTTGAGATCGCTTTATAAATACGAGCCGTGCTGATATCCTGTGGGAGTTCAAGTTATGAAGCAATGGAAGCAGAAGATGTGCAAAATTAGCTTGATCAGTATTATGTACTGTGCAGAGAGGGATATTCGTATCAATTGAAAATTAAGAATTGATGATCTTCATGCCTAAGGGACTGGCAAAGGGATATAGGCAAGATCTAATACCATGGGTAATACGTTTGTAAATTGTATAATAAATAAATAATAATAAAAAAGAGCCAACCACAACTATAGCCAAGTTACAAACAGTTTGTATAAGTAAATAATCACGATTTTATCCCTAATCAGGCAGAGCGTAAACGACCTAAACAAAGGTCGTTCCGCCACGTCTAACAAAGTTTTGAGGGTTATTTAAGATAGATTTGCAGGTATATTGCTGTAGTGACAGATTGTCAGCCTATTGCCTAAATTGCAATATACAGAAACCCTCGGATCCCTTAGCTGGTTTTTACAGCATGCCCGGGAGGAAATGCAGCTGGCGCATTCTATGTTTTTCTCTCGCTCCCAGTCCAGCATGGAAGTAAAGTTATTTAATCAACTACAAAATAAAATTTGCGTATGACAATTTTCTTACAACTAAACAATAAACAACAAAAAAAATCTGACAAAGTATCTGTCACTTTCAAAATAATAAAATTGAAAAAGGACAGGCGATTTATACTCTATAGTTTTACACTTAATCCGCTAGATTTTGACGCGCTTTTGCACGTTTCTCCAGTATTTCGGTCAATTTTATCCGCCATTTCATATGACGGCGAATAAAAATGACATATAATGCATGAAACCACCAACTATAAATCCAAAACCGGAGAGAATAGATCTCCTGTCCTTTTCCAATGTTTTTAGTCTGAAAGTGACAAATAGATTTTAATTTTAGTTTTAGCCGGCAAATCTATATTCGCGCCCGGTATGCATGCAATATGTGTGTGAGTGTGTGTGTCGTGTATCGGCCATATTGAGAGCTATTGTCATAAAACGTCTGTTAGTAAGGATTCCGGTATCGTTATCCGTTATGATATAAATCTGCTTGTCATGATCATGATCACAATCCTGCGCACCGCACAGTATAACATTTAGTACAGTGGGTATATAAAGGTGTGACGGATAAGAGGGAGCGGGAGCGGTTTTAAAGAAATCATCATCATCACCCTAGCCTTATCCCGTATCTTACGGGGCCGGCTACCTAATCTAGGGGATTGAACGAGAGTACTGGTTTTTACATAGAGCGACTGCCATCTGACCCAGAAGGGAAACCAGACCCAAGCTAGATTAGGTCAGAGTTTTCAAGCCGCCAATGGCCTCTGAAATGGCTTAACGACTAATATCTACGGTATTAAACGACATTAACCGGGACCAACGGCTTAACGTGCCTTCCGAAGCACGGAAAAAGCGCCGAATAAACGTACATATGAAATTCGAAAACCGAAAAACACAGTGGTACGTGGTGGGATTCGAACCACGACCTTCCGCTCAGGAGGCAGCGGCCCTATCCACTACACCATCGGGCTCTCTTTTAAAGAAATAAACCTCGAAAAAATTATCAGTTTACTCGTAACTTTTGGTGTGTAACCTAACCAACTCCTCCGAGATATCAATGTCACCATGAATGTGGTTCTCGTGAAAATTCACTAAATACAAATATTATTAATTTTAATGTATTGAAAAACCACGAAACAAGACTTCAAAACAAACTCGAAAACGAATATGAGATTCAAGTGTATCAGTCCACTACTCGGCAAGTGAGAACAATACTTTATGCTAAAGTATGTAGTACTATTATATATTCTGTGTTTTATAACCTACAAATAAATACATACATACATATAATCACGCCTTTATCCCTAACGGGGTAGGCAGAGCGTAAACGGCGTAAACAAAGGTCGTTCCGTCACGTCTGACAAAGTTTTGAGGGTTATTTAAGATAGATTTGTAGGAATATTGCTGTAGTGACAGGTTGTCAGCCCATCGCCTAAATTACAATACACTGAAACACTCAGATCCCTTTGCTGGTTATTACAGCATGCCCAGGAGGAAATGCAGCTGGCACATTCTATGTTTTTCTCTCGCTCCCAGGCCAGCATGGAAGAAAAAACCCGGAAACATTACCCACATTGCAGGCTCTCGTAACTTACACCACCTCCTAACTGTATCACCTTTATAGCGTTGTCATTTGAATAGCTCTCCGCCGCTATTTTCCATACAAAATGCCATACTCTACCGGCCATACATTACCATACACGTGTATGGTGTTCCATACAAGCCGGCTATTCACGTCGATATATCTGATATCTTCTATCAATCATCTTAATGTGCCTCTTTATGTCGGTTTGAAGCGTTATAATTTATGCTAGAAGTGTATAATGTTTTATACTAGCGACCCGCCCCGGCTTCGCACGGAAATCATCAGTGTTTCTCTACTATATTATGCATGTATTATACATATAAACCTTCCTCTTTATTATCTATTATAAAACATGTCAATTACAAAATGGCACAATAAATTAAAATCACAATGTCAAACTTAAAAACTAAAACCTACTCAGTCAATTCCAAAGTTATTTAATTCCAAATTAATTGTCATAATTAAATCTAAGTAATATACAAATATTAAAATAATTTTCGACAACTTATCAACTAAAACTAATTAAAAAGACCGCCCAGTAACGCTCCACGCCCGATTGTGCCCATGACACTGGCAGAGTTCCCTCTCTGCACTGCAAGAGGGATCCTCTGAGCGAGAAAGAAGGCTGCGCGAGGATCTGACCCCTGGTCCTTCAAGCGCTGGCCCACGCTGCGCACCAGCTCGTTTGCATCAGAGCCCCACGTACCCGCCGTCTCAAAAGCCACTGGGACGAAATCATACGCAGACTCCAGGTTGCCGTACTTTGCACGCTTAAGGCTAGCGGCAGTCTCCGCCGCTGCTCCTGCTTCCCGCTGGGTGCTCCTCAAATGTGACGCCGCATACGTACAAACGCAAGAGCGTCCCAAATGAGGCAACGCCCTCGTGCCCATGGAATCTGCGTAAGACCATCGGGCCTCTTACCGTCCGATCGGCTGAGTTCTGGGGGCTCCAAGATGCAAGGGACGCCCGCTGATACCATCGCCCGTCTGATAATGTCGTTGATGGCATGGTGACGGGATAGTCTGCCCGCAGAGCGCGCACAGCTAAGGCCATGATGGCCATTTGCCTCGACCATACCTCCACAAACGCACTGGTGAGGTTCGCATAAGTCACATCCCAACCTGAGAGCCGCCGCAACCCTCAACGAATCATTGTCCAGCAACGTGCCCATAAACGGGGACGGCAAGGCGTGAAGCCAGACACCTGATTCGGGAGCAGCGGCAGCCCGCAGGCGGGCAAGATTTGCGCCAGTAGCTCCGTCCACTAGTCCCTTAAGGAAGCTTTTACATGAAACCTACCTCTTGAATGACTCTATCCATTAAAAGAAACCGCATCAAAATCCGTTGGGTAGTTTTAAAGATCTAAGCATACATAGGGATATAGGGACAGAGAAAGCGACTTTGTTTTATACTATGTAGTGATGTAGCTGTTTTGAAATCGATTGAGGTTGATAGAGATTCTTTCATGCTTTGATAGAGTCAAGCCTCCTTTTGTTTGAGTATGGGTTTGAATCTTGTTCTTGTTCCCTCGCTGTGTTCCCTCGGCACGGAGGTCATGGTCACAGTCGTGGGTTCTATTCCCATCAAAATACACAAAGTTGATTAATGAAAATTCCTTTTTGAGATTGTACCCGGTTACAAGACATACAGAATTGAATTACCTGAATGTCTGAAAAGTAGGATGTGTTCTGCAAAGTAGGACCCACCATCTTTGACAAAAGATTTTGAGATCGAACCAAATTACTTAAATAACATCCCTACTAAATAGATTCTTAAGGGATAGGTCTCAAGCATTTAAAACAGTAGCTATTTAAACTATTCGTAAATTATGTAGGCGATTTTAGGCCACTTCACTTTGGGCGACTTTTAGGCCACTTGAAATTGACTTTTCAGCGATTTCCTACTAAAAAGACGTGGCAACACTGGTTACACAAACCACTTCAGGGGCTTACTTGACGGTTAAAAATCTGACACTAGGGTTCAACGAGTCATCTTTATCCGAAAGCCCAAGACCTCTCTCAACTCAACATCGTAACGTATGACGTGTATCTGATAGATATAGCCAACGGTACCAAACTATCACTTTTTTTTTTTTTTTTTTTTGAATGGACCTGTTTGCAAAATACTACAAAGTGTATATAATGCGTCACCGGGCTAAGGCGGGGAGTTGCTACACGCAATCTACACCCTTAATGAAAGGCAACTGCCTAAGGGCGCCCACTAGGGCTCGAACCTCGGCTTATGGCGTTGCCTGGGGACTCCTTATCGGAGAGAATCTGCCCGGTACGTGCCGGTAAACCCCAAAGTGGGGAGCAAAGGAGGGACCTCCGCGACCCCGCCGGCGGGGTGCGCGGTTGCTGGAAGAGCTTGTGCAGAGTGTGGCTCGACTAATATTGGCAGCATTAAACGCAAGGGTAATTTGGTCATCGCCGTCGGTAAGGACATGCCTAGGCCTTCGTTTGTAACGAGTCGCAGGTTGGGGAACGTAGTTAGAGGCGCTAACTACAAGAGGGTTAGGGTGGTGAGGGGCTTTGTCGAAGAAGCGTATGGCCGCTTGCTTCATGAACTCTTTGAGAGACGGAACATCGAGATCGATGTGAATGTCAGAATTGCGGAGGTACCAGGGGGCCCCGGTTGCCCTCCGCAAGAAGCTGTTTTGAACTACCTGGAGGGTGTTCAGATAAGTGGGGTAGGTGTGGCTGAAGGCCACACTGGCGTAGGTCATTATCGGTCGAACGCATGTAGTGTAAAGCCTCACCTTATTTCTAAGGGAGAGTTTACTGCGTTTGCGTATGATTGGGGTGAGCCGGCCCATGACAAATTTGGCGCGGTTTCGGACTCTCCTGATGTGCTTCGCAAAGTTAAGCTGGGAGTCAAGAGTAACCCCCAAGTACTTGGCGTCTTTGGACCATGGGATGGGTCGACCGTACAGCTTTACAGCTGGGAGGGTACGACGTAATCTGGCACGAGTAAAGTGCACGGCGGTGCTCTTCTCGGGATTGACTTCGAACCTCCATTTGCGGAACCAGCTCCCGACGGAGTCTAGGGCGCGCTGGAGGTATCTGCCAAGTAATTGGGGTCTGCGACAGGAGGCATAGATCGCAGTGTCGTCTGCGAACAGAGCGAGCTGCGTCTGGGGCGTACTGGGAAGGTCGCTGGTATATAGGGTGAAGAGGAGGGGGGTAGCACAGAGCCCTGAGGGACTCCGGCTCTAATGGGGCGAGGGGACCAAACTATCACTACATAGTATAAAACAAAATCGCTTTCTCTGTCCCTATATCCCTATGTATGCATATATCTTTAAAACTACGCATCGGATTTTGATGCGGTTTCTTTTAATGGATAGAGTGATTCAGGAGGAAGGTTTATATGTATAATGCATGCATAATAAAGAATCACTGATAATTTCCGTGCGAAGCCGGGGCGGTTCGCTAGTAACTTATAAAATTCAATTGAATCCATCAAGAAAACAAACAGCTTCGTCGCTCTACAAACAAATTATAATGATTTAACCCGAGTTATTCCAGTTAACCGATTATAACCGAGCAGTTGGCAGTCAGCAGTTGTTTATAGTCCAATTTAACCCAGTTTACGACCGTGTCACTGTAATTTAACTGTCGCTTTTGAATTTCTTATAAAAATGTGTTTTTGGTTTATTTAGTAAGTTAAAAATAAAATTATACACCAATTGCATTTCTTCCCGAAAGTACCTTTTGTAAATGATAGAAAGAGACTTTTGTCCCATTCACTCTTTCGGTCCTCATATTCGCACAGCTACGCCAGCAATTTCTCCAAACGACAACAATGATATTAACGACCGCTTCACGAAGTCTTTAAGGAAACATTAGTTTGGTTTAGGTGTTTTTAGTTCACATTTTTATTATTTTAGGGCTGAATGCGTATACAACTTTTAAAATCTACAAAATAGAATTAATGAATGAATGGAATGTGCACCTGTCAAAGGCGCCATACAAATCTTAAATGTCAAAATATTATGGAGTGATCGCAAGTTTGATGTTTGTTTGTAAGTGTTTTGTTAAAAATGAGAGAAAAGAACTATACTTCTCTCAGCCGAAATAGCAATTTAAGGTCTCGCTTGCAGTGGAAGGCCGAGTGGACGCAGTCTAGGCCTTCCAAATTTACTCGCCTCTACATTGCATTTTTTTTCGACCTCGGAGTAATGTACTATTAATATGGGTGTGATAAGCTGACAACTCATCACAACTATTTCTTGAATTGCTATGATCTATTTTAGCACAACGTAACATACGATTTGTAAACCAATCGAGTTAACAAAACACCGTGGGAAACAAGCTCGGTCTCACGACAACAAAAGACACCGAAATTCATTGACTAGGAACTAACTCTTGGTTACTCATAGATCCACCTAGTTACACAAACGTGATTTACTTACTGCAAAATGATCTATACCAGGAGTAAAGGACAGCGTCCCGCAAACTGATGGGGTTGTTCAATCAACGACACAAAAAAACTATCAGCAGCATTTTTTTCAGGATGAGAAATAAATAATATTTGCCATACAATTTGTCGCATCGAGGTGGTCATTTTGTATGGGAAGGTAATTTTCTGTTACATCTACTGCAATAATTTGATCTTAAACGGTTGTTTAAAACGAAAAATAAAGTACCAAAACTAAAAAAAAGATTTACAAATACCTGTTCAATGATAGATATCCCACGAGTTATAGTTCATCGACTTTCATTTTTTCTATTTTTACAATATAGCGCCCAATTGTCACCCTATTGATTTTTTGACAAAATCATGTCTTCAGTGACACTCGGGTGGTTAAGACGAATCGACTGAGCCTGAGGTAAGATATTTAAAATCGACCCACGCGTTTCGTCTCTAGAGCACCACAGAGGATCAAACATACATACATACATAGATACGTACATAGATAGGCTGATAAACACATTACCCTATTTTGCGTTGCGCAGTCGGGTAAAAGTAATCTAATCTATCTTCGAATTTAAATAAATATTGCATAATCCATGTGAAGTTGAAACGCATCCTATATAGGTAAGTATAGGCAACAGTGGCGAGCGGTGCAATTTTATTGAGGGTAAGCCAAAGCAAAAAAAAACACTAGTATTTTATATTTTCGACGAAATTCCGGATTTGGTGGAGGTGGAATTCCTGAAGGGAAGCCGACGGGAATCAGCTTGTAAGGACCCTTCGCCACTGGTAGGCAATGAGATAGATCACCAGTAAAAAACTGATCAGGTATGGTTTTAAATGTTTACTAAAGAAAAACTAAACCCATCGAAGTTGGTAAAACTCCTCAAAATGCGAACGGTCGAAGTAAGAGCGTTCAGAAGAGAACGAGATTCTTGGGCCTTCTACGTAGACCGCGTCATATACATGCATCCGCATCGACCACAACCAAAGATAGTACGTCTGCTTAACTTCCTCCCTCGCCCACTGGTCGAAACCCTCATACATGACCAGGGCATCATACAATCCCTCCAGTTTCTCGTAAACTTCGGGAGCGTTCACATCGATATACGTACCAGGTTTAGGGAACCTGCTATCCTTGTTGATTTTGATCCTAGGGAACTTCAAGTACTTGCGGATGGCTTCGCGCCCTTCTGGGGTTTCAAATCGTTCCTTGAGGCAGGATAGCAGGATGTTCAGTAGCACGCTCCTGGGCACGAAAGCAGCATCAGGTATCTCGCCGTGTTCCGGGCCCCAATTCGAGTAAGGCATGGCGATCAGTTTTTGGAGCGTTGTGTGGTGATGTAGGCATACAGCATCATAATCATTGAAAATTACATTAAAATTGTGAAAAATACAATAATATTATTGAGTATTAGCACAAGTATTTGTTTATAAGTAAATAGTTTACAGATATATTGACAGTCTTCATAGTTTCTTCATAGACAAGTTTTTTTTTTATATCAATCGTCCGTTTTGGGATATTTTGCCTACAGTTTATAATGTATAGCCCTGCCTTAGCCCTGCCTGGAATTAAAAATACCTGTCATAGATAAAAATAGAGACAGAATAAGAGATGGTACCTCTTTCTTTCTGTCGAGTAGGTATCGAGTCTATCGACGCGATGAACCCTGGTGTCAGAGTTTTTAAACCGCCTAGTAGTACAACTATCAGGCCTCTGACATGGTTTGAGTAACGACCACTATCAAAGACAGCGACCGGGACCGACGGCTTAACGTGCCCTCCGAAGCACGAAATCTTTTTCGTTTTCGGACAATCAGGTGATTCAGCCTGCAATGTCCTAACCAAACTGGGGAAAAATTCACAAAGTGATAAATTCTCAAATATCAACTTTGTGTTTCCCCCCTGGGAATCGAACCCAGGACCTCCGGATCGGGAGTCCATGGCACTAGCCACTCGACCACGGAGGCAGGTACCTCTGTGACAGCTATTTTCAATTCCCGGCAGGTCTATATTTTGTAATGTATCGTATAACTACGAATAAGAACTCCTTACACTAGGACCAAGAGGCAAAATCAAGGCAAAATCGCATGATGGTAAATCCAATGGTAAATCTGGTAACAATACAAGTTCTTCACAAACTTTTATCAATAGTTTTAATTTGTTATTTTGAATAAACACATATTAACTTTAAGAAGAGTATAAAACAAAATAGCTATCAAGCATATTAATTTGTAGAGTGGATAATAATAATATTGAAGAAATAAACATGCCAGCAACCAGTTTTACCCTTACCCCGTCACCACCCTTCTAAACTTATCAGTTTTGACATCATTTAGACTAATTCTCTTTGTGGTTCTTCCATGCTGGACGGGGAGCGAGTGAAAAACATGGAATGTGCCAGCTGCATTTCCTCCCGGGCATGCTATAAAACCAGCTAAGGGATCCGAGGGATTCTGTATATTGTAATTTAGGCGATGGGCTGACAACCTATCACTACAGCAATATACGTACTAATCTATTAAATAATAACCCTCAAAACTTTGTTAGACGTGGCAGAACGACATTGTTTTGGGTCACGCTCTGCCTACCCCACGAGGGATAAAGGCGTGATTATATATATGTATGTAAAAAATAAATATACTAGCAACCAGTTTTACCCCTCCGTCACCACACTTCTAAACTTATCAGTCTGACATAATTTAGACTGATTCAATCTAATTATCTGTGTGGTGATGGTAACCAACAGTGACCATTGCTCTTACGATGGTCACTTCTGACCACGAGGGTATTACTGTCACCTGTTGGCATAGTTATACACATATACCACAGATTACACAGCAGGTTAATAGAGAAAAAAAAAACATAACATGACCACAAGTTTCAGAAACTATTGTACTTGACACGTATAGTTTTGTTTTTTTTAAAACATCGATATATCGAGCTCACTCAGAAGGCTTCAAAGTAGTGGCATTTTCATACCGGGTGTAAGGGAGAGCGTCCCGCAAACTGATAGTGTTTGCTCAGTCAAGGACACTGATCAACTTCCACCAGGAAATTATTTCAGGAAGTGAAAACAATATTTGGCTTTTCCATACAAATTGTCTGATCGAGGTGGACATTTTTATGGAAGGGTCTAATTTCTTTTTCATCTCCTGAAAGAATTTCCCGGTGAACGTTGTTCACTTTCGTTGACTGAGCACCCCTATTAGTTTGTGGAACGCTGTCCCTTACACCCGGTGTACTGGTAGAAAAAATAATGATATGTGACGCCAGACTCAATGGGTTAAAGGCCAGACGGGCCTACCATTAGAATAGAATAGAAAAACGTTTATTCATGAAACAATACAAAACTCAACCAGTAAGTAGACTTATTGAATGCTCTGATCTGTATTGCACAAGAAATGGAGCGGACTCAGCATTTGTTACAAGTTATATGTATAACCAGTAACACTAATATTCTGTTAGCTTAGCACCGTAATACACAATACGTAATAAAATACGTTTAGATGTGATGTGATTAAGGTGATTCCTCCCGGCAAATGGTTGTTTTTAAGAGTTTATTTCTCCTAAACGAATCTATGGAACATTCTAAAAATACATCTAAGAAAATATCTGGTTCATGGCCTGCAATTGCAACATTTAAAAATATTCTAGTTATAAATAAAACAGTTTTATCAGTAAATTTGATATTCCTTCTAAACTATTAGGAGCACTTTCACGGTTCCTTCGGGTAAATATCCGTTTATGATTATTTAAAATCGCAACATAGATTTTTTAATCCGACTCGTAGTTTTTATGGAACTAACTTTTTTGTGCGTTTTTGACGCGGCCACGGACGTAACCGCCACGCCGCGCCGTAGCGCGCGCTGATTTGAACGATATTCTAAGGCAATACGAGCGATGGTTGCATATCTTGAAATCTACCTGCTCATCTGACAGGGGGGTAATTTCGTTCCCCAAGACTATAGATTCAGATTCAGATTTTAGTTCATAAATTCTTAAAAATAATTCACATGTCAGGTGGTATTAATTTTAGGTAAGTATAATAGGTACATTTTACGCCGATGACATCGCACTTGCAGATGAGGACAAACAGAAACTGGAGCACAAGGTGAACCAATGGAAGGGTGCGCTTGAGAACGGTGGTTTAAAACTCAATGTCGCGAAGACCGAGTACATGGCATGTGGCAGCACAGACCCCAACCCTATAAAGGTGGGAGATGAATTTGTTTCAAAAACAGATAATTTTAAATACCTTGGGTCTGTGCTGCACGAGTCTGGTGTAATTGATTGCGATGTCCAAGCCCGAATTAGCGCTGCTTGGGCAAAATGGCGGGAAGTAACTGGTGTACTTTGCGACCGCAGAATACCAGTGAAGCTTAAGGGCCTTGTGTACAAGAGTATCATCCGACCAGTCCAACTATACGGCAGCGAGACCTGGCCTGTCCTTGGAAGACATGTCCAGCAGCTTCACGTCGCGGAGATGAAGATGTTGCGATGGATGTGCGGCGTTACGAGATTAGATCGCATTCGTAACGAGCACATCCGTGGCAGCCTTGGAGTCCGCGACGTAGCAGATAAGCTGCAAGAAAGTCGTCTTCGATGGTATGGGCATTTAAGTCGCAGACCGCCAGACTACGTCGGAAAGAGATGCCTCGATCTCACTGTCCAAGGCCCTAGATCACGCGGCAGACCAAAGAAGCGCTGGCTTGACGTCGTGAAAGCGGACATGAAAGAGAACGATCTCACACCAGTGGATGCTGAAGACCGGGCAAAGTGGAGTAGGAAAAGCCGGAAAGCGGACCCCAGCATCAAGCTGGGAAAACGCTAAGCAGAAGAAGAAGAAGATAATAGGTTCATTTTACATTTATATTTAATCATTAATGTCTTGGTCAACAATCCGTTTAATGCTTACATAGAAGTCATTAATATTATAACATGCAAGTTTGACTAGTATTACTTTTAATCTTTGTGAGTACAATCGTGCGTTAGGAGCATTTTTTACCTTTTTAGGAAGGCTATTATATAGATTGGGACCGACAACATCAAGTAATTTACGGGATTTGGCGAGACGACGGCGAGGTATGCTCAGTAGATGTTTATATCGGGTGTTAAAATTATGTCCATCACCAAGTGTAGATCCCATATCCATTACCCATACAGACAATGGTGATTAATGGTGACATTGGTGCCATTCTTCTAGTTTTTCTTCCATGAGACGAGGGTCAGGCTGAAAACCAGTGCTGCGCAACCCTAGTTGCCAGCGTACACTGAGCCTTGCTCCTCGCCACACACACACCAATATAATCTGCTTATAGTCATTAACTCATTACTCATACATAATTTTTTGTAACTTTTACCATGATGATTCGGTAGTTAAATTTATTTAAATATGTATAAAACTAACAAAAATACTCCAAAACTACCTTTAATTTAGATCTTCTAATGTTGCTAGCTAAGTACCTATTTAAGTTAAGTTAGATAATAAGTTACAATTGTTACATTGTTAAGCAAGAATACTTGTAAACAGTTTTCTTTTTGTGTGTGGCAAATAAATGGTTTTAATGGTTTTATTAATAACTACTTACTCGTTTACCAAAACTTGTTGGCCCTTAAGAATCAAACCCATGACCTTCAGATTGAAAGCCACGCGGCTTAACCACTTGACATCGGAGGCATTCGGATTACTGTCACCTGCTTACTCAGTTAATGGCCGCTTCCTGTTATGGATAGGTAAATAAGGCTCGTATTTATGAAGCGATCTCAAACTTGAGAGCAATATTAAGTATGGATTTGACAGGCCAGTTTGTACTGAAATGTCATTTTTGATACGAACTCAAACTCGCTGTCACCCATAAGAGCTGTTTTAAATAGGCCGTATTTCTAATCTGGCCTATCAAATCCGTACTTAATATTGCTCTCAAGTTTGAGTTGGCTTCATAAATACGGCCCTAAGACCGAAACGTGATACCGGAACGTTTTGTAGACTTTTTGTACCAGAACCAGAAGTTTTTTCTTAGTATGGCTTAGAAGTGTCATCATCTCCCTATCCTTATCCCGTATCACACGGGCGGGTACCTAATTTAATCACCTGGATTAGGTAGCCGACCCCTAGAGATACGGGATAAGGCTAGGGAGATGATGATGACTGGTTTTTGATGATGATGATGATGATGGATGAGCGACTGCCTAACCTAACCTCTGCAACCCAGAAGGGAAACCAGACCCAAACCTAAATTAGGCTTTTGCCAGATATTATAGTGGCCAACCCAGCTGTCAGAGTTTTCAAGACTTCAATGCTAAGCAATGGCCTCTGACATGGCTTAACGACTAATATATACGATATTAACCGGGATTAACGGCTTAACGTGCCTTCTGAAGCATGGAAGTGCTCTAGTTGTTATACCACTACCGGTTTGAAAACTCTGACACCAGGATTCATCGGGTCGTTCGACTCGAGAATCCACTCGCTAAGAAGAAGACTACCGGTCACCCATCCATGGTCTAGCCACGGCGATGAATAAGAATAGAATAGAAAACGCTTATTTGTCACCAATTATTACAATAGAAACTTACCTAAACTTTCTTTCATGCTGGACTGGGAGAGATAGAAAAACATAGAATGTTCCAGCTGCCCTTCCTTCCGGGCATGCTGTAAAAGTCAGCAAAAGGGATTCGAGGGTTACAGTGTATTGTAATTTAGGCGATGGGCTGACAACCTGTCACTACAGCAATACAAATCATTACAATCTAAAATTTGCCCTCAATTTTTGTCGGACGTGGCGAAAGTGTCTGTTACGAGGCGTTTTTCGCTCTGCCTACCCCGTAAGGGATAAAGGCGTGATTTTATGTATGTATGTATGTGAAACTTAACCCTAAATCTTATGTATACTTAAACAAAAACTGATTCTAGGGCACAGAATTAATAAAGTATCTCTTGTGACAAAATCGTTCCATCTCAGCTTAATGCTAAAAAGGTGCCTACTATATTAAATACACCTTCACAGCTGGTTATAAGCACTAACCATTTGACCAGCCTCGGCTTAGAAGTGTGTTACACAGAATCTACTTCGATGCCGAACTGGGGGCTTGCATTAAATATGGGAGAGGTAGAAACACATAGAATATTTCAGCTGCTTCTCTTACATACATACATATAAACACGCCTTTATCCCTAATGGGGTAGGCAGAGCGTAAAAGACCCAAACAAAGGTCGTTCAAAGTCGACAAAGTTTTGAGGGTTATTTAAGATAGATTTGTAAGTATATTGCTGTAGTGACAGGTTGTCAGCCTATCGCCTAAATTACAATATACTGAAACCCTCGGATCCCTTGGCTGGTTTTTACAGCGTGCCCGGGAGGAAATGCAGCTGGCACATTCTATGTTTTTCTCTCGCTCCCAGGCCAGCATGGAAGAACTGCTTCTCTTCCTAGGCATAATGTAGACGTCAGTAGGACTTGTCAAAACCGATAAAAATGTATGAGGTCTTTGATGCTCTGCCTACCTGGTAAAGGACACTGTCGTGTCTTCAGTGTATGATAAATCTGCCTCTCAATTTAAGTCTCACTTCCGTAGGTCAGCTGGAAGAAATTTCTTAGTAGAAATAAGCTGTACCTGGTGTGTCGTTATTCCTCGTGTATTGTCATTCTCATGTTACTTGTGTACAATAAACAATAAATTTATAAATAAATAGAATGAGTCTCCCTGCGGAAATTTACTGTTTTTCTACAGATATGAAAATGCCTATAGACATCCTGTCACTACAGCAATGTACCTACAAATATATCTTAAATAACCCGCAAAACTTTGTCAGACGTGGCGGAACGATGTATGTACATACATACATATATTTACGCCTTTATACCTAATGGGGTGGGCAGAACATAAACGACCTACACAAAGGTCGTTCCGCCACGTCTGACAAAGTTTTCCACATGGAAATGCCAGCTCTTTCTAGGGTTTTGGGTAAGCTCACCCGCTGTCCTGTTTTAGGCTCGTATTTATAAAGCCATCTCAAGATTGAGAGCAATATTGAGTATGGATTTGACAGGCCACATTGTACTAACATGACATTTCTGATACGATCTCAATTTAGCTGCCACTCTGAAGCGCTATTAATCAATACGGGCCTAAGTTACCTCTAACCAGATCAGACCTAGACCAAAAATTAAATTTATAGCTTTAATAAGTCTTCTTATAGATCACCTACCTCTACATGCGAAAAGTTTGTTTTCTGAGAAACATACATACATACATATAATCACGCCTTTATCCCTAATGGGGTAGGCAGGGCGTAAACGACCTAAACAAACGTCGTTTCGCCACGTTTGACAAATTTTTAAGGGTTATTTAAGATGGATTTGTAGGTATATTGTTGTAGTGACAGGTTGTCAGCCCATCGCCTAAATTGCAATATACAGCAACCCTCGGATCCCTTAGCTGGTTTTTACAGCATGCCCGGGAGGAGATGCAGCTGGCACATTCTATGTTTTTCTCTCGCTCCCAGGCCAGCGTGGAAGGTACTTTTCTGAGGAACGCAGTCAAAAATACTTTGTGCAAAAAAGACTAACAGATCTGCTACGAAACTAAAATTCCTTTCCCGAGAACAATATTGTAAGAGGAGTTTAAGACAATTTACTTAAAAGGTGAAGATACTAGCCAAGTGGCGCCCCCATTAATAAAATAATCATAATTCACTAAAAACGCAGTGAATCGAAAAATCTGTCCAACAGAATCAAATTATAGTAATTAAGATACTTAAGAACCTTGTAAACTAGAAATTCAAAGCTAATTGTAGTAACAGGAAGCAAATTTGCCGTTGGTGACCGTTATGAGCAATTTTTTTACCTGTTACTACAACGAACTATGAATCGCTAATTTATAAGGTTCTAAATTATCTATGTATCTGTATATTAATAGTAATTAACTATTACTCGAGTCTTTTGGACCGATTTTTCAATTTACTGTGGTTTTATTGAGTTACGATTTTTTTTCCTCTTTCTTCGATGCTGGCCTGGGAGCAAGAAAAAAACATAGAATGTGTCAGCTGCATTTCTACCCGGGCATACTGTTAAAACCAGCTAAGGGATCCCAGGGTTTCAGTACATTGTAATTTAGGCGACGGGCTGACAACCGGTCACAAATCTATCTTAAATAAAACTTTGTCAGACGTGGCGGAACGATCTTTGTTTAGGTCGTTTACGCTCTGCCTAACCCATTAGGGATAAAGGCGTGATTATATGCATGTATGAGTTTTTACTGATGGGGGCGCCACTTAGGCCACATCGCCACGCCACTTTAAGACACTTATGCGTGGAACGCGTGCAAATCTCAGACGTCGTAGCAATAAGACGCAAAGAAGAACGAACTTGCTATAGTTGTACCTACCTACATTGTATGGGAATGCAGTATAGTCCAATCAACGAGAAACTTCACTTCAAACAATCCTTATATAATATACTAGCGACCCGTCACGGCTTCGCACGGAAATTATCAGTGTTTCTCTTCTATATTATGCATGTATCATATACATATAAACCTTCCTCTTGAATCACTCTATCCATTAAAAGAAACTGCACCAAAATCCGTGGCGTGGATTTAAAGATTTATGCATACATAGGGATATAGGGACAAAGAAAGAGACTTTGTTTTATACTATGTAGTGATATCTTTATTGCATTAAAACACAAGAAATGAAGTTTACAGAAAGGTATGAAACGGTGAACTTATCTCTATGAAGAGATATCTTCCAGCTAACACACTGGCAGTTGAGAGAATGAGAAACATCTGCGAAATGCAAAGGTAATATGTATGTCCGGTCTGTTTTTGTTTTTTTCTCTTTCTGCCCTAAACGGCTGAAGCACAGATTTTATAGAATTCGGCATGATGATAGTTGGTGAATGACAAACATAAGTTAGGTAGTGTTTATCTCAGGGAAATTGCTTATTTTGAAGTGAAACTCATTTTAGGCACACAGGTGAAAACGCAGAGCGAAAAGGTAGTAATAATATGTAGTTACAGTTTTGGATTTATTTTCATCTGCGTCTTTTGTCAAATATCATCATCATAATTTCAGCCTACATCTACCCACTGCTGAGTATAGGCCTCTTCTTTTCTTCGCCATCTTCAGCGGTCCTGTGCCTCCTGCATCCACTGTTTCCCCGCGATCGCGTCAGATAATTTTTGAAGTCGTCCATATATTTGTTTTGTTGTTGATTGGGGTATAACCATGTGTGTAAAAAGTGTTTACGATTTTAGTAAAGCCTGGGCTGCAAAGAACGGGTCCTATTGTGTTCTTCGGGTTCCTAATGAACAAAAAAGACTTATCATAATGGTTCCTTAATATAGAAGTTTATATTTAAACCATGCTGGACTGGATATGTTTCTTTTTCAGCTGGTATCACTTAAGGTGATTTTTGATAATGATAATAATACATACATACATATAATCACGCATTTATCCCTAATGGGGTAGGCAAAGCGTAAACGACCTAAACAAAGGTCGTTTCGCCACGTCTGACAAAGTTTTGAGGGTCATTTATGACATATTAGTAGGTATATTGCTATAATAATACATAATCGCTAGTATTATACTTATCTTTGACAATATTAAAATTCTATTTACTAAAAAGCTCTGCTCATTGTAGATTTCAAATAGTGAAACCTTAGTGAAACATTTTGTTATCACTGTACTTGATTAGGTACATATACATACAAACATACACGTAGGCAGAGTGTCAAAGACCAAAACATAGGTCGTTTGATACATTTTGAGGGTAGTAGTGGAGGTAGAGGGTAGATAGTTCTGAGATCACCCTCAAAATGTATCTAAGCTAGCTAAGGGATCCGAGGGTTTCAGTATAATGTAATTTAGGCGATGGGCTGATAACATAATATAAAAAACGGTATACTAATACCGTGTGTAAGGGACGCAGTGTCCCACAAACCGATAGGGTATGCTCAGTCAAGGACACCAAACAACTTTCTTAGGTATAACAAAAGAATAATGCTTCAATGAACTTCTAAATAAACGCTTATCTAGACAGATAAAATGTTTAAAGAGTTCCACCACAACTTCCTCTCGAGAGCTGCTCCACACCACATTGTTCAATCGTTTTTGGGCATGCAGATCCTCCGATCGTCAAGATAACGCATGATGCCTTGTAGAGTACCACCTAATACATAGATAAAATCACGCCTCCATCCCTAATGGGGTAGGCAGAGCGTAAACGACCTAAACAAAGGTCGCTCCGCCACGTCTGACAATGTTTTAAGGGCCATTCAAGATAGATTTGTAGGTATATTGCTATAGTGACAGGTTGTCAACCCATCGCCTAAATTACATTATACTGAAACCCTCGGATCCCTTAGCTGGTTTTTACAGCATGCCCGGGAGGAAATGCAGCTGGCACAATCTATGTCCTCTCAGTCCCAGTCCAGCATGGAAGAAATAAATAATTACAGAAAAAATATAAATATAGTAAGTGTGACGCCATCTGCTAGTAGGGATAGCGCTACTACAGTGGGTATATTATGTCAATTACCCACAATAGTGGCATATGTAGCATACTGAATTCCTTGCTATGACAGACCAACAACGAAGCGTACAAGAAAAAGTCTTCCAATTGTGCATAAGCCTCTCCAGGCAGCAAAATAAAAGAACGGCCATTTTGAAACACGTTGGCCGCGTCCGTCCCGGAGACGCACAAAGGAATTAATGAGGACGCGAATCCTGCGCAGTGGAGTCTGTACTGCGCGGGTAGGGTGACAAGGGTTTGGGAGAAAGTAGGACACTTATGTTATACTTCAAAGTAACCTCCATTTCGACAAAGGAATTAATGAGGACGCGAATCTTGCGTGGCGGAGTCTGTACTGAAGGGTGACAACAGTTTGGGAGAAAGCAGGACAAGCTTCAACAAAATTGATGAGGACTGAATCCTGCGCAGTCTGTACTGGAAGGAAGCAGGATTTATACATTTTTATTTATGCCATCATCCTGAATACAAATTACACACCAATTCTTCATTGTGTACCAAAATTATCAGCTAAATTAACCCTTTAAATTATGAAACGTCTCTTCCAGCTAGCTATGATGCTGAATTTGTTTTTTGTCAGTTTATGTTTTCCTCTAGGTAGGTAGCTAATGTAAATAGGAAATGTCGTAACCTGTACGAAGATATTGCACGATGAGGTAGGATAGAGAAATATAAAACTTAATATTCACGACACGATAACAAAATAAACAGGAGTTGAACACACCACACCTAGAACAAAATAACACAAACATAAACAACACAAACACAACTTTCACCAGGGCTATTTTTAGGAGATAAAATAAAAATACCTTTCCATGGATACAAAAAGACCTCCTCGATCAGGCAATTTGTATGAAAAATAATAGAAAAAACACTTCCTGAAAAAATAAAACCTGCTGACAGTTGTTCAGTTTCGTTGACTGAGCAATTTCATTATCAGTTTGCTGGACGCTGTCCCTTACACCCCGTATGTTCCTAAACATGTTCCAACTTAATACTAGATATACATACAAACTCATACCATGGTCACCCTAAGTCCCCTTACAATAAAGATCTTTCTGCATATGCTGATGTTAATAACCCCGCTCTATTCACTCCGCTGGGTGGTACAGCCTTTACTTTGCCTTCGTATATGGTACGACGATATTGGTATAAGTAGTATTATTACCACTCCTTCTTCTTCTATCGAGTCTATCAACCCGATGAACCCTGGTGTCAGAGTTTTAAACCACCTAGTAGCACAATTATCAGGCCTCTGACTTGATTACTGTTGGTAATAGACAAATATGCAATGTCAATAGATGAATTAACTGGGTTCCAAACCCGTAAGTATTGACTCAATCTGAGTCTGGTAAATAAGCTTGATTCCATGCCAGCAATCATTGATCAATCTTTTTTGTAAATCGTTTTTCATTCGAATACACGACCCCGTACTGATCAGTTCTGCTTTTCATTTCTTTTTCCTGCGCCCATATTCCAATAGGTTATGGGCCCAGGCCACCTTTTCATTGCGTAAAAGTAAAAGTAATTTAAATGTAATAAACTCTTAAAAACTACCGGTAAATATTTTATAAAAAACTACATCATTAAAAACAGTTCTAAAAAGTAAAAAGTTTTCAAAATGGACGCACGTAATTCAAAACGTAATATTCAACAATTTAACGGTGAAAAGTATAGCACTTGGAAATTCCGCATCAAGTCGCTTTTAGAAGAGCTACAAGTGCTGGATGTCATCGACAAGTCGACACCAGACTCCCCAGATGACAGTTGGAGCAAGAGAAACATGATTGCAAAAGGTACGATCGTTGAATTTTTGGGTGACGCATTTTTGAACTTTGCCCAAGGTGCTTCAACGGCCAAGGCTATACTAGATGACCTTGATAAAATTTACGAGCGAAGAAGCTTAGCTACGCAGCTAGCTCTACGTAAAAGCCTACTGAATCTCAAATTGCATCCAGATTCCATGTTATTGCAACATTTTACCAAGTTCGATAATTTAATCACTGAGCTGATATGTGCTGGTGCTAAACTGGATGAAATGGACAAAATTTCGCATCTATTGCTTACGTTACCTGGCTTATATGACGGTGTGATCACAGCTTTAGAGACCCTCGGCGACGAACAACTTACTTTGGCTTTTGTGAAAACACGTCTTTTAGATTACGAAGTAAAATTGAGGGCTGAGACTAAAACCGAAATAAAGGTTCTGCACGCTGGCATGAAACGTTTTCCCACGCAAAACCCGCCAGCTACACATTTTAAGAAAAAGAAAAATTACCCCCAGAAGAGAGAAAAATTTCATTCCGGAAATTCTACGTACAAGATTTCAAAAATGTTTTGTGACCATTGCGGGCGCCGTAATCATTTTAAGAAGGACTGCCGTTACTTCAAGAATCTACAGAAAAATGATCAATCTACGAGCTACCAAAGGACGGCCAACAATGTTCAACCCTGCAACAATGACGAGGGCGGTTTCGCTTTTATGTTTTCAAATTGTAAGTTACCTACTGCAACCGAAAATAGTTCTAACCAAATATCTTTCTTTTTAGATTCCGGTGCAACTGACCACGTTATAAATACTCGCGAAGCATTTACGTCATATGTCGAATTTCCTACCCCCATAAAGATCGGCGTGGCTAAAGAAAAGACATCTGTTTTGGCGTATGGTAAAGGAAGTATTATGGTAACAACGGATTTAGGTTTTCAGGGCTCCATTGATGACGTTCTATACACGCCTGAAGCTCGTCATAATTTACTATCCGTATATCTTATACAAAAGACAGGTATGTTCGTTTCTTTTGGTAACAACAGCGTCCGAGTTTATAAAAATAGTAAATGCTATATGACAGGTATTGGTATTGGCAACCTATTTAAGATTACATTTAATATAAATAGATCTCGCTGTAATTTAAATGTAGTTCAAGAGAAACCCCAAGACCAAAGCCAATCTAATTATTATAAATTATGGCATAATCGGCTTGGTCATTTAAACAAACAAAAGTTTAGTTTACTTAAAAATGTGATTGACATGGATGATAATAGCTTGATTGATAAGATTGAACCAACTGATACGTTATGTGAACCTTGTATTCTTGGTAAACAAACCCGATTGCCCTTTGCAAAATCTAAAGACAAGTCTAATAAAATTAACCGACCCCTTTTTGTTATTCATTCTGACGTTTGTGGCCCAATTACTCCGACAACTGTTGATGATAAAAATTATTTTGTTACATTTATAGATGATTTTACACATTATACTGTAACCTATTTAATGTATTCAAAATCAGAAGTTCTAAAATGTTTCCAAGACTTTGTAGCTAAAAGCGAGAATCATTTTAACCAACAAGTGACAAACTTATATTGCGATAACGGTCGAGAATATCTTTCAAATGATTTTAAGGATTTTTGTGTTAGTAAAGGAATCTCGTACCATTTGACGGTACCATATACGCCACAACAAAATGGTGTAGCCGAGCGCATGAATCGTACATTGACCGAAATGGCTAGAACCCTGGTTACAAGTGCGAAATTAGATAAAGCTTTCTGGGGCGAAGCTGTCTTAACCGCCACGTATTTAACGAACAGACTGCCCACAAAAGCGCTCGCAATTAATAAAACACCATACGAAATGTGGCACAACAGGAAACCGAAAATAAGTCATTTAAAAATATTCGGTTCAACGGCATATGTCCATGACAAAACTAGAGGATCAAAATTTGACGAGAAATCATTCAAAGCTATCATGGTCGGGTATGACCAAAATGGTTACAAGTTATTTAACGTAGAAAATAATAAATTATTTATCGCACGAGATATTGTTTTTGACGAGTCAAATTTTGAAACCACTAGACCTGTCATTAGTAATCCTGTACAAATTCCTGCCGAAATTAATAAGCCCGATAGCGAATCGGCAAAATTAATAGGCAACAAACACAAAAATCCTCATGACGATAGCTCAGAAGCTGGACCTTCATCTAGCAAACTGAGACGTAGTGATAGAATTGTAAATCTACCCGCAAAAGACTACAAACAGATGAATGACCCTGATTATTACGTAGCACTCACAACTGTTCATTCGATACCAACTACTTATGATGAGATTGTTGATAGGAGCGATTCTGCTAAGTGGTTAGAAGCTATTCAAAGTGAACTTGAATCACTCCGTAGTAATCAAACTTGGAGTCTTATACAAAGACCAAAGGATGTTAATGTAGTTAGTACAAAATGGGTATTTACAGTTAAAAATAATGAGTTAGGTGAACCAACACGTTATAAGGCCCGATTAGTCGCACGTGGTTTCACACAAAGATACCTTCAAGATTATGACGAAACGTTCGCACCCGTTGCTCGAATATCAACTTTTCGATTTATGTTAGCACTTTCCAATCAATTTGATTTACACGCGCATCACATGGATGTAAAAACCGCTTTTCTTAACGGTATTCTTAAAGAAGATATTTACATGGAGGTGCCAGAGGGCGTTTCAGCAGAGCCAAATCAAGTCTGTAAACTGAATAAAACGCTGTACGGCTTGAAACAGTCTTCCAGATGTTGGTTTGAACGTTTCGATCATGCTCTTAAGGATGTTGGTTTCAAAAACTCTGAAGTCGATCCTTGTTTGTATATTTTAGATAAAAATAATATAGATAAAAATGTATATATTGTATTATACGTTGACGATTTAATTATCTGTACAAAAGACAAACAAACTTTACAGTTCTATAAAGACAATTTAATGCAAAAATTTAACATGACTGATTTAAGTGAAATAAAACTGTTTTTAGGTATTAAAATAGAACGAAGTGAAGGTAAATTAACGTTAGATCAATCAATGTACCTGCAAAATGTTTTAAGCAAATTCTCCATGAGTGAATGCAATCCGGCAAAATCACCAGTCCCATCCAAATTAGATTATGCAGCTTTAAACTCTGATACGCATTATAATGCTCCTTGCAGAAATGTCATAGGATGTCTTATGTATGCAATGCTTTGTACGCGACCAGATATGTGCGCCGCGATAGGTATCTTGAGTCGATACCAGAGTAAAAATAATGAGGAATTATGGAAATGCTTAAAACATCTTCTAAGGTACATAAAAGGAACGATGAACTTAAAACTAACCTACACTAAATGTGATTATAAACAACTGATAGTCGGCTACGCAGATTCTGATTGGGGCGGTGACTTAACAGACAGAAAAAGTACAACAGGGCACGTATTTAAAGTGTTTGATAATTGTACAGTTTCGTGGAATACACGTAAACAAAATACGGTCGCCGCTTCATCAACAGAAGCCGAATATATGGCCTTATTTGAAGCCGTTAGAGAAGCGATTTGGATAAAATCGTTACTTAATAGTATATGTATTCCTATAGCGCAGCCCATAATTATCTTCGAAGATAACAACAGTTGTATTAGCATCGCTAATAACCCCACTAATCACAATAGGTCTAAGCATATAGACATTAAGTACCACTTTACTCGTGAACAAATTGCTAACAAAGTAATAAAGCTAGAATACATCTCCACAGGAAACCAACTAGCTGACATATTCACGAAAATGGTTCCTGCATCGAAGTTCCTAGAATTAAGATCTAAGTTAAACTTAATTTAATTCTTATTTAATAATTATAAGACTTATATGCAATTATGATTGTCAGTTTATTTTATTTTTTTGTTAAACTTTCATAAGCTAAAATTATAATTTAAAGTAATTATGCATAAATATAACCTGATTTGTATTGAAAATGTATTGTGTATAAAGTACATTATTGTAATTATCATCATTGATTCATACAATGTTTTTGTTTGTGAATGTAAATTATTGTAAATATACCCGCATATTTGAGGGGGACTGTTGGTAATAGACAAATATGCAATGTCAATAGATGAATTAACTGGGTTCCAAACCCGTAAGTATTGACTCAATCTGAGTCTGGTAAATAAGCTTGATTCCATGCCAGCAATCATTGATCAATCTTTTTTGTAAATCGTTTTTCATTCGAATACACGACCCCGTACTGATCAGTTCTGCTTTTCATTTCTTTTTCCTGCGCCCATATTCCAATAATTACCACTGAACTACAATTATACTGGCGGCAATACTGGACGCCCTTTTCCTTAACTAATTCTTAGCTGGCCTGTCACTTTTCTAACTTTAACAGAAAAACAGGATAACAAAATTTGTTTATTACTTAAGTGCATATAAAATAAATACAATTGTCAACTTAACACTAAAACTAATTAATACTCATTATAAAATTAGGCGAACTAATACGGATAGAACACATGACTTTCCAAATTTGACATAATACGCTAGAAATAGAAATATCTTTATTAGCAAGCAGACACGGTAACAAGGTCTTACAGTAATTACTAAGTCGCACAAGCGTGTTGCGCCAGTTATTGGCATGCAAAAATACATTAAAATGAAATATGTCAATTTATCATCAGTCGTCAATATAATTTAAAAAAATCATTGATATCATAATAAGATTTCTTAACTACCCATTTTCGTAATCTTGACAAAAAATACCTAGTAGGAAGCTCTCTTAATTGCATGGGTAATTTATTGTATACTTTTAGTCATTATAAAACAAATGTTTTCATATAAAGCCGTCCTACAGAATGGCTTTACTAAACTTGCAAGGTCTCAGTCTCGTAATCTAGGATTCTGTTCTCTGTTGTGAAAAATAAAGGATAATTACGGAAAAATTTGGCTACTTCTAATATGTAGAGCCCCGTTAGAGTCAAAAGGCTAAGTCGGCGAAACAATGGCCGACAGGGTTCAAACGGACCAACACCACACAAAGCTCGGACACATTTCTTCTGCACTATAAAGGCATGAAGTACGTCGGTAGAGTTCCCCCAAACTATTAGTCCGTACCTCAATACCGACGCAACATAACCATGATAAGCTAATAGGGCAGATTCTCCCCCAGCCACCTGAATAAGAACTGAGAACTGACTATTTTACGTCAAATAAGTAGCCTTATGTCAGATTAGAAATGTCAAAGTCATGTGTTTATTTGCTATTCAGTTCTTATGTCAAAGTCAAGAAAGTGACAGCACTAGCTAAGAATTATAATTATCATTATGTCGCCAGAATCAACGCCACTAGCGTAAACAACATACCTTATCTTTATCATAAATACACGAAATACTTTGCTTTGGCCTGCCCGCCACGGTAAGGTTTAATTTTCAAAATTCCAATGTATTCTTGGAAAAATATAGGTACCTGTGTTTCATGTCCAAGTGTAGAATTTGCACCTAAAACGCTTCTTTTGTTCCATTTGTATTTTTGAGGTCAGAAACTATCAATCAGGCATAGAAAAGTTCCGCGGACCACATTGAATGCTGACATAAACTTGTACCTTCGAAACTGTCAGACTCAATCAACTGAGGGTCGTTTACGGGTTTCCTGAAAAGATATCAAACTGGCGAGAACTTAAGCCGTTAGCCGACTCCTACGCATGCGAGACATGTGTGGGTTGGGGTTATTTATGCCTGCATATATACGTCTTCTGCTAGCCTGGGAGCGAGAGAAAATTATAGAATGTCCCAGCTGCATATCCCGGTTGCTCCTCTCGGGCATGCTGTAAAAACCAGCTAAAGGATCCGAGGGTTTCAGTGTATTGCAATTTAGTCGATTGGCTGACAACCTGTCACTCTAGCAATATATTATCACGCATTTATCCCATATGGGGTAGGCAGAGCGTAAACAACATAAACAAAGGTCGTTTTGCCAATTCTGGCAAAGTGTTAAGGGTTATTTAAGACATTTGTAGGTGTTCACTACAGTAATATACTTACAAATCTATCTTAAATAACCCTCAAAACTTTATCAGATGTGGCGGAGCGACTTTTGTTTAGATCGTTTACGCTCTGTCGACCCCATAAGGGACAAATACGTGACAATATGTATGTTTATATGCTAAGAGACTCCATTCCAAGAAAAAAGAAGATCACACAGAAAAAAGACTAAGAAAATAAAGAGGTATTTAAAAAAAAAATAGAAAATAAATTAAAGACATGTTTGCAGATAAGAAAAAGAAGATGTCGTCAATGTACAAGATAGTCCGCGCTAGAGACTGGCAGTCAGTCAGTCAGCCAGTCAGCCAGTGAGTGACAGTGGTGCGACAGTCGCGGAGGAGATAAACCAAGTTGATTATTAATTAAACTCTACCTGCACTGGCCAACCTGTTTAATAGAAGCAACGCAATAACAATGATACAACCAAAGACTTTTATACCGGGTGTAAGGGACAGCGTCCCGCAAACTGATAGGAGTTGCTCAGTCAACGACAGTAAACAACTAGAAGCAGGTTTTTTTTTCAAGTAGGGAAAATAAAATGGCTTTTCCATACCAAACGATGTGAACATTTTGTATGGAAATCCCATTTTTTTCTATTCCTGAAACAATTTCCTGGTGGAAGTGGTTCAGTGTCGTTGACTGAGCAACCCCTTCAAGTTTGCGGGACGCTGTCCCTTACACCTGGTATAAACTGAGGTAGACGCATCTTACTAAGTAAATCGTCACTAAAAAAGGCGATCCCAAAACTACAGCATTCGTTTATTCACGCGCTATTGCAGCTTCCATGCTGGACTAAGAGAAAAACATAGTATGCGCCTGCTGTATTTCCTCCCGGGCATGCTATAAAAACCCGTTACGGGATCCGAGGGTTTCAGTATATTGCAATTTAGGTAATGGGCTGAGAACCTGTCACTACAGCAATATACATACAAATCCATCTTAAATTAATCCATTGAAACTTTGTCAGACGTGGCAGAACTACCTTTGTTTAGGTCGTTTACGCTCTGCCTACCCCATTAGGGATAAAGGCGTGATCATATGTATGTATTGAACACTGAAGGATTGCCGAAGGTAAGGGTGCCAATTTCCCCTAGTTGAAGCACTTCTACTTTTGACGCATGTGACGTGTTTATTTAAATACAACATGTTACAAAAACAGGTCCGTTTACGTAGTAACTATTATCTAATCTGTGTTCGTACAACCTAGCTGAAACTCAGTGTAATTCAGTGTGGTACGGTGTCACAACTGAATATCGTCAGGCAACAAAACTGAACAACTTCCACAAAAAATTGTCGAGGCAAATAAAAAAGTATGACTTCCCCCATATGAAATGACCACTTTGATCAAAAACGTTTGCATGGGATTGCCAGTTTGGTACGATAAATGCTAAGACGGCTTAACGTGCCCTGCGAAGCACGGAATCTTTTTCTTCTCCGACAATTAGGTGATTCAGACTGTACATTCCTGGGAAAAATCTCACAAAGTGATAAATTTACAAATATCAAGTTTGTCCTCCCCCTGGGAATCGAAGCCAGGACCTCCGGATCGGGAGCCCATGTCTCAAACCACTACACCACGGATTGGAACGGTAAAGACTGGGAGTATCCTCAAAATTAATAAGACGTACAAGACAAACCTTCATAAATTAAAACTAGACTTCTAAGGCACAAACAAATCTAAGAGATTTATATTAATGAGCGAGCGAACCCACGGGATAGTAAAAGGTTTATAGTTAGTATCCAGGCTGGTTTTATTATCTAGGTACAGGTGCATCTGGTGTAGTGGATAGGGCCTCTGCCTCCTGAGCGGGGAGGTCGTGGTTCGAACCCCACCACGTACCAATGTGTTTTTCGGTTTTCGAATTTCATATGTACGTTTATTCGGCGCTTTAAGCCCGTTACGCCGTTGGTCCCGGTTAATATCGTTTAATACCGTAGATATTAGTCGTTAAGCCATGTCAGAGGTCAGTGCTAAGCATTGGCGGCTTGAAAACTCTGACCTAATCTAGGATTGGGTCTGGTTTCCCTTCTGGGATGCGGAGGACAGATGGCAGTCGCTCTGTGTAAAAACCAGTACCCTCGTTCAATCCCCTAGATTAGGTAGCCGACCCCGAGAGATACGGGATAAGGGTAGGATGATGAGGTGCATGTGTAGTTTAGTGGTCTGAGCTTTGGGCTCTCAACCCGGAGGTCGTGGATTCAATTCCATTGATTTAGTGAAGACACGACTTAGCTAGATTTAGATTTAAAAAAAAATCTTATGATAATGTGATTTTGTAAGCATCCGAATTGCCCTCATTATTTTATTGTTTTTATTCGATAGCTTAGAACATGATTCCATACTTTGAAGGGTAAGATAAGATAAGATAAGATAAGATAAGATTCTTTATTCATAACAATTGTTACACGTTATTTTGCTTAATAAAAATAATTACATTTATTACAATTCATTTAACTATCTATATATTATGTAAAATCTATTATATTACAATAGGTAACTTTAAAAAGTCGTCATAACAGTAAAATGACTCGCTATGCAGCCACTTATTTAATAGGTGTTTGAAGGACACGATGGAAGCTGCATTGATAATGTGTTTGGGTAAACGATTGTAAATATCGGGCCCTATGAAGTAGACGGATTGCTCGGATTTCACCAGCTTGTGCGGATCAGTAGCAAGCAGTTTCTCGTTCTTGTTACTGCGCAGGTTATATCTGGTATTGGCACCCTTTTGCTTAAATAAGTGGAGATTAGTGTGCATGAACACGGCCACTTGGCTAATAAATAAACAAGGTAGGGGCAAAATCTGGAGTTTCCGGAAATAAACCTGCGCAGAAACATCGTCAGGGACGCTGGCCGTCGCCCGCACGGCACGCTTCTGCATGGAGAATACGCGGCGCCAGTCCGCGGCGCGCGCCCACACCTCCGTGCCGTACAGCAGCAGCGAGTGCACCGTGGCGAAATAGCACTGTCGTACCACGTCCCCGCTAGCCGTGCTCGCTAACCGCCGCAGCGCAAAACAAGCGCCCCCCAGCCGACCGCAAAGCTCGTCTATGTGCACCTCCCACACCAACGCGCTATCGATGTTAAAGCCAAGCAAGCGTGTGCAGGCAACTTGCTGTATAGGGGCTCCACCTGCACACACCTGCATGGCCTGTGAGGGGTGCCCGTTTAGACTAAACTTCATAAAGCAAGTTTTTTCTTTATTAAGTGCAAGGCCATTCGTCTGGAACCACCCGTGCAGCTGACTCAGTACGTCGTTTAAGGCTCCCTCCAGCTTTTGGCTAGTGGCTGTACTGACTACTGCCGTGACGTCGTCAGCGTACATAAAAACGTCGGCGTCTTTGACGGCTTGCGGCAAGTCGTTTAAAAGGAGGCTAAATAAGGTGTTAGATAGACAGGAGCCCTGCGGAACGCCCATAAGGTTATACAGTTCCTCTGAAATAACGCTTCCCTTATCACCTGTGACAACTTGAGCCCTGCCGCTCATGAAAGATATTAGCAAGTCTAGGGCGGGGCCTCGGATGCCGTAATGTTCGAGCTTTTCGGCGACGAGCGCGTGATCCGCCGTGTCGAAGGCGCGCGATAGGTCGCAGCAGACGACGGCGACGTGCCGACCGTCCTCGCGCGCGCGCACCACGCACCGCACCACCTCGCGGACGAGGTCCGTGGTGGACCTGCCTGGCCGGTAAGCGTACTGGCAATCCGACACCACATTCCTGTTGGTCCAAAATTTCAGGAGTCTTCGATTTAATCCCACCTCAAGCATTTTACTAACGCTAGGTACTAATGAAATTGGGCGGTATGATTTGATGGCGGTCTTTTTGCCTTTGCCTTTATACAGTGGCGATATTTTAACCTTTTTTAGTGCGTCTGGGAAAGTACCTAAACGTATACAGTTATTAAAAAGGTGGGATAAAACGAAACATACTGACATACTGGCATTCCTCAGCACGTTAGCAGATAACCCATATATGTCTGCACTGTTTTTTGGCGCTATAGACTTCTTGAGTATCTCTACTACTTCGAGCGGTGTGAATGGACGTAGCCAGATCGAGGCGTCACTGCGACTGTGGCAGCTGGACATGGTTGCCAGACATTGCGCTGGGTTAGCAGCCGGGGCTCCGCACGCCGTCGCCGCCGTGACGATAAACCATGTCAGAGGCCTATTAGGCGGCTTAAAAACTCTGTCAGGAGGCTTTATCGGGTATCTAAGTAGGTCGTCGACTCAACAAATACCCTCGATATCAGAACAAACAAACCCACAGGATAGTTAAATACATATAATCACGCCCTCATCCCTAATGGGGTAGGCAGAGCGTAAACGACCTAAACAAAAGGTCGTTTCGCCACGTCTGACAAAGTTTTGAGGGTTATTTAAGATAGATTTGCTGGTATGTTGCTGCAGTGACAGGTTGTCAGCCCATCGCCTAAATTGCAATATACTAAAATCCTTGGATCGCTTAGCTGGTTTTCGAGAGGAAATGCAGCTGGCACATTCTATGTTTTCTTTCGCTCCCAGTCCAGCATGGAAGAATGGATAGTTAAATGTTTATAGTTATGTAGTACCTGTTTTATAACCTAGGTTTATTTTAATTTCGAACTGTTTCCTTTCAGAGAAATTGGTTTAAACCTGGGATTAAAAGTTTAAGACTAAGTTTTATGATCTTTTGCATTAGAATTTAGCATTTAGTAGTTAGAGTTTAAAATAATTTAAGTGCAAATAACTTAACTACTCGTATAACATAAATAGCCCGAATATATAAGTTTTCTGTAGGTACAGTTTGAGTAAGTTGTATATATATATATGATCACGCTTTTATCCCTAACGGGGTACACAGAGCGTAAACGACCTAAGCAAAGGTTGTACCGCTCTGTCTGACAAAGTTTTAAGGGTTATTTAAGATAGATTTGTATATGCTGTAGTGACAGGTTGTGTAAATTAGGTTGTTGTAAATTACAATTTACTGAAACCCCCGGATCCCTTAGCTGGTTTTAACAGCATGCCCGGGAGGAAATGCAGCTGGCCCATTCTATGTGTTTCTCTCGCTCCCAGGCCAGCATGGGAGTGTTGAGTAAGTTGTATTTTAGGGCCGTATTTGTAATCAGCTCTCATGAGTTGAGTTCGTGTCAGAAATGTCATTTCAGTACAAACTGACCTGTCAAATCCATACTTAATATTGCTCTCAAGTTTGATATCGCTTCATAAATTCGACCCTTAGTCATATTATGTGCGAGTGCTTCATTAATAATTTGTGCACAAAATAGTTACATAAATTAAAAAATACTCATAGAAAACAGCTTAAAACAGTTTTGGGCGAAATAAATTAAATATCCACGAAAGTAGCAAAAAGTTTCTAAAAATAAATTTGCTATTGCCATAGAAACTTCACCTTCTGTTGATAATGAATTTCCTATACACTGCTGGTTTTAATTGACAGACACAAATAAATAAATCGCAAACTAAACAATGAAAACCGTACAAAGCCAACTTATGGTCATTCATCTTTCTGTCTGCAGAATCAAGGGCCCGGTTTTTGCCATCAAGGCTTTCAAGACTGCACGTCTTTTATCTCCCTCTTCGGCACTAAAGTTCTATAGGAGTGAAAGAGAAAGATAAGGTCACTAGTTCGAAGTAACCGCGCGGCTGCCGGCAGCACCGCACGAGCGCTTCCAATTTCAAATTTCTTATTTTTCTTTTATAAAATGTCACGCTGCTGGTGCGTCAATTCGAAGACGTAATAGGCTGAAAATTACGTTAGTTTTTGTGATGATGATGTAGACTGCTGTATTTTATTTAATCTTGATTTTAATAGGAAATGTGTTGTGAAACTTGTGTGGTGTTTTCAACTCTTCAGTAGTGTAGTGACAACGAAGTGACAAGTATTGTGTGCGTGCGAAACTTTCGAAGCAAACTTTGGTTACTGGAGCTTTCCGAGCTTTGTGTGCAAAATAAAACCGGTAAGTTCTGAAATATTTTCTCATTTTTTTTCTTGTATTCTAATAGATTACTTGTATACATACATTCGTACTATCTATACGGTTGTCAATTGATTAATATATACCAGTAAACATTACTTATAATAAGTTTACGAAAAAAAAGCAAAGTAAAAAAACTATATGAAAATGCCAATAATCTGTACTCGTATTTCCTAAAAGAACAGACCTCATAAGGATATCGATAGAGAAAGCTTTTCACAGCTTTTTATGTCTCTGTTTCGAGAAACGCTTACGTTTACGCTCTGCCTACCCCATTCGGGATAAAGGCGTGATTATATGAATGTATGTACGTTTCGAGAAAGACGTTTCTTTAACAACGGTATCTCGATTCCAGTATAGTACTTATGCCTTTTTTCTTTTGTTGGCGTATTTTATTGGTACGTAGTACAAATTAAAAAAAAATCTTTATTAATAAATCAAATCGGTTATGTAATAAACGTCATCTCCCTCTACTTATTGATTTCTACAGTATCCCCAGGAAGAGAAACAACTGGAACTTTCTACGTTTTTTTATTGCTTTCAATCCAGCAAGTATCACTTTTTTTACTTTTTACCGCGAAAAATACCTTTCAGGAAAACTCATTTAGCTACCTAAGGGTGTATAATCAATAAAAATAAAACAAATAAAATGTACTTATTTAATTAATGAATCCAATCATGAATGAGTTTACGTTGTGTAGTAAAACACTCGTAAATTACTTCCAAGTACACTCACTAGGTGCGCCGCTTGCTCAGGGAACTCAGTAGTAAAATTAACTAAACATTTAACTTTACATTTAACTAAACAATTAATTAAACATTGGTCTCGATTCTTCCATGCTAGCCTGGGAGGCTGACAACCTGTCACTACAGCAATATACCTACAAATCTATCTTAAATAACCCTCAAAACTTTGTCAGACGTGGCGGAACGACCGGTGTTTATGTCGTTTGCGCTCTGCCTACCCTATTAGGGATAAAGGTGTTATATGGTGGTTATATGGTGATTATATGTATACTAGAGATCCACCGGTTAAAACTAAAATTATAATCAATCTGTCACTTTCAAAATAATAAAATTGAAAAACGACAGGCGATTTATACTCTATGGTTTTACACTTTGTCCGCTAGATTTTGACGCTCTTTTACACGTTTCCCCAGTATTTCTCTCAATTTTACCCGCTATATCATATGATGGCAGATAAAAATGACAGATAACGCTTAAAACCACCGACCAAAAAACAAGAAAAAACAAAAACCAGAGAGAATAGATCTCCTGTCCTTTTCCAATGTTTTTAGTCTAAAAGTGGCAAATAGATTTTAATTTTATATTTAGCCGGAACATCTAGAATCGTGCCATTATTTCGCTATTCATATAGGTTCAAGTGGTTTTACTAGGTCTCTATAGTATTACCAACTCAGTTTTAGAATAAAGGTAACCAAAATTTCATGTATTTTAATCGAAGATCTTGTTTCTAAAATAATTAGCTATTAGATATGACAACATTCTTAAATAGAAGTTTCAGTAATTTAACTAATTCGCAAAAACGTACCAATGTGTTTTTGAATAAAAAGAAATGAAAATTTGTTTATCTTTGAAAAACTGAGTTGGAAATACACTTGTTGGAAATAAACTGCAAAGTGCTTGTCATAAAAAAAAACTACATTTCCAAACGATAGGAAAAATAAGGATAGAGTACAAGTGCTTAAAAACAATATATGTTTGTTTAGTTTTTCGTGATGAGTGGAAGACCGCGGGAGAGGCCTTTGCCCAGCAGTGGGATCTAATAGGCTAGCTATAATAAAAAAAAAAATTTTTTTTTCGTCGTAGCATTTGACTACGAGGCGTAGCAAATGCTAACTTAACTTAATTGAAATAAATTATGCTCTCGATACCAAAAATAGGATTAGTATTTGAATGAGAGATTAAGAACTTAAAAGATTTAGTAAAAAAAATACGATCATACTTTAGATATAAACCAAAATCTAAAGATGAAATTAATACTAGTTAGTTGGTATAAGCTCCGTTTCGTAACGAGGCCTGCAACGAGGCGCAGGCGCGTTGTTGCACATAGATATTTTCTCATCATCTTTGTTCTATCGCCTATTCAAGTCATCGTCTCCCTAGCCTTATCCCGTATCGCTCAGGGTCAGATACCTAATCTCATTGAACGAGGGTACTGGTTTTTACACAGTGCGACTGCCATCTGACCTCCGCAACCCAGAAGGGAAACCAGACCCAATCCTAGATTAAGTCTAGAGTTTTCAAACCGCCAATGCTTAGCACTGGCCTCTAACGACTAATATCTACGGTATTAAACGATATTAACCGGGACCACCTTCTGAAGCATGGAAAAAGCGCCGAATAAAAGTACATATGAAAATTCGAATATCGAAAAACACATTGGTACGTGGTGAAATTTGAACCACAACCTCCCGCTCAGGAGGCAGCGGCCCTATCCACTACACCATCGGGCTTCTATCGCCTATTCAATAGAATTAATAAAATCCCCATTAAGTATTTATGGATTAATTTTCATTGATTAATCAACATAAAGCACTGATATTACAGACGTAACTGCTACGAGTAGATAGACGTTGGTGAAATGCTCGCGATATCTCCTCGCGAGAGGTCGCGACCTATTTCCGGATTGTAAACTATACATACATACGTATAACCACGCCCTTAAATTACCAGTTTATCTTTACTACCAATATATGAATACAGTTAGTCACGCATTTCCTTAGGTGTAAGCAGAGTGACAACAGCCTGGTAAAAGGAATTTTTGCCACGTCTGTAATTAATTTTAGAAAAAAAAGTGCGCCATTCCGCGTATCTCTGAAACTCTCGCTTTTTCTAATAATTTTTACAGTATTTCTGGGAAGAGAAGGAGTTGGAATATTGTAGGTTTTTAAGAGAAAAAGATCGCTTTTAGTATTTTAGTTCAGTCCGTGAATGCGGTCAGCACAAAAACATTGTTTAATCTGTCTTCTTCTTCTGTCGAGTGGGTATCGAGTCTATCGACCCGATGAACCCTGGTGTCAGAGTTTTTAAACCGCCTTGTAGCACAACTATCAGGCCTCTGACATGGTTTGAGTAACGACCACTATCAAAGACAGCGACCGGGACCGACGGCTTAACGTACCCTCCGAAGCACGAAATCTTTTTCTTTTTCGGACAATCAGGTGATTCAGCCTGCAATTTCCTAACCAAACTGAAGAAAAATTCACAAAGTGATAAAATCTCAAATATCAACTTTGTGTTTCCTCACTGGGAATCGAACCCAGGACCTCCGGATCAGGAGTCCATGGCACTAGCCACTAGACAACGGAGGCAGTTAAAAAGTATATCTCTACAAATATTTTCAATAAATTACTTAGGTACTTCTGATATCTATGCTTCACTACCATTATCGTGTCTTCGTCGTCGTCTCAGCCGATAAACGTCCACTGCAGGACATAACCCTGCCCCAAAGATCTCCACGATGATCGGTCTAGCGCCTTCTGCATCCAGCAGCTTCCCGCGACCTTCACCAGATCGTCGGTCCAACTTGTCTCGCGAGGGAGGTCTGCCTACGCTGCGTCTACCGTGCCTAGGTAGCCACTCCAGAACTTTCCTGCCCCAGCGGAAGTCGGTTCTGCGAGCATTAATTATCATGTATTTTATAAAAAAAAAAGATCATTGATAAGTAAAAAGCATACCTACCTATATTATCTTTACGAGTAATAAAATAGATATTAACGTAACTTTTTGCTTTGATAAAGACATTAAGGTTTTATAACTTACTATTTTACTATGCATTACCTTTTATAGTCTGCGTCACTATTTAAGTTATTTAAATGATTCATTAAACAAATGATAAAATTTATACTTGCGATTATCGGCACTTGGTGAAACTTCATATTTATAATGTTGTTATTAAGACAATTGTACATAAGTAGTAAGAAGTACAAGTGTTTTAATAACAAATGTTTAAATAACTAGGTAAATGGTTTATAATTTACCACGTGTGTCGTAGAAAACGGCTTAGGGGAATAAATCAGGGAATGGACAGAGGCGTTCCCTAAATTTCCCTCGCTAGCTAGCCTGCCATAAAATTGAACATCGATTGGGGGGGGGGGGGGGGCACATCCAAAATCAGAAAAGGAAAATTGATTCTTGAAACTTGCAAATATAATTATAAAATATTCGGCAACTTACTTGTGGGTTTGAAAGTCGCACTTGACGCGCGGTGGAGTGTAGCTTTCTTCTCTCCTGAAGAAGATCCTCGTATAGTGTCGAAACGTCGAGGTGAATACCTCAATCAAACCCACAAATAAGTTACGGTATATTTTATAAATATGAATAACCCTTGTTCATCGTTTAGTGATAAAATATTATTCTGTCGTTGTTTGGTGTTTCAAAGTTATAAATTACTGGCACCGCCTGCAATCAACTCGTACATATCCTGCATAATTTTACCGCACCCTGTACATATAATTGTTATTCTTATTTATAGGCAAAGACGGTTATTTTTTTACAGCCATGCCAAAGGGCAAGAAGTGTTTGTAGTTAGTTAGACACCTGCGCAAGCGTTGTCTGCATCCATCTTATGTGTAAAGTATAGGCTGTATGTACCGGGGGATTTGGTACGATGGTTTGATCCCGAAAAAAGCAAGTCAATAAATTCAATCTTCTAAGCGCCTCCTAACTGCCTCCGTAGTCTAATGGTCAGAGCTATGGGCTCACGATCCGGAGGTCCTGGGTTCCATTTCCAGGGGGGACACAAAGTTGATATTTGTCTATTTATCATTTTGAGAGTTTTCCCCAAGTTTGGTTAGGACAATGCAGGCTGAATCAACCTGATTGTCTGGAAGAAAACGGATTCAATGCTTCGGAGCTTAACGTGCAACCGTCGGTCCCGGTCGCTGTCTTTGAAAGTGGTCGTTACTCAAACCACGTCAGAGGCCTAATAGCTGTGCTACTAGGCGGTTTGAAAACTTTGACATCAGAGTTCATAGGTATTCTTATTTACCAAATCTTACCGTCTATAGGCACCCGATCATTCTTCAGCCCTACTCCTAGCCATCTCTAGCTAAAGTTATTGAGTCAATAAATTGTTTTAGGAATTCTATAGGAATGCGCGGGAAGTCCACGGATGAAAATACAGCGCGATGGCCGCCATTACCCGCGCGGACCGTTGACAGCGAGGGAAAAATTAACTATGGGCCTGGGCAGTAAATTAATGAAAGGCTAGCTTTTTGTTTATAGTTTTACCCGCGGGTAGATTAGTTTTACAGAGGGAATAAGATATCTCCCCTTGGAATTCTATAGGAATGCGCGGGAAATCGTCAGCGCGATGGCCGTCGTCCATTACCATGACAGCGAAGGAAAAATGAACACCCTGTGCCTGGGCAGTAAATTACTGAAAGGCTAGCTTTTTGATTATAGTTTTACCCGCGGGTAGATTAGTTTTACCAAAGGAATTACGATATTTCCCCTTGGAATTCTATAGGATTGCGCGGGAATTTGTCAGATGAAAATACAGCGCGATGGCCGTCGTTCATTATCCGCGCGAACCGTTGTCACCCTGTGCTGTGCCTGCGCTATAAATTATTGAAAGAGACGGTTTTTGCACGTTTAGTGCTGGGTTGAAAGCATCATAAATTAACCATATTAACCATAAAATCTACTTCCATGCTGCACTGGGAGCGACAGAAATACATAGATTGTGCCAGTTGAATTTCATCCCGGGCATTCTCTAAAAACCAGCTAAAGGATCTGAGGGTTTGAATATATTGCAATTTAGGCGATGGGCTGACAACCCTTGACTACAGCAATATATCTTCAACTCAATCTTAAATAACCCTCAAAACTTTGTCAGACGTGGCGGAACTATCTTTATTTGGGTCGTTTACGCTCTGCCTCCCCCATTAGGGATAAAGGCGTGATTATACGTGATTATAAGTATGTCTACTAATAAAGGACGAACAGCAGGATTCTCTTTTTAAACGCGCAAATAAAACTGGTTAGGAGAACCTTCAAGAGGAAGGTTCATATGTATAATACATGCATAATATAGTAGAGAAACACTGATAATTTCCGTGCGAAGCAAATAAATTGTAAATTTAGGTACAAAATGACAAAGGATCGTGATGCGTTGAAGAATTAGTAATTTCCTGCAGCAGAATTCAAGACGTTTTCTGAAGGAATGTCAATTTATTTTAAGACCTGTGTCCAGTTTTACGATAAGTCTTAGAACTAGGAACAATAGGGAGTTGGTTACTGCCACTTAGAAAGCAGAGGCTAGGCTAGTTTCTAGGTAGGTTCAACTTTAGAACCTCAACAGATAGAGACCCTAAGCTATGTAGTACTATTATATATTCTGTGCCTAAGCTTTCTACGTTCCGCGATACATTGCGTTGCATTCGAAGGTATTTTTGGTAATTTTGACAACTTGGTCATTTTGACATCTCGGTAATTTAACTCCTGAATGTTAGCCGAGAACATCTTTTCTTATAAGATTCTAAGGCTCGTATTTATAAAGCGATCAAACTTGAGAGCAATATTAAGTATGGATTTCATAGGCCATTTTGTATTGAAATGACATTTCTGATACGAACTCAAACTCGCTGTCACTAATGAGAGCGGATTATAAAGGCTTTATAAAGCGATCTCAAGACTGAGAGCAATATTAAGTACGGATGTGACAGGCCAAATTGTATTGAAATGACATTTCTGATACAAATACATATGTCATGTTATATAATCGTTTCAAGTACCTATCTTAGTTTACCTGCAAGCATTATTGTCTCCTCTGGGTTTATTAAAGGTTGACTGGAAGAGATCCCTTAACGGGATAAGTCCGCCTTTGTGCCACTATTGTTTTAATCGTGGTTAGTTTGAGTTTGTATGTATGTATGTATGTATGTAAGCTCTTTATTGTACCTTAAAAATCTTAAAACTATAATACAAGATATTTTATGTATGTATGTACGAGTATGTAAGCTCTTTATTGTACCTTAAAAATCTTGAAACTATAACACAAGATATTTTAGTTTTAAGATTTTTAAGGTACAATAAAGAGCTTACGTACATACATACATACAAACTCAAACTAGCTGTTATTCTCAAGTAATGTTTACCAATACGGGCCTTATTTTCGTTTCTTTAACTTAGCAGATCTGATACGGGAAGGAGGGTAAAACCATACTTCATACACTTAGCCCATAGGGGATCGCATGTCGACCGGTTAGTAAATAACCTAGTGTTATTACTCCAACGATATAAAGTAGGGAAATCTTAATTTACTGCGGTGAAGAGGCGAGTGTCCTATTACAGAGTCGTGGTAGCCGCGAGCCAAGCCATCGACAATTGTACACTCTAGTGCAAGCCAGTTATATATACGGTCACACCTCTGTCTCTTACGGGGTAGACAGAGTATAAAGCAGGGAAATCTTAATTTAATGCAGTGTAGAGACAGGTGTCTTATTACGGAGTCATGGTCATCGCGAGCCAAGCCTCGGGAGATTATCGACAATTGTACACTCATGTGTAAGATACATACGATCATACCTCTGTTTCTTACGGGGTAGGCAAAGTAGGGAATCTTAATTAACTGCGGTGTAGTGACAAGTGTCACGGAGTCATGGTCGTCGCGAGCCAAACCATCGACAATGCACTTAACGCTAAAACAGGCAGCAGGCATGTATCCCATGCGAGGTAGGCAGAACATCTGTGGCATAAAATAATCATTTTTTTAAAGGAATGTTTCAGAAATGATTATTAATTGTTGTAGACGACGTCCATCATCTAAACTGCAATACACTAAAAACCTTAGATCCCTCTCCAGGTAATATTCCAGGAAAGAAAATCAGACAGAAACGGGAATTCGTTTGTTTCAGTCAAGCCAGCATAGAAAACAGGTTAAAATTGCACACATCTCTGTTTATTTTTAATAAGATTGTTACTGACCAATATATTTTTGCAATGGACTGTACATTTGAGTACCGTTCCTGGTTGTACGCAGTTAAGGAAATGCTAGTGTTGATTGCCTTTGCTATGCGTATGCGCATATAGGGGCTTTTTGAATTACGTTAACAGGCTTCAAATTAGTATGCGTCTTGTTATTCTTGTGGCTGTGATTGAGATGGAACAGCTAAAATTCGAAGAATGTGGTTAAATGTTATCTAATCTCTATATGAGACAAATGCGCTCGTTAAGGATTACTTCATAGAATCTTAAAGTGTTAGTTTAGTGTAACTGTTTTTATATTTTTATGTGTTACTTTACTTATTCATTATTTTTAAGTTAGACTAAGCAATTTTCTTTCTATATGTGTAAGCTTGTAATTAGCATTTATTTAAAATGTTACATACATACATACATAAATCACGCCTTTATCCCTTACGGGGTAGGCAGAGCGTTTAACGCCTCGTAAAAGGCGCTTTCGCCACGTCTGACAAAAATTAAGGAGAAATTTTAGATTGTAAATATGTATTTAAAATGTTTACTTGAATAATTTGTAAATGTTGCTGTAAGCTCCCCAAATAAAATAACATAAAAATAAAATGAGTATTAGGATAGGAACGATAGGGCAATGGCATCACTGATTTGCCTCTGGACAAAACCAGGCTGGACATACATACATACAATCACGGCTTTATACCCAACTAGCGACCCGCGCTGGCTTCGTACGGAAATAATCAGTGTTTCTCTACTATATCATGCATGTATTATACACATAAACCTTCCTCTTGAATCATTCTATCCAATAAAAGAAACCATATCAAAATCCGTTACGTAGTTTTCAAGATTTATGTATACATAGGGATATAGGGACAGAGAAAGCGACTTTGTTTTATACTATGTAGTGATGCGGATGGCAGACAAAGTTTTTTAATGTTATTTAAGATAGATTTGTAGGTATATTGCTGTATTGACAAGTTGTCACCCCATTGCCTAAAATGCAATACACTGAAACCCTGGGATCCCTTAGCTGGTTTTTACAGCATGTCCGGGATTACAGCTGGGACATTCTATATTTTTCTCTCGTTCCCAGTCCAGCATGAAAGATTCCATAAGATCCTGGCTGAATTATATTATTTATCACTTATTTCAAACATACATACATATAGTCACGCCTTCATCCCCAATGGGGTAGGCAGAGCGTAAATGACCTAAAAAATAGTCGTTTAGCCACGTCCGACAAAGTTTTGAGGGTTATTTAAGATATATTCGACGGTATATTGCTTAGTGAAACAAACATACTACCCCATTAATATGTTGAAAAGACCCTGTATTGTTATGTCACAGCCACACGCATAGCAGAAGATTGTTCTAAGTAACGCCGCGGGTTTTTGCACTTCACACCAGCATTGTGAGGATGCCAAGCAAGGATGCCAGAAGACCTCCGAGGATGCGGTGAATGTGCTGAGGAGGTTACGTGATACTTGGCGAAGGTATTTGAGGGCTACTATGCCGTTCTTCCATGCTGAACTGCTAGCGAGTGAAAAACATAGAAAGTGCCAGCTGTATTTCTTCCCGGGCATGCTATAAAACCAGCTAAGGGATCCGAGGGTTTCAGTATATTGCAATTTAGGCGATGGTCTAAAAACTTGTCACTACAGCAATATACCGTCAAATCTATCTTGAATAACCCTCAGAACTTTGTCAGACGTGGCGGAACGACCTTTTATTTAGGTCGTTTACGCTCTGCCTATCCCATAAGGGATAAAGGCGTGATAATTTGTATGCATGTATGCCGTTGGAAATCTAAATTAAACAAACCAAGGTTAGGTTAGATCAGAGGATACCGACCAGCCAAAGTGGAGAGACAAAGCCAGAAAGCGGATCCCAGAACAAACCAGAATAATCCTGGTCAGAAAAAGAAGAAGATTGTAGGCTGGGTGTTGGGTATTCTAAGAACTTATTTGTTATTATTTATTATTAACATAACACAATTTAGCAAGTTGAATGATATCGCTAAACCTTAATTAAGTTTGTCTCAATGACATTTAGGCTCGTATTTATAAAGCGATCTCAAGATTGACAGCGAGTTTGATTTCGTATCAGAAATGTCATTCCAGTACAAAATGGCCCGTCAAATCCATACTTAATATTGCTCTCAGTCTTGAAATTGTTTTATAATTACGACCCTAACTGTCAGATACAAAAGCACTTGGCGATTTTAATAGTGCAACAGTACAACGTTTATTATGTGCCAAATCTAAAGACATTCTTCCTCTTCCTACCGTTTATAATTAGTCAACTATGCTTTTTTGCTTAATAAAGATTTTAATCCTTCTTCTTCTGTCGAGTGGGTATCGAGTCTATGGACCCGATGAACCCTAGTGTCAGAGTTTTTAAATCGCCTAGTAGCACAACTATCAGGCCTCTCACATGGTTTTGTGTAACGACCACTATAAAAGACAGCGACCGGGACCGACGGCTTAACGTGCCCTCCGAAGCACGAAATCTTTTTCTTTTTCGGACAATCAGGTGATTCAGCCTGCAATGTCCAACCCAACCTGGGGAAAAAATCACAAAGTGATAAATTCACAAATATCAACTTTGTGTTTAAATCGAATGAAACCCCCCTGTGAATCGAACCCAGGACCTCCGGATCGGGAGTCCATGGCACTAGCTACTAGACCACGGAGGCAGTTAATGTAACATTATTACACTGTAATTTATGTCCTTTTGATCCACTTCTTTGACTTTGTGATCTCGGTCACATCAGGCATAAATTAGAGTCAAAATCAAACCCAAAAGCACTCGCAGAAACTTCCAGCCGCGATCACTACAATACCAATGTTCAATCGCCACTTACTCCAATAGCTATAAATAAATGACATGTGAAGAAACGGTACTCCCTAAGCTGCGCCTGCGGCGACCGTTGACAAATTAAGGCTTAGTATAATAGAACCTGCATAATATGTATAGTATATGTTTATGCAACTGCCTCCGTGGTCTACTGGTCTGAGCCATGGGCTTCTGATCCGGAAGTCCTGAGTTCGACTCCCGGGAGTAAAGGGGAAATTGAAAGTTGATAGTTGATATTTGTCAATTTATCACTTTGTGAGATTATCTCCAGTTTGGTTAGGCCAATGCATCGGGTCGATTGACTTGATACCCACCCCACACGACAAAAGAAGGAGCAGGCTGAATCACCTGATTGTCGTTATACAAACCATGTCAGAGAGCTGTGCTATTAGATGGTTTAAAATCTCTGACACCAGGGTTCATCGACTCGAAACTCACATGACAGAAGAAGAATATGTAAATGTGTTTTGCAATACACTATCCAGTCCCCACATAAAACATACTTTTTAAATTATAACTGAAGAGAATCATGAGAGTGAGTGTCAGGAAATATTAAACATCAAGCAGGATGCTGTGATCCGTCGACGATGTGATAAGATCACTCGACCAGTCAATTTAAGGCTCATGGGTGAGATTGCTCCAAATCAGTGTAATTAGCTTGGTCATACATACATACATATCATCACGTCTTTATCCTTAATGGGGTAGGCAGAGCATAAACGACCTAAACAAAGGTCGTTCCGCCACGTCTGACAAAGTTTTGAGGGTTATTTAAAATAGATTTGTAGGTATATTGCTGTAGTGACAGGTTGTCAGCCCATCGCCTAAATTACAATATACTGAAACCCTCGGATCCCTTAGCTGGCTTTTACAGCATGCCCGGGGAGAAATGCAGCTGGCACATTCTATATTTTCTCTCGCTGCCAGTCCAGCATGGAAGTAATCTTGCTCATCATTAGCTTAAACTGGAAACAAGAGCAAATACATCGCAAATAAAATCTAAGAATACCGATGCTACAAATTGCTACCAATATAACGTTGAGCGAAGTAATGTCAAATTAAGGTATACAAGATCTTTGAATCAAATATAATATTATTATGATCATGTCTATGAATCAAATTAATGTATGAATGAATGAATTTTATGTTTAGCTTGTATTAATTTCAATTAAGTATAAATGTGGTTGCAAAAATGAATTCTCTAGAATTTTTAGAGAAGGCATTTTTAGGTAATAGCGGATTCGGCAAATACTTATTTACAGATTGCTCTTTCAACATTTCCAAACAACACATGAACATGAGTGAATTTCAACACTAGACCGCACAATTCCCATTTAATACGAGATAAAATCTCAGCCCTTTTAACTAGCACTATTTCCACAAGAAATTCTCCACATAACCTCATCAAGAAATACCGAACTCTCCCTTTCGATAATTATAAAATAGTGTTGTAGCAACAAGCCTAATATTTCCCATGTTCATAACACAACGATGGACTGTATAAGGGATCATTATACGTTCTGGCATCTATAGGGCTGGTCAAGAATGTCGCCTGGAGCAAAAACGAGTTGGATGTAGGGCTGCCTAAAAATTTGCAGTATCAAAAACAACATGGAATAGAATGAACGATACTGGCGGCAATTTTGAACGTACTATTCCTTAACTAATTCTTAGCTAGCGCTGTCACTTTGTTAACTTGGCATAAGAACAGGATAGCAAATTAACACATGACTTTGACATTCCTTATCTGACGTAAGACACTTTAAATAAGATATGATCATAGAGTGTGCTTCCTTATTTTACGTAAATAAGCAGTCTTATGTCAAATTAGGAATGTCAAAGTCACGTGTTTATTTGCTAACGTGTTCTTGTGTCAAAGTTAAGAAAGTGACAGCGGTAGCTAAGAATTAGGATTATGTTGCGAGAATCGACGCCATTTTATCATACCAATATCAACCACTACTTATTAATTCCTTAATTTAGGTCGAAATATCTCAACAATTGCAAATATCAATTGTGAATTCTATCAAGTTTGAACAATATTATGCTTTTATAGCAATTCTATTATAGCAAAAGAATGGAGTGATTTGTGATTGAATTCGCTTAGGTCCAATTTTTTTTACGTTGCTTTCCACCATCATCAATTTGGTTTGCGGCCCATAAAATGATTAAATATGTTTGTAACAAGGTTATTATCTGCACTTCCGAATATGAACTTCTACTAAGTTAAAAAAAACTGTTTGTGGGCCGCATAACAAATTGGTATCGATAACGCAATGTTAAAAACACGGAACATATATTTGCATCTGCCAAGAATTAAGTAAGAATAAGTAAATGAATAACTTTGCAGTTTCCATACTTTTTTTTAAATCTTTATTTGTGAAAGGACTTGATACACAATAACAAAGCGACCATGTCGTCCTCATAAGGACTGCAATACAATATCATCAATAACAAGTTTATAAAGTAACCTAGCATCATCTGAAAACGGAAAAGCCAGGACACTGTTATAACCAGCTATAACAGTAAACATATAGTTATTAAAAATTCGTTGTCTAAAAGATTCATTTCGAACACATTCCACTAAAATATGATAGACTTCTTCAATTTAGTTTCCATACTGTGAATCCATCGACTCTATCAAATTAGTACCTTAAACATAATTTTAAAACTTATGATGATTTCTAAGTATCTCATGAGTTAATAAGACAATGGTCTCACAAAACTGCCAACCCTGAACGCTGTAGAAACCGCTCGTTCGTAGAAAGCGAAGCATTGAGTGCTGCCTCAAAACTGGTTGATTGAGCGGTGGAAATACTCGCCAGGAACCATCCAGGGTGGGGGCAGACTTCACTGTCCATTGGCTTGTGGAACGAGCAATGGAGTGCGTTTCTGCTAACGCTATACGGCCATATCGATTTAAAAATTTTGGTATGAATATGACCCGCTTTATAAAAAAATGAGTGCGTTGCGTATGCGCAAAGTGAACTCAAGTTTGCGAGGAGCCAGTATCAGATCTTACAATCGATATAGATACCTGTTTGAAACTTTATGGATAGAACAATTAACTCAAACAATGAACTCCAGAAGACAGAAATCGTCTACTAACTAACTTCTCTTCTTTGTGTTATCCTTCATTTTAGATTCCCGGCAGTTTCTAAGGTTCGTATTTATAAAACGATCTTAAGATTGAGAGCCGTATTAAGTATGGATTTAATAGGTCATAATGTACTGAAATTACATATCTGATACGAACTCGAACTCGCTGTCAGTCTGAAGTGCTGATTGTAAATACGGTCCTCAATGATTTAGTCAGCTAAAAATACTATACGCTTTTACATAAGAAATGCATCTTTACTTCTTTACTATAATGCTTCTCGTTCTCATTTTGTATATAACCTACTTCACATTGATTTGCAAAATCAACTGTTTTGAAGGCATGTAGCCAGGAATCCTGTCGCTTCTATGAAGACGTTTTACTATCTCTTGCTTATTCTGTGTAGTAGCTATAGACGTAAGCCCTAAGGTATACGTCTATGTGTTGCGTTGTGGAGTGTACGTATACTAGTAATTGCCCTATTGTGGTCTCCAAGCGGCGGTCACGCGCGGCGGCGGCCATCGCTTTTTCACAAGCTTTTTCTGAAATCGCCAATACTTTAGAAAGTCGCCAATTGTTAACGTTTAAAGAGAAAATTGTTAGACGTTACGGGAGAGATGAATGTTGGTATACGTGGGTAAAGTATTTTTAAAGTAACAGAAAAGTCGTAAACGGTTTTACCGCTTTTCGCATTTCGTTATTTTGAGTATGAGGGTCACCAAGATCTCGTATAGAAAAACTGCAATTGCCTAATTGGAATTTGTACAAAAAGTTTCTTCTAACGTACGGTCTTCTTATTCTTCTTCTTCTGCCTATCATTTTCCCGGCCTAATGCTGGGGTCCGCTTTTCGGTTTCATCCGGTTGATGGCTTCGTGAGAAGATCCTTCTCTTCCATATCCGTTTTCACGACGTCCAGCCAACGCTTCTTCGGTCTGCCGCGATATATATGGGTATTGTATATCACTACATAGTATAAAACAAAGTCGCTTTCTCTGATCCTATATCCCTATGTATGCTTAGATCTTTAAGACTAGGGAACGGATTTTGATGCGGTTTCTTTTAATAGATGCGGTTTAAATGTATAAAACATGCAAAATATAGTAGAGAAACACTGATGATTTCCGTGCGAAGCCGGGGCGGGTCGCTAGTTATTTATATTACATTACTTTATTATCAGAACATAAAAAAAAAATATATAATCTTAAAACAACCTTAATTTCTAAAAAAAATAAAACATGTAACTACATGAGGTAAAGTGCCCATAGGCTGGCAGCGTTCCCTCTTTGAATAGCAATGCTCAATCTTTGTGCGAGGTAGCTGCCAGACCTGGGGTCGCCTGAAGTCTCACGAAGACGCGCTGAGAGATCGGCAACAAATAATTTAGCCTCCTGACCCCAAGGACCCAAATCATCAACTGCGAAGGGCACGAAAGCATAATTGTTCAGTAGATCAGCGTACTTCCGGCGTTTAAGACTTACAGCAGTATCTGCCGCTGCCCCGGCGCAACGGAAAGTCGAAGACAAATGAGCGGGAGCCAATGTAACGATGCACGTTGCATCCCAAACCAGACATTTTCCAAACTTCTATGAAATTATGGCATTTTCCCATTCGAACAACATAATCCATTCGGATCTAAAACAGCTGGAACATTGGCGGATACAAGCACTCTGCGTCTAATGTCATCTGAACTGGCATGACGTGACAAACGGCCAGTATTATATTTATTTCATATTTAAGAGTACGTCTTTTGTATCCACCTGGTACCTATGAAGAGTGGAAAATTATAAACGCTTGAGGCCAAACAAGTATCTTCACAAATTTTTGGATCGTTAATCACACTACGAGCCTACGGCGAAAACTGAACTCTAAGTTTATAATTAACCATTGTTTTAATGTCTCGTGAATTTTAGACAGGTAAGATGTGGTTCGTTATTCAAAAAATAAATTTGTTGTGTACAATAACCACTGATCTCCAGGATCTAGAGTCTCGATTTCGAGTATAAAGTTTCAGTCCCACATTATAATATTAGCTTTGTCCATCTTCTTCTTCTGAGCGAGTGGATTCTCGAGTGGAATGACCCGATGAACCCTGGTGTCAGAGTTTTTAAACTACCTAGTAGGACAGCTATTAGGCCTCGGACGTGGTTTGAGTAACGACCACTTTCAAACACAGGAACCGGAAACAACCAAACTGTGGAATACCTCACAAAGTGATAAATTGACAAATATCAACTTTGTGTTGCTCCCCTGGGAATCGAACGCAGGACCTCCGTAAGCCCATGGCTCTGACCACTAGACCACGGAGGCAGTTAAGACCACAGAGTCCATATATCCATACAACATTTTTCTTATCATCGATACGCAGTACTAAAAGCTCCTGCATCTAGAAATTAAAATAGTCAACAAGCAAAAGTTGTTAAAAAAAAACTTAGGTTACTATTTTTAGTACTTTAACAGAATAAAGGGATAAGTTTTGCTCACGCACGTTTCTAAATCGATTCATTTTCACGTCATTAATCTAACTGTATCGATCATTAGATATCGATCTCCCCCAACATCGATGTTGTCGTTCAATTCCATTACTGGAACAATAAAACTGTGTTATAAACCGACTCTTGCGCACCGTACGACAGAAACTGGAGTTTCGTGTCAATGGTACCGTGGTTGTCATGGCAACGACGTGGGACTTTGATGTACATTGAAGAATGATACGGTTGATAACATCTGATGAAAGAATTGCAGATTCCGTGCTTCGGCGAGCACGCTATGGCGTCGGTTTTTACACACACACAAACCAGGTCAGAGGCCTATTCGCTGCTACTAATACCAGGTTCTATCGGGTCGTTTGTCACGTGTACTGAAGATAGTGGGTGGCCTTCCTAGCCAAAGAAAAGTTATACTAGAAGCATGGAATATATAATAATAGTACTACACAGTTTGTCAAAGATCCTTCCGCATATTAAACAAATATTTTCTTAGTTTCTTCTATGCTGGCCTGGGAGCGAGAGAAAAACATAGAATGTGCCAGCTGCATTTCCTCCCGGGCATGCTGTAAAAACCAGCTTTGTTTGGGTCGTTTACGCTCTGCCTACCCCATTAGGGATAAAGGCGTGATTATATGTATGTATGTATGTATTTTCTTAGTGAAAATTGGTGATGATTTCTTGAAGATCTTCTTCATCCTCATTAGCTCATATACGTCCCCACTGAGTGGTATGAGCCTTAAAGTCATTTGAAGATCATTTCTGAAGTATTTAAAAAACACTCTGACCTATTATCCTTATCCTTACAACATACATACATACATATAATCACGCCTTTGTCCCTAGTGGGGTAGGCAGAGCGTAAACGACCTAAACAAAGGTTGTTCCGCCACGTCTGACAAGGTTTTGAGGGTTATTTAGATAGATTTGTACCTATTTTTGTTGTAGTAACATGTTGTCAGCCCATCGCCTAAATTGCAATATACAGAAACCCTCGGATCCCATAGCTGGTTTTTACAGCATGCCCGGGAGGAAATGAAAATTATCCTTACTAATATTATAAATGCAAAAGTAATTCTGTCTGTATGTCTGTCTGTTACTCTTTCATGCCTAAACGGCTAAACGGATATTGATGAAATTGCAGTAGAAAGTTACGGCCATTGCATTACATAGGCTACTTTTTACCGCGGGAAAATATCTCAATCCTGCGTTAAAACATATTTAATGCGGGTGAAACCGCAGCGGGAAGCTAGTATTGAATATAATCTTTTAAATGTAATGATCATCATATCACCAAATATCATGATATCATTCTTAGACTCGTATTTATGAAGCCAACTCAAACTTGAGAGCAATATCAAATATGGATTTGACAGGCCAGTTTTTACTGAAATTACATTTCTGATACGAGCTCAAACTAGCTGTCACTCGTGAGAGCTGATTACAAATACGGCCTTCTTCTTCTTCTTCTGTCGAGTAGGTTTCGAGTCTATCGAACCGATGAACCCTGGTGTCAGAGTTTTTAAACCGCTTAGTGGCACAACTATCAGGCCTCTGACATGGTTTGAGTAACGACCACTATCAAAGACAGCGACCGGGACCGACGGCTTGACGTGCCCTCCGAAGCACAAAATCATTTTCTTTTCGGACAATCAGGTGATTCAGCCTGCAATATCCTAACCAAACTGGGGAAAAATTCACAAAGTGATAAATTCTCAAATATCAACTTTGTGTTTCCCCTCTGGGAATCGAACCCAGGACCTCCAGATCGGGAGTCTATGGTACTAGCCACTAGACCACGGAGGCAGTTAATACGGCCTTTAGACACAGACAGCAATGAATTTTAAAGTCGTCGCTTCTTCTAATAACAAAGTTCCACAGCACGTAGGCTTTTTGTAGAGAAATATTGTGATTAAGTTATTATCTTAGATTGTAATCAGAGTTCTTAGTGTAAACTAGAAAAGCAATGAACCGTAATTTTATGAAGCTTTTGACACAGTTTCTGTAAACATAGGGCTTTCTATGTAGTTTGTAGGAAAAGTCTATCATTTTCTCGTACTAGGAGTCTGTTGAAGTGACACTTCATTATTCTTGTGTAAATGGCTGTGGAAGTAAGTTGGTGTAAATTCTGATATTTCTTCATACCGGGTGTAAAAAAAATGGCTGATATAAGCATTAAGCACCTTAAAAGGTGTGATCCTACCCAAGAATTTATCTACTTTCCCCAAGGAACATAATTCCAACTATGAAAAACTTCCATGCTGGACTGGGAGAGATAGAAAAACATAGAATGTTCCAGCTGCCCTTCCTCCCGGGCATGCTGTTGAAGTCAGCAAAAGGGACTCGAGGGTTACAGTGTATTGTAATTTAGGCGATGGGCTGACAACCTGTCACTACAGCAATACACATTACAATCTAAAATTGCCCTCAATTTATGTCAGACGTGGCGAAAGCGCCCCTTTTAGGAGGCGTTTTACGCTCTGCCTACCCCGTAAGGGATAAAGGCGTGATTTTATGTATGTATGTATGAAAAAATGGCTGAAATTTCGACCTAAAATTGTTCAGTTTCATAGGTTCACACCCTAAAGTTTAGACCCAGCCCAGAAGGTTGGTTGATATTCAATTAGTAGTTGCAAAAATCATGACTTAACTAATATACGTTAAATCTATACCTGTCATTTTTTATCATAAGAGAACCGAAAGGGACGGCAATAATTTTATTCAAGATTCAGTTAAGTTGTGCCCTTCACAAATCGATAGCATGAGTTAGATAAAAATCAATGAACGAAATGTAACTGTCAGAACATACATACATGCATATAATCATCACGCCTTTATCCCTAACGGGGTAGGCAGAGCGTAAACAACCAAAACATAAGATCGTTTCGCCACGTCTGACAATGTTTTGAGGGTTATTTAAGATAGATTTGTAGGTATATTGCTGTAGTGACAGGTTGTCAGCCCATCGTCTAAATTACAATATACTTAAACCCTCGGTTCCCTTAGCTGGTTTTTACAGCATGCCCGAACACATTGTCAGTAATTTAAATAAAAACCCGAAAACTAACAAAAAAAATCCATTTGTTAGATTTAAACAATCCGCTACTTTCCTACTAGTCAAATCAGCAACTATTTATGAAATGTCAAAAAAAAGTTTTTTAAATAGCGAGTTATGACGTCCCTCCTTGGCAAATACTTGACTATTCAAATCAATAACTTCTATATTTTTAACTGGATTATAAATCTTAATAGGCATTTATTTTAAACCAATAATGAGATACACTATATTATAGCCGGTTTAAGTATAATAATAAATAAATAAGTATAAACGTTCTGATTTTTTTCATCCACCCAGTCAACACGTCTTTTATGCAAATGCACTATAACAGGTGTAAGGGACAGCGTCCCGCAAACTGATAGGGGTTGCTCAGTCAACAAAACTGAACAACTATCAGAAATAATTCTTTTCAGGATGTAAAAAAATAAATTATCCCATACAAACTGACCATACATCGATCAAAAAATTTGTATGGAAAACCAAACATATTTTTTGTACTTCCTGAAAAAAAATCCTGCTACTAGTTGTTCAGTTTCGTTGACTGAGCAACCCCTATCAGTTTGCGGGACGCTGTCCCTTTTATTCTATACTAGCGACCCGCCCCGGCTTCTGACTGAAATTATCAGTGTTTCTCTACTATATTATCCATGTATTATACATATAAACCTTCCTCTTGAATCACTATTTCCATTAAAAGAAACCGCATTAAAATCCGTTGCGCAGTTTTAAAGAGTTATGCATACATAGGGATATAGGGACAGAGAAAGCGACTTTGTTTTATACTATGTAGTGACGCAGACTGCGCGTGCTATAGTCCTATCCTACCCCCCGCCAGCTGGATTTATTGTTCACACGCGCGTGCGCCTGACCCCAGGTCCCAGCTAATGGATTTATATTAATATTTAAAGCGTATTGTGTTACCAGCATTGTCTGAAACCCTATTTATATGCCAGTTCGAATTTTAGCCGGTATAGTTTAGTTTATTATGGCTTTCATTAATACCCATATTTTAGACTACATTTAAAGCATCGCTCGAAAGCTTTTGAGCACAAAGAGACTGCCGGGTGGTTTCACGTTTTGTTTTATCCAACTTAGGGGGATATGTAACTACTCCTAAATTACATACATACATATGATAGCGCCTTTATCCCTAATGGGGTAGGCAGAGCGTAAACTACTCAAACAAAGGTCGTTCCGCCACGTCTGACAACGTTTTGAGGGTTATTTTAAGATAGATTTGTAGGTATATTGCTGTAGTGACAGGTTGTCAGCCTATCGCCTAAATTACAATATACTGAAACCCTCGGATCCCTTAGCTGGTTTTTACAGCATGCCCGGGAGGATATTCAGCTGGCCCAGAAAATATGATTTTCTCTCGCTCCCAGGCCAGCATGGAAGAAATTATATATACTAAATTAGTACTAATACGTATTAGTATTAATACTCCTAAATTAGCAACAAGATTATATAGTGGTGACATCTATTCATATTTGAGTTTGCCTCATGTTTGCCGCAAGCGACTGTCGTAAACATGACAAACCATCCTGCCTCTAATATAAAGGTTCGCGCACACTTGTCATTAGGGCAATTACACACATTACTACAGCAGTTGTAAAGCAAATAGTTCTAGCGGATACAACGGATGTCTGTTTATCACCTGTCTTCGTTAGAGCCTGGGGCGAAAATGATTTTTTTTCTTTAGCTAATATCGCAAAAAAATATAATTTAGTTCATGAAAAACAGCGCCATCTTTATCTTTGGCTATTATAACAATTATGGGTATGAATAGGTTACGAAACCTATACCAAATTAACCGTTAATCTTAGACAGATATGTGACGGTACTTCGGTATCTCTATGGAAGCAAGTCACGCACAAAATATACCTACGTATGTAACCTTGGTTTTTAAGATAGATTTGTAGGTATATTGCTGTAGTGACAGGTCGTCAGCCCATCGTGTAAATTGCAATATGCTGGATCCCTTAGCTGATTTTTACAGCATGCCCGGGAGGAAATGCAACTGGCACATTGTATGTTTTTCTCTCGCTCCCAGTCCAGCATGGAAGAAAGTAGACTATGCAAAATTATAGTAATTTTGTTAAAAAGGTTTAACTACAGCTGAAATAAAAATAATAATGTTTTTACTACAGTCTCAGATATATTACAATACATTATAAAAGCACAGGAAGCCGGCTTGTAATTTACATTAAAAACGGGTGAATTGTGGAAAAACTGGCTTTGCGCCGTGCCGCGACATGGGTGGTCCAGAGCAAATTAACGTAATACATGGACTACCTAGGTGTCACCTCGGCATTTTACTATAAGTAGACTTTGACTGCGACATGATAACGCTTTTTAGGCAAGTATTTAGCTGACGATTTATTACACTAATATTGTTTAAGTAGGCGGCAAAACACAAAGTACACATTCCTTGCCTTTTTTGCCTATTTTATGAAATGTCGAGCGTTAAACAAATACTTTTATAAAAGAAATACAAATCTTTGCTTGTTTATCTTGTCATCCAGTAACTTTCAAAATTTAATAACTTTTCTTGAAATACGAGAATGTTACGTTTCGGTAGCATAGTGGTAGAGCGATGGACCGGCGTTCCAGAGACGCAGGTTCGAGTCCTGCCCGAAACGAATATATTATTTTCTTTCTACACATACACACACACACACAAACACACACACACACACACACACACAAAATCACGCCTTTATCCCTTACGGGGTAGGCAGAGCATTAAACGCCTCGTAAAAATTTTCGCTTTCGCCGCGTCTGACAAAAATTGAGGGCAATTTTAGATTGTAATGTGTATTGCTAATATGTAGTGACAGGTTGTCAGCCCATCGCCTAAATTACAATACACTGTAACCCTCGAGTCCCTTTTGCTGTCTTCTACAGCATGCCCGGGAGGAAGGGCAGCTGGAACATTCTATGTTTTTCTATCTCTCCCAGTCCAGCATGGAAGTAATTTTTCTTTCTTTGACATTATAATATGAGATTCAAAATTGAAATTCTTGGAGGACGGGAAGTTAAACATAGTTGGTATAATGTACGTTTTTTTATAGTAAAAGATAAATAAAAACTCTATAGTTCGGTCAGGCGGTCAGAGTCAGAGAAAAAGATGCATACTCCTTAAGAAATTTCTAACTGCCTCCGTGGTCTAGCGGTTAGGTTGATATTTGTCAATTTATCACTTTGAGGACATTACAGGCTGAATAACCTGATTGTCCGAAAAGAAAAAAGATTCCGTGCTTCGGAGGGCACGTTAAGCCGTCGGTCCCGGTCGCTGTCTTTGTTAGTGGTAGTTACTCAAACCATGTCAGAGGTTTATTAGCTGTGCTACTAGGCGGTTTGAAAACTTTGACACCAGGGTTCATCGGGTCATTCCACTCGAGAATCCACTCGCTAAGAAGAAGTAATTTCTTGATATGAGGAAGCGAAGGCATTGTAAGCTCATCGTGTGTATCAACTATCGAGTTAGGAACATGAACCGTGTCTCGGCAACGCGATACGCTTTCAGTAAATAAATATCGATCTACAGTTACTAGAGGCCACGAGACTAGAGGGAGCGGGAGAGGGAGCGTGGTTTAATTATTATTTTTACTTACTTAATATTATATAATCACGCTTTTATCCGTAATGGGGTAGGCAGAGCGTAAACTACCTAAATAAAGGTCGTTCCGTCACGTCTGACTAAGTTTTGAGGGTTATTTAAGATAGATTTGTAGGTATATTGCTGTAGTGACAGGTTGTCGGCCAATTTGCCTAAATTTCAATATACTGAAACCCTCAGATCCCTTAGCTGGTTTTACAGCACATTCTATGTTTTCTTTCGGTCCCATTCCAGCATGGACTTGTTGTTTATTTTAATTTTATTTAAATGTTTCCTGTTCTGATTATTGTTGTTGCTCTGTCCCGCTTTATATTATAGTGTCGACTCTTTCCATCTTTTAGTGCCATCCTACGCAGCCCTGTTTTGTCAGAGCGAGAAGATAGATAGATACTTAGTAAGAGAAATAGAGTCAAAGATGGAACAACACTATCTAGAAACCTCAAATGCACTGATTCCAAATATTGGAGAAAAATAGCAAGTCTGGTTGGAACCAGACTAATTTGAAAAGGTGGTGGCATGTTGCCATCGCAAACCAAATGGACTTTAATACGGGCTAGTACAGCCCAACTTTACCATCGGCCAGTCTATGATTTCTTTGCCCGGGGTAGATCGTTTGGAGGAAGATCCCATACCACTTAAAAATATGCACATATTATTCCACCTTTTCTCCGCCCCCCGCTTATTTCGTGGCCCCAACTTCAGTTCGTAACCCAGCCGCGGTCGTGCGTTACCTTTAAAGGTATTACCTCTGCCGGGAATCGAACCGGCGCCGAATAAGGCTGTCAGCTCGCACTCGTAATTGAAACTGATATTGAGGAGTCTGCCAGGAATATTTAGCAGCCGGGAATGGCGGTAACAAGCGAGGTATTGTTGGTAATTGTCTGCAGTAGATAAACGCTTAATTGTCTTAATTGTCTTAATTGTCTGCAGTAAATAAAATAAGGCCCGTAGTAATAATCAGCTCTCAAAAGTGACAGCGTGTATTGCTCTCAAGTTTGAGAATCCTTCAAAAATACAAGTCTTAGGGGTCGTATTTATAAAGCGATATCAAGATTGAAAGCAATATTAAGTATGGTTTTGACAGGCCAGTTTGTACTGAAATTACATTTCTGATACGAACTCAATTCGCTGTCAGTCAAGAGAGCTGATATTAAATATGGCCCTTACTGTCGTATTTATAAAGCGATATCAAGATTGAGAGCAATATTAAGTATGGGTTTGACAGGCCAGTTTGTACTGAAATTACATTTCGGATACGAACTCAAACTCGCTTTCACTTATGAGAGCTGATTTTCAATACGGCTCTTAGTACCACTTAATACTTGCGGGTATCCTAAAAGTCAACAAAGGTGGCGACAAAGATAAAAGAGAAGAGGTGAATACAACATCTTGTCTCTACTGTAACTGCCTCCGTGGTTTAGTGGTCAGAGCCATGAGCTTGCGAGCCGGAGGTCCTGGGTTCGATTCCCAGAGGGGGGGAACACAAAGTTGAATTTTATCAATTTATCACTTTGTGAGGATTTCCCCGGGCTCGTTAAGCCGACGGTCCCGGTCGCTGTCTTTGATAGTGGTCGTTACTCAAAAAACGTCAGAAGCCTAATAGCTGTGCTACTAGGCGGTTTGAAAACTCTGACACCAGGGTTTATTGGGTCGTTTCGACACGAAAATACACTCGCTAAGAAGAAGACTGTACTGTGCCACAGAATATATAATAGTTTTACATAACTGTGCTACAATCCGCCTGCTAAGCGGACTGAATACGACAAATACCTGGGAAGTTCTCCTTTGATTGAATTTATTGTCACTATTACATAAAAACTGTTTATTTTTTACAAATATAATTAAGTGACCCACATCCAAAAACCTATATATTATTCACATATAAAAGCTTGTATCTGTAAAATGATTCTAATGTAATGTTTTACCGTGTGGATCTCGGAGGATGGTCGTCGACGACGGGGGAGACCCCGTAGACGATGGCGAGACGACCTGGATGCTTTCTGCGCACAATGGCCGACAGAGGCAGCAAACAGAGACGCCTGGAGAGATGAAGGGGAGGCCTTTGCCCAGCAGTGGGACGATTTACATACATACATACATAAAATCACGCCTTTATCCCTGACGGGGTAGGCAGAGCGTAAAACTCCTCCTAAAAGGCGCTTTCGCCACGTCTGACATAAATTGAGGGCAAGTTTAGATTGTAATGTGTATTGCTGTAGTGACAGGTTGTCAACCCATCGCCTAAATTTCAATATACTGAAACCCTCGATTCCCTTAGCTGGTTTACACAGCATGCCCGGGAGGAAATGCAGCTTGCACATTCTATGTTTTTCTCTCGCTCCCAGTGCAGCATGGAAGAACTATAACAAAAAAACTGTTTATTTTTTACAAATATAATTAAGTGACCCATATCCAAAAACCTTTATATTATTCACATGTAAAAGCTTGTATCTGTAAAATGATTCTAATGTAATGTTTTACCTTGTTGACGACGGGGGAGACCTCGTAGAAGATGGCGAGACGACCTAGATGCTTTCTGCGCACAATGGCTGACAGAGGCAGCAAACAGAGACGCCTGGAGAGATGAAGGGGAGGCCTTTGCCCAGCAGTGGGTCGATTTACATACATACATAAAATCACGCCTTTATCCCTTACGAGGTAGGCAGAGCGTAAAACGCCTCCTAAAAGGCGCTTTCGCCACGTCTGACATAAATTGAGGGCAATTTTAGATTGTAATGTGTATTGCTGTAGTGACAGGTTGTCAGCCCATTGCCTAAATTACAATACACTGTAACCCTCGAATCCCTTTTGCTGACTTCTACAGCATGCCCGGGAGGAAGAGCAACTGGAACATTCTATGTTTTTCTTTCTCTCCCAGTCCAGTATGGAAGATCCAGTCCAGTGGGTCGATTTATAGGCTTAAAAAAACATGTTTTATCGCAGAACATTCCGTCAATCAGGAGAACCCACCTAAGGTCCATGTCCAGAAGTAGTGGACTGTTGCTACTGATAATACCTACGCATTCCGTATTAACATTCTTTCATACGTACACGCTCATATTCCTAATAGGTTAGGCAGGGTCGTGCTTCGGAAGGCACGTTAACCCGTTGGCCCCGGTTAATATCGTTTAATACCGTAGATATTAGTCGTTAAGCCATATCAGAAGCCAGTGCTAAGCATTGGCGGCTTAAAAACTCTGACCTAATCTAGGATTGTGTCTGGTTTCCCTTCTGGGTTGCGGAGGTCAGATAGCAGTCGCTCTGTGTAAAAACCAGTTCCCTCGTTTAATCACCTACATTAGGAAGCCGACCCTGTGAGATACGGGATAAGGCTAGGGAGATGATGATGGAATAGGCAGGGCGTATTTATGAATTATAAATAAAAAAATATTTGATATGTTTACAAGAGTGTCTAGCAGTAGATACAATTTTTAATTTTAATAACTCTAATATCCGCATGGAATTTTATAATTACCATACAGATACGAGCTATTTATTGTCTCCGCAATAAAAACTGATTTTTAAGCTTATTTTTTGTTCCAGCGAGCTTGGTCGTGCCTAATCCGTAATGATCCATATTACATAACTGACCGGTCCAGTTTAGGGCTGCCGTTCATCTGATATTATAAAAGATTGCTTAAGACTCTTTTCAGAGATGAGGTAGACCTCGTCACTGACATAATTATAAAGAACGCCGAAGCTCACGAACACAGACATCATCATGTGAATGCCGAGATCATCCAGCTCCTCGACAACACAGACATAGTGAGACGACTGAAGAGGACAAAACCATTTCAGTTAGTTTAGTGAAGTGTTAGTTTAAGAAAGTACAATTACAACAATAGCGACTGCTACTATCCATAAAGAACACAAGAGCAAAGTGTCTCCCCCTTAATACAGACAATAAAAAAAATGTTAATAGACACATTCTTAGAATTACTAAACCTAGCAATTTAAGTTAGAAGTAAATTACTTTCTTCCATGCTGGCCTGGGAGCGAGAGAAAAACATAGAATGTGCCAGCTGCATTTACTCCCGGGCATGCTGTAAAAACCAGCTAAGGGATCCGAGGGTTTCAGTATATTGTAATTTAGGCGATGGGCTGACAACCTGTCACTACAGCAATATACTTACTAATCTATCTTAAATAACCGTCAAAACTTTGTCAGGCGTGGCGGAACGACCTTTGTTTGGGTCGTTTACGCTCTGCCTACCCCATTAGGGATGAAGGCGTGATTATATGTATAATAAAATATACTATCATTGCAGCCCTAGCAATAATCATAGTGAATGGGTGCGCCTGCGTCGTTTCGTACGCCCACTCGCGACTCTACAAAAAATACCTTATCCGGCCATTCCTGAGTATACGTTTGTAAAAAAATACACACTTTATCATTTCAGATTGCCTTTTCTTGAGTATAAGCAAAAGAATCCAGAGAAAAAATTACCGAATACTACTTGAATTTCCCCAGAAATACATATGGGGACATATGGATAATATTTTATGTAGTCCAGAAATCATACAAAATATTTAATTAAAACAAGAAACAATAAAACATTTTCGTTGAAGATTGTTTTAAGGTATTGAGGCCTGTATTGATAAACAGCACTTGAGTCTGACAGCTACCTTGAGTTTGTATCAGAAATGTCATTTCAGTACAATATGACCTGTCAAATCCATACTTGATATTGCTCTCAATCTTGAGATCGCTTTATAAAAACGCGCCTAATTCTCGTAATTATAAAGCGATCTCAACGTTAAGAGCAATATTAAGTATGAATTTGACATGCAGTTTGTACTGAAATGACATTTCTGATACGAACTCAAACTCGTTGTTACTCATGAGCGCTGACTATAAATACCACCCGTAGTGTAGTTGAGGCGCAGGTTTTACCTAATATGTTTTTCTATGTAAATACCTTTTTGACTAAATTATAGCAATATTCACTATTGTTTGCTGCATACGGGGTGTAAGGGACAGCGTCCCGCAAACTGATAGGGGCTGCTCAGTCAACGAAACTGAACAACTATCAACAGTATTTTTTTTCAGGAAGTAAAAATAAATATGATTTTTCATACAAATTGTCTGATTTAGTTGATAGTTTTGTATTGCAATTTATTTTTCATCTCCTGATAGAATATCCTGGTGACAGCTGTTCAGTTTCGTTGTCTGAGCAATCCCTATCAGTTTGTCGGACGCTTTCCCTTACACCCGGTGGCAGAGAGTAAGATACTTGCAATACTACATTGGCATTTTTACACCATTCTATTCTCCAGTCAGCCTCAAATTCAATTTATTTAAATAAATATATTTTTACCCATTTTATAAGAAAAAGCTTCTATATAAAAAAAAAAAACAGAACCTACCTTCACTCTTTTCGGTCCTCATATTCGCAGACGCCAGCAATTTCTCCAAACGACAACAATGAACTCTGTAAGGACACATTAGTATGGGTTAAGTATTTTTTTTTGTTTACATTATTGATTGTTTTAAGGCGGAATGCGCATACAACTTTGTAAATTTACAAAATGGAATGAAATGCTTTTTCGCCTTCGGAGTAATGTACTATTTATTAATCTATTGAATTCCACCAAATCTGTGAAGTTGTTATTCAAGCAACACGTCTATTTTGACTGATCTTTATCTTATCTCTCATCTCGATCGAGGCTATCAGCTACCAGGCTGTATAAGTGCCTCATATTAGCCAATAACTAAATTTTATTATATTTGACGACTTGGAAATCCACCATTCAAATTTATTGGATATTTTAGGAATTGGACTTATTATTTTGGTTACGTATAATATTTTTAGATGAAATAATAAATATGAGAATTCTTTAATGCTGGACTAGGAGTGTGAAAAACATAGAAAACAGCTGCATTTCTTCCCGAGCATGCTGTATAAACCAGCTAAGGGATCCGAGGGGTTCTGTATATTTTAGGTGATAGGCTGCTGTACCTACAAATCGATCTTAAATAACCCTCAATACTTTGTCAGATGTGGCAGAACGACCTTTTTTAGATCATTTACGCTCTGCCTACCCCATTAGGGATAAAGGCGTGAATATAAGTATGCATGTATAAGAATTGTGTTACCCAGTTATCTCCAATAAATTTGACATTGTCGAATAATATACCTTTATTTGTCGTCTTTTCCAGCACTCAGTAACTTTACTGCTATGTTCCACCATCCTTCTTCAAAAAATACGTCTTGAGAAGAGACTCTAATTTATAAGACTGATTTCAATATTACTTTCAACATATCTACAAGCTACATTAATCAGAAGTAACATAAGTTAAATATTTAGTTTCCCCACTTCCACCTCGAAAAGAACACATTTCGCGCCTAAATTCCGTGAGTAAAATGCCTTTTTATTCTTAAGTGAGACAAAGTAGCTTTTTAATTATTTCAATTCAATTCAATTCTTAGGTTATATGGTTTAATTATTTCGAATGAGGCAATGGATACGGTTTAAAAGTCATATTTTGACATAACTAGCATCCAATTATTTTTGTTCTCCCATAACATAAGGAAAGGCGAAGAGCTTGAGCCCATGCAACCTAGAAATAAAAAATAAAAACAAAGGGGTGCGTTCCGAAAATGATTTTATCCTAAAATTAAAATTTTGTAGCGACTTTTTTTGTTACTTTTAACTTTTCGTTATATTTTTTAAAAATAGCATTTGATGTTGTCTGTATTGTTAATACTAACAATTATGAAATAAATAACATTTCCTGTTAATTTTAGAATAAACTCATAATAATTTTTCAGGTGCTGTTGCAATTCCGAAACGCAACTTTAAAAAAAAAACACATTTTCTCAATGGAAGTGGGGAAAGTTGTATGTATCACACGAGAGCAAATTCATTTACATGTCGTGCTTTGAATCCTTCGTCCTTGTGATAGTTACGTGTTCCATCGACACGATAAAAAGACGAAGAATCCTTCGTCGATACGTCGGCACACGCAGTAAAAACAAAGTTTGCTCTCTAGTTGAACAAATAAATGAATATGATTGATTGTCAGACTAACATAATATTAAGTTAAAATTGGTACTAACATCTATGGACTAACTTGTCTGAAAATAAATATAGAGTGTAAGGCACAGCGTCCTGCAAACTGGTAGGGGTTGCTCAGTAAACGAAACTGAACAACTATCAGCAGAATTATTTTCAGGAAGTGAAATCGAGGTGGTCATTTTGTATGGGAAGGTATTTTTTTTGTCGTCTCCTGAAAGAATTTCCTGGTGAAAGTTGTTCAGTTTCGTTGACTGAGGAACCCCTTTCAGTTTTCGAGACGCTGTCCCTTACACCCAGTTTTTTTGATTTTATTTTTATTTATTTTATGTAAAGAGAGTTTTTTGTCTAAATAAACCACAACTAGTGGTTTAAAAAAATTGTTATATTCCGGCTAAAAACGGAACACTATTGAGTCACTAGCACTATTGTCAGTCAAATTACACTGCCAACAGTCTGCCGTGACCGTGCGCCCCTCGCTAACATGAACTAAAACCCGAGCGCCCTAGTTCTCGACGAAAGACATTCCGTTGCCGCGTTTCAAAAACCTTGTGGCGCCATCTGTTGTTAAATTACGAAATCAATAGCAGCTAACTTTTATATTATACGTATATAAAATCAAGTTAATACCCTTTAAGGCAACGCATGAACGACTTCACGAAAAACGTACTAAAAATTACTTTAACATAGACTAGTTTTTACCTAGGGGAACTCCCTCCGTAGTCTAGTGGTCAGAGCCATGGGCTTACGATCCGGAGGTCCTGGGTTTGATTCCCAGGGGGATATTTGTCAATTTATCACTTTGCGAGGTTTTTCCCAGTTTGGTCAGGACATTGCAGGCTAAATCACCGAATTGTCCGAAAAATGGAAAATTCCATGCTTCGGAAGGTACGTTAAGCTGTCGGTCACGGTCGCTGTCTTTCATATTATTGGTCGTTATTTAAACCATGTCAGAGGCCTAAATAGCTGTGCTAGTAGGCGGTTTGAAAACTCTGACAGCAGGGTTCATCGGGTCTATCGACTCAAGAATCCACTCGCTAAGAAGAAGACCCAGGGGAAATATCCCATTTCCACGGAAAACTCATAAAGCCTAAGGTGAAAAAGTGAACATAAAGTCTATTGCCGTTCCGCCACGTCTGACAAAGTTTTGAGGGTTATTTAAGATAGATTTGTAGGTATATTGCTGTAGTGACAGGTTGTCAGCCTATCGCCTAAATTGCAATACACTGAAAACCTCGGATCCCTGAGCTGGTTTTTACAGCATGCCCGGGAGGAGAAGCAGCTGGCACATTCTTTGTTTTTCTCTTGCTCCCAGGCCAGCATGGAAGGCTTAAGATATTTTTTCTAAATAAACCACAACTAGTGGTTTCAAAAAATTGGAAAATTACAGTGCTGCTGAATACGCTCACGGACACGGACACTAGTGTCAAGTTCACTGACACCTAAACTCCAAACACACGCCCGCCTTATAGCTCTGAATGGAAAACATTCCGTTAGCGCGTTTCAGAAACCTTGTACCGCCATCTATCGTTATTTTTCGGAAACAACCGCATCTAGGAGTGCAAAGAGCGAGGGTGAAATGAAACACCGCGTGAATTGAAATACTGTCGTTCTAGGTGCAGTGTTTATTTATTACACGTATCTTTCACAGGTTAGGCAGTAGGCAAGCATCAATGGATTGAAATGAAACAGTCTTTTTTTATATTCAAACAAATTGACCGACCAGACAGCTGGAGTCATTCTCGATGGAAAACCTCCCGTTACCGCGTTTCAGGTTTCTAACTACCTCTGTGGTCCTGATTTCGATTCCCAGGGGGAGAACACAAAGTTGATATTCGTCAATTTATCACTTTGTGAGGTTTTCCACAGTTTGGTTAGGCTGAATCACCTAATTGTCCGAAAAGTAAAACAGGATTCCGTGCTTCGGAGGGCACGTTAAGCCGTCGGTCCCGGCCGCTGTCTTTGCCTCGTTTCAGAAACCTAGTGTCGCCATCTGACGTTAATCTACTGAACTATTAGCAGCCACTGGGGATGTGGGGCACGACACCCCTGAAAAAGATTCAGGGGAGGGTTTTATGAACCTTGAATTTGATTTACATTGCGCGTTTGGTTAGGAAATTAATCTTTCTGGTAATATAGTAGCTAATCGAAAACGCAATGTAGAGTATAGCTTAATAAAACAAGATGGATCACTAATACAAAGCTATCAGAAACATTGCTTCTCTGTCTCAAGCAAACTTATTGATTTCACTTAAAAAAACACTTTTTAAGCAGTGGTTTTAAAAAAAACGCAATACAATAAAGGATTTTGTTTGCGTGACAGTCTGCTCATAAATGCATTTTTAGGTGGTTAATATCTAAAGAGAATTAATTTCTCTGTCGCGTTTTAGAAACCTTGTGGCGCCACCTCTCTTTATTTAACAGAATAGCTGCCTTCATTTGCATTTTCACAGTCTGAAAAGAAAATCATAGCTTGCAAAACATGGATCTTTTCAAGTGTTTATTTGATATTTACGTCTTACTTACTTTAAAACTACGAGTATTACGTCTAATCAAATAGAAAAACAACTCCAGTCCACTAAATCATAATTGTGTTGTTTATAATGATAGTATAATATGCAAATCCACATAGTAAATCCTTTCTTCTTCTTCTTCTTCTTAGCGAGTGGATTCTCGAGTCGAAAGACCCGATGAACCCCGGTGTCAGAGTTTTCAAACCGCCTAGTAAGTAGCACAGCAATTTAGACCTCTGATATGGTTCGACGACTTAACGTGCCCTGCGAAGCACGGAATCCTCTTTCTTTTCGGACAACCAAGTGATTCAGCCTGCAATGTCCTAACCAAACTGGGGAAAACCGCACAAAGTGATAAATTGACTAACTTATACATTAAGCAACTTGGGAATCGAACCCAGGACCTCCGGATTGTGCCCGCTCTGAGTGCTCTGACCACTAGACCTCGGAGGCAGTAAGTCCCTTAATCACTACATAGTATAAAACAAAGTCGCTTTCTCTGTCCCTATATTCCTATGTATGCATAAATCTTTAAAACTACGCAACGGATTTTAATGCGGTTTCTTTTAATAGATAGAGTGATTCAAGAGTAAGGTTTATATGAATAATACATGCATAATATAGTAGAGAAACACTGATAATTTCCGTGCGAAGACGGGGCGGGTCGCTAGTTTATAATAAGAGATTATACTTACTACGCAATGATTCTGATTCTGAATGACATAAAATCCTGATTTACGAATGGAGAACTGGAGCAATCTTATTAGATCAATATATCAGTTTAAAGTAAAAATTATAGGTATTCTGAGTCGCCACTCATCAAGATCAAAAATAATATTGGAAAGATTTGTTTGTTACCAAACTAAACAAGTATCACCAAAAATATTCTTTGAAATGAAAAAAAAAATACTTTCCCAAACAAAAAATATAGAATGTGCCAGCTGCATTTCCACCAGGGCATGCTGTAAAAAATAGCTTACGGATTCGAGGGTTTCAGTGTATTGTAATTCAGGTGATGAGCTGAAAACCTGTCACTACAGCAATATACAGATTTATCAAAACTTGTCAGACGTGGCGGAACGATCTTGTTTATATAGATGACGCTCTGCCTTAGGGATAAACAAACATACATACATATAATCACGCCCTTATCCCTAATGGTAGGCACTAGGCAGAGCCTAAACGACCTGAGCAAAGGTCATTCCGCCATGTCTGAAAAAGAATAAGGATTATTTAAGATAGATTTGTAGGTATATTGCTGTAGTGACAGGTTGTCAGCCTATCGTCAAATATACAATATATTGAAACCCTCGGATCCCTTAGCTGGTTTTACAGCATGAACGGGAGGAAATGCAGCTGGCACATTCTATGTTTTCTCTCGCTCCCAGACACGGAAGTAAGTTCTTAGAGATAAAGGCGTGATTATATGAATGTAACTATGTCTGTTGATATAGTTTATAGTACAAGTTATTTATATTTTATTATTACGTACGACAATTTTATATAGAAATCAGATATTTTATCCTAGATGTTTGGTCATGGATATTTGTTAATACTGTTGTTTGTTTTCTTTTTCTGTTTTTGTTCACTTTTTGTATTCTTTTGCTTCCATGTTGGACTAGGAGCGAGAAAAAGACATAGAATGTGCCGGCTGCATTTCCTCCCGGCATGCTGTAAGAAGGGGAGGGAGGCCTTTGCCCTGCAGTGGGACAGCTCAGACTGTTAATAATAAATAATAAATGCTGTAAGAACCAGCTAACGGTTTCTGTATGTTACAATTTAGGCGATGGGCTGACAATCTGTCACTACAGCAATATACCTACAAATCTATCTTAAATAACCCTCAAAACTTGTCAGTCTTGGCGGAACGACCTTTGCTTAGGTCGTTAACGCTCTACCTACCCATTAAGGATAAAAGCGTGATCATACAGGGTTTTTTGTTTAAAGTTGTTCGATTTGGTTGTTTGATCTATCCGTTTAAGTTTGCGTAAAGTCTCCATAATAACCCTGTATTCCCTAGACAGCTATCGGGTGTCTGTTCTCAAGTTTCCGAAGCTTCTAAATAAAGTCGTACAAGTGTACGGGTTTTACGAGCGATCCATTACACGTAATCCCAGATTATATGATACCATGACGTGTTTATTTTACATCGCTTTATTACTGAATGATCATAAAACTTGAAAAGGTCATATTTCCAGAATTATATCCATAAACAGCTCTTCGCTCCCTAGTTTTACCCGAGGAGTAGAGTTTTACGTGATTCTCCAGGATTTTTGGGCTAATTCAGATAAATTATACTCAAGTCAATTTCTTCCATGCTGGACTGGGAGCGAAAGAAAAACATTGAATATGCCAGCTGCATTTCCTCCCGGGTTTACTGTAAAAACCAGCTAAGCGATTCGAGGGTTTTAGTATATTGCAATGTAGGTGAAGGGCTGACAACCTGTCACTACAGCAACCTACAAATCTATCTTAAATAACCCTCTAAACTTTGTCAGACGTGGCGGACTTTTGTTCAGGTCGTTTACGCTATGCCTGCCTCATTTAGGGATAAAGGCTTGATTATATGTATGTATGTATGTCAATTTGACTTACTTACACTAATCTGACTGTCAAACCCCTAATCCTTGAAAGAATTTCTGAAGAAAATCCTATTTCAATAATTCTATGTTTTATGAGATGCTGTATCTGATTTTGACGTTTACGACGAAAATTTTGTGCCGCAACATTGTCAAAAAATTACGCTTTTGACAAAATTGGTAACTTATAAATTAGTTATAATTATAATTATAAATTAATCAAGTAACAAAAAAACAGTTTTTTTTTTAGGTAAGGTTTATTTATTACAAACATTTACATTATGTAAACATTTACATAAATTTTAAGAACTAATACACAAAATAAATAAAACTACTTATACTTATCACATCTACAAGCGGCAAAACGACTTTTCTTTGATTACAAAAGGCGCAGAAGTAAAAGTGGTCCATCGCCTCATTCAAACACATACAATAAGTCAGTTCTCATGCAATCCGCTTACCATGTTGATGAGACTATGCATCCGTTAGTGGGGCTGCTAATATATCTTCAAGACTTAAGGGTTAGATCACACCTTTCTGCGCAGTGCACTGAACTTGCATTTTTTATTATTGGTTGTGGTCTTGCGCTAATCTGCGCCAGAAGACAAGTTCGAAGACTGAGCCAACGCAGCCAAAAAGTCTCACACATTGGCCTTGATTCTAGATACCACCGGCTAAAACTACAATTAAAATCTATCACTTTCAAAATAATAAAATTGATAAAGGACGGGCGATTTATAATACTCTATGGTTTTTACACTTTGTCCGCTAGATTTTGACACGGTTTTGAATGTCTCCCCAGTATTTCTGTCAATTCGATCCGCAATTTTAAATAACGGCGGATAAAAATGACAGATAACGCACGAAAGCACCGACTATAAATTAAAAAAAATGTAAGAATAGATCTCCTGTCCTTTTCCAATGTTTTTAGTCTAAAAGTGACATATGGATTTTAATTTTAGATTTTTGGCATTTTAGAGATTCTAGGCAAATCTAAAATTGAGCCCATTAACAGAACAGATAGAAGGATGGCCGAAGTCCAATAGAGGGATGTTGCAAGCTAGGCCACCATCATTTATGTGGGGCTATTCAGTTGGTTTTTGCCAGCATGGCAGTGCTAACGAAGTGTGGCTAAACCTTTATCCTCCAGCTGATGGGATGGGAGTATTTGATGCATTGCTAACGTTTATAATTTGTTCTGTTATGTATAAGCGGTAGAAGAAAGATATGAGTTCTCATAGAGTTATTTACGTACAGTATTTTTGTGGAAATAACTGAGGTAGTAGGTACGCTAAGCTGTTATATCACTTTCAGAAATAAGAATAATAAACACATAATCAAATCATACATTTATTTCTGCCAATGAAACAAATCCCATATAAATAGCGGGAGCGGGTCCTATAGCGGGTGTAATTATCATTTAAATAATCTACAGTATTAAGTCTAGATTTATTAATAATAAGATACTACTTACTGTTATTACTTATACTAACTACGATAATCTGTAATATTGTTATGCGGATAGTCATCGAGACAAACCTATTACGGGTTTAGCGATGTCTTATAGATTGTATAAGGGTCATTTATTGTAATAAAATTGTAATAAAAAAAAAACAAACGACGTCCCGCAAACTGATAGGGGTTGCTCAGTCAACATTAATAAACTTTTATACACGTGCACTGGAGCGACTTAAGTTTCAGAATGGACGGGAGGAAAGAGAACAGAAACGAATAGAGCGATTCAAGGACGGGAGGAATAGATGGGAGAACTGGATAGACATGATGACTGTTCAGGGTTTTTTTTTTTTTTAATTTACCTGTTTGCAAAATACTACAAAGTGTATATAATGCGTCACCGGGCTAAGGCGGGGAGTTGCTATACGCAATCTACACCCTTAATGAAATGGCAACTGCCTAAGGGCGCCCACTAGGGCTCGAACCTCGGCTTATGGCGTTGCCTTGGGGACTCCTTATCGGAGAGAATCTGCCCGGTACGTGCCGGTAAACCCCAAAGTGGGGAGCAAAGGAGGGACCTCCGCGACCCCGCCGGCGGGGTGCGCGGTTGCTGGAAGAGCTTGTACAGAGTGTGGCTCGACTAATATTGGCAGCATTAAACGCGAGGGTAATTTGGTCATCGCCGTCGGTAAGGACATGCCTAGGTCTTCGTTTGTAACGAGTCGCAGGTTGGGGAACGTAGTTAGAGGCGTTAACTACAAGAGGGTTAGGGTGGTGAGGGGCTTTGTCGAAGATGCGTATGGCCGCTTGCTTCATGAAATCTTTGAGGGACGGAACGGGGAAACATATGGTAGGTACGTGAGGAACGATGACGGGAGATGGGGTTTGACCCTACTTTCACCACCACCATCGTAACGTTTTCGAACCAGACCCACAATACGCTGCAGATAATCACAGGTGGACGAAGGAGAAAACAAAAACCTTTACGGACGAAGTCGCGGGTAAAAGCTAGTAGCTTTAGTACATAACTTATATTTTTACGTAGCTTATTATTTTCTCCTATGCTGGACTGAGAGCGAGAGAAAAACATAGAAAGTGCCAACTGCATTTCCTCCCGGGCGTGCTACAGAAACCAGCTAAGGGATCTGAGGGTTTCAGTATATTGTAGTTTAGGCGATGGACTGACAACCTGTTACTACAGCAATATACCTACAAATCTATCTTAAATAACCCTCAAAACTTTGTCAGACGTGGCAGTCGTTTACGCTCTGCCTACCCCATTAGGGGTAAAGGCGTGATTATATGTATGTATGCATATTTTGTAATTTCCAAAAGATGGTATAAAGACAGATCATCCTCAATTAATCTGGTCATCTACTTGTAGAGCGGCATTAACCAGGAATTCTGAAAAGCACGGAGCCAGGGCCGTAGCTAGGCAAGTGAAGGTCCAGGCCTCTATAAATAAAATGCTGAAATCTTCCATGCTGGCCTGGGAGCGAGAGAAAAACATAGAATGTGCAAGCTGTATTTCCTCCCGATATGCTGTAAAAGCCCAGCAGTGGGATCAAGTAGGCTAGCTATAATAATAATAATGATAATGCTGTAAAAACCAGCTAAGGGATCTGATGGTTTCATTGTATTGTAATTTAGGCAATGAGCTGACAACCTGTCACTACTGCAATATAATATCTATCTTAAATAACCCTCAAAACTTTATCAGACGTTGCGGAACGTTCTTTGTTTAGGTCGTTTACGCTCTGCCTACCCCATTATGGACAAAAGCGTGATTATATGTATGTATAAATAAAATGCTTTAGGCTGAAATTCTACATCGACATAGCTTGAAGAGTCGTTATTTTGAGGAGGTAGATCACATAATACATACCAGGCCACTCAGAAAGTATTGCGATAAATAGTTTTTATATATGGCAGACTGGCCGGTTAGAATCTTTTTTGAAAATATGATTACTTGTAAGTAAAAATATGTGTGTTCCATTTTTAAAATTTCCCTCCACATTTTTTGCGAGCCAATTCAAAGTATCGTGTCTTACTGAAAAATGGATCTGCGCCGGGAACATTTTAGAGCTATGATTTTTTACGATTTCAAGTGTCGCCTGAAACCGGATGAATCGTTCGATAGACTTCAAATGGCAATTATGGATGAAAGCCCCTCCAAGGCAACCGTGTATCGTTGGTATAACGAATTTAGGCGCGGTCGACCAACCTTGGGGGATGAAGAAAGAAGCGGTCGCCCTTTGACGGCTATTACGGAAGAAAACGTGCTAGCAGTGAAAAATTTAATCCAAGATAATAGGCGAATTACATATCAGGAGATTCAGCACATATTAAAGATTGGATCGGGAAGCGTTCACGAGGGCATCTTCGCGTGAGGAGGAAAGTATCGCGCTGGGTGCCGCACTACCTCACCGACGCTCAGAAGCAGGCCCGAGTGGAATGGTGCCGTGATATTATGCTGAACAAATTTGAAGCAGGCTCGTCTCGGCGTGTTTACGACATCGTAACAGGTGATGAGTCCTGGATTTATCAATAGGATCCAGAAACCAAGCGCCAGTCGACAGTTTGGGTGTTTCAAAATGAACCAACGCCTACCAAAGTGAAGCAATCTCGAAGCGGGGGGAAGATTTTGATCGCCAGCTTTTTTAATTTGACTGGCCACTTGGCCTCAATTCCCTTACGAGATCAAAGAAGCATTAACGCCGAATGGTATACTACCAAATGTTTACCAGAAGTTTTTTCTGTTGTGAGCAACAAGCGACCAAACACAGGGCTCCGCGGACTACTGCTCCACCACGACAATGCGCCTGCACACACCGCGCTCAAATCGAGGGACTTCCTGGACAGCACACCAGTCAAACTCCTGGGTCACCCTCCTTACAGCCCTGATCTAGCACCGTGTGACTTCTTTATATTTCCAAAAATAAAAAATCAGCTCAAGGGGATACAATTTTCGTCGCCGGAAGATGCGCTGGCTGCGTTCGAGCAGGCTGTAAACGAGGTGTCTACGGCGGACTGGAAAAAGTGTTTTGAAAACTGGTTCAGACGCATGAATCTTTGTATAGAGGCTGGTGGTGAGTACTTTGAAAAGATTTAATAAAAATATATGTACCTGTAGAACAATTTTTTTTAGTGTCGCAAATCTTTCTGAGTGTCCCACGTATATACAAACATATAATCACGCCTTTATCCCTTATATCTTCCATGCTGGCTTTGCAGCGAGAGAAAAACATAGAATGTGCCAGCTGTATTTCCTCCCGGGCATGCTGTAAAAAACAGCTAAGGGATACAAGGGTTTCAGTATATTATTTATTTATTTAATCAATACAATTACAATTATCATAACAGTATACACCAAGTCGATAAAAGTAGTAGAGACAACATTAAATTTAAAAAAAGCAAACAAAAATATTATTCTAAAACTAACATACAGTTTTTCTTGAATTCCGCCACCGAACAATTCCAAATATCAATCGAACCAGAGACCTTATTTATACTTATCATTGCCCTCGGAATAGGTGCATACTTAAGCAAGTTTGTTCGTGCCAGCGGTATTTGCAGGAGCTGCGGTCTTGGACCTTGTCTCAGGCGCAACAGTGGGATTACTATACCGAGAACCTCTAGTACCTGTGTATTGTTTATTTGTCCTCGAAGCACACGCCACACATAGGAAGCCAATGCTACTTCCCTCCTCACGTTCAACTTATTATATCCAACCATCCCCATAACAAATAGGGATGGGTACATAAGTAGAATGGGTATACTCCATACATCTTTAAATACAAGTATCTCAAAAACTTGTTCTGGATTTTTTCCAGCATGAGACTGTATTTTGTCTCATGTGGGTTCCATATCATTGCACCAAATTCCAATTTGCTTCTTACGAGGGCATTATACAGCGTTTTTACCACGTCCATGTCTCTGAATCCCTGCCTGAGTATAAAACCAAGGCTACGAAAAGCTGTTTTGCATGTTTCTATGATGTGATCCCTGAAGTTTAGACGGCTGTCAAATTGAACGCCCAGGTCCCTAACATTTTGAACGCTCCTAATCGGGTCTTCTCCTATATTGTATGTAAAATTTAAAGGATCACATCGGCTTAAAACGATTGTGCTACATTTGGCAGAATTAAATCGCAGCCCATTCCGCTCTGCCCAGAGCACCACATTGTCAATGTCCCTTTGCAATTTGATACAATCCGAAAGGCTTTCCACACTTAAGTAGAGCTTCAAATCGTCTGCAAACAACAAACATTTCGCATCGTTGACAACATTAGGCAAATCATTGACGAACAGCAAAAACTCCAGGGGACCCAAATTACTACCCTGACTTACGCCAGACAATGTTGGGTATGTCTCAGACATATAGCCACCATAAACTACATATTGTCTTCTATTTTGAAGGTAGTCAGAGAAAAAACGTAAAAGCTTTGGTGTAAATCCTGAAGACGCAAGCTTCCTCAAAAGCACATCATTTTCCATAGTGTCAAAGGCCTTACAGAAATCAAAATATGCAACGTGGACTTGCCCTCCTGGTTTAGCATCCATCACAGGTGTAACATAGCTCATAAGCGTCATCAGATTTGAGTCCGTACTTCGGTCTTTACGGAATCCGTGCTGATTATTTAGGCGATGGGCTGACAACCGGTCACTACAGCAATATACCTACAAATCTATCTTAAATAACCCTCAAAACTTTGTCAGACGTGGCGGAACAACCTTTGTTTAGGTTGTTTACGCTATGCCTACCCTATTAGGGATAAAGGCGTGATTATATGTATGTCTACCCATACATATACATACATATATGTATGGGTAGGCAGAGCGTGTACGACCTAAGCAAAGGTATTCACAATTCATAATTTGCTTTTTTGCCTAGCTGTATTCCGTCTGTGTGTAGGAGTCTAGGAATTCTAGAGCCTTTCAGGCGCTCTGGGTGATCTCGCTCCATTTTGACCTCCAAATTCGTGATCTATATTATCCAGATGTAAAGTCCGATGTAGCTGGTGTTGTGGATCAAAGTCATACATACATACATATAATCACGCCTTTATCTCTAATGGGGTAGGCAGAGCGTAAACGACTTAAGCAAAGGTCGTTCCGCCACGTCTAACAAAGTTTCTAGGGTCACTAAGATAGATTTGTAGGTATATTGCTGTAGCGACAGGTTGTCAGCCCATCACCTAAATTACAATATACTGAAACCCTCAGATCCCCAAGTTGGTTTTTACAGCATTCCCGGGAGGAAATGCAGCTGGCACATTCTATGTTTTTCTTTTGCTCCCAGGCCAGCATAGAAGAAAGGTCATACACATGCATATAATATTTTTATATCATCAAAGAGGATCTCAAGGGGTCCTAGATCTGAGGTGCTTGGTATAGTCCTTTCCTGGTTGGAGCGATCATACTCACAGTTTCGCATTCATCTCGATGGCGGCAGCGCCGGAGGGCAAAAGCGCGCGAACTGAGAAATCGACTCGCGCGCAGCCGCCGATGCGAATCTTTATCGAGTGGTGATAGTGCGCTTTATGATGTTGAATATTTATCTGATATTAAAAATAACATTTCCTTTTGTCTTCTTCTTCTTATTGAGTGGGTTTTCGAGTCGAACAACGACCTGATGATCCCTGGTGTTAAAGTTTTCAAACCACCTAAAAGCGCTACTAATAGGCCTCTGACATGGTTTGTGAACCTGTTAAAGTCGACTGTGACCGACATACGGCTTAAAGTGCCTTCCGAAGCACGGAATCTTTTTTCTTCCAGACAAACAGATTGATTCAGTCTACGTTGTTCTAACCAAAATGGGGGAAAATCTCACAAAATGATATATTAACTTTGAGTTCCCCTAGAACTGGGAATTGAACCCAAGACCTCCCATGACTCAGACCACTAAACGACTTTCTTTTGTGTTAAGATGGCGATGGTAAACGATTACAATTATACGTATGCACAAGTTAACAAAAAAAAGTGGATCAGAGCAATCGCAATCCACGAATGATGTTGAAGATGTAGCGCGTTATCGCACCCAGATAAGATCAAAATAATTTTAAATAGAGTTAGCCAAAAAAGTGGTCCTACACAAGAACAAAAATAAGGGTAAAGTTTTCGTGTAAATTCGTCTGGAGAACACACCTGCGTCTAGTATTTCCGTCAAAAAGCAGAAGTGTTCGACCTTCTGTGTTCTGTTGACTGCCCAACGCAACTGTACTGTGTTCCAGAAGTCACGTTATTGAAGTTATATTTCTTTAGTGGCGTTAGGAAAAAAAATTGAGAGTGAAATTTTACGATGCGTGCGCATCACTGTAACTCAAAAGTAATACAATGCAGTTGGCCGTAAGTCTGGAAAAAAAGCTACTAACAAAATAGACATAGAACCTCCATAATGAAAAATAAGTACACGCATATTTTTTTTATTTTATTAAACGTTGCTTACTTCTACAGAAACCTACGTGGACTGTCAATCGACGGATGAACGTTGTTAAATATCTTTGACAGCTGAGTTAGCCACTATCCGAGCAAAACCCTAATCTAGGATTGGGTCTGAAATCCATTTTTGGGTTGTGGAGGTCAGATGGCAGTCGCTTTTGTAAAAACCAGTATCCTCGTTCAATCCTCAAGATTAACGTGCCTTGTGGGGTAGCCATTCTTCTTCTTCCTCCATGCTGGACTGGGAGCGTGAAAAAACATAGAATGTGCCAGCTGCATTTCCTCCCGGGCATGCTGTAGAAACTAGCTAAGGGATCCGAGGGTTGCAGTATATTGCAATTTAAGCGATTGGCCGACAACCTGTCACTACAGCAATATACCTACAAATATATCTATTAAATAACCCTCAAAACTTTGTGAGATGTGGCGCAACGACCTTTGTTTAGGTCGTTTATGCCCTGCCTACCCCATTAGGGATAAAGGCGTGATTATATCTGGGGTGCCAACCCCGACAAATTAGAGAAAATGCTATGGAGATACATACATACATACATATAATCACGCCTTTATCCCTAATGGGGTAGGCAGAGCGTACACGACCTAAACAAAGGTAGTTCCGCCACGTCTGACAAAGTTTTGAGGGTTGTTTAAGATAGATTTGTAGGTATATTGCTGTAGTGACAGGTTGTCAGCCTGTCGCCTAAATTGCAATATACAGAAACCCTCGGATCCCTTAGCTGGTTTTTACAGCATGCCTGGGAGGAAATGCAGCTGGCACATTTTATGTTTTTCTCTCGCTCCCAGTCCAGCATGGAAGTATGAGCTATGGAGATGATGATCTTTATTTGGAGCTCTGTCTAACTGAGAACATTAACTACTTTTATACACTGACCTCACTTATTCGTTGAAAAGTGTTTGTCATGGGAACCATTGTTCCCGCCATTTTATATTTGTAATTAAACTGCGCCGGCGCTGCCATAAAAGGTATCCAATATATAGCTTATAGTTCTTCAAACATTAGAGCCCGAAGGTGTAGTGGATAGGGTCGCTGCCTCCTGAGCGAAGAGGTCGTGGTTCAAATCCCACCACGTACCAATGTGTTTTTTGGTTTTCGAATTTCATATGTACGTTTATTCGGCGCTTTTCCCGTGCTTCGGAAGGCTCGTTAAGCCCTTGGTCCTGGTTAATATCGGATTCGGACTAATCTAGGATTGGGTCTGATTTCCCTTCTGGGTTGCGGAGGTCAGATGGCAGTCGCTCTGTGTAAAAACCAGTACCCTCGTTCAAACCCCTAGATTAGGTAGCCGCCCCGTGAGATACGGGATAAGGCCAGGGAGATGAGTTCTTCAAACATTATGTCTCGTGCATAGACCGGGAGGTATTTTAAGGCATTTTTATATGTTAAAATAGAGCGTCTGCCTTTAAGTAATATGACTAACATTTTTTTATAGATCACTACATAGTATAAAACAAAGTCGCTTTCTCTGTCCCTTTTGTCCCTATGTATGCTTAGATCTTTAAAACTACGCAACCGATTTTGATGCGGTTTCTTTTTATGGATAGAGTGATTCAAGAGGAAGGTTTATATGTCTAATACATTCAGAATATAGTAGAGAAACACTGATGATTTCCGTGCGAAGCCGGGGTGGGTCGCTAGTAAGGTATAAATGTAACTCTTACTCAAATAAATAAATATATACAAATACCTAGGTAACGAAATACTGCATATTCAAAGCATTTATTGAATTACCTCAAAATTGCCAAAGCTTTTAGACTAAGGTTCGACCTGTACCATCCGTGAACCCATTATGTAACAACACCTACAATCAGAGCCGTTAATATTCCATTATATTGTCAAGTCACGAATGTTAATATGAGAAAGAACCTCGCCGGAAATCACACTGGTTTTGATAGCCAATCATTGTAAAGGGTGGCCCATTTTTAACAGTCGCAAAGTTATTTACTTTATTTTATGAAAAAAATACCTGAGTACACACATATATATAATCACGCCTTTATCCCTAATGGGGTAGGCAGAGCGTAAATGACCTAAACAAAGGTCGTTCCGCCACGTCTGACAAAGTTTTGAGGGTTATTTAAAATAGATTTGTAGGTATATAGCTGAAGTGATAGGTTGTCAGCCCATCGCCTTAATTACAATATACTAAAACCCTCGGATCCCTTAGCTGGATTTTGCAGCATGCCCGAGAGGAAATGCAGCTGGCACATTCTGTGTCTTTCTCTCGCTCCCAGTCCAGCATGGAAGGTTAAACTTAAAACTTATATGATGGAATCAAATTTAATTCGGTACAATTGTAGTGTTATAACCGATCTAATATATATGTAATACATTTATATAATTTTAGGTTGCATGGTTGGATTGAAAAAAAAACCACTTTATTTGTTATAAAGAATGTTTTTTTAATACCAGTGTTTTCTCTGTACCGTGACTTTGGCGGAATCGACGTATAATAATACATTTATGTAATTTTTTACCGTTTTTCTTTAAAATAATCTTCAGGTTCGCTAAAATGTTACCATCCTGTATTTGGACTTTCTTGTTCTAATATCGAATGGGTTTTTTCCGGTCTACATTGTGGTAGTGGTAGTTTAGTTATATTATAATTGTACTTATTTAAATTAGAACACAATAGAAGTAGTACGCTATCTAAAAATAAATAATTTATTTTTTATCTATTTGATATTTGACGTGTAATCTAAAGCGGGACCTTTGTTAATTAAATTTAATCAGTGGTGTCCCTACTTGGTGTTATAACCAGTTTTCTACACGTTGAATTTGCTTAGTATCAAAATTTTAAACAACTAAATGCTAATATGTTTTTCAACTTCATACAAATACTTATTTAATGAAATGATGAAACAAATTTTATATTAATAATTCATAGCTCGAAGAACCTTCTAAAAGAACCAATCCAGTCAATTTCGTCTCTACATGCTTCCCAAAATTAGAGGTTACGTTTCAAAGTAGTAATCTTGCTCTACTATATTAGGTAATTTCGCTTATTATAGACAATATGGACATTCCTTTATAAGGGCTTATTTAAGCGTGTAATGTTTGGAAATGGATAGACCAATAGATTATTAGATATTTCGAAATTGAAAAGGCGAAAGGTTTTTTGTTTGACTAACTTTACTGTATTATTGTTCAAGATTTGAATAGAACTAAAGACCATATTTATAATCAGCTCTCTTGAGTGACAGCGAGTTTGAGTTCGTATCAGAAATGGCCTAACAAACACTAATTGGCCTGTCAAATCCATAAATAGACTCGTATTTTTGAAGCGATCTCAAACTTGAGAGCAATATTAAGTATGGATTTAACAGTCAGTTTGTACTGAAATACATTTCTGACACGAACTCAAACTCGCTGTCGCTCTTGAAAGCTGATTACAAATACAGCCCTTAATGTTGCTTTCAAATTTTGTATTACTTCATAAATACGAGCCTAAATTGTGTTACAATTTTTTTTTTAAAGGTGGCGTAGAGCCTAAGTGCAGACCTTTATTTTTAATGAACCTATTTGCACCATACTACAAAGTGTATATTTACTTACTTTTAGCAGCAAAAACCGATAAAAGCTTAGTAGTTATCTTAGTTCGATTGTATCTTCAAAGTTCTATAGAATTCTTTGAAAGCCTAATGTCTGTGGGAGGATTCATTGAGTGGGAAAACTTGAAGACATCCCACAGTTTCCGAGGCCATTAGCGTAGCAGATTTGCATCAAAAACAGCCCAGTCGGCTTATATGGTAAAATATTATCTGAATTAATAATCTGGTCAACAATAAAAACAATTAATTTACATATATTTGTCGTTTATTTCGTATTATGAACGTGAAAGAAAACTAGACGTACTTATTAAGGTGATTTATTGAGATGGCTGTCAAAATATGATACAGCTTTTCTACATACATACATATAATCACGCCTTTATCCCTAATGGGGTAGGCAGAGCGTAAACGACCCAAACAAAGGTCGTTCCGCCACGTCTGACAAAGTTTTGAGGGTTATTTAAGATAGATTTGTAAGTATATTTGTAAGTATATTGCTGTAGTGACAGGTTGTCAGCCCATCGCCTAAATTACAATTTACTGAAACCCTCGGATCCCTTAGCTGGTTTTTACAGCATGCCCGGGAGAATATGCAGCTGGCACATTCTATGTTTTTCTCTCGCTCCCAGGCCAACATGGAAGAATGTTCCAGCTGTCCTTCCTCCCGGGCATGCTGTTGAAGTCAGCAAAAGGGACTCGAGGGTAACAGTGTATTGTAATTTAGGCGATAGGCTAACAACCTGTCACTATAGCAAATTGCCCTCAATTTTTGTCAGACGTGGCGAAAGCGCCTTTTACGAGGCGTTAAACGCTCTGCCTACCCCGTAAGGGATAAAGGCGTGATTTATGTTTGTATGTATGTGTTCTTATTTCACATTTCCAACAAAGCGAACATCTTCAAAATAAATCGACCTTTTTGCTGTTGATTTATTTTGTACACTGTGCACTTTGGAATGAAAATCCCGACACTTTCTGCAGTCGTATGAGTTTTCTGGTTAAGCGACAATAGAAAATATATGTAATTAACATCCCAAACCACTGCCCCCGTAGTCTAGTCGTCAGAGCCGTGAGCCATGGTTACAATTGCCAGGAGGGAACACAAAGTTGATATTTGTCAATTTATCACTTTGTGAGGTTTTCCCCAGTTTGGTTATGACATTGCAGGCTGAATCACAGGATTTCGAAAAGTAAAAGAATTCCGTGCGTTACTCAAACCATGTCAGATGCCTAATAGCTGTGCTACTAGGCGGTTTGAAAACTCTGACATCAGGGTTCTGTGGGTCGTTGTTCGACTCGAGAATCCACTCGCTAAGAACATATAGGACACAAAGTCTTTTGATGTAATATGAGCAAACTTGATTTCTTGTACATCACGCTAAAAACCGTAATAATCAGATAAAGCAACAGATTCCTGTACAAGATTCTTTTGCATATTACCCATCACATTTGTATCCCAACCTGACTCGACTCAGGTATGGAAACCAGCGAACCTACCCTCAGGCAATGCACGTACCAAGATCAACATTCTCCTTCAACAACCGACAAGACTGTATTGGTCAACATACATCGCTGCTTCTCCAAAGAAAATCTCACCGTCACTAGAATACAACCTGAAATGAAAAGCGTGTAAGAGTTTTGGTTTATGTAGAGATGTTTTTGTGGTAGAGAAAGCTTCGCGGAAGAAAACGAAAACAATAGTAGTATGGAACCAGTTTTTAGTATAAAACCTCCACGTTATGGACTGAAGATATCCAATAGCGATGTTATTTCTCAATTAGTTTTAATATCTCGGCCGTAAAACGGAACGCAATAATAAAAAGGTATTTGGTTTGTAAAAAGAGCCCGTAAAATCGGATGCTTTGTATTTTCAATTGAATAAATGAAGTAATAAAATTTGTTTGATATGGTTATAGTAAATCTTTCGATATTGATTTTTAAATTGCGATATAAATTATAGAGATCATTTTTATTCTGAAAAAAGTAAGAGTTTTTTATTACTGCCAATATCTAGCTCTCTCTTTTGTTCTTCTTAGCAATATATATTTTTTTATTTCTACAGAGGCTTTAACTTCGACATATAAAAGATACAATAAATTTGACCTTCTTTTATTTTCGTCGATAATGATAATGATAATGATATTTGGTCATATTCGCAATAAATCTTCATAAATCATCTTTTAAACTCAACATACCATCAGCATCTTGATACAAATCAATCATCGATCGATTAAACAATAAATCCTCTAAAGTCCCCGCCGTCATTTACGTCGTACGTGCGTCTGCGCAGGGTCAATGACCGCTTGCAATTCGTCAACCTCGCATACGGTCGCGCACATGACAAAATGCACACAACCTTGGCTTTTTGCAAAAAAGGACTTTATCCTAAGACCTAGAAGGTTCAATGTTCTGCTGTGATAGGTCAAGCATGCGGTAATGACAACTTTCTTTGTAAATATCACAAGTAATGGCATATTTGATGGTTAAAGATGAATAAATGGTCCCTTCCTTTCGTTCGTATGGTTTTATGTTGATTATTAGCTTTATCCTGTGTGGTTTTAGAACCAGTCAACAATTTCTTGTTTTATTCCTTACCTATTGTAGCTTTTGTTTATTTAAAAGAGTAATATCATTTAAGAAACAAGCCATTGTGCAAAATGATTTTTCCATCAGCCAATGCAAAACTCTTCCTTTTATTTCTCCTAACTTACTTAGGAATATAACTATGGATCACGTTGTTGACCCTATGCCTACCCCGTAATGGCGTGACTTTATATAAAATATGAATTTTAGTTGCGCTCTTCCAATAATTAACAAATTATTTCTAAATAACGTTTATAATGGCTTTAGAGGCGCGACGAATGTAAAATAAACACAGTAACAGCCGTGAACACGGGTTGAATGAGTTCATTCATACGGGGCTTAGGTACGATAATGTAGGTACACACACACACACTATCACGCCTGTATCCCTAATGGGGTAGGCAGAGCGTGAACAACCCAAACAAAGGTCGTTCCGCCACGTCTGACAAGTTTTGAGGGATGTTTCAGATAGAACTGGATATTGCTGTAGTGCTGTCACTACAGCAATATCCAGTTCTATCTTGTCAGCCCATCGCCTAAATTACAATATACCCTCGAAACCCTTAGCTGGTTTTTACAGCATGCCCGGGAAGAGATGCAGCTGGCACATTATAGGTTCTTCTGTCGCTCCCAGTCCAGCATGGAAGCTAATGTAGGTCCCGTATAGAAACAAACATTTTTGAGGACATGGTAAATTGAAGTACCGCTGACTTCATGGTGGTAAAGAAAGGTTCTTGAAAATTTCGACAAGGTTTTTAAATAGAAACCCTTCACAAGGTGTTAGTGTCCAAGCTGCTAAGCAGGACCACTAAAGTCCGGAACTACGAAACAGTCGTCAGCCTATTTTAATGCACGGGTGCGAAACTTGGACTCGAAGGAGGAAAATAAACTCTTAGTGGCAGAATTGAGGAAGATTCTATGACCAACAAAAGGAGAGGATGGGGAATTGAGGCGGAGGTACAACCGAGAAATAGAAGATCGAGTGTCTGAGCCGAACATCATCGGAGATATAAAATGTTCCCGACTTCGCATAAACGATGGGAGAGGATCGAGACGCCAAGAAAGCCTATCTTGGTCAACCATCCGGCGTCGCCCGGTAGAGCGTCCAAGATATCGCTGGAAGGATGAAGTCGCCAAAGACCTGATAGAGCTGCGAGGGTCCGACTGGTCAGATTTGGCACAGAATAAAGAAGAATGGCGCACATAGTATAAAACAAAGTCGCTTTCTTTGTCCCTATATCCCTATGTATGCATAAATCTTTAAAACTACGCAACGGATTTTGATGCGGTTTATTTTAATGGATAGAGTGATTCAAGAGGAAGCTTTATATGTATAACACATGCATAATATAGTAGAGAAGCACTGATAATTTCCGTGCGAAGCCGGGGTGGGTCGCAAGTTTTAATTATTATTATTTAAGGCCAAGATCCACTTCGGGTTGCTGAGCCAGCGAAGTAAGTAAGTTTTAAATGGAAAACTTCTAGACTTGTATAATAACCAGGGGAAGCGTTGTAAGGGTCTTTGCATGCCATGTAGAATGTTCAATATGGTCTTGACGTTGCCTGCTATGGACACTAGAAGGTAAAACTATGAATCTAGCCCATACTTTTTGTTAACTGCGCTACCTTGCATAGAAGCATCCTCGTCGTTTTCCATTTACTTGCATTTGCTGAACACACATCCCAACTATCCAATTAAATACAATTTTCAAGCTAACTTTATGATATAAACTAACACCCAGTATAAATTCCCGGAACGTCAAACTAATTTACCCTTGGAGATTGCGAAGAAGCTATACCCATTTGGGATAAAGGCGTGATATGTATGTATGAATGTATACCCATTTGTTAAACTCAAGGCAAATGTTTTGATTCCGTGTCGGTTGCCAGATTCAAAAGAAGAGGCATTATTGACCATCATCATCTTGTCTTCTTGTTTTTCTTTTAACCATAGTTAGAAGCACCTGTCGGCAATCGAAATTGTCTTTTTGGATTCAATATTATAATTGACTGTGTTGGCCGCTAACCTGGCAAAAGCCTAATCTAGGAGTGGGTCTGGTTTCCTTCTGGGTTGCGGAGGTCAGATGGCAGTCGCTCTCTGTAAAAACCAGAACCCACGTTCAATCACCTAGATTAGGTAGCCGACCCCATGAGATACGGGATAAGGCTAGGGAGATGATCTTTAGACATCTTCCAAATTAAAAACTGGATGAGTAAAATTAATAGGTGATTTGAAACTAACTAGATTGTATCTGAAGTGCCTTTGTCTTAATGCACCTCATATTTGATAAGTTATGTTATGTTTTTTAATGTGTTGATGACTAAAACGTGATCGTGTCGTGCTGGTGTTTCAAACGAATATTTACAAGTATTCAACATATAAAAAATACAACAGAATCATTGACTAGGTCACAGATATACCAGGTGTAACGGACAGCGTCCATCAAACTGCTCAGTTAACGTCAGTGAACAACTAGAAAAACAACACAACTAAAAAAATTGCCTTTTCCATACAAAATGTTCACCTTGATCAGACAATTTGTATGGAAATGCCATTATTTTTTCACTTCCTAAAAAAACCTGCTGCTAGTTGTTCAGTATCGTTAACTGAGCAACCCCTATCAGTTTGTAAGGGATTACACCTGGTATAATAGTCCTCCCACCGATTTTCGGTGATGGCGGCCAATCACCCGGAGATGGGCCAACTGCGCATGCGCAGGACTTGTTTTTAGTCCCCAAGTGTTTGCGCTACACACAGGTGCACTCTCTATTCCCTCAATCTCTTATTTTGATGGGACAGATTGACTGTCATGACCGGAGAGAAATCAGGCGCAGGACCGACTATTTACATGCCCATCCGACGGCATGGATCATCTTACTTTTCGGACAATTAGGTGATCACCCTGCAATGTCCTAACTAAACTAGAAACAACAACACAAAGTCATTGTCCCCCGCCGGGAATCGACCCGGAACCTCCGGGTCGAGAGCCCATGGCTCAGACCGCTAGACCACGGAGGCACCTGGTATATTCCTATACTAGACTAGGCAGATGTCTTCAAAGGTTCTTTTACCTGAACTACTTTAAAAAAAGTTGATAGATTAGACTTAATTGAACCTTTATATTTATTTCCAAGAGTCTCATATAAACATGTTTACATAAACATAACCTATGACACGCTCTTTACAATAACCCAGCCGTATAATTTACTGATTGATTGACTTTTGTAAATAACAAATATTGGTGAAATTTAAACATAAATCATTTCCAACACACAATACACAACTCATAAGCATTGAAAACACCTTTTGCGTAACACCACCTAATAAAGTAATTTGTATACGAGTATGTTTGTTCATCTACACAATACTATGTAACATTTATAACGAAAAAAAAAACACATTCACGATCTTATGATCATGAACCATGAACATAGCATTGTATATTTGCAAACTTGATTTTGCTGTTGGTTTCGCCTCTGCTAAGTTAAAAATGCAAAAGAATTTCAGTTTTGCATGGGTAAAATTAAGCTGGTAATCGAACATCGGAATGTTCGCCCATGCTCGCCCTTATAATTTGGTTATTAAAGTTGATTATCCATGAATGTGAGTGTATAAGTAAAGTGGTATTCAAATTCAGTACGACCTCGTCAGGTCGTCACGTCTGTCCGATGTGAGTATAGTTTTCAAATAAGCGAGTCCTTTTGCATTCTTTGGTGTGGTTACGTTTTAAATTATTCAGGAATGTTCTTTTTAAACTGCACTTGAGTCAATGATTACCTTGACTTGGGCGTTTTTCCTGTGCATCTTAAAATATATAGAAAGGAAAAGGAATAACCGTCCACAACACAACTAAGCATGACAGAATATTATGTCAAATCAGAGGAAAAATAACTATGAAGAGTCGGCGTCATAAAGGCATGTTGACTGAGTGGCTAAAAAAATCAATACATACATACATATAATCACGCCTTTATCCCTAATGGGGTAAGCAGAGCGTAAACGACATAACAAAGGTCGTTCCGCTACGTCTGAAAAGTTTGGAGGGTTATTTAAGATAGATTTGTAGGTATATTGCTGTAGTGACAGGTTGTCAGCCCAACGCCTAAATTACAATATACTGAAACCCTCGGGTCCCTTAGCTGATTTCCACAGCATGCCCGGGAGAAAATGCAGCTGGCACATTCTATGTTTTTCTCTCGCTCCCAGGCCAGCATGGAAGTAACAATACTGTGGAACTTATTCATCATTTAAAGAAAATTTACACTTAGATTTAATAATGACTAAAAATATAGAAGTTATTGATTTGAGTAATCAATATTTACTGGGCAGTGACGTCATAACCAAGTATTTTCATATAAAAAAGCGTTCTTGACATTCCATGAAAACTTGCTGATTTAACTAGTAGGCAAATAGCGTATTTATCTATTTGTGTTTAGACTTAATTATATTCACACATAATTAATATATGACGACCCGCGCAGCCTAGTTGGCAGTGTGCCTGCCTGCTACGCAGAGGGTCCCGGGTTCGTTTCCCGGCCGGGCAGACATTTGAATGATGAGTCTAAATATCTGTTTTTGGGTCTGGGTTTTCTTTGTGGTTGTTTCTGTGCATGTGCATGGCACCCTGATACAGGGAATCCTAGTGGGGGCTGTGAGTGTGATCGTGTTTTTCTTTTTTTATTTATTTATTTCTGAATGCGATACTAGTTATACTAATAGGAATAGTACGTATAATTTAATGTAAACTATCATTAATAAAATAGGATTGAACTCGATACCGTATCTTCAATATAATAAATTATAAAAGGCGTGAAATGAGACACTTTGTGCGGACGCTCGAAATAAAAAACCGTCTGATTTCGTCGCGTGCGCAAACCGTTACTTTACGTTCGGAATTTGAAAGCTATCAAAAACCAGCCGATGGTAATTTGGCTCTCTAGCCAAGCAAGACCGAAGTTATGGTATTATATTTTCACCATTTCAGGTCAAAAGTTTCTTCCATGCTGGACTGGGAGCGAAATAAAAACATAGAATGTGCCAGCTGCATTTCCTCCCGGGCATGCTGTAAAAACCAGCTAAGGGATCTGAGGGTTTCAGTATGTTGCAATTTAGGCGATGGGCTGACAACCTGTCACTACTGCAATATACGTACAAATCCATCTTGAATAACTCTCAAAACTTTGTCAGACGTGGCTGAACGATCTTTGTTTAGGTCGTTTACGCTCTGCCTACCCCATTAGGGATAAAGGCGTTATTATATGTATGTATGTATGTTTCAGGTCAAAATATTCACTTAGAAAATTGGATTTAAACTGATCCGTCTAGTTTATAAAAAAAACCTTTATTAGTTCTGCTTTAAAACAATATAAGAAATCAATTAATTTGCATAATAATCGTATAATTCACTTTAAGGTATTTTTATCACCATTTAAAATGCGGGCAGGTAGAGTCAAGAAAACAAATATCTTGATTTTTTTGAGAATTTAGTTAAACTAATAGGTCTATTAATGTCTAATAATTATCCTATAATGTTATTTTAATCGTTTATTATTTCCTACGTTATGTATTTAATCACTGAAGTGGAATATAATATTTAAATTCTAATCAAAATAAGCCCTATTCTACATAATTTACACACACATCCATATAAACTGGTGTAAGTGAGATATAAACCTTTTATTTGAGGAAGAGCAAACATAACTGTCTTATTCGTCCATAACATTTCCCAAAGAGCTGATATAAAATAAAAATAAAATATCTGCCCATAATATTCCTTCTTAATTTAATCGTTTTCGGGTAAACTTTCCAGCGTAAAAACATAAAGCTAAAAACACATTACTGCTGAAAAATCAACAATATGACAGGATTTATGCCCTGAAGGAGACACCTGTAAAATTTTATGTTTTTTATAAGTTTCAGTTCAGGCCCGTTGAAAACCAAATCAACCTCACTTTTGAAATGTTTCTACTTCTCCTATATTTGAGGTGTTTCTTGTACTCCATACACAGTAGCAGCCGCATGGTGGCCTCTATCGTAATTAATGAGTTAACCGAAGCTTAATGGCTCCCTCGATACCTCGCACGGCGATTAAACCTAACTTAAATGAGCTACAATCAATTATATTCGAATTCCATTCCGTTCGTTTAAAATAAAGCGAGCGATTAAAAAGTAAACTTCAACATATAGAAATCATAATATCTTTCTATGCAATAAAACTCAATGCTACATAAAGAAAATAAAAGCGGGTGTAAGGGACATCGTCCCGCAAACTGATAGGAGTAGCTCAGTCAACGAAACTGAACAACTTTCACCAGTCAATTATTTTAGGAGATGAAAAAAGAATTGACCTTTCCATACAAAACGACCACCTCGATCAGATGATGAGATTTGAAAGGTTCCTTGACTGAGCAACCCCTATCAGTTTACGGGACGCTGTCGCTTACACCCCGTATTACTTATAAAGTTGCTCATCCTAATCAAGCGAACTACTGAATCGGAGTGACTTCTGTATTTAATCTGTAAAACATCTACCTGAAGCCTTAAATGTTATTTTTTATTCATTATGAACCCTTGTCTCAATAATTTGCGTAAATATCACGCTTCTTAAGTTTAACTTCGGTAATTCAACGCGTTGTGGTGAGTGATTGGGCCACCGGGTTACGAAACCTGATATTATTTTGTGGCTACCTGTATAATCCCTGAAGGTTGTCTGGAGGTTATTTTTAATGAAAAGTATCTTGTTTCTCATAATTTTTATAAACAAAAGAGGCTGCGCGACATGCGCGTGCTTCAGGAGATTCTTCATAGAAAAGACATTAACGCGCTAAGCCGTCTAAGAAAATAAGGCACTGCTCAAAACAGCTCGCATTTCAACATAAATTTATTCATTATGGGCTAGGCAGAATATCAACAGCCTAATAAGTCATTGTAGCTACGCGTAGAAAACGTAGTAGAACATTAAGAATTCGAAAATCTAGAGCCAAAAATGATTTATTCACGACCGATCTCTTTCGACATGTCAAGAATCAAATCGTGACATATTATAGATGGATTTGAGCACGTGATATGACTACTATTATAGATTGTCTACTACCCACCGAACCCTAAAAATATCTTTTGATCTCGCCGCCTTACGTAACAAACGGTGGGCGCGGTTTAACGGCTAAAACAAGTTAATATTGTATATCATTAATCCTAATTAGTTGGCGGAAAGGAATATTCAAAATATTGCCTTGCTGGCCAGGGCGAGCAATAAAAAACATAGAATGTAGGCACCTACTGATTTTATTCGGATGTAATGTAAATACTAGTATAGAGGGATGACACAAGAAAACAAGACAGAAGAAGAAGAGCGACCAAAGGCATTCGCAAATCTGTCTGCCAAGTGTGTTGATGGTAAGTATAGTCAGCACTCTCACCCAAGTAGAGACAACCCAGTCCTGAAATGAATATTTATTAAGTTTAATAGTTTATTAAATTGCATACTTAAAGGCCTCAAAGACGATCAAACATATTATATCAAATATCATAGAAAAAATAAGTAGGTATACAAAATTCCTTCTAAATGCTCACGTCCAGATATTTATTTTACAGAAACAACAAACAACCTTCAAGTAGCCCTCACGTCCGTCATTATCCCCAATAATCCGCCCAAATAAACGGCTTGAATTATAGAATGTCAATACGCTGCAGTCGCAGGCGCAGTAAATTGCAGCTTACCGATTGTCTGTTCAAAATGCCAGCGAACGAATCAACTTTTTGTGGAGCTGCTTTCCCTGGGAGATTAGTGTTGCCAACTCTTGGTGTTATAACGAAGCTGTTTTATTGAAAAGCTATTCGAAGTCGCGCTCGTTGGTCAAATGGTTAGTGCTTATTCATTCCGATAACGAATGCGGTTGCTTAAACCATCGCCGTTGCTAGGCTATGGATGTGTGACCGGTAGTGGTATAACAACTCTAGCGTTTCCGTGCTTCAAAAGGCACGTTAAGCCGTTGGTCCCGTTAATATCGTACATGTTAGTCATTAATCCATGTCAGAGGCCATTGACATGTAAAATAATAAAATAATTAAAGGTATTTTTCATGAACACATTGATGTAATCTCAAACGCAGGACCATGAATGAAAGCTTCGTTTCCCCCCAAACCAGCGCAGTTGGTAACCCTACACATCCACCACTGACCACCCATCTCTTTCTCCCGCAGGTGCATCACTACGGACGTGAGCGAGAAAGCTAGCCGCGTAGAGCCTTGCGCCTCGCGTCGCTCCACTGCGCGGCATATGCTTCTGCGCACCTGTCGCGTTTCATTCTACGCAAGTTACTATTGCGCACCCAAAAATATTGTGCTAAAAGTGCTATAAATAAAATGTGATGTGTGACAAAGTGTAAAGTGAAATGTGAAACGAAAATGCATCTGTGATTGTGCTAGTGATATACATAGTGTTATCTGTGAACGCTGAAGTTTTTTTTCGTTGGATGCATTGGAGGTACGTGAGTTTGCATCATATTTTATTATACGTTTCGATCAATGAAATCCCTCTTTATTATTTTACACTTAAACTTTATGAAGCCTTGAAAGCAAGTTCGTATTGCGTAGGTGTTTGTGAAACAAGACAGGAAAGTCAACTGTACAGTTACATTTATTGTTTCTATATGAAAGTACATAAATATATTACTTACCTACTTCTTGTAGAGCCAAATATCTGATATCAATATATTGCAAATTAGTTCATAATCATAATCGTCTGTCAATTTGACTTTAAAAGCATGTCTCTACTATGGGATTCTTATAAGATTCTCTTTACTACATTTACAAGTCTTGAAGACATTTAATGAAGAGAAGTATTTATATTTTGGGGCAGAAAGATAAAATTGGTCCATCCGTTAAATTGTATTTATTTAACTTTATGCACATAAATGTTACATGGGCGGCTACCAGTCTACCTTAGGGCATGTATTGTGCTACTTTTGTTGTTTTATTTCATAGAAAAGCTGGTATATTCTAGGTTCTATAATAAAATCATCCCTAGTCCAGCTTATTCTTTTTTTATGTACCGAGTTTTCATGCGGGAATAAAATAAGTAATAGGAGAGCATAATAAAACGTGTTGTGAGCGAAGCGAGCGCGAATTCATTACGTTTTTAAATAAGTCAAGTATCAAAACTTATTTTCGGATAGGCAGCTACTAAACTGCGCAAATCAGTTGACAAACCATGGTGCCTGGTGGGATTTATGAAACGATTTCATAAAATTGCTCATAGAAATATCATCCTATATCCCAAAACAAAAAATCATAAAGTAAGCTCTATGCCTGTTGCTATGGGTTACGGAAAAGCAACACAAAAACAGTATTGTTATGTTTCTGTAGTAGTTCTCAATTTACAAACTCTTGATAGAAGTGAGTTTTAATAAGTGTAAAGTCTTAATGTGATATTTATTATTATGCAACACAAGACGCTGAACGTGTGTGCAATAATGAGTAAGTACATACCTACTTCCAAATTATGTAAAGTCATTGTAATTCAAACTGCCTCGCCGAAAGTTATTAGAGCGATTCAGAGAGATGTAGGATACGGATAAAGTAAATCGTACTTTAATTTGAATAACGTTGTGTATTTTACAAGAAATAGGTAGGTAAATATTAGATTTATATCAAACTATTTGAATTGCGAACATGACAAGTAGTTCCTTCATATACCTATATTAAAAGACCTACTCTTACATACATACATATAATCACACTTTTATCCCTAATGGGGTAGGCAGAATGTAAACAACCTAAACAAAGGTCGTTTCGCCACGACTGACAAAGTTTTGAGGGTTATTTAGGATTGATTTGTACGTATATTGCTGTATTTACAGGTTGTCAGCCTATCGCCTAAATTGCAATATACTGAAGGATCGTAGCAAATGGAAGGATGTGATCTCTGCCTACCCCTCCGGGAAAGAAGCAATATACTGAAACCCTCGGATCCCTTAGCTGGTTTTTACAGCATGCCCAGGAGAAAATGCAACTGGCACATTCTATGTTTTTCTCTCGCTTCCAGGCTAGCATGGAAGATTCCTTGATATACCCATGATATACCTATATATAAAGACCTACTTAGGTACATACAGATATCTATGGCTCATATTTGTAAAGCTATCTCAAGATTGAGAGCAATATTAAGTAAGGATTTTTGTATTGAAATTACATTTCTGATACGAATTCAAACTGGTTGTCAATCTCAAGTGCGAATTATAAATAGGGGCCTTTGACACTCACAGACTGATTCTAGCGTAGCAAACAAAATAAGTACCATTCCAGTTATTTAACGCAAATTTAATTTAATGTTAATAAAACTTAATAAAGATTTCCAAGGTTGGCGTGCGGGCTAGAAATAAAATAATATTGCGTTTTCTAAACCTCACTGAATACTACTACATACATACATACATACATAAAATCACGCCTTTATCCCTTGCGGGGTAGGCAGAGCGTTAAACGCCTCGTAAAAGGCGCTTTCGCCGCGTCTGACAAAAATTGAGGGCAATTTTAGATTGTAATGTGTATTGCTAATGTGTAGTGATAGGTTGTCAGCCCATCGCCTAAATTACAATACACTGTAACCCTCGAGTCCCTTTTGCTGTCTTCTACAGCATGCCCGGGAGGAAGGGCAGCTGGAACATTCTATGTTTTTCTATCTCTCCCAGTCCAGCATGGAAGACTACTACATAATATAAAAATATATCAGATCCAAGGTTGAACCATTAAAATATATGCACAAATTCATCTATGACATATCTATACACCCATCAATGTTAATTTATTGCTACATAAGCCAGAGAGGAAGTTTCGTGGCATTTTTAGATACTTTACTAGTAAGTCAAATAAATAGTATACAAATCATTCATTTAGGTACTATTCTTGTTTGATAAATAGCTCATTCAAAAGTGTTGACCAACAGAACTATATAAAGTAGTTTCAACAATCAACTCTGCAGTGAATCAAATCTAATGGTAACATCAACCACGGCGCCGAAACATCCAAAACAAAAACAAATCAAATACAAGTCCGTCAAACGTTTAAATGAATGTGGGCAGAGGCGCTGCTTGTGGAAAGAAATGTAATAAATAGTGTTGGCGGCCATGTTGGCAGTGTTAATTCCTTTTATCCGTGGTCTAGTGGCTAGTGCCATGGACTTCCGATCCGGTGGTCCTGGGTTCGATTCCCAGGAGGGAAACACAAAGTTGATATTAGAAAATTTATCAAATTTAACACGAAAATGAATTTCGTGCTTCGGAGGGCACGTTAAGCCGTCGGTCCCGGTCGCTGTTTTTGATAGTGGTCGTTACTCAAACCATGTCAGAGGCCTGATAGTTGTGCTACTAGGCGGTTTAAAAACTCTGACACCAGGGTTCATCGGGTCGATAGACTCGATAACCACTCGACAGAAGAAGAAGACTGTCAAGGGAGGGTTATGTTTTTCGCGCGTATCTCTTAGCTATTGATATATATTATATATTTATTACCTCGTATCTCCGAAACGGCTGGATTTAAAAATTAGGATATCAAGGTCGTTTCAAGCACCCGAGTGTTCATAGATAGGCGTTATTTTTCAAAATTCATAATGGCGGATTTTAGGCGCTAAATTGTAAGTCTTAATGATTTTTTTCTACTAAACTTTTCGAGTGGGCTTTTAAAATAAAAGTATTTAAAAGAACATTACAGAAATATATATGATTTATATGTTAAAACCTAATTTTAGAACAATTAATACATTAAAACATTTTTTAATAGGTACTACATACGAGTTGTATGATATTTTTAAAATACTAGTTTCGCCTTAAAACTTAAAAGACCTATGTTTAGGTCGTTTACGCTCTGCCTACCCCATTAAGGATAAAGGCGTGATTATATGTATGTAAGCATGTATGTTGTTTCGCCACATTCGTTTAAAGCCTTGACGTAGAGTAAAACATAATGAAATCAAAATAAAACCACCATCCGCCAGCCAGATTCAGACAGCCGTCAAATTGGTTATGAAGTGATATGATCAATCTAATATCATCATTCGTATCTCTCGCCTCAGTGCTCTATTGTAAATACGAGCATTTTTTTTGTTTTACATACATACATATAGTCACGCCTTTATCCCTAATGGGGTAGGCCGAGCGTAAAGACCTAAAAAAAGGTCGTTCCGCCACTTCTGACAAAGTTTTGAGGGTTATTTAGAATAGATCTGTAGGTATTTCTTTTTGTTTTGGTTCATATAGCTACAGTTCCTTATTTTATAAGTTCAACATTTGTACACACATAAAATCATGACATCACACACGAATTACATTTGAGAAATTGAGATAATGTTGTAAATGAAATATTGCGTTTGTTTGATTTTTGTAGGATTTTCGATTTTTAACACGATCACACTCATGCTCCCCGTGTGGTGCCGGGTTAGAATAGCATCACCCCATAACTTCCAGTGGGTGTCATAAAAGGCGACTAAGGGATAAATCTAAGGAATGGGCAGCGGCGTTCCCTGTGAATGGAAATCTTCTACTGCGCTCACCAACCCGCCTGCTAAGCGTGGTAAGTATGGCACATACCCCCAATTTTGGGGAGGCCCATGTCCAGCAGTGGACAGTTGTGACTGATGTTGAAAGTAACACTTATTCCCTGTAGGGATCTGTATCTCTGTTACACTTGTTTTTTAGAATCATACATACACGCATCTTATTTCTTTAAAAAGTTTCTTCTTAATAAGAAGTAGAGAAAGAAATTAAAAAAATAAATGCCTACTCCACCCGTAAGATTTTGTATTAAAAACACACCTGAATATATTTTGCCCTTACAAGCAAGAAGAATGGTCCTTGCTATATAAAGGCTTGAAAAAAAAAACTTTACCCAGGGAATGATAAAACGCGTCATCTCCCATCATCATCCTCAGACAAAACAATAAAAAACAAGTGAATACTAATAGCAGATCATTTGTAATGACGTCCATACACCGCCTTGTAATTAAAACCTGATATTAAATGAGCGGACAGACATACTTCATACTAAATCATGTAGGAGGATTGAGAAAATTCATGGAGTGAGATGGCAGATCACTGCTCGAAAATGAGATACAAGTTCGAAATAACGTTTTAAGGACGTTTCTTTACAAATTATATTGGATATATGGATAAGTGACCATAGAGCCCGATGGTGTAGTGGATAGGGCCGCTGCCTCCTGAGCGGGGGGGTCGTGGTTCGAACCCCACCACGTACCAATGTGTTTTTCGGTTTTCGAATTTCATATGTACGTTTATTCGGTGCTTTTTCCGTGCTTCGGAAGGCACGTTAAGCCGTTGGTCCCGGTTAATATCGTTTAATACCGTAGATATTAGTCGTTAAGCCATGTCAGAGGCCAGTGCTAAGCATTGGTAGCTTGAAAACTCTGACCTAATCTAGGATTGGGTCTGGTTTCCCTTCTGGGTTGCGGAGGTCAGATGGCAGTCGCTCTGTGTAAAAACCAGTACCCTCGTTCAATCCCCTAGATTAGGAAGCCGACCCCGTGAGATACGGGATAAGGCTAGGGAGATGATGATGATGGATAAGTGACCCTGCCTGCTTTTTGGAAGGACATGAGTTCGGTCCTCGCACAAAATAAAGTTATAAGTAATATGTAACTTTAGTACAGTGGAGCTAGTTAGCTATTTCATAGACTATAGTGTTATACATTCAAAGTTACGTTTAATAAACTTTATTACTCGTCCGCGATTTCTGTACACTTGTCAGCGGCGCTGTAGTCAAATAAAGTGTGAAATAGCAACCATCATTTTGTAGTTCTAAATATGTCCGCCTGAACATAAATCGTGATTGATCTGTATTAAGCTTGATGGCTTGTATATGTATTTTATGTCACATCTATGTCTGTGGTCACACTAGCTTTCTGTCAGCGGTGTCACTCACTGCTGAAAAGGTTTTTCGTGTCAAAAAGTAACCTATGTTACCCAGGGTAAACCAAGCTTTCTTATGGTGAAAGAATTTATAAAATCGGTTCAGTAGTTTTGAGTTTATTCATTACAAATATACACACACACACACAAAAATATTAAGTTACAAATCTTTCGTCTTTATAATATTAGTGTAGATAATCTTATTCAGATAAGTTTGACTCAAAATGCAAATTCTGTTCCATACATTTTAATCACGAAGTAGAAATCAAAAACTTTCCTACGAATTTCGCAAATTCATAAAAAAACGGTCCATTACATAGAATTTACTATTAGCTTGATAAAGATTATCCTCAACTTCTAATATTTTAACGACCCATTAAATAATATTGATAAAACAAAATTAATGACATGTTTTAGCATGAAATTCGACAAATGAAGCCATTATTTATTTTATTGACAGATGAATATTCAAAATATTTAGAAGTTGTTTAAAAAACTTGTTTTAATCCATGTCGAAAATAACATCATGTAGCATCAATTCAAGAACCTAATTTAGTGCTGATAAAATTCTAGTTTTTTGACTAAGCACAAAATTAACATTAAAAAAATATTTAAGTGCTCAAACTAGTTAGTGTAGACTTCGCGCCGAATTAAAAGTGAAACTGCAAATACAAATTAGGAACAGACTAAGATTAACTTTTCTTAAAGTAGTACATTAATCATATACATAGTTACGGCTGTCAGGCATTATTAATGTTAACACCTATCTGCTTATTGCTGACGTAAATAGATAAAGACGCAAAAATTAAATTGCATATATGCAAATAAATGTTATTTGATTTGATTTAATTTCTTCCATGCTGGACTGGGAGCAAAAGAAAAACAAAGAATGTGCCAGCTGCATTCCCTCTCGGGTATGCTGTAAAAACCAGCTGAGGGATTCGAGGGTGTCAGTATATTGCAATTTAGACCATGGGCTAACAACCTGTCACTACAGCAATATACCTACAAATCTATCTTAAATAACCCTCAAAACTTTGTCAGACGTGTGGGAACGACATTTGTTTAGGTCTACCCATTAGGAATCAGCGGGATCAGCTACGTCTTAAACTAGGGGATTGAACGAAGATACTAGTTTTTATACAAGGCGACTTATTATAGTGTACCGAACACAATATTTCTAGCTCTATTTATATACTCTCCTAGTAATAAACCTCCTCGCAGTTGACAAATAAACCGTATTTTACGACAAAGCTGTGGCATTTAGCAATTAAGTTCAAGAGATCGTGCTATAGAGGGCAGCCGTGGGACTCTGAATCGGAATCGTGGGTTAATTAATCATTATTTGAACCCACTTTGACACTATTGAGAGTTATTTTGAGTTGAATACAAGATAAAGGCGAATTAACTTCAAATCATGCCAATACTACTTACAATAAATAGGTATTATATTATTCTGTCTATGAATACCTCTTTGCAGATCATTGAAACAATATAATATTTGTCACAATATACTTTTTAACTTTAACTTCCATGCTGTACTGGGAGAGATAGAACAAAAAAAAAAAAAAGAACATAGATTGTGCCAGCTGCATCTCCCCTCGGGCATGCTGTAAAAATCAGCTAAGGGATTTGAGTTAATTTAGGTGATGGGCTGACAACCTTTCACTATAGCAATATACAGTATAGATATATCTAGAATAACCCTCGAAACTTGTCAGATGTGGCGGAATGACCATTGTTTAGGTCGTTTACGGTCTACCTACCCCATTAGGGATAAAAACGTGATAATACTATGTAAGTATGTATGTATATACTTTTTTAGACAAACATAAGTCGCTTTAGTTGCTAGAGCGAAAGGGCATTCCAAGGTTTCAAGTTCGAGTAATATCCATTCTTATTTATCAATATCATAAAAAGCACTGCGAGTAAAAACATTTACCTAAAATTCAAATTTTGCTTTCTATCGTGGGAACACATCTCATTTCGCAATATACATAACTCTCTAAAAAAGTCTTTTTGATAAGAAAACTCATTTAAGGCATAAATACATACATACATATAATCACGCCTTTATCCCTAATGGGGTAGGCAGAGCGTAAACGACCTAAACAAAGGTCGTTCCGCCACGTCTGACAAAGTTTTGAGGGTTATTTTAAGATCGATTTGTAGGTATATTGTTGTAGTGACAGGTTGTCAGCCCATCGCCTAAATTACAATATACTGAAACCCTCTGATCCCTTAGCTGTTTTTTACAGCATGCCCGGGAGGAAATGCAGCTGGCACATTCTATGTTTTTCTCTCGCTCCCAGGTCAGCATGGAAGAATTTTTTTAAGGCATAAAGAATTTAATTATGCGACTATACTTGTACGTATAATGTTATTGGCTTCCTTATAAAGTATTCAGTGAAAGTACCCGAGAAGCGTGGCACATTAGTTGCGCACGCGCAATAATAATGTTACATTTTGTTGCCAGTTGTTATGTTTACGGAAGTCATGTATCTTTTTTATAACACCGCGGAATATGAAATTAATTACTTATTTATATTTACGTAATTAATTTTAATAAGTTGGTATAAGCCTACTTATTAATATTCTGTGCATTCGTAAATTATAATTTGGATTACGTATTAGTACGAGTATTACCTATATTACAAATATCTTTGAGACGTTTTTTTACCTGACATTAATGAAGGGTTATTTACCTACATTAAGTTTTGCACTAGTCTAGTCGGGGCTAGAGAAAACAAAGGCAGTCATTGATCTTCTTCTTCTTCTGTCGAGTCTATCGACCCGGTGAACCCTGGTGTCAGAGTTTTTAAACTGCCTAGTAGCACAACTAAAACGCCTCTGACATGGTTTGAGTAACGACCACTATCAAAGACAGCGACCGGGACCGACGGCTTAACGTGCCCTACGAAGCACGAAACCTTTTATTTTTTTCGGACAATCAGGTGATTCAGCCTGCAATGTCCTAACCAAACTGGGGAAAAATTCATAAAGTGATAAATTATCAAATATCAACTTTGTGTTTCCCCCCTGGGAATCGAACCCAGGACCTCCGGATCGGGAGTCCATGGCACTAGCCACTAGACCACGGAGGCAGTCATTGATGAGGCAAGGTCATCCAAACCCTCGAAGCCACTGGCATTCCTACACCCATGGAACACCAGCTATTTGGCGCCAGATTCCGGTGGAAGATTATTCCTACGAGCCACATGCTTCCTAATTTTATTAACTGAATGCTAATTTTATTTACTTAATATTATATTTATTCAGTATAAATTATTATTCGTTTTGTTATTGTGATTTATTAAAATTATACAAACGGGCTCGCTTCAAGATGCCACCTGCTAAAACTAAATTAAAATCTATTTGTCACTTTCAAAATAATAAAATTAAGGACATTCGATTTATACTCTGTGGTTTTACACTTTGTTTACTAGATTTTGACGCGCTTCTGCACGTTTCCCCAGTATTTCTGTCAATATTATCCGCAATATCATATGACGGCGGATTAAAATTACACATAACGGTTAAAACCACCGGCTATAAATCACAAACCGGAGAGAATAGATCTCCTCTTCTTTTCTAATGTTAGTCTGAAAGTTACAAATAGATGTTAATTTTAGTTTTAGCCGGCAAATCTTAAATCGAGCTTGTCATTTTAAAATTAAAACTAGATGTCAAAAATCCGTAATGTACTGGACTCACACATATACACATAAAATCACGCCTTTATCCCTTACGGGGTAGGCAGAGCGTAAACGCCTCGTAATAGGCGCTTTCGCCACGTCTGACAAAATTTGAGGGCAAATTTGAGATTGGAATAATTTGTATTGCTGTAGTGACAGGTTGTCAGCCCATCACCTAAATTACAATACACTGTAACCCTCGAGTCCCTTTTGCTGACTTCAAGGGCAGCTGGAACATTCTATGTTTTTCTATCTCTCCCAGTCCAGCATAGAAGAAACAGAGACTCATATTAGTTAAGTTGCAAAAAGTATACATCGTCACTCAAACAGCCCGCCTCTTATCATTCCGGAAGCAAAGGTGCCCATCACACTCGCAAAATCAATAAATAAATCAATTTACAATTATATTTCAAATACAAATCACTTTATTTCCACAAAACACATTACAAAAAATAAAAAACACACAATCAAGAATAACATAACAAACATGACAGGTAGGCATATAGATATTTAACAGAAGTGGAAAAAGGTGTGGACACTGCTTGACTGTCCTTAAGTCCACCCTACGTCAGGTGTACAGAAAAGGATGGAAATGAAATAGCACAGAACAACTTGAACTACAACTAAACTATTTAACTAATTAACTATTTCACATTTTAACCAATTTTAAAAAAAGGTGGAGGATCTTAATCCATCGTGAATTTTATTTTTTATTGTATCATATACATACGGTTACATATTACAATGTCAGAAAACATAATGCCTTTACTTAAAATGCATGGGCCCAAAATACCCGAAATCTTAATACCGTATTATTCATAATACCTTAATCCAGTACATCTTACTGTACAATTCCGAAATTTTAAATACTAATAATTATTATCTCAGTTTTCAAAATTCCGAATGTGTAATTTATCAAATTTTCAATTATCCTTAAATTACAAAACCAAAAAGAAAAAAATAATAATACATGATGTGTCAATGTCATAGTTGATATTATATTTGATTTACTTATATTAAGAATTCTGTCAGTTACTCATCGTATCGTTTACATCTATCGCTGGCTTGACGTCGTAAAAGCGGACATGGAAGAGAACGATCTCACACCCTGCGGCTCGGTCGCTCACTTCGTTCGCTCCAAAGGGTCACTACTCTAACCTAACCTAACCTACTGAGTCGGATCTGAGTAGAATGTTTTTATTTTTTATTGCGGGGGGCTGCGCCCCCCGAGCCCCCCCTAACTTCAAAAAGGGACATCACCAACACCAGCAAAAAAGAAGAAATACACAGACAAACATGATCGCCTGGAAAAAATTATCAACCAAAAAAATGAATGTAAAATAAAGATTGACTTTTTTATTTTACCCTGATTTTTTGGGTTTAGTCTTTTATGGTTAAATATTTTAGGGTTAAGTATTTAGTACATTTAATTTTTGGGTTTCGGTTATTCGACCGTAAGGTACTTTAAATCATTGGTATTCTACATACTTGTCATTTTGAACATAAAGTATTTCGATTTCGGGTATTTTGGGCTCATGCATTTTAAGTAAAGGCATTATGTTTTCTGACATTGTAATATGTAACCATACATACATACATACATATAATCACGCCTTTATCCCTAATGGGGTAGGCAGAGCGTAAACGACCCAAACAAAGGTCGTTCCGCCACGTCTGACAAAGTTTTGAGGGTTATTTAAGATAGATTTGTAAGTATATTGCTGTTGTGACAGGTTGTCAGCCCATCGCCTAAATTACAATATACTGAAACCCTCGGATCCCTTAGCTGGTTTTTACAGCATGCCCGGGAGGAAATGCAGCTGGCACATTCTATGTTTTTCTCTCGCTCCCAGGCCAGCATGGAAGAATCATAACACATTTGAATACTCTTTTTGAACATATTTAAAATCCGCGAACAATAAACAGAGTATCTGATTACAAAGGCTCTATTACCATTTTTATTTGACACAAATTTGGGCGTTATATACGGAATGTCCATTTATCTTCACTGCGTGGGCGCTCACTGCGTAAAACAAATGCGCAAGAGTCTATGCGGACCACACAACGCGAGGTTGTGTTACAAACGTGGATGAAAAATACAGGATCGAGTGTAAACTATTCGTTTTAATCCAAGAAAACAAAATTCCTAAAACAAGAGAGCGATTTTTATATACATACATACATGTAGTGACGCCTTTATCCCTAATGGGGTAGGCAGAGCGTAAACGACCTAAACAAAGGTTGTTCCGCCACGTCTGTCAAAGTTTTGAGGGTTATTTAAGATAGATTTGTAAGAATATTGCTGTAGTGACAGGTTGTCAGAAACCCTCGGATCCGTTATCTGGTTTTTACAGTATGCCCGGGGGAAAATGCATCTGGAACATTGTATGTTTTTCTATCACTCCCAGTCCAGCATAGAAGATTTTTTTCCTATCGCTGCTAGAAAGGGCAATTTAAGAGCAGCAGTGACATGCTTGCGAAAATTTCATGCCAAATATTCTGTTTGCGGCTGAATTTGGTACTTACCTATCATTGAGCGATAAGCCAAACGTGACGTAACATTCTGCTAACGTGTTCATCATCATCATCATCCTAACCTATTCACGTCATCGGCTACCTAATCTATGGTTAGGATTTTCTAAGGAACATCAAAAAGATTATTTTCAATTCGTGATAATAAATCTAATATTTGCATTAATCCGTCCTAATTTCCGATTAACCATATTCCCGATCACAGTTCTTGTTCCTTCCACGCACTCCTCATATTGTTTCGTCCATGTAACCAACTTTCCAAATTAAAACGAAACAAAGAGGCTGTACCGCGGCAGCTGCGGCTTCTAAATACGCTACAATACAGCATTGTATTGTATTGTATTCTGGGACCTAACATCCGGGCCCGTTTATCTACTGTCTGCGGTCAGAACGTCTATTGCAAAGTAAACGTCTATTTATAGTGATGAACGAATTTTCTATTATGGGCTTGATTCTAGATTCCACTGGCTAAAAATAAAATTAATATCTATCTGTCACTTTCAAAATAATAAATTTGGAAAAGGACAGGCGATTAATACTCTATGGTTTTACACTTTGACGCGCTTTTGCACGTTTGCCCTGTATTTCTATCAATTTTATCCGCCATATCATATGACAGCGCATAAAATTAACAGATAACGCATAAAACCACAGACTATAAATCAGAAACCGGTCAGAATGGGTCTCCTGTCATTTTCCAATGTTTTTAGTCTGTAAGTGACGAAAAGATTTTAATTTTATTTTTAACCGGGATAATTTACATACTTTGAAAACAAAAAACACACGGCATTACATTTATCATCAATCATCATCATCATTATCATACATACATACAATCACGCCTCCATCCCTAATGGGGTAGGCAGAGCGTAAACAACCTAAACAAAGGTCGTTCCGCCACGTCTGACAAGGTTTTGAGGGTTATTTAAGATGGATTTGTACGTATATTGCTGTAGTGACAGGTTGTCAGCCCATCGCCTAAATTACAATATACTAAACCCTCTGATCCCTTAGCTGGTTTTTACAGCATGCTCGGGATGAAATGCAGCTGGCACATTCTATGTTTTTCTCTCACTCCCAGTCCAGCATGGAAGTATCATTAGCATTATCATCTGCAGCCCATATCCACGAAAAGCAGACCAACCATGCATTAAAAATGAATTAAGTAGTACAGTGATCCTAGAACGATGATCAAACTTATAGGAAACATATAAGAAATATTATTAAAATAAATAATATTATGAATGAGCAATAAATAGAAATTAGGTTAAATTAACACTTATTTTAATCTTAACATAAATGTTCTCTTAGGGGCGGTTTACATTAGAACAGTTGTAAGTACAGTGCATAAGTTGGTAAGCTTGCCTTCAAGTTAGTTAGTTGGCTTTCAAGTTGACGTTTACACGGTTCCAGAACCCGGTTCTATTTTGATTCAAGTTGAAAGGCAACTTGAAATTCAACTTGAAAGCCCACTGGCAGAACCGTTTACACGTTTCAACTTACCAACTGTATTTTGCAAGTGCTTTGCTCTTGTGAGCTTAGCTTGTTCGGATTGGAAGGGAATCAAACTCTTTTGGAGCAGCCGTTAGGCATGATCTTCCATGCTGGACTGGAAGCGAGAGAAAATATAGAATATGCCAGCTGCATTTCCTCCCGGGCATGCTGTAAAAACCAGCTAAGGGATCCGATGGTTTCAATATATTGTAATTTAGGCGATGGGCTGACAACCTGTCACTACAGCAATATACCTACAATCTATCTTAAATAACCCTCAAAACTTTGTCAGACGTGGCGGAACGACCTATGTTTCGGTCGTTTACGCTCTGCCTACCCCATTGGGGATAAAGGCGTGATCATATGTATGTATGTATGTTAGGCATGATGTCCGCAGAGTGGTCCTCCCCACAAGGGGACTTGTATCTCTGTCAAAATAATGCATTGTTTAGGGTGAAATGCCTTATGGCCTTTCAGGGGTGAATGTCACGAACATGAACACAAAACGATCGGTTCTTTATTGACCACTGTTTCGTCTTAATTCCGACTCATCAGATGCGGAAGTTACTTAAGGCCTTGAAATTATAAAACCTTAGCATTACTACAGTGTATTCAATTTATACTTTTTACTGCGTCAAAATTAAATTATAAGCATCGCAAGCGAAACCATAAGTTGAAAGCAAAGTAAATAAAGCTCTTCACACCAATTTACGAGTAGTAAGACAAGGCGCAGCATGGGGCATCATCTGTCTACTCCGTATTGACAGTTGGCTTGCGCCAGAGCGAATGTGATCAATTTTTGGAAATCGTATGGTATTAATATACTTCCACGCTCTACTGGGAGCGAGAAAAAACATACAATGTGCCATCTGCATTTCATCCCGGGCATGTTGTAAAAACCAGCTAAGGGATCCGAGGGTTTCTGTACATTGCAATTGAGGCGATGGGCTGACAACCTGTCACTACAGCAATATACCTACAGCTCTATCTTAAATACCCCTCAAAACTTTGTCAGACATGGTGGAATGACCCATTAGGGATAAAGGCGTAATTATATATATGTATGTAGCTGAGTAGCGTTGATGAAACTATTTGTAAGCGTTCAAAATTTCAAAATTATTTTATGTTCAGTGTAAACATGTATAATACAATGCCTTTGCTTACATACATACATATAATCACGCCTTTATCCCTACTGGGGTAGGCATAGCGTAAAGGACCTAAACAAAAGTCGTTCCGCCGCGACTAACAAAGTTTTGAGGGTTATTTAAGATAGTTTTGAAGTATATTGCTGTGGTGACAGGTTGTCGTTTGCGCTATGCCTACCCCAGTTGGGATAAAGGCGTGATTATATGTACGTATGTATGAATGACAGGTTGTCAGCCCATCGCCAAAATTGCAATATACTGAAACCCTCGGAACCCTTAGTTGGTTCTTACAGCATGCCCGGTAGAAGATGCATTCTATCACACCCAATCCAGCATGGGAAGTTGATTGCCTGTATTCAAAGTAATTTTATAATGACCTTTTTATTAGTCACCGACTTTCAAAAATCAATCTCTTAGTCTGTTCAAACACGCGGAGCAAATTCGAATGTAAACAAACACCACTACATTTGTATGTATTAGTATGTATGAGTTGAAGCCTTATGTGTAATCGCAGCCTTTGTATGACCATGCACGCGTTTGTTGCTGACCGTTAGTAATTAACTCATGTAATCGAATTTTCATGGGAAATGTTTAATTATTTTAAGTGATTAATTGGTAATTATTCAAACGGGCAACATTTAACGGTAAATTGCAAAATAATTAAAAGTAAAATGGTGTTTTCGTTGATTCTTCTTAGTTGCCAATACGATAAATTGTGTCAATTTCATTAAAATATTTATATAATTCTCCCTGAGTCATACCTATTACCTATACTTTAATATTTTATAAGCCTCTCAGGCTCGTATTCATAAAGATATCTCAAGATTGAGAGCAATATTAAGTATGGATTTGACAGGCCATTTCATAATTCTTCTTCTTCTTTTTCTCGAGTCAATGGTTTTAAATCCTTGACGCCCAGAACGTGGCCACATTTCGTACTGAAATGACATTTCTGATACGAACTCAGGCTCGCTGTCAGTCTCAAGTACTGTTTATAAATACGGTCGGTACGGCAATGTGTCTTGAAGAGCAATGTTTAAAAGAAGTAAATTTTGATAACGGCTAACACTGAAGAAGTAACAGTTCGTACAAGAAGAATGCAAAAATGAAGACAACCTAAATAAAAAAAATACATATTCAGCTAACTAAGAGTAATAGTAATGCAGATGGCATATCATATATACGTAAGTATTTACTGATGACTTCCAAATACGCAATTGTTTACAAATCACTAGAAAGTATTACATAAAGCACACATAACACACACATACATACATAATACATAATAATCATGCTTTTATCACTAATGGGATAGGCATAGCGTAAACGACTTAAACAAAGGTGGTATCGCCACGTCTGATAAAGTTTTGAGGGTTATTTAAGATAGATTTGTAGGCATATTGGTGTAGTGACAGGTTGTCAGCCCATCGCCTAAATATCAATATACTGTAACCCTCGGTTTCCTTAGCTGGTTTTTACAGCATGCTCAGGAGAAAATGCAGCTGGCACATTCTATATTTTTCTTTCGCTCCCAGGCCAGCATGGAATTAATATACATAACACATACACGCATAAAACTAACGCAATGTAATAAAGGTGCGTAATTTCTACCAAAACTTACATAACTTAACAAACAAACTTCATACAAACGGTCAGTTGATTTGGGTCAGCTGAGCGAAACTCAATGAATAAATTAAAGAGCCTATTATTACGTCATGCCCGAAATACGCTCATAATTATGTAATTATTTTATTACGGGATAAGTACTGATGTATGTTTCTTTCGTGCTGGACTGAAAGAGATAGATAAACATAGAATGTTCCAGCTGCCCTTTCTCCCGGGCATGCTGTAGAAGTCAGCAAAAGGGATTCGAAGGTTACAGTGTATTGTACTTAAGGCGATGGCCTGACAACCTGTCACTACAGCAATATACAGATATAACTGCCTCCGTGGTCAATCGGTCTGAGCCATGGGCTCCCGACCCGGAGGTCCCGGGTTCGATTCCCGGCGGGGGACAATGACTTTGTGTTGTTGTTTCTAGTTTGGTTAGGACATTGCAGGCTGATCACCTGATTGTCCGAAAAGTAAGATGATCCATGCCGTCGGATGGGCATGTAAATAGTCGGTCCTGCGCCTGAATTCTCTCTGGTCGTGTCAGTCAGTGTGTCCCATCAGAATAAGAAATTGAGGGAACAGAGAGTGCACCTGTGTGTAGCGCAAACACTTGGGCACTAAAAACAAGTCCTGCGCAGTTGGCCCATCTCCGGGAGATTGGCCGCCATTACCATAAATCGGTGGGAGGACTATTATTATTATTTATACAGATATATCTTAAACAACCCTCAAAGCTTGTCAGACGTGGCGGTACGACTTTTATTTGGTACGTTGACGCTCTGCCTACCCCATTAGGGACAAAGGCGTGAGAGTATGTATGTATGTATATTTTAAGTATAAATCTACTCCCGATTTCAAAGATTTTATTATTGTAGAATATAATTAAATTTATTTATTTATTTAACAATTGATTGTACACAATAAAAGACATGAAAAATCACAAACACCAAGAAGAAGACACAACAGGCACTGCTTTTTTCTATGAAGAAATTTCTTACAGCAGACCTACTGAAGTGAGATTTGATGTTAGAATATTTGTGTCCAATTTATTATTTGATTACTTAGTTTACGACGTTCTAGTTATATCATAAAAGTTTGATCAAACCTTTTCATAAATACCAGGCCACTCAGAAAGTATTGCGATAAATAGTTTTTATATATGGCAGACTGGCCGGTTAGAATCTTTTTTGAAAATATGATTACTTGTTAGTAAAAATATGTGTGTTCCATTTTCAAAATTTCCCTCCACATTTTTTGCGAGCCAATTCAAAGTATCGTGTCTTACTGAAAAATGGATCTGCGCCGGGAACATTTTAGAGCTATGATTTTTTACGATTTCAAGTGTCGCCTGAAACCGGATGAATCGTTCGATAGACTTCAAATGGCATTTATGGATGAAAGCCCCTCCAAGGCAACCGTGTATCGTTGGTATAACGAATTTAGGCGCGGTCGACCAACCTTCGTCGCCCTTTGACGGCTATTACGGAAGAAAACGTGCTAGCAGTGAAAAATGTAATCCAAGATAATAGGCGAATTACATATCAGGAGATTCAGCACATATTAAAGATTGGATCGGGAAGCGTTCACGAGATTCTACAAGGGCATCGTCGCGTGAGGAGGATAGTATCGCGCTGGGTGCCGCACTACCTCACCGACGCTCAGAAGCAGGCCCGGGTGGAATGGTGCCGTGATATGCTGAACAAATTTGAAGCAGGCTCGTCTCGGCGTGTTTACGACATCGTAACAGGTGATGAGTCCTGGATTTATCAATACGATCCAGAAACCAAGCGCCAGTCGACAGTTTGGGTGTTTCAAAATGAACCAACGCCTACCAAAGTGAAGCGATCTCGAAGCGGGGGGAAGATTTTGATCGCCAGCTTTTTTAATTTGACTGACCACTTGGCCTCAATTCCCTTACGAGATCAAAGAAGCATTAACGCAGAATGGTATACTACCAAATGTTTTTTCTGTTGTGAGCAACAAGCGACTAAACACAGGGCTCCGCGGACTACTGCTCCACCACGACAATGCGCCTGCACACACCGCGCTCAAAACGAGGGACTTCCTGGACAGCACACCAGTCAAACTCCTGGGTCACCCTCCTTACAGCCCTGATCTAGCACCGTGTGACTTCTTTTTATTTCCAAAAATAAAAAATCAGCTCAAGGGGATACAATTTTCGTCGCCGGAAGATGCGCTGGCTGCGTTCGAGCAGGCTGTAAACGAGGTGTCTACGGCGGACTGGAAAAAGTGTTTTGAAAACTGGTTCAGACGCATGAATCTTTGTATAGAGGCTTGTGGAGAGTACTTTGAAAAGATTTAATAAAAATATATGTACCTGTAGAACAATTTTTTTTAGTGTCGCAAATCTTTCTGAGTGTCCCACGTATTATCCTTATTTAGTTCTAGGCACTTAGTACTCTATCTTTAATAATATCGATATATTTTCTGGTATGTGGCATATTTGTAGTTTCACAAAAAAAAACATATAATTGATTACAATTTTATGATCACTTTGCATATTAGAATCTTGTTTCCATGCTGGACTGGGAGTGATTAAAAAACATACAATGTGCAATCTCTGCTTCCGAGCATGCTGTAAAAACCAGCTAAGAGATCCAAGGATCCAAACTGTTACTACGGCAATATACAGATTTAACTTGTCAGACGTGGCGAAAAGACTTTTGTTTAGGTCGTTGCCGCTCTGCCTACCCCATTAGGGATAAAGGCGTGATTTATGTAGTAGTAGCAGTAGAATAAAGACTACTAACAGACCTTTTTTTCTAGTCTGTATGTTACTTACTATATATACTTGATCTAACTCTATCTTTTATAATATTTTTTGTCTTTATAATAGTGGCATATTTGTAGTTTAACTATTTAGTAAGATGCTGTTTTAATTATAATTTTAAAGCAATTTTATGATCACTTTGCATATTAGATTGTATTATAGTAACAGTTAAGTTGTTAAAATGTTACTATTATCGTTATTTATAGAGATTAAAGAGCAAATGTAATTAAGGCTCATATTTGTAAAGCTATCTCAAGATTGAGAGCAATATTAAGTATGGATTTGACAAGCCATTTTGTACTGAAATTACATTTCTGATACGAACTCAAACTGGCTGCAAATCTTAAGTCCGGATTATAAATACGGGCCTTGTTGTACTAAGTATGAAGGTGTTAATAGTCGACCATTCATCTAATATAGAAACGTCAAATTCTCATCTCGACGGTAGATTATATTATAATTATCTTTTCTTTAGATAACGGCATATAAACTGCTGTCGGAACAAAAAAATGTTTTACAAAGAAGATAACAGATTTGCTTTTATTCTTTCTTCTTCGTAATTAAAAATAATACATCAAAGAAACATGTTAATTTGAAAATTGTCTACAATACCTTGTTACTTTTACAAATGCTGTTTAATAAATTTAGACTATGAAAAATAGGCTTTATATTATAAAACTGTTAATTTTCTTACCTGTTGTATTTTTGTTTCTTCGTACCTACATTATAGTAGGTAGATAGTTTTTTTTTGTTCTAAAGTTTGATAAAAAAAAGGTTTTAAGGGAACCGCCAAAAACATGATTATTACGTAGGGAAAGACGAGCAGGTTTTAAGGCCTATTTAGGTATTTATAACAGGCCGTAAATACACTGCGTGGAATGTAACCGGTGGTATGGTAGCTTAACATAACATAACATAAAAATACTTTACTGCACGTAATAATACAACATACAACACAAAAGATAACAAAAAACAAGTACAACATAGGTGGCCTTATTGCTAAGGTAGCAATTTCTTCCAGGCAACCTTTGGGTGAAAGAAAAAAAAAGTGTAGCGGTAAGCGGGATAGTTCAAACCTAGTCAAATAGGTATCCTAATTACATTACATTACATATAATACATAAATTAAGTACAAGCTACTACATAGATATTTGTAAAATAAACTAATATATAATAAACTAATACATAAGCTAATGGAAGATAGGATAATGCAAATTACAATCAGAACTAGTCGAAGGAAATGACAGCAACAGTATCTACAGCACAGGATAAAAGTGAAGGAAACTAAAGATCAGACAGTAATTATTTAACAGTGCTTATTAACATTTCACAGCACTCGTACGTACGCCTGTACTGAAGAGTTTTTTTAAGACAACCTACGTTTTATTATGAATTTTAATCTACAGTATGAACTGTTAAGGAAGAAGTTTTGTTTTTATTTTGAAAAGTAGAATACAAGATTTCCAAGAGAGTAGGTATCTGGTATATTCTCACTGAAAAGACGTCCCACTACAAAATCATAAGACGATGTCCGAGCCCCAGTGGGTGACTGTGGGGTAAGCTTTTTCACAAACATTATCTTCTGGGTAGAGATGCATACTCCAGAAAATCTATTCATAAGACACTGCCTCCCTCAACATTTCTCATAGTTCAAATTAATTGTACCTACTGTAATATCATCATTCCCTTGCCCTTATCCCATTACTTGTGGTCGGCGCAGTATGTTTTCTTCTTCCATTCATCCCTGTCAGCCGTCAGTTCGACATTCACACCTGTTTTCAACATATCATCTTTCACACAGTCCATTCATCTTTTCTTCGGTCGTCCTCTCCCAACATATCCGTCCACATTCAAATTCAATACCCTTAGTACCTACTGTAATATGTAAGAAAGAAATTAATAAATTCGTTTCTGGCAGAAATTGAACCTGTACGTCTCTGGAATCCATCACTCTACCAACTATGACGTGTGCGTAAGAAAGACTATGATAAATTCGTCACTCATGCTACCGTTTCTGCAGCTTAGTTCGTTGAGTGATGGATCGGCATTCCAGAGACGCAGGTTCGAGTCTTGCCAGAAACGAATTTATTATTTTCTTATTTCATATATTATATGACATAAAAATTGCATTGTGAGTGCTAAAAATCCTCAAATTTGAACCTACTACTTGTAAGATTTAGACTCTACAAAGCATAAACACCGCTTGGAATGCAAATGGTAGCTCATTCCCATCCCATAACACTCATACGCATGTTCGTTTACTACACTTTATAAATCACTTGTCATTTCTTTACAGAGAAACCTCGACTCACTTTGATGAGATTGCAGTTTTAATACGAATAGTGACTGACACATATAGGCTTGTAATTATGAAGCGATCTCAAACTTGAGAGCAATATTAAGTATGGATTTGACAGGCCTGTTTGTACTGAAATGACAATTCTGATACGAACTCAAACTCGCTGTCACTCATGAGCGCTGATTATAAATACGGCCCATAGAACCCTAATTGGCTGTGTTTTGTTTGAGAGTGACAGGTTGTAGATTAGGTTGGTTTCTTTGCATATGGGGCTACTGTTACTCAAGTTCCCTTAATAAAAATTGTAGCACTATCAGAGAACTATTATATGAGTCTCCCGGAGCTATAAAATCCCATACAAACGTAGTTTCATATTCATTTTTAAACAACTGATTTTCACCAAACTTTAAAAGCGTACTTAATCAAATCCAACTTATCTATGTTTATTAAAAATATAGGTTTCGTTAAACAATATCGAGCACGAACAAAATAATGGCGGGAATATGCTCGAAAATGGCCTAATATTTAATTTACTCTCTTATTTTGTATTTAGTTATAATATTTTGAAACCAAAACTAATTATAAACATAGATATGTTGCATTTGATTATGTGTACAAAGTTTGGTCGAACCATTTCAAAATTAAAACGTAACGACTAAAACATATGGGATTCGATTTCCGTGGCAGCTTTAAGAGTGAAGATTTATAATTAATGTAATTACATTTAAGTTTGAATTATTAGACTTATTTGGATAAAATTATTAGTTAAGTACGCAGGTGAGAGATAAAAGTAAACATAAAATTCATATTAGAAATATCGTATTCCCACAGGCAAAAGAGTTTAAGTCGCTTTTAACGACGCCGCAGACGACTAAGCTATCTTTGCTTTTCTGTTTTATTACATATAGTGTTTGTTTGGTTTTTGCAATTCTTTTAAATGTGCTCCTTTTTTCTAAATTTCCATGGATATAGCAATTCATTTGAGCACTTCTCGTACAGAATCATAAAAAGTGACCTTGCTATTATAAATCTAACAAAAGTGAATTAAAGGGGCCGGCCGTCATACACTAGTTATACCTACCTTTATATTATACCCACATGTAACTTCCGGCAGGTCAACTCAGCTTAGATTTAGAGTAAGCTGGATAACGCAAGTCGTCTGTCCAAGCGTGCCTATGAGGATCGTGCTGTGGACAAATTGGACAAACTCCATACACGCACGCTAGTGGCATTAAGCGTTATTTGTGCTAATGATGACTATGATGACGATAAATAGAAGATTACATGCTTGATCGATCCTACATCGATCGTGCTATCTAATGAACTTACGTTATCTACCCTTTTTTTAAATCTGTGCAACTCACAGTCACAACTCACTCCCACATAGCTTTTCTTATTTCTACGCACCCATTGAATCACAAGAGGTGGTTGAATGTAGTAAGCATGTATTTAGAATAGATGAACATGCGGTATCTACCCTGCCCTAAATCCGTGCAACTCACAGACACAACTCACTCCCACACAGCGTTTCTAATTTCTATGCACCCATTGAATCACAAGAGCTGGTTGAATGTAGTAAGCATGTATTTAGAACTGTATGGTAGTTACCCACTATAAATATGAATGTATTTTGCAGGATAGTGTATAGGTTCATAGTTACAATTAATAGCTATGAATTTTATGGTTCGTATAACTGAACAAGTGTTTGTTGAATGTGTCACTCAACCAACGATTGACTGAGCATAGGCTGCATGGACAAAAGTTCTTTGCCTCCATATACTATGGGAGGAAAGTATAAAAATAAATAATAATCGATATCATGGTTTATCTAGCTAGGACAGAAGCAGAATGTAAAGTTTTAAATATTCTGATTCTGAACAAATATTTTGATCAATTTTGGATTTCATTGCTGTATTACCATCGTATAGTGTAGGTATACAAAAGTTATGAATTTAGGAAAGATTATCTAACAGCTGATAAACGGCAGCCATCTTAGAAACTGTCATCGCATTGTTTTTGCCGCCGTCACCGCGAGGTGTTTTATCGTTCACATGCCGTCCGCGCGCGCGGGCGGAATTTTAACGAGGTTTTTTAACGGACACATGCTCTCGCGATCATATCGGAATGGGTTTTTTGTTGATAGAATAGTTTGTTTATAATGCTCTGGTATGCGTTAGATGCAGAGTACTGCATTAGGCATGTATATATTATTTCATAACGTTCCATCGTTGGGTAATTTACTTTTTTTTTTACTCAAAATACAACAGACTAGAAAAAAGTGTACTTATGTTTTTTATTCGGAGAATAGTTACAAAGGCACCGTTTGCATAAAATTTCTCAGTGTGCCGCTTTTATGGCAAGAGTTCTAGTGCAGTAAACAAGTACCATCTATTGTGAATGTTTATTGCAATATAATTGTTCAGAGGTCTTCGTCTTGTTATAAAGGCATTGGGCTCGATTCTAGATATCACAGGCTAAAACTAAAATTAAAATCTATCTGTCACTTTCAAAATAATGAAATTGAAAAGGGACAGGCGATTTATACTCTATGGTTTCGCACTTTGTCCGCTAGATTTTGCCATTTGCACGTTTCCCCAGTATTTCTGTCAATTTTGTCCGCCATATCATATGACGGCGGATAAAAATGACAGATAATGCATATCATAATCAAAAACCGGAGAGAATATATCTTCTGTCCTTTTCCAATATTTTTAGTCTGAAAGTGACAGGTCGATTAAAATTTTAGGTTTAAACGGTTGTATCAGGAATTAAGCCCACTGTATACGATTACAAAAAGATCATTTTATAGCTTTCAAGCAATAAACATCAAACATAAGTATCTTTTGTTCCATCACGATCGCAAACATTTGCTATAATTATTGGCACGAACGACTTTCTTCATACAAAAGACATCAACGCGGTAAATATGGAGAAAAGTTATTCTACAAAAATATAGTTTTATCAAATATGGAATATAGACAGCCAAAAATATATTAGATGTTTTTAAGGCCGCTGTTCTTACCTACAAAGCTATAAATGTTGTGAGTGCAAAGTTTCTGACATGGTTTGTATATTGCATTCTTCCCAATCTGAGTTCTATTGTACATACTAGGTGTCAGAGACTGATAGGGGTTGCTCAGTCAACGAAACTGAACAAATACTTCTGGAAATTCTTTCAGGAGATGAAAATAAGATTCGACCTTCCCATACAAAATTACCACCTCGATCAGACAATTAGTATGGAAAAACAAAATTGTTTTTCACTTCCTGGAAAGAAATCCTGCTGATAGTTGTTCAGTTTCGTTGATTGAGCAACCCCTATCAGTTTACGGGACGCTGTCCCTTACACCCCGTATTACTTACTCTACTACTACTTAATCTAATACTAAGTTAACATAATTCACAGATTTCTCTACAAGATATCTTAATAGTGTAGAAAGCCGTTAAATTTATAATATTACTGAAGTAATTCCCCTAGTAACTTAATTATACGAATAATTTAACTCTCATAAAACGTCTGGCCCTATTCACCTTAGTCCTAATATTCTCGATTACCTTTACAGAATATGATAAAACTATAGATATGCTATTGAATTCAATTCTTATTATTTTTAATAAGATAGGTAGGTAATTTACGAGTATAATTTCTGTCACTTCCATGCTGGACAGGGAGCGAAAGAAAAACATAGAATGTGCCAGCTGCATTTTGCTCCCAGGCATTAGGCGATGGGCTGTCAACCTGTCACTATAGCAATATACCTAAAAATCTATCTTAAATAACCCTCAAAACTTTGTCAGAGGTGGCGGAACGACCTTTATTTAGGTTGTTTACGCTCTACATACCCCATTAGGGATAAAGGCGTGATTATATGTAAGTATGTATGTATAATTCCTGTTATATTATTGTTACTTTCGCTATAATCGACCATGTTCAATTCCCGACGAGGGTCAATGAGTTTGTGTTGTTGTTTCTAGTTTTGGTTACATTGCAGACTGATCACCTGATTGTCCGAAATGTAAGATAATCCATGCTGTCGGATGGGCATTTAAATAGTCGGTCCTGCGCCTGATTTCACTCTAGTCGTGTCAGTCGATCTGTCCCATCAGAATAAGAGATTGAAGGAATAAAGAGTGCACCTGTGTGTAGCGCTAACACTCGGGTACTAAGATCTAGTCCCGCGCAGATGGCAGATCTCTGGGAGATTGGCCGCCATCACCGAAAATCGGTGTGAGGTTAAGACCTCCTACGAAATAAGACCACGACTGATTAAAACTTGCTATTCATAGAATTTATAAATGGATGTCATCATCTAATGGCGATCATTTTCTTTTTATTGTTAGAAATGGGTTTGCTCTTGATTCTAGACACGAGGTCAGGAATGACCATGACAGAGTCGACGATAGAGCGAACTCACCCAGAATATGCCTGTGGCACTGACAATCTCACGCACCGACGGAACACAGCCAGCTGTTTGGCACCGGACTCCGGTGAAAGGGTGGTCGCGAGCCAAGCGGCCCCTTGCGGAGCCTATCACCGCTTTGTAGGGATCATTCAGCCGGGCCTGGAGATTAATTTAATTCACAGGAGAGCCTGTGTAGCCGTTACCCGGGGTGGACCACTAGGAGGTAGATCTTATCCCATCCAATTTCTATATCATCCCTTATTAATAATTTATCTTTCAGCCAATAGTTTATTCAGTAAAAAAAACTTATGACTATTACATAGGGTCGAGATCCCGCTCCTCCGTAATATTTTTATTACCTAGGCGTTGCAACAGTTATTGACCTCAGTTAATAGCAAATAATCTTTTATTTACTTTCCATGTATGTAAATATCAATTTGCTTATTTCACATTCCCAACTCCAGTCAGACTAGTTCCAACTATCTCTATCTCCAATGCTAGGATTCCTTTGCAATCACAATTCCTATGTAAAACATCTCCAGTATTTCTGGTGTTTATCAGACAGATTACTCGTTCTATACTTAGGATTAGACTCGACTGGTCTAGCTTAAAGATACTTAGGTATGACACATTTCTTTTTATTTGTTTGTAACGGGTGTAACGAACAGCTTTTTTGCAACTTGATAGGGGTTGATTAGTCAACAAAATGGAACAATTTAAACGAAGATATTTTTTCAGGGTATAAAAGCAATATATGATGTCCCCATACAAAATAACCACCTCTGATGTCTCCATGAGACAATGTGTATGAGGAAAACACTTTTCTTTTCATTTCTTAAAAAAATCTCTTAAAAGTTTTTAAACGAAGTAGGTAAATCATTTTTGGTTCAAATAAAGGCAAGGCGGCAATTCAATTTGACAAAGTAATAATATTGTATTCCAAAGATTGCAGTACTTTTTATTTTAATTTTTTATTTTAATTTTAATTTTTATTTTAATTTTAAGTTCATAACTGTCTTAATTTAAAAAATGTTGTGTATACCTGTAATTGGTTTTTACATTAGACTAAACAACCTAATTTATTATAATATGTTTGTTACAATGTGTAATGTATTAACTGTTGGTGTACCTACATACATACATACATAAAATCACGCCTTTATCCCTTACGGGGTAGGCAGAGCGTTAAACGCCTCGTAAAAGGCGCTTTCGCCGCGTCTGACAATAATTGAGGGTAATTTTAGATTGTAATGTGTATTGCCATGGTATCGCCTAAATTACAATACACTGTAACCCTCGAGTCCCTTTTGCTGTCTTCTACAGCATGCCCGGGAGGAAGGGCAGCTGGAACATTCTATGTTTTTCTATCTCTCCCAGTCCAGCATGGAAGTTGGGGTACCTATTTTAGTAAATAAATAAATACTTACTTACTTTTTTTATTAACTGTTGTAAAGGACCGCAAATTAATATTGTTAGGGGTTGCTCATTAAACGAAATTGACCAACTTTCAGGAAGTTTCGGGAAATCAAAAAATTCCATAAACAAAATTATCACTTGGATCAGACAATTTGTATTGGAAATTGGGAAGACATTTTTTTTTTGTCTGAAAAACAAAACGAATTTACTTCATCACAAGCTGTAGTTCAGTTGGCAAAGCCCTGGGATTGTGACAAGTTTGTAAAACATGTCCAGTGTTGCTGCAGGGCTGTGATAAGCACTGTAGACTTTGATTTGTCTCCACGCGTTGCATACTTCACTATGATTAATGCCAGTCAGTATATTGCAATTTAGGCGATAGGCTGACAACCTGTCAATACAGTAATATACCTACAAATCTATCATAAATAACCCTCAAAACCTTGTCAGTCCTGGCGGAACGACCTTTGTTTAGGTCGTTTACGCTCTACATAGCCCATTAGGGTTAAAGGCGTGATTATACGTATGTATGTATGTATTTTCCGTTGTGAAATGCGCAACGAAAGACAAAACAAAGTTTACAATACGCATAATAGCTATGTAGTACTATTATATATTCTGTGTCATAGCCCTGGTGGTGTTTATCAGACAGATTACTCGTTCTATACTTAGGACGAGACTTGACTGGTCTGGCTTGTTTCAAGGCTGATGTCAACTGCCCCACTCGTAGGTGGGATAGAGTCATTTACCTGGGTCACTACTTAGTATTGCTAAGTTATATCGTGTGAAATCTATTACAGTAGATAGAGTTCATGGATGTCTTTTTTATACCGACTTCTTTTAAGTATGATAGAGCTTGCCATGATAAATTTTACTACGTAACTTTGTATTTTATTTCATTACTAAACTTTTCTTCCATGCTAGACTGGGAGCGAGAAAAAAAACAGAATGTGCCAGCTGCATTTCCTCCCGGGCATGCTGTAAAAACCAGCTAAGGGATCCGAAGGGTTACAGTTTATTGTAATTTAGGCGGTGGGCTGACAACCTGTCACTACAGCAATATAATTACCTACTATCTTAAATAACCCTCAAAACTTTGTTAGACATGGATGTACAAAGTAATTTTAAAAAAGTGCTTTTCTTTACAAATTGATCGAGGTGGTGTATGGGGAAGTCATTTTTTTTTCAACTCCTGAAAGAATTTCCTGGTGAAAGTTATTCAGTTTTGTTGACTGAGCAACCCCTATCAGTTTGCGGGACACTGTCCTTAACACCCGGTATGTTTTAATACTTCTGGTACACATATCAGATAATAATCTGACCTCATTTGGACAACATGTATGCCTCATCATCTCCCTAGCTTTATCCCGTATCTTACAGAATCGGCTACCTAATCTAGGGGGTTGAACGAGGGTACTGGTTTTTACACAGAGCGACTGCCATCTGACCTCCGCAACTCAGAAGGGAAACCAGACCCAATCCTAGATTAGGTCAGAGTTTTCAAGCTGCCAATGCTTAACACTGGCCTCTGATATGGCTTAACGACTAATATCTACGGTATTAAACGATATTAACCAACAACAACATGTATGCCTATGCCCTACTTTTTATTTCATTTAAACGACGCAATCATCATCTGATTTCCTTCCTATTGTGAAATCACTCGATCATGCTCATCGGAAGCCGTCAATATCTTGACGACAAACTTTTAAATGAACGTCAGTCAACTGTATTGTATGAAAAACTGTCGAAAATTGTATTGGCGGAGTTAGTTCCTTGTTTCTTCCGTCCATGCTGGACTGGCAACGATAGGAAAACGTAGAATGTTCCAGCTGAAGTTCCTTCCGGGCATGTTGTAGCAGTGACAAAAAGGACTCGAGGTTTACAGTGTATTGTAATTTCTTTGGGCTATGACAACCTTATCACTATAGCGATACAAATTACAATATAAAATTTCCTTCAGCATGTATCTCGTGACTGTATGTATGTAATTTGAATATGTTGTATAATGTGATTATGAATTTAGTTCCTTTATTCGCCACGTACATTTAAAGCCTTGTCGTATTGTACGATCTTGACGAGCGGGGTGCGCCTGCGCTCGACCGATGAAAATCTTCTATTGTTTGACAATAAGCTATGCAAAGTAAGCTTGAAGACAGGAAGTCTATTTGAAACGTTGTCTATTGCTTGTTAGGTAAGAGATGAAAGAAACAGATGTGGTTTAAAGCTAGCAATGGAAGAGAAACTGTCGTCGCATCGATTTCTTTGACTTTTCGAAAGCATATAAGATTCGCTGATTCATTAGGTTTGGAATCTACTGCTTGTTTACGACTCGACATCTTTGAATACTGTATTATTGTAGCAGTAATGTAAATCGATCAGATGTTTCTGTACATTACTCTATATAAGGTACAATTGATAAATTCAGTTCAAAGAGAACTCGATTTATGTCAGTTGTATTACGACCCGCGCGTTGGGCGATGGGTGCATAGAAAATTGTCCAGTAGTGATTATAAATTGTGAGAAAACGAAGTGATTTTTCGGTAAAAACTTAACCCATTATTTATTGTCTTACGCTTATTGTGTACCTTAGAAATCTTCGTTTAGAATAATTTTATAAGGCTACTTCTGCTTAGCGAGTAGATTCTCGAATCGAACGACCTGATGAACCCTGGTGTTAGAGTTTTCAAACCGCCTAGTAGCACAGCTATTAGGCCTCTGACTACTATGATAACCCCATATAAACCTATCAAAAACTTTAATAAAATTTCTGTGAGAAATGTTTATCGTTCCTAGATACCTTTCTACCATACTAACAATGTTGCTAAAGATTCCATTTTAAATTCCTATATGGTTTAACTTTCATAAATCTATGACAGTGAAATAATGGCCCTGTATTAATATAAAATTAAAAATACGCTAATTTGGATGTGAAATAACGCATAACATAATGATGTTCAAGGTGTTAAAACTACAGATTATCATCTGTCAAATATTCTTGAACCCTATTGGTCAAAGCATTCATAAAGTAACGGAGATTGGTAAGAATGTTAGCCATTAATTTTGACACTATTTTAATCATAAATATTCATATTTATAAATAAGCAATTTGTTTGGCTAATGAAGATTCCGGCATTTAATTAAAAAGCCATAAAACATGTTTTTTTATGGGATTTAGGTAATAAGTTGTAACGGAAACCTCAAGTAGTGGATAATTAAAAAAAATCACCTACGTAAAATCGCGTCATTTATTTTCATCATTTGGTAGTTGTTAATTTTAAAGCGATAACTGCAATTTCTTGCCAATGGCAATATTTAAAGGGGTGTTGGCATGCTGTAAAAACCAACTAAGGGATCCGAGGGTTTCTGTAATTTAGGCGATGGGCTGACAACCGCTACAGCAATATACCTACAAATCTATCTTAAATAACCCTCAAAACTTTGTCGGCCGTAGCGAACGACCTTTGTTTAGGTCGTGTACGTTCTGCCTACCCCATTAGGAATACATACATAAATCACGCCTTTATCCCTTACGGGGTAGGCAGAGCGTTTAACGCCTCGTAAAAGGCTTTCGCCACGTCTGACAAATATTTAGGGCAATTTTAGATTGTTATATGTATTGCTATAATGACAGGTTTCAGCCCATCGCCTAAATTAAAAAACACTGTAACCCTCGAGTCCCTTTTGCTGACTTCAACAGCATGCCCGGGAGAAAGGGCAGCTGGAACATTCTATATTTTTCTATCTCTCCCAGTCCATCATGGAAGAAAGGCGTGAATATATATATTCACGCGAAATGATAGGCCTTGAGCTTTTTGTGGTTAACTCTTTACTATGAACATACATATATATATATATATAAGTCAGCAAAAGGGACTCGAGGGTTACAGTGTTTTTTAATTTAGGCGATGGGCTGACAACCTGTCATTATAGCAATACATATAACAATCTAAAATTGCCCTAAATATTTGTCAGACGTGGCGAAAGCCTTTTACTTATATATATATATATATATATATATATATATATATATATATATATATATATATATATATATACATAATATATACATATATATATAAAAGAGTTAACCACAAAAAGCTCAAGGCCTATCATTTCGCGTTACGTACGGTGAGCACGCACGGCGCCTCCATACAGCGACTGTTCACACTTTTTTGCCGACGCTACACTTGAACGAACTTAGCGTGTTGTGGTTTACATGAATTAAACATTTGTTTATTATCAATCATATTCGTTGGTAAATGAGGCAAGTAACATCGAGAATTAACTCATGGATGGACCTACTCGTATCATCAAAGAAAATGGCGACCTTAAGGTCTAGAGTAGGATCTAGAACCTACATTATTTCCAATTAGGTTTTAGAATAAAAGTAAACAAAGTTTCATGACTTTTTATTCAAAAACACATTTCAAAAATAAATGATACGTGTTGGCAAATTTGTTAAGTTACTAAAACTACTATTTCATTATGTTGTTATATCTAATAGCTAAAACTTATTTTAGAAACAAGATCTTCGATTAAAAGACAAGAATTTTTTTTTACCTTTTTTTTCTAAAACCGAGTTGTAAATACTATAGGGTCGTGCCATTATTTCAATCGGACCGTTTGAATACATGTTCTCATAGGCGCAAGACTTTTAAACCGCACGGGTACAATTCTTGTGTTACGATTACAAAATGTTGCTTCTTCAGTGTTAGCCAATGAGTTCGATTCTAGATTCGCCGGCTAAAACTAAAATTAATATCTATTTGTCACTTTCAAACTAAAAACATTGGAAAAGGACATGATATTTATTCTCTCTGGTTTGTAATTATTTTTTTATTTTTATGCGCCGACATATGGCGGATAAAATTGACAGAAATACTAGGGAAACATACAAAAGCGCGTCAAAATCTAGCGGACAAAGTGTAAACCCATAGCCTATAAATCGTCTGTCCTTTTTCAATTTTATTAATTTTAAAGTGACAGATTTTAATTTTAGTTTTAGCCGGTGATACTATGATCTTCTAGTTTCGAGCCCATTATTAAGATTTATTATTTTTAAACATTGATCTTGAAGACACTAAGAAACAACAATCTCACATTCCACTTCCACCCCGTTACCAAATCCGTTATCAAAAACCTAAGAACGTATCAGCAATAAAATGTCTGGAATCACAGAAGCATTTACCATTCCAAATGGCATGCGGACATGCCACTACTTAGTACAGAAATAGGCAAGATGACCAGTAGCGGGCTTCACTCTGTCGCCGGTAAAGACATCATCAAATGTAATGTGTTCTGTCGTCCGTCAATAAAAAGGGGATAGGAAAAGTTGCGCCTGCAATAAAGCGTTTTTAGCACTTGAAGCGGTAGTTCATCTGTAATAAAGCGTTTTAAGCACTTGAAGCGGTAGTCGTTTTCACACATAAGGGTGTGATGTCTACTTATCTACGATTGCCTGCAACTTAAAAAGAGCAAGGCAGTCCGTAATGGTATCTGGTGTAGTTTAAATTCTATATAAGGCATCTCCTATTATAACAGCTGTGATATGGTGTACAAAAGTATTAAAGTTATTAGCTCGTGTGACTAAGTCGTAAGGGGCCATCTAAATTTTATTTTATTTTATATTTTATATTTCCAGGAAAACCAACAGCTATTAATATTAGAATACTTAAAATTAATACAAGACAGAAAGCCAATTACAGGTTTTCACCAATAAAATTACAGGTTTTCACCATAAATAAATTTGATAAATGAAAGAGGTTGAGGCGCAGAAACGCATGTCTTCCAACAGTTGTACGCGTTTGTTCAGACCCTATCTCATAATTTATATCACCTTGTATTTAAAATGACCTTAAGATTGATGTTCTTCGTGTATTGTTGCAGTGATGGAGTGAATCCGCATGGGGTTGGGCCCGGCGCTGCTAGAAACGGCGGCGCGCGGCGACGCGGCGCGGCTAGCGAGCTTACTGCACGCCGACGCACGGGACATCAACATCGCAGATGAGGTATGTCATTTTTAGTCTTAAGTTCGTGTTTCGCATGACATTACTGTTCCGAATCATACTTACTCCAGCCTGCGTTAGTTGAAATTCTACGTAAAGTGAAACGCAAAACTCTGAACGTGTCTCCGCCTTCTGCCTGGTGAGACCCTAATGGAAATCGCTGGATCTTGAAAGGCATTTCCAGGGAAAGAAGGATTGCGTCTGAAAAAGATATGACCATCAACGAACGCCTGATTGTAAATCCTAACCTAAATTATAATTACCACTAAATTGACGACAAGCTATAGGTACTCCATTCGTTTTTAAATTGCAAATAACGGCCACCAACGGCAATTTTTCTGCCTGTTACTACAACGAGCTATGAATCACTAATTTATAAGGTTCTAAATTATCTTAATTACTATAACTTGATTCTATTTGACCGGTTTTTTGATTCACTGCGTTTTTAGTGAATTATGTTTTTTTACAAAGCGCCACTTGGCTAGTATCGCTTTAAAAGATAATTCCCGACGTACAAAATCGACGTTTTTAGCATCGAATTTTCTCTTAAAAACGAATAAAGTATAAACCTCTACACAACACATTGCCATTTCCTAGCTATAAAAAGACATGGAACCCCGTAAATGTAATACAAAACCAGAATAGAAACAATAATACCATTATTTTATATTTATGTTCACATTAAACCGAGAATCCGAGAACGAACCCGGAAATTCGCTTTCGCTATACTGAGATCAACTTATAAGCTTTATTTGAGCCCACATCCTTTAAGGTTCGTATGGACCTGTATAGACGAACTGCAAGTCTAATGGGAGTTTGATGTGCAACTGCATAATCAGTTCAGAAACAAGAAGAAACAAGATGCTATTTCAATGATCGTGAACTACAAGAAATGTATAACTATTTGCTGAAGTAATATCCCAAAAATTTGGTAGTTTTTATCTATTTGTAAGTAATTTGCATAGACAATTTAACAAATTCACCCCAGGTGAATGAGTTTTTCGGTGGAAATGAATAATGTGGTCGCTAGTAGCCCTCAGGCTCAAGTTATGGACAATCTGTATACCAAACATCCAAATCTACACAGCGTAATAGAGCAACAAACATCCATACAAACTTATTCTTTTGTATATAATATTTAAAAATAACGTTTCTGCCAGGACTCGAACATGACACTTCCTCTACCGATTTTGTAGCTCAGTTAGTAGAGTAATGGACCGGCATTGGTTTGGTCGTTTACGCTCTGCCTACCCCATTAGGGATAAAGGCGTGATTATATGTATGTATGTATGTATTCCAGAGACGCAGGTTCGAGGCCTGCCGGAAACGAATTTATTATTTTCTTCCTTTCATGTTATATGAAATAAAAATAGCATTGTGAGAGCGAAAATCTTCACAAATTATACTTTTCTTATAGGATTTTACGGTCTACAGTCTCCCAAATTCTATCAAACTTGCAGTCAGTCTGCAGCGCATGTGTTTAGACCCTTAAAGGTCAGCAGTGTGCCCTTAGCATAAACCGTCGATTCTAATCGCTGGCATCCTATTACAGAGCTACAATACACCCTTCTGCTTGATTAATGAAATATGATCCTCTATCAAGCTTTTTCCAATAAACGGCACGTCTACGGCACGGCAACGGCACGATAACGTAACGTCGCTTCACGATACCGTGCCTCTTTTTTCCACTGGACGTTATTATAGTTGACGGTATCGTCCGGCTAGTTCCACTCTGAGCGCACACACACGTGCGCAAGATACGTACGTATACAAAACACATGCAGTTATCGGGCCGGTAACGATACCGTGACGTTGCCGTGCCGGCGAGTGGTTAAGCGTGTCATATTTTCATTGATTTTCATACATTATCTCTTCCGCGATACCGTCGACGATATCGTGTCGTTGTCGTTGCCGTGGACATGCATCTAGTGGAAAAACAGTCATCCTCTACGTATTATCCTACAGGATGCACCTGCTAAGAAGCTGTATTCCCTCCAAAAAGAATTAAAAAGTTAAAAATCCGGGAGCGGAGATGAAACGATATGTAGCGCGGTTTTTGGTTGTTTATTTTTTTAATTTTATGGCTTCCTTCAGCCGTATTGTATGCAATCCACAATGTCGTCAGGATTTTCAAAAATATTATTATCCTCAATATTTGAAAACAGTTCATACATACTTCCTAAATATTTTTCTACGGTAATTTTTTACTAGTCTCTACATAGTATAAAACAAAGTCGCTTTCTCTGTCCCTATATCCCTATGTATGCTTAGATCTTTAAAACTACGCAACGGATTTTGATGCGGTTTTTAATGGATAGAGTGATTCAAGAGGAAGGTATATATGTATAATACATGCATACTATAGTAGAGAAACACTGATGATTTCTGTGCGGAGCCGGGGCGGGTCGCTAGTATCCAATAAATGTCACGATCATGAATTCATTGCAGGCCGTCAAATATTGTTCAAGTCAAATTTATTTCATGTGGTATATATATTGCCTTTTTTTAACTACTTACGTAATTATTATAATGTAATTTTTATTTATTATTTATTTATTTAATAGCGTACTGTATAAGTATACCGGGTGTAAGGGACAGCCTCCCGCAAACTGATCCCTATCAGTTTACAACCCCTGTTTGCTCAGTCAACGAAACTGAACAACTTTCACCAGGAACATTTTTAGGAAGTAAAAAAAATGGCTTTTCCATACAAATTGTCCAATCGACGTAACATTTTGTATGGAAAAGAGTTTTTTTTTCACTTCCCTAAAAAAAACTGGTGGAAGTTGTTCAGTAACATTGACTGAACCACCCCTATCAGTTTGCAGGATGCTGTCCCTTACACCTGGTATATTCCATACAAACACTACAATTTTCAAATAAACAACAAGTAGCTCTTCAACTCATCTCTTCGTGCGAATCCCATTATCCAATCCTCAGTAGCATCAAGTATGATGGGAATTGGCACCCCATAGCGAGCGAACATAACACCAACGTAGAGAACACCTCATTTCAATACCACAACCTCTAATTAACTGATGCATTCTTGTGAGAATGGTTTCAAGAAATATGGTAAGGTAATAACTTGACCTTTTTGTAAACTTAGCGAGTTCCATGCTGGACTGCAAAGAAATATACTAAAGATGCTTCTCTTCCTAGAAATTCTGTAAAGGCGGTTGATGGACCCAAAGGGTTAATTAGTATTGCAACTTTGGTGATGTGTGATGATCATATGTAAAACTGCATTTATAACTAGCGACCCGCCCCGGCTTCGCATGGAAATCATCAGTGTTTCTCTACTATATTATGCATGTATTATACATATAAACCTTCCTCTTGAATCACTCTATCCATTAAAATCCGTTGCGTACTTTCAGTGATCTAGGCATACATAGGGATATAGGGACAGAGAAAGCGACTTTGTTTTATACTATGTAGCGATGACGTAATTTGAACTTATTAGAAAAAGGGTATAGATGTTCTTCTAATCTAATCATTAGGAAACCATATTAATGCAGGGAACACCGCGGGGTTTCCCTAGTATGTACATAAATTACCACCAAATATTACTAATTCGTTCCACCATTACAGAAACACTTTCTTTCTCGACAGCGCAAGGGAAAGCCATATTTCAAGAACCAACTAAAAATTACCAGGCCCGCGGCCATATCGGAATTTATCGATGTCGATAAGGAATATCGATGCATTTTAATTATCGATTTATTTATCGATCGATTCGGCCGGACAACAATCTATCCAGTTGACAGGAGGGTTATTACTGTGGTTAGGTTAATGTGAATGAATACATTGGCAAAGTTACTAATAATAGTAAATTACTCTGTGGTCGAAAAAATAGCAATTTAAGTTCGAGTAAATTTGGAAGGCCGTGTCGCAGTCGAGGCCATCCAATGCAGACGAGACCATAAATTGCTATTTCGGCTGTAAGAAGCATAGTAGGAACTTTTCTCTTATTTTGCGAGGAAACAATAACAAACAATACAGTTAAAAACAAACATCAAAATGACAATTACTCTAAAATATTTTAACATTTAAGATTTGCATGGCACTTTTGACAGGTCCACATTCCATTCATTCATTCATTCCATTTTATAAATTTAAAAAGTAGTAGTTCAGCTATTAAAATAATCAATAATGTGAACTAAAAAACACCTAAAACATACTAATGTGTCTTTAAAGACTTCGTGAAGCGGTCGTTAATTTCATTGTTGTCGTTTGGAGAAATTGCTGGCGTAGTGCGAATATGAGGACCGAAAAGAGTGAATGTAGGTTTTGTTTTTTTTTTAATGATGAAGCTTTTTCCGAGCAAATGGGAGAAACGATATTTAACATACTAATAAAGATATTTGTATCACTATGTGCCATGTACATAAATTTTGTAGGAAAAAAGATAATCCTAATAGAAAATGTTGTCCAAATTCATAAAATAACAAACTCGAAAATTTAACGCTGTGGTACGTATTAATAAAATGTCCAAACGCTGCAAAAAAAATCTCACGAAACTTTCTATTTCATAAATTATTCGGCGTCTCATACAGCCATAAAATAAGAGTGTAATTTCCTGTGTACACAATTAATTTATCTATTTTTATCACACACGTTATAAAAAATAAACCTACTTCGAACACTCCATAAATTATTCATTACCGAATTTCTCATTGCTATCAGCTAAACAAGGTAGCTGTTAAAAGTAGATCTATCACGAATTGGTGCCAAAGATGTATTCACTGTAGACTGCGCTTTGAATAGAACCTATCTACAGGTGGAGTTCTAGGTATGCATATAATGCATATAATCACGCCTTTATCCCTAATGGGGTAGGCAGAGCGTAAACGACCTAAATAAAGGTCGTTCCGCCACGTCTGACAAACTTTTGAGGGTTATTAAGATAGACTTGTAGGTATACTGCTGTAGTGACAGGTTGTCAGCCCATCGCCTAAATTACAATATACTGAAACCCTCGGATCCCTTAGCTGGTTTTTACAGCATGCCCGGGAGGAAATGCAGCTGGCACATTCTATGTTTTTCTTTTGCTTCCAGGCCAGCGTGGAAGAGTTCTAGGTGCACTAGTTTATTCAGTTTTTGTGCGCACTAAAGTAGGTAGGTAGCTTTTTATTATACCATCACATGTAATGGTTCGATAAAGATTGTCTTAGATTTGGCACACATACACATAGAAAAGAAAAAATGTTTGAAATAATAAAAAGCTAATCAATCCAAAAGAAGCTGTCTTAATACCTTAAAATTCGCGTTTTTTTTAATTCTTGTAAGTTTATAGTTATTGCAACTTTACACGACAACTAAATAAACGTACTTCTTTGTAAGGAGCTCCACCTTCCAACACAATATTCTAATGCAGAAAGCCTAGTCTACATACAATTGGTTTTTGATTAGTAACTTGGTACAAAGATAGTTGATTGATGAAGCAGCCCCGTGGGATACAATTAGTCTACAGTTATCAAGACTAGATTATTTATTTATTGTATTGCCACAGAATATATATTAGTACTACATATGGAATGGAAACAATAATAGTTTAAAAACGGTAACAATAATAGTTTTAAAGAAAGTCAGTATCATATGTCGTAAGTAATAAGCACTATCCCGCTTTCTCTATGTACAATTTCTATACCCAAAGGTTGCCTGGTAGAAATTGCTGTTTTAGCAATCAGGCCGCCTATATTGTTTTTCACGTTTGTTCCTGTTTATTTCTGTTGTATGTGTTTCTTAGTATAATAAGGAATTCTGTGTTTTAATGCATCGTATCGTCCTCCACAGTTTGTCTATTTTTTAATTCCTTCTAAAACACGTAAGGGATTTTGCAACGGGTCTAAATTTTTTGTTAATTTAGTTTATAATATTATTTCCATGCTGGCCTGGGAGCGAGAGAAAAACATAGAATGTGCCAGCTGCTTTTCCTCCCGGGCATGCCGTAAAAGCTAGCTAAGGGTTCCGAGGGTTTCAGTATATTGTAATTTAGGCGATGGGCTGACACCCTGTCACTACAGCAATATACCTACAAATCTATCTTAAACAACCCTCAAAACTTTGACAGACGTGGCGCAACAACCTTTGTTTAGATCGTTTACGCTCTGCCTAAGCCATTAGGGATAAAGGCGTGTTTATATGTATGTATAATGTTAAAAATATAATTATATAAATTACGAATATTATGTATGAAGTGCATAACAGTTACTAACCATATAAATTTATGCTCTAACTAACCGTCCTTATAATTACATACATAATTATAATTAGTTGGTAGTTACTTGCAACTAGTCGGGAAAAAATCCTTTAAGTTTAATGGTAAATAACAAAATTAATTAATAAAAGTTCTAAGACCCTTATAAAACTACAAAATATTACAACGGTAGAGAATAAATTTTAATTTAATGAAACTGCATAAGTTAAAAAGAAAATACGTACCGTTCTCTTTCATCCATGTTACTTTATAGGCTTTGCAGAATGTTATTATGCATCCAAGCTGGCCTGGCAGCGAAAGAAAAACGTAGAATGTGCCAGCTGCATTTCCTCCCGGGCATGCTGTAAAAACCAGCCAAGGGATCTGAGGGTTTCAGTATATTGCAGTCTAGGCGATGGGCTGACAACCTGTCACTATAGCAATATACCTACAAATATATCTTAAATAACCCTGAAAACTTTGTCAGACGTGGCGTAACGACCTTTGATTTAGGTCGTTTACGCTCTGCCTACCCCATTAGGGATAAAGGCGTGATTATATGTTTGTAGGTATAAATGTGACGTGACCTATTAAAAGAAAAAGACGCTTTTAATGAAGCCTTTGAAAGCTTTAAAAAAATACCATTTTTACATTTGATGACCTTTAAAGTGCATCCAAACCGCAACATTAAAAAGAAAAGAACAATTTCTATACAAATCTATCTTCACACAATTTGGATATTCACACAGAGCGGTGCGGTCGACACGGTTGTTAGCTTAACATGGCTTAACCGACACTTAACCGACTCTAATATAACTAAAGAACATACAGGGTGTAAGGGACAGCGTCTTTCCAACTGATAGGGGTTGATCAGTCAACGAAACTAAACAACAATTTCCATACAAATCTATCTTCACACAATTTGGATATTCACACAGAGCGGAGCGGTCAACACGGTGGTTAGTTAACATGACTTAACCGACACTTAACCGAATCTCAAGTATAGAATATACCGGGTGTAAGGGACAGCTTTCTGCCAACTGATAGGGGTTGATCAGTCAACGAAACTGAACAACAATTTAAATACAAGTCTATCTTAACAAAATTTGGATATTCACACAGAGCGGTGCGGGCGACACGGTGGTTAGCTTAACATGGCTTAACCGACACTTAACCGAATCTCAAGTATAGAATATACCGGGTGTAAGGGACAGCTTCCTGCCAACTGATAGGGGTTGATCAGTCAACGAAACTGAACAACAATTTAAATACAAGTCTATCTTAACAAAATTTGGATATTCACACAGAGCGGTGCGGGCGACACGGTGGTTAGCTTAACATGGCTTAACCGACACTTAACCGAATCTCAAGTATAGAATATACCGGGTGTAAGGGACAGCTTCCTGCCAACTGATAGGGGTTGATCAGTCAACGAAACTGAACAACAATTTAAATACAAGTCTATCCTAACAAAATTTGGATATTCACACAGAGCGGTGCGGGCGACACGGTGGTTAGCTTAACATGGCTTAACCGACACTTAACCGAATCTCAAGTATAGAATATACCGGGTGTAAGGGACAGCTTCCTGCCAACTGATAGGGGTTGATCAGTCAACGAAACTGAACAACAATTTAAATACAAGTCTATCTTAACAAAATTTGGATATTCACACAGAGCGGTGCGGGCGACACGGTGGTTAGCTTAACATGGCTTAACCGACACTTAACCGAATCTCAAGTATAGAATATACCGGGTGTAAGGGACAGCTTCCTGCCAACTGATAGGGGTTGATCAGTCAACGAAACTGAACAACAATTTAAATACAAGTCTATCTTAACAAAATTTGGATATTCACACAGAGCGGTGCGGGCGACACGGTGGTTAGCTTAACATGGCTTAACCGACACTTAACCGAATCTCAAGTATAGAATATACCGGGTGTAAGGGACAGCTTCCTGCCAACTGATAGGGGTTGATCAGTCAACGAAACTGACCAACAATTTGCATACAAATCTATCTTCACACAGGGGTTTGCTTAACATGGCTTAACCGACACTTAACTGAGTCTAACTTAAGTTCAGAAAATATACCGGGTACAAAAAAATTGCTGAACAAACTTAAGGTTATAAGTCTCCCCATGAAACTGGACAACTTTCCCTAAAGAACATAGGTCAAAATATTAAAAAATACTGGGCCTCCAACAATATTACTCGAGCAGCTGGCACTATTTGTATGGGATGTCAAATTATTATTTTATTATTTTTCTACATTGAGAAAAGTTGTTTAGTTTTTTGGTCAGCAAAATTTGTAACACCCTGTATACTACACTAGACATTAACCTCCTTCCCGAGCAACGCGTCATAAATCTTTGCTAACCTCTCACATTACACATTCCATAGATCAAAGATATGATAAGATTGTGTTTTTGATACACGAAAATGGGGAAAGATGTTGGATACGATAATTTGGACGTGAAAGCTCAAATGGCTTTTATAATCTGCGGATCAAACATTTATTTTATACAAGAAGAAGAATAATAAAATAAAAAAAGAAATATTTACTTTTCACCAGTTCCAAGTAAAGTACATACCTACACCTACACACATACGAGTATAATCGCAAAAGCTACAAGAGCTTTTTATTCGCAAATACATACATATAATCACGCTTTTATCCCTAATGGGGTAGGCAGAGCGTAAAACACCTAAACAAAGGTCGTTCCGCCACGTCTGACAAAGTTGTGAGGGTTATTTGTAGGTATATTGCTGTAGTGACAGGTTGTCAGCCCATTGCCTAAGTTGCAATATACTAAAACTCTAAAACCCTCGGATCCCTTAGCTGGTTTTTACTGCATGCCTGGGAGGAAATGCAGCTGGCACATTTTATGTTTTTCTTTCGCTCCCAGTCCAGCATGGAAGTAATATTATTCGTGAATGATAGCCATTATGCATTTCTTCTTTACATTTTTTTTTTCATGTAATTTAGATCATAAAAAGATACTATTATTAGCCTTTAAAAAAACTTTTTTTTCTTCTTTTTATTGATTTAGTTTATTAATTTGATCCATAAATAATCAAACTAGACCCAGCAACAGAGGAAAATACAATAATTTTCTAATTAAATTATAAACCAATTAACAAAACAGCCCTGGAATTTACTATCCAATATTAATGAAATGTCGTTATTACAATAAATCTAGATTGAAACAGATTGCTGTATGATAAGTGGTTTATGAGCCTACTTTGTCCTAAGTGCTTCTAATCGTAAGGTACATCGACTTGAGACTTTAATTATGATAGTGATAATGTCGTAAACCAAGTTTATTATTTAATTTGATAAAATATTATTCTACTAGCGACCCGCCCCGGCTTCGCACGGAAATTATCAGTGTTTCTCTACTATATTATGCATGTATTATACGTATAAACCTTCCTCTTGAATCTCTCTATCTATTAAAAGAAACCGCATCAAAATCCGTTGCGTAGTTTTAAAGATTTATGCATACATAGGGATATAGGGACAAAAAAGCGACTTTGTTTTATACTATGTACTGCAATTTTTGTGAAACTTCCCATTATGTAAAGGGATAGTCTTCTTGGTCATACTAGCAGGTGTTCCGTATACTGGTAGGGGTTGCTCAGTCAAAGTTTGTCACACGTGCCGGAACGACCTTTGTTTAGGTCGTTTAGCCTCTGCCTACCCCATTACGGATATAGGCGTGATTGTATGTATGTATCTTGCTCAGTCAACGACACTGAACAAACACTTCCTGAAAACAAAACCTGCTGACAATTGTTCAGTGTCGTTGGCACAGCAACCTCAAAGACAGTTAAGGAATACGATGGGTCAATCTATTTAGGTGGTCGTGGCGATGATTCTCATCACTACAGCAATCCTGTGTATAAATAAAGAAAAATAGGTTAATTATTTAATTAACCTATATTTTTTTGTACAGCTTTGTATTGCAAGGACAAACAATACCTACCGCACATATTTTAAATACAATTAAGCTAACTGTTACCTTTATAATCATATTCTTTCGTTACAGTTTTAACACTTAAATAACGAGTAAATGTACATATCACTTTTTTTCTCCTCATAAAGAAAAATATCTTGTCTTAGAAAAGGTTTTCTTAGAAGGAAATTGCTTACCGTCCCCAGCAAGGTAAAAACTCTAACGGCTGGCAACATTTTATTAATTATAGCACAAATTATATCAAATTATAAAACGGGTTCAGTTTTTGTGCTGTTCACTAATAACATTGAAGGGCGGCAGTTTTAAACCTCCATTAAAATAGTTTTCCAACAGCTATTTTCTGGAAAACACACGTTACAAGGTATGTACGAGTATTTCTAATCCCTTCCATGCTGGACTGGGAGCGAAAGAAAAACATAGAATGTGCCAGCTGCATTTTCTCCCGGGAATACTGTAAAAACCAGCTAAGGGATCTTCAGTATATTGTAATTAAGGCGATGGGCTGACAACCTGTCACTACAGCAATATACCTCAACCTACAAATATATCTGAAATAACCCTCAAATCTTTGTCAGACGTGGCGGAACAACGACCTTAGTTTAATTAATGTCGTTTACGACCTGCCTACCCCATTAGGGATAAAGGCGTGATTATATGTATGTATGTATTTCTAATCACAAATAATGAAGACTACATTGTCTTAACCATAGTCATGTGAATCCAAAAGCACTAAAATAAGACCCTATTTTTATAGTGGAAACCATTATAAAAAAAATTACTCTACATTTTATGTTCTAAAGTGTCAGATCTGCCTAGATTTATAACTAAAGAATGACACCTTACCATATTTTTTATTTTTGGTGCCGTAATTTTTATACATTGCGGTTGATATTGTCGTCATAATATATGATATATTACACCACATGAAGGTGTTGATATTGTAAACCACATAAAGCAAATAAACGAATATGAATATGTGTTCAAACCTACGTACAAATCCATCTTGAATAACCCTCAAACCTTGTCAGACGTGGCGGAACGACCTTTGTTTAGGTCGTTTATACTCTGCCTACCCCATTAGGGATAAAGGCGTGATTATATGTATGTATGTTCAAACCTTGTCATAGTTTAATTAGTATCTCTGTCTGTCTTTGATCTACTTTTTTATAGTTTAATTAATATCTCCCAGTAGTGATACTGTAAGTGTTAAATTACTAGCAGGTAATTAAACTCCTAATAAAAGTTGCCAATCATCGCGCCATATTTGAAACAGAATCATTTACTACAAAATGTTCTAGGAACGTGATTGATGAGGACAAATAATGAGTCTTCCATTCCTCTAAACGTTCTAAAAAAGTAAAACCATTTAAAAAGCCAAGCCTATTGGAGCGAAATAGCGGCCAGCATTGCCCGCCGCGGGTATAGTGCTGTCGAGACAAAACTCGCAGGACATTAAAAACAAAAAGGCAAAGGAAACTGGTCGCATACAGCCTAAACTAGTTCTATAATGACGGTGCGTCGCCGTATCGGCGTAGCAAGATGACAGAAGATAACCACGGCGTTGTTGGAATATAATTAATTGTTTGACGGTTTTTGACGCGGGAAAGGTCTATCTGGCATATCTGCAGCGAATATAAATTAGGAGAATTTGCCGCCTATGTTCTTTTTTCTGAGTACGGTCATTGCGTGGCCATGTTTGGATTCTTTTTTGTACGATGAAAGGAGATAGCTTTGCGTTGTAAGAATATAATGAATTGTTTGACAGTTTATATTGCGATCCCTGGCTATCTATTTCATAAATCGATGTAAAAGCGTTAGGCGCGGGTTTTATTTCAGTGGCTGACTTTATCAGAGAATATCGATACTCGCTGATTACATATTTTACTTATAAATTTATAGTTGTTTTTAGCTAGCTACAGCACAGCTCAGTCTTTTGCTTTGTTTAAGTAAACATACTTTTTGTTGACTATTTCTGGACCAAATGGATCAAAATGTTCTAGTATAAAGCAAACCCATATAAGGTTTATCATTTATGAATATAAATAAAGTTTATTTAACATAAATAACGCTGTATAGGAATTTTGTGTCACCCAATGTTGCATAGCCATATAAACTAGTTGAGTTACTGGACTGAATCGCCCATTTGTTATTCTGAAATCAAATCAAAATGGCCGTATTTGAATCCATATTATCTTGCGCAGGATTTGCATACAATGCGTCAAAGCCGAGTCGTATTTCTGTCATCGTAACTGCCTATTCTACATCTAAAACTAATCAGAGTATGAAATTTCGTAATATAAATTTATGTATCTCGAAAATAAATCGATTTTCATGTAAACTATTAAGATATTCGATAACCTAAATTTAGATTTTAGTACTAAGCTTCGAACAAGTAAGCTAACGGTCTATTCGAAATTTAAATTATAATACAAAGATAACCCGAGACAAATCGGCTTCGAAAAAATGCGTTTCTTTCTACGCTCTCTCCATAATCTTTTATTGATTGCTTGTTGGTTTAATGCTCATGTTCACAGATAATAACTAGTTACGACCTAGCAGATTGATTATATCAACGGGTTTTTTAAAATACCTAACAAGTAGGAAATAAGTAATTTCCGAGTTATCTTGAGGAAGATTTACGACGCAATTCTAAAATTAATGAGAAGAATATTCAGAACTCGAAATGGATTGTTAAATAGAAAATATTTGCTCAGTGGGTAATAATTTGGAGCAATTTATTGGTCCGATCGGTCGTAAAGAGGCCGGGTTATGAGCATGGCATCCTGTTTCTCTCATTGGATTTATTTGAATGTTCAGAATAGGCCTGCAATACGTCTATGATTTTTTAAATGAACGCAGCGAAATAAGCCATCTTAAGCAATCTAACGCCGCCATCTTGAGATTTGACGTTGATTTGACAGTTCTTCATATACTGCAGCGCCCCCGCATACGTTCATTGATAACCACTTCTTAGTGTACAATCGTAACTGCCATTTTTAGGAATGAAAGTGGATAATTAAATGAATGAATGAGCTCATTACGGACTGTTAAAGCGTGGAGGACGACGCAATAGTCATAAAAGCTTGTCTCTACGTTTTCTATTGCACTAAGTACTGTGAAGTTCATAGTACCTAAATACATAGTATGAAGACCCACGAACATCTCTCAGACCCGCTTAGCCCTAATAATCATAATCCTTAGTATCCTATTTACCAGTCAATTGAGAAACTCTGGTCTACTAGCTTTCAACTTGCTGTTTCAACCACAGCTTAACAATTTTTCCCGTTTAAAATTGTGGTTTTCCTATCGTAATATGTTACCTATGTCAGTCTGTCTTAATTAAATCCATCTAGCATTTAAATCAATTCAGACATTACAGCGTGAAATGCTACAACAGAGTATTTTTTCAATATTAGCCCCAATAACAGATAAATACCTACTATGTCATAAACCAGTAAATTTATTAACTGTTTGTATTACAAAGTAATTTATACCCTTCAAAAAGAATCCGCATCTTGACTCCATTCGCAATCAAAGAGCGATCAAAGAGAACTCTACTTTGATACTTATAACAGGTTTAGTTTCTATATTCTTAGAACTAGCGAACTAGCTAGATTGATTATAAAAATAAAACTTAATTACTGTCCCGCATAAACGGCCGATCTAGTTTTTTACCTCAAACGTCCCTTGGGAACCACGCTGTTTTATACAGGGCCTTTAAACTAATGATTTATTTATACCGCAACTGTATTTTTCAAACGTCCAGATGTAGAACTAGTCAAATCATGTTCGGGGCTAAAAAATAAGCTGTAAAGTCCGTCGGAATCGCAAATGGTGGTAAAATATAAAGGTGTACATTTAAAAAATATTTATTATTTTAACGTTTGTCACAGTTGTCACTACGAAGATTCATAATACATAAGTTTAACATTATTGCAGAGTTAACCTGCCTCACTATTAAAAAGACTCTTTATTTTAAAGATGATTACTGATTAGATCAATTTTGTAGAGTAGTAGGTAGTAATAGAACGTTGATTTATTACTTGTTTGTGATGAGTACATATTGGTATCTATAAGTAAATCCTAGTACATTTAAATAAATTGGCTTTATTGAAGACTAGTTCTCTGTCAGCGGTGTCACCCGCTGCTAAATAAGATTTCCCGTGGGAAATTATGACCTTTTGCGCAGTAAAAATGCCTATGTTACTCAGGGTGAACGTAGTTTCATGTTTTTTTTTTATTAAATCGGCCTAGAAGTTTTTGAGTTTATTCGTTACAAACATACATCTACACTCAAAAATACAAAGATTTACTTTTTATAATATAATAAGTATAGATAAAATAAAAAAAACTGCTAATACCAGTTGGAAAAAATAATTAAGTATATCAAATATATTTATGTAAATGACTTTCAGAATTTGTAATAGAAAAAAGAATTTCAATCATCAATGTTGGATCAAACATATTTGATAACATTGCCGAGTATCCCTACATAACACAGATATTACAAATGTTTATGACTTGTTTTGTCACTTGTAATCGTGTGTTTACACTGCGTCGATTATCTCAACCAATTTGTATAAAACCGACTCTAAACGAACACATTACGCGTTTTATGGTCTTGATTTAATTAATTAAGTGATTTCGGGGTCTTTCGGCTGATCGGTCGGTGTGTTTCAATTAATTTTAGTGGGGTTTTTAATGAAGGGTCAGGTATTCGATTTCATAAAAATAACTAAATATGGTTTAATATTAGTTTAGTAAATCAGAAAATCATATTAGTTCGTTTGTAATCACTTAGTAAAACTTTAATTTGAAATGGATTTGCTGACTCTAGTTATTGCTAAAGCACCAAAGTTGAGACCTAAATGTGACTGAGACGGCAGTGTTTAACATGTAGTGAGTTAACCTAGAATTCTTAGGCTCGTATCTATGAAGCGATATCAAGATTGAGAGCAATTTTAAGTATGGATTTGACAGTCGTTTTGTACTGAAATGACACTTCCGATACGAACTCAAACTCGCTGTCACTCTTGAGAGCTGATTATAATTACGGGCCTTAGAGGCACTGGCATTCACATCGATTAACATGACAAGGTACCTAATACTTAACCACGTTCCCGAATTTAACATATGATAATCTAGAAATCTCCCGGGCACGCTGTAAAAACCAGCTGAGGGGTCTGAGGTTTCAGTATATTGCAATTTAGGAAATGGGCTGACAACCTGTCACTACAGCAATATACCTACAAATCTATTTTAAATAACCCTTACAACTTTGTCAGACGTGGAGAAACGACGTTTATTTAGGTCGTTTACACTCTGCCTACCCCATTGGGGATAAAGGCGTAATTATATGTATGAAATCTAGAAACTTCTTATCGTCCGTTCATACAAAAGACATCAACGCGAGACGCGTCAAATAATTTTAAAAAGCTTTAGTTGTTCTTTTTGCCACAGGCTCCTCAGACGGACTCATTAATAAAAAGTCATTGACATTTTACAGATGCACCTTATAACTTTTAATATCCCTGCATTATCGAACCGGTTTCTTTATTTTGACTAATTCATACCGAAACTACCAATTTCTTAAATAAGTTCTTTAAAACAAGTTGGTCTACTTATTCGTCTCTACGGCACCCTAATGACTGTCAGATGAACCCTGCATAAACTACAATTTACATGTAAAATTTCGCTGTACATTGCGTAGTCGATTAGATTCCAGGAGAATTGACTGACTTACCATCTACGCAATGTACAAGAAATTGTACTTGTAAATATTGGAATGTGATGAAACGTGCCTCAGGTATAAGAATAAGAGTATTCGTGTTTTTGTTCCCGACCCAACCTAATTAACACGGAGCAGCTACAATTCGACTTAGCTTAAAATGAACGTGGCAAAAAAGAAATATACATACATACATACCAGGTGTAAGGGACAGCGTCCCGCAAACTGATAGGGGTTGCTCAGTCAACGACACTGAACAACTATCAGCGGGATTTCTTTCAAGAAGTGAAAATGAATGGCTTTTCCATACAAATTGTCTGATCCAGATGAACATTTTGTATGGAAAACCCAATTTTGTTTTCTTTTTGTTCAGTGTCGTTGACTGAGCAACCCCTATCAGTTTGCAGGACTCTGTCCCTTACATTACACATGGTATAATCACGCCACCAAAAAGAAATATAGCGCCGCCAATATGGCCGACAACAACATTTTAGACAGTCTACATGCACTGCCCACATTCATTTAAAGACTTGTCGTGCCTTTATTCCAGACGAGCGAGAATTCAAATAACAATCTACTAAAGATCGTGATCATATATTAGGCTCTTTGTTTTTGTGATGCCCTGGTCAATGCACCTTCAATTTGAACCGAGATGCCTATTCGAAAGAAATCAGGTTATTAGACAAGCTCTAATTAAATCATGTGTACCTATTTGAACAGATGCACGAAAAAATGTATCGCTTAGATCAATCTGAACCTCACGATAAAAGAATTGAAAACAATACTGGATAGCAATAAAAAGGTTATCTACCTAATATTAGAGTACCTATTATAAAAGTGTCAGACAGCGGTGGCACCAGTACTGGCAGGAGGCCGAGGAAATAGATTCTGGAAGGGCTCGTGTTCAGACTATATGATGCGGACTAGCTTCACTTCATATACTGCGGTTTGGAAGGTAAGAGGGAAACCACTACACAACATTTCCCTAAAAAGGAGTAATATGAACAGGATTAAAGCTGGCGATTACTCCACCGACAAGAGCAAAGCTCTTAAATTTATGATGATAATTATAAAAGTCAATAGAGGAAATCGAAGGTTTTGTTTTGGTAATACTCCGCAAGAAACACAGGCATGACTACATATTATTATCTTGACAACGTACCAAATATATTGGCGCGAAAAAACCTTGCGAGTCCCGCCATTTTGTCCCGAGGCGAAGGTGGCAAAGGAATGCGCTCCGAATGCCAACTACAACAGTTTGGAGTGCAGAAACGAAATTAATGGCGCGAGATAACATGCCGTCGACACTTTTAAATAAAGCAAGAGAAAAAGTCTGTTGCTTTGAGAAAGACATGTTGTTGTGTGATAAGATCAAGGTCTTATTTAAAAAAGATTAAAATTGTTTTACTAAATAAAAGTTCATTTCATAAGTTTCTAAAATTCGATCAGATTTTCATCAATATTTGATGAAGTTAGTTACATTTTGTATCTGCTTAACGGCCTTTAGATTAGAACGTGTCTTAAGCAAAGTAGGTGTAGAACGTATCGGTACTTTTATGAAACATCGCTACTTTTCAGAATATCCCTTTCGCAAAATGACTCTTTTTTGATAGATTTAGTTCAAATAGTGGGCAGCTACTAAAAAGACTTAGAAAGTTTTCAAAGGGACATTTTGCATTATGACATAGGACATTTTTCAACCGAGGGATATTTTGTGAAGTTACCATCTACCGTAGAATGTCCCAACAATTTTACATACATACATGCATATAGTCACGCCTTTATCCCTAATGGGGTAGGCTAAGCAGAGCGTAAACGACCTACCCAAAGGTCGTTCCGCAACGTCTGACAAAGTTTTGAGGGTTATTTAAGATAGATTTGTAGGTATATTGCTGTAGTGACAAGTTGTCAGCCCATCGCCTATATTACAATATACTTAAACCCTCGGATCCCTTAGCAGATTTTTACAGCATGCCCGGGAGGTAATGCAGCTGGCACATTATATGTTTTTTCTCGCTCCCAGACCAGCATGGAAGAAACAATTTTACGTATACATATTTATATAAAACAAATGGCAGAACACATCGCGAACATGTTCCATGACGGCAATAAAATGGCGACGCCAGCGCGCGTTGAAATACGGGTGTCGCCGCAAAACAACATGGCCGATAAATAACATAGCGAGTATTGATATTCGCGGCTTATTCTCACGAATACAATTTGTAGATGTTCTCTCTTCGATTCTAACACAATGTCATTAATTTAATTATTCAGGCCGACTCACATTTTTCCAGAAGCTGGAAAGAAGAAAAGTCACTACTGTTTACACGTCTATTGAACTTAAAATCTTAATATTAAAGTGTTTTACCTATTTCAAGTTTCAGGTTTCATATTTTTATTCTTCCATGCTGGACAGGGAGCGAAAGAAAAACATAGAATGTGCCAGCTGCAGCTCCTCTCGGGCATGCTGTAAAAACCACCTAAGGGATCAAATGATTTCAGTATATTGCAATTTAGGCGATGGGCTGACCACCTGTCACGTAAGTAGTAAGAGTAATATACCTACAAATCTATCTTAAATAACCCTCAAAACTTTGTCAGACGTGGTGGAACAACCTTTGTTTAGGTCGTTTTCGGTCTGCCTACCTCATTAGGGATACAGGCGTGATTATATGTATGTATTTTTATTTCATAAGTCTAAACTAAGCTAGCTGCATTAGTACTGTAGGAGGACTCAGTGGTATTTCGTTTAATCTTTAATATTCAATAAACAATCGATAAACTGATTTAGAGCGCAAAACAACCTTTATCTGAAGGGCATAGAGAGCCTCGGGGATTTTAGTATTTACAGTCAGCCTCAATACTGCATGATGGTACTTTAAAACTATTTCTCCTTAGGTACACTGAACTATGAATTAAGTTAAGGTTACAAAAAAAGTATACAGTTACCTATTCTAACATATATGGAATGATTATATAAGAGGAAGTCTGAAAGTTGCGCCAATTACCAACAAAGTAAGAGGAAATCGCCTTGCGTGGTATGGCCATGTTATGCGGAGGGATGAAAGTCATATAGGCAAAAGGGTAATGAATTTGAATGTGGATGGATATGTTGGGAGAGGACGACCAAAGAAAAGGTGGATGGACTGCGTGAAAGATGATATGTCTAACACAGGTGCGAGTGTTGAACTGACGTCTTACAGGGATGAATGGAAGAAGAAAACGTACTGCGCCGAGCCCAAGTAAATGGGATAAGGGCAAACGAATGATGATTTTGAACATATATGTTCTCTCTTTCTCTCTGGTCGTGTCAGTCAATCTGTCCCACTAGAATAAGAGATAGAATAGATAGTGCACCTGTGTATTGCGCAAACCATTGGGCACTAAAAACTAGAGTCCTGAGCAGTCCAGTTGATCTCTGGGAGATTGGCCGCATCACCGAAAATCGTTTGGAAGGACTATTACTATACATACATGTTAGCTATAGGCGCTACCTTAGTAAAGCGCTAACCAATCACAAAATTTCCCACGGGAAGGGATTCTACTAAAGCAAAACTACTAGGATAAAATAAGAAATACATCATGTTCAAAATATACACGTTATGCATGCGGTTAAGAGTCATGACAGGATATTTTCTGAAACATGCCCTTAGGCCCCATGCCAGATAAGCAATTACCCAGTCGTGGTGAAGTATTTATGGTGATTTTTATAGCAAATTCAATTATACTACGGATCGTGAAGCTACGAGATAAAGCTCTCTCATGCTGGACGAAACATTACATTTTGTAAAACTCAATTGAAACAGCAAATAAAGAAAGCGTAAACGAAAACCGAAAACAAAAAACGACACATCTAACAAAACTTAATTCATATTTTTGAGGATTTTAGCACTCACACTATATTAAAATAGTATGAAAGAAAGAAAATAATAAATTTGTTTCTAGTAGGACTGGAACCTGCGTCTCTGGAATGCCGGTCCATTACTCTACCAACTGAGCTACAGAAACGGTAGCGAGAATGACGAATTTATCATAGTCTTTCTTATGCACACGTCATGGCGACGTTAGCGATGTAGTTTAAGAACTACTTACGGCTTGACCAGTCCAAATTAAGATTGGAATTCAAGTCAATCGCCTCACATTTTAGCACTTCCTGAAAAATGTTCCTGGTGGAAGTTGTTCAGTGTCATTGACTGAGCTACCCCTATCAGCTTGCGGGACGCTGCCCTGAACACCCGGTATTAAAAGCACAAGGGAAGATAGAGCAAGGAAACAGCCCATCGAAGATTTGAGCACCTGCTCTTCATGACGTCACATTATTTATCTGCATCACGATTTCAAGACCACGATCTGCTTTTGTTGAGGTTTTTTATGCACAATAGCGAACTTTCTTTCTCAATGATATTTTTCATACAAATCGTGCTGGCCGTAGGTAAGCGTCTTGGATACTTGTTTTTTATCGTGCTGTTGTTAGTTAGTAGCAATAAAAACCTTTTTTTTATTATCAACATTTACATAACACAATTTAACAAGTTAAATGACATCGATAAACCTTAATCAAGTTTGTCTCGATGTCATTATCCGCTTGCATTAAAAAACAACTAAAGTTAACTAATATTATATGAAAAACATACATTCATACAATTAGGTAATATTGATAAATGACGAACACGCATTTACTAGGCTGTTAAGTATTCACCTACCCTGTAATTAATACGTGATTATACGTGACATATTATGATGTAAGTGATCCCGAAGTGCGGGTTTTTCACTCTACAACAATCCACATGTTACATCCGATTTCTTATTAGCTTTTATCAGATGCAGCGAAAGGATTTGAAAATCATTTTTTTATCCATTGATGTTCTATGGCCCCGTAATGAGTAATGGCGTAATTTTATGTTTCCATTAATCTGTAACTAAAGGCAGAACGGGAAAAAGAAACAGATGAACATTCGACATACCTACTAGAAGGTACCTATAACACTACGGCATAATTGCTAGGAAAGTTAGCTAGATTTGGGTAATAGCTATTGTAACTCACAGAAAGAAGTAAGGAAATTTGTTTCCTATTAATAAAATAAGAAACAAATTTCCTTGGCATCATGAACAAGGCATGTTCCACCTTGACAACTCAAAATTACCCTTAACCTGTGCCCCAAAGACCATATATCAGACAGAACTGAATATAACTTGTTAGTAAAGTCCTTATAAACAACCTTACCGCGTCCTACCATACTACGCGATGAGGTATGTACCAGGTACCTATAAACTAGTCTCCCTTGGATTTGCGGCGTCGTAGGTACCATAATTGGGTACTAAATCGGTCAGTAAGCATCACAAAGCAGTCTCCCGTCTGTTAAATGACTTAATCTATGACATAACTTGGAATTTATTGAAATAAAAAGCCGTTTATAAGAACGGCGCAGGCAGAAATAGGATGAAGCAAGGTATGTTTATGGTGTATATGATATTATGCGTGGTATAAATGTAGTTTTAATAAGTGAGGAGCTTGTATATCTAGTTAAATATTACTAACTAGCTTTACACCCGCATTAAATGAGTTTTGCCGTGGAAAGGATGGGTTTTCCGCGTGAAACAGGAAATTAAAATCATAGCATAGCAACCCTTTTCGAAAACTATGATTTTGGCATAACAATGGCAACTTTTTACCGCAAGAAAATACCTTATTCGGCTACGGGAATTAAACGCTTACTGGGGAACATGGATGTTCATCACGAATTGATTTTATTATGTTTACAAAGTTTTGAGGGTTTTTTAAGATTTAATTGTAGGTATATTGCTGTAGTGACAGGTTGTCAGCCCATCGCCAAAATTACAATATACTGAAACCCTCGGATCCCTTAGCTGGATTTTACAGCATGCCCGGGAGGAAATGCAGCTGGTACATTCTATGTTTTTCTCTCGCTCCCAGACCAGCATGGAAGAAGTTTGATTTTCTTATAGGCAAAAATGCAGAAGAGTTACATGTGTGTGGGACTTTAAGATTTTCTACATACATACATACATATAATCACGCCTTTATCCCTAATGGGGTAGGCAGAGCGTCAACGACTCAAACAAAGGTCATTCCGCCACGTCTGACAAAGTTTTGAGGGTTATTTAAGATAGATTTGTAAGTATATTGCTGTAGTGACAGGTTGTCAGCCCATCGCCTAAATTACAATATTCTGAAACCCTCAGATCCCATAGCTGGTTTTTACAGCATGCTCGGGAGGAAATGCAGCTGGCACATTCTATGTTTTTTTCTCTTATTTCCAGTCCAGCATGGAAGAAATTTTCTACATACCTATAATTTTTTCCATAGTTATTAGCCGCTATTAGTACTCATTTATATAAATGAACGTGTAAACTTTACTACTTTACTTTCTTCTTTTCTTTTCTTCTTTTCTTCCATGCTGGACTGGGAGAGATAGAAAAACATAGAATGTTCCAGCTGCCCTTCCTCCCGGGCATGCTGTAGAAGTCAGCAAAAGGGACTCGAGGGTTACAGTGTATTGTAATTTAGGTGATGGGCTGACAACCTGTCACTATAGTAATACACATTACAATCTAAAATTGCCCTAAATTTTTGTCAGACGTGGCGAAAGCGCCTTTTACGAGGAGTTTGACGCTCTGCCTACCCCGTAAGGGATAAAGGCGTGATTTTATGTATGTATGTAAACTTTACTACTTGAGTGTTCCCACTAAAAGTACCTGTACTTACTTGATTATATGACTCTGGTTCTAAAAGCCATTAGATTTGAATTTCCATTACGTACTTAGAATGATTTCTGAACGGTTCTCACTTCTATATGCAAATGTCTTCACCCAAGCGATAGATAGGGAATGGCATGAAATAAGTAATTATCTTAATGATATTCGGACGTTGCACTTTGTCGATAAAGCAATAGAAGTGTAATATATACTAATTTAAATAAGTAGTAAGTGTGAGCTTCCATGCTGGCCTGGGAGCGAGAGAAAATTATAGAATGGGCCAGCTGCGTATCCTCCCGGGCATGCTTTAAAAACCAGCTAAGGGATCCGAGGGTTTCAGTATATTGTAATTTAGGCGATGGGCTGACAACCTGTCACTACAGCAATATACCTACAAATCTATCTTACAATAACCCTCAAAACGTCGTCAGACGTGGCGGAACCTTTGTTTAGGTCGTTTACGCTCTGCCTACCCCATTAGGGATAAAGGCGTGATTATATGTATGTATGTATGTAGTAAGTGTGAGACACGGTAGAGCGATGAAAACGTACTAGCTTGTTCCCGTACCGTCCAAATATTTTTTAAACCATTGACACTTCGCCTACCCCGTAATATCGACGTAATTTAAGAATGTTGGTAACTATTTGTTCAAAGCGATGAAGTTTTTTTCGGCATTAACCCAAATCTTGTTATTTTCTAGTGAGCTGACTTTCCGTGTATCAAACTTGAAAATACAGTTATACAAATTCTTACGTATTTTTAATACTGCCTAGGTAGGTACTCTATTTAGCTAGGTTTGACATTAGAGATGAAATTATATAAATTAAATTAACTATCTTGTATTTTAAAATGACATGACTAATTCTAAAACAAATTTTGTAATTATGTTGTAAGTATAATGCATTATGTGACGTGTAAAATTATTATTTTATAAATAAAGTATTGAATTGAATTGTTGCCTATCCAGTATATTATGAAGCTGAACCCTAAAACACTCAGCAATGGCGGACGTTAGACTGCTGTATAAATTAATTTGTAAATAATAAGCAGCTACATGAACTAGAATGTCATCACCCGGTATAATAAGCTTGTTTTTGTGCCACATTCAAAACGAACTAAATTACACCTTGCAAGGTAGAGTGGGGCTCGGAAATAGGCGTATAGCGAGAGCGTTTTGCCGGCCAGATTATACCTTTATCATCCCGTGTGGTGCCAGACAAGAATAGCATAACCTCACATAAATGGGGTTCTCGAGGGATCCTTAAGAGTCAACTAAGGCAGAAGAGGAAGAACCACATTTTTCCACTAACTAAGCTATAGCCTATTGGTACCGTCCTACCGCTATTATACTAGTTTACTACTGATTCAGCTGCGATATTCTGCTCTTCTGGCCACCACCTGTCCTTGTTATTTTTCCACTAAGCTATAGCCAAACGGAAAGATTTTACCGCCATCTTACATACATACATGTAATCACTCCTTTATCCCTAATAGGGTAATCAGAGCGTAAACGACCTAAACAAAGGTCGTTCCGCCACGACTGACAAAATTTGAGGGTTATTTAAGATATATTTGTAGGTAGGTAGGTATATGGCTGTACTGACAGATTGTCAGTCCATCGCATAAATTGCAATATAAAGAAACCCTCAGATTCCTTAGCTGGTTTTACAGCATGCCCGGGAGGAATTGCAGTAGACACATTCTGTGTTTTTCTCTCGCTACCAGTCCAGTATAGGAGTCCATCCGCCATCTTACTACTCTAATTCAGCTGCGTTAGTCTCCTGCTCTTTGTGTCCACTCTCCGCCAAAAAACACGCCATGCTTAGCAGGCAGATTGGTGAGGGCAGTGTAAGATAACAGTGAGCTCTGCTGCTCGACGTTTACGAAACCTCAAAGAAGGAAAGGGGTAGGTGATGCAGTTCTTACCCTCTATCATACCCGCTATTCTCATGGCCACAAATGACAGTAGTCAATAATACCTCAGCCGTTACGTCTATTGCCCCTGCCACTTATAAACTGCACTACTGATTGTGTTCTGGTGGCTAGCAAAAGATCGGAATAATTTATATAGCAATAACTAAACTGCCCGCATTATACAGTACCTACGTCAAGGCTTTCGCTCGCTACGCATAGCAGGCCCAGAAGGATAAGTAGAACGAGAAGCATGAGCATCGCTGCCCGAAATGGGGTAGTTGATGCAGTTCTTACCCGCTATTTTCATGGCCACAAATGACAGTAGTCAATAATACCTCAGCCGTTACGTCTATTGCCCCTGCCACTTATAAACTGCACTACTGATTGTATTCTGGTGGCTAGCTAATGATCGGATCATTTTCTAAAGCAATAACTGAACTGTCCGCATTATAATGTACGTCAAGAGTTTTAGTGAACATGGTTAAAAAAAGGCCATTTTTGTCAGTCTTCTTCTTCTTCTTCTGTCGAGTGGGTATCGAGTCGATCGACTTAATGAACCCTGGTGTCAGAGTTTTCAAACCGCCTAATAGCACAGCTAATAGACCTCTGACATGCTTTTGTGTAACGACCACTATGGGACCAACGGCTTTTAAAATTTAAATTAGCTTAAAATGCCCTCACGGTCATTTATTCTTCCAGATATTTAGGTGATTCAGCCTGCATTGTCCCAACCACAATGGGAAAAATCTTACAACGTAAAATATTGACAATTATCAACTTTGTGTTTCCCCCCTGGGAATCAAACCCAGGACCTCTAGATCGTGAGCCTATAGCTCTGACCACTAGAGGGAGTTATTTTTGTCAGTTTCCTCATATCACCTGTCCGCATTCATTTAAAGCCTTGCCAGATTATAATCAGACCGGAATACTTAATATAAATCGCAGACACATCTAAACTTGTGTTATAAAGTGATCTGGTATTTATGATCGTCCATACTTGACGGTTCACAGTTATAAGCATGTTTGTAATTATAATAGCCACATAATGCCATGATGTCTTGATTACTATCTGCAATTTAATTCGCTTTGAATACTTATTTAAAATGTCTTGTTTCCCACTTGTTTCGACCGGCAATGGACCGAATTCACCTAAGACTTAAATTAAAGACACATTCCTTCAACCGATGGAAAATAGCAGCCTGGTTGACGCTGGAGTTTCCTTGGACGAGTTGTTTCGTCCAAGCGCTGGGAGTCCTTAAGATTTCTTCTTCCTACCGACTTCATCGCAGTACCTATTGCCTTCCATGCTGCTGGACTAGAAGTGATAGAGAAACATAGAATGTTCCAGCTATGGGATTCGGGAGTTACCCGTCACTATATCAATATACGTAATCATCTGAAAAGACCCTCAAAACTTATCAGACGTAGCGGAATGACCTTTGGGTCGTTTTCCCTCTGCCTAACCCATTAGGGATAAAGGCGTGATTTTATGTATGTAGTTTATCAAAGCGAAAGGATCAGTCACTCTGCGTTCCCGGGTCACTGTCATCTTATACTGTGGCTCGAATACATACATACATATAATCACGCCTTTTTCCCTTATGGGGTAGGCAGAGCGTAAACGACCTAAACAAAGGTCATTTCGCCACGTCTGGCAAACTTTTGAGGGTTATTTAGGATAGATTTGTAGGTATATTGCTGTAGTGACAGGTTGTCAGCTGATCGCCTAAATTACAATATACTGAACTCGGATCCCTTGGCAGGTTTTTAGAGCATTTACGGGCGCAGTTGGGACATATATTTTTCTCTCGCTCTAGGCCAGCATGGAAGAAAATACCGGTCGAATACCTTGTACCTTAATTTGTTCTGATGAGAAGAAACGAACACTAATGAAACCTTCTCCTTGTTCCAGAATGGCTGCACTCCCCTCCAGCGCGCGGCGGCTGACGGTCACGTGGAAGCAGTTCAGCTGTTGCTCCAACATGGCGCTGATCCCAACCGACAAGACTTGGTGGTAAGTTTCGCCCTACAATCTACTTACATAAATATTCCTAAGCAAAAAGCCTGGATTATGTAGCTGACCCCGTGAAATACGGGATAAGGCTAGGTAGATGATGAAACAGCCTAGTTAAAAGATGGTTTCGGTAAGTGTGTCTTATCTATGTGTACCTTTGCCGGCTCTAGTATGTCTGGGAAGAAAAACAGCTATTTCCTTCTTTTATCGCTCCCAGTACATTATGTTGATGACTGATGTAATGAGTCGGAGTATTGTTAATATCGGCTACCATTTATCTACAAACGCAATTATTTAATCCCTATAACCTGCATTTTCCAGCACGGCAACACAGCAGCGCACGAAGCAGCATGGAAGGGCTACTCGCGCTGCGTGGCTTTACTCGCGGCCGCCGGCGCCGATCTGCGCGTGCGCAACGCGGGAGGATTCGCACCATTACACCTCGCTTGCCAGAATGGGCACAACCAGTCGTGTAGGGAGATCCTGCTGGCTGGGGCTCAACCAGACCTTCAAAACAATGTGAGTACTGAGTAGACGTCCTTCTTAAACACATGAAGGTTCGATTACACCACGCCTGCTAGAAAATACACAACCAGTCTTGTAGGGAGATCCTGCTGGCTGGGGCTCAACCAGAACTTCAAAACAATGTAAGTACTGAGTAGACTTCCTTCTTAAACACATGAAGGTTCGATTACACCACGCCTGCTAGAAGGGACACAACCAGTCTTGTAGGTAGATCCTGCTGGCTGGGACTCAACCAGACCTTCAAAACAATGTGAGTACTGAGTAGACGTCCTTCTTAAACACATGAAGGTTCGATTACACCACGCCTGCTAGAAAGTACACAACCAGTCTTGTAGGGAGATCCTGCTGGCTGGGGCTCAACCAGACCTTCAAAACAATGTGATTACTGAGTAGACTTCCTTCTTAAATACATGAAAGTTCGGTTACACCTCGCCTGCTAGAAGGGACACAACCAGTGGTGTAGAGAAATCCTTCGTAGACTTACAAAAAAAATGTAAGCCATCCTCTGTTTGGTCTATCTGCTCCAAGAAAACTGTAACCCAGGAACGAATGTTTATCCAAAATATTCTAGCAGAAAAATCATCAATGGAAGATTAATTTCAACTGCAATCAATGGATCATCGTCAATTTAGTATAGATATCTTTATAGCAATGTAAAGAAACTCACCTATGTTTTTGTATCTTTTCCAGTATGGCGACACATCCCTCCACACGGCTGCGCGGTACGGCCATGCGGGCGTCACTCGCATCCTCATCTCGGCGCAGTGTCGCGTCTCAGAGCAGAACAAGAACGGCGACACGGCTCTCCACATCGCCGCAGCCATGGGGCGACGCAAACTCACCAGGATCCTCCTAGAGGCGGGATGCGACAAGTCCCTACGCAACCAACAGGGAGAAACGGCCAGAGACATCGCCACTAGAAAGGGTCTAGAAGAAATCATCGCCATCTTAAATACACCCGTTGCGAAACAGCCAAAAAAGAAGGAGAAAAGAGATAAGAGCAAAGAACGAACGATAGACGAACCTGACAGCGCTAAACCGAAAGATAAAGGCAAAGATAAGAAAAAAAAGAACGTCACTTTCGAACAAACGACACCGCAAGTCGCATGGTCGCCTTATGGATGCCACTACTATCCAGACCCTAAATACTTCCCAAAGCCAAAACTCAGCTCGCTACCCACCGAACCTTTAAAGAAAGGCGAGCAATACTACCTAGATTTGGCTGGAAACATCAAGAAGGGACCAATAGGTGCTGGATACACGTGCTACTGCGCACCGTTCTTCAAACACATGGAAGACAAACTGAACGAAGACAAGAAGGATCTAAAGAAACATATCGATAGAACGCACGATAAGTTAGATCAGAAAGTAACCGATTTGGAAATGAAGACTCAAGGACAAATATCAGAGTTGACCAGATTCGTAGCAGCCGAGAGAGCTATGTGCAAAGAGAGGCACAAGCACTTAGAACATTGGCTGACGAGAGGAATGATGTTCAGAGCTTCCGAAAGGGTTAGGAAACTGGACTTCAGTCCCAAAGGCTCTCTAGACATCCCACCATTGAAACGCACTAGAAGTTTAGAAGTCTTAGATACGCACATGGAAGACTGGCACAAAGTCAACAGATTAATAAAAAGCTTCAATGAAAACGCGGAGCATTACGAGACGAATACCAAAGATTTGAACGATAGTAAAGCGACATCAAAATCTACCGAAGTTTTAGACAATAGAAGATCGCCCACAGGGTCCAGAAGAAATTATCAACTCAAAAACTCTAAGAGCAGCGATCATTTAGACGCTGGACCGAGCAGATTGTCTAGACCACCAATGGTACCTCAGAGAAGTCCAGATAGAAGTCGCTTACAAAATGTAACAGCGGAGATTCATGTTAAAGCTAACAGGATCTCCGTATCACAATCACCTGTTACGATGGAAGCTCAGGGGTATAATGAAAGATACGTGTCTCCTAGTCGTCACTCCAATACCAAGTCACCGAGTAGCAGCAACAGGCAGTCAAGAGCAAGTGACTCGGACGGTGATGCACATAGAACTAACCAGAAAGACTTCCAGAATGTGCCAAACTGGAAGAGTCAAGTATTACAAAGAACCGCAGATGACATCAGAAAGAGAGTTCAAATCGAAAAGGAAATGTCCGATGTTTTATCGCGAAGTAACACGAAATCTATGGACATTTCTCAAGATGGTTACGTAAAACTCCCTAAACAAGGTATTTACCAAACAAGAGAAGAGGTTATAGAAAGAGGGCCGAGGAAGTCCGTCCAAGAACTAGTCGCGCAAGTAGAACACCAGCAGAGGTGCCAGTCTCCCGAACCTCTACCTCGAAAGGTTCCACCCACCGAAAAACCCGAACCAGCGAAACCTCCAAACGTTCCTGTTCAACCAACATCTGGAATCCTCAAAATGCCACAGCAACCTCTGCGACCAGCGCCAGTATTAAAAGAAAAGCCTCCGAAGAGTAAACGTTTTAGTTTACACAACTTGATACCCTTCCCAACGAGAAAAACCTTTCAAGCCCCACCTAAAGACAACGGGAATAACTCCGAGAGCAGTGACGAAGAAGACAATCCAATAAGAACTACAAATCAACCTGGTCCGATGCACAACGCGAATCTTCTGCAAACATTACCGATGCCTAACTTCGAAACGGTTTCAACGCAATCGCAATCACCAGCCCCTCAGATGCCGCAAAACTACCCTCACGAACTCCGCTCAATGATCCCGAAAGACGCATACTTCCACGAGATCCCAAACAGACAGATACACCATCAAATGCCGTATCGAGAAATGATCGACAACGGCCTGCCTCTACCGCAGTACTGCAACCAATACGACTATAACGAAACTGGCCTACCGCAGAACCAGATTCAAGCTCGCAACAGGAATCCATTATACCACCATCAGACTGGGGTATTCGACGCGATGATGAACGACCACATCGTCAGAGAAATGGACCGAATGCCGCAATGCTACAGCGAACATTTAGACCAGAACACGGAAATAGAGATCGCCAACCAGAATGACTTTCGGTACTACAATAACGGTCCTTACGGCTTCAGACCGAGCCCGCATGGTGTAAGAAAACCAGCTCCAGACCACAGCCTCCTCCACAGTCGGTTACAGTCTTTAGCTATCAACACACATCTGACGGAAACTCAGAGTCAGACTGACAGGGAATCGCATAATGACTCAGGATATAGTACCAAGGTGTATGGCAGTTCCCAAGGACCGTCTCCAAGTCTTTCGGGACATGTGGATGACAATGTTTCTGGGCAAAGAGTCAACGTCTTGCCTAATGGGAAAACTATTGGCGGCCAGATTGGTGCCTCGAGTTTAGTGTAAGAGCGATGTTACGGTTTCCGTTTCTTAAGATACTTCAATACCTTATACCGGGTGTAAGGGACAGCGTCCTGCAAACTGATAGGGGTTGCTCAGTCAACGACACTGAACAATAATTAGCAGGATTTTTCCGGAAGTGCAAAAATAAATGCCTTTTCCATAACTGTCTGATCGCGGTGAACATTTTGTATGGAAAACCTAATATTTCTTCACTTCCTGAAAAAAGCTGCTATTTGTTCAATTTCGTTGACTGAGCAACCCCTATGAGTTCGCGGGACGCTGTCCCTTACACCTGGTAGATATCTGTCCATTTTGAGATATGAAACTTTTGTATTGGATAGAGATAGAGATTGGGTATACTCTGTTTTTTGACGTTGTGTTATCGATACCAGCTTATTTTGCAGCCTGTAACCTGTTTTTGGCTTACAACATCTGCGGTTCCGAAATTTAATCCTCTGCTAAGTTGCAAAGAAAAAGCAGCAAAACACGTTGGTATCAATAACTCAACGTTAAAAATACGAACTATGGACTCTATCCATCACATTCACAAATTAATTCCTTTGTTTGTATTGAAAATATTATTAGTATTGCATTGCATTGTGTTACTAATAATTATTATTCCCAAAAGATGTGTTCAAAATTATGTAAAATATTTAATTCTACTATTTTTTCTTCTTTAAGTAATAAAAAAATACTCTGTCTTTAGTCACACCCTATAGTATATAGAAAACGAGTACAAAAATTTAGAAAATACTAAAATGTTAGAAGAATCACAAGCACAGTTCAACTGACAAAAATAACATTGTAACATTATTGTAAAATTAGAGTTCAAATTATAATCACCCTGTTGTAAAGTGAAAATTTGCCATCTGGCAAAATATTGAAAACAAAGAAAATTTTGTTTTTATATAATGCTTACCATCATCATAATATTTCGTTTTTTTATTAATGCCATGTGTCTCATTCAGTTGAGCATAGATTAATAAAAAAAATGGGAAAATGCACATGTGTCAATTATTTTAGATTTGTATAAAATATAGCATAGCACGTTAGCTTTAGATTTTCGCATAATATAAGCACAGAGTTTGTGTGTTGTATTGTAATATATTTCATATTTATTTGTGTTCTATTGTGTATGTAATGATAATTTTGTACTGATCTATTGATTCTAATAAAATTGCACTTTTAAAGTGTCACAACTAAACAGTATTTCTTTTCTTCTAAACCTACAAAACTCTACGTTCTAATAATATTTTTGAAATATTGATTGTTTTAAGCATTTTGTTGATCTACAAATCTTTTGTGCTCCTCTAAGTTATAAAGTAGGTAATAGTGACATTTTAAAATAAAAATAAACATTGATAAACATCATTATATGTATTTTGATTTCATATTTACATTAGTATTTCCAATTAGGTTTTAGAATAAAAGTAAACAAAGTTTCATGTCTTTTTATTCTAAAATACATTTTAAAAATAAATTATACAAGTTGGCAAATTAGTTAAGCTACTAAAACTACTATTTCATTGTGTTGTTGTATCTAATAGCTAAAACTTATTTTACAAACAAGATCTTCGATTAAAAGAAAAGAAACGTTGCTTACCTTTTTTCTAAAACCGAGTAGGAAAACTATTCACTACTCAATACTATACTACTGACAATTTGACAGCATTTCTACCGCCCCAACCGGTTTCTCTATAAAACTCTCGAATGCTCGTATGAAACAATGGCTCACCACTTAGCACCGACGACTTAGCCGCAGTTATTTTGACAGCTACATAGTCCCCCGGTTTGATCAACCTGCGCCCATTATCTTCCGTCAAAATTGCACTTTGTTCAAAAACAACTTTGATATAAAGCTCGTTTCTTCCTAGTAGTTGACCAGTTTTTTTAACTATCCCTTCGACTAGGACCAGATGAGTGTTTCCTATTTCCTGTTCGTTGAGCAGTTGGCATTTCCGTCGGTAAAGTTGGATCATGCGGTTGTGTCTGTCCTTTTTAACCTCTTCTGGAACGTCGTCTTTGTATCGGCGGTACGCTGTTGTTTTCTGAAATAAATAACGATATTTTTAGAATTTTTGTTCACTTATTTTAGTTCTGTGCAAGGTCTTTAATATTCCAGGGTTGTTCAGGCAACAAAACTGAACAGCCCTCACAAACGCCGTGGTATGTAAAAAATACTTCCCCATACAAACCTCATACTTTTAATTTAGACATACAATAGTGTCAAATCTGTTGTAGATACATACATACATACATATAATCACGCCCTTATCCCTAATGGGGTAGGCAGAGCGTAAACGACCTAAACAAAGGTGATTCCCCCACGTCTGACAAAGTTTTGAGGGTTATTTTAGATATATTTGTAGGTATATTTCTGTAGTGACAGATTGTCAGCCCATCGCCTAAATTACAATATACTGAAACCCTCGATTCCCTTAGTTGATAGTCACAGCATGCCCGGGAGCAAATGCAGCTGGCACATTCTAAGCTTTTCTGTCGCTCCCAGGCCAGCAAGGCACAGCTTAAATAATTTTAGTTTAATTCTGTCACTTTAAGTTTCATGTGATTAGATAATTCTGTCTTATAGTGAGTTTACACACCGGTCACATCTCATATTCTTTTGAAAACATTCCCCAAACTAGTTAACAATTTCCCAACCCAAAATTATGGAAACGGTGCGTCGTACGAAGTTTTCTTGTTCCTAATGAATGAAACCTTATAAAATGAATTACCTAGAATTCAGCTTTCTATTTTAAATTCCTGCTTCCGACTTTTCCGTCCAGAATTATTTGTTTCCCAAGCTAATGTATATATGCTAACATATACATACTTTCTGCCAAAACTAACGTGGAGAAAATACGAGTTAAAAAAAAATATGTGTTTATATTCAACTAGCGACCCGCCCCGGCTTCGCACGGAAATTATCAGTGTTTCTCTACTATATTATGCATGTATTATACACATAAACCTTCCTCTTGAATCACTCTATCCATTAAAAGAAACCGCATCAAAATCCGTTGCGTAGTTTTATGCCTACATAGGGATATAGGGACAGAGAAAGCGACTTTGTTTTATACTATGTTGTGATATGTTCTGTCAAAGACGTATGAGGCCAATGATGATATAAGGAAGTGGACATAAGCAATACTTATACATACATATAATCTCGCCTTTATCCCTAATGGGGTAGGCAGAGCGTAAACAACCTAAACAAAGGTTGTTCCGCCACGTCTGACAAAGTTTTGAGGGTTATTTAAGATAGATTTGTAGTTATATTGCTGTAGTGACAGGTTGTCAGCCCATCGCCTAAATTACAATATACTGAAACCCATGGATCCCTTAACTGTTTTTTACAGCATGCCCGGGAGGTAATGCAGCTGGCACATGCTATGTTTTTCTCTCGCTCCCAGGCCAGCATGGAAGTAATGCTTATAACTCTCCATAAAAACACAAGGATACCGCGTTTTAAAAAGCGTGTGCTGCTATCTGTTAGGTTAGGTGATCTGCCCTGATGTGTCATAATGGGCCATGATGTCTCCTTATGTCTCATGATGTGTCATGACGTGATATGATGAGCCATGATGGACCATTGCGTGTCATGACGTGCCATGATGTCTCATTTATTTATTTACTATTTATTGTACACAAGTAACATGAGAAAGACAATACACAAGGAATAACGACACAACAGGTAAAGCTTATTTCTACTAAGAAATTTCTTCCAGCTTACCTACGGAAGTGATACTTAAAATGAGAGGCAAATTAGGCGTGCACAAATAAAGCATAATATTAAAATAATACCAGAAAATTATAAATTACATAAATAACTAATTATATATATACTTAAAATCATAATAACAATAAATCATGAATATAATATAAATACATATATATACATACTAATACTATACAGAAAGTGAAAGGTAATGCTCTCTTACTCTCTTTTTAAAGACAGCGACAGAAGGACTGTCACGGACCGTGTGCGGCAGCGAATTCAATAACCTGGCCGCATTGACAGTGAAAGAATAAGAGTAAAAATCTGTGTGGTGGTGAGGAATAGACAGTAGTGATTTAACAATAGGACGACATGGTTTGTCCTGGGAACGCGAGAAATTGAAACGTTCACGAAGATAATTGGGAGAGCAAGGGTTTGAAAGAATGTTATAGAGTAAACAGAGAATGTGAGTGTTCCGGCGGAAGCGGATTGGGAGCCACTTGAGCTGTTTGCGAAACTGGGAAACATGATCGTACTTTCGTAGACCGTACACGAAACGTATGCAAAGATTTTGAAGGCGCTCAAGCTTGTTTAGTAGCTCCTCTGTGGCATCTAAGTAACAAGAATCGGCGTAATCCAGAATAGGAAAGAGGAGAGATTGTACCAAAGAGATTTTAGTTTTCAGGGGCAAGAAACTTTGAAGACGTTTAAGGGAGTGAAAGGAAAAATAGAGCTTTCTACTGATTGTGTTAACGTGAGTTACCCAAGACAAATTAGAAAATAACTCCCAGATTCTCATGATATACCATGAGATGTCATAATGTGCCATGATATCTCGTGATATGTCATGACGTGTTATGATGAGTGATGATGGACCATTAATAATAATAATAAACGTTTATTTTCTCTCTACATTTTTACATATTAGGTAAACTATAATATTCATTCATACATATCACTGTAACCCTCGAGTCCCTTTTGCTGACTTCTACAGCATGCCCGGGAGGAAGGGCAGCTGGAACTTTCTATGTTTTTCTATCTCTCCCAGTCCAGCATGGAAGTGATATAATAATAATAATATTACTATAATAATCAAAGCATTTTAACAGTTCTTACGTGCAACATAAAATGTAGAGAGACAGGAGTCTCAAACTAGGTAGACCCTGTGCTATGAGGCTCCTGGTCTCCCTTCGTACCTTAACTAAACTGTCTCATTTATACATAGAACATCAGTATACCTAGTACATATTTTAAACCTATTGCTACATTAAAAATAATTAAAATAAAAATCAAACAAAAATAATTATGTATTTATGTGTGAGAGAGAGAGAGTGAGTGTATAGGTGTAGGTGTGTGTGCGTGTGTGTGTGTTAATGGTAGCTCATTCTATTTGTATTAATATGTACCATTACGTGTCATAACGGGCCATGATGTCTCATGATATACCATCAGATGTCATAATGTGTCATGACTTTCTATGATGAACCATTACGTGTCATGACGTCTCATGATATACCATGATGTGCCATGATGTTATATCTCACCTCTCTCATGCTGTACGGGAAGAGGAAAGCCACATTGTAGTCGACCAGCTCCATCAGCGAGAGCGTATCTTGGAACTGTTCCTCTGTCTCTCCGCAGAAACCGCAAATCATGTCAGTAGAAAGACCCACTGGAAACGGAAAATTATCTTCTAAATACGGCGTTTTTACACGAAAGGTTGTTCAGTCAATAAAACTAAATAAATATCAGCAGGTTAGAATAAAAATGGTGGACAGGTGGCCATTTTGTATCGGAAGGTCAATTTATTATTTCATCTCCTGAAAGAATTTCCTGGTGAGAGTTTTTTAGTTACGTTTACTGAGCAACCCAATCAGTTTGCGGAGACGCTGTCCCTTACACCCGGTACGTGTGAATGGTCTATTTTATTGAACATTGTAAGATGATGTAAATAAACGAGTAGGGTGTAAGGGAGAACTTCCCGCAAACAGATAGGAGTAACTCTGTCAACGAAACTGTGTTCACCTTTCACAAAGTAATTATTTAAGGAAATATAAACAAAAAACATACAAATTGTCTGATACATACATATAATCACGCCTTTATCCCTAATCTCAGTATATTGTAATTTAGACGATGGGCTGACAACTCGTCATTACATCAATATACGTAGAAATCTATCTTAAATAACCCTCAAAACTTTGTCAGACGTGGCGGAATGACCTATGTTTGGGTCGTTTGCGCTCTGCCTACCCCATTAGGGATAAAGGCGTGATTGTATGTATGCATGTATGTTTATCCCTAATGGGGTAGGCAGAGCGTAAACGACCCAAACAAAGGCCGTCTCGCCACGTCTGACAAAGTTTTGAGGGTTATTCAAGATAGATTATTAGAAGATAGATTCTGATATCTATCTAGGTATTCCATTCAAAATATTGCGGAACATATGGATAGAAGATGGGTATTGATTGGTGTCCCCCCCAAACCACTGACTTTCACTGGTACAGTACAGGTCATATGGGCCACCCTGTATAGGGGGTGTAAGGGACAGCGTCCCGAAATTTGATAGGGGTTGCTCAGTCAATGGAACTGAACAAATATTATTTATTTTTTCAGGAAGTGAAATTAAAAAATATTTAAGGTAGTTTTTTTTTTATTTCCTTAAAGAATTTCCTGCTGATAGTTGTTCAGTGCCGTTGACTGAGCAGCCCGTATCAGTTTGCGGGACACTGTCCCTTACGCCTGGTATAATAAAATAGTTAATAGACCGCCAGACTACGTCGGAAAAAGATGCCTCGACCTCACTGTCCAAGGCCGTAGATCACGCGGCAGACCAAAGAAACGGACCAAAAAAACGGATATGGAAGACAACGATCTCACACCAGCAAATGCCGAAGACCAGGCAAAGTGGAGTGGAAAAAGCCGGATAGCGGACCCAAATTAGAAGAATAAGTTAATCTTACCTCCAGTTATCGTTGCTTTAACATAACAGATGTCAAACATGATAAACAAATGTCAAATATGTCAAATGAAGTAGTCACGTTAAACTTAGTGCTTGTTTTTTAGCGTTAAACTATCAACCTTACAAACAACCATATTTTTTCAGGAAATAAAATAAAATGCATTCCCAGTACATACCTAGTTCAGTTTCGTTGATTTCGCTAGTACACCTTATCTTATGTTAATCTTACCTCCAGGTTTCGTTGCTTTAACACGCTCGACCAGATTTAAATAGGCTTCTCTTGTGTACCCAACCCACGATACATTCGCTCTAGTACATTACTATCTGTGATTACTATTAAAACGCTGGTTACCATTTCCAGATTTGGCCGGTAGGTGTCAAAATTTACAAATGTCAAAAGTGACAAATGTTAAACAAATGTCAAACAAATGTCAAAAATTATAGAAATGCCAAATGTCAAACAAATGATAAATGTCATCATCTCCCTCATCTCCCTAGCCTTATCCCGTATCTCACGGGGTCGGCTACCTAATCTAGGGCATGGGGTCCCATCCGGAACAACAGTAAATAGCTTTTACAAAATATCAATAGATGACGCTACGGGTATCGATTTGTAAATCAACAATAAAAAACTAAGGAACATAGTGACAGAAAATAAATATTTAATAACATAAATAAACCATAGCACACCTACACACGAAAAATCGATAAAAGAGTTATTTTAAACATTTATTTGATTAACTGCTAAGTGGCAGCATGGTGGCAGGAATTGGTACTACGCGGAGCCACAACACGGTCATCTGGGCTCAATTTGTCACAAAGTGCGTTAAGTTTTAAGCGTGCCTTGATAGATGTCGCTGTCATCTTGCGAATGACCTCGTTTTTCTGTTTAAATTTTGTATGCCGTTACTTTATTCATTATTAAAAAAAAATAAGAATTATTAAAAAATATATGACAACAATTGAACATTAAACGAATAATAATAATTTTTCACTTCTCATGCTCGAAAAAGTACTACTTTATGCAGAATCTAGGCGACATAAAGTTGAACTTTATGCACAAGGGCAAAAAAGTAGCTTTTTAAATGTATCTATACTAAGGCAGTAACCATTTAGACCATGCAGCCAAACATTATAAATTGTGCACGGATAAAACTTGCTAATTTATAATATATCCTTCCCTATTTGCATTTTTGGTTTATAATAAGATAATACGAAAAAGTAACTAAATATCAAGACATATTCATCACTAAAAAAAAAACAATATTCCAAAATAATTTAAGAGTAGGCTGTATATATTTTATTCTTTGCCCGAAAATCATGCACAAAAATTAAAAAAAGTAAAGTAGCGGGAAAGAAGCTGTGAAATCTTACATACATACATACATATAATCACGCCTTTATCCCTAATGGGGTAGGCAGAGCATAAACGACCTAAACAAAGGTCGTTCCGCCACGTCTGACAAGGTTTGAGGGTTATTCAAGATGGATTTGTACGTATATTGCTGTAGTGACAGGTTGGCAGCCCATCGCCTACATTGCAATATACTGAAACCCTCGGATCCCTTAGCTGACTTTTACAACATGCCCGGGAGGAAATGCAGCTGGCACATTCTATGTTTTTCTCTCGCTCCCAGACCAGCATGGAAATAAAAATCTTACTTTGAAGTTTGAATTTTAATTAAATAAATGTTAGTATGTTATGTTACTGTTTTATTTTCTCGCAATCGAAGTGAAAAGCAGAGTTTATAACTCGTGCACAAATCATTTTTACCCTCGACTTTTTCATCTGCCCTCGCCCTGCGGGCTCGGGCATATAACGATCTCGGATAATAATGACTTGCTTTATGCACTCGGCATAAAATCTACTATATTACCTCTTATTATACTTAATGTATTATACTTAGTCTGTTGTGTTTTTTGGAAATAAAATATTTTGTATTTTTTTGTATTTTGTATTGCTCATATACGAGGTGCATTAAATAAGTACCGAGCCTCATCGCCAGAGGGCGCTGTAGTTTCAAAAGAGTTTAAACACAGTGTAGCACATTCTTTTTTAATTCTTTTTTCAAATTTTCATTCCAATCCCTTCATTTGTTTTAATTTTACAACTTATGGAAGCGAACGTGTCGATCGGTTTTACAAAAATGGAAAAAGAGCAATATCGTTCGGTGATTCGATTCCTATTTTTGGAAGGGAAAACGCGCTTCGAATCAAAGAGCGCTTGGATGCTGTGTACGGTGACTCTTCTCCATCGATGGCCACCGTCAAGAATTGGTTCAACGAGTTTGCACGTGGCCGTACGTCGGTTTTTGATGAACCACGTCCAGGTGCACCGAAAACAGCTACTACGGAGAAACATTAAAAAAAACCATGATCTCGTATTGGCAGATCGCCGATTGAAGGTTCGGGAGCTAGCTGAGACTGTAGGCATTTCAGAAGGAACAGTGCATCATATTCTTCACGAGGAACTCGGCATGAGAAAGCTGTCGGCGCGATGGGTGCCGCGTTTACTCACATCGGAAAACAAGCGCAACCGTGAGACCACATCGCAGACGTGTTTGGCGCTGTTTAAGCGGAATCCAGCGGAGTTTTTGCGTCGTTTTGTGACCGTCGATGAAACCTGGATCCACTGGTACACACCAGAGACCAAGGAGCAATCAAAACAATGGATCCAGACCGGGGAACGTGCTCCAAAGAAGGCGAAAACTGTAAAATCGGCCGGAAAAGTTATGGCCACCGTTTTCTGGGATTCACAAGGTGTGATCTACATCGATTACCTCCAGAAGGGTAAAACAATTACAGGGCTTTACTATGCCGATTTATTGGGCCGATTCGACGCCGAATTAAAGAAAAAACGACCCCATCTGGCGAAGAAAAAAGTGCTGTTTCACCACGACAACGCACCGGTTCACACGTCTGCCGTTGCCATGGCCAAATTGGTCGAATTACGCTACGAATTGCTGCCCCATCCACCGTATTCTCCAGATTTGGCCCCTTGTGACTTCTTTCTGTTTCCTAATCTGAAAAAGTCCCTCGCCGGGAATAGATATGGATCAAATAAGGAGGTCATCGCCGCCACGGAGGCCTATTTTGCAGAGTTTGACAAAAACTATTTTTCGGACGGGTTAAAAAAGTTGGAGCATCGCTGGGCTAAGTGTATAGAACTAAAAGGAGACTATGTTGAAAAATAAATTGCCACTTTTCCAAAATTTTCGTTTTCTTTTTGTAGGCTAAGTATTTATTGAATGACCCTCGTAGATCAGTAAACTATTTATTTTCGTTTTATTTACTATAACGAATAGCACAATATTTGTGAAAAAAAACGCGATACAGAACTTGGGACGACGTAAAGTTTGATTTGCTTTTGCGACGATCCTGAGTTGTATGCGCATACATTCTTTGGTGATTCTTTATTAATTTGTGATCTGTGCTTTGAATTTGGACTTGACGACGCTTCCTACGACGAACTGACACTGGATATACTAACGGACATCGAGATTTGCTTCAACGAAGACCAAGGGCTTGTTATTACGGATTAAGTTGTGTGCACTACAATAGGAACAAAACGATAATGCCACCCCATAAATGTGCATATTTCAGATGTGAAAACACCTCGGACAAAAAATCTATGTTTCGTTTCCCTTGGAATAACAGAAATCGATTAAATGTATGGCTTAACAATTGTCGTAAGTTTGTGTTCATTTACTTTCATCACACATCTTTGGCAAAACTAAAACATGTTCATATGCGCACACCAACGTCTGTCTTGTAGAAACATTATTTATTGAGAGTTCGAATATTAGGTATGACAGCAATTTCTGTTAAGTGATCAGTTCAGTTTCAGAAAACTAAAACTTTTCTTATTTCCACTGTCATAGATCTTGTAGTTACTACTTGATAGAATAAAATGTTCTACGTGAGAAGTGTCACATGCATGATTAATGGCATTTACGACTTACGTACATCCATATAATCACGCCTTTATCCCTAATGGGGTAGGCAAAGCGTAAATGACCTAAACAAAGGTCATTCTGCCAAGTCTGACGAAGTTTAGAGGGTTATTTAAGATAGATTCGTAAGTATATTGCTGTAGTGACAGATTGTCAGCCCATCGCTTAAATTGCAATATACAGAAACCCTCGAATCACTTAGCTGGTTTTGATCCTCTCTTTTACTCACGTCACAAACTATTAGTAAACAAGTTGTGCCTACGACCGAATCACCACCAATGTAGGTACGCCGCGCCCTGACATGGCTAGTGTGTGTGTAGATACAAAATTTTATCCTTCACTTTCCCTAAATATCTTAAAAAAACAGGTTTTATCGGCTAACCGCTAGCTATATCTTCGTTACAAGTAAGTATAAGTAGGCACTACAAATCATTTAGTTACAATCTATAACTATTTTAGAAATCTACCTACAGTGAAGTGCAGGAAATTCGATAAAAACACGACTAAAACTCTTGCCGTCCCTTTCTATTCAAACCAGATTTCTCATAATGATAATGACAGTTATTGATGCTGATTCGGTTGGAGACACAACTGATAATTTTGTGTAGTCATGTCACTTTCTAAAATATGAACAAAAAAGAGACGGCAACACGACAGTTATTATCCTACCCTCGTTTTAAACGCTAGGTATAGGTAGGTACGTCACTGAAATAATCAGCTGTTGTATTTCTGTCCATTTTTCAATTAAAATTGTATGAAGTGAGAAAACAAATTAGGTAGGTACACTTGAGTAGTTTAAGTTGAAGATACAACCGAATCGGCACCATGGACTTATAACTACCTTGTCTAAGGACTTGCAACGCCGAATTTCTATAGGTACGTACACCATTCGTTTTTAAGATCAAATTTTAACATTTTTATTTTCAAAATGATTGGTATAATTTAATGTCTAGTTATTGTATTTATAACGCAAATTGTAAGAAATGCGCATTAAAAAAATAACAACATATACTGACGCCTTTATCCTTAATCGGGTAGGCAGAGCGTAAACAACCTACACAAAGGTCATTCCGCCACGTCTCAGAAAGTTTTGATGGTTATTTAAAAGAGATTTGTTTGTTGGTTTGTATATTGCTGGAGTGACAGGTTGTCAGCCCATCGCCAAAATTACAATATACTGAAACCCTCGGATACCTTAGCAGGTTATTGGAGGAAATTCAGCTGGCACATTCTATGTTTTTCCCTCGCTCCCAGGCCAGCTGAGAAAAAGTAAAAATAACAATCGTGTAAAGCAGTTTATTATCTTTATAAATGATAGCACCTAATATGGCTGTAGAGTGTACGTAGTCAGCAGAGGAGACATCTGGTCAGGCCCGCTCGAAACGAAAGAGATCATTTCAGGAAATTATTAATAAACTTTAATAAAATCTCGCATATTTGCACGATTCACTTACTGCAATTAATATACTAAACCACATTAAAATTCATACATAATTTCCTGAAGCATTCTCATCCGTTTCGAACGGCCCTGCCCAGCAATAGCCTTTGCTGACAGTACATAAGATAAGTTTCATTATTCAATCTCTTACAAATTAGAACTGTTATTATCTGTGATCTGGCGCAGCGTTCACTTCTCTCTTACCGCCATCTAGTAGTCTAGTAGAAAATTACATACTTCGAACGTGCATTGTACCTACGTGGGGTCATCTGTGATCACGGCAAAATATTACGACCGAACACTTCCCGCCGTGGTCTGTCACGTGGTACCGTTGCGTCAGATTGTACTAAAATCTTGCGGCCCGCCACTCGGCCCGACTTATGGCGGACCAGTTTTGTTGTATGACATTAGGCATCTGTACTAGTATAGTATTATATTATCTGTGTCTAGGGGATTGAACGAGGGTACTGGTTTTTACACAATATGTCAAATTAAGTAGTCACGTTAAAGTATCGTCCGTAAACCGATCTTATAGACAATCACATATTTTTTTTTAGAAAATAAAACAAAATGCATTCCGTTCAGTTTTGTTGATTTAGGTCGTTTACGCTCTGCCTACCCTGTGATTATATGTATGTATATATGTTATCTCCTATGTTAATCTTACCTTCAGGTATCGTTGTTTCAACACGCTCGAACAGCTCTAAATAGGCTCTAGTACATTACTATTACCGGATTGGGCCGGTAGGTGTCAAAAATGTCAAATGCCAAATGTTAAACAAATGTCTAAAATGACAAAAAATACAAATGTCAATCGAATGACAAATGTCAAAAATGCCAAATGTAAAAAATAAAGAAATGTCACACAAATGATAAATGTCAAATATGTCAATTAACGTAATCACGTTAAACTATCGTCCGTAAACCGACCTTATAGACAACCACATTTTGTTAGGAAATAAAAAAATATGCATTCCGTTCAGTTTCGTTTACTTCGTTGATACATGATATATCCTATGTTAATCTAACCTCCAGCTATCGTTGCTTTAACACGCTCGACCAGCTCCAAATAGGCTTCTCTTGTGTACCCACGGCGCATTCGGTCAAGCACATTACTATTACCGGATTGGGCCGGTAGATGGAGCATCTTGCAGATATTGGGCCGGGAGGAAACCACTTCTAGAACCTGGAACGAGGCAAGTTAAGGGAGATTGTTGAATAACATCATATAATCACGCCTTTATCTCTAATGGTAGGCAAACAAAAGTTCGTTCGTTCCGCCACGTCTGACAAAGTTTTGAGGGTTATTGAAGATGGATTAGTATGATAGATATTGCTGAAGTGACATATTGTCAGCCCATCGCCTAAATTACAGTGTTCTAAAAGCCTAGGATCCCTTTGCTGGTTATTACGGCATGCCCGGGAGGAAATGCAGCTGGCACATTCTATAGTTTTCTCTCGCTCCCAGTCCATGAAATCATGTCAAAAGCCTAATAGCTGTGCTACTAGGCGGTTTGAAAACTCTGACACCAGGGTTCATCAGGTCGTTCGACTAGAGAATCCACTCGCTAAGAAGAAGATGACGCCTAGATTATAATATTTCCAACTCATACATACATGCATACATATAATCACGCCTTTATCCCTAATGGGGTAGGCAGAGCGTCAAACTCCTCGTAAAAGTCGTTTTCGCCACGTCTGACAAATTTTGAGGGTTATTTAAGATAGATTTGTAGGTATATTGCTGTAGTGACAGGTTGTCAGCCCATCGCCTAAATTACAATATACTGAAACCCTCGGATCCCATAGCTGGTTTTTACAGCATGCCCGGGAGGAGATGCAGCTGGCACATTCTATGATTTTCTCTCGGTCCCAGGCCAGCATGGAAGTTAACACACACATACACACATTTCAAAAATAAATTATACGTGTTGGCAAAATAGTTAAATTACTAAAACTACTATTTCATTATGTTGTTATATCTAATAGCTAACACTTATTTTAGAAACAAGATCTTCGATGAAAAGACATGAAACTTTGTTTACCTTTATTCTAAAACTGAGTTGGAAATACTGTTAGTCTGTAAGGTATTTATTCTATGGGCCTCTGTTTATATTATTTAACATTTACTAATGTAATTATTGCCTGAATTAAAATCATTTTTTATATTTATTATTATAGACATTCACCTCATCTGGAAAATCCTTGGGATGTGCAGCAGTGAACCTGATCCTCATTTGAGGGTCGACTGCGGAAACCTTGTCCAGGAGATCAGCAAATCTCAGCCCACCTTTCTTTTTCTTGTACACAGTTTTAAAACCTGAAAAAACATAAAATTGACACACATACACACACATAAATCACGCCTTTATCCCTTACGGGGTAGGAAGAGCGTTTAACGCCTCGTAAAAGGCGCTTTCGCCACGTCTGACAAAAATTGAGGGCAATTTTAGATTGTACCATGTATTGCTATAGTGACAGGTTGTCAGCCCATCGCCTAAATTACAATACACTGTAACCCTCGAGTCCCTTTTGCTGACTTCTACAGCATGCCCGGGAGGAAGGGCAGCTGGAACATTCTATGTTTTTCTATCTCTCCCAGTCCAGCATGGAAGTACATAAAATTGAACTCTTGATTAATCGTGATTTAGGGGATCCGAGGGTTTCAGTATATTGTGATTTAGGCGATGGGCTGACAACCTGTCACTACAGCAATATACCTACAAATATATCATAAATAACCCTCAAAACTTTGTCAGACGTGGCGGAACAACCTTTGTTTAGGTCGTCTCAGCTCTGCCTACCCCATTAGGGATAAAGGCGTGATTATATGTATGTATGATTAATCTGACTCATCATATCTCGTCACCTTATCCCATATCTCACGGGGTCGGCTTCCTAATCTAGGAGATTGAACGAGGGTTTGGTTTTTACACAGAGCGACTGCCATCTGACCTCCGCAACCCAGAGGGGAAACCAGACCCAATCCTAGATAAGGTCAGATTTTTCAAGCCGCCAATGCTTAGCACTGGCCTCTGTCATGGCTTAACGACTAATATTTACGGTATTAAACGATATTAACCGGGACCAACGGCTGTATTTTGGAGACGTATTGTTGCTCACACAAAAGCAGTTAAAGAGACGATACTAGCCAAGTGACGCCCCCATTAGTAAAAAGAGCTACTCAAAGATCGTTGTAGTAACAGGAAGAAAAATGGCCGTTTGTGGACGTTATTCGAAATTTTTCTTCCTGTTACTACAACAAACTGCGAATCGCTAATTTATGAGGTTCTAAATTATTCTATAGTTGACATTATTCAAAAGTACATCTCCTGGGCGACTTTCTAATGGTAAAAGAATGGAAGAGACTAACTGTTATACGGGGTGTAAGGGACAGCGTCCCGCAAACTGATAGGGGTTGCTCAGTCAACGGAACTGAACAACTATCAGCAGGTATTTTTTTTAGGAAGTGAAAAATAATATGGTAACCATACAAATTGTCTGATGAAGGTGGTTATTTTGTATGGGAAGGTAAATTTTTATTTTCATCTCTTAAAATGAATTCATGGGCTCATTAATATGTTAGATAAAATAAGATAAGATAAGAAGAAAATAAATTCCTGGTGATAGTTGTTTAGTTTCGTTGACTGAGCAACCCCTATCAGTTTGCGGGACGCTATCCCTTACTCCCGGTATAACTATAGTTGTCTCTTCCAAATATATTTATAGCAGTGTATCAACTTTCTCAGTCAGCAGTGAAATATCTCTATAACTGTTCACATTATGCCCCAACAGAATGACTTTCTTTACTTCCTGGCCAGCTGATTGTTTGACTTCTAGCACAATAAAACAAGCTGTAATATAACCTACTGCTTCAATCATACATACCTCTAGCTAGCTGTGTAAAAACTTTCTCAGTCAGCTGTGAAATATTTGTATAACTATTCACATTTAGACTCCATTTACTCCCTGGTGAGCAATATTTTTGACTTCTTCCACAATAAAGAAGACTTATTTCAATGTAACCTTCTATTTCAGTGATACGTACCTCGAGCTGCCTCCGTGGTCTAGTGGTCTGAGCCATGGGCCCACGACCCGGAGGTCCCGGGTTTGATTCCCGGCGGGAGACAATAACTTTGTGTTGTTGTTTCTAGTTTCGTACGGACATTGTGGAGTGATCACCTGATTGTCGGAAAAGTAATATGATCCAAGCTGTCGGATGGGCATGTACGAATAAATAGTCGGTCCTACGCCTGATTTCTGTCTGGTCGTATCAGTCAATCTGTCCCATCAGAATAAGAGAATGAAGAAAAAGAGAGTGCACTTGTGTGTTGCGCAAACACATGGACACTAAAAACTAGTCCCGCGCAGTTGGCCTGTCTCTGGGAGATTGGCCGCCTCACTGAAAATCGGTGGGAGGACTATTACCTCTAGCTAGCTGTGTATCGACTTTCTCAGTCAGCAGTGAAGTATCTCTATAACTGTTCACATTTTGCCCCAACAGAGTAGGTAACTTCCTTCACTCCCTGTTCGACTTCTTCCACAATAAAGAATACTGATTTTAATGTTACCTTCTGCTTCACTGATACTTACCTCTAGCTAGTTGTGTATCAACTTTCTCAGTCAGCAGTGAAGCATCTCTATAACTGTTCACATTTTCCCCAACAGAGTAGGTAACTTCCTTCACTCCCTGTTTGACTTCTTCCACAATAAAGAATACTGATTTTAATGTTACCTTCTGCTTCACTGATACTTACCTCTAGCTAGTTGTGTATCAACTTTCTCAGTCAGCAGTGAAGTATCTCTGTAACTGTTCACATTTTGCCCCAACAGAGTAGGTAACTTCCTTCACTCCCTGTTTGACTTCTTCCACAATAAAGAATACTGATTTTAATGTTACCTTCTGCTTCACTGATACTTACCTCTAGCTAGTTGTGTATCAACTTTCTCAGTCAGCAGTGAAGCATCTCTATAACTGTTCACATTTTGCCCCAACAGAGTGACTTCCTTTACTCCCTGGTCGGCTAACTGTCTGACTTCTTCCACTATAGAAGTGACTAGCTACAATCCTTCTGCTTCACTGATACTTACCTCTAGCTAGTTGTGTATCGACTTTCTCAGTCAGCAGTGAAGCATCTCTATAACTGTTCACATTTTGCCCCAACAGAGTGACTTCCTTTACTCCCTGGTCGGCTAACTGTCTGACTTCTTCCACTATAGAAGTGACTAGCTACAATCCTTCTGCTTCACTGATACTTACCTCTAGCTAGCTGTGTATCGACTTTCTCAGTCAGCTGTGAAACATCTCAATAACTGTTCACATTTTGCCCTAACATAATCACTTCCTTTACTCCCTGGTCAGCTAAATGTCTGATTTCTTCCATTATAAAGAAGACTGATTTCAATTCAACCTTCTGCTTCCGTGATACTTACCTCTAGCTAGTTGTGTATCAACTTTCTCAATCAACAGTGAAACGTCTCTATAACTGTTCACATTTTACCTCAACAGAGTCACTTCCTTTACTCCCTGGTCGGCTGTCTGACTTCTTCCAGTATAAAGAAGACTGATTTCAATGTAACATACCTCTAGCTAGCTGTGTATCGACTTTCTCAGTCAGCAGTGAAGCATCTCTATAACTGTTCACATTTTGCCCCAACAGAGTGACTTCCTTTACTCCCTGGTCGGCTAACTGTCTGACTTCTTCCACTATAGAGGTGACAGGTCGTGAGCGCTCCCGACCGCGTGTGAATGGGACGATGCAGTAAGTACACATGTTGTCACAGCCGCGCATTATAGAGCTGGAAAAGGCAAAGATAATTCATGAATACTTACTTGCCATGCTGGACTGGGAGCGAGAGAAAAACATAGCATGCGCCAACTGCATTTCCTCCCGGGCATGCTGTAAAAGCCAGCTAAGGGATCCGAGGGTTTCAGTATATTGCAATTTAGGCGATGTGCTGACAACCTGTCAATACAGCAATATACCTAAAAATGTATCTTAAATAACCCTCAAAACTTTGTAAGATGTGGCGGAACGACCTTTGTTTAGGTTGTTTACGCTCTGCCTACCTCATTAGGGATAAAGGCGTGAAGTGTAGTGTAACTTATTGTCATTGATAATGAGTATTGTCTTGATTCTAGTATAGGTCAGGGACGACAGAGACATAATCAACATGAAACAAAACAACAACAAGCTTACCAAAGAAGGGCCTGTTCACTCTAACTTTTTTTTAAAATTAATGATAGGCACCATTTATCTGCCATCTCACCTGATGGAAAGTGATGTTGCAGACGATGATGGAGCATGTTTATCTGGATAATGCTTATTCAGTTTAGCCTTGAAAAGGCCCATGTTATAATGTTCCAGAAACAAATCCGCAGGCTGGGGGAACGAAAAGTTGCGGGTTGTTGCTCCTTATTGAATGGTAATGTTATGTCATGGGCTTTTTATCTAAAGTTGGTAGATTTGATGTTTACAAGGGATATGAAGTATAAATTATCACTGTGAGATTGTTACTAATTTGACTCAAAAATGCAGGTAGAATTACCTGTCTAGCTTTCCAATACTGTTCAGTTTTAAGATGTTTAAAAACTCTAAAACTAAGAACTACATAATCATGTTTTAGGTCAGTATATTATATATATCATTTGAAAATATTGTCACTGGCAAAAGGTCAATGAAAATACAAAATATAGACTCACATGAACGCAGAAACACTATCCTGATTGAGTCTAACAGGCACAACATCAGCATATGTCTCGTCCAGTGAGAGTAACACGTTAACTGCCGTCTGCCCGGTACTGGTGACATCTAGCAGTCTCGGCAGGTCTCGGTAACTGTCTGGGCCAGCCACTGTGAAAATTACATAATGCATGACTTGACCAAATCTTAACCAAAATTGTTGCCATCCCTTTCTGTTCTCTCAGAAAAGACAATGACAGATCATCATTTAAATCATTTTTTTTGTGATTTTGTGACCAACGTAAAGTGTGTAAACTATAATGCTAAGGGCTAAAAATACATAAGTAGAACTCATATAGAGCTGAGACAATATAATATAGATTTTTTTTAAACAGAATTCAAAAGATTTTAAGCATGCCCATCACAAATTTTCAAACATAATAAGAATATTACTTACCAATATCAACAGATTTTTCTTTTTCAATCAATTTCTCCTTCAATCTTTCAGCCATACAGCCTAAAATACCAATCTTTACTGGTCTCTGTTTATCCTTACGCCTTCTTTTGAATCCTCTCAAGTGGTCTAACCTATACCAGATCTTACTCTCTGCCCCTTCCCTGATAGCACACGTCATTACCAGGAATATATCCGCTTCCTCTTCGATTTCGGTCTTCTCAAATCCCTCTTTCTTCAATATTGACCACACAATCTCTGTATCATTCAAGTTCATCTGACATCCATACACATCGAAGAAAACTTTTCTTTTAGAACCCGTATCGATGTTGTCAGGCAAATAAGGTATATGAGGGCGATCTAGAAGAACTGGTTCAACATTTCCAGCAATAAACTCCTTCAAACTTGGTCCAGATTTAATTTTTTCGCGTTTAGAAACTAGGCGAGTAGCGTCGGAATAACAACGGCAGTTTTTGTATGGAAAGTTATTTAATAGTCGTGCGAAACGGTATGAACGGTGAGTAAACCACATTTTTATATGTATTATTTAACATTCAAACACAAAAAAGCTTAAATACATTAATTAAAACCATTTTAAAATCACATAACCTACAACCTTCGATCAGATGATCAAAACAAAATACCACCAACTCAAATATTACATTAAATAGTGTCATAGAAAGAGAACAAAGTATTCAAGCATAAAAAGAAAAGGAGAGAAAGGTACAATCCATTTAGTATATTTTGGTTTAATCGCATTATATTTACGCAAAGATGCAACAACGAAACGTCAAATGTAAATTTTTGGCAGTAGGAATGGAACAACAAAACGCAAAATTGACATTGTGCTTTTTTGTCATAAAAAAAGAGAACATCATCGAAACTTCAAAAGATATAACACCATCACTACTACATTGATAATCTGATCTGCTCTTTGGGTATACTAGTCTGTGTTTCATGAACAAAAACCGTCAAGGCATCCAAACAGAAGAAATAAAAAAAAAACTATATTACAAAATGGCCGACTTCATGATGGAAAATTAATTTCAATTTTCTATTTATTGTGATTTACTGAATTAAGTATTTAAAGAAAGGATAAAACTACGATGAGCAACCGTTTCTACGAGTTTGACAAAGGTATTAGAATAGCTTGGTACATTTGAAAATTTGTCGAATTGCGACACTAAAAGAGGCTGTTGTGTTGTTTGGTTCTAATAAATAGGCCTTTTATTTATCTTTGCCAGTGTTTTCGCATTGGCAGGGTCGTCTCGATCCGCCCGTGATGATTCTAGGCACAAGGAGCGAGAGCACGACAGGGAGCTGAGAGGCAGTCGGACGAGGTCTCCGAAGCCCAATTCGCCACCTTCCAGTTCCAGGAGTAGACATTCCCCGGAAGATGAGAGATCTAGAAGTCGGGAGCGAGATTATGGCGGTAAGTTGACGACAAATTAACCAACCTGTTTAATAGGTATTTTTATCTACTAGGCTTCCATAACTATGTGCTGAATATTTTCAGGGAAGAGTCGTAAAAAGTCCTACGACTCTCACTCAGGCTCTGAGGAAGAAGTGCCAGCGCCCCCACCTCCACCACGCATTAGCAAGATCTCTATTGGTTTCTCGAAACCGAAAGCGCCCATCAAGATGAACCTTGGTGGTCCAAAAGTGGAGAAAGTGATTCCAAAGCCGACTGTGGCTTCAGTGTTTAATGCTGACGATGATGATGACGAGCCTGAGGAGATGCCGGCTGAAGCCAGGATGAGAATGAGGAATATTGGAAGGTAAGATTATTAAAATGAGAATTAAGTAAATCAAGTTAAATAATCTCATGCTATCAAAGCGAAGTATATTGATCAAAAACATTGTAATAGAATCATGTACAATATTTTTTTTATTTACAGAGAAACACCAACTTCAGCTGGACCTAACTCCTTTGGCAAGACAAAACAAGGTTTCTGTGATTCTAAGAAAGTGTTTGAGAAGAACCTGAAGCAAGCCCTTGAGACAGAACAGAAATCAGCTTTACCCAAGTTCCCACAAACTATTTACAAAATTAAGCCATCATCTATATAAGTTCTTAAATAAATTGTTTGTGTGTTTGAGACATTATAATGTTCTTTTGAGGAGGGACAAAAGCTCATAAAACTAACTGTGCAGGCCAAAATGAGAGTAGTTGTTTTTATGTTATCCTGAAGAACAGGGATTTTTAGAAAACCTTCTCATTCATACAAAGTATAAGATACAAAATGTATTAAAGAGGGCCCTGGGAAGCCATGTTATGTATGGGTCTCAAACACACTTGGATTTTACCATGTTTTAAATTTAGTTTAGTATTATTCTATGCTTTTAGGAATACATCTAATAATAATGGATTGAAGTTGTAAATTAAAATTGTCACATCCTTGCATAGGCATTCATAGAATGTTAAGAAATCTTCTATTTCAATGAAATCTGTTTACTTGAAATGTTTTTAAATTAAGCCATGGTAGTAGTGTTTATATTGTACTTATAGTTCAATAAAATATGTTATAAATGCTCAAAATGTTTACTTTTTATTTCCAACAGTAGTACCTTAGTTTATTCATGTAGTTGGTTGATGTATGCTCTTTATACCCACCAAACCATGCTGTGATGGTGGAAATCATTTCTATCTACTGAACCTAAGGGTATTGCCATGACAGGTTGTTTGATATAAACTTTTTGAATGGGTCAGTAGAGGGTTTATAGGCGGCGTCGTTAGTAGCATGTGACGCTAACTCTGAATGAATATACAGCAGTCTAATGCTGATGCATGTGTGTTTGATACATTCTTGATAGGTTGACTCAGAGAAACACAGCCTTCTGTTCGGAAACGGAAGGCCGTGTTGGTCTAAGGTTGACTCAATTAGGTTAGGTTGCCTATTAGATAAATAAACCTATGATCAATCTGGTACTATTACATTTATTTCTTTCAAGGTCTTATTTGTGTAATATTTTTTAGGTAATTTTGTTACTGGGGGTTAAACATACAAAAACACCGAAATAAGTTGTAACTTAATTTATTCACTTCCTAACAGCATTCTGGGGGCGTTGCATGTCACGAGGGAAGTTGCTCTTAGGAGGAGTACGGATACGCCTGTCCTTCTTCGACCTGTTGCGGACCACTTTGCTGTGGATCGCGCATGACACGCAGTAGTGAAGCTTCGCATACAGCTTGGGCAGCTGGAATGCTGGAAAAGAAAAAATAAGAATAGTATTACTTCACACTTTCAACACCTCCATAATAACTTAGTACTGATATATTAGTCATAGATCGACTTGGACCTAACACAACTTCTATAAGACTGTGTTAAGTAAAGAAAGTGATTTTACCTTTTAAAACAGACTAGAATGTGTGCCTAATAGTCTACATTGCTCATATGTAACTTACAATTAACAAATTAGATATGATGATAAGAGATGATTTGTGAGGTTATGTTTATCAGACCAATTCACATTTTTAGTCAAGAAACTCTTGATATACTTCTGCTAAAGCCGTTTAACAACAGGAAAGTGCTAATAAGGGTCATCTTTAGATCAATTTAAAGTAAAATTATTGAAATATAATACCTACGTATCAATTTACATTACAAGTTAAGAGTTTCAACAAATCTTTCAAATTGCCGACCACGTTCAAAATTAAGAAGACAACGACAAAATTTGTAACTTACATGTATAAACGGAGGCTTCGTTGATGTCTCTGACGGCAGCGGCCTCAACAATATTCCTAATCACGAACTTTTTGATCGCCTTGTCCTTTGGCACGCAACGCGCGCAGTTAGTGCACCTCACAGCCTTGACGTGGCCACGGCCGTGCTTGGCGCGTCCTCCGTTACGGCGTTTGCGAGTCTGTAACAAACCAAACCCTGAAGTGAAGCCACATGTTCACGCCATGACAACCTCGTTTGCGTGCACAAGTTTTCGTTGAAAATTCACAAAGATAACATCCAAACTACACGCATACAACACGCTTTCATTATTTCCACAACTATTCATTGAAATTTTGCAGTAATAAAGCATATTTCTTGCAATAAAATGTACGAACCATGATTATAACCTCCGATACGGTAAACGAAGAACGAGGAAAAAGGAATTTATATCATAGACAACTGTCAATCCCGTTTCCGGCAACCAGAGACAAATCGGTGTTGCTATTTGTAAGAGTGTGTTTATGGCTATACTTTCGTTTCGAAATAGTTGCATTTCATCTATCGATATTCCTGTCCCTGTCTGTCAAAGGAATGATTCTGCTATCAGAAAGAGAAAAGTGACAAGGACGAGATTTCAGAGCTATAGACAAAGATAAATATTTTTTACAGTTAATCACCCTATTTAAAAAAAATATCTGTCACGTAGAATTTGCTCTGTGGTTACGGAATATTTCTTTCGAAAAAATATTTTTTTGTTGCAAAATATTAATAGAAATCTAATAAAATTACAATTGTTTCGCTTTTTCTCCGTATTTGTTACATAACCGTGTAAACATGCTAGTTTTCTGTTCATAAACGGCGTGGATAAAACTAACTCCGTCATCGAGTGATTGTATGAGACGGGTGCTTTTCCGTATTATTTCTGTTGTAACGTTATGAAAAGTGCGATGTGGTGCAGATAGTGTCCGAGCGCGTGTGAAATGTCCCAACATGGATGTCCAGAGAGACTGTCGAATAGATCGAAGGGATACCCTGAGGAGGGATCGCAGCCCACGATGGAAGTGTTGGTGGAGACCCTCACAGGCACGGCGTTCGAAATGACTGTGTCGCCGTCCGACACGATCTTCGCTATCAAGTCCAAGATATACCGAGTGGAAGGTAAGTGCAACACCCTATATTTTTGTTCACTTGTGATGGAATACATGTAAACTATTACACAACAAAGTTGACATCGATGCCTGAATATGCGTCATCGTCGACAAAGGATGCAGCGACGGCTATTGTGCCCTGATTTACAATAACAGTTTCATCAAACATAGTTGTATGGTGAAAACAAGTGTGTCAGATAAATCTGTACTGTACACACTGACCTAGGAACTTTTACTTGTTAATGTCAATAAGATTAATGTTATCCAATTAAGTATCTGTTTAAATAGACCAAGGGAGAGCCTACAGCCTATTCTATTTCTAAAGTTGGTAAACAATGTTCTAGTCCAATTTGCAAGGCCATGAGCTAAAGAATTAACTGTATATTTAGAAATTCCTGGTTCATGTTTTTAGGTAATATAAACATTGAAGTAGTAACCTATTTTATAGATATATTTGTATCAATTTTCTCTGGAATTCGAATAGATAGGGCAGTAATGAAGACTATTTATATTGTTTATAAATATAGGTGCTGAGCATATTATAGACTGGCATTATTATCAAAACATGTTTAATTTAGGTCTCTTGATGGTAGCAAGTTCTTTGTTCCACTTGATTGATGTACATAATGTATGGCAAACCTTTGAGACTGGTGTGTGACTGATTGATACTGATAGGACTAAATGTTCAAATGCCTACATATAGTACTAAACTAAATCAGTCTGTTTGTATCTGGAACAATGTGTTTAAATTATAACAAGGTGTAGATTTATTGCCTTTGAATTATCTGTAAGTGTTAAGAAATAAAATAAATAAATAACAAAATATCTTTAATTCAAAAAAGTACAAAAACAGGCATCCCAATAAGTAATTAGTAAATACTTGTAGTGGCAATGCTCAGCTCTTCCAAAAGGTTACAAAACAATAATGGAACTTTTAGAGTTGGTAGGTAATACTTAGATTTAAGATTTCAAAAACAGGAAAATAAATAAAATCAGAAATGCTATAAAAAATAGTTTAATTTGGTACAGTACATTTACAGCACTTTGTGATATTAAATCATAGAAACAATGATGTATCTGTTGAATCAAAGTTTTTACAAATTGTAAGGCATGGAGGGAGAGGAGAGAGGCCTTTGCCCAGCAGTGGGACACATAACGGCTACATAAGATAAGATAAGATGATACAATTAAACAGGTACATCACATATTCAGATATTTGTTTTCCATCCACAAACATTATAACATTGTTTTTGCATCAGTTGACTGTTTTTTTATACAACTACATAAACCAAGATTCAAAGGTAATAAAAGCCATTAAAAACAAACAAAAAATACAAAACAATAATACATAACATGAGCTGTAAAAAATAAAACTGTACAATTTCTGAAACACACATAACGTTGGAGATAAATGTACTTGGCACGGTTTCAACAGCTCCAATGTAAATCTCATTGACCTGCCGGATTCCGAGCCTGGGCATAAAAATCTACATAGATACAAGGTGTATGCCAAGAATATTATTATCAGCTGTTGTGGATTTCAAATATTTATTTTAAATGGTCTTTCTTATTTGGAATAATAGGCATGTTAACTGATGGGCTAAAAAATCACAATGTTTATCCTTAAAATTGATAGCTGGATATCATTCATCATTTTCAAAAGAATGCACATTTCAATTTAATTATTATTACTAGCCCTCTGTGTCTTGTTTAATTACTGAGTTAAAAATATAGAGGTTATTGATTTGAGTTGAGAACAACATTTAACAAGGAGTGACATTACAACTCCATGTTTTCATACAAATAGCGTTTTTGAAATATCATAACAAGTTGCTGATTTGATTAGTAGGAAACTAACGTACTCTACATGGATTATGGAAACAAAAAAGATAAATATTTTGTTTCTTTTGCCTCTATAAACTCCACATAACTATCTTTTAGGTACTGCAATTTTCTGTATGCTAGATTGGCTAACATCTGAGTATCCTTTATTGTTGGGACAAAACATGTATGTGTGTTTGGTACTAAAAATGTTGTTTATCTACTATAGATTGGCTGTAGAATAACCCTTTTTTTTTGCTAGCCAATGGAATCTACTTGCTGCTGGTTCTTTCACTAGTGCCTTTATTACAGACTTGCTTTTTAAAGCTAAAGCCGCGGCTTGCTTAATGAGCTTGTCGTGGGAATCAGATATTTTCCCGCGGTAAAAAGTACCCTATGTTACGTTAAGATGAATGTAGCTTTCTAATGGTGCAAGATTTTTTTTTAATCGGTCCAGTATTTTTTGAGTTTATTCGTTACAAACATAAAAAAAAACACAAAAAAATACTAATCTTTCCTCTTTATAATATTAGTATAGATTTGCCTCTGGCTGAATGATCCCACTTACAAACAATGACAGGATCTGCAAGGAGCCATCTGGTTTCAGTTAAACCACCCGCTACCAAAATGACGCCAAAGATTGTCCCTTCAGCTGTCAGTGAGTGCACATGTGCCGTTAAGGTTTCTGGATAAGCCCTCTCCATCATCAACATCTGGCCTAAACTAGCTAAGTCAGGAAGCAAACACATCGCAAAAAATAACGTGTTTTGTGCTATTAGCTCTAATCTGTTACAAAATTGTTTTCAGTCAGAATGACCATGACCAAGTCAAGGTTAGGATGTGCCATTATAGTCTCCAGTACAATATCGCGCTGTGTACGTTTGAGCTATTATGTGCATGCCAATATTAAACATTCCAAATTATTATAGCATGCAAATTTATTACCATTATGCATGCTTACGTAATATCAACCACTGAAACACATAGCTGTGTGATATGGTTTTCCTAGAGACTTGGTTAATGGTGGGTTGCCCATTCATGGATTTGTACCCAAGATAGTTTTTACGACATTCGCGGAGAAAGTAAGGATTGCTCGCAGCTATTCTGGCATCACCAGTGACCATTGGTTTACGTAATGAATGGACGTATGCTTTTTAATTTGCTAAATGTATTTTCTAGTTTGGACTGATGATTTAATGGCGATCGCGGGGAAACAGTGGATGCAGGAGGCACAGGACCGGTGTAGATGGCGATCAAAAGAAGAGGCCTAAACTCAGCAGTGGGTAGATGTACGCTGAAATGACGATGATGATCTTCTAGTTTAGGCAGCTTAGACAGAAGTGACCACGAAGTAGACGATTAGGCCTGCTCTTTTACCAGCATGAAAGCATTCTTGAACCCACTCAGCAACGAACACAGCAGTTTCTTGGTACCCAATTCCGGTGGCGCCTTATTCGCTAGCCAGGTCTGTCCGCGAATTATTATGGAACTAGCGACCCGCCCCGGCTTCGCACGGAAATTATCAGTGTTTCTCTACTATATTATGCATGTATTATACATATAAACCTTCCTCTTGAATCACTCTATCCATTAAAAGAAACCGCATCGAAATCCGTTGCGTAGTTTTAAAGATTTATGCATACATAGGGATATAGGGACAAAGAAAGCGACTTTGTTTTATAATGTAGTGATGGTAAAACAAAATACTGCCATCCGTTTCGCACAGTCTACGCCTTGACCACCTAAGAGATGAATCATGTGTGAGCTTTCACAATCCTTTCCCACTGAGTCATAGTCATAGTTATTGAATATTTTCCTCGTTCATTATTAAATAGGCTTGGCTAATACATACATATAATCACGCCCTCCTTCGTTGATTCATCCCTAATGGGGTAGGCAGAGCTTGGACGACCTAAACAAAGGTCGATCCGCCACATCTGAAAAAGTTTTGAGGGTTATTTAGGATAGATTTGCAGGTATATTTTGTAATGTTTGTTCCTGTACAATGTGTTGTTTATGTGCAATAAATAATTTTTGTATTGTATTGTATATTGCTGTAGTGACAGCCCATCGCGTAAATTAAAATATACTGAAACCCTCGGATATCTTAGCTGGTTTTTACAGCATGCACGGGAGGAAACGTAGCTGGCACATTCTATGTTTTTCTGTCGCTCCCATTCCAGCATGGAAGTAATCTGTCGCTCCCAGTCCAGCATGGAAGTAACTTTAATCATCATTAATAAGAAAAAGTGACATCCGCATTTGATTTGCATATCGAGAATCTTACTACATCGCATGCAAAATTGTGAATGTTACTCTTTCGTATGCGAATTGATTCAAAAATACGGATCATCTATAGATTTTACTTACTTCCACTTCTACTATTTACTTCCATGCTGGACTGGGAGAGATAGAAAAACATAGAATGTTCCAGCTGCCCTTCCTCCCGGGCATGCTGTTGAAGTCAGCAAAAGGGACTCGAGGGTTACAGTGTATTGTAATTTAGGCGATGGGCTGACAACCTGTCACTAAAGCAATACATATTACAATCTAAAATTGCCCTCAATTTTTGTCAGACGTGGCGAAAGCGCCTTTTACGAGGCGTTAAACGCTCTGCCTACCCCGTAAGGGATAAAGGTGTGATTTATGTATGTATGTATCTATAGATACAGGCAGGCGTTGAGGAAATTGTAATTCGCATTAATTATCAGCTGCATTTACTCAGGAATTTGACTTGTGGTCAGTTCTGTTTATGAATTAGTCATAAATTATTGAGGTAGGTAATAAATATGCTGCTTTAATTTAATGCAAAAACATTTCGAAACAGAAATACCGATTCATATAAAATTATAATACGGGGTGTAAGGGACAGTGTCCCGCAAACTGATAGGGGTTGCTCAGTCAATGACACTGAACAACTTCCACCAGGATATTTCTTCAGGAAGTGATAAAAAAATGGCTTTTCCATACAAAATATCCACCTCGATTAGACAATTTGTATGGAAAAGACATTTTTTTTTTCACTGCCTGAAAAAAAAACCTGCTGATAGTTTTTCAGTTTCGTTGACTAAGCAACCCCTATCAGTTTGCGGGACGCCCCGTATAATACCTATTTTGTTTTATAATTAGTAGAAAATCTCTCTCGTCATCCATCCCGTGTTCTATCGATACGATAAAAAGAAGGTGGTACATTCTATATTTTCATCGTTTCCAGTCCAGCATGGAAGTACGTACTTAGTTCGTATGCAAAAACTACACTAATATGACCTTTATGCTGATCAGACGAACATTTAGTGAAGTCAAGGCCTTGCTAAATATATCTTTAGCACTTATTTTTACACGTAGTAAAAAAATTAAACAAATAATTTAAAAATCGTGCCATGTCTATCATACCAATACAAAATCACACCCTTAACCCTTACGGCATAGTTAGAGTGTCAACAATGAGAAGTAAGAAATTAAAAATTCATCGCGGGCAGGGTTTGAACCTGCTACCTTCGGAATGCTGTTCCATCGTAAAAGAAGATCATCGACAAAAAGAAGTAAGGAATAAATTCGCCATCCTGATATTCGAAGGTCACAGGTTCGAACCATGCCCGCGGCGAATTTTTGTTTTTCTTACTTCTAATATTTATGAAATAAAATTGTACTAAGTGCAAAAATACTCAAAAACAAAGAGTATCAACAGCTGTGTTATTCCCATGTGACAAATTTTAAGATGATTGTGTATTGCTGTATGGCCCGAAATAGAAGCAGCTGGCACATTCTATGTTTTATCCCTCTCAGTCCAGCATAGCGACAGAACCAATAGTCATGTTTACTATTAATCCTATTGACGATTTGCAACTGACTGAGCTTTTATATGTTTTCTTGCCCTGACCTTACTCATCCAAGGATAAAACTTGATCCTTAACTTGCGTTTGTGGCGAGCGTACCTGTTGATTCATCAATAATGTGTGTATTTCTGTAGGACAGTGTCAATAACCTCTCATTTTAAAAACATTCAAGATCAAAAAGAAAATTGTATGTTAATTCAAGCGATAAAATATTGTCTCTTGCAATAATAATGAACAGAACTAAGAAAGACTATGAATTCTTCCATACTGGCCTGGGAGTGAGAGAAAAACATTTAATGTTCCAGCTGCATTTTCTCCCGGGCATGCTGTAGAAATCAGCTAAGGGATCCGAGGGTTTCAGTATATTGTAATTTAGGCGATGGGCTGACAACCTGTCGCTGCAGCAATATACCTACAAATCTATCGTAAATAACACTCAAAACTATGTCAAACGTGGCGGCTCAACCTTTGTTTAGGTCGTTTACGCTCTGCCTACCCTATTAGGGATAAAGGGGTGATTATATGTATGTATGTATGAATAAAGGCTATAAGAATTAAGAAAATTTAAAACTCTTCCTTTGAGAATGAAATTGGCATTCACAAGATTTGGCTCGCAAAGTTTGTGATTAGATCTAAAATATCCGACTAAAAAATAGCCCTACCCTTCCTATTCTTTGGCCTTGAGTCATCAATTCAATACCCGTTTCATATTCTACATAGCATAGTTATGCTGTCTGTGTATTCCTACGTTTAACAGATAACTTCTGAAACACGCTACGGATTTTAAAACATTTTTACTTTCCCAAAATGTTGGGCAGATTTAACGCCAAAGGCATTATGTACCAGTCTACCTTAGGGCATGTGGAAATGACAAGGAAGGTGCAAATTTATGTACTAAAACTAACCACACCATCTTGTAAAGAATGAACGCCTTTATCCCTAATGTAAATATATTTCTTCGTATATGGCCGAAACGTCGAAGAGAACAATCTTACACAAGCGAATGCCGAAGACCGGACAGAGGGGAGTAGAAAAAGCTGGAAAGTGAACCCCAGTATTAGGTTGAAAAAACGTTAGGCAGGCAAAGAAGATGTCCGAAACGTCGAGGTCTAAACCGCCGTCAAACCTAGAAGTGAATAAATAAAAAAATATATCTTAATTTCAGGCTTCTACGGGGCCCATATAAAATACAAATTACATCAAATACAAATGACATCAAACCATGCCATAACATCAGTCATATCTAATCAATTAAATTACATTAAAATTAAAAGAACATGTCAACAAATATTAATTTAATAAATAGTAATTAAATAGCAAGGTGTTTTACCAATACATCACATTTGTCACTTGTTCGTCGTTAAATATAATATACTTCCATGCTGGACTGGGAGAGGTAAAAAAACATAGAATGTTCCAGCTGCCCTTCCTCCCGGGCATGCTGTTGAAGTCAGCAAAAGGGACTCGAGGGTTACAGTGTATTGTAATCTAGGCGATGGGCTGACAACCTGTCACTATAGCAATACATATTACAATCTAAAATTGCCCTCAATTTTTGTCAGACGTGGCGAAACGCTTTTTACGAGGCGTTAAACGCTCTGCCTACCCCGTAAGGGATAAAGGCGTGATTTATGTATGTATGTAAATATAATAAAATATGTAGGTGACCAAAGTAAATAGATACAACATAGGTATCGTATCACGGTTGACCTGAAAGCAGCAATCGATACACGTGTCTTTGAATTGAACACTAGGTTGATGTACTATATTATATGTATTCTAATTGGATGACCCTGATAAACTACGCTTCAGAATTTCATGTCACTAATTTTATTATAATCTGAACGGTATCACGTTATATAAAACACCGGAATCCACCGCCATGCAGCTTGCTGGGTTTCGTGTGATTGTGGGAATAGTGTATTTTAGTTTCTGCTTTAAAGTGTATCATTCGACTTTACGACAGCGAGACCGGGCCTGTCCTTGAAATACATGTCCAGCAGCTTCACGTCGCGGAGATGAAGATGTTGCGATGGATTTGCGGCGTTACGAGATTAGATCGCATTCGTAGCAAGCACATCCGTAGGACATGGAGTCTGCAACATAGCGGATAAGCTGCAGGAAAGTCGCTCTGTCTAAGGCCCTAGATCACGCGGCAGACCAAACAAGCGCTGGCTAGACGTCGTGAAAGTGGATATGGGTGAGACCGCCGGGCAAAATGGAGTAGAAAAAAACTGAAAGCAGGAGAAGAAGTTTCTGCTTTGGTCACCTCTAGTCTTTGGCCTAGATTGGAGTTAACAACTAACCCATAACTACATACATACATACATATAATCACGCCTTTATCCCTAACGGGGTAGGCAGAGCGTAAACGAAATAAACAAAGGTCGTTCCTCCACGTACGACAAAGTTTTGAGGGTTATTTAGGATATATTTGTAGATATGTTGCTGTAGTGACAGGTTGTAGCCCATCGCCTAAATTGCAATAACCATAACAAGCCCAAAACCCCATAACTATAACAAGTAATTTATAAAGTTAAAAAAACCCAACTGCGTAGGAAATTAGCTTCAAAACTTTAAATCGTTATAGACCTTAAACGGTTATTCAAAACGAAATATGATGTAAAATACCTTAAACTGATTTGCAAATATCTATTCACTGATACCCCACTCGGCGTAGTTAGTAGAATTTTAAATTTACAAACCGGCGTCTGATTGTCGCCATTTTTAATTTTGATCAAAATCATGACTTCATGGACACTCGAATAGTTGAGACGAATCGATTGACATATGAATCATTACAATCGGTTCACGCGTTTGGTCTCTACACCGCCACACACATACATACATAGGCTGATAAACACATCATCCTCCTTTGCGTTGCGCAGTCGGGTAAAACATATAAACGTGCTTTTCAAAAACACTACCATACCTCATCATCATCATCTCCTTAGCCTTATCCCGTATCTCACAAGGTCGGCTTCCTAATCTAGGGGATTGAACGAGGGTACTGGTTTTTACACAGAGCGACTGCCATCTGACCTCCGCAACCCAGAAGGGAAACCAGACCCAATCCTAGATTAGGTCAGAGTTTTCAAGCCGCCAATGCTTAGCACTGGCCTCTGATATGGCTTAACGACTAATATCTACGGTATTAAACGATATTAACCGGGACCAACGGCTTAACGTGCCTTCCGAAGCACGGAAAAAGCGCCGAATAAACGTACATATGAAATTCGAAAACCGAAAAACACATTGGTACGTGGTGGGATTCGAACCACGACCTCCCGCTCAGGAGGCAGCGGCCCTATCCACTACACTATCGGGCTCTCATACTCATACTACCATACCTACCTATTAATAATGGACATGACTATTGATGGACTTTATATAGCCTAGAAATGGTTTAGTTTCTTTTTCTTATCTCTTACTTACATCTTTTCACCTACGCAGTTACCTAGTAGATTAAACATACATACATACATATAATCACGCCTTTATCCCTAATGGGGTAGGCAGAGCGTAAACGACCTAAACAAAGGTCGTTCCGCCACGTCTGACAAAGTTTTGAGGATTGTTTAAGATAGATTTGGTATATTGCTGTAGTGACAGGTTGTCAGCCTATCGCCTAAATTGCAATATACAGAAACCCTCGGATCCCTTAGCTGGTTTTTACAGCATGCCCGGGAGGAAATGCAGCTGGCACATTCTATGTTTTTCTCTCGCTCCCAGTCCAGCATGGAAGTCGTTTAAAGGTTACGTATTAGTTGAGCGTTTCCAAAATGTCCGAAAGCGAGATAAAAACATAGAATGTGCCAGCTGCATTTCCTCCCGGGCATGCTGTAATAACCAGCTCAGGGATCCTAGGGTTTCTGTTTATTGCAATTTAGGCGATGGGCTGACAGCCTGTCACTACAGCAATATACGTCTGTCACTATACAAATATATCTTAAATAACCCTCAAAACTTTGTCAGACGTGGCGGAACGACCTTTGTTTAGGTCATTCACGTTCTGCCTATCCTATATTATATGTATGTATGTTCGAAATGTCTAGTTCCTTTGTATAGTGAAAATAATGAATGGCGTTTAGATCAGACCAATTTGACTATTTTAATGAAGGTGCATTTGACGATAGTGTTTCAGGTCAGTCTATTCACCTGAGTTACAATAACAAACTTTATTATAACAATAACTGTACTCAATATAAAGTACTCGTAGGATCATGAATAACTCAACCGGACCTAGATACAGGCGCTTAGTAATTCATTTACTTTTTACATAATTAAAATGTAAAGTTTTTATCTTCCATGCTGGACTGGGAGTGAGAGAAAAACACAGAATGTGCCATCTGCATTTCCTCCCGAGCATGCTGTAAAAACCAGCTAAGGGATCTGAGGGTTTCAGTATATTGTAATTTAGGCGATGGGCTGACAACCTGTCACTATAGCAATATACGTACAAATCTTTCTTGAATGGCCCTTCAAGACTTTGTCAGACGCGGCGAAAAGGCCTTTGTTTAGTTCGTTTACGCTCTGCCTACCCCATTAGGGACACAGGCGTGATTATATGTATGTAAAGGTTCGATCTATGTGGTGCCGGGTTAGAATATCATAATTCTATAATTTTCCCGCGGATGTCGGCAGCAACGATAGCTTGAGAAACATCTTACATTGCGCTCGCCAAATAGTCAAACCATCGAACAACCAAATATTTAATTAGGTTAAAGAGAATTTTCAGTAGACTGAAAGGTGGTATGCAAGCTGAAGGATGTTCTCAAATTTTTGCAATTCTGTCGCCAAATTGAAAACCGTTTTACATTCGCTTTCTCATTACATCAGCGTGTGTTCAGTAAAAGTGTAGGCGGACCTGACAGATAAAGTTAGTTTCGATAAGAAAAAAAAGCAGGTGAAAACGAGAGCACATGAATCACCTGTCCCTTGAGGTATGGCTTTAGAGACAGCGGGTTTTTTTATAGAGATTGAAGCATGGTTGAAGCTTTTTCTGTTCCTGATTTTTTGTGATTAGCAGCTGTCTTTGATAGTAAAGAATAAATTAATTCGTTATTGTCATATTTTTATAAGTTCGACCTTTTCGTTCGGTTTTTACCCAATCTCCCGCCTCGAGACCCTCAAGGAAGGGGAGGATCAGGTTCCTTATCTAGAAAAATGGTGTTCCCCAAAACTTTACTTAGTATAGTAGATGCGTGTATGGCTGCCTGTTTCTGCATGATGTGTGTATTTATGTGTGCGTCTATATGTGCGCAAATTCATCAACTATAGCAAATTTTTTGCTATGACTCCAGTTGATCCTACTACTATTGGTATTACGTGGGTGGTGGTTTTCCATAGCCGGGTTATTTCTGTTTTGAGAAGGTGATATTTACTTTACTTTCTATTTCTTTAGCTGCGATGTTATAGTCCGATGGTATAGTGATGTCTATTAAATATGTGTTGTTAGTTGTTTTATCTGAATATGTGTTGTTAGTTGTTTTATCTGAATATATAATATCTGGTCTATTGTGTGCTACTGTGATGTCTGTTTGTACGGGCATCTCCCACATTATCTTGGCAGACTCATTCTCCTTGACCTGGGGTCGAGTCAGGTGCTCTTTCCACCAAAGGCTGGTGGACTCCATGCCGTGTTTTTTGAGGAGTGTCCAGTGGATTTTATATAATTATATAATTAGTATGTACTAGTATTATAGATTATTTATTACTATATTTATGTATTTATGTAGATTGTAGGTATATGTATTATTATGTATATTTATTGATTTTCTATATAATATTAGGCTTTGTTTTTCTACATAATTTTATTTAATGTAATTTTACCTATATTATAATTGTACACGCCTTATCTGCCTCACTTATGCAATCTCACTCCCATAGGTCAGCTGGAAAAGATTTCTTTTTAGAGATAAGCTGTACCTGTTGTGCTATTGTTTCTTTATGTTTGTGTCCTTTGTATGATCATGTGTGCGATACACAATTAAATAATAATAATAGTAAAAAAAAGGTTAAAGCTTAGCCAGTGAAAAAGATCAATAATGTAAGAACTGTGATTTTGGTTTATTTGTTCAAGTATTAGAATTAGTACGTTTCAGAAACACATACATAAATAAAAACACGCCTTTATCCCTTACGGGGTAGGCAGAACGTTAAACGCCTCGTAAAAGGCGCTTTCGCCACGTCGGACAAAAATTGAGTGCAATTTTAGATTGTAATGAGTATAGCTATAGTAACAGGTTGTCAGCCCATCGCCTAAATTACAATACACTGTAGCCCTCAAATCCCTTTTGCTGACTTCTACAGCATGCCCGGGAGGAAGGGCAGCCGAAACATATACATACATACTATCACGCCTGTATCCCTAATGGGTTAGGCAGAGCGTGAAAAACCCAAACAAAGGTCGTTCCGCCACATCTGACAAGTTTTGAGGGTTGTTTAAGATAGAACTGTATATTGCTGTAGTGACAGGTTGTCAGCCCATCGCCTAAATTACAATATACCCTCGAATCCCTTAGCTGGTTTTTACAGCATGCCCGGGAGGAGATGCAGCTGGCACATTCTACGTTCTTCTGTCGCTCCCAGTCCAGCATGGAAGCAGCCGGAACATTCTATGTTTTTCTATCTCTACCAGTCCAGCATGGAAGTACAGTTCAGAAACACCTTGAAAACAAAGTCATCAATAATGGTGTCGATGGGGTTATTACATTTCTATCAAAAATGCCTTTAAACGTTTTCTTCCTTAAATTATAAATTAAACTTAGTTTAGATATGTCTTAGCCAATACATTTCAATCAAAAATGCCTTTAAACGTTTTCTTCCTTAAATTATAAATTAAACTTAGTTTAGATATGTCTTAGCCAATTTCGCATACTTACTAATTGAGATTTAGGCGATGGGCTGACAACCTGTCACTACAGCAATATACCTACAAATCTATCTTGAATAACCCTCAAAACTTTGTCAGACGTGGCGGAATGACCTTAGTTTAGGTCGTTTGCGCTCTGCCTACCCCATTAGGGATATTATTTATGTATGTATGTATGTACTTATTGCTTGCGAAAACTTGAGATAAACATCGGTTTCTGATCTTTCGTTCTCCGCCTGTTCTCTAGCCGAACCTAACTCGTGTATTTTTCTGGCCTTTCTCCAATCTGACTCACTATGTTTTTTTCCTGTGTACAGTACTGGACACAATACCTATATCTATATACAATACATATTTTATATCTAAGAACTATTCTTATTCGAAACACGTGAAGGAACAGATGCTAGGCCAAGTACGATCGGCCACAAAACTAACTATACTTCTAGTCCATAAGACCTTGGTGTTAAGGTCTATTTTTGTACTAAAATGTTTATTTAATCGTGTGATTGACCGTGAATATCTTGAGTTCCGTGACATTGCATGCGTTCTATATTAATCAGGCAGAAATACACTTGTGAATTATAATGGAATAGTTTGATTCACCTGTTGTTGCGCACCTGATTTGCACGAAGTCAGGTGATGTTCGCGTGGAGATTGTAATACATACATATAATCACGCTATTATCCCTAATGGGGTAGGCAGAGCGTAAAAGACCTAAACAAAGTTGTTTCGCCACGTCTGACAAAGTTTTGGGGGTTATTCAAGATATATTTATAGGTATATTGCTGTAGTGACAGGTTGTCAGCCCATCGCCTAAATCGCAATATATTAAAACCCTCGGATCCCTTAGCTGGTTTTTACAGCATGCCCGGGAGAAAATGCAGCTGGCACATTCTATGCTTTTCTCTCGCTCCCAGGCCAGCATGGAAGGATTATAATAAATGATTATTAATCAATCATACATACAGGGTTAATGGGTACGCACACTGCAGGTTATTAATTAATTTGATCATACATGAGTGATGTAGGAACTCATCATCATCATCATCTCCCTAGCCTTATCCGTATCTCACTGGGTCGGATACCTAATCGAGATGATTGAACGAGGGTACAAATTTTTACACAGAGTGACTGCCACCTGACCTCCGCAACCCAGTAGGAACTCATCATGTGGGAAACAAAGAAATTATAAAACATGCTTTAAAATTCCGCTAAAACCTATTTGACCGAGACTAATGGCTTTATTTGCCCACCGAACCAAGCAAATTGCGGATTCTATGATTTTTTAATGTATGTTTTTTAAGTTAGCGTTGGTGTTAATAGATTCCATGCATTCAGCTGCCTAGCACCTTAAACTCTAATAGAATAATAGGGTTGATCGAACGATGTTCATAAAGTTCTTAGATTGAAATTTACTTCAAATATGTCAAAATTTACAGATACCTACATACATACATATAATCACGCCTTTATCCCTAATGGGGTAGGCTGAGCGTAATCTACCTAACATAATTTTGAGGGTTATTTAAGGTAGATTTGTAGGTATATTGCTGTATTGACAGGTTGTCAGCCCTTCGCCTAAATTGCAATATACTGAAACCGTCGGATCCCTCTACAGCATGCTCGGGACTAAATGCAGCTGGCATATTCTATGTTTTTCTATCACTCCCAGTCCACCATAGAAGTAAATTTACAGATATTCAAGCAATTAACCTTATATCCTTTACCAACGATAGAAAACCTCACCTACCGTACTACATTGGTTAACCATTGCACGAACCTCATGATTGTATATCCAACATTGAATAACTATATCGTAAAACCCCATCAGGCATAACGCTGCTATTTTCGTCACACATTCCGCGAATGCCATTGTAATATGGACGTACGTCAACCTTGCTTATGCAACGCGGTTACAGGCTCAGAAACATGGCTTTATTTGTACGTAGTACACTGAATTATACATACATACATACATAAAATCACGCCTTTATCCCTAATGGGGTAGGCAGAGCGTAAACGACCTAAATAATGATCGTTCCGCCACTTTTTTTTTTTTTTTTTTTTTTACTATATATAGGCGAGCATTTGTCCGCCATCTCACCTGGTGGAAAGTGACGATGCGGACTATGTTGAAACATACTCACCTATGTAGTGCCTATTCACTCTCGCCTTGAAAAGGCCCAGGTTATATTGTTCCGGAAACAGATCCGCCGGCAGGGAGTTCCACTCCTTAGCCGTTCGCATTAAGAATGTGGAAGCGAACCGCTTCGTGCGAATTTGTGGTATATCCACGACATAAGGGTGGAACCCCTGTCCACGCCTCGTGCTCCGGAGATGGAAAGGGGAGGGGGGTATAAGGTCATGAAGTGCTAACGCGCACTCCCCGAAATGTATCCTGTAAAATACCGACATGCACGCCACTCTGCGACGGTGCTCAAGGTTCTGTAGTTTTGCCTCAACCAGTGCTGAGTCTCCAATGAGCTTCTTAGCGCGTTTCTCGATTGAGTCTAAGGCAGCCAGCTGGTATTTAGCTGAACCGTCCCAAAGGTGGCAGCAGTACTCCATACACGATCGGACTTGAGCTGTGTACAACTGCAATAGCTGTCCCGGTGTGAAGTATTGCCTCACCTTCGAGAGGATACCAAGTTTTTTGGCAGCTGTTGTGGCCAGAGACTCAATGTAACGTCCAAAGTTCAAGTCGGACGTAAGGCTCATACCAAGAAGCTCAAGATGGTCAGAAATCGGTACGGATACATCCCGGAAAGTTGGAGCCAGGTTAAAAGGACTCCGTTTTGTCGAGAATAGACACGCCTGGGTTTTGGATGCGTTGAACTTGACGAGATTGGCATCGCCCCACTCGGATATCACCCTTAGCGATGAGTTCAGACGATCCACCATGGACTCCCGACAAGACTGGATTGTTTCACTGTTGGCCCTTGCACTGGACAGATATCTGTCAACAACCGTGCTGTCATCAGCGTACCCAAAGGTATCGGGTGTAAACATGTCGTTGATATGCAGCAGGAATAAGGTTGCAGACAGGACAGAACCCTGAGGAACTCCGGCATCAATAGCCTGTTGTCCGGAGGAGCAGCCTTCTAAGACCACTTGTATGGATCGTTCTCTCAAGAAGTCCGAAATCCAGTTGCAAAGGCCAGCAGGTAACCCGTAGGCGGGAAGCTTGCCAGTAAGGCTAGCGTGCCAGACCCTGTCAAAGGCCTTGGAGATATCCAGAGACACGGCAAGTGCTTCACCATGTCTCTCGATAGCCTCGCTCCATAAGTGAGTGGCATGCACATGCTTCTGACAAAGTTTTGAGGGTTATTTAAGATAGATTTGTAGGCACAGTGCTGTAGTGACAGGTTGTCAGCCCATCGCCTAAATTACAATATACTGAAACCCTCGCATCGCATCCCTTAGCTGGTTTTTACAGCATGCTCGGGAGGAAATGCAGTTAGTTAAATAAAGTTATCGCCCCATCGCCTATATAACAATATACTGAAACCCTGTTTTTGTTTTTCTCTCGCTCCCAGACCAACATGGAAGCAATTAATTAATTCAATTAATTCTGAATTATGTTGTTTTCTTTTTTTGAAATGAAAACTTGAATCCTGGATCAGGACTGTCGATCCGAATATTGTAGGTTTGTTTTAGATGATAACGATGGGAAATCTCATTAAAAAGTTGCAATTATAATTCAGTGAAATTTCTTCCGGAATACAACGAAACGAAAAAAAACAAGAATGTGCCTGTTGCATTTCCTCCCGGGCATGCTGTAAAATCCAGCTAAGGGATTCGAGGGTTTCAAGTGTATTGTTATTTGGCGATGGGTTGACAATCTGTCACTACAGCAATATACCTACAAATCTATCTAAAATAACCCTCAAAACTATGTCAGATGTGGCGGAACAACTATCAGGCCTCTGACATGGTTTGAGTAACGACCACTATCAAAGACAGTGACCGGGACCGACGGCTTAACGTGCCCTCCGAAGCACGAAACATATTTCTTTTTCGGACAATCAGGTGATTCAGCCTGCAATGTCCTAACCAAACTGGGGAAAAATTCACAAAGTGATAAATTCTCAAATATCACCTTTGTGTTTCCCCCCTGGGGAATCGAACCCAGGACCTCCGGATCAGGAGTCCAGGGCACTAGCCACTTGACCACGGAGGCAGTTAACTACCCAACTATAGTTAATACATAATGACGTAATTCCCATCAGACATTGTCTCCTACGTTTCATAAGAGTCTAAAGATAAGAGCTAATACCACGCTAGTGCTTCTAATCTGATCTAGGCTCGTATTTGTAAAGCGGTCGCAAGATTGAGAGCGATATTAAGTATGGATTTGACAGGCCATTTTGTACTAAAATGACATTTCAGATGCGAACTAAAACTCGCTCTCACTCTCAAGTACTGATTATAAATACGGGCCCTAGTTACGTAAAGAAGACTAGCGTATCTTCCATCAGCGTCGATCAACCATGTGAAATGAACCTGGGGATTAGCCTATCAGATGTCGAGAACCTTAGATCTAGTGTTATTGAAAAAAGAGAAATATGCTAGATTGGTAGTGATGTTTCTTTTACATACATACATATAATCATGCCTTTATCCCTAATGGGGCAGTCAGAGCGTAAACGACCTAAACAAAGGTCGTTCCGCCACGTCTGACAAAGTTTTAAGGGTTATTTAAGATTTGTAGGTATATTGCTGTAGTGACAGGTTGTCAGCCCGTCGCCTAAATTACAATATACTGAAACCTCGGATCCCTTAGCTGGTTTTTACGGCATGCCCAGGAGGAGATGCAGCTGGCACATTCTAAGTTTTTCTCTCGCTCCCAGTCCAGCATTTTGCCAAATTGATACAACTTTTGATTTTTGAAATATCTGTTATATTTTGAAATCTGCAAATAATTTTACAACTGACGAAAGAGATAAAGTAAAAAAAAACTGATTTTCTACTAATTACTACAATTTTAACTCATTGTCCTCGAGTTGTAACGTCGCTTGTCAGCCTCCCTATACATACATACATATAATCTCGCTTTATTCCCTAATGGAGTAGGCAGAGCGTAGACGACCTAAACAAAGGTCGTTCCGCCACGTCTGACAAAGTTTTGAGGGCTATTTAAGATAGATTTGTAGGTGTATTGCTGTAGTGACATTTTGTCAGCCCATCGCCTAAATTGCAATAAACAGAAAGCCTCGGTTCCCTTAGCTAGTTTTTACAGCTTGCCCGGGAGGAAATGCAGCTGGCACATTCTATGTTTTTCTCTCGCTCCCAGGCCAGCATGGAAGGATTTGTATAATACTGAAGATTTATTCTACAAGGCAGGATAGCAACGCTCTTTGCCCGCCGTAAGATAATATGGATTGTCTGTTATCAAATATATAGCTACGATTTACTATCACAGCAATGGACTTACAATCCGGAGGTCCTAGGTTCGATTCCCAGGGACACACAAAGTTGCTATTTGTCAATTTATCACTTTGCGAAGTTTTGTCTATTTTGTTTAGGACATTGCAAGCTGAATTGGTCCCGGTCGCTGTCTTTGATAGCGGTTGTTACTCAAACCGTGTCAGAGACTTAAAATAGCTGTGCTACTAGGCGGTTTGAAAACTCTGACACCAAGGTTCATCGGGTCTTTCGACTCGAGAATCCACTCGCTAAAAAGACAGCAATGGAATAGATCACAGTCTACAACAGCTCACCTCGATACATGTTTGAAAATGAGAGCGACAACTGTTTATATGACGTCACACATACATACATAAAGTCACGCCTTTATCCTTTGCGGGGTAGGCAGAGAATAAAACTGCGTTTTAATGATGAGGGCAATTTTAGATTGAATTGTGTACCGCTGTAGTGATAAGTCGTGAGTAAAACGCTTAAATTACATTACACTGTAACCCTCGAATCCCTTTGCTGGCTTCTACAGCATGGCTGGTGCAGCTGGCACATTATATGTTTTTCTATCGCTCCAAGTCCAGAAAACGTGAAAGAAAATCTGATACCTACATCTTTGAATCCTCTACGAACATTCTCCGAATGTTTGTATGTTTGCTTCCGGAAACACATCCAATACTTCAGTTACGCAGTTTTAGGTGCGGAGCGAAATATGGCGTATGGTAATAATGAAAATGTGTAACTTTGTTTTAGTTGTACCTACTGGCTTTTGTTTAAGACAAATGAAGAAAGCGATTGATTTTAGAACTATTTTTATAGAATATATGTCTATTCCATGCTGGCCTGGGAGCGAGAAAAAACATAGAATGTGCCAGCTACATTTCCTCCCGTGCATGCTGTAAAAACCAGCTAAGGGATGCGAGGGTTTCAGTATATTGTAATTTAGGCGATGGGCTGACAACCTGTCACTACAGCAATATACCTATAATTTTATCTTAAATAACCCTCAAAACTTTGTCAGACGTGGCGGGACGACCTTTGTTTAAGTCGTTTACGCTCTGCCTACCCAATTAGGGATAAAGGCGTGATTATATGTATGTATGTATGTACATCTTTGCTTCATCCGTTCTTCGGAAGGCACGTTAAGCCGTTGGTCCCGGTTAATATCGTTTAATACCGTAGATATTAGTCGTTAAGCCATTTCAGAGGCCAGTGCTAAGCATTGGCGGCTTGAAAACTCTGACCTAATCTAGGATTGGGTCTGGTTTCCCTTCTGGGTTGCAGAGGTCAGATGGCAGTCGCTCTGTGTAAAAACCAGTACCCTCGTTCAATCCCCTAGATTAGGTAGCCGACCCCGTTAGATACGGTAAAAGGCTAGGGAGATGATGATGTATGTACATCTTTGAAAATGAGAGCGACAACTGTTTATATGACGTCATAGTACCAATAAACGCCATTTACAAGTTTACGTTACCCACATAGACGGTTGGAGTTACGTCAGAAAAATGCTGTCCGTTTCCGGATATTAGTGTAAACTGTTTGGAAATATCAATAATTTTTAAATGCGTGACCCAAATTATTGAATCGCTTTCTTAGTATTTCAACCATACGGCGTGTAAGCGACAGCGTCCCGCAAACTGATAGGGGTTGCTCAGTCAATGACACTAAACAACTTCCACCAGCAACTGTTTTCAGGAAGTGAAAAAAAATTGGCTTTTTAATAGAAATTGTCCGATCGAGGAGAACCTTTTGTATGGAAAAGCCATTTTTTTTTCACTTCCTGAAGAAAATATCCTGGTGGAAGTTGTTCAGTATCATTGACTGAGCCACCCCTAGTTACTACTTGGTACTAGTACTAGTTGGTATTCTATAAAAATAGTTCTAAATCCCTTGCTTCATTTGTCTTAAACAAAGCCATTAGGTACAACTAAAACAAAGTTACACATTTTCATTATTACCATACGCCATATTTCGCTCCGCACTTAAACAGCGTAACTGAAGTATTGGATGTGTTTCCGGAAGCAAACATACAAACGTTCGGAGAAGCGTGGGTTGTGTTCGGCCAAATTTAGAGTGGCCTTAAACAGAGCGACCATACTGAATTTAGGCAGGATTGCCAATATCCTTATTGGGCAGTAAGGATTTCTTATAAAGTAGGAGATTGAAGTTTTGTACAGTCTACCGTAACGTAGTATTTGAAAGAGGTGCAAAGCCCGTCTGCGGGAGTACCACCCTCTTGCTTATTTCTGCCGCCAAACAGATGTGTTCGCACTTCTGTATTTCGGTCTGAAGGGCAAGGGAGTTAGTGAAATTACTGGCACAAGAGATATTCCACCTTAGGTCTCACGGTGTGCAACATACTCTGATATTCCACTAGGATCTAGTAGGATAGGCTAAGTTAAGGTGTTGACACTGTATAACATAAAAAAAGGAAAAGGTGTAGCTTGAAGTATTTTGATGGTATAAAGAATAAGGTATTTTCTATAAAAAATCTACGACAATATTATATGTTGTAAAATCTCTGTCACTTGATGAAACACTTCCTTTACCAAGTCTGGTATCGAGTAAAGTCCGCTAACGCGAAACGCTCGCATCCTTGCGTAGGCGCCGCCGGCGAGCTAAATAAAGCGTATTGACTGTTGACACAGGTGGAATCTGCTAATGCCCTTACGAGGATGTAAATACCGCGTAATTCACCACAACTAGCCTTGGGTATTGTCAAGACGCAGAAGACGTTTGTTTATTATGAAGCGCAGAGAATAAATCTGATCGATATGAAATTTTGTTACGAGTAACATTTTACTATTATATTTATGAAAGAGATTTGAAATCAGGGGTCACCGCGCCGGCTGCAGTCCCTTTCGCTTTGAATCGAATGGTGCTTTAACAGACTAGAATGACATACGACAGTTTGTAACCTTTTTTTATCTGTTCCAGGCATCCCAGTGTCACAACAGCACCTAGTGTACAACCTGCGTGAGCTAGAAGACGCGATGTCGCTGCGAGCGCTGGGTATCTGCGACGGAGCGCGGCTGAGGCTGGTGCTCGGCATGAAGGGAGGTCCCATCTCGTCGCGACGTCTGCCGCCGCCCCCTGAACCCTGGAGGGACATTGAGAGACTGCTGGACTCCAACAGGTATAGTGAGCTAGAAGACGCGATGTCACTGCGAGCGCTGGGTATCTGCGACGGAGCGCGGCTGAGGCTGGTGCTCGGCATGAAGGGAGGTCCCATCTCGTCGCGACGTCTGCCGCCGCCCCCTGAACCCTGGAGGGACATTGAGAGACTGCTGGACTCCAACAGGTATAGTGAGCTAGAAGACGCGATGTCACTGCGAGCGCTGGGTATCTGCGACGGAGCGCGGCTGAGGCTGGTGCTCGGCATGAAGGGAGGTCCCATCTCGTCGCGACGTCTGCCGCCGCCCCCTGAACCCTGGAGGGACATTGAGAGACTGCTGGACTCCAACAGGTATAGTGGAGTACAATACGTGCTATAATTGACCCCATATATGCCATTAACTAATAACATATAGGCTAGACATCATATTGCTGATCTAGGTAATTTAAAGTCATAGCGTGAGTGTAGCGAGCGAGAGATTTCTTGTTGTTGACGTAGGTATGCTAAAGACATAGCGAGCGAGAAGTTTCATATTGTTGACCTAGGTATTTACAGTCATATCTCATATCGCGAGCGTAACGATAACATTGCTGATCATATGCGTCTGGTTATACGAAATCTCTCGCTCGCTTTTCTCGCGATTAGCATATGATCAGCAATGTAATATCATACACTCCAGATCAACAGATCTAGGATAATAATATTGATTTACTTTTCTAGAGATGACGGCGACTGGGGTTAAATGTATTTAGACCAACTCCAGTGCTTTCATGATCAGCAATGTGATATTATACACTCCAGATTAACAAATCTAGGATAATAATACATACATTCATATAATCACGCCTTTATCCCTAATGTTCCGCCAAGTCTGACAAAGTTTTGAGGTTTATTTAATATAGATTTTTAGGTATATTGCTGTAGGGACAGGTTATCAGATCATCGCCTAAATTCTTCTTCTTCTTAGAGAGTGGATTCTCGAGTCAAACGACACGATGAACCCTGGTGTCAGAGTTTTTCAAACCGCCTAGTAGCGCAATATACTGAAACCATCAGATCCCTTAGCTGGTTATTACAGCATGCCCGGGAGGAAATGCAGCTGGCACATGTCCAACATGAAAGATAATAATAATAATATTGATTTTGAATTAACTCTTTGTAGAGACGACGGCGACTGGGGTTGCGGCGGCAGCGGGTGTCGGGTGACGGTGGTGGTGTTCCGCGAGGGCGAGCGCGTGAACATGCTGCGCGTGCGCGAGAACCCGGACGGCAGCTACTCGCCCGCCGAGCTGCCGCACTCCCGGCACAACTGCACCTGTACGTACGGTACGGCCCTTCTGTTCTCTTGTTGTTACTCACTCGGTGAACATGCTGCGCGTCCGGGAGAACCCGGACGGCAGCTACTCGCCCGCCGAGCTGCCGCACTCCCGGCACAACTGCACCTGTACGTACGGTACGGCCCTTCTGTTCTCTTGTTGGTACTCATTCTGTGAACATGCTGCGCGTGCGGGGGAACCCCGACGGCAGCTACTCGCCCGCCGAGCTGCCGCACTCCCGGCACAACTGCACCTGTACGTACGGTACGGCCCTTCTGTTCCCTTGTTGGTACTCATTCTGTGAACATGCTGCGCGTGCGGGGGAACCCCGACGGCAGCTACTCGCCCGCCGAGCTGCCGCACTCCCGGCACAACTGCACCTGTACGTACGGTACGGCCCTTCTGTTCCCTTGTTGTTACTCATTCTGTGAACATGCTGCGCGAGAACCCGGACGGCAGCTACTCGCCCGCCGAGCTGCCGCACTCCCGGCACAACTGCACCTGTACGTACGGTACGGCCCTTCTGTTCCCTTGTTGGTACTCATTCTGTGAACATGCTGCGCGTGCGGGGGAACCCCGACGGCAGCTACTCGCCCGCCGAGCTGCCGCACTCCCGGCACAACTGCACCTGTACGTACGGTACGGCCCTTCTGTTCCCTTGTTGTTACTCATTCTGTGAACATGCTGCGCGAGAACCCGGACGGCAGCTACTCGCCCGCCGAGCTGCCGCACTCCCGGCACAACTGCACCTGTACGTACGGTACGGCCCTTCTGTTCTCTTGTTGTTACTCATTCTGTGAACATGCTGCGCGTGCGAGAGAACCCCGACGGCAGCTACTCGCCCGCCGAGCTGCCGCACTCCCGGCACAACTGCACCTGTACGTACGGTACGGCCCTTCTGTTCCCTTGTTGTTACTCATTCTGTGAACATGCTGCGCGAGAACCCGGACGGCAGCTACTCGCCCGCCGAGCTGCCGCACTCCCGGCACAACTGCACCTGTACGTACGGTACGGCCCTTCTGTTCTCTTGTTGTTACTCATTCTGTGAACATGCTGCGCGTGCGAGAGAACCCCGACGGCAGCTACTCGCCCGCCGAGCTGCCGCACTCCCGGCACAACTGCACCTGTACGTACGGTACGGCCCTTCTGTTCTCTTGTTGTTACTCATTCTGTGAACATGCTGCGCGTGCGAGAGAACCCCGACGGCAGCTACTCGCCCGCCGAGCTGCCGCACTCCCGGCACAACTGCACCTGTACGTACGGTACGGCCCTTCTGTTCCCTTGTTGTTACTCATTCTGTGAACATGCTGCGCGTCCGGGAGAACCCCGACGGCAGCTACTCGCCCGCCGAGCTGCCGCACTCCCGGCACAACTGCACCTGTACGTACGGTACGGCCCTTCTGTTCTCTTGTTGATACTCATTCTAAATCCTTACCGACGGCGATGACCAAATTACTCTTGCGTTTAATGCTGCCAATATTAGTCGAGCCACACTCTGCACAAGCTCTTCCAGCAACCGCGCACCCCGCCGGCGGGGTCGCGGAGGTCCCTCCTTTGCTCCCCACTTTGGGGTTTACCGGCACGTACCGGGCAGATTCTCTCCGATAAGGAGTTCCCAAGGCAACGCCATAAGCCGAGGTTCAAGCCCTAGTGCCAACTAGGGCTTGAACCTTAGGCAGTTGCCATTTCTTTAAGGGTGCAGATTGCGTGTAGCAACTCCCCGCCTTAGCCCGGTGACGCATTATATACACTTTGTAGTATTTTGCAAACAGGTCCATTAAAAAAAAAATTGTTGTTACTCATTCTGTGTTCCGCGAGGCCGAACAACTGTACGTACCATACGTACCTTCTGTTCTTTTATATATTTCATTCTGTTTCTTTAAAATTCTTCTTGTTCTTCTTCTGTCGTGTGGATTCGAGTGGATCGACTCGATGAATCCTGGTGTCAATGTTTTTAAACCGCCTAATAGCACGCCTAATAGGCCTCTGATGATGGTTTGTTTAACGGACACTGTCAAAGACAGCGACCGGGGACGTGCCCTCCGAAGTACGGTTTTTTTTTCTTCCAATCTCAAGTGATTCAGTCTAAATAAATTGTCAAATATCGACTTTGAGTTCCCCCCTGGGAATCGAACTCAGCACCTCCGGATCGTGACCACATTTTTTTGTAAATTGTACTATACTAGCGACCCGCCCCGGTTTCGCATGGAAATCATCAGTGTTTCTCTACTATATTATGCATGCAAGATATGTATCAGTATATTTTATTGAAATATTTATTTAATAGTGTGTAAATATTGTCTAAGTATTATATATGTAGTAATATGCACTATCCCGCTTTCTGCTTGTACAATTTCTATACCCAAAGGTTGCCTGGTAGAAATTGCTGCTTTAGCAATAACGCCGCCTATATTGTGCTGTCACGTTTGTTCCTTTTTATTTCTGTTGTATGTGTTTCTTTGTGCAATAAAGAATTTTGTATTGTATTGTATGTATTATACATATAAACCTTCCTCTTGAATCACTCTATCCATTAAAAGAAACCGCATCAAAATCCGTTGCGTAGTTTCAAAGATTTATGCATACATAGGGACATAGGGACAGAGAAAGCGACTTTGTTTTATACTATTTAGTGATCTGTGTTACAGATTCCTCCCCTCTCCCGCAAGTATCAGAGCGGCCTATTGACGCGGGGGGCGCGGGGGGACAGGGCGCGGGCGCTCTCACACAGAACGCGGTCACTATGGGCAAGATGCTGGAACTGCGCAGACGCATGGAGAGCCTCTCGGTGCGAAGACAGCCGCCTGGTGAGTGGACTAACATTAACTATTCTGTCGAGCAAGTTGTTAAGTGCAAGAACCGATGAACCCTTGAGTCAAAAGAAGATAGCACCGCCGCAAAGTAGCTTGCCTATCGGTATTCTACAAAATACATTTCTAAAAATTTCTAAATACTTCCATGCTGGCCTGGGAGCGAGAGAAAAGCATAGAATTTGCCAGCTGTTTTTCTGCTCGGGCATGCTGTAAAAACCAGCTAAGAGATCCGAGGGTTTCAGTATATTGTAATTTAGGCGATGGGCTGACAACCTGTCACTGCAATATACCTATAAATCTATCTTAAACAACCCTCAAAACTTTGTCAGACGTGGCGGAACGACCTTTGTTTAGGTTGTTGACGCTCTGCCTACCCCATTAGGGATAAAGGCGTGATTATATGTATGTATGTAAGTTGTTAAGTGGAAGAACCGATGAACCCTGGGGTCAAAAGAAGATAGCACCGTCGCAAAGGAGCTTGCTTATCGGTATTGTACTTCCATGCTGGACTGGGAGAGATGGAAAAACATAGAATGTTCCAGCTGCCCTTCCTAACGGGCTTGCTGTTGAAGTCAGCAAAAGGGACTCGAGGGTAACAGTGTATTGTAATTTAGGCGATGGGCTGACAACCTGTCACTATAGCAATACATATTACAATCTAAAATTGCCCTCAATTTTTGTCAGACGTGGCGAAAGCGCCTTTTACGAGGCGTTAAACGCTCTGCCTACCCCGTAAGGGATAAAGGCGTGATTTATGTTTGTATGCATGTACAAAATGTTCCATTCCATCTCCCTTATGTTGTCGAACAAGCCATTTCACCGTTCTACCAGTTCCACCTTTATGCTCCAAGTTTTGCTCAAACTGCTACGCATCAACATTTTTAATGCGAACGGCTAAAGACTTGGAACACCCTGCCAACGGATCTGTTTCCAGATCGCTAAAATCTGGGCCTTTTCAAGGCGGGAGTGAACAGGCATTATCTAGGCAAACATTCCCCATCATAGTCTGTATATCACTTTCAGTAATAATAATAATAAAATCTTTATTTGGTATAAAAAGAGAAAAGAGTTACAAAGGTTGTTTTATAATACTATGACAAACATTAAAATCTGATTGCACAAATTGTTCAACCCTACAACCCAAACTAATAATATAGATTCCTGTATCTTGGGCTGTAGTGGTCGGTCAGTCAGGTGAGATGGCGAAGAATGTCGAGTGGGTATCGAGTCTGTAGACCCGATGTACCCTGTTGTCAGAGTTTTTAAACCGCCTAGTAGCACAACTATCAGGCCTCTGACATGGTTTGAGTAACGACCACTATCAAGGACAGCGACCGGGACCGACAGCTTAACGTGCCCTCCGAGGCACGAAAATCTTTTTCTTTTCGGACAATCAGGTGGATTCAGCCTGCAATGTCCTAACCAAACTGGGGAAAAATTCACAAAGTGATAAACTCTCAAATATCAACTTTGTGTTTCCCCGCTGGGAATCGAACCCAGGACCTCCGGATCGGAACTCCAAGGCACTAGCCACTAAACCACGGAGGCAGTTATTATCACCATACAGGGGAAAATTAGTAGGTGCTTTTTCCGTGCTTCGGAAGGCACGTTAAGCCGTTGGTCCCGGTTAATATCGTTTAATACCGAAGATATTAGTCGTTAAACCATATCAGAGGCCAGTGCTAAGCATTGGCGGCTTGAAAACTCTGACCTAATCTAGGATTGGGTCTGGTTTCCCATCTAGGTTGCGGAGGTCAGATGGCAGTCGCTCTGTGTAAAAACCAGTACCCTCGTTCAATCCCCTAGATTAGAAAGCCGACCCCGTGAGATACGGGATAGGGCTAGGGAGATGATGATGACAGGGGAAAATTAGTAATCAGTAATTATTTTATTCGCAGGTGAAAAAGCCGAAATCCAAAAGACTAGAAGCGAAGAAACTTTATCCGTCCCATCACTACTCGATGAACCAGACCCCTTCTCTAGAACCTTCACCCCCTACAGCGAGGCCGAGGACACTTTCACACCACTGTACGATGGGAAATATACACGATATGAATACGAGTGTTCGTTTGGGGATAGATATACGCTACTGCCTCCGATCAATACGAGGACTGATTCCGACCAATCCGTGGAAGAAATTGTTGGTGACAGCGAGAGGTAAGCTTTTCAAGATTATACTACAGACCTGGGCACAGAATATATAATAGTACTACACACAGAATGGACATTCACCTCCCTTCCCCAGTCCGACATACGTCACACTCCGCGCCGGATTGTGGGCCACATTGAGCGTACGCTTAGCGGGTATGGCGCGCGCACGTTTCCCAGTGTAACGGAAATAATAAAGTGTTGTTAGGTATGGTGGTAGGTGATGGTTAGGTACTGTTCCGTGTACGGATGTCTTTCTACCACAAAATATGACTCCAATAGGAACTTTTTTAAATTCCACATTGATGAGAGACAGTAAGTAAATTCATATAAAAATATGCAACCTAATCTATTCTAACTATTCAGTTACAGTGAACTACTTTAAAACGTTGGTTTAATCAAGAACCAGATTAATCAAGTGGTGATTATGACCGGTATAACAAATTTTGTCAACCCTTATAACACGCACACAAACACATGCCGTCTGTCGATGTGTGACCAAAATGACATGGTAGTTAGGAGTATCCGAAAAATAATGGCCATATTTTAAAGTGTGATTCTACCCATGAAAATGAACAACTTTCCCCTAAGAACATAGGTCGAAATATGAACAAAAAAAGTAGAGCCTCCCATACAAATTGACTTGAGGCGCTGGCACCATTAGTATGAGTTTTTTTTTTCTTATTTCGACCTATGTTTCTGAGGGAAAGTTTTTCAGTTTTATGGGTAGAATCTATTTTTACTCCGTGTATATCGCGAGCGAAGCGAGCGCATGATATCATGCCACAGTTCAAGCAATACGAACTCAAATCACGAGCGAAGCGAGGAGTTCACGTTATCAATCGAGTTACACTGATTCAGTATATTATTGACAAATAGTTTATGGATTAATTTCCCATGAAGACCACAAGACAAGAGTTTGTATTTCACAAGAGTTTATATCCTACTCCGAGGGAATAGTCCTACTTAAATAGCGTACTAAAAACAACTGTATTTTATGGAAGACCGGTGCCTTGGCTTAAAAGTAGCCATCAATCAAAACTGTTATAATGCACTTTGTATTTTTGATTTATGATTTAAATTCCGTATATCAGAAAAGGAGACAGTTACCATCGCTCAGGTGTATTCGCCTACAACTGACCACTCTGACGATGAAGTCGAAGAGTTCTACGATACATTGAACAGGGCCCTAGATGAACACCGTAGTACATAGAATCTGGTTTTAGGCGACTTCAATGCAGAGGTCGGCTTAAGGCAAGACTTGGATGACATTCGCATGATCGGACCTCATGGCTTAGGCAACAGGAACGACCGCGGATCCAAACTTCTTCAGTTTGCCTTTGGACAGCGACTTAGCCTAGGAAACAGTTTCTTTTACAAATAATCTCACAGAAGGTGGACGTGGGTTTCACCTAATAGAAAAACTAAAATTAAATTAGATTTCGTTCTATCATACAACCTATCTATAATTAAAAACGAAGTGCTCAACAAAATTAATTTTAGTTCAGACCATAGACCAGTTTGCAGCAAATTATTCTTCAATAAAATCTACAGAGAAAAACTTTTAAAAGTAAATTAAAACGCATTAATAAAGACAATCTTATTGCAAACAAAGATCTATTTATCGTTGAATTACGAAATTCATTTGACCTCAAAACCGCCCAAGATCTCGAAAAAGAGGCCGATGTCAGGTCCAATATGAAAACATCGAGAAAAGTATAACAACAGCAAGTGCGAAGATTGAACAAACGAAGAAGAAAAATCGAAAGTTATCTAACAAGACATTCAAATTATTAGAAGATAGGGCAAAGTTTAGGGACAATGCAACAAGTATAGAATTAAGAACAATAGATAAAACAGTGAAACGTAGTATCAGGAATGATATCCGGAAATATAATAATAAATTGATAGAAACAGCTTTGGAACGCAATCGATGCTTAAGAACAGCCAGACAGGGAATAGCAAAAGGACGATCATGATTAACCTGCCTGAAAGACGGTGAAAGTATAAAACAGGGAAACCGAGACAAAATAAGTAACATTAGCACTGACTTTTAAAAAAAACAGACGTTCCCGGTGAAGCGAATTGTGCCCGACCTGTAGAATACCAGTACAATGACACCATCCCATTGATATCCGACTTAGAAGTCCATCGAGCTCTATACAAGATGAAATATAGTAAAAGTTCGGGTGAAGATGGTATCACCTCGGAATTTCTAAAAATTGGCGAGCCAGCGCTTCTTCCTTACTTGACGATCTTTTGTAATTCAACTTAATAATCAGGAAAATTGCTATCCAACTTTTGCTATTCGAACGTCATATTACTGCACAAAAAAGGAGACAAAAGCGATATTAATAATTATCGCCCCATTAGCTTGATTTCGCACGTCTATAAAACTTTTATTAAAGTTATAGAAAACCGCATTGCAGGGAAATTCGACCTTCACCGACCGCCCGAACAGGCAGGCTTCAGACCCGGCCTTTCCACTACAGACCACCTACAATCTCTAATAGAAAACCACGTTGAATTCAACCTCCCCTTATATCTAGCCTTCGTCGATTACTCCAAGGTTTTTGACAGCATAAAACATGAGTTCCTGTTTGATGCCTTACACAGCCAAAAATAGGGAGTCATGGAGGGATTGGAGAGAGACCTTTGCCCAGCAGTGGCACACATAACGGCTACATAAGATAAGAATTTCCCATGTCAATAAATAAATATTTAATTCTCATTTTTAAATTTTGGTGTTTAATTTGGTTGCAGGTTGAAGCTATCAGATGCCTTAGCCGGATCGTACCTCGTGGCGGGGCGGGCGGGGCGCGCGGGGCTGGCGGCGCGGGCGGGGGACGCGCGGGGCGAGGACGAGTGCGCGGCCATACTGGAGGAGTGCGGGGAGGGCGCGCGGCGCGACGAGCCCGCGCTCGCGCCCAACATACCCGCGAGGGAGTACGGTGAGCGAAACTCACTTACATTTATAACTTGGATCAAATCAAAACTTCCATGCTGGCCTGGGAGCGAGAGAAAAACTTAGAATGTGCCAGCTGCATTTCCTCCCGGGCATGCTGTAAAAGTCAGCTAAGGGATCCGAGGGTTTCAGTATATTGCAATGTAGGCGATGGGCTGACAACCTGTCACTACAGCAATATACCTTCAAATCTATCTAAAATAACTCTCACAACTTTGTTAGACGTGGCGGAATGACCTTTGTTTTGGTCGTTTACGCTCTGCCTACCCCATTAGGGATAAAGGCGTGATTATATGTATGTATGTATCAAATCGGGGACGTCCTAAAGAAAGGTCAGGTCAAGAGTACCCTAAACCGACGAGCATGTATGAAGAGATTAATGAATGTGGATGAAGCGAAAGAAGTATGTAAGGATCGTAGCAAGTGGAAAGATGTGGTCTCTGCCTACCCCTCCGGGAAAGAAGCGTGATTATATGTATGTATGTATGTATTTATTTAATTTATTATTTAACAGTTTATTGTACACAATAAAATACAAACAACATATACATTTAAAACTAAAACACAACAGGCACAGCTTATTTCTAAAGAGAAATCTCTTCCAGCAGACCTAGGCTAGTGAAATAGCATTCTGAGAGGCAGATACGACGTGCACAATTAAAAATATGGAAAACAATACATTAAAATTTACTTACAAATAAACAAATTTACAAATAAAGTGACTTAACAAAAAAAAATGGGATTTGGACTTGCAATAAAACGATCTTTGAAAACATAACCTCACATACATACATACATATAATCACGCCTTTATCCCTTATGGGGTAGGCAGAGCGTAAACTATCTAAATTAAGGTAGTTCCGCCACGTCTGACAAAGTTTAAGGGTTGCTTAAGATAGATTTGTAGGTATATTGCTGTAGTGACAGGTTGTCAGTCTGTCGCCTAAATTGCAATATACATAAACCCTTGGATCCCTTAGCTGGTTTTTACAGCATGCCCGGGAGGAAGGGCAGCTGGAACATTCTATGTTTTTCTATCTCTCCCAGTCCAGCATGGAAGTATTTTTTTTATTATCTACTACTTTATGGCTAGAAAACCTCGCAACGAACACGGAATATCTAAAAATGGCTAACACGATCAGGTGCATTATACACATAAATGTAAACAATTACATGTTTGAAACAGTTTCATACAAAAAAAATCACCAGATGGTTTTTGCTTCTCGTGTAAAATTGGGTCCCAAGCACATTCGTGGTATTCACAGTACGCCGACGATATATTCTTCTATGCTGGACTGGGAGATATATAAAAACATAGCATGTTCCAGCTGCCCTACCTCTCAGGCATGCTGTAGAAATCAGCAAAAGCGATTCGAGGGTGACAATGTATTGTAATTAAGGCGATGGGCTGACGACCTGTCACTACACCAATACACATCATTACAATATAAAATTGCCCTCAATTTTTGTCAAACGTGGCGAAAGCGCCTGTTACGAGGAGGTTAACGCTCTGCCTACCCCGTAAGGGATAAAGGCGTGATTTTATGTATGTATATAAAATCTGTAATAAGATCCTTCTCTGCCTATGTTACATTTTGCGATCGGTACCCACTTTTGACACTGAAAGAAATTAAAAACAGGGCTATCCCTGTTAATGGACCTATGTCTATGATGCTACATTTGGGCATTCCATTAAGAATAACAGGCATTGGCACACTTTTTAAATAATAAGTGGGGTTAGGTAAAGAAGTATGAGTAAGCCTTATCGTGGTTGCTCGACCAAATCCTGCTATGTTACATTTTTGAATCTGCCATGTGGATGATGATTTCCAAATTCTTATTTATTTATCTTTTTAGATGTATTCAGTTAAATTACTTATTGTGAAAATATATTAAGTAATCATTTTCATAGACGTTATATCAACATTCTGAACAGTAAGCCCGAAAATTATTAACTTTGTTTTGGCTCCTGTAAAATTTCAATGTTGTTACATAGCAGGTTTTGGTCGCGCAACGACGTTATGATGTTACCTTGGAGCACTTCGCAAGTATACAGTGATTTGATTGTTTTTGTGTTTTTACTAAATTTAATTTAATTTATCTTTATTGTTAACTTCACAGAACATATTCTGTGAAGTGTGAACTTTACAAATGTTATAAACTAATCTAGCCATTTACGAAGTTTAACATATTAAAAGCAGAATTTAGGTAGGTTACAAAAAGTTTTAAACAATATAATAATTAATGTTTACAATTTATAAGTTGAGACCGAAAGATAAGAAGAAAAAAAAAAACATTAACTATAGATGAAGTGCTACAAAATGTGTAAGTGTGTGTGTGCAGTGTGAATGTGAAATAGTGTCATAGCTGATGTGTTAAAAGTGAGTTATAGGATTTATGATAGGTATTAATGCTTTACTTCCATTATGGACTGGGAGCGAGGGAAAAACATAGAATGTGCCAGCTGCATTTCCCCTCGGGCATGCTGAAAAACCAACTAACGGAACCGATGGTTTCTGTATATTGTAATTCAGGCGATATTCTGACAATCTGTCACTACGGCAATATACCTACAAATCTATCTTTAATAACATAATAACAAATGCCGATGCATTTTGAAATATGATGTTAGTAACGCATAGTTTTTTATTTTTATTTATTACAATTTCAAAAACTCTAACACAGCGATTAACATAAAGAACGCAACAAAAACCTGTATATAGGATAGGTTTATCAAAAACCTGTATAAGTACAGTCCTGCCGCCGCCGCGCCGGTAGCGGCAAGTGTACAGAATAGAATAGACTTGAAAAACGTTTATTCATGAAACAATACAAAACTCAACATGCAGTAAGTAGACTTATTGAATGCTCTGATCTGTATTGCACAAGAAACGGAGCTGACTCAGCATTTGTTACAAGTTATATCTATTAGCAGTAACACTGATATTATGTCAGCACCCACCGTAGTGCACAATATAATTGTACAATATAAAATCTTAAATTTAAAATACATACTACAAGGTGGCGCAAAAGAAGTCATCCGATGTTGTTTGGCTCTCATTTTTTTTCTAAATGAAAAACTTCGAATCTGTTTTTTGATTATATTTATTTGCACCTTTAGAATTTTACTGGTCAAGTCGAGAAGATGATATCGGCCAAATGGGCGCCGTTACAATTGATTGCCATACGGGCTCGTTTTATGGCATTTTTCATCACTTCGGCGAGAACTTCGGGCGACAGATTCTCGCACTCGTGTCGAATGTTGTCTTTGAGGGCTTCCAAGGTCTCAGGCTTGTTGACGTAAACACGAGACTTCAAAAAACCCCATAAAAAGAAGTCCGGGACCGTTAAATCGGGCGATCTGGCCGGCCAGTGCAAATCGCCAAAACGAGAGATTAGGCGACCCGGAAATGCCGCCTTCAGAATGTCGGTTGTGGCTCGTGCAGTGTGCGCCGTTGCCCCGTCCTGTTGGAACCACATGTCCTCCAGTCCCAATTCGTCCAATTGCGGCAGAAAAAATTCGGTCAACATGGCCCTATAGCGCGCACCGTCCACTGTTGTCGTTTGACCCGCGGCGTTCTCGAAAAAAAATGGCCCGATGACTCCTCCAGCGTGAACAGCGCACCACGCAGTCACTTTGAGCGGGTGTAACGGCTCCTCGTGCATCACTCGTGGATTCTCGGTGCCCCAGAAGCGATAATTTTGCCGATTCACGTAACCGCTGAGGTGGAAATGAGCCTCATCGCTCATGATGATTTTGGTCGAAAAATTGTCCAATTCTTCCTCGAGATTGAGGATGGCTTGGGCGTAGGTTACGCGCGTTTGGCGGTCGGCAGGCAGCAGCTGATGCACGGTCTGGACTTTGTAAGGAAACATCTTCAAGTCTCGCACCAAAATTCGCTGCAAGGACCGCCGGCTGAGGCCCAATTGCGTGGCACGTCGTCTGGTCGATGTTTCGGGGCTCACTTCAACGTCCTCGGCTACAGCGGCGATATTCTCGGCAGAACGGGCGCTCCGGGGCCGGCCACTCTTAGCAACGTCTCGTGTGGTCCCATACTCTTCAAGGTTGGTGGCTAAACGTCGCAGTGTTTGCGCAGTCGGTGTCGGACGGCCGGGGAATCGGCGACGGAATTCGCGCTGCGCCAACACCACAGACGAATTGTTACTCAAAAAAATAGACACGATTTTTCCGCGTTCTTGGGGAGTGTATCGCTCCATGGCTTGTTCACTTGTATTCTGCATCTGTCTAGTCCACAAATGTCAAAACAGATTTGACATTGGCGGCCATTTGCAAAAATGAGAGCATCTTCCAATAGGGTGATTTCTTTTGCGCCACCTTGTATAAATACACTTCAATATTGAACTACTTAGTAGGCAATTTAAGCGACAAAAATGGGTCGCGTTTCACGGGAGGTCGATAGCGCCTGAATACGACTCCCTGTGGCCAGAAATCACTTTTCAGAAACTCTCCTGCTATTTTCCCGGGACAGATACAACAAAAGATATAAAAGATGTCAATCTATAGGTACAGCAACAACATATGATTATCTCGCTCGAGTCTCATCTTTTTGTCATTCGCTTTTGCTTTATTTGTATCTTTTTTTGCTCAGGCTTCTCTTTATGGAATCACCTTTCGCCACTGATTACTAGTGTATTCACCTGGGTATACTAAGTGTTTCCGTTGGCGCAGGTCCGCTGGTGGGCGGCGAGGGCGGCGGCTGGCGCGCGCGCGGGTTCGGCTCTAGCTCCCAGCTGGCGCCCGCCGCGCACGCGCACGCGCACGCCGCGCACACGCACGCCGCGCCCGCACACGCCAGGTAAATACTTATATACTAATTAAATAATAAAAGCCTTTATTTAAAAAAAATACTTCAAGAATCATTACATTGTGTGATCTATAAAACATTTATTTTTAAAGAGAATACATCCATCAGTAATTAAATACAATCATGCTTAGTGATTAAAGATTCGTAAAATAACAATTTCATTTAAAACTTAAAACAATCATTAGTAATTACATTGCATTAAAAATATTACACACAATGATATTTTTTTTTAATCTAAGGCCTCCTTTTTTATGAAAAAAAAGGGAATATACTAATTAGACTTTATAAAATACCCATGGACATAAGAGATTCTAACCTTAAATCATTTAAGACTAAATTGTATAAATGGCTAAATAACAAATCAATTTATAACTTAGGTGATTTTTTATATAATTTTGTTAATCAAGTTATTTAATTTTAATTTTCATTGTTTTATATCCATTGAAAGTTTTTTTAAATATACTTATTTAGAATTTGATGACTATTGTCAATTAACTTTATGTGACTAATATTTTTTGCATACTATGATTGTATTGGCGAAACATGAGAAACTGTACGATTTTGATGACAACCATTACTACCATGTTTGATGCAAATAAAATTATTCTATTCTATTCTGCATGAATCATAATCGTAAGGCATTTTCGCCCAAATATTGAGAATAATGTGAAAAAAGTATAAACAGTAATAAATTATGAGCCTGTCGCCCAAACTGAAATACTATCATCGCTGCTCTCTTTTCTTTTTTCAGTATCACTGATACAACTTCTGTTTTTTTTATCGTTTCTAAGCTAGTTTAAACTTAATTCTGTGTAAGCACTTTAAAAATACTAACCAAACGTTTATTGTAATGTATTTTCATCCTCAGATCAGCGTCCTCCCTCCACGTGCGCGCGCCCCCCACCGTCCGCCACACCCCCCCGCTCTCCGACGCGCTCTTCTCCTCCTCAACATCAGACTTAGAGCAACTCCGCCGGAACAGACTGCTACCAGCATTATCAAGGCATCGTAACACGGAGCATTTGCATTTGAGCGATGATCATCTGCATTTGGCGCCGAGACCAGCGCTGGAGGTTGGCAGTGAGAGAAGACAGAGAAGGATTGAGAAAATAGCTGAGTTGGAAAATTCTAGGTAAGTCGTTGTAGATTACATGTCAAATTCATGGTAAGTAGTGTCAAATTTTTGTTTACTAGTGTCAAATTCTTGCTATCGACTGTCAAATTAGGTAACCTATGTCAAATTCTAGGTGACTTGTGTCAAATTCTAGGTAAGTTGTGTCAATTTTTTGTAAATTGTCTTCAAAGCTTGGTAGCTTGTGTCAAATTCTAGGTAAGTTGCGTCAAATTCTAAGTAAATTGCCTCCAATTCTAGGAAAGTTGTGTCAAATTCTAGAAAAGTTGTGTCAAATTCTTGATAGCTAGTTACAAATTGTATCATCATCTCCGTAGCCGACAGACGGCACCACCACAAGAAACACATGTTCTAAAACACACTATCGAAGTTTTCTCAGAGATCTGAAGATATACTAGTTCCAAACGTCAACAGCCAGCTGACCTTTTCAGTTAAATCATCAATAGGCCAACTAGCTTCAACATTTAACTGAACCATTTATAACAACTACTTCCATGTTGGACTGGGAGCGATAGAATAACATAGAATGTGCCATCTGCATTTCCTCCTGGGCATGCTGAAAAAACCAGCTAAGGTTTATTTAATATCTGTATATTGCAATTTAGGCGATAGGCTGAAAACCTGTCACTACAGCAATATACCTACAAATCTATCTTAAATAACCCTTAAAACTTTGTCAGACGTGGCGGAACGGTTGTTTACGCTCTGCCTACCCCGTTAGGGACAAAGGCGTGATTATATGTATGTATGTTAATAACAACGCAGTTTACCTGCATGTGCAACCCTCGATGTTGCGTGTGCGCTAGACCTGCGCAGATCATGACGCCGCCTTCGACGTGGCTTGTTATTATAACACTGGCAATCTGTCCAGTCTTACTTTGGCAGGCTTTCGGAGGCAGTGCGACAAACTAACACTAACTAAATGTATTTAGAAATTCTACACTTTATGTCCTCGGTTATCAATTTGTTATATTATAACGTAATCATTACTTCCATGCTGAACTGGGAGAGATAGAAAAACATAGAATGTTTCAGCTGCCCTTCCTCCCGGGCATGGTGTTGAAGTCAGCAAAAGGGACTCGAAGGTTACAGTGTATTGTAATTTAGGCGATGGGCTGATAACCTGTCACTATAGCAATACATATTACAATCTAAAATTGCCTTCAATTTATGTCAGACGTGGCGAAAGCGCCTTTTACGAGGCGTTAAACGCTCTGCCTACCCCGTAAGGGATAAAGGCGTGATTTATGTATGTATATGTATGTAACGTAATCATAAACCTACGGTTTTACGGTTATGATATACTTTACTAGAGATTACTTTATCTGTGATTGGAATCATACAAACACCATAAGAGCATCGCTATACTTCGGTTATCTTAGGAAGGCAAAATAGCTATATATCATCTTATGAAAACCTTAGATTTTTTCTCGCCTCTCTCGTTTCATAATTATCAGATTCTTATTGTGTTTTATTATATTTAAGTAGTATTAGTCTTTTTCCTGTTACTGTACCTATTTGAATAAAAATAAAATAAAATAACATCACTTGTTTTTTTTTAAATCAGTTCTTTTTAAATACATACATATAATCACGCCTTTATTCCTAATGGGGTAGGCAGAGCGTAATCAACTTAGACAACTTTCTTTCCGCCACGTCTGACAATGTTTTGAAGGTTATTTAACCCCTCGAACCCTAACGTTAGATTTGTAGGTATGTTGCTGTAGTGACAGTTTGTCAGCCTATCGCCTAAATAGCAATATACAGATATATTTGCCGTAGCTGGTTTTTACAGCATGCCCGATAGGAAATGCAGCTGGCACATTCTTTATTTTTGCTCTCACTCCCGAGCAAGCATAGGAGTTTTATTTTTTTTAATACTTTTTTCATAAACAATTTTTTTTTTCTACAGGGTGTTCCGATTCGGCGACTTCGAGGATAAGAAAGAAGAACAGGAGCCTAAAACAGAAGAGGTAGTAGTGGAGAAGGAGAAGAAGATCCGTATCCGCTGCGGGTTCTGTCGGAAGAAGCTGTCCATAGCCACTGTCCACACGTGCCGCTGTGGGGCGGAGTTCTGCGCGCCGCACAGGTATGGAATAGTTATTTGTTCAACTAGAGTGTCGATTTTTACTGCGAGTGCTGATTTCGAATCCTGAGCTAACCAAGGGATTCAAAGCACGAGATGTAAATGAATTTGCTCTCGTGTGGTACATACAACTTCCCTCTTCCAGTGAGAAAATGTTGAGTTGTGAGATTGAAACATAAGATAAACTTAATATGACTATATCAATTAAATTTAATTTTTGTATATTGTTTCTAAAAATCTGGACTGAATTACAAACAATCTATATGTTTGTATAGAGACATTCCCGCCATTTTTTATTTTTATTTGGAACGTTGCGTTGGAAATTGCAACAACACTTAGTAAATAATCAAATATATATAGTTATTATTCTAAAATTAGCAATAAATGTTGTTTATTTTTAGCTTTTAAAAATAAATATTACAGACGTCATCATAATTTATTTGAAAAATAATATAAACAATATAACAGAAAGTAAAACGTAACAAAAAAAATCCCTCCAGAATTAAATTTTAGGCTGAAACTGAGCCGTACCTTTGCCTTATTCAAAAAAATTAAAAAGCTACTTAGCCTCTCTTAAGAATAAAATGGGCTTTTACCCATGGAATTTAGGCGCGAAATGAACTCTTTTCGAGGTGGAAGTGGGAACAATTTGTTAATTATTATTTAAAGGAAAAGGCCCTCTATGTCCGAACCTCCCGCCTCACAACTTAGGGAGAAGGGGAGGGCTGAAAATCAGCATTGTATGGAACCGCATCGTTCCATGCAAGGATAAACTGAGACAGATCCTTTTGCCTAATTAATTCTATATAATGTTTTAGTATATTCCATGCTGGACTGGGAGCGAGAGAAAAACTTAGAATGTGCCAGCTGCATATCCTCCCGGGCATGGTGTAAAAACCAGCTAAGGGATCTGAGGGTTTCTGTATATTGCAATTTAGGCGATGGGCTGACAACCTGTCACTACAGCAATATACCTACCAATCTATCTTAAATAATCCTCAAAACTTTGTCAGACGTGGCGTGACCATTGTTTAGATCTTTTACGCTCTGCCTACCCCATAAGGGATAAAGGCGTGATTATATGTATGTAATGTTTTAGTTCTAGTTTAACTGTACTTCAAATTTTGCCAATAAATTTAATTTTTATTTATTTACTTATTTTCATTTCATTAAATATACTGAAACCCTCGGATCTCTTAGCTGATTTTTGCAGCATGCCCGAGAGGAAAAGCAGCTGGCACATTCTAAGTCTATCTTTCGCTCCCAGGCCAGCAAGGAAGTAAATTATATATGTGTTTGTATTTACCCGGTAGCCCGGAGCCCGATGGTGTAGTGGATAGGGCCGCTGCCTCCTGAGCGGGAGGTCGTGGTTCGAATCCCACCACGTACCAATGTGTTTTTCGAATTTCATATGTACGTTTATTCGGTGCTTTTTCCGTGCTTCGGAAGGTACGTTTAGCCGTTGGTCCCGGTTAATATCGTTTAATACCGAAGATATTAGTCGTTAAGCCATATCAGAGGCCAGTGCTAAACATTGGCGGCTTGAAAACTCTGACCTAATCTAGGATTGGGTCTGGTTTCCCTTCTAGGTTGCGGAGGTCAGATTTCAGTCGCTCTGTGTAAAAACCAGTACCCTCTATCAATCCCCTAGATTAGGAAGCCGACCCCGTGAGATACGGGATAAGGCTAGGGAGATGATGATGTATTTACCCGGTAGGTACGCGGAGGTGCACGGCTGTGCGTACGACTACAAGGCGAACGCGCACCGCTACCTGCAGCGCGCCAACCCGCTCGTGTCCGCGCCCAAGCTGCCCAAGATATAGGCCGGCCGACGGCAGCGCCCCACAGCTGCACGCCGGCGCGCATCTGCCACGAGGTAACGTACGAGCGCTGGGTGTAATATTCAACGTTTAGAGACTAACATTCGCATGGTAAACTGTATGAAAATCGACTACAGCCCTATTTCTGAACCGCTCGAATCGAATTCGCATACGAGAGACTAACATTCGCATGGTACATTGTATGAAAGTCGCATGCGAAAGGTGCTCTTTCGTATTAGAATTCAAATGATTCAAAAATACGGCGCCTGGTAATGAACAAGAAATCCTATTGTAAATGACCAAAATCAGATCAATTTTGAGCCCCACGCTACCCGTTTTGAATTATAAATGGCAAAGTTTTTTAAGGCGGGAAGTGTGTGGTAGTATGGTTGTACTGACTAAAAAAGTTCAGTTGTTCATTACAATAAGATTATTATTTTGAACGGGATTACTACCACGATTATATTTATTGTTACCACGGTTATATATATTGTTACCTCGATATTTCATCGCAGTTTCATGCGACATGGAAACTGACATGCAACTGCGATGAAATATCGTTGTTACGTACGTTGATTGAAATATAACGGTCATTAGAAAATAGTCAAACGTGTAGATTAATATTTAATATACAGAACTGAATAACTTAATAAAATTACTGGGAAGGTAGAAATATAAAAAATAAAGGTTCAATTATTTTTGTACTTTAAACTAGTTTCTGTAAAGTTGTTCAGTTTTGTACAGATCGTGTCTCTAAAGCTTTGAGAACATTACACCCAGTACAGGGTGATTCTTTTATTTCATAAATCTTTAAATATTTTTAGTATACTAAATATTCTTCGTTAATAATTAGTATTTTCTCTTCTAAAATGATTACTAAAATAAAATAAAAATCTATCTATAGTTAATTCAATAAAACTTTCATCTCTAATGATAATATCGCCCGCATAGACTACCTCGTCTCAGATGCCATTCGAATATAGACTGTAAATATAGTTCCATAGAGTATGTTCTCGTACCACACGAGTAGCTCCGAAAATTGCCTTGTATATTGTATGTTAAATTTGTTGAAGTACACATGATATTACAAAGTGTCTTATATTTGGCCAAGAGCGTGTTTGGAATAAAAAAAAAACGAAGCCTTATCCCACTTCTGATGAAAGATTTTCTTTTGTCATCTATGTGCAACTTTATTCTCATTTTGAATATTTTAATTTTATAATCTGGCAACACTGACCAATTCTACTATGTGACAGTTGGACACTGTGTTGCCATTATCTGGTAGCTTTCTTTTTAGTATAAGGATGGGCTAGTTGGAAAGAGTAAGACTGATAATATTTTCTTCTATATTTCTTCTGTTCCTATTACTCTTTTAAGACTACAAATATTTCTGCCATTACTGCCGTTAACAACTTGCCAGGAATAATGCCCTAAATGAGAAACTTAAACTCTACGGAGGGTAATCTTATAATATATATGTTGTAAATAAAATTGTGACCATATTTTAGGACATGAACCTATTCATGAAAATGAAACAACTTTTCAAAGAAACATAGGTCGAAATATTTTTTAAAAATCCCCATAGAAAACGACTCAAGCCATTTGCCATTTTTATGGGAATGGGAAATTCATTTTTTTTTCATACTTCAACTTATGTTACTTTGTGAAAGTTGTCCAGTTCATGTGTAAATTTAAACCTTAAAAAATATGGCCGGCAATTTTTCACGTATATTTTCTTCGGTTTTTTTTCTTGAAAATAAACAAATATTTCCGTTGAAATCTTATGCCCGACACGCTCTTTGCCACACGATATGTAGTTAGTTCGCTAAACCAATTTAGTTTCCATAACGGTTTGTTAGATAATATCGCTATACAATAGTTGATGTATTTTTATGGTAACATTGGTCACGTGATGGGACGGAATGTATGTTCGGTGTTTTTGGAAACTATAACATGACTTGATAATTATATACAGGGTGTTAAAAAAATACTGCGTTCCTTTAAACCACGTATTGTATTAGTAATACACAACACAAATCACACATTAAATAAAATTAAAAAATATATTTAAATTTAATTAAATTCGTAAAACTGAAACATTGAGCCAACTGTAGTCACACACATTATGGCGTTCGTCGTGTGCAATGTGCATGGATACATTTGACCTACTTGTTTCTGTTTTACGAATCGAATAAAACATTTACTTTAATATTTTTATTAATCTTATTTAATATGTGGTTTGTGTTGTATATCACTAATACATTACGTGTTTTAAAGGGACGTAGTACTTTTGTTTACACCCTGTATATCCTGTTGATGTGGTAAAAAAAAAACAAGTATTTTGTAGTTCCTTTTTTTACCAAATATTATTTTGCTTCAATTTTTTGGAACTATGTTCTAAAAGTGGTTACTTTGTGGTAACACTTTTCATTAGGTCCTATTTGAATCAATGTTTTCAGTAAGTGCTAAAGACGATGGTAATATTCTACCATGATTTTGAACTCTACTTTGGCACTTTCTCTGAACAATAAGTTTTGATATTTTCGTGGTTGTTCACTTTAATTAGATTGTTATTTTGAACGGATAATTACCGCGATAATATTTATTGTTACCTCAATATTTCAAAGCTGTTGCACGCTCCGTGGTCACGAGTAGACTGGCTGCTAAGGGAAACCATATCGGTCTACCTTTTTTTGCCAGTCTAATCGTGACCATAAAGCATGCAACCACTTTGAAATATCGAAGTAACGGTAAATATTATCGTGCTAATAATTCAATTCAAAATAACAATCAAATTCCCAATAGAAGTTATGTTATAGTATCCAGTAGTATGTTTGCTTGTACTAATAATAGTAATTGAATTGTTGATACAAGAACCGCGTTGAGCCCGGCTACGGAGTGTGGATATAGACGATTGTGATATAATATTTGACCTAAATTAAGATTAAAATGTTAAAATCTTCTGCCATGTGTGTGTTTTGTTTTCTTTTTTGTAAAGAAATTGCGTATGAAAAAAAATATACAAAAAAATAGAATTATTAATTATTATTATAAAAAATATCGACCCCCAAACGAGAGGTGCTTTATTTTCGTGCTAGATCACTGGTTTATGTCATGTTGTTGTATATTGCATTGTATAACACTAGAATAATACACTGGGTTTGTGCATAGAGGGAGTGGGTAGAATGAGGCAGTCAGGTAGGGGTTTGGACGTCCATAAAAAATTGGTCAACATCAAGATAAGTTTCACCAAGAAATTCTTTCAGGAAACGAATAATGTAGGCCAAACAATTTGTTTCTTATTTATTTTCTGAAAAAGAAAAAAAACTTGTTGAATGTTGTTCAGTTTCGTTGACTGAGCAAAATTGCTCAATAAAGAGTTTGCGGAAGCTGTCCCTTATAATTGAGTGTATAATTATTATTATACAAAAACGTTTTATTCCTACTACCCTACTACAACATCTTACCTACTGCTTCCATGTAAAAATACCAAAAAAAGCTTATATTAATTTCTTTCCGAACGATATGGGTCGGTTGGGCTATATTCACAAGAAATAATATTTAAAAAAAAATATTGTTTTGCAAGGGCCATTCGCACTACGACTAACCCGTGGTTATAGCAAGATATTATTTTTTTATATAAATACTAGAGGAATGTTGTCCGGCGCTGGTTAAGTCTAGTTTTGTAATCATTGCGCTCGGGACGAATATATCGAGCGACTTTTATAGTAAAGTCGCTGTTAGTGTGATTATTGCGTGGTGCGAATCGCCCTCACTTGTCGTCTGCGGAAAATTGTTACGAAGCTTGTTCTATAAGCTTTGGTTTTCTTTTATGTGTTTAAGTTTCAAGCTACCTATGTACAAAGAAGCAAGTTTATATCTAGAATGTCATTTAATAATTATTATATTGTATTATTTTGTGCATAGGTTATGCAAACAAGGACGACCTAAAACGAATGATTGAAAAATTGTATTTACTTTTGTAATATGTTAATTTCAATTAATTATTGTTTTGTTTTTGATTAATGTGTATAATTTTATTTCATAAAAATAACAAAAATACGTACTGTTAAGAGTACTGTGCTTTTTGTAAATTGTTTATTTTCCAAATAACGACAAGAAATTATTTCAATGTGAATATAATTACTAATAAATGTTCGTTCGGCTGGGTGTGCCACAATAATTATTATTTGATTTTCATACTAGATGGTATATTTAAGTTTATAGATAATTTTATTTTATTTGGGAAAATAATTTTGGCTGATTTCGAAAATAAATATTTATAATGCGAAAGCGATATTTTGTATCATTTAATTCTCGTATCACAAAATCACTTACTATAAATATCCTTATAAAACATGAACATCTTGTTAATTTTTTGAGTTTAAATTACTAAAGATTAAAAATATCTTACAAAAAATAAGTACACAAAAAGTCCATCAAACAAATACTTTGGCACATCAAAAGACTTGATCGTCGGTTTCCTTCAAAAACTCTTCAAATATGGCGACGAAATTGTCTATGCCTTCTCTGAAATTATCATCTACCGCCATCTCATCATCTTCATTGAACCACGCATGCGCGAAATCTATAATCTTCACCGTCCCCCACGGATTATGATTGGGATTATCATCGCTAAGTTGATCCAAAACCGCTCTGTAATTCATCTTTATTTTGGACAATTTATCTTCATAATTATGCTCAAACGAGTGATTCAAGTTCAATTTCTCCAAAGCTTCCGTCCAAGGTGAGGTTAGTTTGTCAGGCGGTGAGAAGGAGCATTGGGCGAGGCTCATGGGTGTGATAGGGACGGAGTGCACGGGTTTATAGACGGGTCCGCTGGGTGAGATCTGTCCGCTGAAGCTGGCGCAGTCGGCCGCGTGGATGGACGTGCGGCGCGACGGCAGGCTGCGGCACTTGTAGCTTACGCTGGAGGGAAAATACCAGTGTGTTTGTAGTCATTTTCAAATAAAATACATTCGTTTGTAGTCCTTTTCAAATAAAATACATTCGTTTGTAGTCCTTTTCAAATAAAATACATACGTTTGTAGTCCTTTTCAAATAAAATACATACGTTTGTAGTCCTTTTCAAATAAAATACATTCGTTTGTAGTCCTTTTCAAATAAAATACATTCGTTTGTAGTCCTTTTCAAATAAAATACATACGTTTGTAGTCCTTTTCAAATTAAATACATACATTTGTAGTCCTTTACAAACAAAATACATATGTTTGTAGTCCTTTTCTAACAAAATACATATGTTTGTAGTCCTTTTCTAACAAAATACATATTTTTGTAGTCCTTTTATAACAAAATACATATGTTTGTAGTCCTTTTCTAACAAAATACATATGTTTGTAGTCCTTTTCTAACAAAATATATATGTTTGTAGTCCTTTTCTAACAAAATACATATGTTTGTAGTCCTTTTCTAATAAAATACATACGTTTGTAGTCCTTTTCAAATTAAATACATACGTTTGTAGTCTTTTTCTAATAAAATACATACGTTTGTAGTCCTTTTCAAATTGAATACATACGTTTGTAGTCTTTTTCTAATAAAATACATACGTTTGTAGTCTTTTTCTAATAAAATACATACGTTTGTAGTCCTTTTCAAATTGAATACATACGTTTGTAGTCCTTTTCAAATTAAATACATACGTTTGTAGTCTTTTTCTAATAAAATACATACGTTTGTAGTCCTTTTCAAATTAAATACATACGTTTGTAGTCTTTTTCTAATAAAATACATACGTTTGTTGTCCTTTTCAAATTGAATACATACGTTTGTAGTCCTTTTCAAATTAAATACATACGTTTGTAGTCTTTTTCTAATAAAATACATACGTTTGTAGTCCTTTTCAAATGGAATACATACTTTTGTAGTCCTTTTCAAATTGAATACATACTTTTGTAGTCCTTTTCAAATTAAATACATACGTTTGTAGTCTTTTTCTAATAAAATACATACGTTTGTAGTCCTTTTCAAATTGAATACATACTTTTGTAGTCCTTTTCAAATTGAATACATACGTTTGTAGTCCTTTTCAAATTAAATACATACGTTTGTAGTCTTTTTCTAATAAAATACATACGTTTGTAGTCCTTTTCAAATTGAATACATACTTTTGTAGTCCTTTTCAAATTGAATACATACTTTTGTAGTCCTTTTCAAATTAAATACATACGTTTGTAGTCCTTTTCAAATTAAATACATCCGTTTGTAGTCCTTTTCAAATAAAATACATACGTTAATGCTTGTGAGTTTGTGTATTTATGCGTGCCTAACTGTATGTGAGTTTATGTGTACCTACGTGTGAATTTGTGTATTCGTGCGTGCCTAGGTTTATACGTAAGCGCAAGTTAGTGTGAATGAGTTTATGCTTGCCTAAGTTTTTGTGAGTTTATGCATAAGTGCGCGTGAATTTGTGTATTTGTGCGTGCCTAAGTCTATGTGTGTAAATGCACGTAAGTGTGAATGAGTTTGTGCGTTCTTAAGTGTATGTCAGCTTATGTAATAGTTCGGGCCTAAGTGTATGAGAGTTTGTATGGTAGTGCGTGCCTATGTGTGTTTGAGTGACTAAAATGCACTTATTCTATAAGTTTGTGTGTTTCTGATCCCAAGTTTATGTACGTTTCGTATTTATGAAGCGATCTTAAACTTGACAGCAATATTAAGTATGGATTTGACCGGCCAGTTTGTACTAAAATGACTTTTCTGATACGAACTCAAACTCGCTCTTACTCATGAGAGCTGATTATATCGGATATAAAGATACGGCCCTATATTCATGTGATTTTGTGTGAGCTAAGTTTGCGTTAGATGACATGCCTAAGTTTAAAACTATATATACTCACGCATCAGTATTATCTCCACAGCACTCCCTCAGTTTCGCAGCATCATATATCAACAGTAACGATGAAGAGTACAGTCTGACAGCCGTCTGGTGACTCGCCCAGCGGTGGAGCTTCCACAACTCTGACAGGAATTGGAGAATCAGCGCGCGGCACAGGTTTGTTCCCGTGCCGTTTAGGAAGTTGCGGAGAGCTGGAAAGATGGTTGAAGAGTAAATAAAAATCATTTGTTTACACTTTTTTACACTTTCTTATTAACTATAATAGAAATATGAGTTCTTCTGAGTGTAATTTCCGACAACATTAGTATTCGGTGATATTCACACTAGACAAGCCTGTATCGTGAGGATCAACTAAAGTTTTACTATGTTGGTTTACCCTCGGTAGGTGCATTGTTTGATATCAAAATTAAAATGAAACATTATGTATGTGTCTATCTTAGCATGCATGGTTAGTAAGACATACATACATACATATAGTCACGCCTTTATCCCTAATGGGGTAGGCAGAGCGTAAATGACCTAAACAAAGGTCGTTCCGCCACGTCTGACAAAGTTTTGAGGGTTATTTAAGATATATTTGTTGGTACATTGCTGTAGTGACAGGTTGTCAGCCTATCGCCTAAATTGCAATATACTGAAGCCCTCGGATCCCTTAGCTGGTTTTTACAGCATACCCGGGAGGAAATGCAGCTGCCACATTTTATGTTTTTCTTTCGCTTCCAGGCCAGCATGGTTAGTAAGAAATTAAAATAAATTAATAAAAATAATAAATATAAGTAAATAGTAAAAAGTTGTAGAGTTGTTAGGTAGATGTCGCTGGCTTTCGTAATTTGGCTTTTTCCGAGTAATTTTTTTTTTTTGCTAATGAAAACGACTACTTTTCCCAAAGTCCACGAGAAAAGTCAAGAGAAACGTGAAGAAGATTTTGCTTGTGAATAACCACTGAAAAACTTATAAAAAGCTTTAAAATAAAAGAAAAATATGTTCTTACCAGTAGTAACCATAGCTCCATGCAGTTTCTTTCCGTATTCTTTATTGTATTTGTGAACTTTTCCGGTAGCTAACTTGTACACCTGAAAATTGAAAATAAAGCAATTCTACAGTGTCTGAGGCTACACGGTGCTATACAAATTACATACATACATACATATAATCACGCCTTTATCCCTAATGGGGTCGGCAGAGCGTAAACTACCTAAACAAAGGTCGTTCCGCCACGTCTGACAAAGTTTTGAGGGTTATTCAAGATGGTTTTGTACGTATATTGCTGTAGTGACAGGTTGTCAGCCCATCGCCCAAATTGCAATATACTGAAACCCTCAGATCCCTTAGCTGGTTTTTACAGCATGCCCGAGAGGAAATGCAGCTGGCACATTCTATGTTTTTCTCTCGCTCCCAGTCCAGCGTGGAAGAAAACAAATTTGTCCAAGAAAAAGAAGATTTTATATTTTAAATGTGTTTACTCTTGATCTTTAGTCGAAGATGGAGCGAGCTTACCAAGAAGAAACTTATTCACACTAGAAATAATATTTCGGGTTAAGGTAAGTACCTTCACACACATACATACATATCACGCCTGTACCCCTAATGGGGCAGGGAGAGCGTCAACTACTCAAACACAGGTCGTTCCGCCACCAGTGACAAGTTTTGAGGGTTGTTTTAGATAGAACTGTATATTGCTAAATTGTTGTAGTGACAGGTTGTCAGTCCATCGCCTAAATTACAATAACTGAAACACTCGAATCCCTTAGCTGTACCTACACTAATGTTTTTTTCTCTCTTAGGACTTAAACTGTGGTTGGCGAGAATCAGAATCTACTGAAGCAATAGAAAACAGAAGAGGGAAAATGATAGATGCGACACGACAACTTCTTTAAGACCATCTTGGAAGGAAAGATAGAGGGAAAGAGAGGACGAGGAAGACCGAGACGAACTTACATGGACCAAATAAAAGAAAAAGCTGAGGTCGTGTCGTACCAGGAAACTTACACAAAATCGATCTGAATGGCGATTACTTTACAGACAAGAGCCCTGCTCGTAAATTTAAAGAAGAAGGACTTAAACTATTCGCTATAGTTACCTGATATCCTGGTATGCAGAAGGCGAACTCTCTCCTGCAGGCTGCATACTTGGTCTGTTCGTTGCGTATTTTCTCTTCGGTCGCAAGTGGATCCCATGTTCTCTTTCCTATAATAATAAAAAGAAAACGTTATTTTAAACCTTTAGAACCCGAGCATGCTGTAAAAACCAGCTAAGGGAGCCGAGGGTTTCAGTATATTGTAATTTAGGCGATGGGCTGACAACCTGTCACTACAGCAATATATCTGCAAATCTATCTTAATTAACCCTCAAAACTTTGTTAGACGTGGCGAAACGACCTTTGTTTGGGTCGTTTGCACTCTGCCTACCCCATTCGGGATAAAGGCGTGACTATGTATGTATGTCTTACTAACCATGCATGCTAAGATAGACACATACATAATGTTTCATTTTAATTTTGATAATAAACAATGCACCTACCGAGGGTAAACCAACATAGTAAATCTTTGCATGCCTAAGTGTTATTTTGTGTGTTAGTACGTATGTGAGCTTGTTGTATTACTGTCTGCCTATGTGCATGGAAGTTTATGTATTAGTGTGTGCCTAAGTTTATATAATATCGACTCTAATTTTACAATTCAATTCAATTTTTATATCGACTGTAATTTAGAAGAGATGAGGTTGCTACTCACCGATCTTAACATCCATGATACACGGCTCCAACATTCTTTCAGCCAAGTTCTCCAGCACAATATAATCCTGTTCAAACCCGTTGTAAGTGAACTTGCGGCACCCGTAGTACTTGGACACGAACGTCTTCAACTCGACGAGGTCAGGTTCTTTCGCTGTCTCGAGGCGCTGGTAGAAGTCCACCTCGCGCTTCTGCGTCTCTTTGATGATTGGTTTGAGGATTGTTCCGTTGTTGCATTGTAGGACACCTGGAATAGCCATTTATTTATTATTTTATTAGTAACCTGTTGCGTCCCACTGCTGGGCTGGGCCTTGTTTTTTCCATGTCTCACGGTCCTGTGAAATCTCCCACCAATCCTCGCGATAAGCATTAAGATCATCACTAAATCTCTTACGGGGATATTATATTATCTATATTATGTATGTATGTATGTGTTATCTATATTATTGATTAACTGAACTTAATTATAATGAAGGTTTTAGGTGTTAGTAGGTTAGTTCCGGGCAAATATCTTGAGTAATAAGCATACAAACGATCTTTACGATTGCATGGACAGCAGTCAATCCGCAACACGAGTGGCTGAATTCTGGACCGCTACGATGTAAATGTAATTTCTCGTATTTTATTGACACACTAAAGCAGGAGTCATAACTCCTGCTCTGAAAGATTACACAAATATTTCCCTTCCCCTTTATGCCCCGCGAGGTATGTTTCATGAAATGTTTGTTGCGATGGAGTCACGGCTTAAGAAGAAGAACGATCTTAGATCCCAAGAAAAGGAATTAAGAGTGAATTTTAGATGCTACCTATCTAGAGCCTAAACCTATACTTAACGGAAGGAAGAGTCCGTGCTAACTTGGAGGATCGGGATCCTATTAAGACTAAGCCTGCACTTTCTGTCTGTTCATCCGTATATTACATCAGAGCACAACAGGGCTGTCTGTATCTTACGCATGTATCCCTAATGGGATAGGCAGAGCGTCACGACCTAAACAAAGGTCGTTTCGCCACGTCTGACAAGTTTTGTGAGTTGTTTAAGATACATACATACATATAATCACGCCTTTATCCCTTATGGGGTAAGCAGAGCGTAAACGTCCTAAGCAAAGGTCGTTCTGCCGCGTCTGACAAAGTTTTGAGGGTTATTTAAGATAGATTTGTAGGTATATTGCTGTAGTGACAGGTTGTCAGCCCATCGCCTAGATTGCAATATACTGAAACCCTCGGATCCCTTAGCTGGTTTTTACAGCATGCTCGGGAGGAAATGCAGCTTGCACATTCTATGTTTTTCTCTTGCTCCCAGTCCAGCATGGAATAATGCTGTGCTATTAGGCGGTTTAAAAACTCTGTCACCAGTCTCAATCGGGTCGTTCGACTCGACAGAAGAAGTAGTATATCTTTGTGTAGGTGTGATTTCCTTACCTAGATATCTCTGGTTTTCCGTCTTCATATGCCCAGCGACCTGCATGCCGAAAGCCTGCACGTTCGTCGCGTCGGAGACCAGGGGTAAAGGCTTCGCCATGTTGTCGTCTCGTACCCTTGGCAGACTGTAGTGGACCTTGAATACAAAATAGAATATTATAGAATAACCCTTTATCCCTCTAACCCTAATAACCCTCTTGAATAACTCTCAAAACTTTGTCAGACGTGGGCGACGTGGCGGAACGACCTTTGGTTTGGGTCATTTACGCTCCGCCTACCCCATAAGGGATTAAAGCGTCATTAAATGTATGTTATATGTAAAGAATAGAAAAACGTTTATTCATGATACAATACAAAACTCAACATACAGTAAATAGACTTATGTTAAGATTATACAGTTTTAACATTATCTCCATCACCCTAGCCTTGGCCTTATCCCCTATCTCACGGGGTCGGGTACCTAATTTAGGGGATTGGACGAGGGTACTGGTTTTTACACAGAGCTACTGCCATCTGACCTCCGCAACCCAGAAGGGAAACCAGACCCAATCCAAGATTAGTCCAGAGTTTTCAAACCGCCAATGCTTAGCACTGGCCTCTGACATGACTTGACGAGTAATATCTACGGTGTTAAACGATATTAACCGGGGCCAACGGCTTTCGAAGCACGGAAAAAGCGCCGAATAAACGTACATATGAAATTCGAAAACCGAATAACACATTGGTACGTGGTGGGGTTCGAACCACGGCCTCCCGCTCAAGAGGCAGCGGCTCTATCCACTACACCATCGGGGTCTTTTACCACAATTTTAACTCAGTATAAAACTAAAATTTAGAATTTATTTTCTTACTTGTTTGATCCATTACGTTATTTATAATTCAACAGGTGTACCTTTTATTTTCATATTGAGTTACTATTGTAATTTAGGCGATGGGCTGACAACCTGTCACTACAGCAATATACCTAGAATTATATCTTAAATAACCCTCAAAACTTTGTCAGACGTGGTGGAACGACCTTTGTTTAGGTCGTTTACGCTCTGCCTACCCCATTAGGGATAAAGGCGTGATTATATGTATGTATGTATGTATGTATGAGTTACAAAAATATCCTCCCTGTCATAGATATATCTCCAAGTACCTATTACATTATGAGAAAACTGAGTAAAACTTACGTATTTTCACGCAGAAATAAAGCAACTGCTTAAATACTACTAAATGTCTATGTAGGAGCTCTCAAACACGGTCTTATCTTAAAGACACTTGTAATGAACTAACCAAATTACTGGCTATAATCCTTAGCTCATTCATTACTCATTAGGTAAATGAAGACAGTCTACACGAAATTGCTATTAATTCATTTGCTATCCAGTTATGATTTACAGTACTGTGTCTAGTTAAATAATTAATTTAAAGTATAATAAGTTTAGTTCGACATTTTAACTGTAATGTAAACAAGTCTTAATTATTTTGATTTAGGACAATGCAGGCTGAATTAACTAGCTGATCGACTGACGTTAGAGTAGGTCGTCGATCCCTGTCTCTGTCTCTGATGATAGTCAGTCATGCACATTGGCGTATCCAGGGGGGGGATTTGGGGGATTTAGGTATTCAAATCAACCCCTTTTGATACTTGGCTTAAAAACATAATAAACACGTTTTTATATGATGTCCTATTGCTTAATATCTAATAATATCTTAATATCTTGGATATTTATTTATTTCTTGTTTATATTTATGTAAAATATTTAGTACTTTACAGTAGTATTTTTTTATTGATAGGTATTAAATTTTGTGCACGTTTTATCCGCGTATCGTTAAAATTATCACTTCTGTAGGTCTGCTGTAAGAAATTTCTTTTTAAAAATAAGCAGTGCCTGTTGTGTCTTTGTTTTTTTATGTCCTGTATTTATGATGTTTTTTGTGTACAATAAATTGTTAAAAAAAAACTGGTTATGGCTAATCCTGGCTACGCCTATGGTCATCCAACAACACATGTCAGAGGCTAAGTCAGTTTAACAAATCGAAGGCCAGGGTTTATCGGGTCATCGGAGGACAACATTGAGAAGAGATTGATTGATTTACCTGATAAATTGATCGGTTGCGGCGCACCGGCGTCGATTTGCGTTCGGTAGACACATCACTCATTTAGTTGGAGATCTAGAATATAAGACAAAGGAAAATTATAACCCAATAACGAATGATGTACTTAGAATATCGAATAATTATCACAAGAAAAAACTAATCAATCAATTTGTTGATTAAAACATAATTAAAAGTTATTTTTATGAGTAAACTGACAAATTACAAGATAAGGAAAAATGAGATTGTCAGGCAAATTATTAATTGCGGAATTAATTTTTGTACAAAACAAACATATCACTTAAGCCGAGTCTCCAGCGCATAAACAAAACACGAAACATGGGGTATGTTTGCGGGGCAGAGGGGAAGTATTTCTCAATCATTTCCCGTCCCCTCTATGTTTCTGGTATGTTTCATATTTTCTTTGCGCACTAGAATGACGGCTTTACACTTAGAAAAATACTCTCTGATAGAAAGAAACTAAAAAAGGTTACCAAGCGACCGCTTCCTTCAGTAATATGCTACTGAATAATACGAATATGTTTATAAATTAGGCTCTAGGTACACTTCTGAATTTGCAGTCACATAAAAATAAAACCACAATGACGCAGAAAATTTTCATTCCTCTTTGAAAATGATCAATAAATTACCTAATAATAATAAACGAAGCGTACAGTTATATTTTTTCCTTGATAGTAAGCATTGAATGAAACCTATGAATCATTTTTAAACCACAACTTTTAACAAAAACAACTCATTTTACACATTTCACATTTACACATTTATATTTCACATTGAATGCCTATTCATTCACGTACTAACCTATTTATTTCATTTTATTATTCTTCCATGCTGGACTGGGAGCGAGAGAAAAACATAGAATGTGCCAGCTGCTTTTCCTCCCGGACATGCTGTAAAACCCAGCTAACGGATCCGAGGGTTTCAGTATAATGTAATTTAGGCGATGGGCTGACAACCTGTCACTACTGCAATATATGTACCTAGAAATCTATCTTAAATTACCCTCAAAACTTTGTCCGACGTGGCGGAACGACCTTTGTTTACACTCTGCCTACCCCATTAGGGATAAAGGCGTGATTATATGTATGTATGTATGTATTTATTATTCTTCCCTGCTAGACTGGGAGCGAGAGAAAAACATGTGCCAGCTGATTTTCCTCCCGGGCATGCTGTAAAAAGCAGCTAAGGGATCCGAGATTTTCAGTATATTACACTGACACCAGGATTCATGGGGTCGATAGACTTTACCCACTCGAAAGAAGAAGAAGTATATTGCAATTTAGGCGATTTGCTGACAACCTGTCACTACAGCATAACACTTACAAATCTATCTTAAATAACCCTCAAAACTTTGTCAGACGTGGCGGAACGACATTTGTTTAGGTCGTGTACGCTCTGCTTCTTACCCCGTGTGTATGTATTATTAATTTATTATGATCAAAGGAATTCTATTTTTTTATTTCATGTGTTTATATACTTATTAAAATATACAATAAAAATCTTTATAAACCTCGTTATGTACTCATGTTACTACCTATACACCACGGAACTTAGCTATATGCCTAACAATGCCTTGTCTGAATTAAAGTTTACCATTTGAACACACAATATCCCTCAAATCATACATACATACATATAGTCATGCCTTTATCCCTAATGGCTGATTTTTACAGCATGCCCGGGAGGAAACGCTGGCACATTCTATGTTTTTCTCTCGCTCCTAGTCCAGCATGGAAGAATATCCCTCAAATCAAGTGACGTCATAAACTTACCTAAAACCACAGAACAATATTTAAAAAACACAAACACCGTACATAGACGATATAACAGTATCCGCATTAGAATTCCACTGTAGCGTCTGATTTGCGGAATCAAGAATGAGATATTTCAAAAGTGGCTATTTTTATCTAATCGAAGTATTGGCGTGTTTATCAATAAGATATAAGGCGCTTTGTACAATGCTTGTTTTAAGAAGGGAAGTACCTAGTTATCTATATTATTAGAATATCTAATGTTACCATGTCCGTAAGAATTGAGGAGCCATATCAGATTCTTAAAGGCTGATCTTAACATTATTTAGCAACAAAGTAGTTTATTTTGCAGCATTAATTCTGGATTTAGCAGCAAAATATATCACTAGTTATATTAATCCTCAATCTAAACATCTGAATTGAGGAGCCACCTGGAACTCGTTGAGTAATAGATGAATATTTTTGAAAATTTTGCATCATTTAGCAGCAATTATGTATACTATCTTCTAAAAATGTGGCTCCTGTAGCGCTGAAATTACAGAAAATATAATACTTTTAGTACGGCTCCTCAATCTATACTCTAGAGCTGAATTTCCATTGAAGTGAGCTATCAATTAAAATATTCGACCTAATGATCGTTTAGCAGGTGGTGTGTTTTATTTTGCAGTATAGAAATCAGCTACTTTGTTGCTAAATAATGTTGAGATCACCTTTTAAAAATCCGATGTGGCTCCTCAATACTTACGGACATACGAGTATGTTACCAGACTATCCACGCATTTAGTATTATCGGACTATTAGTATTATAAAATCGCCAAAACGACTTATATGGCCCGAATAAACACACCTTCATATTTTTTTTGTTCTAGTTAAATACGGGGTGTAAATTGACAGGGGTTGCTCAGTCAACGAAACTGAACAACTGTAAGCAGCAGGAATTTCTTTCAGATTTTTTTCAAAACGAATTTTGACTTTCACATACAAATTGTCTAATCGAGGTGATCATTTTGTATGGGGAACTCATTTTTTTGTCATTTCCTGGTGTTAGTTGTTCAGTTTCGTTAACTGACCCTTACACCCGGTAAAATAAGTATTTTATTATATTAGAATTTCGTTTATTATACTAATCAATGAATAAAAAACACAAGGTAATGGCTAAACGATTCTTTATTTACAGATCTACTTAAACAATACTATCTAGATTTAAACTAGGCTTTATTCTAATACTTATAAATCCCTTCCCCACTCTTCCTGCCCACTTTCCCTTCCTCGACCAGCTTATTCAACAGCGGTATAGGTTCGAAGACAGGATGTCCTGTTTTCTCCAGCATAATGCCTAGGATAAATTTCTTAGTGTCAAGTCCCGTGAAGTCAGCGAGTTCTAGAGGTCCCATTGGCAGACCTGCGCCTAACTTCATGCCTATGTCGATGTCTTTGGCTGCTGCGTCGCCTGAGAAAAAAGGATGGGTATAAAGACTTACTATAGTATAGTGGTTTATGTCAGAGACTGACACCAGGGTTCATCAGAACAATAGAACGAAAAAACAATAATAAAGTGTCTTTCACTACTGTTACATATCTCTATTAGGCTGCCTGTCCATTGGAGTGGAACGAGCGAGTATTGCAGAGCGGATTTTCGGAGCTAGGCCGAGTCGAGCGGCGAGCGGTGAGTTCAGTTCGCGAAATAACGAAGAACAGACATGTTGTCGACACAAAAGTTGAAATGTTACTACCTAATCTTTTTACGCTTTCGATGACTCTTTCATCCATTTTTAAAACGTATTGTTTACAACAAAACGCACGCACGTACTGGTCGAACTTCAGCGGTTAATATATCTCCGTTTGTCCGCTCCGCAAGCTCGCTCCGCTCCGCAAGCTCGCTCCGCTCCAATGGAAAGGCAGCCTTAAGATGGCATGGCGCCTTTACGGAGAGAAATTGATTACTTTTTCATGCATCTATTAATATTAGACCAGATGTTGACATGCATGGGAGACAAGCAAGACTGAAGTTTTTAGTATATTCATACATAAAATCACGCCTTTATCCCTCACGGGGTAGGCAGAGCGTAAAACACTTCGTGAAAGGCGCTTTCGCCACGTCTGACAAAAATTGAGGAACATTTTAGATTGTAATGTGTATTGCTGTACTGTGTTTTAGGTTGTCAGCCCATCGCCTTAATTACAATAAACTGTAACCCTCGAATCCCTTTTGCTGACTTCTACAGCATGCCCGGGAGGAAACGCAGCTGGCACATTCTATGCTTTTCTCTCGCTCCCAGTCCAGCATTGAAGAAAAGAAGTTAGTTAGTTTTAGTAGCAGGAATAATTTATCTTACATAAGCCGTCCATAATGAAAACTGATCGGTTTACTTGTTTGTATTGAAAGGAGTGTTAGCCCTCGACATTTCGATCCTATACGAGGATCTTCATCAGGAGAGAAGAAAGTCACACTCCACCGCCCGCCAAGTGCAACCTTCGACTGCGTTTCGCCGACAGCTGATCAGTTTTTTTTATCGTTTAGTGTTAAAATAAGCCATTCATTATTAAAAGTAAAAAAGAATATTGTCGACAATCTCCAAGTTAACAGAGATTGTTGGTACAGTCAGCAAAGGAGACATCTGGTCAAATATTACAGGAAATTATTGATGAGACTTTAATGAAATTTCGTATATTTGCACAATTCATTTACTGCAACATATATACTAAATTTCATTAAACCCATATATATACAATTTCCGGCAACAGTCTCATCCGTTTCGGGCGACTCTGCCCAGCAATCGCCTTTGCTGACTGTACAAAAATGTAGGAATTTTTACTTTGTATAATACTTTATAACGTTACCTTTACAATGTGCCTTTTGGTTTATTGCAAACTTCACATATCTTATACACGAGTTGTGAAACTTTATCAATAGATATTGCGACTTTATCAAAATACGTAAATTGACAATAATTAATGATAAAAAACAATGTTATCAGTTAAGTTCATGTGTCCCATGATGATGATTTATACATAGATATATATAATCACGCATTTATCCCTAATGAGGTAGGCAGAGCGTAAACAACCTAAACTGAGGTCGTTCCGCCACGTATGACAAAATATTGCAGGTTGTCAGCCCATCGCCTAAATTGCAATATACAGAAAGCCTCGGATCCCTTAGCTGGTTTTTACAGCATGCCCGGGAGGAGATTTTCTATCGCTTACAGTCCAGCATGGAAGCATGATGATTTATAAAAGGCGTAAACGCATATTTTTTAAAGTAATTTTAATATTTTTGAATTAACCTCTGGAATGCTTTGCCTCAGATCTGCCCAACCCCCAGTACTTTAGTCAAACAGTTCGCGTGTGTCGAAACTGCCGCAGACGACTGATACATGTACGCGCGAGGTTCCCAGCATACCACTACATACACAGTGCGGTACATCTCATACATTTTTATACAAACAATCATTTGTCGCGCAGTGTTGCGCCGCTGCGTTCTAGTGCGGCCTGACCTTTAATCTAATTAATCAGATTCTGCGTTCAAGTTGGTAGGGCAAATTCTATTTCAGTCCGACTGCGACTATTTCAGGACTAAAAGGGTTCATTATGGTTGTAGATTTCCGTTAAAAAATGAAGCAATGCAAACTAGTTATAAAAATATTATTATAATTCGAAAACAATAGAATAAAAGCCAAAGAAAAAAACAGACATGGCAATACTTTTTAAGGCACGATTATGTCAAGATCAACAAATCGGTAAGAACACGAGATAAAACTTTAAAAATATTGATGTTCCTTTCCATTCTCTCATGTCACGACAGGTTTGGACTTGTTTTACAACTTTCCTTCCAGTGTCTACTTCTTGCTGTATTTATAGAATCCCTCGCCACTCTTGATGCCCAGTTTTCCCTCTGCCACCATTTTATGCAGTATCGGAATAGGCTTGAAGACAGGATTTCCAGTCTTCTCCAACATGACCTGGAGGGCAAATTTGTTGGTGTCGAGTCCGGTATAGTCGGCTAGTTCGAACGGACCCATCGGGTACCCCGCGCCTAGCTTCATACCGATGTCTATGTCTTCTTTCGTCGCGTCTCCTGAAAATAAGAAAGGAAATAGGAGTTTAAATTATTTGACATATACATTTAATTTAACCAGCCACAACAGCAATATACAGTATCTATCTGAAATAACCAAAAAAAAAAAAATTGACTTGGAGGAACGACCTTTGTTGACGCTCTGCCTACAACAATTATAAAATTACATTAGCAAGAGAGAAATTGAGAAACAAGTACTTACATAGAAAATGAAAAAGCAAGGAACCACATGCATCCATGGCAAAGAATATACCACAAACCGCGCGCATTCTAGTAAGGAAATAAAATAATAATGTTGAAAGTCTGTTCACAAGATCTTTAATCAACACTTTATATTTCAATAAATATGCTAAGAACACGCAAAATAGGCGTAAGCAGAATTCATACGATATTTTACCCAGCAAAGAACCCAGCCCACTGTGACGGTTAAATATTTTAAAGCTGATGGGGAAAAAGCCCATCCCAACCCATCAAACTGAACAACTTTTTCAAACTAACATGGGTCAAAATGTGAAAACTAAGTGTAGACTAATAATAAGAAAATTTATAAATGATCACGTAATATTTACTGTAGGTATGTTCCTTGTCAAAGGTTGTTCAGTTTCATGAATTGCCTTCAACTTTTAAACAAAGGAATTTCCATATACCCCAAAGATCCACACAAATACCAAACCTACCTCGCTCATACATCCTCAAAGCCTCCGCGCTGTAAGGTCCCAACAACCTGTTGACCACGAATCCAGGAGTGTCTTTGCAGGTAATGCAGGTCTTGCCCACGGACTTGCCCCACAACATCATAGCCTGGTAGGTCTCTTCAGAGATGTGGTCGCCTTTGATCACCTCCAGCAGGCGCATTACGGGGACTGGGTTGAAGAAATGGAGACCGCCATATCTGGGGAAAAATACAGTAAAAATAAGTTTTTTTGTCTGACATCATGACAAATAATATAATATTTTTATGTTTGTAAATGTAAGGGATGAGATATACTGCACTGTAGTGAATCGACACTACGCGGCAAATTCGCCAAAAATGTACTAAATAGTCGCGCCGTGTCGCGTCGTCACAGTGCGGTCTAACCTTATAACTTGTTGTTTTAGTAGTTTCTTTTATTTTAATTTATTGTAATTATTAACATAAGTTTTTTAGTATTTAATTTTTTTTAAATTAAGTAGTTTGTTTTACCAGCAAACAGCCAACACTTGTACTTATTATTCTGTTGTGTAAATTTTATCATATCAATATTAACATGATATTAATATCAAGTTAGTAAAAAGTCTTCCTATTTACCTGTCTTTCCTCTTGATACCAGCTCCAATCTCATTGATGGAGATAGAAGAGGTGTTGGTGGCAAGGATGGTGTGCTGAGGTGCCAACTGCCAAATAACAGTAGTTACAAGTTAGTACAGAATGTTACAAAAAAATGTATAGAAGTATAAATTTTGTGTATGGTTAGGTTATGTATGATTTGATTTAGCATAAAATGTATTCAGGCTATTTTTTGACCGTAATTTTATTTGGTAAAATGTTAATTTTTTTAAATTGAATTACAACAACAATAATGTTTGGGGATAATTTCTAAGAGAGGATTTTATTGGTATATCTATAAAAAGGCAAACTTATCTCTTCATAAAGGCATATTTTTTTTTAAGTTATATCTTCTTTACCTAGTTAAAGCTCACCTCATCAAGTTTATTAAACAGCTGCTGTTTCACATCCAGCTTCTCAACAATGGCTTCTACAATCAAGTCCACATTGACTCCATCCTCAACCTTAGTAGACAGTTTGATCTTGCTGAAGGAATCTTTGACGAAACCCTCAACTTTACCCGCATCTTCCTTGTACAATTTCTTGGCAACACGGGTTAAATTGTTCTGGATGGATTTCTGGGCTTTGTCCAGCTGTTCTTGCTGTACATCAATGAGGGTGACTTCCTGACCTGCTTGTGCTGCAATCTTTAAAAATATTTTGGTTTGTTTAAGAACATTTATCACATTGTTATTGTGTAAATGTGAGACCTTACTTCAATAGCAGACAATTCTCATAATTTAAATAAATCTACATATTAGGTTACTTTTAATTATCATACAGCCAGCTGTATAAATATACAGCATTAAAGTTAAATATTACTTTAGTAAACAGCAATGTACTAACTAAATGATAATAAGTTTTTTGCTACTTATCTCAAAGTTCAATGGACAGGTTTTCCAACTCATACATACTAATTCAAAGTCAATAAAAGTTGATAATTGATTTACCTGTGCGATTCCAGATCCCATCAGCCCACCGCCGATCACAGTAACCGTTTTAATAGCATTTTGGACAGAGGAACTCGAAAAGTTCCTGGTGATTCCTACTAACTTGTTCATTTTACACGATTTCACTGAGAGAAAGCCGGTGGTAAACTAACTAGACAGCACTAGCGCCACAAACGAGCCGGCGAACTATTGGACCTCCCGTTATTTTATTACCAACCAAAGGCCGAAAGATAAATTTTGATAACGCCGATAACAATCATATTTTTGTTCATAACAAGACTTACCTGTCATAAATGGATTTGTAGCACTCAGATACGGATACACGACACATTTTAAAAACAATTCTAATAGATAAAAGCTATAAATTAATATAGAAATTACTATTTCAAAAGACGTGTAGAATTTTGCATGTATAAATGACGTTTCGTTTAATAGCATTAGAACGGACAGATTGTCTTTACAGAGTTATTTGCTTTAATTTTCAATTTCAATCATTTAATTTGATGTTTATCCTTAAATTTAAATATTTTAATATATATTTTTTTAGTTTTACCGATGTATATGCTTGTCAAAGTTAAATATAATTTAATATAACGACTTTTGCTTGTAAAGAAACGTGCAGATGTCAAGATTGACGTTTGCGTTCTGCATATACAATTGTATCACATAATGCATGAGCATCCTCCCATCAACGGTGCAACATGGACCTGATCTGGTCACCGTCATCATCACATCATGGTTGAAGTTATAAGCAAAGCATTGATCGAACGGTTTAAATAAAATTGCCTTAAATTTTATAAATGTTCGATTTCATAGCAATGAGATAAAGTTGATCTTAAGAACGCACCTGTACTAACGTGGTACCACCAATACATTGAAAATAAATCTCACTATTTATTCATTTCATAGTGTTGCTGTCTATTTTTAAATGGAAAGAGATGACAAGGATAGAATATAAAAAGTTTGAGCGATAAACAAATGTAAGGTCGAAGCACGGTCGAAGTAACACTTGCGAGGTGTTCAACAGGCCAGTGAACTTTGGAATTTCTATAAATTATCCAATTTATCTAAAATACTCCGCGATAACGTACTTAGTAACTGTAAGCTGTAGTCTGTAGAAGTGCCAGTTGTCCATACACCTCATAAACATGAGCCAATTCAGAGTAATCGCCCGAAACTTTTCAAGTTCATCTGCAGTTCAAAGTGCGATCAAGAATGTTACTGTTATTGGAGGTGGTCTGATGGGATCCGGCATCGCGCAGGTAAGTTTTGACCATTCGGCACTATATGCAACATTCCCCATGATTAAAAGTACTTTTAAAACTACGTAGGAAACTTCTCAACTATTCTTACGTGGAACTTTCATACCTCGATATTTTTTAGGTTGCCGCCCAAGCTGGTCAAAATGTAACCCTCGTAGACGTCAGCTCGGACGTCCTGGCGAAGGCTCAGAAGTCGATCGGAAACAACCTCGGCAGAGTCGCCAAGAAAGTCTACAAAGACAACCCTAAGGAAGGAGAGAAATTCGTAGCTGACTCCATGGCTAGGATCAAGACTTCCTCCGACCCGGCTGACGCTGCCAAGAGCTCCGATTTGATTGTTGAAGCTATTGTTGAGAACCTGGATGTGAAGCACAAGCTCTTCAAGCAGCTTGATAGTGTAAGTTTTAAATAGGGTAGATTTAAATATTTGTACAAGAAATATTGTGATAAAGATATTTATAACGATATTTTATCCCTATATTTATATTACCAATTTGATTTGACTTCGAAGTTGTCCAAGATATTTGAATATTATGTTTAAACTGTCATATATCTACTGAAAGGCAAAGGGACTTTTTAATATGCTTTTTTAAGATTAAAAAAAAATACTTTTTTAATTACAGGCTGCCCCAGCACATGCTATCCTGGCTTCCAACACATCCTCTCTTTCTATCAATGAAATTGCTTCAGTAGTCAAGAGGAAAGACAAGTAAGCACTTTACTGATTTATTCTTCTAGTATCTATTTACATCAACATCACAAAGCCTGATAAGCAACAGCAGTTTTTTCTTTGCTTCTACGAAAAGACTATATATATATGTATTGGCTGGAATAATGCTCTTTCTTCTTCAAGAAGATTGTATTCAGATTCAATTCTACTTACCTTTTTTACAGGATTGGAGGTCTCCATTTCTTTAATCCAGTCCCTGTGATGCGTCTACTTGAAGTTGTCCGAGGAGCAGAGACTTCTGAAGAGACATACAAGTCCATGATGGCGTGGGGCAAGGCTGTCGGCAAGACCTGCATCACTTGCAAGGACACTCCTGGATTTGTTGTCAACAGGCTGCTTGTACCGTACATTGCTGAGGCTATTCGGTTGTATGAGAGAGGTAATTTTTATTTTTGAATGTATTGGTCAGAAAAAGCAGTTCATCACTTATTTCACTAGTTTTTACAGTAACTTTGCAAAATGGACTTTTATCATAATATATCTTTCGCAAAATATTTGCAAATTTTCTGTGTTTTCTGTAGCTGCTCACTATTAGAACTAAATCTATCAAAAAAGGGTCATTTCGCGAAAAGGTACATAATGCTAAGAAGACATTTTGCAAAAGGGACATTCTGCCAAGTAGCTGTTTTTACAAAAAGATCAATCCAGTGTGCAGTCCCAAAAAAAAAAACAGACTAACTAACATGCTTCAGTTTTTGCAGGAGACGCCTCAGCCCGTGACATTGACATTGCCATGAAGTTGGGCGCTGGTTATCCAATGGGCCCACTTGAGCTTGCTGACTACGTAGGCCTGGACACCAACAAGTTTATCCTTGACGGATGGCACAAGAAGTACCCTGAACAGCCTTTGTTTAACCCAATCCCGCTATTAAACAAATTGGTGTCCGAAGGAAAACTGGGAATCAAGACCGGAGAGGGTTTCTACAAGTATGAGAAGAAATGAACATTTTAATTTAAAGTACTTCATTTTGAGAATTAATTACGAATTTTTGAAGAGTGTTTAACTATTTATGTATAAAAATATATACTGAAATTATTTTAATATACTTTTTGAAAGTATTTCTATTTCTCAAAACTCACATAAAATTACATCAGCCTCAACTACTACAGTCCAAATCTGATTCTACTTGCGTGTCCGTCCAGATGTTTTTTAAAATTTCACTGAACACCCCACAAAAGATGCGTAATTAAACGTAGATTATGGTAATAATATTTTAAAAAATAACAAGTTACATCTTAAAGGGGCTCTACCAAATTCTAAAGTAAAAAAAAACATTATTTAATAAAAATATTTTTTATAAAATTTGTTTTTTACCTCTATAATGACTTGTTAAACCACAAAACAGCACCTGCACTCTTTTAACACAATTCAATAATTTAATTGCAAACTAGAATACAATCATAACCAGGTAATACTAAAACTATGAATGAATGTGAGAATAGGAGTTATAATAAAATTTAATGATAATTTGTGTTATATTCCAAGTATTTTTTTAAATGTAATGAGTATGCTGCTGTTGTTTTATAGTTAAGCAAGTTATTATTGAGGAAAAACCAAATTTTGTTGAAAAAAATATTTTTCAAAGATTTTTTTAAACTTGAAAGTATTGGTTTTAATATATTTTTACAGTAATTTACGTTTAATTCAGCAACTTTTTCGGGGTGTTGCAATTGTACAGCTTAGAGAGCATTTTTCAGCTCAGGAAATAACTTTTATATGTATTACAATAAAAATCATATTTATTTATTTAGCACAATAACATACACCACATATCTCCTATACCATTCTTACACATTTATCACTAGATTCACTATACATCATAGTCATCGTCCTCTCTCTTGCGTTTCATTCCACTTGTCTCATCAACCTCCATCTTTACTTGAGAGGGGCCCGCTGTCACACGCACAGCCGGTTTTGCTACCACCTATAAAAACAATTCCATTAGTTTTATGGACAAAAGTTCTTGATCTAAATAAGGAGGTTATTTTTTGGATACAATGCCGCTAATGACAAAAGTAATTAAAGTAAAAAGAGAATTAAATAATGTATTTTTAAAGCTTGCACAGTGTAATAAAAAAATTATGGGTAAATAGGAAGTATTAGGAAAGAAGTATTGCTAATATTGGGTCAAACTTTTTTTTTACATACCTTACTGCCAGAAGTGAATTTCAGCACTGGTTTAGGTATAGGAGTGTTTGGTTTAGCACTAATAGTTTGTCCAGAAGGTCGTTTCATCACTACATTTTGGTTCAAGGATGGTTTGGGAGTGGTGACCGTTTTGATGGTAGGAGCTGCAGTTATAGTTGTTTTTGCGATTGATTTCTTCATAGCTGCTTTCAAACGATAGTTGCAAGCAGATAGGCAGTAACTGTAATAAAGAATAAAGATTTTTTTTATAGATACTACTATGACGAAATGGACAGGAGCATTTTTGGATTTACAATGTCATGAAAATCAGTAAATAAAGAAAGTAAACATACGAAATCCTGGTCTTACCGGTCAGGCGGCAGCCGCAGTCCACAGGTAGGCTTTATCAAGGGTAGTGGGTTGACATTCTTGGTTCTGGCGACTTCTAACAGTACTTCCCGTGGCGGGGGACTCGTGAACGACTTGTCCAGCTGCATTTGAACGGCCAATCGCACATCATCAAGGTCTATAGTCTTCTTTTTGGCATGGTTGGCAAATACGCGAGCATCGTCCAGTATAGAGGACACGTAGCGGAAAGTGAACTCAAGGAGCTGATTCACGACTCGCGGCTCGTAGTCCGTGATCCCGACTTCCTTCATAATCGACATGATAACTTGAGCATCTTTGGGAATATGTTTTGTTTGGGTGTTAGATTTAGATTTGTCTTTCTCTGACATTATGACGGTTTTATGGTCACTGTTATACTTTAAAAGATGAACAAAACTTTGCCTTACACGTTTATCAGTAATAAAGCTTAGTTTCTACAATAATTAATAACATAAACATTTAATTTCAGCACGAATAAATCTCTCCTCCACAACGCGTTCCACTTTAATGACATTTTCGTTCAAAAATGTAATTTTTTTTTTTGTTTTTTGTTTTTTTTTTTTGTTTGGCACTAGAGACTACTTTGTGCCAGTGTCAAGTTTTTTTATTTTATTTTATTAAAGGTAGGGAAACTTATCGCGAAAAGGAAAGGAAATTATGATTAAGGAAAGTTGGGAAAGAATGGGGACACGTAGGTTTTTAAGGATATAGTAATACATAAACTAAATTTTAATATGATTAAATATAATAAAGGATGATAATATACTACAATATTGAATTGGATCCATTAAGAGGCAAGATATACGTGTAGGAAAAGGTACATGAAGTGACTGGAGGGATTGCAATAAAATGGAACGGTCATAAAGAGGGCAGGAAAAGAAAATGTGATCTAAATCACCAACATCACCACACTCACACAAATCACTATCCACAATATGAAATTTCGCAAGGTGGGACGGAGTGCAAACATGGCCCAAGCGCATACGTATGAATATAGACGTAACAATTTTTGAAAACTTAATTTTAAAAAACCACGGTTTGACTGGAACAGAAGGTTGTAATTGGAAATAATATCTCCCCTTTAATTGACCACTATCTGACCAGAGCATATTCCAAGAATCCTGGAGATAAACCCTGGGCAGAGTGACCAAATCATGGGAATAATTGATACGGTACAAACTGTATCACCATCTATACGTACGGAACTGTATCACCATCTCGCACAGCTTCTTTAGCTAATTTATCAGCTTTGTCATTTCCCGCTATGCCGCAATGACTAGGAATCCAACAAAATAAAACAAATAATCCTTTAAACATGCATAACCTAAGTTTTTCACGGATATCAAACAAAACGGGATAATATGGTTTCATTTTAAAAGGAAATTTTTCTAATGTCTGTAGTGCACTCTTGGAATCTGAAAATATAACGGTTTTCTTAAGATTAGCCAACAAAACTAGTTCTAGTGCCTTGAGAATAGCAAAACATTCTCCTGTAAAAACGGATGCTTGTGGTGGTAATTTTACTTTTACTATTAATTTTAGCTGGGAGATATAAATACCTACACCAACATTTTCAACACCTGAAAACTTAGATGCATCTGTAAAAATGTGATGGTAATCTTCCCAATTTCTATCATCAATGTCAGACAAAAAAAATAATATTAGCATTTATGTCATTTTTATCCACGCCCAAATCATGTCGTACGTCTGGTTGTACAAGCAGAGATTCGAAATTAGACTCGAATAAACACAAGGAAGGGGTACGATGAACACGACTCTGTATGGATAAAAATTTACGGTAATATAAGACAAGGGACGGATTTATGTCGCCAATATGGCGCTGTTAAAATAAAATCGTTTAAGGAACGTAACTTTAAGTGTAGGGGATGATTCGTAAACTGGAAAGATTTAAATAAGAACCTATCACTTAGATATTGACGTCTTAATTTCAATGGAGGTTCGCAGCATTCCACTTGTAGTGCATTTATAGGACTAGTTTTCATTGCTCCTGTTATAATTCTAAGGCATTTGGCTTGAATCAAATCTAGTTTCCTGAGACTTAATACACTACCCCCATCCAAAAGAAAGGTACCATAATCAAGTATAGATCGTATTAGTGCATTGTATAACAGATTCATAGAGAAAGGGTGAGCCCCCCACCAAACTCCCGATAGGCAACGCAACATATTAATTATACGTTCACATTTTGTTACAATATACTCAAAGTGTGGAAGACCAGTGAGCTTTCTATCCAGTATCACTCCCAGAAATTTAGCACTATCTTCAACCGGTAGAAAATGGCGATCATAAAAAACGTAAATTGGGGGAATTTGAAGCTTTCTAGTGAAGACTACCACTGAACTCTTAGAAACAGATAAGTCTAATCCATTGCAATCAAGCCAATACTTTAAAAAACCAAGAGAGGAGGTTAGTGAAGTGCAAGCACTTTCCAAAGAACCATCTATAACGTATAAAAGCAGATCGTCAGCGTATTGAAGGATATTTACAGTTCTATTTAATGATGATTCTAAGTCATGCGTGTAAATATTATATAGAAGCGGACTTAAAACGGACCCTTGAGGCAATCCTTTGGCAACAGAACGAGATATTTTTGAATTATCATCAACAACTATCGATATCGATCTTTGTGATAGCAAATTTATAACAAAGTTAATTAACATCTTAGGCACATCCAAAGACATGAGTTTTTTTTTAAGAATCGAAATAATAACGTTATCATAAGCAGATGAGATGTCTAAAAAGGCCGCCAAAACTGACTTGTTGCATGAAAAAGCTAAGCGAATGTCTGTCGTTAAAATACTTAAATTGTCTATTGTACATCTTGCTTTTCGGAACCCATATTGACTATTGGACAATAATTTATTATGTTCGATGAACCACTCTAAACGATTTCTAACGAGATGCTCAGCTACTTTAGCAAGAACAGATGATAGGGCTATAGGTCGAAAAGAATTTGCATCATTTGATGGTTTATTGGGTTTTTTAATAGGAATAACTTCTTGGGATTTCCAAGAAGGAGGAATATTGCCAGAAATCATAACAGAATTAATTATTTCCAGGTAATAGTTTAAGGCTCTGTCGCTAAGATGCATAAGAAAAGAGTAAGGTATGCCATCCTCGCCTGGGGCTGAATCTCTTACGCTTGATAGGACCCCTTTTAATTCATACAATGAAAACGGAGAATTTAGAGTAGATTTATTATCAGGAATAGGTGGAAGTGGACAAGAATTTAAACTTTCAGGGACTGTGGGGGGAGCTAATTTGTCTAAGAAATCATCAATCACTGACGAAGGAAGGGCCAAGGGTGAGAAGTAATCATTGAAAGCAGATCTAAAGCGCCTAATATTTCGCCACACTTCAGACGGACATGTAGTAGGGGAAAGAGAAGCACAAAATGCTCTCCAACCATCTTGTTTTCTATTCTTAAGAACTTCCTGAGTTCTTCGCACTGTATCATTTAGCACTTCTAAGTTATCATCCGACATATCCTCCGCATAAACTTTTTCAGCACCTTTTCTACTTTTTTCAGCCTCGGAACATTGTCTATCCCACCATGGTGGAAACGGAATTTTAGATGGAGCATATTTTTTTATAGGAAACAATTGATCTGCAGCCTCTATTAGGCATCTAGCTAGATGGTTGGAAGAAACAGTTTCACCTCCTTCAGTAACTTCAGGCAAGTTTAGCATTTTTTCATCTACAAGGTTTTTAAATTTTATCCAATCTGCATTATTTAATTTATGTTTTAGGCGAGGACTACGGATCCGCCTGGCTGGACATCTAATAGAATTAGATAAGATTAGAGGAAAATGGTCACTTCCAAAAGTTGAAGGGAAAGGGTCCCAGGTGAAAGAAGAAGCTAAAGCTGGGGAACAAATTGACAGATCTACTGCACTAATATTTTCGTTTGGGTTAGTGCGACGTGTTGGAGCACCTGTATTTAAAATACATAAATTTTTATCATCTAGTATTTCCAGTAAACGTTCTCCCTCAATGTCCGTAATACTACAACCCCAAGACTGATGATGGGAGTTGAAGTCCCCTAAAACTAAAATTGGTCCGGATAAATTGGATAATATATTGTTAAATTCATTCAAAATATCTACTGATGAGCGAGACAAATATATTGAAACAAACGAAATATTTTGAAATTTTAAACCTACTAAATTTATTACATCACTATAAGCATGAGGCGGGAAATTTATTTGCGTATAAGGTAATGTATTTTTAATTAATATGGCAACACCGCCATATCTGTCAAATCTGTCATTACGGAGACAAGTATAACCTCGAATACGAAAAACATATTCAGGCTTTAGCCATGTCTCCATTAATGCTATAAGGATAGGATTATATTTATTTATCAGATAAATTAGGTCGCTTTTTTTAGGTATTATGCTCCTGCAATTCCATTGGATTATTGTGGAATCCATTAGAATTGTCGTTTGAAATACACAGGAGGTCATTGATAGAGGCGACGTGGGACGGTTTTATAAGATTGGATTGAATTAAAGTGTTGATTAATGTAAGGATTGTGTTAAGAATAGCGTCACATTTTGAATCAGTGCTTTTTGAAATTAGAGCACAACCATTTTGAGGCTCTGGGACTTTAAATTCATTTATTAGTGCGTTATGTACTGCCCTATCATAACCACCAAGTGTTTTAGGTGGAGAGCGAGGCTTTGAAAAAACAGTTTTTTTGTAAGAATTACGAGTACTGGGGGAGGACTTTTCAGACTCATTAGGGAGAGAAGTAAGGACATCAGCATAAGATTTTGAAGCTGGTGGGCAAAGTTTACTAGCTTCAGCATAAGATATGCAACTATGGGCCATTTTTGTTTTAATTTCCTTTTGTCTAATAAATTCAGGGCACACTTTACTAATAGCATAGTGGAAACCCCCACATACTATGCATGAAACTGAATCTTCATCTTTTTTACAGGAGTCGCCTGAGTGATCTGCACCACATTTATAGCATCTGGGCATTGTTGACCGACACAGAGTTTTAGTATGCCCATATCGGCAGCAGTTAAAACATTGTATAGTTGGGTAGGTATAAACTTCTACAGGCAGGGCATTATAGCACATGTATATTCTTTTAGGAAGTGCTTGACCATCAAAAGTAACAACGATGGACTGGGATGGTTTCCAAGTTACTTTTCCATCGACTTGCACTTTATAATTTAATCTTCTCATTTTTAATATTTTTCCACAACCTATGGGAGTGGATATATTTTCTAACACATCATCATCACTCCAGTCTGCTGGTACTCCACGGACTAATCCCATCCGTGTGACATTGAAAGTGGGAATAATAGCCTTGAAATTATGCATGGCTAAAAGATTGCTATATAAGAAATCATTGGCATCCTTGTAATTAGTAAAAGCTACAGCACAGCGGTTCCTTCCAATTCTTTTTACACTACCTGGTACAATGTTTTGGAAATTATTCTTTTTTAAGAAGTTGCCAAATGCAATAGGGTGTAAGATGGTTCCACTATTAGTGGTATCTGCTACTCTCTGGACATGAATTAAGTATGGTGAAACATCAGTATTAACATACTCACTTCGGCCCACCTGGCGAGAATCTTGTTGATTTTTAAGTTGAGGTTGTGTTTTGTCTGAGTGGTCACCTTGAGATGTCTCATCAGTAACATTGGATGATTTGTGAGTGGGTAGGGATGTTTTCTTCTCCTGCTGCTGAGTGGCTGGAGAGATTTTAGGAGTAGTTTTTTTCATTAATATTGTATTCTCAATCTCACAATGGCAATAATTACCATTATTAGGCTGACCAGAATTCTTTTTTTTCCTACGTTTGGTACATACGCGACAAATACGTAATTAGTTTGTACGCTTACGGCCACCTGTCTTAGACGACAAAGAGCCATCAGTGTCCATCTTACTGTCCTCATTTGAAACAACTTCAATAGTTGAGCCTACGGGGAGATTCAGGCCGAGGGCGCCTGGACCCCCCCGAGGATCGGGGGGATCGTTCATATGAAAACTATATTTACAAGAATATGTACAAAAACTTACCTATAACTTTACACAAATAGAAATATATACACTAAATACTAGAAATATCTACAATGCCACTCTTTCCACAACGTTTTTAACTGAAAAAAATAATTTTCAATTCACCAAAAGCAAAAAAGCAAACCACCATTTCGAAGTTTCCCGCTCTTTTCAAAATGTAATATTTTTTTGATTGACGTCTGTCACGTCAACAACATTGTCTATGGATTTTCGTTGGAAGTGTTGAACGAAAATTAGGATTACCATTTTAATTCAGAGCTACATATTGGTAGTAAATAAAAATAATACATACATACATATAATCACGCCTTTATCCCTAATAGGGTACCTAGAGCGTAACCTAAAAAAGATGGGTCGTTCCGCCACGTCTAACAAGGTTTTCAAAGTAATTTAAAATAGATTTGTCGGTATATTGCTGTAGTGACAGGTTGTCAATCCATCGCCTAAATTGCAATAATTAATATACTGAAACCCTCGGATCCCTTAGCTGTTTTGTACAGCATGCCCGGGAGGAAATGCAGCTGACACATTCTATGTTTTTCTCTTACTCCTAGTCCAGCATGAAAGAAAGCTAAGCTGTAAAAAATGCTCTCCAATAATTATAAAAATCCTTGAAAATTTGTCAATCAACCATATTAATTACTAGCTTTACGCCTGCAGTTTCTCCCGCATTAAATGAGTTTTCCGTGGGAGTTAAGTGTTTTCCCGTGTAAATGATTATAATTCCAGGATCTCACCTAGGGATAAGTGTGCGAGTAGTCGGGGTAAAACAAATTAAACATAATCATGGAACACTTGCTAAGCTACCAATAGATGGCGCTAGTGGCGCTACCTTATGCGAATTAAAAAATATAAAAAAAAACGTATGTTTAGTATTATTATAATATTTACATTTACTTACTATATTTTAGAACTCAGTATTTACTCTTCTTTCATATGGTATCCTATAGGATGCAGAAGCATATTTTTTTAACTAACAATTTTTTTGTTTTATTTCTCGAGCTCCACATAGAATTTCGAAAAAAAACGAAACATGAGTATCTAAGTCACACCTTCAACATTACAACAACAAAAAAACACATTCGATTTGGGGCAGTAGTTTTTATGTGGCACGCAAACAGAGATACAGTCAGAAGGATAAAAAATCTAAAACCTGTATTTTTGGGTTCTACAATACACTAGAGCACTAATAGATGCCTACATTTTTTTTCTTATTTATCTCCCATGTACAGACATCGACCTGTTACAATTTTATTATATGTATGTATAGAAGATATTGACCAAAACGGTTTATTGTTAATGTTAACAGCTACTTCCTACTTACGTTAGAGATTAAAATGTAGTCCAACTGAGCAGATTTTAAATCTCTAATTTAATGAGATAGTTTGTTTAAGTTATACTTATTTGGTTCTGAGTTGGTAAACTTTTGAGTCAAAATCTCTGCTGCAAAAATTATACTATAGTTATACCTAAACTATATTTTTATTATGATACCAGTTAAAAATATGGAGAAAGAAATAAAAGAAAAACACAATTTATAATAACCATTTGGATTTTATTCAGTTAAAATATGAAATAACTTACGCGTACAGTAAAAATAAGTTGTTTTTAGTAAGATAGTCATCGAAGTGTTAACTCAAATTATATCGCTAGAAGCCGCCCGGCTTGCATTCAACATTGCGACTACCTTAACCCTTGTTTATCAAGTGTACTAAAATACATTCTAAAGATTACATTATTGTAATTTGTATTAAGGTACATTAACATATAAATGGACAATTTGGACGTACAGTTGTGAATTTCCATTATTTTCTATAGTGATAAACAGAATGTCTATAAGATAATGTTATGTTCTCTTCACTTTCGTTCCATCAGCAATTCATATTTTACTGTTATATTTACAGATTTATACTTAAGATCTAAAATAGACTTATTATTGTATACTTTCAGAGTTTAATTATACTTTTTCTCTTAACATAAAAATTGTAGTAGCCAAAATTTATTGTTATCTCCATTTGCATTTACAACCTTATGAAAAATATTTACTTGCACAGGTGACACAATTGACTTTATTAATATGTAAGTGATTGCGAAATCCCCAGCATGGAACAAAAGTAAAGCAACATCTCCTAACAGACAAGCGGACGAAACATCAGACGTGAAAACGTCGCAAGTTGATATACGTCGTTCTTGATATGTCTAGAGCTAAAGTCGCAACAGACGTTTATCCGCCCATGAAGGAAATCGAAGATGGAAAGTAACAGTGTACATTATTGCTTTTACATTATTGGTTTCAAACTGCAGATACACCATCACACACGTGTCACCGCCCAGCTTTATCTATAGCTAATAAATTGTGCTATTTTGCTGTAACCACTCGATACGACTATCGTTCTGTATTACTCTTAATTCATTAATTATATCACCTAGTGAGGTTTCAAACAATATCCTACTACATCCTCACACGTTAAGTCCTTCAAATACAACAGAATTAAACCACATATTTACTATCCATTATTTGCAAATACTTAAATATAATGTTAACCTAAAGATTTCTCACGATGGATTTACAAATACAAACCATACGGTTTTATTGATTTTTACGCATTGTCCTGAATTATTAAACATCTTTTTCATTGATAAATCGTTCATTATTTTTACGTATTTAGTTTCAGTCGGTCGCAACGTGTGAGGTGACCTAAAAGAGACTACTTATGTAGAAAGTTTACTTATATTTCTACTTTCATACAGTCAATACAATATTATCAACAACGTAACTAGGGTCTACTTACGAAAAACTATGAACATCACAAAATCCCAAGTAACTATCTGACTCTGAATGGCTAAGAAACAAATTATATCGAGAGATACATTCAAAGATCGCAAAGACCTCACTATGGCAAACTCATTTACCACTAATAAATGGCAATGTGGTAGTGAATGGCACTGTACTTACGGCTTTACACAACTTTTTGATGATACATTATTTTTGTTGGCAGAATTTGGGATCAGATGAGTAATTTGCAATAGTGATATAGAGATAAATTACATTAGTAGAATATTACAATAATTCATTAAATATAAATTAAAAATACGAGTAACTGCACAATATAAACAAAAATACATAAACACAGATTAAGCTCAACTTTCTAAGAGTAGTTATAATTTATTCTAATTAATTACAAATTGATAAAAAAATATAACAAAACAAGGTAAAATATTGCGTATTCGATAAGAAAATCCACATAATATTTTATTTATGTATTTCATGATTTTTATTACAAAAATACTCAAACATATCAAAGTCAGTCCATAAGCTGAAGATCACTAACTTTAGCAATTCGCAAAAGGCACTCCTTAATGCAAATCATTCGAACTCCATCGGACGAAGGCGGAGGGGCCGGGGCGCAGGGCAAAGGGCGGGAGAGTAGGAACCAAACTGTTGAGCTTACAAATCAAGAATATGCTATTCTTATAACTAATTATCATAAGAAACAGGAAGATACTACGAGAAATAGACAAGATAACAGTTTATTTAAATGATACAAACAAATCAGTACTTAACAGAGTACTTCAGCTACGCTACGGGTTATTCTCTGTTACACTGCCTTACGTTTACGTTATTATATTCGTCTTTCAAAACATTCACTCTCGGTACGCGAAAATGAACGAGTCGTTTACATTACTTTGCACTTGTTTCCATTCCGTCGAGTATTGCACGAACGTCACAATTTATGTACATCAGAGTTATTTTATGTATTATATTCTTTTTCTTTCTGTCGTATGGGTATCGAGTCTATCGACCCGATGAACCCTGGTGTCAGAGTTTTAAAACCGCCTATATGAATATTATCGATCACTCTTAGCTACATGGCCGCCGATGTAGCCGCTGCGTAATACACGCCACAGCGGCTAGTTGCCGCATGACGTCATCGCCGGGACTATAGTGCAAGCACTATATTCAACGATTAGATCTCGGCGGTCAGCTCAGCTGATACCTGCAAATAATCCTTACATTATATGAAAAACCCTACAAAAATATGTTTCCGAAATAAATTGATGATTACCAACATAAAATTGTACAATACCTAATAATAATAAATAATAATTGTACAATTGTACAATACCTGATTTGTTTTTAATATTCTTTATATTAAAAACAAATCAGTAGGAGTACAGATTTATACCTATGACGAGGCGGTATGGTTTTGGAATTAGCCTGTCCAGAAAGGACAAAACGAAAAAGAAATGTAAAATTGGTAGAAATTGTAATTAACTAAATGACAACAAAATGTGGTAAAAAAGTAATACTATTTTGGAGGGAAGGGAAACTACTCGTGAGTCACGACTTGTATTTATTTTTTTAAATTCGTGTATAAATGGCCGGAAGAGGTGAAAAATAGGGAGTCATGGAGGGAGAATGGAGAAACCTTTGCCCAGCAGTGGGACTCATAACGACTACATAAGATAAGTGTATTGCGTTAATTTTCTGGTGGTGGTAAGTGACATAAATAGGTACATATTATAAGAAGATTTTAAAACATTACGAAAGAAATAAAGAGATAAGAATTGCAGGTAGGATTTATTATTTTGCCTAAACTATCAAGGGCATATCGAGATCAAATATCATCCGAAGCGGACCTCTGAGACTGGGAGACCTATGGCTTATTTAGGGCGCGAACTGGAGACAGGTTTGTCACCAGTACATGCCCTGCCTTATATTCAGTAGACATCTTTCGGCTGAGAATCAGATAGAGGCAATCTTCTTAAATAAGTCCCAACGTACGTACGAATAAAGTGAAACGTGGGCGGGAGGTAAAAGACCACAGATCTACCAATAGCGCGGCTTCACGCAATCGATTCTTGACTCACGCCGTCGAGTCCCACACCTCACCTCCGAACTCAAAGAAGTTTGTCCATGTAAATATCTTAAATAGGTATAAGGATAGGGGATTTTTGGGAATACGGGACAGGAAAGAGGGGGAATCCCACCATATTCGAGTTATAAGCGATTACAGTTTTGAGTTTTATATGAAAATCCCTGTCGCCGATTAAATAAAATGTCGTTGGATGCGATTTCTTACCACAATCGTGGTAGTCTATTAAAGTAAAGGTCAGCAGATAAAATTTCTGACCAAAAAACGATTCTTTTTATAGGACGGTTAACGGCTGCTGCCTCCCTGTTGTCGCTAGCAACCCAATAAACAACCTACTGACCTGGAATCCTTTTTGGGTTGTTTTTTTTTCTTAAATTTTCAGCAAATCTTTCTATACATTTTCATACTTTGCAAAACTCCTATTGCTTAATAACTCGAAAACTACGCAACTTCGGCAGGTCGGTTTTGACGATACCTTCCACCTCCTGCCCTCTCTCTCTAAAAAAAAAACCAAGGCGACTAATTTAAAGATAATCAACCCTTTGCCCCCATCTAGTCATACTTTCTTCCATGCTGGACTGGGAGAGACAGGAAAACATAGAATGTTCCAGCTGCCCTTCCTCCCGGGCATGCTGTAGAAGTCAGTAAAAGGGATTCGAGGGTTACAGTATATTGTAATTTAGGCGATGGGCTGCCAACCTGTCACTATAACAATACACATAACAATCTTAAATTTTCCTCAATTTTTGTCAGACGTGGCGAAAGCGCCTTTCACGAGGCGTTTTATGCTCTGCCTACCCCGTAAGGGATAAAGGCGTCATTTTATGTATGTATGTAGTCATATGTTTCTTCCATGCTGGACTGGGAGCAAAAGAAAGACATAGAATGTGCCAGCTGCATTTCCTCCCGAGCATGCTGTAAAAACCAGCCAAGGGATCCGAGGGTTTCAGTATATTGCAATTTAGGCGATGGGCTGACAACCTGTCACTACAGTAATATACCTACAAATATATCTTAAATAACCCTCAAAACTTTGTCAGACGTGGCGGAAGGACTTTTGTTTAGGTCGTTTACGCTCTGCCTACCCCATTAGGGATATAGGCGTGATTATATGTATGTATGTATGTATGTAGTCATACCTATGTGGTGATCTGTGGCTGCGCGTGGTCGGGGGGCGGGTGCTGCGGCTGGTGGGGGGGCGGGGCTGCATACTCCACTACCTAAATAAACAAATAAATCATTTATTGACTCTGGCAGTACAGTTTACATGTTGTACAAAATTCGGCTGATGGACTTGTTTCCATGCCAAGACTCTTTAAAAAAAAGTACTAAATCTGCCAAATTATACAATAGTTTTTCAGACAATATATTACAAACTGTTCTATATTAAAAATGTATTACATAATGTTGTATTTCAGCACCATTTGTTGTACATACATTTAGTTTTGGTGATATTTCTTATCGTGTGCCCATTCCTGGATTCGCCCTTGCAATTTTCTATTCTTCTTCTTTCGAGTGGGTATCGAGTCTATCGAACCGATGAACCATAGTGTCACGAGTTTTTAAACCGCCTAGTAGCACAACTATCAGGCCTCTGAAATGGTTTGAGTAACGACCACTATCAAAGACAGCGACCGGGACCTACGGCTTAACGTGCCCTCCGAAGCACGGAATCTTTTTTTCTTTTCGGACAATCAGGTGATTCAGCCTGCAATGTCCTAACCAAACTGGGGAAAAATTCACAAAGTGATAAATTCTAAATATCAATTTTGTGTTTCCCCCCTGGGAATCGGATCGGAAGTCCATGGCACTAGCCACTAGACCACGGAGGCAGTTAAATTTCTATTAAAGTTATGTCTTTGCCAGAGTAGACTAAGCAAGTGTCATTTGCGTACATATAAACTTACTTACTTCGCTGGCTGAGCGACTCGAAGTGGATCTTTGCCTCATTAAAGTGCGCCATTCTTCTCTATTCGGTGCCAAATTTAACCAGTCGGCCACTTGCAGCTGTTTTAGGTCTTCGGTGACTTCATATAAATACATACATACATATAATCACGCCTTTATCCCTAATGGGGTAGGCAAAGCGTAAACGAACTAAAGGAAGGCCATTCCTCCACGGCTGTCAATTTTTTAAGGGTTGTTTAAGATAGATTTGTAGGTATATTGCTGTAGTGACAGGTTGTCAGCCTGTCGCCTAAATTGCAATATACAGAAACCCTCGGATCCCTTAGCTGGTTTTTACAGCATGCCCGGGAGGAGATGCAGCTGGCACATTCAATGTTTTTCTATAAACAGTATATAACGCTACATTATATGAGTGAAGGTATTTACGTGCATGATGTTTACCTCCTGGTATATGAGCTGCTTCCACTGGTCCACCGTGTGCTCGCGCTCGTCCACGCTGTGGTCGTACGAGGCTGGCGCGGGCTGGGAAGCATACATACATAGATATTTTTTATTAATATGCAAAAACATTAGTGATTTAATAAAATGGTATCATAAAACCTACATAGTCAGGTTTGTCTTGAAACCATACGCCCTCGCTCAACGTTACATTACATTCCCTATAATAAATACAAACTAAAAATATACAAGTACTATAAAAATCTAACACATTTACAACGTTATAATTTCACAATATCATGTTTGCTACAATTAATACACTAATACATACAAAAATTCGCGTAAACAACTCGAACCGGTTCCGTCAGTCCGCGCGTAAAGGATGCTCCACTAACGCTAAACTTAGGATTGCATACATATGTACATACAATCACGCCTTTATCCCTAATGGGGTAGGCAGAGCGTAAACGACCGAAACAAAGGTCGTTCCGCCACGACTGACAAAGTTTTGAGCGTTACTTAAGAAAGATTTGTAGGAATTTTGCGGTAGCGATAGGTTGTCAGCCCATCGCCTAAATTGCAATATACTGAAACCCTTAAATCCCTCAGCTGGTTTTTTCAGCATGCGCGGGAGGAAATGCAGCTGGCACATTCTATGTTTATCTCTCGCTGCTAGGCCAGCAAGGAAGGATTATTTGGAGAAGGTTATTTGGAAACAATTGTCATTTGTAAAAGTTAGCGAGGGTAGATGTTTTTTTTTTCGTGGTAACGAGGTATTTTTCTGTGGAATAAGGTACTTTTACGTAAATCTTGGGTATTTTCCCATGCGAATGAGGTATTTTCCCGTGGGAATAATGTATTTACAGCTTCGTAATAATAATTTCTTGGGAATGTGGTACGTAGATTTTTTCCAATAAGTGTGAATGAGGTATTCTGTCATGATCATGAAATAGAGGCAAAAAAGTAGTCTCGTGTTTTTGTGTACGTGTTACACAAAGCCTAATAATCAGATAAAATGTGAATCACGGCGTTCCTTTTGCCATAATTTATGTTTTGTTTATTTTTTCTTTTTAATGTTCTATGTACTTTATGTTATGGCAATAAACGAATTCTTATTCTTATATGTAGTAAGCAAGTCGATGACCTGCTGATACTGAGTGAGATGTAAAGGGAGTGAGATGTAAAGGGAGTGAGATGTAAAGGGAGTGAGATGTAAAGGGAGTGAGATGTAAAGGGAGTGAGATGTAAAGGGAGTGAGATGTAAAGGGAGTGAGATGTAAAGGGAGTGAGATGTAAAGGGAGTGAGATGTAAAGGGAGTGAGATGTAAAGGGAGTGAGATGTAAAGGGAGTGAGATGTAAAGGGAGTGAGATGTAAAGGGAGTGAGATGTAAAGGGAGTGAGATATAAAGGGAGTGAGATGTAAAGGGAGTGAGATATAAAGGGAGTGAGATGTAAAGGGAGTGAGATGTAAAGGGAGTGAGATGTAAAGGGAGTGAGATGTAAAGGGAGTGAGATATAAAGGGAGAGAGATGTAAAGGGAGTGAGATGTAAAGGGAGTGAGATGTAAAGGGAGTGAGATGTAAAGGGAGTGAGATGTAAAGGGAGTGAGATGTAAAGGGAGTGAGATGTAAAGGGAGTGAGATGTAAAGGGAGTGAGATGTAAAGGGAGTGAGATATAAAGGGAGTGAGATGTAAAGGGAGTGAGATATAAAGGGAGTGAGATGTAAAGGGAGTGAGATGTAAAGGGAGTGAGATGTAAAGGGAGTGAGATGTAAAGGGAGTGAGATGTAAAGGGAGTGAGATGTAAAGGGAGTGAGATGTAAAGGGAGTGAGATGTAAAGGGAGTGAGATGTAAAGGGAGTGAGATGTAAAGGGAGTGAGATGTAAAGGGAGTGAGATATAAAGGGAGTGAGATGTAAAGGGAGTGAGATGTAAAGGGAGTGAGATGTAAAGGGAGTGAGATGTTAAGGGAGTGAGATGTAAAGGGAGTGAGATGTTAAGGGAGTGAGATGTAAAGGGAGTGAGATGTAAAGGGAGTGAGATGTTAAGGGAGTGAGATGTAAAGGGAGTGAGATGTAAAGGGAGTGTGATGTTAAGGGAGTGAGATGTAAAGGGAGTGAGATGTAAAGGGAGTGAGATGTAAAGGGAGTGAGATGTAAAGGGAGTGAGATGTTAAGGGAGTGAGATGTAAAGGGAGTGAGATGTTAAGGGAGTGAGATGTAAAGGGAGTGAGATGTTAAGGGAGTGAGATGTAAAGGGAGTGAGATGTAAAGGGAGTGAGATGTAAAGGGAGTGAGATGTAAAGGGAGTGAGATGTTAAGGGAGTGAGATGTAAAGGGAGTGAGATGTAAAGGGAGTGAGATGTAAAGGGAGTGAGATGTAAAGGGAGTGAGATATAAAGGGAGTGAGATGTAAAGGGAGTGAGATATAAAGGGAGTGAGATGTAAAGGGAGTGAGATGTAAAGGGAGTGAGATGTAAAGGGAGTGAGATGTAAAGGGAGTGAGATATAAAGGGAGTGAGATGTAAAGGGAGTGAGATGTAAAGGGAGTGAGATGTAAAGGGAGTGAGATGTTAAGGGAGTGAGATGTAAAGGGAGTGAGATGTTAAGGGAGTGAGATGTAAAGGGAGTGAGATGTAAAGGGAGTGAGATGTAAAGGGAGTGTGATGTTAAGGGAGTGAGATGTAAAGGGAGTGAGATGTAAAGGGAGTGAGATGTAAAGGGAGTGAGATGTAAAGGGAGTGAGATGTAAAGGGAGTGAGATGTTAAGGGAGTGAGATGTAAAGGGAGTGAGATGTTAAGGGAGTGAGATGTAAAGGGAGTGAGATGTTAAGGGAGTGAGATGTAAAGGGAGTGAGATGTAAAGGGAGTGAGATGTAAAGGGAGTGAGATGTAAAGGGAGTGAGATGTTAAGGGAGTGAGATGTAAAGGGAGTGAGATGTAAAGGGAGTGAGATGTAAAGGGAGTGAGATGTAAAGGGAGTGAGATGTAAAGGGAGTGAGATGTTAAGGGAGTGAGATGTAAAGGGAGTGAGATGTAAAGGGAGTGAGATGTAAAGGGAGTGAGATGTAAAGGGAGTGAGATGTAAAGGGAGTGAGATGTAAAGGGAGTGAGATGTAAAGGGAGTGAGATGTAAAGGGAGTGAGATGTAAAGGGAGTGAGATGTAAAGGGAGTGAGATGTAAAGGGAGTGAGATGTAAAGGGAGTGAGATGTAAAGGGAGTGAGATGTAAAGGGAGTGAGATGTAAAGGGAGTGAGATGTAAAGGGAGTGAGATGTTAAGGGAGTGAGATGTAAAGGGAGTGAGATGTAAAGGGAGTGAGATGTAAAGGGAGTGAGATGTAAAGGGAGTGAGATGTAAAGGGAGTGAGATGTAAAGGGAGTGAGATGTAAAGGGAGTGAGATGTAAGGAAGTGTGACTCACAGCGTTGACCTCTCCCTCGTCGTACCACACGTTGATGTAGGGGTGCAGTAGCGCCTCGTCCACCGAGATGCGGCGCTCGTGGTCGATCACCAGCATGCGGGACAGCAGGTCGCGGGCTTGCGACGCCTGCCAAGTACAAATATACTCTTGTTATAACTGCCTCTGTGGTCTAGTGGCTAGCGCCATGGACTCCCGATCCGGAGGTCCTGGGCTCGATTAACAGGGGGGAAACACAAAGTTGATATTTCATAATTTATCACTTTGTGAATTTTTGGTTAGGACATTGCAGGCTGAATCACCTGATTGTCCGAAAAGAAAAAGATTCCGTGCTTCAGGGGGCACGTTAAGCCGTCGGTCCCGGTCGCTGTCTTTGATAGTGGTCGTTACTCAAACCGTGTCAGAGGCCTGATAGTTGTGCTACTACGCGGTTTAAAAACTCTGACACCAGGGTTCATCGGGTCGATAGACTTGATACCCACTCGACAGAAGAAGAACGTGGCGCCCAACGTGGGACCTAAAACTAGTTTTGTTTTACATTGAGTTAGATGCTAAACTCAATGCAGTGCTTTGCTTTGCTTTGCTTTGCTTTTACTGTTGTCCCTTCCTAGCCCCAGAAAGGGGAATCCAAGACAGAAAAAATATTTAGGGATACAGAATTCAGGCAGTGCTTTAGCATATGCTTTGTAAGTCCCCTGTACGTTGTTGTTTCGGTTTGACACGGTCCTGAGGACCGAGAGGTCGGTAGGACCGTGGGAGGAGGTGGGAGAGTGTCCCTTCCTAGCCCCAGAAAGGGGAGAGTGCGACAGGGGACACTCAAATCAGGAAAAAAATAATTGCATGCTTTGTAAGTACCCTGTACGTCCCGTTGTTTCGGTCTGACACGGTACTAGGGACCGAGGTCGGTAGGACTATGGGAGGAGGTGGGAGAGTTTCCCTTCCTAGCATTGAGCAGACCGCGCGCGTTAGAACGACAGTTCACACTATGTATTTCAATTTAACACTGCATCGCCTATATGTACAATTGGCGCCCGACGTGGAACTAAAACAGTCAGTATTCACTTTAAAAAAAAAGAGACTCAAAGAGCATTTTATGACCCCTCTCTGATGTTAATAATATGTATTATATTTATTTTATATCTATCATAATATACGTGTATATCTTATATATTATTTTGTTATGTATTCGTTTTCCTTCCATGCTGGCCTGGGAGCAAGAGAAAAACATAGAATGTGCCAGCTGCATTTCCTCCCGGGCATGCTGTAAAAACCAGCTAAGGGATCCGAGGGTTTCAGTATATTGCAATTTAGGCGATAGGCTGACAACCTGTCACTATGGCAATATACCAACAAATATATCATAAATAACCCTCAAAACCTTGTCAGACGTGGCGGAACGACCTCTGTTTAGGTCATTTACGCTCTGCCTACCCCATTGGGGATAAAGGCGTGATGATATGTATGTATGTATTCGTTTTTTCTATTATTGTTATATATGTATTAGTATTACTATAATTTATCAGATTTTCTAATTTTACTTATTGTATCTGTTCCCGTGTTTTTCCCTTCTTTCATCCCCACTAGGTTGGCTGGAGGAGATATCTTATAGAGATAAGTTCGCCTGTTGTGTCCTAGTTTTAAGTTCAACTGTATGTGTAAATTTTTAATACAATAAAGAATATATACAAAAACTTTGTTAGAGAGCGGATTTAAACTGCACTACAATATGAGGTATTTGCGGGAAGACATTGTTTCAATTATGCTCGATGCTATTATTCCTGTTGTCCATTTAAGACTTAAATTAAAGTGGTTTGTTTCGTCGCGAATATAATATACAAAAATGGCGCCCGATATAAGACCATGCATACATACATATAATCACGCCTTCATCCCTAATGGGGTAGGCAGAGCGTAAACGCCTTAAATAAAGATCGTTCCGCCACGTCTAATAAAGTTTTGAGGGTTATTTTAAAATAGGTTTGTAGGTATATAGCTGTAGTGACAGGTTGTCAGCCCATCGCCTAAATTACAATATACTGAAACCCTCGGATCCCTTAGCTGGTTTTTACAGCATGCCCGGGAGGAAATGCTGCTGGCACATGTTTCTCTCTCGCTCCCAGGCCAGCATGGAAGAACACTATATATGGGTAAGAATTTCCTTTAAAAACCGACCTTAAGTCGATTGTGCTCGTTGCTGTCGGAGGGGAACAGTATGTCCGGGAACAGTCTCTCGAAGCTGTACCCGGCGTAGCGCGGTCTGTTCTCGACGTAGTTGCGCACGGTGGGCTGCAGGCGCGCCATGAACGCCGCCGACGGGGTGCCCAGTTGCTCTGAAACGAGAGATAACACATATTTGACACTGATCAATGGTCTGTCTTGTCAAAGTTTTAACCATCGGAACTAGGATTAAGGCACAGAATATATAATAGTACTACATACAGAATGGACAATCACCTCCCTTCCCCAGTCAAACATACGTCACACTCCACGCCGGATTGTGGGCCACTTTGAGCATACGCTTAGCGGGTATGGGGCGCGCGTGTTTCCCAGTGTAATAGAAAAAATAAAGTGCTGTGTTCCAAATATGGTTAGATACTGTTCCGTGTACAGATGTATGTCTATCACAAGATATGACTCCAATAGGAACTTTTTAAGATTCCACAGTGATGTGAGACGGTAAGTAAATGCATACAAAATATGCAACCTAATCTATTCTAACTATTTAGTTACAGTGAACTACTTTAAAACATTGGTTTAATCAAGAACCAAATTAATCAAGTGATGATTGAACAAATTTTGTACACAAACGCAAGCCAAGTGCAACATGCCGTCTGTCGATGTGTGACCAAAATTACATGATAGTTAGGAGTGTCCGAGCTGTGATTAAGGCTAACCCTTGAAAAGGGTATTAAAGCAAGTCGAAAATTTAATATTCGAATGATAAGCGAACTACTAAAACGCGTCCCACGACGTAAACGAAGCGAACGCGAAATTTTGTTTTACAAATAGCTCAAGTAACAGAATGGGCATTGCGAACGAAGCGAGCACGATATTTCAAAACAGTTACGGTACTTTATTTAATTGGCAAATGGATGGATTCTAGAATACAATCCTGACGAGTCCCGCTATCGTACAGACCACCTGGCTTGGGGCTTGTAGAGGGCCCGCGCAGCTTAGGCTCCGGATAGCAATCGCCATGCTAAATGTACGGCCAATACGACACAAAACCTTATAACCTACATACATATAATCACGCCCCCATCCCTAGTGGGGAGGCAGAGCGTAAACGACCTAAATAAAGGTCGCTCCGCCACGTCTGACAGAGTTTGGGGGCTATTAAAGATAACTCTGTAGTAACAGGTTGTCAGCCAATCGCCCAATTTGCAATATGTTGAAACCCTCGGATCCCTTAGCTGGTTTTTACAGCATGCCCGGGAGGAAATGCAGCTGGCACATTCTACGTTTTTCTTTCGCTCCCAGGCCAGCATAAAAGCAATTATAACCTACTGATTTTATAGACATACATTTTGAATTCAATATTATTACGAATGTAAGAATTTAATCATTGTATTTCTTTATTGTGTTTATGACGAATTATTACATTACATTACTATTGTAACAATTTATATGGGTCTACCCGTGCCTGAAATAAAGATATTATAATTTTATTTTATTTATGGACTTACGGGGGAGACCCCGTAGAAGATGGCGAGACGACCTAGATGCTTTCTGCGCACAATGGCTGACAGAGGCAGCAAACAGAGACGCCTGGAGAGATAAAGGGGAGGCCTTTGTCCAGCAGTGGGACGATTTATTATTATTATTAACAGCCTGAGGTGTCCCACTGCAGGGCAAAGGCCTCCCCTTTATCTCTCCAGGCGTCTCTGTTTGCTGCCTCTGTCAGCCATTGTGCGCAGAAAGCATCTAGGTCGTCTCGCCATCTTCCATTTCTCCCTGTCTTGAGCCTCTTCCAACCAGTTCCGGGCGTGTGCGTCTAGCTCGTCTCGCCATCTTTTTCTGGGACGACCTCGTGCCCGTCTCGCGTTAAGAGGGACCCAATGTGTAGTTCGTTTTGCCCAATTTATAGGCTACCAAAAAAAAAAAAAAAGACTTACCAATAATTTTGTTCCACTGGTCGATGTGGTCGGTCCCCGGGAACAGCACGCCGCCGCGGATCATCTCGCCCATGATGCAGCCCACCGACCAGATGTCCACGTTCTCGGTGTACCCCATGCCCAAAATCACCTGGAATCGTTCACAAACGTATTTATGTCATTTGGAAAATGTGAGCGAAGATAGTGCGATGTTTTACGAAATTGAATCATTATCATACATACATATAATCACGCGTTTATCCCTAATGGGGTAGGCAGAGCGTAAACGACCTAGACAAAGGTCCGCCGCGTCTGACAACGTTTTGAGGGTAAATTTGTAGGTATATTGCTGTAGTGACAGGTTATCAACCCATCGCCTAAATTGCAATATACTGAAACCCTCTAATCGAAAAAAAAAGGAAATGCAGCTGGCACAGTCTATGTTTTTCTTTCGCTCCCAGTCCAGCATGGAAGAAATTTGGAAAATGTGATGATTGGAAAAAGTTAATGCGACATATTACGAAATTGAATCATTATGTCATAATCATTCATACATATACGGCTTTATCCCTAATGGGGTAGGCAGAGCGTAAACGACCTAAACAAAGGTCGTTCCGCCACGCCTGACCTAGTTTTGAGGGTTATTTTTGATAGATTTGTAGGTATATTGCTATAGCGACAGGTTACTTACTAACTTATCGCCTAATTTGCAATATACAGAAAACGTCGGATCCCTTAGCTGGTTTTCACAGCATGCCCGGGAGGAAATCAAGCATGGAAGACATTTGAACCAAGAAAAGATTGTGTTATGACATACCTCAGGCGCGCGGTAGTAACGCGTGACGACATACGGTGTCATCATGAAGGTGGTGCCGGCGGTGCGCGCCAGACCGAAGTCCAGGATCTTCAGCGTGCAGTCGCTCTTCACCACTATATTGGACGGCTTCAAGTCCTGGAAAATTTCAAATTATAGAGAGTTTACAGTGAAATAATAGTTTCATACTAAGTAAAACAGCCCGATGGTGTAGAGGATAGGGCCGCTGCCTCCTGAGCAGGAGGCCGTGGTTCGAACCCCACCACGTACCAATGTGTTTTTCGGTTTTCGAATTCCATATGTACGTTTATTCGGCGCTTTTTCCGTGCTTCGGAAGGCACGCTAAGCCGTTGGTCCCGGTTAATATCGTTAATACCGTAGATATTAGTCGTTAAGCCATTTCAGATACCAGTGCTAAACATTGGCGGCTTGAAAACTCTGACCTAATCTAGGATTGGGTCAGGTTTCCCTTCTGGGTTGCGGAGGTCACATGGCAGTCGCTCTGTGTAAAAACCAGTACCATCGTTCAATCCCCTGGATTAGGTAGCCGAACCCGTAAGATACGGGATAAGGCTAGGAAGATGATGAGAGAGTTTACAGTGATTTTATACTGTGTTTTCGTGTTTTCTGGAAGATCTCAGAAGACAGACAGGTCATTCATCAAATCATGCTAATAAAGCTTGATCAAGTTTACAGAATTTTTAATCATCATAGTTTTCTTGCTCGGCTAACAGTATATACCTATACCACGTGTCTTACAATAGGCGGGTTCAAAAGCTAAACAGTAACAAACAGAGCTTTTTCAACATCCCAACAAAGCTACCACCCTCTCACCGGAATCCGGCGCCAAACAGATTGCCAATTTGAGAGTGCCAGTGCCATAACAGGCATCTTCTGGGTAAGCTCGCTCCATCGTCGACTGCGTCACTGTCATCCCTAACCTTGTGTCGAGAGTTAACAGCAAACCCATTTCATACATACATACATACATAAATCACGCCTTTATCCCTTACGGGGTAGGCAGAGCGTTTAACGCCTCGTAAAAGACGCTTTCGCCACGTCTGACAAAAATTTAGGGCAATTTTAGATTGTAATATGTATTGCTTTAGTGACAGTTTGTCAGCCCATCGCCTAAATTACAATACACTGTAACCCTCGAGTCCCTTTTGCTGACTTCAACAGCATGCCCGGGAGGAAGGGCAGCTGGAACATTCTATGTTTTTCTATCCCTCCCAGTCCAGCATGGAAGAAAACCATTTCAAGTAAAAAAAAACCCAACCACCTTACCCGATGTATGATCCCAGCAAGATGCAAGTGCTTGATGCCGCACAGCATCTGGTACAGCAGGTAGCTCATGCGCTCGTGGTCCAGGTCCATCTGGATCACCTGGCAGAGGTTCGCGTCCATCAGCTCCATCACCAGGTACACATCCTGGAACTCCTCGAGGCTCCGTTGCGGGGTGAACGCGTTTAGGAGACCGATTATCTGGAAGGTTTGAAGGGGGAGGATTGATTAACATTTTGTGACACAAATTAAGTACCTCTTAAAAATTTAAGGATATGGGCGATTTATGAAGATTTTAAAATCCTGAATAGTAATCAAACTTAAATGAGAAGTAGTTGAAGTGACATTCTAAATATATTTTTTTACTATTTAATTATTTATTTTAATATATTTTTTTGAAGTACGCGACTTATTTTCCTAAGTGACTGCCCGTTATTAAAATCTTTATCCTGAAAAGTTTAATATTTTGGAGTGGTTCGGGATCTTTGTTGCTATTCTGGTTCACATACAGCATCATAGGTATTCCTCTTGATACATCTAGTCTAGTTAAACGATCTCTAATAAGTAAAGCCCTCCTTCCTCCTTGCTTAGGTATGGGTAGGTTCTGTGACGGGAGTCATAAACAAACTGTTATGAACGTGATTACCAAGAGATATTCTTAGCTTTTTGGAACACCCAGTGTGTTAAAACAGAGTTATATCAATGTAAACGTAACTATGCTCTAAGTCCATTTCCTCAAGATTTTTTGCAAAGACTCATCGCTCATCGATCGCCAAATTCAGCTGAGTCACTGCTCCAAACCCGTGACCGTGTGGGGGTGCGAAAATGAACTTACATTTTTGTGATTGACGAGTTTCATGAGCTTGAACTCGCGGTAGGCGCGCTTCGCGTGCGTGACATTCTGGAATGGCCGCGACAGCTTCTTGATGGCCACATTCTGTTGAGTCACTGTGTCGTACGCCGCGCTGAAAAGAAAACGAAAATCTGTAAAAGCCGCGTCAGGATTCAGGATTTCTTGAGTTAAAACTAAAACAACACCAACTAAATTAATAATGTTAGACCAGGGTGGGACGAAACACTGACAATGTAAGTAATTAAAAGTACACAACACCACACTAAAATAGTAAAATGAAAATACCAATATCAGTTTTAGGTACGAAACCAGGAAAATCCGATCAAGTTAGCACCATATTATTACCATATAAGTAAGTCATAGGTTATGTAGAGCTTAAGTTAAGTGGTATGGCAAGGTTAGTCAAATTGTTAAACACCAGAACTTAAACATTAGCCTAAGATGATAAGGTATCCACACCTGGTTAGAATGTTTCGACTCACGCTTAAAATGTCTTTAAGTTTACATAAAGTTAATTTCTGAAAATTATTTTTAGCACAGCGTAGGTTTATTTGAATATACGTTTAGAAATCCTACGCCGTAGTAAGAAACTTTAAAATGTTACTTTAGTAGATAAGTAAGTACATTGAAAATAACCCCGAATTTCTATACAGGTAACTTTTGAAAATGGACTGTTTCAAAACCTACATTAGATAACATACAAACAATCAAACCAAAACAGGTGAAATCTGTGAAAAATCAAAAGTTAAAACACTAAAATTATACCAACATTTCGATCGATGGGTTTAACCTGATTTATTCCAGGCCTAAATATTAGTTAAAAAGTGAATGGAGTACCAAAGAGGATGAGTCAAAACATCGAAAGCGTTTCCAAGATGGCGGCGGTGTTCAAAATGGCGTTCTTACCACACCATGCCCTGTGCGCCCGCGCCGCGTACCACCAGCTCTGTATACCGCGTGGGTATAGTGAACACAGTGTCCCCGAACGAGACAGAGTAAAACTGAACCATTTTACTATCAGCTAACTACTTCTCGATCAGCTATAAAAGAAACAAATTAAATTGGTGGAGGAATGCTGACTGATAGATGTATTGATGAGTGATGGTGGTTGCATTCCAGGCTGCGATGCTTTTTGGTATTTGTATGTTAATACCGATTTAGTATATTCATTCATAAGATTGATGATAATTGCGAGTCTGATTTATGCCTTCAGTTTCAATAGATGTCACATCACATTGGTTTGAGCTAAGGCTTCAAGACATTTATGTAAATTAAAATGTGAGGCCAACGCAAAGTGTGCAGTGAAGCCACTATACGAGTGAACCCGTAAACCTGTGGTAGTAAGTTTGTGATAATAGTGAAAAGTCAGTAGATTAAAATAAGGCAAGGTGTTTGTGTAGTGAAATACGCCATGCTTGCAAATGTGATATGCGGACGACATACATAATAGTAACGTGACAGTGATGTGCCGGTAGTGAAAAAGAGTAAGTATGTGCAAAACATAAGAAAATTAACAATAATTTTAAGCAAACATTATAAATAGAGCAGTATAAAACACAGTAGGTATTTAATGTTGACATAAAGGATTGTTCTTCTGTCGTGTCGATCGATGGTTCAAATCGATTTAGACTAAGTAGTCCTTTGAACATCTAGAATTTTCATGATTCAAACTTACTAGTAAACCCTGGAGGAAAATTAATATAAGTTTTTGCAATTCGATCTTCGAGTATACTTACCAGACGGAAAAGCTGATCTAGCCCGTCTGGTAGTATAGTCGTTGTATCATAGAGATGCTCACCAAACAATATCCTGGGCTTCGAATCCGATAGGCTCCAGGTTCTCAAAGCGCTTGAGAATGGTGAAATGGGTGTCGCCCACATCCACAGTATAAAAATTATTTCAACTCTGGACGCTATTATTTATCGTACGGATTTTATTTGCTGCGAGGTCCAGGAGACAGTTGCAACAGCCGGTTGTGTTGCACTCTTAGCACGAATTCTAAACGCTGTAATATTTCGATGCTCACCAAACAATACCCTGGGCTCCAGATCCGATAGGCTCCAGGTTCTGGCAGCGCTTGAGAATGGTGAAACGGGCGTCGCCCACCTCCACAGTATACAAATAACTTCAACCCTGGACGCTATTATTTATCTTATGACTTTTATTTGCTGCGAGGTCCAGGGGACAGTTGCAACTGCCGGTTGTGTTGCACTCTTAGCACGAATTCAAGTGAATCGTGGGAGGAGCTTGCTACTCAGAGGACGGAATGGCGAACTACAATCAAATCGGGTTTAGAAAATTTTGAACGCTCCCGCCTGGAAGATCTTGATGCCAAACGCCATCTCCAAAAAACTCGTCCCAAACCCACCTACAACTACACATACAACTCCGATGGGATTCTTCACTGTGCTTCCTGCAATAGGACTTTCAAAACCAAATTTGGATTTGCTAGTCACGCTCGCGCCCATGCAAGGTACCAAGCTAGCATAAGCTAAGGGTGTCGCCGTCGACGGATACGTCTGGGAGGACATCATCATCATCATTATTATCTAGATGCTCACCAAACAATACCCTGGGCTCCGGATCCGATAGGCTTCAGGTTCTGGTAGCGCTTGAGAATGGTGAAACGGGTGTCGCCCACCTCCACGGTGTAAAAGTGCGGGTGGCGCGGGGGGGCCGACATGGCGGTAGTTGGCGCCGCGTGGGGCATGGACCACCCCTACCTGGGACACAAAAAAGAAACAGAATGTTATATAGGTAACAGTATTTTTGGTCAACATATTTTTTTCCGAACTGACCATAAAAAGTGGTAATCTTTTTTATAAAGAGAAAAAGAATATGTTATCGAATCATATAAAAACTCCCGTTGATTACGTTGGATAAATGTACTCTACCTACATTCGTACAAATTGTGATTTTGATGACGCCACAGTAATAAACTGTAATTTTAAATCATTTGTGTAAATTACCAATTAACATCCTTCGAACACTCGTAGATGATGTATGAGAGTATGGCACCGACCTCCTAGTTTTTAATCTTGATAATATAAGACTAAAGTAATGACTTACTTTACGATAATGTCCTTATAGAACAAATGTGTTGCTCCATAAGAGTACGTCCGGTTTATTGTCTTGTTCCTACAGCTCAGCTTGTCCTAGCACTCCTCGTGTTTTCTTATCTCCTGGTACTCCAAGAGTTTGATTATGAATTATGATGCTGGGTTCCGAAGCGTTTCGCCGATCTATCACAGGTTCAGTCTTTATGCCGTTTGGAAGACTATTCTAGCTTTATTGCGTCTGTGGACAAAACAAACAAAAATTTAGAAAATTATTGCTTTTATGAAGTGTTACTTGTAGCGTACATTAACTTATAAATTTATCCGAAGACCCGAAGACGTTCAATATACACATACATATTATCCCTAATAGAACGTTAACGACCTAAACAAAGGTCGTTCCGGTGTCTGACTAAGTTTTGAGGCTTATTTAAGATAGTTTTGTAGGTATACTGCTGTAATAAATACAGCTTGCACATTCTATGTTTTTCTCTTGCTCCCAGGCCAGCATGGAATGTTGAATATAACTACTCAATTTACTTTATTGCGAATATTTATTGAGTAGCTGACTGGAGGCAATAAACTGTGAAACCTAACATTAATGTTAGCAAACCTTCTAACTAGATTGATCTCATAATATTATTACATTACTGTAATAAACCGTAATTTATTAGTCAGTGTAGGAATGTAATATTTAAGCCGTTAATAATGCTAATGAGCTTATATTTAAATTTAATAGCTACATTAAATATTTTAATTTTTCTGACAGGTCTGACACTAACACAAAATTGAATACAAAATCGACGATATACAAAGAAACAAGATATAGAAAAAGAAAGTTAACTAAAATATCATAGTGAAATAGTGGTATAATGTCTTTGAACATTAAAATGATGGCCGCCCACAACCACAAGGTGATCCCGTAAGACACGAACATGACAAAAGAAGACATTTCATTGTTTTTTCATTGTTACAAGATGACAGCTCTGAAATAAAAAGGTATACCGTGGGCGGATTGTAGGCTTCCACGTGCGATAGGTTTTTGTTACATATAATCACGCCTTTATCCCTAATAGGGTAGGCAGAACGTAAACGACCCAAAATAAGGTCTTTCCGCCACGTCTGACAAAGTTTTGAGGGTTATTTAAGATAGACTTGTAGGTATATTGCTGTAGTGACAGGTTGTCAGCCCATCGCCTAAATTACAATATACTAAAACCCTCGGATCCTTAACTGATTTTTATAGCATGCCCGGGAGGAAATGTAGCTGGCACATTCTATGTTTTTCTCTCGCTCCCAGGCCAGCATGGAAGAATGTTTTTGTTGAAGTAAACAAAGGCTATAAAAGAAGTAAGTTAAGCACCCACTTACGAAACTTAACAGTTTAAGTATTCTCAAAAGTTAAAACATGAAATTAAAGGAACTCTTACACACCATATTCTTTGAAGAAATTTTAGTTTTATGGAGACATAATAAGTATCTTGTCCAAATAACTTCAGTTTTTCAATTGAAGTAATATAAAGATAACCAGGCTTCCATTTCAATATCTCATTACAAGATTTATCTACAATGAATGGACTTTTCAGAGTTAAAGACAGCCTTAACAAGTTTCCACCACTGAAAAATTCAGCGACAAAAGCCTTAATTAGAGCAAAATGCTATGAAAATTAAATCTGCAAATGAGATTTATAATCTGGCAACACCGAGGCACGTAATTAACATGCAATTTGAATTTTTAAGTGGCAATCTTGAGGGTTAGCGTGGGTGAAGCCTCGACGTATGTAGGTAGATAATAAGTTTATGACGTACTTAAGTTTTCTTGTTATTAATGGAATTTTCCATTCATTAGGTTAAAAAAAAACAAATTATGTAATAGTTTCACCAAAAAACGTCAAAATAGATTTAATTACTTTATTCTTAAACTAATTAGCAAAGTTTCATACTCAAAAAGGTTGTAGTACCAATATATTTTTTTTTAAGAAAGACTGTATCATTCGTAGGTAATTTCTAACGTGGCATGTCGTAGTAAAAGTGTACGCAGTGTCTATGCGCTACACTCAAATCTAAGAAAATGTGTATTCTTCCATGCTGGCCTGGGAGCGAGAGAAAAACATACAATGTGCAAGCAGCATTTCCTCCTGGGCATGCTGTAAAAACCAGCTAAGGGATCTGAGGGTTTCAGTATATTGTAATTTAGGCGATGGACTGACAACCTGTCACTACAGCAATATACGTACAAATCTTTCTTGAATGGCCCTCAAGACTTTGTCAGACGCGGCGGAACGGCCTTTGTTTAGGTCGTTTACGCTCGGCCTACCCCATTAGGGATAAAGGCGTGATTATATGTATGTATGTAATAAATACCACTTTCATTTGTTTTTATTACGGGGTATGGTATTCTAATGGGGTAGGCAGAGCGTAAACAACCTAAATAAACGTCGTTTCGCCACGTATGACAAAGTTTTGAGGGTTATATAAGATAGATTTGTAGGTATTTGCTATAGTGACAGGTTGTCAGCCCATCGCCTAAATTGCAATATACTGAAAGCCTTGGATCCCTTAGCTGGTTTTTACTGCATGCCCGGGAAGAAATGCAGCTGGCACATTCTATGTTTTTCAGTATGGAAGGAATTTATTTATTACATAATTGTATAGTTGCATGATTGAGCAAACTGTTCTCCTTTCAACTCCTACCCGCGGTTTCAGTCCTGAAACTAGTTTCTAGTTAATTATTGCGATGGGGCAGCCGGCGTCGTAATATCCAGGTGAATATTACTCAACTCTAAATTGCATTGGACTTGTATATCAAACTAGCTCTAATTCGAACATTAGACATAGTTAGGTATAGGTTGGAACTACGGAAGTACATAATTTCAGTAGGTACATCATAAATCCATACTTATACTCGTATTATATTATAACAGTGCATTACTCTAAACTCTAAAGGCCGAAAAAAAACAATGTATGGTCGAGTAAATTTGGCCAATGTAAAAGAAACCATACATTGCTCTTTCGGCTGAGAGAAGTAAAGTACTTTTCTCTTATTTAAATATGAAACAAAAACATTAAACTTGCGATTCTTGCATAATATTTTGACATATTTAAAATTTGCATGGCGCCTTAGACAGACGCAAATTCCATTCATTCATTCATATTTTTTTTTAATTTAATTTTCGCATTCTGCCTTTAAAAATAATATTGTGAACTTAAAAACACCTAATCCATACGTGTATACTTTAAAGACTTCGCGTAGCGGTCGGTAATGTTCATTATTGTCGTTTGGAGAAATTGCCGACCGCTACAAACTTGAGTACTGAAAAGAGTGAATGTATGCTTTATTTGATGATATGCTTCATATCTTCTATCTTCTTCATATTTCCGAGCTAGTGGAAGTTTTTTTTTTTTTTTTCTTTTCTTTGAATTCAATTCGTGTGTATGTCTGTTCAGTGTTCACATCATACCAATGGTCGGCATGATACTGATGGTCTGAGTGTAGAAAATATGGAGGCTGGAGAGAAACATAGGCCACTTTTTACAGCGGGAGGATTCTGCATTCTGACGGTAAAAGTCATTTAGCCGCAGGTGAAACTGCGGGGCAGAAAGCTAAAACATAATAATATTCAGAATATTAAAAATACGTAGGCAGCTTTGCTTCTGAACAAGAAGGGGCAAGTAGCAACACACTTCACCTGAAGATTCCACTAGAGCTCTTACTTTGCCGTTCCTCTTTAACTATTTCTGGAATTCTCGACAAAAATAGAGTAAACTTCTGAGAAAATTCTGCAGCAACAGCAAGGTTTATTTTTATTCTGTAAAGTTTTCTTTTTACAGCGAAAGATTCTAAGAGATTGTTTTTCTAAGGAACCTCTTGAAAGGGTTGGAAAAATAAGCTGAGAAAATACCGAACGGTTCATTTACAATATTAATTGTAAGAAAATAAATTATTCTCGTAACCATCTCAAAACTTGTCCGACGTGGAATACGCCCTTTCATGAGGCCTTTGACGCTCTGCTTACCGCGGAAAGGATACAGCCTTGACTGTATGTAGTATTGGTAAGAAACTGTATGGTAGCGTATAGGCAATGTAATAAAGCTTAATTTAGTGCAAAATCTTGTGACTTTTTCCCAGTATTTTGTTCTGAAGATTTTAATTTAATTTTACATACAAATATTTGTGCACTAGTATGTGAACTTGGAATGAATATTAACGACGGTCACAAAGCCATTAGCCAATCCCATTCTTAAAAGAATTCCCAAGTCGACAACAATTCAAATGTAAATGCAATAATGGCTGTTGAATCTCTAAAAACCGTATTCAAATACGCTTCCAATTGCGGTCCGTATTTTTAGCACCTGAATGAATAAATCACTGCAGACAATCAGATAAATGTGTGCCGCGGCGCCTCAATTCCCGGGGGCATTTTCCATCAAATGCGGGCTAATAATACTGGACAGGTCAGGTAGACTTGGGAAAATTACAACGCTGAATATGTTTTTGTTATTTTTATAGCCTGGCCTTCGTAGCCTATTCTCCATGCTGGCCTGAGAACGAGAGTAAAACATAGAATGTAGCAGCTGCATTTCCTCCCAGGTATGCAGTAAAAACTAGCTAATCCAAGGGTTTCAGTAATTGTAATTTAGGTGATGGGCTGACAACTTGTCAACTTGTATTTGTACTTTTTTGAAGTAAAGATATTTTTATTTTTTTTATTTATTATTTTATTTTATATCAATATACGTACAAATCTATCTTAAATAACCCTCAAAAACTTTGTCCGACGTGGCGGGACGACCTTTGTTTAGGTCTTTTACGTATCATTAGGGATAAAGGCGTGATTATATGTAGCCTGGGCAAAAACCTGGAAAATTCACGTATCGCGAGTTCCCACTCCTTACAGCCGTTATTAAATTTCTAACAGCCGCGAAAGATGCTTCACTGTTCGAAAATTTGCTGCAGCAAATTGTTCTGTGGTTAAGTCTTTAGATGCAAGATGATGGATTTTGGAGCGTGACATGTCTTCAAAGAGACGAATATAGACAAACTTGACCAAATGATAAGGGTTTTTACTTAATTGACTACGGAACCCTAAAATTTTTTTCATACGAAACATTGAGCCACAGTACGGAATGTAAGGGTATAGAGGTAAGTACTTCTTGCTACCTACAATACAACCTATTTATTGTACAAAGAGCAGTCAGAGAACCTGGCAAACCGCAAAAAGAAATCCTGCAATAAGCTAAATGACTTGCACGTCCTCAGTTTTCCCGCGCTCCTCGAGGCGCGTTCGTTCAATGCGCGGTAATAAACCGACACAATGTAAATGAAACGAACGGGCCCACGGGACACGCTGATGTTGCGAGGAGAATTCTGCAACTTTTAGGAATGAGGCACTTTTGAATGGTGGCTCACACTGAGTACTTTCTCGTAAAACTTAACAAATATAATAGACCAAACGAAATGCGAAAAATACCATAAAATCATCCTGCAGGATTTTCCGATTTTTCATGTGAAAAAGGAAGAAAATCGACAACATTGCAGGACCCTATTTGTTAAATCATAATAATAATAATAGGTAAATCTTTTGTTTAGGTAGTTTACGCTCTGCCTACCCCATTAGGGATAAAGGCGTGATTATATGTATGTATGTATGTAATTCTATGGGTAAATTACAAGTTACGGTTGGCTGTGGCCATTACAACAGCAAATGACATAATTAGATCCCAAGGGAAAAAGGGAAGCACCCTTGACGCACCGTACAATAAAACGATGTTTCGTAAAAGGCAAAGAAAATTAAGTCCATACAGCCCAGTCTTCTGAAGGACATGATTTTTCCGTTTTCCTCGAGGGCCCGTTCGGTCCATCAGCCGGCCATAATAGCACTGAGTGCAAATGAGCGCCGTTCGTACAAATGAAACGAACAGCCCCTTGAGACTGGCAGCTTTTTGTTGGCCTGCAACTCGGTAACTTGAAGACTTGAAAGATTAATGACTCTTGGTTGGCTGAAGCTAAAGTTGGGTTATGAAATGTTGTGGTAGAATTTGGCATGAACACGAACAATGTATATTCATTTAGCATTTACTATAAAAATGTTAGTACATAATACCTCACAAAAATACAATTTTATAAAGTAAGATTGGAAGATACTTCCATGCTGGACTGGGTGCGAGAGAAAAACATAGAATGCGTTTCCTACCGGGCATGCTGTAAAAACCAGCTAAGGGATCCGAGGGTTTCAGTATAATATAATTTTGAACATGGGCTGACAACCTGTCACTACAGCAGTATACCTACAAATCTATCTTAAATAACTCTCAAAACTTTGTCAGACGTGGCGGAACGACCTTTGTTTAGGTCATTCCACCGCGAGGATAAAGGCGTGATTATATGTGTACAATACCTCACGAAAGCAAAATTTTGTAAAAAGAAGATGGGCAGCAAAATGTCCACCACGCACAATGCACATTCCTAGTGATTGCCAAGAAAGTCGTGTAAACCTAGAGATACAATTCGAAGAAACTTTGAACTTTAGGTAGTTGAAGGTGGTTCGTTTTATAGTCATACTAGGAAGCTTTCTGTATCTACCTATATACAAATCCTCTTAATCTTGGAAGCTGCCTGGGTAGCCAACGCAATCTATACAAAATCTCCCCGGCAGCACGGCTAAGCTACCCCGGCAGTTATTCTCCGAAACTGAGCAAATAAAACCAAATCGCGCGACTCGTAATCTTGTTTCGCCGCCAACGCAACGTATACAGGGTCTTACGACGGATCTGTGAATTTATTTTATTCCTCTGTTTCCTACTGCCTGGTTGCCTGGAAGATATTGCTACAATAGCAATAAGGCCGCCAATTACACAACTTTTCTGTTTATGTAATTTATAATTTCTGTGTTTTTGTGCAATAAACTATATTGTATTGTATCTGTACAAGCAATATTTAAAAGTAGTTTATACGCTCCTTCCAATAAAAACTACGAAGGTACTGAAATGAAAGTTTATAAACCAAATTATTAAAAAGACACTAGCGTTTTAGTTTTAATGTGTCATCATCTCTCTAGCCTTATCCCGTATATCGCAGGGTCAGCTACATAATCTAAGCGATTGAACGAGGGTATTGGTTTTTACACAGAGCGACTGCCATCTGACCTCCGCAACCTAGAAGGGAAAGCAGACCCAATCCTAGATTAAGTCAGAGTTTTTCAAACCGCCAATGCTTAGCACTGGCCTCTGACATGGCTTAACGACTATTATCTATGGTATTAAACGATATTAACCGGGACCAACGGCTTAACGTGCCTACCGAAGCACGGAAAAAGCGCCGAATAAACGTACAAATAAAATTCGAAAACCGAAAAATACATTGGTACGTTCTGGGATTTGAACCACGACCTCCCCGCTCAGGAGGCAGCAGCCCTATCCAATGCACCATCGGTTTTTTTTAATGTGTCCGAATAGGTAATTACAATTGACAATAACATATTTTATTTCTTGAATACTAATGTATTTCAATAATGCAGCCAAGTCGCCGAGCAAATTGCTGTTTCGTCAATGTGTGGGAATATCAACACATTATAGACGTCTGAGTCTTTAGACTATCAAAGTATTACATACAATATATAATCAGGCCTTTATCCCTAATGGGGTAGGTAGAGCGTAATCGACCTAAACAACGGTTGTTTCTCCACGTCTGACAAAGTTATTATGGTTATTTAAGATAGATTTGTAGGTATATTGCTGTAGTGACATGTTGTCAGCCCATCGGCTAAATTGCAATATACAGAAACCCTCGGATCCCTTAACTGATTTTTACAGCATGCCCGGGAGGAAATATAGCTGGCACATTCTATGTTTTTCTCTCGCTCCCAGTCCAGCATAAAGTGCAAAAGTATTAAAAATATATCAAAGTATTAAATACTTATTTTCGTAACACCCTGTATAGTAGGCTCGTGTTCACAGTTTGCCATGATCATTTAGGCAGGCGTCGGCCGAACTGTGTGTGCGTAGCGTGCCTGACAGCCTGGCAAGCTTCCAGGATACAGAACAACGGAATAAACGACAAGGTTTTAAATGACCGTGGTGAAAAAAAGAACTAACCCTGCAAAATCCATTTTTGACAGTTCTCCCTGTATGGTGGCGCCCCCGCCCACGTTCATTTAAAAACATGTCGTGCTGTATGCAGAGAATATCAGCTTTGGTGCTTTCATAGTCATTGCTTTCATATTTGCATGGATGGAAACTAAAGTCGAGGGTCGAGTGAGAAACAAATGAGAGAAAAAGTATTCTTAAAAATTGGTCTCTTTACATCGTCTTCCAATTTAACTTGACCATACCATATTGCTTTACTTCAAGCCTGGGGAGTGTGTACAATCAGAGAAGGAGATATCTCAGGATGGAGTTATTTCAGGAGGTTATTAATGGTTGGTCATGAATGATCAATTTTATTTCTACTACAAAAAATATTCAAAATTTCATGAAAATCCATAATACCTGTACTCTAACTCTTCCATTAACTGCCTCCGTGGTCTAGTGGCTAGTGCCATGGACTCCCGATCCGGAGGTCCTGGGTTCGATTCCCAGGGGGGAAAAACAAAGTTGATATTTGAGAATTTATCACTTTGTGAATTTTTCCCCAGTTTGGTTAGGACATTGCAGGCTGAATCACCTGATTGTCCGAAAAGAAAAAGATTTCGTGCTTCGGAGGGCACGTTAAGGCGTCGGTCCCGGTCGCTGTCTATGATAGTGGTCGTTACTTAAAACCATGTCAGAGGCCTGATAGTTGTGCTACTAGGCGGTTTAAAAACTCTGACACCAGGGTTTATCGGGTCTAAGGACTCGATACCCACTAGACAGAAGAAGACTCTTCCATGCTTACGACACAAAAGAAGATTATATTGCACACGATAAAACGTTTGCTTGGTGATTCTCTGATGCTGTTCCGACGAATATTGCAACTGTGTCAAGCTTCTGTCAAGTCTTGACTCCACTCGACAAGTAATTGAAATGGCGGTAAGCTAGACTACTGGCTGCCTTTATTATATTTGCGCCTCAAGTCAAGTGGTCGAGAGCCCATGGCTCGGACCATACATTGCCTCATTTCAAGCCAGATCCACAGAAGATTATATTGCACACGACAAAAGATATGCTTTCTTCCATGTTGGCCTGGGAGCGGGAGAAAAACATAGAATATACCAGCTGGTTTCCTCCCGGGCATGCTGTAAAAACCAGCTAAGGGATCTGAGGGTTTCTGTATATTGCAATTTAGACGATGAGCTGACAACCTGCCACTACAGCAATATACTACAAATCTATTATCAATAACCCTCAAAACTTTGTCAGACGTGGCGGAACGACCTTAGTTTATTAGATCGTTCTAGCTCTGCCTACCTTATTAGGGATAAAGGCGTGATTATATGTATGTACAAAAGATATGCTCCGTGATTCTCTCATGCAGTTCCGGCGAGTATTGCAACTGTGTCAAGTCGTGTCGAGAACCTCAGGCTTGACTCCACTCGGCAAGTAATTGAAACGGCGGTAAGCTAAAGGCTGACTTTATTACATTTGCAGCTCCTGCTTCCGTGACCACACATTGCCTCATTTCAAGCCAGGGGGACTCAGATCCACAGAAGATTATATTGCTCACGACAAAAGATTTGCTTCGTGATTCTCTCATGCAGTTCCGGCGAGTATTGCAACTGTGTCAAGTCGTGTCGAGAGCCTCAGGCTTGACTCCACTCGACAAGTAATTGAAACGGCGGTAAGCTAGACTTCTGACTGCCTTTATTATATTTGCGGCTCCTGCTTCCGTGACCATACATTGCCTCATTTCAAGCCAAGGGGTCTCAGAAAACAGAAGAATCTTATATTCCACACGAAAAAAGAGCAGCTTCGTGATTCTCTCATGCAGTTCCAGAAACTATTGCAACTGTGTCAAGCTTGTGTCAAGTCGTGTCGAGAGCCTGGACCCGTATTATTGAACCGCAAAACGAAACTAATGCGCATACGAAACAGTAACTCTCAAATCCGATTTTCATACAATTTGGCATGCGAATGTTACACGTCCGTATGCGAATTTTATTTAAGCGGTTCAAAAATGGAGCCTTTTCTCGACAATTGAAACGGCGGTAAGCTAATGGCTGCCTTTATTATATTTGCGATCCGAAGTGTCGTAAATATGAAGCGATATCAAAGTTGAGAGCAATATTAAGTGGATTTGACAGGCCAGTTTGTACTGAAATGCCATTTCTTATACGAACTCAAACAACTCGCTGGAACTCTTGAGAGCTGATTACAAATATGGCCCTTCGTTTCGGAAGATTGAGTTAGACTGTAGTATCAGTAATATCTAGGACGGTAGCTGCAGATGTCATTTAAAGGGAACATAAGAGTAAGTATTTGAATTTCATCTGTCACAGCTACCATTCAAAGCTTACTTCCATGCTGGACTGAGAACGAGAGAACAACATATAATCTCCCAGCTGCATTTCCTCCCGGGCATGCTGTATAAACGCTAAGGGATCCGAGGGTTTCTGTATATTACAATTTCGGCGATAGGCTGACAACCTGTCACTACAAAAATATACCTACATTTTTTTTCTTGAATAACCCTCAAAACTTTGTCAGACGTGGCGTAACGACCTTTGTTTAGGTCGTTTACGCTCTGCTTACACCATTAGGGATAAAGGCGTGATTATATGTATGTATGTACCATCGAAAGCGGTGGTTAGGCGATGGAGAGGAGTTTGAATGTTGCTATCTGATAAATGAGTTACTTTTCTTCATTAATTAATAAAGTCAAGAATCATATCATAACCCTTCCTTATTTTTGACTTTGTCGTAGTCCGGTAAAAAAATTGTAAGATGGTTTACGCCACAAATATGTAAAGTGTAATTTGCTGTCTTACCTATATCAGACAAAAGTGTTCATTGAGTACTCGTAGATAGTCAAGTACTAAAGACTAAGTGGCGCCCTCATCAGTCAAAAAATCATAATTCACTGAAAACACCTACTTACACTGTATTTGTTCGAGCTATACGTTTGAGAACTCGTAACCAGCTTCTATTGAAGTTCCGTTTATCCAACCGCTGCTTAAAAATACAGTACACAGCTGACGTCATTAAAAGTTCCCTGTGAAAGGTGAACAGTGAACAACTTCTGATTTACGGCTCCAGTTATAGTTGCCGTACCGTTGAAAAGTTTGCGATGCAATGCTTTTGGGAAATGCCGTATTTAGTCAAAGAGTAATTTTGCGCCTTGTTTGACTGACCCAATTTTCAAGTAAACTTTTTTAACGTGAATATACTATAGGAACTGCATTTATAAAGTTTAAAGGTCGCCTGAAGCTTTTTCTGAACAAGTGAGTGAGACCAGTTATTTATACGAGTACAGATGTTTTATCGAATATGCAGTTTAGTCATTATTTTAAACTTTTTATGCTATCTCACTTCCTAGGTCTGCTGTAAGACATTTCGTTTTAGAAATAAGAATACAAATACAAATACATCTATTATCCACATTTACAAACAGAAACTAGTTACATACATTCACTGACATTTAAAACAAACAAAATCAGTACATTTACAAACATAATACACATAAGATATACGAGTACCTATTATTATAATAAACAAAACAAAGTGGATAAATGGTGGGCACAGCGCATTGCTGATTTTAAGCCCACCCAAAGTCAGACGGCTACCAAGAACGAGAAAATAAAATAAGCAGTACCTGTTGTGTCTTGATTCCTATGTAATTGTTCTGTGTATGTTTCTGTGTACAATAAACTGGTAAATAAATAAATACTTGTATGTGTAAGATGTACCTACCTACGCGCACAGCATGCGTGAATTTGGCGTAGTACATACAGGCAAGGGACGATTTAAGGTAAAAAAAATGGCTGTTCCGTAAAAGTCGTCCGATCGAAGTGAACATTTTGTATGAAAAAGCCATTTTTTTTCACTTCCTGAAAAACATCCGGATGGAAGTTGTTCAGTATCATTGACTGAGCCACCCCTATCAGTTTGCGAGGCGCTGTCCCTTACACCTAGTATAATATTTGGATCATTGACACGAAGGAGACGAAGTAAAAGTCACAAGTAAGGCTTAGCTGCAGCCGTAAAATAAAAAAAAACACTAATACTAAGTTTACAAGGTTGCCAAAACAATTAAATAACTCCTTTGCCTATTTATTTTATTTATATTTGTGTAGAAAACTTGCAAATTTTGATTCGCTGGCTAGAATTCAGTATAGCATGTCAAGAGCCTCTCGTTCTACCCTCGTGCTATAATTGGAGCGGACTCAATTTTGTCATACCGCTCCTCATCGAAAGGCTATTTTATAAAGCAATACATAATAGTCACGCCAGGATCCTTTACGGTTTAAGCAGGGCATCAATGACCCAAATAATCATTTCGCCACATCTGGTAGGTAGACTTGAAATTAAACCCTCGTTTTCTACTAACTTCAACAGAGTAGAGAAGCAGCTGGAGCATTCTATATTTGTGTAAGAAAATTGCATATTTTGATTTGCTGGCTTGAATTCAGCAAAGCAAGTCAAGAGCCTCTCGTTCTACCCTCATGCTGTAATTGGAGCGGACTCAATTTTATCATACCGCTCCGCATTGCGAGTTTATTTTATAAAGCAAACATAATAGTCACGCCATTATCCTTTACGGTATAAATAGGGCATCAATGGCCTAATCAATGATTTCGCCAAGTCTGGTAGGTAGAATTAAAATAAAACCCTCGTTTTCTACTGACTTCAACAGAGTAGAGAAGCAGCTTGTACATTCTATATTTGTGTAGAAAACTTGCTAATTTAGATCCGCTGGCTTGAATTCAGTAAAATTGTCAAGAGCCTCTCGTTCTACCCTCGTGCTGTAATTGGAGCGAACTCAATTTTACCATACCGCAGAACATCGCGACGCTATTTTTATAAAGGAATATTTTCGTACAAAATTTACTGCGCTTTGTATTTTCAAACCATGTTTTCATTTGTAGTTGCATTTCAGAAAGTACATAATATTGAATATCAAAGCTAATATTGGCGTCGCTTCTCGCGACATATTCCTAATTCTAATTCCTAGCTAGCGCTGTCACTTTCTTGACTTTGACATAAGAACAGGATAGCAAATAAACACGTGATTTTGACATTCCTAATATGATATGTCATATTAGGAATGTCAAAGACTGCTTATTTGACGTAAACTAAGCTCTATGTTGATTTCTTATTTAATGCGTCTTACGTCAGATAAGGAATGTCAAGGTCATGTGTTCATTTGCTATCCTATTCTTATGTCAAAGTATAGAAAGTGACAGCGCTAGCTAAGAATTAGTTTAGGAATAGTCCGCCCAGAATTGCCGAATCACTTCTGGCCATCATCTTAAAAACGGTTTTCTATTTCAATAGACAGAGATTTTTTAACGTTGAAGTAGAGAAATATATCACTTTATCTTATCTCCTCTATTATACAAACCGAGATCAAGCAGTTCATAGGGTGTTAGGAAAAGTACATTTTACTTTTGATAAGTTTCACACGTCTTAGTCAAGACAACAAAAAGTCTTCTATTTTTATAAGTGAATGGATTCTCGAGTCGAACGACCCGATGAACCCTGGTGTCAGAATTTTGCAAACCGCCTAGAAGCACAGCTATTAGGCCTCTGTCATGGTTTGAACAAAAAATTACAAATAGCTCATTCTACTACTATTTCGTATGGAGAATCCATGTTAAATTATGTATGGGATTTCATGATTGCTAGTAAATACTTATTCCTAAAAGTTACGTGTAATATACCTAACTAGCGACCCGCCCCGGCTTCGCACGAAAATCATCAGTGTTCCTCGACTATATTATGCATATATTACACATATAAACCTTCCTCTTGAATCACTCTATCCATTAAAAGAAACCGCATCAAAATCCGTTGCGTAGTTTTAAAGATCTAAGTATACATAGGGATATAGGGACAGAGAAAGCGACTTTGTTTTATACTATGTAGTGATTTAACAACCAGTCTGATTACCTGCACCCTGTATCTATCCGTCGGTCGCTCCACAAAGGCTGCTGTGTTGAAAAATGTGCTGTTTTCCCTCCAAAATGCAGATTAGCGCTACCCGCACCCTGTTATTCATGACTTGCCTGATAAATAAGTTGCGCTTAATAAATGCCTGAATAGAGAATGTTGTTGAAGAATAAATTATACCGAAGCCCGCGATTTACCAAAGCTGTAAAGTTGAACTATGGATTGAACCTTTTGTTTAGATGGCAAAGATCTTCGTCATATTTGGCATACATAACTGTTTCAGGCACATAGAATATTTGTTAATTGTTTTATGCACTCAATGCTATTTTATTTTCCTAAAATATTTGAAATAACAAATTATAAATTCAACTGCTGACAGGATTTGTACCCGCGTCTTTGCAAAAACCGACACAAACAACTAAACTACAGCTGCAGATTGCAATATACTGAAACCCTCGGATCCCTTAGCTGGTTTTTACAGCATGCCTGGGAGGAAATGCAGCTGGCACGTTCTATGTTTTTTCTTGCTCCCAGATCAGCATGGAAGATATTAGAAGATATTGCTATTTATTACTCGTCATGAGTGGACGCTAGCGACATCTGTCATATAATATCATCGTCGCAAAGTAGCTTGCTTGTCTGTGTTCTACAGGATACATTTCGGAGAATGTGCAGCATCGCTTCATGACCTGATACCCCCCTCCCCATTCCATCTCCGGGGTACGAGACGCCGGTTGGGATTCCACCCTTATGTTGTCGACATTCCAAGTTTTCGCACAAAGCGGTACGCTTCTACATTTTTAATGCGAACGGCCAAAGTGTGGAACTCCCTGCCTGCGGATCTATTTCCGGAACGTTATAACCTGGGCCTTTTGAAGGCGAGAGTGAACAGGCATTTTCTAGGCAATCATGCTCCATCATAGTCTACATCATCACTTACCATCACGTGAGATGGCGGACAAATGATTGCCTATCAAATATAAAAAAAAAAAAAAAAACAAATTACAACTATACTATTATAATTTGTCGCTCGGGACATGGCTGCTGTAAGAATAGAGATTAGCAATTATAGTTACAGTCTGAAATACCTACAGTAGTATATGTGTAAATTTAGGATCCAATAGGCGCATTTTTTTCCTGTATAACTTTATTCACTTTTATATTCGTAGTGACGAAAGAAATATTTGAAATTGTTTTCCCAAATAGAGATGTTTAATTTTATTGATGGCGGACCTGACGAAGACAGACAAAGGCTGATTCAATAGATTGCTTTTAGGAGAACTTTAGATGAAAATAAAAGCGTCGTATCTGTTATTCCGTGAAACGGGAAAAGATATTTCGATGTTATTTCTTTGATAACATTTAAGTCTCGTTTTCAAAAGATACTCCTGATTTGTGTACTCTGTGAAAAAAATATGTTTAAAATGGGATGAATTCTTCTTGTTAGCGTGTCGTAGCGGCCTAGAATTTAGCCAATTTTATTGCGGATTGACTGCCGTCCATTAAATCCGCTTGCGTGCAAGTGTTGGGATAAATTAAAAAAGAAAACATATACCTATTCTATTATTTGTTACTCCTTAAGCAAATACAAAAGTTATTATTTGGCTGTTTCGATTATGATGCCTTACTATACTGGAATGCTTTTACTAACAATTGTAGATTGTAGATCTTAAGTGTTGAAGGTTTTTAAGTTATTTCTTTGATTTTGTCGCAGCTACTTGATATGTATAATTTTTCTTTATTAAATGCAGGGTTGTCTGGAAGAGATCGCTTGAAGCGATAAGGCCGCCTTTGCGCACACTGTTATTTTTAAGTTTTTCCAAACTATACGATAAATCGTATAGTTAAGCATAAATGCGCAGTAAGAGTTTCTCTATCTTTCTAACAAGTATTGATTACGTGAGATCGCTTTTACATAGGGCTTGCGGTATGCACTGAGCTATTTATAAAGAAGACACCATTTAAGCACTTAAGGTGGCTATAGGGCCTAAGTGGCGCCGCCATCAGTAAAAAGCTCTAAATTCACTAAAATCACAGTGAATCGAAAAATCGGCCCAACAGACTGAAGTAATAGTAATTAAGATAATTCTTCTTCTTCTGTCGAGTGGGTATCGAGTTTATTGACCCGATGAACCCTGTTGTCAGAGTTTTGAAACCACCTAGTAGCACAACTATCAGGCCTCTGACATGGTTTGAGTAACGACCACTATCAAAGACAGCGACCGGGACCGACGGCTGAACGTGCCCTCCGAAGCACGAAATCTTTTTTCTTTTTCGGACAATCAGGTGATTCAGCCTGCAATGTACTAACCAAACTGGGGAAAAATTCACAAAGTGATAAATTCTCAAATATCAACTTTGTGTTTCCCCCCTGGGAATCGAACCCAGGACCTCCGGATCAGGAGTCCAAGGCACTAGCCACTAGACCACGGAGGCAGTTAATCGAAAAACCGGTCCAACAGACTCAAGTAATAGTTATAAAGATAATTTAGAACCTTATAATTTAGCGATTCTTAGTTCGTTGTCGTAACATGTGTACAAATTGCTAATAACGGCCACCAAAGGCAATTTTTCTTCCTGTTACTACCACGAACTAAGAATCGCTAATTTATAAGGTTCTAAATTATCTTTATAACTATTACTTGAGTCTGTTGGACCGGTTTTTCGATTCATTGTGTTTTTAGTGAGTCATGATTTTTTAAACTAACGGGGCGCTACTTAGGTCATATCGCCACCTTAATGTCCCATTAACTGCCTCCGTGGTCTAGTGGCTATTGCCATGGACTCCTGATCCGGAGGTCCTGGGTTCGATTCCCAGAGGGGAAACACAAAGTTGATATTTGAGAATTTATCACTTTGTGAATTTTTCCCAGTTTGGTTAGGACATTGCAGGCTGAATCACCTGATTGTCCGAAAAAGAAAAAGATTTCGTGCTTCGGAGGGCACGTTCAGCCGTCGGTCCCGGTCGCTGTCTTTGATAGTGGTCGTTACTCAAACCATGTCAGAGGCCTGATAGTTGTGCTACTAGGCGGTTTAAAACCTCTGACACCAGGGTTCATCGGGTCGATAGACTCGATACCCACTCGACAGAAGAAGAATGTCCCATTTAAGAGAGATGTATGAACGTCTCATACAAGTGGTCAGACCCGTTTTTTTTTATAAAAACGATTTAAAAAGTGAGAATCATGCTGCACTATGTACTACTAATATAAATAGAACAAGTTCTCATAAACATTTACCTCAATGGACGAAATTTGAGGAGACCCTTTATTGAATTCTGGGGACATGTCTTATGTTCGAAATGGCTGTTCATACATATAATCACGCCCCTATCCCTAATGGGGTAGGCAGAGCGTAAACGACTTAAGCAAAGGTCGTACGGCCACGTCTGACAAGTTTTGAGGGTTATTACAGATGATCATGACGTATATTGCTATAGTGACAGGTTGTCAGCCCATCGCCTAAAATTGTAATATACTATAACCCTAGAATCCATTAGCTGGTTTTTACAGCATGCTCTGGAGGTGATGCAGCTGGCACATTCTATGTTTTTCTATCACTCCCAGTCCAGCATGGAAGAACATGGCTGTTCAGAGGCGGTATGTCACTACATATATACTAAACATATATAATAATCACGCATGTATCCCTAATGGGGAAGGCAGAGCGTAAACGACCTAAACAAAGAACGTTCCGCCACCTCTGACAAAGTTAGGAGGGTTATTTAAGATAGGTATATTGCTGTAGTGACAGGTTGTCAGCCCATCGCCTAAATTGCAATATACTGAAACACTCGGATCGCTTAGCTGGTTTTTACAGCATGCCCGGGAGGAAATGCAGCTGGCACATTCTACGTTTTTCTTTCGCTCCCAGTCCAGCATGGTTACAAATGAATTCCTGATTCCCAAACTGTCTAACATGAGACGAGCGATTGCGAAGAGCTCTTAGGATCAGCTCTACCAAAGCTGGTTCCAGTTAAATGAGCGGAAAACCGGAAACTGAACAGACACGACTACATTATTTACGCTGGAGTTAGGTTGAGTTGACCATAGATATGAGGAATTGAAGAGATACGGCGCGTTGCGAGAGTGGGAAATCTTGTTACATACATACATACATAAAATCACGCCTTTATCCCTTACGGGGTAGGCAGAGCGTAAAAACGCCTCCTAAAAGGCGCTTTCGCCACGTCTGACATACATTGAGGGCAATTTTAGATTGTAATGTGTATTGCTGTAGTGACAGGTTGTCAGCCCATCGCCTAAATTACAATACACTGTAACCCTCGAATCCCTTTTGCTGACTTTTACAGCATGCCCGGGAGGAAGGGCAACTGGAACATTCTATGTTTTTCTTTCTCTCCCAGTCCAGTATGGAAGGCAAAATCTTGTTATCGCCGCTTCTATGGTCTAGTGGTCTTATACTTATTTCTTTTTGCTTGTTACCATAGAATGGACCACCTGATTGACGCACAAGTAAGATGAATTTGTGTTTCAGAGAAACGAAGCCATCGGTCCCAGTCACTGCTTTTGATAGTGGTCTTTAAACCATGTCAGAGACCAATAGGAAGTTAGGTTGGTATGTGTGTAGTAAGAACCATAATATGGTTTAGTCTACCTGTCGTTCGTCGATCAGGTACATACATATAATCACGCATTTATACCTAATGGGGTAGGCAGAGCGTAAACGACCTAAATAAAAGTTTATCGTTACGCCACGTCTGACAAAGTTTTGAGGGTTATTTAAGATATTATGTGTATATTGCTATAGTGACAGGTTGTCAGCCTATCGCCTTAAGTGCAATATACAGAAACCCTGGATTCCTTAGCTGGTTTTTACAGCGTGCCCGGGAAGAGATGCAGCTGGCACATTCTATGTTTTTCTCTCGCTCCCAGTATAGCATGGAAGAACACCTCCACCTTTACAAATAATTCATGTAATGGAGTTTTGCAATAAGAAGAAATGTTCGACCACACATTAAGTAACATGTAACGTTAACACTACAATTTTCCGTAATCTAATACTCAAACTCCTAAACTGGAGCACCAGGAACCAGGAACTAGTACTCTGAACGAACTTCCCAACTCGCGTATGTTAGCAAACACGCGCCGGGGGGGAATGAATTCTAAATGTACCATATTGAAGTGCTATTTGCATTGCATTGTCTAAGGGATTTGTTTGATTTGGCAGAGGGTACTTGGTCTTATGGTTACATTATGCTGGACTAGAAGTAGTAAATACGCGAAATCTACCAGTTGCTTCATTTCCCGAACATTTTGTAGGTCTAGGCCGAGAAAGGGAGAAAGACCACAGGAATTTCAGTTCTTAAGGATATTCATGTGTTCCAAGAGTGTCTAAAGTGGTACATAAGTTTGATAATTGTCATGAGCAAACAGATAGTAAACCTACCTGAAATGCCTATTATGTCAGACGAGGTGCGTGAATTAACATTTTTAAGGGTCTTTCACGCTCTCTTTACTACTCAGGAACCTAACAGAACTGTGACATGGTTTGTTTTTTGTATTTGTTTGTGTAGTGACCACAAGACAACAACCGGGATCGATGGATCTAAAAACCAAACTAAATTAACATACATACATACATACATAAAATCACGCCTTTATCCCTTACGGGGTAGGCAGAGCGTAAAACGCTTCCTAAAAGGCGCTTTCGCCACGTCTGACATAAATTGAGGGCAATTTTAGATTGTAATGTGTATTGCTGTAGTGACAGGTTGTCAGCCCATCGCCTAAATTACAATACACTGTAACCCTCGAATCCCTTTTGCTGACTTCTACAGCATGCCCGGGAGAAGTGCAACTGGAACATTCTATGTTTTTCTTTCTCTCCCAGTCCTGTATGGAAGACTAAATTAACATCGCAGCGTATTTCTCGAGGGATAAAAGTAAAGGTAGATGCAGTTATATTAATTGCTGTTGATGAATACATACATACATACATATAATCACGCCTTTATCCCTTATGGGGTAGGCAGAGCGTAAACGACCTAAACAAAGGTCGTTCCGCCACGTCTGACAAAGTTTTGAGGGTTATTCAAGATGGATTTGTATTTTGTACGTATATTGCTGTAGTGACAGGTTGTCAGCCCATCGCCTAAATTGCAATATACTGAAACCCTCAGATCCCTTAGCTGGTTTTTACAGCATGCCCGGGAGGAAATGCAGCTGGCACATTCTATGTTTTTCTCTCGCTCCCAGTCCAGCATGGAAGAAAATTGATGAATATCCTCACTGATATTGATATCGGAAGTGAAGTAGACATCCCTGAGGGTTTCCGGTGGTTCTCCTTTTGGTCCAGAACCTTGTTTTTGCTGTTGAGAGTTCAACAACACCAGTCATCGTGGTCAACCTTGGGCTCTCGACCCGGAGGACGTGGGCTCGTTTACTACGAAGGGCACACATACTTAAGTAATTGTTTGATACACGGTTGCTATGACTACTTTGGGCACATAGATATATTATTTTCGATGGTTTTTTTAAAATAGATAGATTATGGTCGTTACACAAGCCATATCAGAGGCTATGTAAACTTTTTGAACCATATCATCGAATAAAGCATTAACGTCCTGAAAGCTCTCGTTCTCATAATTTGTATTAACTTCCGCCTACACTTCTAATAATAGAACATCTTTAGTCCAGGAATGTTTTAATATCCTAAAGATGCTTTGAAGGAGCTACGAGATACCCTCATCTTACTTTCAAGATAAATTCTCAGACATTAAGATAATGAAAATGTAAGCTAAAATTCCGACTATTCAGATAAAATGACAGCAAAGTGAGGCTTTTCTCGCAAACACCATCTTTTAGAAATATAGCAGCTATCTCAGTCCATCTCGTTGTTATGATTATTGTCTGGTCTTTCTATCTCTTTCCCGGATGGAATTTCTTCCAATTGCTATTATCGTGTAATTCAATTATCTATTTCAGTGTTATTACTACGAGGGAAGCAAGGAAGTAACTTCACTGACAATGATAATAAAAATAAGCACTACCCTACCTATAAAATCATAGAAAGGAAGGTTCAAGTTTCCATTCGGCAGAGGGTTATTTGAGTCGATTGCTTATTATTGTTCTACATTTTTTATCCGCAGATACAGTAGAAATCAGGAGCCTTGGTGTGATAGTTTGAAATAAATCGCTTGTAAGACAAAACGACTCTACGTATGTCAAAATAGTGTAATATCTAAGGCCTCTAAAATATATAACAAACTGCCTTAAACTATACATGACTCTCTAGACATATTTTATTTTAAGCGAAATCTATTTAATTACATACATACATATAATCACGCCTTTATCCCTAATGGGGTAGGCAGAGCGCCAACGACCTAAACAAAGGTCATTCCGCAACGTCTGACAAAGTTTTGAGGGTTATTTAAGATAGATTTGTAGGTATTTTGCTGTAGTGACAGGTGGTCAGCCCATCGCCTAAATCACAAAATACCGAAACCCTCGGATCCCTTAGCTGGTTTTTACAGCATGCTTGGGAGGAAATGCAGCTGGCACATTCTATGTTTTTCTCTTGCTCCCAGGCCGGCATGGAAGAAACCTATTTAATTACCTGAATGATTTAACATTGTATGCAATTAATGTTTTTTTAAACAATAATAATATGTAACCATCATTCTTCCATGCTGGACTGGGAGAGATAGAAAAACATAGAATGTTCCAGCTGCCCTTCCTCCCTGTAGAAGTCAGCAAAAGGGACTCGAGGGTTACAGTGTATTGTAATTTAGGCGATGGGCTGACAACCTGTCACTATAGCAATACACATTACAATCTAAAATTGCCCTCAATTTTTGTCAGACGTGGCGAAAGCGCCTTTTTACGAGGAGTTTGACGCTCTGCCTACCCCGTAAGGGATAGGGGCGTGATTTTATGTATGTATGTATGTATAATATGTAAGTCAAGTAGTTCTATTTTTGTTATATTAATTATCGTGTATGGATTTCTTTGCGCTGTGACTGGCAATGTGCTTTGATGGAATTAATAATGTTTGTATATTAAATAACTAACTATTTATAATTATGTACTATGTACAGGCAGAGCGCAATGGACTTATTAAATTTTATTTAACAACACTGTAACATGTGTCTTACAGAAATAAATATTTAGATCTTTTCAATTTAGTTTAGTTTTATTGCGTAAAAGATAAATGCATGGTAGGTAATAAATAAATAGGTAGGTATGTAATAATTCAAGAGAATATAGATTGTTTAAATGATTTGCAAATTGTATTGTACATATAATACGAAACATAATATAAGTATTTCCTAGTTAGTAGCCGCGTCTGTGGCTGTCGCGGTCCAAAGTGGCGAATGGGCCAGGCGATCGATACTGTATGTCCTGAATCTTATTGTCTGTTTGTATGTAGTTTTATATTATAGCTAATAGATATACTAGTTAGTAGCCGCGTCTGTGGCTGTCGCGGTCCAAAGTGGCGAATGGGCCAGGCGATCGATACTGTATGTCCTGAATCTTATTGTCTGTTTGTATGTAGTTTTATATTATAGCTAATAGATATACTAGTTAGTAGCCGCGTCTGTGGCTGTCGCGGTCCAAAGTGGCGAATGGGCCAGGCGATCGATACTGTATGTCCTGAATCTTATTGTCTGTTTGTATGTAGTTTTATATTATAGCTAATAGATATACTAGTTAGTAGCCGCGTCTGTGGCTGTCGCGGTCCAAAGTGGCGAATGGGCCAGGCGATCGATACTGTATGTCCTGAATCTTATTGTCTGTTTGTATGTAGTTTTATATTATAGCTAATAGATATACTAGTTAGTAGCCGCGTCTGTGGCTGTCGCGGTCCAAAGTGGCGAATGGGCCAGGCGATCGATACTGTATGTCCTGAATCTTATTGTCTGTTTGTATGTAGTTTTATATTATAGCTAATAGATATACTAGTTAGTAGCCGCGTCTGTGGCTGTCGCGGTCCAAAGTGGCGAATGGGCCAGGCGATCGATACTGTATGTCCTGAATCTTATTGTCTGTTTGTATGTAGTTTTATATTATAGCTAATAGATATACTAGTTAGTAGCCGCGTCTGTGGCTGTCGCGGTCCAAAGTGGCGAATGGGCCAGGCGATCGATACTGTATGTCCTGAATCTTATTGTCTGTTTGTATGTAGTTTTATATTATAGCTAATAGATATACTAGTTAGTAGCCGCGTCTGTGGCTGTCGCGGTCCAAAGTGGCGAATGGGCCAGGCGATCGATACTGTATGTCCTGAATCTTATTGTCTGTTTGTATGTAGTTTTATATTATAGCTAATAGATATACTAGTTAGTAGCCGCGTCTGTGGCTGTCGCGGTCCAAAGTGGCGAATGGGCCAGGCGATCGATACTGTATGTCCTGAATCTTATTGTCTGTTTGTATGTAGTTTTATATTATAGCTAATAGATATACTAGTTAGTAGCCGCGTCTGTGGCTGTCGCGGTCCAAAGTGGCGAATGGGCCAGGCGATCGATACTGTATGTCCTGAATCTTATTGTCTGTTTGTATGTAGTTTTATATTATAGCTAATAGATATACTAGTTAGTAGCCGCGTCTGTGGCTGTCGCGGTCCAAAGTGGCGAATGGGCCAGGCGATCGATACTGTATGTCCTGAATCTTATTGTCTGTTTGTATGTAGTTTTATATTATAGCTAATAGATATACTAGTTAGTAGCCGCGTCTGTGGCTGTCGCGGTCCAAAGTGGCGAATGGGCCAGGCGATCGATACTGTATGTCCTGAATCTTATTGTCTGTTTGTATGTAGTTTTATATTATAGCTAATAGATATACTAGTTAGTAGCCGCGTCTGTGGCTGTCGCGGTCCAAAGTGGCGAATGGGCCAGGCGCGCCTCTGAATGTTAATATGGCGATCGATACTGTATGTCCTGAATCTACTGTTTTATTGTCTGTTTGTATGTAGTTTTATGTTATAGCTAATAGATATACTAGTTAGTAGCCGCGTCTGTGGCTGTCGCGGTCCAAAGTGGCGAATGGGCCAGGCGCGCCTCTGAATGTTAATATGGCGATTGATACTGTATGTCCTGAATCTACTGTTTTATTGTCTGTTTGTATGTAGTTTTATGTTATAGCTAATAGATATACTAGTTAGTAGCCGCATCTGTGGCTGTCGCGGTCCAAAGTGGCGAATGGGCCAGGCGCGCCTCTGAATGTTAATATGGCGATCGATACTGTATGTCCTGAATCTACTGTTTTATTGTCTGTTTGTATGTAGTTTTATGTTATAGCTAATAGATATACTAGTTAGTAGCCGCGTCTGTGGCTGTCGCGGTCCAAAGTGGCGAATGGGCCAGGCGCGCCTCTGAATGTTAATATGGCGATTGATACTGTATGTCCTGAATCTACTGTTTTATTGTCTGTTTGTATGTAGTTTTATATTATAGCTAATAGATATACTAGTTAGTAGCCGCATCTGTGGCTGTCGCGGTCCAAAGTGGCGAATGGGCCAGGCGCGCCTCTGAATGTTAATATGGCGATCGATACTGTATGTCCTGAATCTACTGTTTTATTGTCTGTTTGTATGTAGTTTTATGTTATAGCTAATAGATATACTAGTTAGTAGCCGCGTCTGTGGCTGTCGCGGTCCAAAGTGGCAAATGGGCCAGGCGCGCCTCTGAATGTTAATATGGCGATTGATACTGTATGTCCTGAATCTACTGTTTTATTGTCTGTTTGTATGTAGTTTTATGTTATAGCTAATAGATATACTAGTTAGTAGCCGCATCTGTGGCTGTCGCGGTCCAAAGTGGCGAATGGGCCAGGCGCGCCTCTGAATGTTAATATGGCGATCGATACTGTATGTCCTGAATCTACTGTTTTATTGTCTGTTTGTATGTAGTTTTATGTTATAGCTAATAGATATACTAGTTAGTAGCCGCGTCTGTGGCTGTCGCGGTCCAAAGTGGCGAATGGGCCAGGCGCGCCTCTGAATGTTAATATGGCGATTGATACTGTATGTCCTGAATCTACTGTTTTATTGTCTGTTTGTATGTAGTTTTATGTTATAGCTAATAGATATACTAGTTAGTAGCCGCGTCTGTGGCTGTCGCGGTCCAAAGTGGCGAATGGGCCAGGCGCGCCTCTGAATGTTAATATGGCGATTGATACTGTATGTCCTGAATCTACTGTTTTATTGTCTGTTTGTATGTAGTTTTATGTTATAGCTAATAGATATACTAGTTAGTAGCCGCATCTGTGGCTGTCGCGGTCCAAAGTGGCGAATGGGCCAGGCGCGCCTCTGAATGTTAATATGGCGATCGATACTGTATGTCCTGAATCTACTGTTTTATTGTCTGTTTGTATGTAGTTTTATGTTATAGCTAATAGATATACTAGTTAGTAGCCGCGTCTGTGGCTGTCGCGGTCCAAAGTGGCGAATGGGCCAGGCGCGCCTCTGAATGTTAATGAGCAAATCAATACTGTATGTCCTGAATTTGCTGCTTTATTGTTTGTTCGTATGAAGTTTTTGTACAATTGGCTGAGAATTGAATGCAGATAACACTACAACGTTATGGTTCTTTGTATTTAAAAACTTCTTATTTAGATCTAAAAGGACGTATTTGTCACAATCTTGTTATAAAAGAAAATTTAGTAGTTCAAGCAGAAATAGCAGCGAGGCAAAGATTTTCATTGAGCAAAAAAAAGGATTATATCAAACAAAGATAGGAAAGATTTATAACTTTTAAAAAAAGACGGTCGACATCTTGGAATGTGCCTTTTCCCGGTGTCCTTAGTAGCAACTTACCCGCGTAACAGCTTTATGTAAATCCTCATCTTGGTGATAAATCTCGGGTCACCCGGTTTTTATATTAGGAGGAAAAAAATAAAGATGTCGCGTTACAAAAACTAACTACATTGTGAGGTTTCAGTACATTACGGTTTTAATTATCAGCTAACCTGAAATGGTCTAGATAGGTATTGACTATTTGGTCATGTCTATCGAATATTGAGGGTAAAGCTATTTACAGAAAGGTATATAAATTGTAATGGGTACACTAAAACCATTAGCTCCACAGGTTAGTTAAGTATGCGTTAAATCCGCCCCATTTTTTGGGTCGTACGATTAATAATGACAAAGTGTTAATGGTTAATGGAGTAAAAATGCAGACTGCCTAGCCTGGAACACTTTCCCGCTATCCTAAGCAGCAATGAAGCGGCTAAGTTCTTTATGTAAATCCGACGCTTTGAGAAATGGCCTACTGAAACGAAGGTAGAGCCACAGAGAAAAAAAGCTATTAGAAAGGAGAGAACACGATATGGGTAGACGAAAATACTGACAAGGCAATAGCAGCAAAGAATAGGGAGATCACACATGTGTTTTTCGGTTTTCGAATTTCATATGTACGTTTATTCGGCGCTTTTTCCGTGCTTTGCAAGGCAGGTTAAGCCGTTGGTCCTGGTTAATACCGTTTAATAACGTAGATATTCGTCGTTAAGCCATATCAGAGGCTAAGCATTGGCGGCTTGAAAACTCTGACCTAATCTAGGATTGGGTCTGGTTTCCCTAATGGGTTGCGGAGGTCAGATGGCAGTCGGTTTGTGTAAAAACCAGTACCCTCGTTCGATCACCTAGATTAGGTAGCCGACCCCGTGAGATACGGGATAAAGCTAAGGAGATGATGAATAGGCAGATCACCAGCCCGATGGTCAGACGATATTCACTTAGCTGTGATATTCAGATACCTATGTCCAGCATTGGTCTAATAGGACTGATTAGAACGTAGCAGTGAACTAGTCGACTACAGATACAGAGGCCAGTTTCGGTGGTTTGCGTGAAGACGATTTTCCGTTCTTTATTTATACTGTGGTAAGGCGGCCATCTTCCGAAATTCCGGGAGCCTTTCCGGGTCACCAGCTCTTATTACCGTGATAAAAATGGTTAGGTAAGAGGATGATATTTCGGCAGATAAATTTCACCTTGGGAGGAGGCAGAACATCAACAGGCTTACACCATCTTCGTTACTATGGGGGATCTTAACTTATTATGATTGAACCTATACCAATTGCGCCGAAACCGTCAGGTTCCTCGAATTTCCTTTACAATATGCCTGTTAAAAGAAGAATTTGATAGAACATATTCCTAGTTATAGTTTATATATAGTTTCTTTTCTATAGAAATTCTATTTTCATTATAAATAAGTTTATATCTTTAGGTAAAGACATTTCATGTTTATTTTCCTGTCCATTCACTACGAAGCGGTCAAAGCAAAACTCACGAGATAAAAGCCAACCCATTCAGAAATCCACAATTACTTTATAAATAAAGCCAGACAGCGACATTTACCGTAGCCGGAGGATATTAGTGAATGAAGACTTGTTTCTTCCATTCCAGCTTAAATAACCATTGAGAATTATTCATTTAACTAAAGCTGGGTAGTTGAGTTCATAAGACACGATAAATCCTGGTTTATGTAACAACCACCTTTAGAGACAACGACAGGGATTGACGGAAGTCGTTTCCGTTAATCGTAACGTGCTCTCCGAAGCACGACATCATCTGATCTATCTTGATAGACAACCAAGTGATTGTTCTATAAAGTCCTAACTACATAGTACATCATCACCCCTTTATCCCTAATGAGGTAGGCAAAGCGTAAACACCTAAACAAAGGTCGTCCGCCACGTCTGACAAAGTTTTGAGGGTTATTTAAGATAGATCTGTAGGTTTATTACTGTAGTGACAGGTTGTCAGCCCATCGCCTGTATTGCAATATACAGAAACCCTCGGACACCTTAGCTGGTTTTTTCAACATGCCCGGGAGGAAATGCAGTTGGGACATTAAATGTTTTACTTTTCCTCCCAGTCCAGCATGGAAGAAGTCCTAACTGACAAATACCAAGTGTTCTTTGAGTGAGTATTGTGCTTACGACCTCCAACTCGGAAGCTATAGGCTCAAACCACTATCACTGAACAGTAAATCCACAATTACTTTATAAATCTAGCTCAGCTTGCGACATTTACCGTGACAAGGTAGACATCTAGCCGGAGGATATTAGTGAATGAAGACATGAGACTTGTTACTTCTATTAGGTAAGTACTTGGTTCTGCCATTCAGAAACTTCTATTAAATAAAGCTTGGTACATATTGATTCTAACTTTCGTGTATTTGCGAGCATTAAAAAGATTAAAGGACGGTCTGCTATTACAAATTCTTTCAGAAAACTAAGCAAGAAACCCTAGAAAAGGACGTTTAATAGTTTTACATAGTTTCCATGCATGCTGGACTGGGAGCGAGAGAAAAAATAGAATTTGCCAGCTTCATTTCCTCCCGGGCATGCTGTATAAACCAGCTAATGGATCCTAGGGTTTCTGTATATTACAATTTAGGTTGTCACTGCAGAAATATACCTACATATCTGTCTTATCTGTAATAGCCTTCAAAACTTTATCAAACGTGGCGGAACGACCTTTGTTTAGGTGGTTTACGCACTGCCTACCCCATTACGGATAAAGGCGTGATTATATGCATGCATGCAATTTACTTACGATACGTACATTATTTAAAAAGTGAATTTTAAACACTGGTGGCATGTAAAGAGGTCCCTTATTTCTTAGAATGATATCACGTATATTGTCCTTAGAATACCTGGAATTTTCCTAATTATTCGGTACAAAGACTTGTTGCCAGGGGCTAAGAGACGTTTTCTGAATGAAAGCAGCTTTCCCGCCTGTCTTTGCTTTCGAAGAGATAATTATTCTAGACAAATACGGCTCCATTCATCTCAGGAGATTATGTTTTAATCGTGTAGGTATATATTTACCTGTTTAATACCTATATCTGTTCCTAAACACACATGTGGAAGATTGTGTGTTAAATGTTCGGCGTGAATACGTCTACCTGTCAATGTAATGTAATATTTGAAACATCAGCGGAATGGAAAGTTAACGCTTCAAGGTTGTACCGTCGCGTTTGTCGAATATCAAATATTTTAGCCAACTTTTTTCTTCCATGCTGGACTGGGAGAGATAGAAAAACATAGAATATTCCAGCTGGCCTTCCTCTCGGGCATGCTGTAGCAGTCAGCAAAAACTGATTCGAGGGTTACAGTGTATTGTAGTTTAGGCGATGAGTTGACAACCTGTCTCTACAGCAATACACATTACAATCTAAAATTGCCCTCGATTATTGTCAGACGTGGCGAAAGCGACTTTTACCCCGTGCCTACCCCGTAAGGGATAAAGTCGTGATTTTATGTTTGTACGCATGTTTTGCCATCTTTTGCACGGTCCTTAAATCATTCTTAAGGAGAAAGAAATATTACACACAGAAATATTACAATATTACTTACCATAATTTAAAATTGTCCATTGTGTAGCACGAAGAAGTTTAGTTTATCACAACTTTTCAACATCTGTAACAAAACAAAAGTAATATTTATTTTTGAGGATTCTTAGCACTCACAATGCTATTTTTATTTCATATGATATGAAAGAAAGAACATAATAAATTCGTTTCGGACAGAACTCGATCCTGCACGGCTAAACTACACGGCTAGATGTCGCTAACGTCGCTATGACGTATCCATAAAAAAAGACTGTCAAATTCGTCACTCCCACTACCGTTTCGGGAGGTTAGTGGTAAAGCGATAGACCGGCAATCCAGACACGCAGGTTCGAGTCCTGCTCGAAAAGAATTGATTATTTTCTTTCTTTCTTTTATATAATAATATAAAAGTTACTTTCTTCCATGCTGGACTGGAAGCGACAGAAAAACATAGAATGCGCCAGCTGCATTTCCTCCCGGGCATGCTGTAAAAACCAGCTACGGGATTCGAGGGCATCAGTGTATTGCAATTTAGGCGATGGGCTGACAACCTGTCACTATAGCGATAAACATTTCAGTCTAAACTAGCCCTCAAAACTTGTCAGACGTGGCGGAACGACCTTTTCTTTGGTCGTTTACGCTCTGCCTACCCCATTAGGGATTAAGGCGTGATTATATGTATGTATGTATATAAAAGTTATATTAATACAACACGACAGTACAACAGTCCCAATACTTCACTACTCCCCGTCAAATGTCAGTAAATGTACATGACAGTAAATGTACTTGGTATGAGACGAGACGAGATTCCGAATTCCAACCAATTTGCGTCATAAAAGTATTATGATATGAAGCAAAATCACATATAATTTTATAATAATATACAGAACATTTCACAGATTTTTTTTGCTGAAAACTTGAGTAACAAATAGGAGCCATAAACACAATTGCACATAACTTTTTACATACATACATACATAAAATCACGCCTTTATCCCTTACGGGGTACACAGAGGAAACGCCTCGTGAAAGGCTTAACTTCTTGTTGGCTACAAATGTCCTATATGTTGCTATGAAGGTGATAATGGTCTGGTTCTGCAAGTTATGGTTACTGTGGCGTGTAACTACGTAGTTATGTTTAGGGAATTTAGGTATATATCGGGTGTAAGGGACAGCGTCCCGCGAACTGATATGAGTTGCTTAGTCGACGACACCAAACAACTTTAAACAGGAAATTCTTTTAGGAAGAGAAAAAAAATGGCTTTCCCATACAAAATAGTCACCTCGATCAGACAATTTGTATGAAATAGCCATTTTTTTTTCACTTCCGGAAAATAAAAAACCTGTTGATGGTTGTTCAGTGTCGTAGACTGAGCAACCCCTATCAGTTTGCGGGACGCTGTCCCTTACACCCCGTATGTTTAAGAACTTTAGGTACGTATGTTTAGATTCCAAGTACGAACTACAGTTCTTACTTGAACTTACAAGTTGTGCTGTTTTTAAGTCAAGCTTGAGAAAAAGCTTAAAAACTCTGACATCAGGGTAAGAGACTAAGGCTCGTATTTATGAAGCGATCTCGAACTTGAGAGCAATATTAAGTATGGATTTGACAGGCCAGTTTGTACTGAAATGACATATCTGATACGAACTCAAACTAGCTGTAACTCATGAGTCCACTACACATATAATACCCAGACCCACGGGAATGGAATTGAGGCAATGCTATTCTAGGTATATTCCGACAGCACAAGCCAATGTATGTAAAAGGAAAAATAATACTTTTCATAATAAGGCCTTCTTCAAAACACATATTCATTAAACAGTAGGTACCTAAGTATGAAACGAAACTTTAGCCCAAAGTTGTTCGTGCGAGGAATGAGTAATTATTATCGTTCTTACCATTTAATACGTTCGTTGCCCTGTAACATCTGGCAATTTTCAATTTGGTTTAGACATCTTATTCTTATGTACCTTTTGATACCGCAGTTTTGCCATTATCTTTTCCTCATAGGTACCTACTACAAAATAAGATAAGATTCTCCTGCGGTAAAGGTAAGTGTTTCTTATAAAACTTAAAAGATTATGCCGCTTTCTGTTGCAAGGAATTTGTTTATGTACTACAAAAATAAATTGATAGAAAACTTTGTTGTAAAACGTAGTGATTATATGCTCAGTGCTTTCTTGATACAGATTCATTATCAGAAATCACAAGCAGTACCTATGACATTCAATTTTATCAATAAAGATACAGCATTACAGCTTCCTTCAGAACACACACTCATTACCGAGCAACTTCAGTGAAAGAAGGTTCGTGTGGTGAATGAGGAATTATCTCAGTCGAGATACTGCGGATGCTGCAGTCGGCCGCTACATTAGGCAATCTAACATAACATAAAAATACTTTATTGCACGTAAGAATACAAATTTTACAACACAACAGATAACAACAAAAGACAACCACAATATACCATTTGGCTAAGAACAATAAATATTTAACTTTGCTCTTTACAATCTTGGCATATATTATAAAAATAAGAACAAATCGTAGTAGTAAAATATATATATATATATATAACAACCTCCTTTAGAACACACACTCATTAACGAGTAAGAAACTTAACTTCAGTGGAAGTAGGTTCGTGTGGTGAATGAGGAATTATCTCAGTCGAGATACTGCGGATGCTGCAGTCGGTCGCAACATTAGGCAATCTACCAATTGGCTGGGAACAATAAATATTTAACTTTGCTGTTTACAATATTGATACAGATCATAAAGAAGAGGGAAAATTAATTTATCTTAAATAACCCTTTTTTGTTTTTTTTTGGTCAGACGTGGCGAAACGACGTTGTTTAGGTCGTTTACGCTCTGCCTACCCCATTAGGGATAAAGGCGTGATTATATGTATGTATCAAAATTAAAAAACATTTGATTTTATCAAAACACACACTTATTTACTACCCAGAATGCAACGAAAATCTCACTAGACTTATTGTGGATGCTGTAGTCGCCCGTAGTATAAGGCAATCTGTCATTTGGCTAATAAAAAATGTATAATATTTTTATTTAAAAATTGATGTAGATTGCTGGCCTGGGAGCGAGACAAAAACATATAATGTGCCAGCTGCATTTCCTCTCGGGCGTGCTGTGGTAAAAGCCAGCTAAGGGAACCGAAGGTTTCAGTATATTGTAATTTAGGCAATGGGCTGACAACCTGTCACTACAGCAATATACAAATCTACCTTAAATAACCCTCAAAACTTTGTCACACGTGGCGGAACGATCTTTGTTAAGGTCGTTTAAGCTCTGCCTACCCCATTAGGGATATAGGCGTGCTTGTATGTATGTATGTATGTATTAATAAGTAAAATATGAAGGAAAATAAGGAAATGAACTGTCAAATTTGCAGAAAAAGATACAGTATTACAAATTGCTGAACATACACTCATTAACCTTATAATGAAATGCTGGAATTTCAGAAGTAGGTTCGTGTGGTGAATGAGGAATTATCTCAGCCGAGTTACTGCGGATGCTGCAGTCGCCCGCAATATTAGGCAATTTGCCATTTGGCTAGCTCATGCTATTGTTAGGTTGGGCCGCTAATTAGGTATTGGTAATTGAGTTAGTGTGTTAACTTATGCTGATAGCTATTGTGTCTCGTTCTACCCTAATCACTTTAATGCTTATGTAACTGAAATGATATTTATATACATACATATAATCACACCTTTATCCCTAATGGGGTAGGCAGAGCGTAAACAACCTAAACAAAAGTCGTTCCGCCACGTCTGACAAAGTTTTGAGGGTTATTTAAGATAGATTTGTAGGTGTATTGCTGTAGTGACAGGTTGACAGCCCATCGCCTAAATTGCAATATACTGAAACCCTCAGATCCGTTAGCTGGTTTTTACAGCAAGCCCGGGAGGAAATACAGCTGGCAAATTCTATGTTTGTCTCTCGCTCCCAGGCGAGCATGGAAGTATTAATGCTGAGAGCTATTGTGTCTTATTCTACCCTAATCACTTTAATGCTTATGGAACCGAATTGATTATGATGACTATAAACAAATAAAGGAAAACTACCTACTATTATACCTACATTTTGATTCTAAACTTAAGGATATTAGAGCGTCTCATTTTTCAAAATTTTGAATGATTTTCTGTCAGGATCACTTTTCATGATTCTGTATTGCTGTAGTGACGAGTTGTTTAGCCACGCCATTACTTACTAAGTAACATACTGACATCCTCGGCTACATAAATGGTTTTGGAAAAACCAGCAATTTTTTTTCTGTACAAAAAGTTTGCCATCGTTCTTCCTTATTCAGGATATTCACAAACTACCGATATTTTCTCCTGTACCGCAACACGTGTATTAATCCCCGCGATGAGATCTGCGTCGTAAATGAGTCGGGGACGCCCCTAGAGCTGAACTTCGTACATTTGTCACAATTTATCTACATTCGTAGCACAATGTGAGGAAATTATCGTAGCAATGGGAGGTGCTACGATTTGCTACGCCGTAGTAGCTTTCGTAGCATTTATTCGTGGCAAAAGCGCTCTTTAACGGGGCGTTTTACTCTGTCTGCCTACTCCGTAACTGATGCATGCTTTTATGTAGGTATTAGAGTTGATGAGGATGTGGCAATGAGGATGCGGATAAGGATGCAGATGAGGAAGAGGATGAATAATAAAGAGAGATAAAAGTTAAATTGATATAATTTTTTTTTAGTTTTGTATATTCATACATACATACATATAATCACGCCTTTATAACTAATGGGGTAGGAAGAGCGTTAACGACCTAAACAAAGGTCGTTCCGCCACGTTTGACGTAGTTTTGAGGGTTACTAAAGACAGATTTGTAGGTATATCGCTGTAGTGACAGGTTGTCAGCCCATAGCCTACATTGCAATGTACTGAAACCCTCGAATCCCTTAGCTGACATTTACAGCATGCCCGGGAGGAAATGCAGCTGGAACATTCTAGGTTTTTCTCGCACTCCCAGTCCAGCATGGAAGAAAGAAGTTTTGTATATTCGTATGAATAAAAGCGTGGAAAACTTCTACTGCGCTCACAAATCCGCCTGCCAAACGTGGTGAGTATAGTAAATACCTCCAATTTTGGGGAGGCCCATGTCCAGCAGTGGACTGTTGTGGCTGATGTTGATGAAATGTGTTCCGACTTTGTTCTTCGCATCCTGTTTTTATTTGTGTTTAGTCAATAGGCCGGTTGCCGCGCGGGCACCGTCCTAATCGCGCCATTGCTATGCGCGAGACAAAAGCCTCATATACATCCTCTTAATCTTAATCTTAGAGGATGAGAATACGTAAAAATGGCGGATCATCCGCATTATAAATAAATAAATCATTTTATTTCAGGCAATATTTACATTCGTAGATGTTAGATAATATAAACAGAGGCCCATAGAATATATACCTTACAGTCTAACATATTTAATTTTATAATTTTTGTGCACGTTTTATCCGCGTATCATTAAGAAATTCACTTCTTTAGGTCTGCTGTAAGAAATTTCTTTTTAGAAATGCCTGTTGTGTCTTTGTTTTGTATGTCCGGTTTTTATGATGTTTTTGTGTACAATAAATAAACATACATACATACATACATATAATCACGCCTTTATCCCTAATGGGGTAGGCAGAGCGTAAACGACCTAAACAAAGGCCGTTCCGCCGCGTCTGACAAAGTTTTGAGGGCCATTCAAGAAAGATTTGTACGTATATTGCTGTAGTGACAGGTTGTCAGCCCATCGCCTAAATTACAATATACTGAAACCCTCAGATCCCTTAGCTGGTTTTTACAGCATGCTCGGGAGGAAATGCAGCTGGCATATTCTATGTTTTTCTCTCACTCCCATACCAGCATGGAAGATTATATATTAAACATACATAATTATAAATACTCAATGATATGAGCATTATGAGGATGCTGATGTGGATTCCTCATCAACCTATGTATGTATGTACTTCAAGACGCTCTGTTTTATTAAAATACATACAAACATATAATCACGCCCCTATCCCTAGTGGGGTAGGCAGAGCGTACACGACCTAAACAAAGGTCGTTCCGCCACGTCTGACAGTTTTAAGGGTTATTTAAAATAAACTTGTAGGTATATTGCTGTAGTGACAGGTTGTCAGCCTATCGCCTAAATGGCAATATACTGAAACCCTCCAAACGCTTAGCTGGTTATTACAGCATGCCCAGGAGGTAATGCAGCTGGCACATTCTATGTTTCTCTCGCGCTCCCAGTCCAGCATGGACCTAATTAAATTTGAATACTGATTGATATTTAAATAAGTTATTATATTAGCTAATATTTCATATTTTATTACCTATTATTAGTAAGGACCGAATATTTCAGGCCGTTGTTGTCTCGAGGGACATAAACCAGATATTAGCATAATTTATACAGTTCCAGCTTATAGCCACGCGTTCCATTTATCTAGCTTTATTGTTTTTCAAATAAGCCATGAAAGATAGACAATAAGTAGGGTAGATTATACGCTTGTATAATGGTAGTTCAGTGGGTAGATAGTAGATATATGAAGCACTTTAATTATTCTAAAATACGACAGACAAAAAAAATATATATTTTGTTTTACACACGCTGTTTTATACACGTATGTTGTATTGAAGTGAAAAGGCCAACACTGAGTTTGGTGATGAACAAAATCTTGTTTTAGTTATACTATCTAATTTGTTATTTTGTTTTTCACAATCTCACTTCCCCATCTGAATGAACTATTGCATTTGCCTCTGTCTTATAGCATATTATATTAGTTTATTATATTATAATGGCACTTATGTATTAGTCTATTGTACCTATTCGTATTTATGTAACTAGTACGTACATAGTCTATGTATTATATATAAATTTATAACAATAGTAACTGCACTATCCCGCATAATATCAGCAAACCACTCCTTTACCCAAAGGTTGCCTGGCAGAAATTGCTACCCTAGCATATAGGCCGCCTAATTGTACTCTGTTTGTTTTGTAATGTTTGTTCCTGTACTGTATTGAATGATAAGTGGATTAAGATTAAATATGTATCTGTCACGAGACATCGTTGCAGCGATTATTCGCGTGGATCGAAGAGCAAGGAGATGGTCAATAATAGGCTGGAATCTAGATCCACAGGCTAAAACTAAAATTAAAATGTATATGTAACTTTCAAAATAATAAAATTGAAAAAGGACAGGCGATTCATACTCTATGGTTTTACACTTTGTCCGCTAGATTTTGACGCGCACTTGCACGTTTCCCCAGTATTTCTGTAAATTTTATCCACCATATCATATGACGGATAACGCATAAAACTACCGACTATAAATCAAAAAACCGGAGAGAATAGATCTCCTGTCTTTTTAAAATATTTTAAGTCTGAAAGTGACAGATAGATTTTAATTTCAGGTCCAGCCGGTTGAGCCTAGAATTAAGCCCATTATAAGTTTTGCTATAAAAACATCAGTAGGTACTAGTATTAAAACACCACTAGGTATTTAGGTACAAACCTACTACCTGTTTCAATAGCATAACTTTATATTATAATGTTGACATCAAATATAGTTTCTTCCATGCTGGCCTGGGAGCGAGAGAACAACATATAATGTGCCAGCTGCATTTCCGTCCGGGCATACTGTAAAAATCAACTAAGGGATCCGAGGGTTTCTCTATATTGCAATTTAGGCGATGGGCTGACAACCTGTCATTTCAGCAATATACCTACAAATGTATCTTAAATAACCCTCAAATCTTTGTCAGACGTGGCGGAACGACCGTTGTTTAGGTTGTTTACGCTCTGTCTACCCCATTAGGGATAAAGACGTACCTATATGTATGTAGATAAAGTAACTAAAGTAATACCTAGTAGTTAGAAACCTATTAGGTATTTTAATAGAAAAACTTATAATGTTGACATCAAATATTAAAATAATACCGAAACGATCAATAAGCATCAACCAAATAGCCGACAATTTCGTCTATAAATAGATCCCGATCATTACTCGGACTAGCGACTGGCGGTGTGGCGTGTTTACAGTGCGTAAGGTGCCGGCACTGGGTCGCAGGGTAGCAGGATCGATATTCGACAAGGCCGTTAGCGCCGTAATGTCTTCATAGTCTGTTGATTTGCTGTTATAATAAGGTATATTATCAAATATCATGATTTTTGATTATTCTTCAATTGTTAAGAAATTTATTCGGATTATGTCTAGTTAAAAATTACGTACATAAATGGTAAGAATAGTTTAAGGAGCAAACAAGAAAATTCTATTTAGCTAATAATGTTTCATGTGTAGCTGTCTGATTCATAAGTATCGTTTAAGTAAGTATATGGAGTGATATTCTATCTACTAATTTCTCTGATACGAGTATATAACATACAGTATCCTGTCTTATGTAGCATTCATTATGTATTAGTTTATCATAAGATATATATCACTATATTTTATTGAAATATTTAATAGTGCGTAAATATTGTCTCAGTGTTATATGTAGAAATATGGACTATCCCGCTGTCTGCTTGTACAATTTCTATACCCAAACGTTGCCTGGTAGAAATTACTGCTTTAGCAATAAGGCCGCCTATATTGTACTGTCACCTTTTTATTTCTGTTGTATGTGTTTCTTTGTGCAATAAAGAATTTTGTATTGTATTGTAATGATGACTAATTTACCGATTTTATTACCAAAACTTGGGTCCCTAGACGGTCAACGTCGAAGGGGTAACCCTCCTAAAAGATGGCGGGATTGGTGGGAGATTGCCCAGGATCGAGATAGGTGGAAAAACGATAGGGAGGCCTTTGCCCAGCAGTGAGACAATATAGGCTAATAATAATTACCAAAAACACCGTAAAGGTTACTTCATAAGCTTTTTTTTTTTTTTTTTTATCACACTCATAGCCCCCACTAGGATTCCCTGTATCGGGGTGCCATGGACATACACAGAAACAACCACAAAGAACACCCAGACCCAGAAACAGACATTTAAACTCATCATTCAAATGTCTGCCCTGGCCGAGAATTGAACCCGGGACCCTCTGCGTAGCAGGCAGGTACACTGCCAAATAGGCTGCACGGGTCGTCAAATTCGATGCAAACAATAGCTGGAGACCAGACAATAGGGCCACATTAGTATCACAAAGACCAAAGACCATTCAGGCAAGAGGCAGCTGAATGCAGTTGAGAGGAATTCAAAAGTGAATATAGGTCGACTTGGTGATCTTCCATGATGGCCAGGGAGCCAGAGAAAAACATAGAATGTGTCACGTGCATTTTCTCCCGGGCATGCTGTAAAAGCCAGATAAGGGATCCGAGGGTTTCTGTATATTGCAATTTATGCGATAGGCTGACAACCTGTCACTTCAGCAATATACACAAATCTATCTTAAATAACAATCAAAACTTTGTCGGACGTGGCGGAACGACCTTTGTTTAGGTCTTTTACGCGCTGCCTACACCATTAGGGATATAGGCATGATTATATAAATGTATGTATGTGGCTGTTTACACCAAAAATTGGGTGTCTAGTGAAGAAACATAGGAATGTGTTATTTTATTGCATCGGATCTAAGCACAGATTTATTATACACTAGCTTACTGTCAGCGATGTCACCCGCTGCTAAATAAGCATTCCCGTGGTAATAATGTACTTTCCCGCGGTAAAAAGTAGCCTATGTTACTCAGGGTGAACGTAGCTTACTATTGATGAAAGAGTTTTTGAAATTGGGTCGGTAGTTTTTGAGTTTAATCATTACAAACATACATACAGAATACACACAAACGCAAAAATACAAATCTTTCCTCTTTATAATATTAAGTAGGTATAGATAAGTATTAAGAGACGAATACCTCTGCTCGTCGTTTCGGTTTGAGTTACATCAACCATGTTCGCAAGTTGACAATCTTTAAGATGATGTGCGAACGCTTGGCGATAGGAATAGGCGCAAGAAGATACTTTGGGCTTGGCACAAAATCTATCACATCAGAAGTTACGTTATTGCCAAACTTATATCGTTAACATGACCAGGACAACAGAACACACAGCGTATTGAAGAGGGCTCTGAGGAGAATTGAGGAATATAAGTATATAGGTCAGTAAACTAACTAGATTGATCTAATATAAGAAATAACTAACTCCAATCGAACATGATTGTACGTGGGAGTAGATTGATTGATTGATATCAATAAGTTTCCGAACTGATAAAGTTATTTTTAGAAATAGTTGTTACGAAAAACATTTTCGCTGTAATTTCAGAGATGAAACACAATTCACGTGGGTTGTCGACATGTAAGTTGGTATCAGAGTAACGACCACTATCGAAGACGGCGATTGGGACTTTGACTGGGACCGACAACATACGAAGGATGGAATGATCTTGTCAATTAACTTTCGGGTCATAATTACTACATGCATTAGCTAGGAAAGTAACGAATATTAGAATTTGGCCCTAATAAGCTTGCTAATACTTTTCCTTTATACTTTCATGTTGGACTGGGAGTGAGAGAAAAACATAGAATGTGCCAGCTGCATTTCCTCCCGAGCATGCTGTAAAAACCAGCTAAGGGATCAGAGGGTTGTAATTTAGGCGATGGGCTGACAACCTGTGACTACAGCAATATACGTACAAATCTATCTTAAATAACCCTCAAAACTTTGTCAGACGTGGCGAATCGACCTTTGTTAAGGTAGTTTACGCTCTGCCTACCCCATTACGGATAAAGTCGTGATTATATGTACATATGTTATACTTATCCACCGTCCTACTTTTAAGGCTCCTAAGTTATCTTGATCCAACTTCGACCGATCTAGAAGTCCTTAAACAGGCTCCGGACTTAGGTTGGCAGAAGTAAGGAGAACATGGTCAGATGGGGATTTTCGGCTAGCTCCGATGTGGACTGTGTTTGCGGTGCAGTGCAAACCATGGCACACCTAACATCGTGCCCGGCGCGCGACGTGCCCTAACAGTTGCACGCCTGCGGATTTAATGGACGGCAGTCAATCCGCAATACAAGTGACTGAATTCAGGGCCGCTACGATGTGATTTCTCGTGTTCCATGGTCACGCTAAGAAGAAGGATTTCCGACTATCCCAATGACATTTGTTCTCGACGAGTCAAGAGTTAACCCACCTTAAACATACAAAAATGTCTCCAACCGCATTAGTTGAAACTAGGTCGTGGACTTGCCTGATGAATGTACACGCTTCCACGTGAGCCGTGCGGCAAACATCAATCAAAGTAATGGTACAGTCTCTTACACAAGCTGATGTATTGAGTAAGAATGCAGTTAGGTAAATAGAGGTATTCATTCAGGGAATTTAATAGTTACGCCACTTTGTGATAGTCACGTGTTCCATCGACACGATAAGAAGAAAAAGGGAATTTAAGGTAACATTTTGACAAAAAACTTATTTATATAAGCATTTTCTTATATTCCATGCTGGACTGGGAGTGAGAGAAAAACATTGAATGTGCCAGCTGAATTTCCTCCCGAGCATGCTGTAAAAACCAGCTAAGGGATCTGAGGGTTTTAGTATATTGTAATTTAGGCGATGGGCTGACAACCTGTCACTACAGCAATATACGTAAAAATCTTTTTTGAATGGCCCTCAAGACTTTGTCAGACTTGGCGGAACGGCCTTTGTTTAGGTCGTTTACGTTCTAAACAAAGGCCTACCCCATTAGGGATAAAGGCGTGATTATATGTATGTATGTATTTTCTTTTCTAATAAGTTTTGTAGCAAGCGTAGCAGAAACATTTAGCAATGATAAGTTGCTTGGTTTAAGCTTTAAGTTTCGTAATAACATAGGACGGACAAGGTAAAAAAAACGTTGCCGTGAATAAAATGGCGTAGGAATAATATTGCTCTAGTCCTACGAGATTCTAAAGGTATAATAGCATATGACATGCAAAGATACCTAACCTTAACAAAAATAATAATAATGGTAATAGGTTTCCAAATTGAATAATTGGGGTAAAGATATTAATTTCGTATCGTCTTTAAAATTTAAATAAAACTACTTAGGACGAAAGTAAATAGCGAAATCATACTTCTTTGACAACAACGGAACCCAAAAGGCGTTTTTTTGCGTGCCTAAAGCTCGTTTTTTATTTGTTGAAGATACAATCTCGACGGCTAACACCAGTGCAGGGTGAAATATGGGGCTACAACGCGACGATAGCCGTCAAATTGTAGTTTGATTTACTGTTTATTGTGTTCCTGGGCCAATTTGGAAAAATATACGAGTATGTCAAGTTTAAAAATAGGACAAAGCCACTTATATATCAACCTATAAACGACGATAGCTAGATAATATATTTTCTGTGATTTTGAGTGTTATCATTTTATTGTAATATTTTTATTTTATTTATTCTGGCAAAATTATGACATTTAATGAAATTTTTTGTGAACAAGTAAAACTGTAAAGGTGAATTATAATACCTATTCTTGAGTGTGACCAATATAGATTTAGATAAACTACTAATTTACTATGGAACTATGATTTCTGAAATAAAGATTTTGAATTAAAATGAATTGAATAGCGTTCAAATTGTAGTTTGATTTACTGTTTATTGTGTTTCTAGGCTAATTTGAAAAAATACGTGTCAGGTTTAAAATTAGGACAGAACCACTTATAAACCTAGGAACTATAAACGTTAGAAAGTAGTACAATGCTGCGCTACAAGGTGCGGTAGGGATGTTTAACAAAAAAATCGAAATACGAATAATGCTGATCGCATTTAGTACATACATACATAAAATCACGCCTTTATCCCTTACGGGGTAGGCAGTGCGTAAAACGCCTCGTGAAAGGCGCTTTCGCCACGTCTGACAAAAATTGAGGAAAATTTTAGATTGAAATGTGTATTGCTGTAGTGACAGGTTGTCAGCCCATCGCCTAAATTACAATATACTGTAACCCTCGAATCCCTTTTGCTGACTTCTACAGCATGCCCGGGAGAAAGGGCAGCTGGAACATTCTATGTTTTTCTATCTCTCCCAGTCCAGCATGGAAGAATATGCATTTAGTAATATATATGTTACGGGCAATGTGATTAACCGGGCATTATTAATATGGACCGGCCATTATTAATACGGCCCAAGAGCGTCGGGCAAAGTGATAAATTTATCACTTTGACCGGTCATTATTAATAATGCCCGACGCCCCGCGGTCCATGTGATAAATCAGTCTTTGAAATAGCTTGAATTTATCACTTGGACCGGGCCGTATTAATAATTCCCTACTTGTTGCCGGGCAATGTGATAAATTGATATTACTCTTCGAGAATGTGCTCGAAGGGACTCTCATTTTGATGGACAAGGCTTCCAGCATTGTAACTGTACTGGTGACTGCAATTCAAAACGTTGTAAATGCAAGAAATCAAACATTCTTTGCAATTCAAAATGTCACAAAAGCTCATCTTGCAAGAACAAATCATTCTTAACTTAATAACTTTCTTGCACAGTCCTTAATTATTAGATATTTCAGTTGATTTTTCTCAGTTTACTTATTTTTAAACCATTATTCTTTAGTATTATTTTTATCATAATAAAAGTAGATGACTACTGATGTTATTACATTTTTAACTAAAAACTTTTTAATTAATAACTTTCTTGCAAAGTCCTTAATTATTAGATATTTCAGTTGATTTTTCTCAGTTTACTAATTTTTAAACTATTGTTCTTAAGAATTATGTTTATCATAATAAAAGTAGGTAACTACTGACTGAAGTTATTTCATTTTTAAATAATAACTATTTATTTAATAACTTTCTTGCACTGTCCTAAATATTTCAGTTGATTTTCTCCGTCTAATATTTTTTATCAAAATAAAAGTAGGTAACTACTGATGTTATTACATTTTTAACTGTTTACTTTTTAACTACTACATTCAATAGATTATTTTTTGTTAACATTTCATGACAATTATGTAAATTTCATTTTATTTAATAAACAAGTACACTACAGTTTACCTATTTATTACTTTGCCCAAGATAGGGCGGGCATTATTAATAATGGCCGGGCAAAGTGATTAATATTGCTGTTTTTATCACATTGCCCGAAAGGGTCGGGCATTATTAATACAGACTGGCCATTATTAATAGTGCCCGGATATATCAAATGGCCCGTAACATATATATATAATCACGCCTAAGCCCATTACAAGTTTTGCTAATAAAACAACTAGTAGGTACTGGTGTTAAAACACCACTAGGTATTTATTGCTATTAAAACATCTAGTGGGTTAGTACCTATACTAACCTACTAGATGTTTTAATAGCAATACTTATATTATAATGATGACGTCAAGTATTATTTCCATGCTGGCCTGGGAGCGACAGAACAACATAAAATGTGCCAGCTGCTTTCCTGCCGGGCATGCTGTAAAAACCAGCTAAGGGATCCGAGGGTTTCAGTATGTTGTTATTTTATGCTATGGGCTGACAACCTGTCCCTACAGCACTATATCTACAAAGCTATCTTAAATAACCCTCAATACTTTGTCAGGCGTGGCGGTTCGACCTTTCTTTAAGTCGTTTACGCTCTACCTACCCCATTAGGAATACAGGCGTGATTATATGTATGTATGTATAACTTAAGCCTAAGGCACGTATTTATTATATATTATTAAATATTTATTGAGAAAAAAGGCTTTAGTCGCGCCCGTATTTATAAAAAGCACTTAAGACTGAAAGCTAGTTTAAGTTCGTATAAGGAATGTAATTTCCGTACAATATGACCTGTAAAATCCGAACTTAATATTGTTCTGAAACTTGAGATCGCTTTTTAAATACGAACCGAATATAATTTCCGACAATTCATGAGTAAACGCTTTTACCCAAGCACTCTAATATTTGAAACAGAATGATTTAATAAAATAAACCGTAAAAAAAACGAAAATAAAAAAGTAACACAGCACCCTTTTGTAATGGACACTTTCTTTAATTAACTAACTCGTAAAAGCTACCTTTGTTTTTTACGATTTTCCTCTATTTTTAACCCCCGGAAGTTAGAAGATTATCGCAGTTAAGGGTTTTAACAGCCAAATAGAGAAGCCGGCGAACATCAAACGAACATTTTAACAAGAATTTTCTAAATATGACATTACAGAAGTTTATAAATTGAAATTACTGTTATTAAAAAAAAAAGATTTTTCCTGTTGCCATGATTTTTACCAACATTCACCATTTCAATCACATCAGTTCACCACCACCCGAGCAAGCAGTCTACCCTCTATATCGGTGGAATTAGGCTATATAAATAGTTTTCACTCATACGTGTAAATAATAATATAAAAACTATTTTTTGAGGATTTTTAGCACTCACAATGCTATTTTATTTCATATAATATGAAAGAAAGAAAATAATAAATTCGTTTTGGTCAGGGCTCGAACCTGCGTCTCTGCAATGCCGGTACATCGCTCTACCACTAAGCTACCAACGAATATATTATTTCGGTGGCTTAGTGGAGAGTCTAGAGACGCAGGTTCAAGCCCTGCCCGAAACTAATTTATTATTTTCTTTCTTTCATATTATATGAAATATAAAACCTCTTTTTAAATCGCAGGAATACATCAGAATCTGACAGCAAAAGACTGCTGAGCTGACACAAGCAGACAGAAATAAAATTGACATCTTTGAAGTTAGATTTTTAGGTAAACAAAAACAATGTGTAAAAAGCAACAGTAATATAGAAAATATGCTTGCAAAAAATTTTAGCGACTAATATAAAGCAAACTAAATAATGCGAAGACACAATCGATATAAAAGAGTGAAGTCATTTAGAAAATTTACTGTTGGAAGAAGAAGAAAAATTAAATAGAGAAGAAATATTATCTAAGACAAATCAATAAAAGAGGAAGAAGAAGGGAAGATTAGAAGAAGGCATGGCAAGTGGATCTCAAAAGCAGAATGTGAAATATAGCACTGGGGTCATTAAGGGAAGCAGCTGCGTCGTAATGTCTCCTAATATGAAAGGGTTCTTGCAGAGGATTTGCTACAAGTTGGTCTTATTTTTTCTTCTTCTTTAGCCTTACATCATTCTTCTGCCTGATGTTGGGTCCGCTTTCCGATTTTTCTACTTCACTTGGTTTTCGGCATCCGCTGGTGTGAGATCGTTCTCTTCCATGTCCGCTTTTACGACGACTTGCCAGCGCTTCTTTGGCCTGCCGCGTGATCTTGTATGTCATTTCATAACCCTTACGAAATCTAACGCATATTTCGTATAATATACCTACGTTCGGTTTTAATGTATGAATTAAGCTACTTATTTTTAAATAGCCTAATAAACTTCTGTCATGATTAGAGTAGCGGCAACTATTAAAGGCAGAGACCAGGACCGACTTAAAGTGTCTGTGATTCAGCGTGCATTGCCCTTAAGGGTCCTGGCTAAAACATATATCTGATGACATCAACTTTGTATTCCTCCCGTAAATATACGACCACCGGATCGGAAGCCCAAGGCTCCAACCAATGGGCTACATAAAGCATATGAGCAATAATAAATCAAAAATTCAACCGCAGACAAGATTTGAACCCGCGTCTTTGGAAAACCATTCAAACGCTCTAAAGCAACTGACCTACCCGCAGTCAATCCTGAGCAGTAAAATAGTTAGTTAACGTTATTAATTAATTCACTATTACTTAATAGAACTGTAAGAGCAAAAAAATATTTCAAAAATACATAAAGTATCGTTGAGGCAAGTTGTACTAATCAAAGAGTATTTTGTTCTCTTGTCCAGGTCGCCAGCATCAATAGACATGACGCGGTATGGCTTCATCTGCGACAGTAAAGTCACCCCTGTGAACCTCCTTCTGAAGCCGCTGAGGGAGAAGCTTGAGAAAATATGTGGCGGTGAAGAAACAACCAAAGGTAAGTATAAAAGCAAGGAATGCGCTATTTATATATTTTTTATATATTTTGTGCCAGCTGCATTTCCTCCCGGGCATGCTGTGATAACCAGCTAAGGGATCCGAGCGTTTCAGTATATTGTAATTTAGGCGATAGGCTGACAACCTGTTACTACAGCAATATAACTACAACTCTATCTTAAAATAACCCTCAAAACTTTGTCAGACGTGGCGGAACGACCTTTCATTAGGTAGTTTACGCTCTGCCTACCCCATTAGGGATAACGACGTGATTATATGTATGAATGTAGTTCAAGTCAGGGGCGACGGAGCCGGAGTCAACGTTGGAGCGAGCTCAGAATATGTCTATTCACTCCAATTTTGAAGTGTTGGGAGTTGTATACGTTCCGAAACACAGACGCAGGTAGTGAGCTAAATGAAAAAGTTTTGAAAGAGCTTAGCCCATTCAATAGATTTTAGCCCATAGTTAACTTTTGCGATACCATGTCGTTTATTTTAGATACAAAATAATGATTTCAGAACCAAGCAATGTAATCAAAAAGAAGATGCGTAAAAGAACAGCTTCGCCGAAACGGACTTTGCTAAATACTAGATTGCATGTAATAAGAGGTAAGAAAGACAAAACATGAGACTTCTTAAAAATACTTAACTTAACTAACAAAACGCATATTGCTCGCAAGAGGATCTTTACTTCCACGCTGGTTTGGGAGCGAGAGAAAAACATAGAATGTGCCAGCTGCATTTTCTCCCGAGCATGCTGTAAAAACCAGCTAAGGGATCCGAGGCTTTCTGTATATTGCAATTTAGGCGATAGGCTGACAACCTGTCACTATAGCATTATACCTACAAATGTATCTTAAATAACCCTCAAAACTTTGTCAGTCGTGGCGGAACGACCTTTGTTTAGGTCGTTTACGCTCTACCTCTAATCTAATAGGGTTATTAGGGATAAAAGCGTGATTATATGTATGGATAACTTCTAGAATAACTTCAAGAGTTGGAATGCGTTCCGATCCAAACAAACTGAGCTCACAAGAGCACAGCACTTGCAAACCAACTGTCATGCGGACATTTCCGCATCAGAAAAGTCGGTGTTCTTCGACATTCATCAGAACTTCTCTTGACTCTTGAATAACTTCTAGTTTTTACTTTTTTTTTCTTGTCGAGTGTGTTTTTAAGTCAACGAACGACTCGACTTTCTTCTGGGACTGGGAGAGATGGAAAAACATAGAATGTTCCAGCTGCCCTTCCTCCCGGGCATGCTGTAGAAGTCAGCAAAAGGGATTCGAGGGTTACAGTGTATTTTAATTTAGGCGATGGGCTGACAACCTGTCACTACAGCAATACAAATCATTACAATCTAAAATTTGCCCTCAATTTTTGTCAGACGTGGCGAAAGCGCCTGTTACGAGGAGTTTTACGCTCTGCCTACCCCGTAAGGGATAAAGGCGTGATTTTATGTATGTATGTATGAACGACTCGATAAGCCCTGGTGGACTTTTTAAACCGTCTATCGGCTAACTGCCTGAGCTTCTATTAAGTAGTAAATACGTATGATCCTCCAAATATCATGATTTTGACAGCTCCAAGCACTAAACCCAGGAGTCTGAACATGACCAGGGCAAAGCCTATAATGCCGTACTGCTCACCCTGCCCATCTCGAGAGAAGTTTAGGAAGACTGTTACCTTCGAAGACGAGGAGAACAGCTTCACTCGTATGAAGCCCAAGAAGGTAACATTCAAAATATGGTAACTTGTGAATGAGACGAAAATAATTTTAGTGGTGTTGGTGAAAGAAGCAGCCAAGAAACATGCGGAATTTACAAAGATTTTCGAAGATAAATTGGCATGCTATTGGCTAAAAATTAAAAGTTACATCCAACTTTTTTACTATATTTTATTTTATTGATAGCATTCATGACTATGGCATTCATTTTTAGGCTGGTATAAACTAATAATAAATAATAATTCATGGTAGCGAGTAAATATTTAATTACCACGGAAAACTCATTACATTAAACCACGGAAGCCCGCCAGAACAATCGGTCTATTTTTCTCATCAGTATATTTTTACTATTATGTACGGGGAATAGGGGACAACTTCACACAAAAAGATAAGAATTGCCCAGTCAACGCAACTGTACATGTTTCACCGGAAAATTCATTCAGGATGTGAAAAAAAGGGCTTTTCTATACTTTCGCATGGCAAATTGTATGAAAATCTTTTGCGAAAATTACTCTTTCGTATGCGCATTGGAGTTCGGGCGATTCAAAAATACTAATCCAGACAGTTTGTTGAGTTTCGTCGACTGAGCAACGCCTATCAGTTTGTGCGACGCTGTTCCTTACACCCGGTATAATGTCAACGCAAACAAGACTCGTAGATAGTTGTTTTCTCCACACCACCGTAGGCTAAAATATGTATTTGAGAGTAGTTTACATTCATGAGTAGCAAATTTCCAATCTATCCGCTCAAAAAACTATCAGGGTAGGTTTTGATGTAGGGGCCCGTTAGGGCCGATTCAAACAGGAATGGCAGCGGCCGGCGGCGGTGATGCAAACAGCCGCGCGGCAACGCAAGCAGTCGCGCTACCGAACGCGCATTATCAAGAGGACTATAGTCTGTCAACGTCGTGCTTACCGCGCCTTAGGGGTACAGACGTGCGCGGGGACGCGGTAACGGGGGTGCGGGCGGTGAAGCAGGAGGGTAAGCGAGCACGACGCAATGTGTTCATGTTCGCAATCGCCGCGTGCTACCGCGTCCCCGCCAACGTCTGTACCCCTAGGGCGCGGTAAGCACGACGTTGACAGACTATAGGCCATACAATCAGGTGACCGCGCGCGGCCGCCAGCGGCAATGCGAGCCTGCGGCGGCGGGCTATTCCAGCCTCTTCGCGCCGCTGCCATACCGGTGTGAATTGGACTTACTCCCGGAGGTATGTTTTACAGCCTACTTCCAAACTTGTATGGATATGGGGTAATCTGAGAATATAGAAAAGCTATCAAAAATTTGCCGCGAGCAGAAGAAAAGCCCATGTATACATTATGCCGTCGACTAGTACCTCCCGAGACTGCTTTGCGGCTTGATGGGCTGAAAGTCACAAGAAAGCAAAACTATTTTAAAGAATAAATAAATAAAAGTTCAATTTATTGCCGAAATTAAAAGTACAATTAAACTAGAACTAAAACATTACATATGATTACATAGGCAAAAGGAGCTGTCTCAGCTTATCCTTGTATGGAAAGATGCGGTTCCATACAATGCTGATTTTCACCCAACCCCTTCTCTCTAAGTTGTACGGCGGGAGATTCTGACATAGAGGGCCTTTTCCTAAAACTACATTTTCATATTGTTCGAAGAACAAAATTAAACATTATTGATTGCCAACCATTTTTTTAAATATGTAATTTAAACATATTGTATTGTGAGAGCCTGGTGTCCGTACAATATAAAACACCAGCCTAATCCCAGGATTTACAGATGTAATAAAAAAAAACTTCCATGCTGGACTGGGAGCGAATGCGAAAGCGAAGGATCCGAGGGTTTCAGTATATTGCAATTTAGGCGATGGGTTGATACCTGTCACTATAGCAATATACCTACAAAGCAATTATAAATAACCCTCAAAACTTTGTTAGACGTGGCGGAACGACCTTTGTTCAGGTCGTTTACGCTCTGCCTAATTAAAAAAAGAGATACTATTTGCAAATTGGCAAGATTGAAAATATCAAATACACAAAATTAATACTAATATTATTTACCAAGTTACATTATTATTTATAATAAGATCGTGCTTATAAAATATATTGTCATCCATAAATTATATTAAGTCTGGGAATATTCTTACAGTAGGTTTATAAATAAAGTCCTTTACCTAGGGTTCAAGGACTCTAGTTCTCGTTGGAGAGTCCTTAAGTCCTTTAAGCAGCCCACGTGTGGTTGAGCACGTTCTTGAAAACCTCTTCATGTTTTGAAGCCGGTTAATTACTTATGTACCTACTTACCTACTGCAATAAAATAAAACTGATGAATGGACAAAACCTTTCAGACACAAATTTTGAAAAAACTTTATAAATTAAGGACTCCACATTTTCTTTTTGTAATGACTATCAATATTTGTTACTTCCATGCTGGACTGGAAGCGAGGGAAAAACGTAGAATGTGCCATCTGCATTTCCTTCCGGGCATGCTGTAAAAAACAGCTAAGAGATCCAAGGGTTTCTGTATATTGCAGTTTAGGTGATAGGCTGACAACCTGCCACTACAGCAACATACCCACAAATCTATCTTAAAGAACCCTCAACACTTTGTCAGACGTGGCGCAACGACCTTTTTTTTATAGGTCGTTTACGCTCTGCCTACCCCATTAGGGATATAGGCGTGATAACATACATTTATTTGTTCGACGAAACTCTGACCTAATCTAGGATTGGGTCTGGTTTCCCTTCTGGGTTGCGGAGGTCAGATGGCAGTCGCTGTGTAAAAACCAGTACCCTCGTTCAATCCCCTGGATTAGGAAGCCGACCCCGTGAGATACGGGACAAGGCTAGGGAGATGATGATGACCTTTTAATACGCTGTTGATGCACACATTTAGCCCTAACAGGACAGGTCTGTCTTCCCGGTTAGGGCTAAATGTGTGCCTATCATACACATAAAGTATCACTTCTTTATTAAAGGTATTTGCAATACTTTTAATACAGCTAACAATCCCGGGTATCTAAGTGTTTGTTTCTAAACAATAAACTTTGAATCGGCGAGTGGTTCAGCAAATACTCAAGTTCCGGCATTCATTATTAAAGTATCCCTAAGAGGGTACCCAACGCAAAGTAGCGACACAAATAATAATAATTATTATTATTATTTTGAGGACAGGCAGCATATATATGCTGATAGGTCCTATCAGTGTTGGATTTATGTTGTTCGGTTATCACTATTCACTATTATTATAAAGTCTATTGTTCATTGAATATGGTTCATAATTGTTTATAAATGTTCTTACTTAGCACAGTACACACACACACACACACACACACACACACAGTTTTAACTATTAATTTTGTCTTTATTCTTTTTACACCAATTGTCCAGTCTATTTTTAAAAGCATTAATACTTTAATAAATACATACATACATAAATTCACGCCTTTAACCCTTACGGGGTAAGCAGAGCGTAAAATGTTTAGTGAAAGCTTTTACGCCACGTCTGACAAATATTAAGGGCAATTTTAGATTGTAATGTGTATCGCTGTAGTGACAGGTTGCCCACCGTGGCACACTGTGGCCCTCGAATCCGTATTGCTAAATTCTACAGCATGCCTGAGAGGAAATGCAGATAGAACATTCTATGTTTTTCTATCGCTCCCAGTCCAGCATGAAAGTACCTTAATAAAAGTTATCCGAATTCTTGTAAATACAATAATTATGCAAGTTGTTACGCTTCCATGCTGGACTGGGAGCGAGAGAAAAACATAGAATGTGCCAGCTGCATTTCCTCCCGGGCATGCTGTAAAAACCAGCTAAGGGACCCGAGAGTTTCAGTATACTGTAATTTAGGCGATGGGCTATCAACCTGTCACTACAGCAATATACGTACAAATCTTAAATAACCCTCAAAACTTTGTCAATCGTGGCGGAACGACCTTAATTTAGGTCGTTAACGTTCTGCCTACCCCATTAGGGATGAAGGCGTGATTATATATATGTATGTATGCAAGTTGACTGAACAATATAGTTATGTAGCTACTTTTATCCTATCTAAGCTGGCGCACAGGTAGGCCTTAGTTAGTAGGCCTTTTCGTACTGTTATACATTACTTCCATGCTGGACTAGGAGAGATAGAAATACATAGAATGTTCCAGCTGCCCTTCCTCGCGGGCATGCTGTTGAAGTCAGCAAAAGGGACTCGAGGGTTACAGTGTATTGTAATTTAGGCGATGGGCTGACAACCTGTCACCATAGCAATACATTATACAATCTAAAATTGCCCTCAATTTCTGTCAGACGTGGCGAAAGCGCCTTTTACGAGGCGTTAAACGCTCTGCCTACCTCGTAAGGGATAAAGGCGTGATTTATGTATATATGTATACATAAGGCTATAAGTCCTTATATTAATCGCCATATATATATATGGCGAGTGTGGGGCTGAAGAAGGTCTTTACTTATTTGGTTTCATGATTGTACTTATAAATTATGGTTCCACAAGATCTATCAGCGTTTTGAGTAATTTTCTTCATTGTGATGGTGCCGCCACTGAGCATGAGATGACTCTAAAACACGACTACAGATAACTCAGAATCCTCGGTAATTGAGCTCAGGCCGAAACACTTATTATTCTGTTTCTATGTAACCAAAGGTTCGGACGATGGGGTTAATGGGTTTCTAACAGTTTAGGATTCCAACGGGTTTGAAATTTCATAAAATAAATCACCAGGTATTTAATCATTTCATTAGCTTAAGAAAGTATTCGACATAAACAAAAATAAAGAACTAATCGGCAAATAACAAATCGGCAAAAATAGAGTGAGGATTTATTGCAGTCTACGACTCCTACTGTATTTATTTATAAATTATATATTACTAGCGACCCGCCTAGGCTTCGCACGGAAATTATTAGTGTTTCTCTACAATATGATGCAATTATTATATATATAAACCTTCCTCTTGAAACACTATACATTAAAAGAAAACGCATGAAAATCCGTTCCGTAGTTTTTTCTTCCATACTGGACTGGGAGAGAAAGAAAAACATAGAATGTTCCAGTTGCCTTTCCTCCCGGGCATGCTGTAAAAGTCAGCAAAAGGGATTCGAGGGTTACAGTGTATTGTAATTTAGGCGATGGGCTGACAACCTGTCACTACAGCAATACACATTACAATCTAAAATTGCCCTCAATTTATGTCAGACGTGGCGAAAGCGCCTTTTAGTAGGCGTTTTACGCTCTGCCTACCCCGTAAGGGATAAAGGCGTGATTTTATGTATGTATGTATGTAGTTTTAAAGATTTATGCATACATAGGGATATAGGGACAGTGAAAGCGACTTTGTTGTATAGTATGTAGTGATTTAAATAAATTACTCTTATTATTTCTACGACGACGTAGCCAGTTTGCTACCACTCTTACGACGTCGCCAGTTTGCTACCACTCTTACGACGTAGCGAGTTTGCTACGATCTGCAAAGAATGGCTTCAAAAAGCGCTCTCAATATTACTAAAAGGAAGTTTTAACATAAACTCTTTAAAATAGAACTATAGGTCCCACAATCAGAACAACGAATGTTCTGAACCGAAATAAAATTCAGCAGATTCAGTCAAACTAAAAATCAATTCTAGAAAATACAAAGTCTTTTACTAACAGTTATTCGAATTCGAATTTCGCTACCAAAGCTCTACGCCAGCAAATAGAAAGTAAAGAGAATATTCCGTAGTTTGCGACGGAGCACACTATGAACTGAACGTACTACGATACAACATACATACATACATATCATCACGCCTTTACCCCTAATGGGGTAGGCAGAGCGTAAACGACCCAAACAAAGGTCGTTCCGCCACGTCTGGCAAAGTTTTGAGGGTTATTTAGGATAGATTTGTAGGTATATTGCTGAAGTGACAGGTTGTCAGCCCGTCGTCTAAATTGCAATATACTGAAACCCTCCGATCCCTTAGCTGGTTTTAAAAGCATGCCCGGAAGGAAATGCAGCTAGCACATTCTATGTTTTTCTTTCGCTCCCAGACCAGCATGGAAGAATAGAAAGAGTAAGAATAAGACTACGATACAAGCTGCATAGATCTACGTGATACGGATTTTATAGTTCATTGTTAGCGAGAACTTCCATGTAGAGAGCCCGATGGTGTAGTGGATAGGGCCGCTGCCTCCTGAGCGGGAGGTCGTGGTTCGAATCCCACCACGTACCAATGTGTTTTTCGGTTTTCGAATTTCATATGTACGTTTATTCGGCGCTTTTTCCGTGCTTCGGAAGGCACGTTAAGCCGTTGGTCCCGGTTAATATCGTTTAATACCGTAGATATTAGTCGTTAAGCCATATCAGAGGCCAGTGCTAAGCATTGGCGGCTTGAAAACTCTGATCTAATCTAGGATTGGGTCTGGTTTCCCTTCTGGGTTGCGGAGGTCAGATGGCAGTCGCTCTGTGTAAAAATCAGTACCCTCGTTCAATCCCCTAGATTAGGAAGCCGACCCCGTGAGATACGGGATAAGGCTAAGGAGATGAGGAGATGATGATGATGTTAGCGAGAACTTCCATGCTGGCATGGGAGCGAGAGAAAAACATAGAATGTGCCAGCTACATTTCCTCCCGGGTATGCTGTAAAAACCAGCTAAGGGATCCGAAGGGTTTCAGTATATTGCAATTTAGGCGATGGGCTGACAACCTGTCACTACAGCAATATACCTAAAATATATCTTAAATAACCCTCAAAACTTTGTCAGACGTGGCGGAACGACCTTTGTTTTGGTCGTTTACGCTATGCCTACCCCATTAGGGATAAAGGCGTGATTATATGTATGTATGTTGTTAGCGAGCGGGACTTTGCAAGATCTGACATGGTGTTTTGTTTTTAAGCCACAGTAGTGTAGTGGCCTATTATTTTGTTCCCCTAAACTGATTTTTCATGACGGCAAGACGGCGGGACTTAGCTTTAAGTGCCAACAAACAATAAAATTGCACTCTATCAAAGAATAGAAAAATATCTGATTTTGATATTGGCTGACACAACCAGAGAGAAATGATTAGGACCGACTATTTACATGTCCACGGGAATCGAACCCGAGACCTCTAAATCGAGAGCCCACGGCTCATCAGACTACTACACAACTTAAACCTAGCTGCATCTGAGACATTCTTCCATGCTGGACTGGGAGTGATAGAAAAACATAGAATGTACCAGCTGCATCTCCTCCCGGGCATGCTGTATAAGCCAGCTAAGGGATTCGAGGGTATATTGCAATTTTAGGCGATGGGCTGACAACCTGTCACTATAACAATATAGTACATCATAATCAGATGATTACTCTGTAGTAATCTGTATGTAACCCTCAAAACTTGTCAGACGTGGCGGAACGACTTTTGTTTAGGTCGTTTTTGCTCTGCCTAACCTATTAGGGATAAAGGCGTGATTTTATGTATGTATGTATGCATCTGAGATTACGAAAGCCATATTCAGTTGGCGTCGTCCCTGAATGCAGCAGTGTTTACTGGTGTGATGCATCTTAATAGCGATGTTGCACATGCACCCGTGGAGCGAGCAGGTAGACAATGCATTTACATACATATACACACTAAACACACACTACATAGAGTCACGCCTTTATCCGTTACGCGGAAGGTAGAGAGTAACAGCTTATAAAAGCGTATTCGCTGCGACTAACAAATAATGACTGAAATGTGCATCGCTATACTATTTCCAACTCAAATTGACGTGAAACTTTGTTTACCTCTATTCTAAATCTGAGTTGGAAAAAGTATAGTGTGACCTGTTGTCAGTCCGACACCGACTATGTCCGGGAAGAAATGCAGCTTGGAACATTTTATGTTTTTTTATCGCTAGTTAAACTTCACCCTGGCTAAAACCTGCATCTAAGATAACGAAAACCATATTCAAATACACAATGCATTCACATATACACCTAACACACATAGTTATCCTACATAGAGTCGCGCCTTTATTCGATACGGAGTAGTCTCTAATGGGGTAGGCACCTAACAAAGGTCATTCCGCCACGTCTGACAAAGTTTTGAGGATTATTTAAGATTTGTGGGTATATTGCTGTAGTGACAGGTTGTCAGCCCATTGCCTACATTTCAATATACAGAAACCCTCGGATCCCTTAGCTGTTTTTTTGTAACATTCATTTTTTTACGCTCCCAGCCCAGCATGGAAGTCCTAGTTAAACTTCACCCTTGCTAAAACATTCATCTAAGATAATGAAAGCCATATTCAGCAGTGTTAACTGGTGCGATGCATCTCAATAGCCATGTTGCACATGCACCCGGTACAGCGAGCAGACAGACAATGCATTTACAGCGTGCATTTGCACTGCTAGATATACCGGGCACGAACTTCAGTGCAAGGTGTTAGGTTTCATCATTATTACACATATACATTCATATAATCACGCCTTTATCCTTAATGGGGTAGGCAGAGCGTAAACGACCCAAACAAAGGTCGTTCCGCCACGTCTAACAAAGTTTCGAGGGTTTTTTAAGATAGATTTGTAAGTATATTGCTGTAGTGACAGGTTGTCAGCCCATCGCCTACATTACAATATACTGAAACCCTCGGATCCCTTAGCTGGTTTTTACAGCATGCCCGGGAGGAAATGCAGCTGGCACATTCTATGTTTTTCTCTCGCTCCCAGGCCAGCATGGAAGAAACAATATATAAACAATGATAATTTCATACTGACCTGACCTGAAACTTACTGTGAATAAAATCGCTCTCAACTAAAACTGTATTTACATTGAAGTGAAAGCACAATACTAAAAATGTCAACTGCAGGCGCGCAGCGTGATGTATTGTACTGCCTCATTGTTTGGCGGACTAGCTTCAGCTGTACACATAGTACAGAAAACACTAGTATTGAATAATAATGCATTACAGTCCATACAACCAACGTACTGACACGTTTGATAAAGTATGGAACTTGACAAGTTCCTTTCATCAGCAAAGGGAAGGCAAGACAATCTATAAATTATCCAGTTTCGTTGTCTGAGAACCTTTTTTCGATTTTAATCATCTAGACCATCTTTTTTAATACATATACCTACAAAGGTATGATATTCATAGGTACAATCCAATTTTATTTGTAATATAATCGGCATAAAAAGAAAACATGTAGGGTAGGATAAGAATGCAAATCTTATGTCTGGCAACCCAGGTGGTGCATTTATATACGAAGCAAGCAGTCGTATGCAGCTGACGGCCTGACGTGAGCTGGGTTTTTAGTTGCCAGTTACCAGACAAGTCCTGAGAGGAAATGTCTTCCTTACCTTACATTTCTACATACATACATACATATAATCACGCCTTTATCCCTAATGGGGTAGGCAGAGCGTAAACGACCTAAACAAAGGTTGTTCCGCTACGTCTGACAAAGTTTTGAGGGTAATTTAAGATAGATTTATAGGTATATTGCTATAGTGACAGGTCGTCAGCCCATCGCCTAAATTGCAATATACTAAAACCCTCGATTCCCTTAGCTGGTTTATACAGCATGCCCGGGAGGAAATGCAGCTGGCACATTCTATGTTTTATTTTCGCTCCCAGTCCAGCATGGAAGTAATAATTTTACACTCTGCCTACCCCATTAGGGATAAAGGCGTGATTATATGTATGTATGTATGTATATATTGTTTAAAAGCACAGAGTAGAATCAAATCTTAAATCTGTGATTCAGCAAACACGCACATTTACAGAGGACATCAACATAAAAAATACAGCACAATACATAAATAAATGCATATAATTCCGCCTTTATCCCTGATGGGGTAGGCATAGCGTAAACGAACTCAACAAAGGTGTCTCTGACAAAGTTTTGAGGGTTAATTATGATAAATTTGTAGGTATATTGCTGTAGTGAGAGGTTGTCAGCCCATGGCCTAAATTGCAATATACTGAAAACTTCTAATCCCTTAGCTGGTTTTTACAGCATGCCCAGAAGGATATACAGCTGGCACATTCTATGTTTTTCTCTCGTTCCCAGTCCAGCATGGAAGAAAGCACAATATAGTACAATACCCAGCTGACGGTACGTGTACGTACGGCTCGTAGATTTCTAATTTTGCATACATACCACATACATACAATCACGCCTTCATCCCTAAGGAGTTAGGCAGAGCGTAAACAACCTAACCAAAGCTCGTTCCGCCACGCGTGACAAAGTTTTGAGTGTTATTTAAGATAGATTTGATGTGAACTCTCTCGTAACCCTTAGCTGGTTTTTACAGCATGCCCGAGAGTAAACGCAGTTGGCACATTCTATGTTTTTCCTCGCTGCCAGGCCACCATGGAAGATAATTTACAACTAATAGACATAATACAAATAAAAAAAAGCCACATTTTTCTCAACACGGTTTCCAAGTAATCTTTTGATCCGTCTCGCGAGATGGATTTTAAATTCAATAATCTGAATCTGATTTACATGTCGTGCTGGCAACGCGCCTCGTGACGCCGAGTATTGAATCAAATAGTAATGTACGGTAAATGTGGCCAATAAAATTGATATATTGAGCTGGAGTATCGTCAAGGGCAGACAGTAGGGTTAAAGAAATTCGTCTTTCTCTTTCTAAAGGCTTCACTTTAATAATTTACTCTTTAGGGGTTCTTACAATCTCTGTTTACAAATCTGCATCTCATTCTATTTCATTTGCACATATCTCACTAGCTTATTCATTAGTATTATTATTTCCATTCCTTCATACGTTGACTGTCCGCTAGCAAATTATATTAAACAGAAATATCTTGGCGTTGCATTCTTTTAAAATTTATAAAAATAATACTTGTATACCTACTTGTAAAAATTCGTGTAAGTTTTAACTCAAGAATGGAGTAAATATAAAATAGATCCTTCATAACATTGCACAAACAACTCTAAGATTTCAGATCAACAAATTATCCTACCGCCGACTGTATACTATAATTCGTCAAGTAATTTTCTGATCTACTCTTCCATGCTGGCCTGGGAGTGAGAGAAAAACATAGAATGTGCCAGCTGCATTTCCTCCCGAGCATGCTGTAAAAACCAGCTACGGGATCTCAGGGTTTTAGTATATTGTAATTTAGGCGATGGGCTGACAACCTATCACTACAGCAATATACGTATAAATCTATCTTAAAAAACCCTTAAAACTTTGTCAGACGTAGCGAAACGACCTTTGTTTAGGTCGTTTACGCTCTGCCTACCCCATTAGGGATAAAGGCGTGATTATATGTATGTATGTATTTTCTGATTAAGTTGTAGAGATAGGAATCTATTTATATTATGATACAACTTTATACATATTAATTCCATGCTGGCCTGGGAGCGAGAGAAAAACATAGAATGTGTTTACTGCATTTTGTCCCGGGCACGCTGTAAAAACCAGCTAAGGGATTCGACGGTTTCAGTATATTGCAATATAGGCGATGAGCTGACAACCTGTCAGCAATATACTTACAAATCTTAAATAACCCTCAAAACTTTGTCAGACGTGGCGGAATGATCTTTGTTTAGGTAGTTTACGCTCTGCCTACCCCATTAGGGATAAAGGCGTGATTATATGTACGTTTGTAACTTTATACACTTTTTATCAGTTAAATTAAATTACTTAATTACTAAAATTTGTAATTAATTTGAAATTAAACAAATACATATAACTCATAAACTAAAAGAGAACTTAGGTATTATAAAACTGACACGCAGCTGGTAAACTCTACAATATATTTCATAGCTTTCTTTCACGAAAAAAAATAAAAACAATTTGAATAATTCATGGAGCAGGACTAGCCAAACAGTCCAATTATCTGTCAGCGTATATCATGGCCCTGGGCAACACGGGGGCCTGGTGACTGCATCGTACACACAGGGGGGGGAAATGGCGAGCACAATTTTAACATTTATTTTTATGCTGCACGGAAATCATCAGTGTTTCTCCACAATATTATGCAAGTATTATATATATAAACCTTCCTCTTGAAACATTCTATCCATTAAAAGAAACCGCATTAAAATCCGTTGCGTAGTTTTAAAGATTTATGCATACATGGGGATATAGGGACAGAGAAAGCGACTTTGTTTTATACTATGTAGTGAAGATGCCACGATAACCGGATGAGTTGTGGTTACTCCAGCAATAACAAGTGTGACTGTGGCGTTGTGCAAACAATGGCACATCTCTTGTCCAGCCCCAGAAGTCCCAGCTCATGCACACTGCAGGATCTGCAGGAGGCAAACGACGATGCAATCGCCGTTGCAAAATACTGGGACAAACTGTTATAAATCGACTCGAAGAAGAAGTCAAAGTCCAATCATTTATTTCCCAATAGATTCCTAAGAACACTTTCGAAAGTCACAAGCGAGTGTATTGCTAAGGGATTCGAGGGTATCAGTATATTGTAATTTAGGCGATGGGCTGGAAATCTGTCACTACTTTAATATATAGATCTATCTTATACAACCCACAAAACTTGTCAGACGCGATGGAACGACCTTGCTTTGGGTCATTGACGCTCTGCCGACGTCATTATAAATTGCAGGCGTGATAGTATGTAGAATTGTAACAAGATGTCTATCATCTAAATATAACGTACATGGTAAAAGAACTCAAGTCAACTCATTTGATAAAGATTTTTCATGGATAAAAGCAATGTTCGACTGGTCAATGTACAAAGCAAAGTATATTCGTAGTTACCGGCAAACTTCTTGAACTTTGAATGGCGTAGTGCGGGAAAACTTGTGCACTAATTGCTCAAAATTTTTCGGGTCCTGTACAAACATCTCCGAGACAGAAGCGTCAGGTAAGATATGAATGGATTTAGTGTAATACAATGTTTAGTCAGTTGGAAAATGCTACACGTGCAATAATATCAGACGCATTTCAATCTTAAGTACAAGTCGCCTGACAAAATAAGATAAAACAACTGTACCTGCACAAATCCCGCAATAATAATAAAAATAAATTCCCGATTCTTCCCGTCGCTATGTCCCCCGCACACAGCTCCCGAACCACCGACGCGCAAACTTCAATTACAGCTGTGTTTTATACCACTACCTTATCATTGCATCATTCTATTTACTATTCACCCCTAGCCTTATAGAAATACAGCCTATTATAGCTGCACGTAGAACTTTGTTCGGTTTAATGCCCTACCAAATAAATGTTGCAGCTGCGACTCAGAATTCAGACTCTATTTTAATACAAATAGAGGCTGTTATAACTGCAATTTCATCATTGTTTTGTTTAATATCCTACCAAATTCTTGTAGCAACTGACAGTTTGAAATTCGACTCTATTATAATATGAATAGAGTTCATTAAAACTGCAAGTGGTTATTGGTGGGGAAAAGTTTATTATCATTGGAGTTTGTTGGGATGAAAGGGCGTTGACCTTTCGGGGTAGGTAGAACAATAACGGGTATAACGGAAGTTGGCTTGACTGTGGAATGCACCAGTTGAATATATAAAACCAGTCAACTTATTTATTCCGCTGTTTCCTGGTTACCTGGAAGATATTGATACCTTAGCAATAAGGCCACAAGAAGATTTTTTTTCTGTGTTTTAGTGCAGTAAAGTATATTTGTATTCTCTTCTAATCATATCGATATAAAATAGTGTTGGTCTTCGCCGTGTGTGTGTCTGTTTATAATCTGTTATCTAGCAGTACCTCTGCTCAGAGCAAATCATTACCTGCTCTAAAGTTTTTCCAATTCAGTTTTAGAATAAAGGTAAACAAAGTTTTATGTCTTTTAATCGAAGATCATGTCTCTAAAATAAGTTTTAGCTATTAGATATGACAACATAGTGAAATAGTAGTTTTTGTAATTTAACTAATTTGCCAACACATATCATTTATTTTTGCAAAGTGTTATTGAATAAGAAGACATGAAACTTTGTTTACCTTTATTCTAAAACTGATGTATGTACTGATGACTGTATGTATGTTGTGTTATTGTAAATTGTAACACATTTTCTTTGACATCCAGTGTCCAATAACCAAGTTTGTTCACTGGCAGTTTAACAACAGTGTTCCCTATAAAATAAAATTTAAATTAATAAATTCTTAAGCACTAAAAAATCAAATAGAAATACTGCAAGTGACACGGTTTAGGCACAGAATATATAATAGTACTACATACAGAATGGACATTCACCTCCCTTCCCCAGTCCGACATACGTCACACTCCGCGCCGGATTGTAGGCCACATTGAGCGTACGCTTAGCGGGTATGGCGCGCGCATGTTTCCCAGTGTAACAGAAATAATAAAGTTTTGTGTTCCAAAGATGGTTAGGTTCTGTTCCGTGTACGGATGTCTTTCTACCACAAATATGACTTCAATAGGAACTTTTTTAGATTCCACAGTGATGAGAGACGATAATTAAATTCATACAAAATATGCAACCAAATCTATTCTAACTATTCAGTTACAGTGAACTACTATAAAAATTTGGTTTAATCAAGAACCAGATTAATCAAGTGATGATTATGACCGGTATAACAAAATTTGTCAACCCTTATAACACGAACACAAACCCAAGCCAAGTGCAACATGCCGTCTGTCGATGTGTGACAAAAATAACATGGTAGTTAGGAGTGTCCGAGCTGTGGTTTAGGTTCAGAGGTTATCAACATACAATAAGCAAACTTACCAATAGTATTGATTTTTCTTAAGATGATTCCTGAAACAAAAAAAGTTACATTAAGTTAGTTCTTCATTGCTTACTTATCTACTAGTTATATAAAGTGTAACAGAAATGGTATATGCACCCGAAAGGATATGAAACAGCCCATGACACTGAACAACTTTCCCAAATAGGTCGAAATATGAAAAAAGAACAAAACAATTTAACTTCCGCGCTACACGCGCTATCAGCTGACGCATTTTGAATGGAAGGTATTTTTTTTTCGTATTTCGACCTATGTTCCTTTTGGAAAAGTTGATCAGTTTCATGGGCTGGTTCATATCCTTTCGGGTGCGTATACCCTTCTGTTACATGTTATATACTTACAACCCTATATCTAGAACATATACCTTCTGCCATACTTGACTGGAAGAGATAGTAAAACATAAAATGTGTCAGTTGCATCTCCTCCCGGGCATGCTGTAAAAACAGCTAATGGATTCGAGGGTTCAGTGTATTGTAATTTAGGCGATGCTGATGGGCTGACGACTTGTCACTACAGCAATATACAGATCTAGCTTAAACAACCTTAAAAACTTGTCAGACGTGGCGGCACGACCTGTGTTTGGGTCGTTGACGCTCTGCCTACCCCATTAGGGATACAGGCGTGGCAGTATGTATGTATGTATACCTAAAGAAATGGAATGGTATACGACCCGGCACACAGTGGGCTGAAATTAGCGTTTCATAGACATTCAATATATATTTTTTAAGTGACGCTTTTTTTGCTTGTAAACGATTGAGGATACCTACTATATGCCTTATATAATGAACTTTCAGGTTTATAATTGTAAACAGCGCACTCAGAATTTTTTTCTAAAAAAATTGTATGGAGTCGGCATAATAAATGATGATATTTCCATTATCGCACAATTGCGCGTTATATCCTCTTAGGTTATTAATAAGTGAATTATTTTGGATTTTTTGACATACTCCATGTTGAGGCCAAACTTGCGCCTTTTTAAAAAAAAATCTTTTAAAGTTTTTTTTTTTTTTGTTATTTTTTTTTTTCATTTTAAACTAATATTAAGCTTAAAATGGATGTATGTATACAGACTAGCGCCTTTAAAAAAAATCTTTTCCAAAATTACCATTTTTTTTTGTTTATGTTTTTGTTTTTAACTAATATTAAAGCTTAACATGGATTTACATAGACTGGTCATTTACGAAAATTAATTGTTGAAAATGAAATTATTTAAAAACCAATACAAACGGCTTATTATCTTTATTCTTTACATTTATATCATAGAAACATTTACACACAACGACTTAAATTTAATGAACAACTAAGTAGTGAACTAAGAAGTAAGTGGTGAACTAATAAAGTAATTATTTTGCGACTCTCAACATCCCTAATTAAGTAAAATATTTAACAATAAACTAACTATCTACTGACTTTTAAATTTATACTAGCTTTTAATTATACATTGGTAATACTTGTCAAATATTTAAATTTTAAACATCATACATAAAATGCATTTTGTGATTATTAGTTGGTGGCAGATGACCAGAAGTTGTAGAAATGCCCTAAAAACTAAATTTTAGTAGATTTTCAATACAAATAATCGTAAAAATAAATGATCCCATTAAAATAAAAAAAAATGAATATAAAGGTAAAAAATATATTAAAATGAATACAATATAAATTTATGTTATAAAATTAAATAAAACAATAAATATATTAATTAAAAATATTGCTTATTCTGAATCACTATCTTCAGAGTCGAACTCAGAGTCAGAGTTTATTTGAGCAATATCCCTAAACTCGAATTCAGGTTTTTGAAGATTCAGCAGATCCAATGTTTCATCAAAGAAAGGTTTCTTTTTCTTTGCATCCATCGTTGGTCTTTCTGCTGATATAAGCGGATCAGACGAAAGCAGAAGGAAATTGAAAATATCTTCATTGGAATTCACTCTGCTCTTCTTACGTGAGTGATGTTCTCTGAAACTTCTGAAGTCCTTGTTCCTTGCTTCTGAAGCCTCTTCAGATAAACTTCCAATCGGTACTATTGCGTTAAAAGCGATAATTTCGGCTCCATGAAGCAGTATCGTGTGCACTGTTGCTGACATGTAGTACCAGTTGTACAATTCAACATACTTCTCAGCAGTTATGTACGCATATTCTTTAAATTTTGAAACATTAATGGGTTCACCTGAAGTTATGGCTTGCAAAATTACAGCAAATCTTCGGATCAGATCTTCATCTAGTCCAGTAATAGCCGCAGTCTTTTCAGGAAATTCAAAGAATCGTCGTGCAGTGTTGCCGTCGTTAGTTGTGCCATGACCTTGTTTAACAATATCGATTAATAGGTTGAGCTCCGTTTTGAACCTGGCTTGGATAGCTTTCTTTCTTGCATCCACTGCGGCTTTGTCACTTTCCCCTCTAGCAGACCACGTCTTAATATCTAATTTATATGCTATATGCAAGAGACATTCCATCATGTTTATGCGCGCATGTAGTGAAGAAAGTCCGAGCTCCATCAAGTCATCTTCTGTTGATTTCTTTTTAACTTCTTCCAAGTTGTTCATCTCCGTGGGCTTCGCCATACAAATGTAGCACACTGCATTTGATCTTACTTTAGGAGAAAGGTATGTTTTTATTTTAGCATCAACCATGGTGAGCATCAGCTTATGACTCACCATATTGCTATCACAATCAGATGGTTGGAGAGCTGATATCTCAGCTTTGACTCTTTCATTTTCTACCTTCACCACTGTTTCACTTTCTTTAACAAAGGTAAACTGTACTGGACGACAATACGCTGCTGAGCACGGTTTCGGGTTCTCCCAAACTGTGATGTCTTCACATGTCATTTTCAGTGGTGATAACGAAGTCATGAAGATACTAGAGTCATCTTGTATAGAATCCATCTTCTGTTTGTATCTGCTTTGACTGGATGCTCCGTCGAAACCGTATTTTGATATTAAAATGAGTTCTTTATTTTGTATACTTTCTGGCAAAGATTTAATTATTCTATTTGCTGTCAGATCTAGCAATGCTCGCAGTGAAATTTTTGCTGAAGAATCTGTCACCGTAATTGTTTTTTTTTTGGTTCAGGTGGAAAGCACACATTCTTCTCCTTTTGCACGTGGTAATACGAAGGGTACAAGTGCTTAAGGCCTTCTCGAATTGCTGATTCTCGCAAAGTTATATATTGCCACTTTGATAATTTCAGAGATATCAGTAAACCAAGTGCTTTTTGGGGTGAAAACGTTTCTTTACTGGTTGGTTTTGTAATTAAATCTCGAAGATTTTCGACTGATTCTGGGTGCTTCACCATATATTCAATCACAGAAGCAATGTTGTTTTGGCCTTCATCTTTCAACTTAGAAATAGTTGCAAATACGAGCTCACTGGAATCTCTGTCCGTTGTTAGGTCTCCACTTCGCCTCTTTTTCTGCTTTGTTGCCAAGTCTTCAAAAGGTTTACGATTTGAGAATTTTCTTTTCGTCATAGTTCCAATTGATGATGTAGATGGCTCCAAAAGAGAAGCAGTAGCGCTTGATGATGGCTCCGAAAGTAGCACTATAGGGCTTCCCTCATGCTGAGTAATTGATTTTATATTTTCTTTTAAGCAACTCGGCCAATCAACATCAGCCTCAAGCCAACTTTCGTAATTAGTTCGGAACCTCTCAAATTTCCGATGTGACAATGCATATCGTTTCTGTGCAGCCCTGGTGAATCTCCGGCAAAACTCTTTTAAAGTCACACAATCTTCTTCAGATACACTGTTGTTTAAACGAGATAGCATGGTTTCAAACAAAAAATTGTAGTCACTTAGTTTTTTAGCGTTTTCCAGAATAACGAACAAATCCAAGTTTGTTACAAAGCTTGCCATGATGTTTGTACTTTCAATGATTGAAGATTACTAAATAATTTTCTTTCAGTACGTTCCTATTTATGGCGATCGAATTTAATGTATGTGCCCGAACAACTAATTTACTAACTACCCTCTTAATTGCTAACAAATGAGAACCCAATCACATAATAGATATTGGTACCTATTCAATAAATCAGTAGATAGTTAAAATGTCATAAACAAACAATAGTTTCCTTAATGTTGTCGGGGATTTTGAGAATAATTAGATAATTACTATTTTTAATTACAGCTAATGAGTTTTTAAGCAATTTTCACTATCTAATATTGCACACAATTAATTTTCGTAAATATCCAGTCTATGTAAATCCATGTTAAGCTTTAATATTAGTTAAAAACAAAACATAAACAAAAAAAAAATGGTAATTTTGGAAAAGATTTTTTTTTAAAGGCGCTAGTCTGTATACATACATCCATGTTAAGCTTAATATTAGTTTAAAATGAAAAAAAAAAATAACAAAAAAAAAAAAACTTTAAAAGATTTTTTTTAAAAAAGGCGCAAGTTTGGCCTCAACATGGAGTATGTCAAAAAATCCAAAATAATTCACTTATTAATAACCTAAGAGGATATAACGCGCAATTGTGCGATAATGGAAATATCAGCATTTATTATGCCGACTCCATACAAATTTTTTAGAAAAAAAATCTGAGTGCGCTGTTTACAATTATAAACCTGAAAGTTCATTATATAAGGCATATAGTAGGTATCCTCAATCGTTTACAAGCAAAAAAAGCGTCACTTAAAAAATATATATTGAATGTCTATGAAACGCTAATTTCAGCCCACTGTGCGGCAGGTGAATAACAAGACAATTTGTTATACAAAACAAATGCCAGTCAAAGTGATGGGTTGTCTCCGAGGATTGTGTTTTCACGTTATTGTTCTCAATCTGAGGATTCGCATTTCACTGATCGATTGAAGTTACAGTGGGAAATAGGAAAACCTTTCTACAGTCACATTTGTAGGTATATTGCTGTAGTGACAGGTTGTCAGCCCATCGCCTAAATTACAATATACAGAAACCCTCGGATCCATTAGCTGGTTTTTACAGCATACCCGGGAGGAAATGCAGCAGGCACGTAATATGTTTTTATCTCGCTCCTAATCCAGCATGGAAGAACGTTTCGGTGTATTGAAATCTACACAACAAGCTTGTATAATCCACGGAACCTGTCACTGTTTGCACAGCAACACATCCTCTTTTAAAATCACTATTAGCAACGGGCAGACGTGGTGGAAACGGTTTTTAGTAAGCCGTTGAAGCTCTGCCAAACCCTTTAAGTGATAGGTGTGATTATATTACTTATATTAATAATCTTCCATGCTAGACTCGGAGCGAGAGAGAAGCTTAGAATGTGCCAGCTGCATTTCTAAGGGCATTCTGTAAAAATCAGCTAAGGGATCCGAGGATTCCTGTATTTTGCACATTAGGCGATGAGCTGACAACCGGTCACTATAGCAATATACCTAATAATCTATCTTTAATAACCCTCAAATCTTTGTCGACCTGTGTTTAGGTCGTTTACGCTCTGCCTACCCCATTAGAGATAAAGGCGTAATTATATGTATGTATGTTATGTTAATACTAACACATATCCCCAATGGACTCCTCGCTCTTGCGGTATTATTATCATGAACAAGGCGCGCGCTTGTACGCTAATCTAATATGCAGATTTTATTTATGACGATGCAGCTGCTGTTCTAGGTACTAATATTTACTTAGTAGAATATGGTAGTGTGAATTACGTAGCTTAGGTAAGTATAGCGGGTGTAAGGGACAGCGTCCCGTAAACTGATAGACGTTGCTCAGTCAACGATACTGAAGAACTTCCACCAATTCTTTCAGAAAGTGAAAATAGTTTGCTTTGTTTAATTTCCACACCGTTAAATTTCACCTGCAACTCTCTTTTTGCTAGCTGTTTGTGAAGGTGGAAGCAGCAGACCTCTGTTTTATTGGGGCTAGGAGTGAGTCTCCAGTTTTTGAAGTAGCTGTTTAGCAGTTTCAGGTCCTCTGTGATTGTGGTCTCCACCTTCCCGAAATCTGTGTTGGGCAATCAAAGCAATGTCATCCGCGTAGGCAAACAACCTTGAAGTGGTCTGTGGGAGGTTGTGAGTGTAGAGATTGAAGAGCGTTGGAGCAAGTACAGAGCCCTGAGGTAGGCCATTGTTAAGTTTTCTGGGTGTACTTGATCTGCTTCCGAGGTGGACTGTGAAGTGACGTTCTTATAACATATTGGATATCAACTGTTCTACGTTCTTGTTCCAGATTACGCCTAATAGCTTATGGAGCAAGCCCTGCCTCCAGACTATGTCGTAGGCAGCTGTGAGATCCACGAACGCTGCTCCCGATTCAAAGACTTTTTCGAATACAGATTCTACGTGCGTCGTTCGACGGGGAGTGTCATTTCTATCAGCGGGTTTATTCGATACGCTCTCGTATTATAGTTAGCCTATTATAGCTTCTCCAACAGCTTGTAGCAACTACTTAACAGAGCTATTGGCGATAGCTCGAGGCTTCGGAGTCTTCTTTGCCAGGTTTCAGAAGGGCAATAATCTTCAATTGTTTGAAGACCTTCGTTAAGGCGTTTGTAGGCAGTATGTTGCTGAAGAATTGTGCCAGCCAGCGAAGTTTTGAAGGGCCAGCATTATTTAGAAACTCGTTGTAAATTCCGTCTACGCCCGCTTCTTTGCCTGATTTAAGACTATATTTGACTATGTTTTATCGAAACAAATTACTACGTTTTAACGCTTGGCTAATCGCCACCCCAGGCAGTCAGCGCACCGTAGCGACATTATTAATGTTTCCACTGAAGTTCCATACAGACTATCATAATAAAAGACATTTTCACAGTCTTGCTCACATAGCCAGACGAAAGTAAATGTTACCCTTGACTAGTTTTCTCGCGGCTATTGCACTTCAAAGGTTGTTTATGTTATGACTGGAGCCATGTGAAGAGAACAATCTTGGACGAGATACTTGTTTGCTATACTCGTAGATACTATTATACCAGGTGTAAGGGACAGCGTCCTGCAAGCTGGTAGGGGTTGCTCAGTTAACGACACTGAACAACTATCATTTTTTTCACAATTGTCTGAACGAGGTGAACATTTTGTATTGAAAGCCCCAATTTTTCTTTTCACTTTCTCAAAACAAAAACCTTCTGCTAGTTGTTCAGTGTTGACTGAGCAACACCTATCAGTTTGCGGGACGCTGTCCCTTACACCTGTTATATTCTGTGCTCGTAGCTTGCAACGTCGCGCCGTAGAGAAACGCTACGAACAATTGATGAAATCATGATATCATCTTATGATATAATCTTGATATAATCTTGTTTGACTGATTGGCATAGTGTTTCATATTCTAAAATAGGTGTACTGCACACTACAGTACTGTACAGCTTCCTATGTGTGATGGTTCCATATTGGGCATTTATGAATGCATAGATAAATTAAAATATATGAAAATAATCGCGAATGATTAAAAAGTTACATAGAAAAAGCACAGATGAGTGTAAGACCGCGGGGGAGGCATTTGCCCAGCAGTAGGATTTAATAGGCTAGCTATAATAATTAATGGTGAGTCACGATAGGAGCCAAATATAACTAGCCTATTCTATTCTTAAAACACATTTAAAAGCGATCGATGTACTGAAATTATTTCCTTTCCGAATTGGAGGTAGTTTAACCCGTCATCTGTCCCAGTACCTACTCAACCACAACTGATGTGAACATGGAAAACAACTTCAAACGTCTAACCGCCGCTAATTTGGTCGCAGACTGAATCTGGAATGTTCCATTCTATTTACGTATATACTTGTGGTATGTGGTTTTGTGATATTGTACGAGGTAGTGCAGAAAATTCTTGATTCAAAACATAAATATACCAACTCGTAAGTTACTTCAACTAAGCTGATCAGCATCTATAGTATTTCCAACTCAGTTTTAGAATAAAGGTAAACAAAGTTTCATGCCTTTTTATTCAAAAACACATTTCAAAAATAAATTATACGTATTGGCATTTGGCATTTTACTAATTTTAGTTAAATTACTAAAACTAATATTTCATTATGTTATCATATCCAATAGCTACAACTTACTTTACAAACAAGATATTCGATTAAATTACATGAGACTTTGTTTACCTTTATTCTAAAAGTGAGTTGGAAATACTATAGAGTATTATGTGTAGAACAGGGTTAAAATATGAATTTAGTTAACGGTACTTAGCAGTAAAAATTTAAGATATTGGTCGTCAAGCCATGTCCGAGGCCAATGGTTTGGTGGCTTGAAAACTTTGATAATTAGGTTGGCCTAACTAAACCTGGCAAAGGCCTGGTCTAGGATTGGGTCTGGTTTTCCTTCTGGGTTACAGAGGTCAGATGGCAGTCGCTCTGTGTAAAAACCAGTAACCTCGTTCAATTCCCTAGCCGACCCCATGAGAAACGGACAAAGGCTAGGACGTGATCATTAGAAGTCAAAAAGTCATCAGTCCAATCGCTACACCACTTCGTAGCTATGTCTACGGCGTAGCATATTACTATGCAATGGCTACAATGCCCCGTTTGATTGTGCCGTGCCTACTTCTTCTTAGCGAGTGGATTCACGAGGCGAACAACGACACGAAGAACCCTGGTGTCAGAGTTTTCAAACCGCCTAGTAGCACAGCTGTTAGGCCTCTGACATCGTTTGAGTTACGACCACTATCAAAAACAGCGACCGAGACCGACGGCTTCACGTGCCCTCCGAAGCACGGAATCCTTTCACTTTTCGGACAATCAGGTGATTCAGCCTTCAATGTCCTAACTACTGCACCATGGACATTATTTATGACCCAAAGTTTACTACTGTCGTCCTGAGACCCTATTCTGTAAAGCCTATGACTTGTGTTTTGATAGGGAACAAGATTATCATATTTTACGTAATAAATAAATACTCTTCCATGCTGGACTGGGAGCGAGAGAAAAACATAGAATGTGCCAGCTGCATTTCCTCTCGGGCATGCTGTAAAAACCAGCTAAGGGATCCGAAGGTTTCAATATATTGCAATTTAGGCGATGGGCTGACAACCTGTCACTACAGCAATATACCTACAAATCTATCTTATATAACCCTCAAAACTTTGTCAGACGTGGCGGAACGACCTTTGTTTACCCCATTAGGGATAAAAGCGTGATTATATGTATGTATGTAAATAAATAACTCAAGTGGGTAAAAATATTATTATTACGTAAAGCCACGATTTAAAATTTTATAAAATGGCATTCGTCTACGTTAGAGGTAAAATAGACAGAGTTACCACGTAGGATCTCCCATACTTAGAAGAAACCTGTTATTTCAATCTCAATTTTAAATAAATAAGTGATTTTCCCTTCTTTCATCCTCATTAGGTTGGCTGGAAGAGATCTCTTATAGAGATAAGCTCGTCTTATGTTTTTAATTTTTAAGTTTACTTTTTGTTTATTTTTTTTAAAACAATAAAGAATTTAATAATAATAATAAATTTAACGCTTTTCTATAATAAGATAATAAGTATAGTATTTTAATTTTGTGTTAAAAATAAAGGTAAAGAAACTTTCATGCCTTAATACTCGAAAAACATTTCAAAAATAAATAATATGTGTTGGCAAATTAGTTAAATTACATAAACTACTATTTCATTATGTTGTCATATCTTATAGCTAAAACTCATTCTAGAAACAATATCTTCGATTAAAAGACATAAAACTTTGTTGTTATTCAAAAACTGAGTTAGTAACAAAATACTAAAGTAAAAACCAGCTAAGGGATCCGAGGGTTTCAGTATATTGCAATTTAAGCGATGGGCTGACAACCTGTCACTACAGCAATGTACCTACATATCTATCTTAAATAACCCTCAAAACGTTTGTCAGACGTGGCGAAACGACCTTTGTTTAGGGCGTTTACGCTCTGCCTACTCCATTAGGGATAAAGGCGTGATTATATGTATGTTATTCAGTATTTCCAAATTTGTTTTAGAATAAAGGTTAACAAAGTTTCATGCCTTTTAATTCAAAAACACAATTCAAAAATAAATTATACGTGTTGGCAAATTACTGAAATTACTAAAACAACTATTTAATTCATGTTGTCATATCTTTTAACTAAAACCCATTTTAGAAACAAGAACTTCGATTAAAAGACATGAAACTTGGTTGTTATTCTAACTGAGTTGGAAATACTCAAGTAATAAAGAATTTGGCATAAAATCAAATTGAAAATATAAGTAAAAGTTAACGTCCCACAGTAGAATCAGCGCCGGGGTGACCAAAAATCGAATGTCGCAATAAATCTCGTTGGCTTATGAAATTCATGAACTTTTTCCACGAGATTTACGGTCAGAGGAATAATTGTCAGAGCGGAGGAAATTAGGGGATGATTGGGGGTTGGAGACTTTTGGGTAGGGTATTTAGTTATTCAAAAGAGGGGACGATTTCTGAGAAATTGAGAATATATTGAAGGCCCATTTTTGCTAGCCAGATAAAGTTCCTTAGTCGTCATTTTGTGTCATCATCTCCCTAGCCTTATACCGTATCTAACGGGGTCGGCTACCTAATCCAGAGCGACTGCCATCTGACCTCCGCAACCCAGAAGGGAAACCAGACCCAATCCTAGATTAGGTCAGAGTTTTCAAGCCCCCAATGCTTAGTACTGGCCTCTGATATCAGAGGCCAGTATTAAGCCATATGGCTTAACGACTAATATCTACGGTATTAAACGATATTAACCTGGACCAAAGGCTTAACGTGCCTTCCGAAACACGGAAAAAGAGCGAAATAAACGTATATATGAAATTCGAAAACCGAAAAACACATTGGTACGTGATGGGTGGGATTCGAACCACGACCTCCCGCTCAGAAGGCAGCGGCCCTATCCACTACACCATCGGGCTCTCAGTCGTCATTTTGTGTAATTTACTCAAAAATAAACACGAAAATTATTATTGATCTGAATTTAAGGGTAAAACATTAGTTAAAGGTCGCGCCAAGTGTAAGAAAGAGCCCATACAAATTCGCTTTACGTGTAAAGAGCCAAAGGCAAAATGTTAAAGAAAGCATAAAATTACACGTTGTTTATGTCACTGATAAATAACACTACCTACCCCATAATATACCACTGTAACAGAAAGGGTATATGCACCCGAAAGGATATGAACCAGCCCATAAAACTGAACAACTTTCCCAAAGAAACATAGATCGTAATGCGAAAAAAAATTGACTTCCCAAACTACATGCGCTCAGCTGATGTATTTGTATGGAAGGTAAAAATTTTGATTATGTATTTCGACCTACGTTCCTTTGGGAAAGTTGTTCAGTTTCATGGGCTGGTTCATATCCTTCCGGGTGCATATACTCTTTTTGATACACGTTGTATAAATTCTATACATGTTAATATCGCACCCTGTAATTTGTAGCCAGTAATGAATCGAATCAAATTAGCGCGAGCCATGTCAATAGCATCAGCCTGTATAAGCCAATTGTCATTCACCGGTCACTCCAATTACAACCGTATAACCACGCAATAAACCCTAATTTAGCACCACCTGTTTACTCGTAAACCAATCACCGTGAACGTGTTAATACAATTTGAATCGTATTGCTACGGGTGTAGGTTCATTTTGCACAATCCGCGTCATTCCCACTTTGTTGGGAACATGTTGGAAGTTATTGGGTGATAGAGTGACATGTTCGGATATGGAGGGATTTGTACGGATTTCAATTCGATATTTGGTATTAAAAATTGTAACAGCGTATTGCCCATTTTATTTGACGTCATAAATTGACTTTGAAAGATACTTGACTATTTTGCACGGATGGCTCGAACGCGCGCTAGCCGCTATATAGCATAGCAAAATAAATTAGGTACAATAGACGCATTTTAGAATCTCCTACCAGCTAGATATTCTTTACGTTACACTCTGACAACCAGTTGTACATCATGGAAGTTTCATTTATAGCATAAATCACATACATACATACATACATACATAAAATCACGCCTTTATCCCTTACGGGGTAGGCAGAGCGATAAACGCCTCGTAAAAGGCGGTTTCGCCACGTCTGACAAAAATTGAGGGCAATTTTAGATTGAAAAGTGTATTGCTATTGTGACAGGTTGTCAGCCCATCGCCTAAATTACGATACACTGTAACCCTCGAGTCCCTTTTGCTGACTTCTACAGCATGCCCGGGAGGAAGGGCAGCTGGAACATTCTATGTTTTTCTATCTCTCCCAGTCCAGCATGGAAGGAAGCATAGCATAAATCAATCATATTTAAATACATTTCACTCGTATCCCCCTTTGACACTAATTAATTTGTAGAGTAACATGCTCGGACACTGCGTGGCGGGTAGGCAGACGACGTGGGACGACTCGTAATAAATTTATCGAGGGAACAATTTTGGATTCCATTTTTACATACATACATACATATAATCACGCCTTTATCCCTAATGGGGTAGGCAGAGCGTAAACAACCTAAACAAAGGTCGTTTCGCCACGTCTGACAATGTTTAAAGGGCTATTTAAGATAGATTTGTAGGTATATTGCTGTAGTGACAGGTTGTTAGCCCATCGCCTAAATTACAATATACTGAAACCCTCAGATCCCTTAGCTGGTTTTTACAGCATGCTCGGGAGGATATGCAGCTGGCACATTCTATGTTTTTCTCTCGCTCCCAAGCCAGCATGGAAGAAATTCCATTTTTAGAGTTCCATATTTCAGTTATTGCCTTAACAAATATAAGCAGGTTAAGTTTATTATAAACTTTAGCATTTGTGTTGTCTCTAAGTACTATCACTTTTAGTACTAACACATTTCACTGATATCCCCCCCACCCCCATTGTCACTTATTAATCTGTACAGTGACATGCTCGGACGTGGAATGATTTCTAATACATTTATGGAGGGCGCCATTTTGGATGCCAGTAGAGTTCCATGTTTCAGGTAAGTATTTTTTAAGGTTGAGTTATCGATGTCAATGTGTTTTGAGGCCTGCAAGCTGCATTTTATTAGCACCTGGCGAAGGTTCAAGTTTCAGAATAGCAAATTGTACGTTCTGTTATTATATTATGATAATCTACTAACTATTGTGCAGTCATACTTTGTAAGTATATTTTTGAAGTAACTCTTGTTGTTCAATGTACATATAATCACGCCTTTATTCCTAATGGGGTAGGCAGAGCGTAAACGACCTAAACACAGGTCGTTCCACCACGCCTGACAAAGTTTTGAAGGTTATTTAAGATGGAATTGTAGGTATATTTCTGTAGTAACAGGTTGTCAGCCCATCGCCTAAATTGCAATATTCTGAAACCCTCGGATCCCTAAGCTGGTTTTTACAGCATGCCCGGCAGGAAATGCAGCTGGCATATTCTATGTTTTTCTGTCGCTCCCAGTCTAGCATGGAAGAATTATTCAATGTAAAATAATTCAATAATTCTTCTATGCTGGACTGGGAGCGATAGGAAAACATAGAATGTTCCAGCTGCCCTTCCTCCCGGGCATGCTGTAGAAGTCAGCAAAAGGAATTCGAGGGTATATTGTAATTTAGGCGATGGGCTGACAACCTGTCACTACAGCAATACACTTTACAATCTAAAATTTTCCTCAATTTTTGTCAGACGTGGCGAAAGCGCCTTTCACGAGGCGTTTTATGCTCTGCCTACCCCGTAAGGGATAAAGGCGTGATTTTATGTATGTAAAATAATTAAAATGTATTAATTAAAGACTGCTAAAGAACTAGAAACAAAGAGCGTAATGAGAAAAGAGAAACTGCTTTAAAATGGAGAAGCTGACTAACTGCCTCCGTGGTCTAGTGGCTAGTGCAATGCACTCCTGATCCGGAGGTCCTGGGTTCGATTCCCAGGGGGGAAACACAAAGTTGATATTTGAGAATTTATCACTTTGTGAATTTTTCCCCAGTTTGGGTAGGACATTGCAGGCTGAATCACCTGATGGTCCGAAAAAGAAAAAGATTTCGTGCTTCGGAGGGCACGTTAAGCCGTCGGTCCCGGTCGCTGTCTTTGATAGTGGTCGTTACTCAAACCATGTCAGAGGCCTGATAGTTGTGCTACTAGGCGGTTTAAAAACTCTGACACCAGGGTTCATCGTGTCGATAGACTCAATACCCACTCGACAGAAGAAGAAGAATGGAGAAGCTTATCTATTTCCCAGTTAATCCCTATCTCAGTCGAATAGATCCGAACCGTACAATGCAATATATAGTTGCTGCAAAAGCTCGTGTGCGGTATCTGTTACATAGCTAATGCAGCACTTACTACTAGCACTAGTATCACTATTGACTATTGCAACGTGGGCTGAAACAATAGAACACAGAAACTACAGAAATGGTAACAGGATAATAAGTTTTGTTTGGTTTTTTGTGCAATAGTGATCGATAAATCATCCTACACGATAATGCCATATACCGTTGTTATCTCCCATATACATACATACATACATACATATAATCACGCCTTTATCCCTAATGGGGTAGGCAGAGCGTAAACGACCCAAACAAAGGTCGTTCCGCCACGTCTGACAAAGTTTTGAGGGTTATTTAAGATAGATTTGTAAGTATAATGCTGTAGTGACAGGTTGTCAGCCCATCGCCTATTTTACAATATACTGAAACCCTCGGATCCCTTAGCCGGTTTTTACAGCATACCCGGGAAGAAATGCAGCTGGCACATTCTATGTTTTTCTCTCGCTCCCAGGCCAGCATGGAAGTAATCGTTATCTCCCATATACCTGCACATATTTGAGTTTTGGAGACGAAATCTATGCTGCATTAATGAGTAAGAAAACGAGTTTTCTTGACTTGGACGTGTAAATATGGTTTAAACAAAACTATCAGTATCCTCTCACGATACTGTCGCTTCATTTTATGCTTGTTCTTTCTCGGAAACTTGCTTTTCATCTTAATTTTGGTGATATTCGAACAAGTTTAAAGATCTAGTTTAAAAATGGATGTTCATATTTATATTTATACTAGCGACCCGCCACGGTTATCGCGAACTATCGTGTTTTACCAACATACTTCTATATTTGTTGTTATCTGTGTGTCTAAATCTATTCCCGTGGCGCAACACGAGAGCGCACAACCGGCTTACGCGGAGTTATGTGCCTTGTATACAAGCTGCAATGCGTATCGGTTCTACCTTGATACTGTACGTACAGGGTTGTACTGTGGCTGGGCTCGAAGATGCCACCTGCTGAAACGAAAATAGCCCTGGTCATGCATATATTAGTTAACAATACACCTCTTTTTTAGCTACACACTTCTATATTTGTTGTTATCTGTGTGTAAACCTATTCCAGCGGCGCTACACTTCTCAGCTCGGCTCGGCTTACGAGGAGTTATGTGTCTTGTACACAATCTGCAATGCGTATCGGTTCGGTTACCATCTACACTAGGCTGTATTGTTATTCGTGCCTGCAGTAAATTGGAGTATAAAAAGCGTCAAGCTGTATTAAGGCAAGTATCTTTTTTTTAGCAAACTGTGAAGGTAGGTATCAAAAACTTCAAGTTGTATTAAGGCAAGCATGTTTTTAAAACAAACTGTGAAGGTAGTTATCTCCAATTTAATTTTGCATGTTGTGAGCTTATGTTTAAACACGCAAGATACATGCCGAATCTACTTTCTGTATAGCTGTGTGGCTACCCAAGACCAGACCCTACAGCTGCAGAGCGTTACTGATGTACAGTCGATTGAGTCGTGTTAGTGCATGTTCAGGTTCAGGCTTACGACGCAGCTGACTGAGACGGTTTATCTTACTTGCAGATAGGTATGCAATTGGCTCGATTCTAGATACCACCGGCTAAAACTGAAATTAAAATACGAGGTCACTTTCAAAATAATGGTTTTCAAAATAATCTATGGTTTTACACTTTGTCCGCTAGATTTTGACGCGCTTTGGAGGTTTCCCCAGTATTACTGTCAATTTTATCCGTCATATCATATGACGGTGGATAAAAATGTCACATAACACATAAAACCACCGACTATAAACCAACAACCGAAGATAATAGATCTCCTGTCTTTTTCCAATGTTTTTAGTCTGAAAGTGACAGATAGATTTTAATTTTAGGTTGAATCTAGAATTAAGACCAATGTGAAGGTACTGTTTTGTTACAATAACTAAAACACAGCACAACGTAGTATAACTCAACGGGTACAACTCAACAATTTCGAACACCGACAATCAATTAAAAACCTAACTATCGAATTCTATTGTAATTCTTTTTGTGAAATCCATTCGATCAGTCCAAGTCATCGGTTAATTGGGCGTAGCCAAGATTGTTTCATTCTATATGCACTCTAATATTCCACGTCTCTGCCTCCGAGGTCTAGCGGTCTGAGCCATGGTTTGTCGATCCGGAGGTCCGGGTTTATTCCCGGCGGGGGACAATGACTTTGAGTTGTTGTTTCTAGTTTAGTTAGGGTCACCTGATTGTCTGAAAAGCAAGATGATCTAAGCTGTCGGATGTGCATACGTAAATAGTCGGTCCTGCGTCTGGTTTCTCTCTGATCGTGTCAGTCAATCTGTCCCATCAGAAAAAAAGATTGAAGGAATAGAGAGTCCATCTGTGTATAGCACAAACACTTGGGCACTAAAAACTAGTCCTGCGCAGTTGGCCGATCTCTGAAAGTTTAGCCGCCATCACCGGTGGGAGGAGGACTATTAATATCCCACGTCTGTAATATTATTCACCGAGAACGCTGTTACCTATTATTTCCCTGATTTATTATTTACCAGGAAGTTCTGTGGTGCCGATATTCTAACCTGATACCGAATTTGTTGATTGGGCGTACATAGCTTGTTTCTATTGGCACTCTAATATCCCTCGTTCCCACGTCCGTCCTTTTACGACTTGTTGAATATTCATACGAGCCTAGTACTTACTTGGGTCCTTGCTTCTCTCACGTTTTATATGACGGCTGAGGGTCGGGTTTTATTAGGGTTTTAATTGTTTGTAGAAATATGTTTGTGGGGTGGAATTGGTAAAGATATATCGAGAACGTACCAGCATAAACTTGAGCACGCCTTAGTTTTTTATGGAGTTAGCAAAGCATCAACTGCTTAATAATAGATTTCGCATACATACATACATAAAATCACGCCTTTATCCCTTACGGGGTAGGCAGAGCGTAAAACGCCTCCTAAAAGGCGCTTTCGCCACGTCTAACATAAATTAAGGGCAATTTTAGATTGTAATGTGTATTGCTATAGTGACAGGTTGTCAGCCCATCGCCTACATTACAATACACTGTAACCCTCGAAACCCTTTTGCTGTCTTCTACAGCATGCCCGGGAGGAAGGGCAACTGGAACATTCTATGTTTTTCTTTCTCTCCCAGTCCAGTATGGAAGACATGAAGACATAGATTTCGCATGTCTGACAAATGAGGGCTACTTTAGATGGATTGTCTGCAGTGGACCTGGACGGGTTGTCAGCCCATAGACAAAAATCACCATTAATATGCCAGTCCCCTTCACCAGTTACAGTTACTTCCATGCTGGACTGGGAGAGATAGAAAAACATAGAATGTTCCAGCTGCCCTTCCTCCCGGGCATGCTGTAGAAGACAGCAAAAGGGACTCGAGGGTTACAGTGTATTGTAATTTAGGCGATGGGCTGACAACCTGTCACTATGGCAATACACATTACAATCTAAAATTACCCTCAATTTTTGTCAGACGCGGCGAAAGCGCCTTTTACGAGGTGTTTAACGCTCTGCCTACCCCGTAAGGGATAAAGGCGTGATTTTATGTATGTATGTATGTATGTCCCCTTCACCGGCTTTTACTAAGTAAGTATTTCGTGGAAGAGAAACAAATGGCACAATATAAACTGTTTCCTAAAATCATGTAACTACAATTTTCCTATCTAGATATGTACATATCGACATATAATTACATATCTAGATAGGAAAATGATGTCATATAATGGAAAACTAAATATTTTATGACAAAACAATCATCTAAATTTTCCATCTTTTCATACATACATACATACATACATAAAATCACGCCTTTATCCCTTACGGGGTAGGCAGAGCGTTAAACGCCTCGTAAAAGGCGCTTTCGCCACGTCTGACAAAAATTGAGGGTAATTTTAGATTGTAATGTGTATTGCCATAGTGACAGGTTGTCAGCCCATCGCCTAAATTACGATACACTATAACCCTCGAGTCCCTTTTGCTGACTTCTACAGCAAGCCCGGGAGGAAGGGCAGCTGGAACATTCTATGTTTTTCTATCTCTCCCAGTCCAGCATGGAAGTACATCTTTTCATATAAATGAAATAAAAGACAGAGTTCGTGCCTGCTATGCCTAGGGTCGTATGAATATTCAACAAGTAGAAGGTTTGACAACGGTCCTGCTGATACCCAAATAACTAATTTAGATAACGCTTGGCGACCAATACATTGTATCTAACAAGGAAAATAAACAACGGCCAAGTTCGTAGCTGATACATATGAGACTTAAATAGAATTAACCTTGGAGTCAGAATTTTTGAACCGCCGGATAGCACAGCTAATAGGCACCTGACATGGTTTGTGTAACAATCCCTATTCAATTCTCTGATTAAACCTTCAATGTCCTAACCAAACTGGGTATAATCCCATAAAGTGATAAATTGTCAAGTATCAAACAGTTACTTCCATGCTGGTCTGGGAGCGAGAGAAAAACATAGAATGTGCCAGCTGCATTTCCTCTCGGGCATGCTGTAAAAATCAGCTAAGGAATTCGAGGGTTTCTGTACATTGTAATTTAGGCGATGGGCTGACAACCTGTCACTACAGCAATATACCTACAAGTCTATCTTGAATAACCCTCAAGGCTTTGTCAGTCGTGGCGGAACGACCTTTCGTTTAGGTCGTATACGCTCTGCCTACCCCATCAGGGATAAAGGCGTGATTATATGTATGTATGTATGTATCAAACAGTTTGTTCCCCTAGAAATCTAACCCAGGAACTCCGGGTCGGAAGCGCATGCCTCAGATCACTAGACCACGGAGGCAGTTAGTTAGACTTAGAGGTGACCGATACAGAGACGACGATGGACCCATATCAGCATCCGTACACAATGATAGACATACATACATACATATATATAACCACGCCTTTATCCCTGATGGGGAGGCAGAACTTAAACGACCAAAACAAAGGTCGTTCCACCACGTCTGACAAAGTTATGAGAGTTATTTAAGATTTGTAAGTATGTTGCTGTGTAGCGGCAGGTTGTCAGTCCATCGCCTAAATTACAATATACTGAAAATCTCAGCTGGTTTTTACAGCATGCCCGGGAGGAAATGCAGCTGGCACATTCTATGTTTTTCTCTCGCTCCCAGTCCAGCATGGAAGAATGAAGAATGATAGACTTTTAGCTATAATCTGGAAGCTAAGTTTTAGGAGCCTCTTTTAATAAAACAATCAATAAATAAATGGCCAAGTGGGAAGCTCAGTATCTGGAATGCGATCTAATGAATATTCATTCATTTTGTCGTGAAGGGTTCGCACGTACAGAGGACAGATACGGGTGTAATGACGTCACGCAGCTTCAGCTCTACCTGGGATAACTGCCTCCGTGGTCTAGTGGTGCGAGCCATGGGCTGTGGATCCGGAGATCTTCGGTTCCATTTCCAGTGACAGTGACCAATCTCCCAGAGAACAACCATCTGCGCGGGACTTGGTTTTTAGTGCCCGAGTGTTCGCGCAAAATACATTCCTCTTCGATCAGAGCTAATCCTTCAATGTCATAAACAGATAGGAGGAACAACACAAAACCCTTCTCCCCACTGGAAAGCGAACCAGGGAACTCCGAATCGAAAGCCCATGGCCCAAACCACTAGACCACGGAGGCAGTTAAGTGTAATGACGTCACGGCTCAGCTCTATCTGGGATTCTCAGCCCCGGGAGACTTCACATTCTAAATTGTATGTGACGCGTGAAACCTTTTTCAGACGCCATTTTGTCTCCCATTAGTATAGAAGAGCGAATAGCAAATTGGATATTTTATTTAATAACTCATGTGTGATGGTCTGAATTTATTCTTTAGGTACTAGGTACTTTCTATTTACATACATACATATAATCACGTCTATATCCATAATTTTTTAATTTCTTCCATGCTGGACTGGGAGAGATAGAAAAACATAGAATGTTCCAGCTGCCCTTCCTCCCGGGCATGCTGTAGAAGACAGCAAAAGGGACTCGGGGGTTACAGTGTATTGTAATTTAGGCGACGGGCTGACAACCTGTCACTACACATTAGCAATACACATTACAATCTAAAATTGCCCTCAATTTTTGTCAGACGCGGCGAAAGCGCCTTTTACGAGGAGTTTAACGCTCTGCCTACCCCGTAAGGGATAAAGGCGTGATTTTATGTATGTATGTATGTATATCCGTAATGGGGTAGGCAGACCGTAAACGACCTAAACAAAGGTCGTTCCGCCACGTCTAACAAAGTTTTGAGGGTTATTTAAGATAGAAATGCAGCTATATTGCTGTAGGGACAGGTTGTCAGCCCATCGCCTAAATTGCAATATACTGAAACCGTCGGATCCCTTAGCTGATATTTTTATAGCATACCCGGGTGGAAATGCAGAAGGCACATTCTATGTTTTTCTCTCGCTCCCAGGCCAACATGGAAGATTTTTTTAAATGTAAGTCTGAAAATAACTTCATATTATTTTGATTCAGATTTGCTGGGTTTTCTTCGCGCACTATTTCGAAAACGGTTGAGCGTGTAAGAAAAAAATACATGAATGAGATTCATTGCCAATAGGGACACGATAGACGCCAAGATATTTGAAAATCCCTATTTTGGTCATATTTAAGCTTAAATATTTGAACGGACACTTAATAGATATTCAACTTTGAGGCGACAGTAAACCAAAATAAAAGTTTCTGTAAAGTTTTCAGCCCCGGAGCCCTCTTTATCAGGTTTATAGTCAAATTTTCTAAGGATATTGTCTCTTAAGACAGGAACAATTTATTTATTTTATTTATTTAACTTCATGCACAAAAATGTTACATGGGCGGACTTAACGCCAAAGGCATAATCTACCAGTCTATACCTTAGGGCATGAGGAAATGACAAGGCAGATGCAAAAAAATAATATCCTTAAAAAAAATAATGCTTATGAGTAGCCCTTTCAGACGCTATTATAAAATACATGTAATTTTACTGTCACATTTGGCGGGTTCGATTCCCGGTTGAGGTAGGCGATTTTAAAAAAATCTGTGAATGCAGTTCTACTTATTATTAAAAATTAAACGATGTCTTCTTTCAGTAAAATATCCTATCATTAATATTTAAGGTACTTTCCCTCCGTGTGGCATCGCCGTGGGACGCCCTGAATATTGTGTTTTTCAGTTTTCAAATTTTTCCGTGCTTCGAAAGGCACGTTAAGCCGTTGGTCAGGGTTAATATCGTTTAACATCGTAGATATTAGTCGTTAAGCCATATCAGAGGCCAGTGCTTAGCATTGGCTGCTTGAAAACTCTGACCTAATCTAGGATTGGGTCAGGTTTCCCTTTTGGGTTGCGGAGGTCAGATGGCAGTCGCTCTGTGTAAAAACCAGAACTAAATTAGGTAGCCGACCCCGTGAGATACGAGTTAAGGCTAGGGAGATGATGATATATTATTATGTTTTACTACTAAAAAAGTTAGAACAAAACAAAAAAAAGACAATCTACTTACCGTATACACCTATCTAAGTACAGACACTGTGTACTAGGGCTGCATGAATATGCAACAGGCACACGTGGTGAAGGCGATCACACACCCACACTAATGATGGCTCGGATATCTTCCTTTGATAGTACATTACCGCGTAACTCAATAATGTAGACCTTGGCCCTGAATACATAACTCGATAAGGCCATATAGGATCGATTCGTATTCTTACTTCAGAAATATGTTTTTTATACACGCTAAAACTTTTGTATAATACATTCATATAATCACGCCTTTATCCCTAATGGGGTATGCAGAACGTGAACGACCTAAACAAAGGTCCTTCCGCCATGCCTGACAGAGTTTTGATAGTTATTTAAGACAGATTTATAGATATATTGCTGTAGTGACAGGTTGTCAGCCCATCGCCTAAATTAACAACATTTGTATAATGCGAGTGGCTTTTCCCAAATAATCAAAATGTGAATATGTGTCTTCCTGAAATAGTTTGCTTAGAGCGGCAAGCCCTACGTTTTTATATTTCGACTTACATATATTTATGTTTTGGAAATGCTGGACTGGGAGCGAGAGAAAATCATAGAATTTACCAGCTGCTTTTTCTCCCGGGAATGCTGTAAGAACCAGCTAAGGGATCCTATAAGGCTTACTTTATATATCAATGTAGGCGATGCAAAGCTTACTGCCTGTCACTACAGCAATATACCTACAAATCTACATAACCCTCTAAACTTTGTCAGACGTGGCGGAACGACCTTTGTTTAGGTCGTTTACGCTCTGTCTACCCCATTAGGGATAAAGGCGTGATTATATGTATGTATGTTTTGGAAATAAAATCAGTTTTATAGGAAAAATGGGCATACATTACGTTCCTCTTTAAAAAAATGAAACCCCAACTAAAGTCCTTTGCAAGTGCCTCAATAATCGTAGATTTGACTCTGAAAACCAGCAAATGTTGGCTGGAATCCAAATGTTCTGGAGGTCACGTTTTGTACGCATAATAAAGGCTATTTATAGTTAAGTGCGCATTCGACCTTTGGATTCGGGCCTTTTTAGAACAAAATCGTCGGACCTAAAAGTACCTATTATTTCAAGGCAACAATGAACCCATTATTTTATGCTTTCAAGGTCTGGTTTAGGCTAGAGTTGATTGAGATAGAGTGGTCAACAACATAACTAGCTTACCTACTTTAAAACTCATTTGTCATATACCCATTTACAGAATACATAAACTGTTTGTAATGGACTTAGCTTCTGCTATTTAAAACTAAATCATTGTTTTAAAATATCTACAAGTAACGCCATCTATCGGGTTGGTAGGAAAATCGCTATAAACTAGAAACTAATGCCAATCTAGTGTTGATTGAGTAGAGAACTAATATTGTAGCCAGATCGAACTGAAATTACTTCAATTTGAAGTAAATTATAGGTGTTATGCCAGATTGAAAAATATAAAGATTATATTTTATGAGGTAAGTTAATTGTTTTATTGTGTGGTATTGGTATATCTGCACATACTATATACGATAAGCATTTTATAATTACTTAATAAAAATAAAATGTCGAGTATTTGGATTGTGTGCAGATATTGTGAAGAAAGGTTTCGACAACACAGAGAACCAGAAGGACACGCGGTGCCATCTGGAGGAGGAGGGGAGAACTATCAAGAGAAGTAGGAATGAAGGCTCTCGAAAACTCGAAAATGGTCGAGAAGAGGGAAGATAAAACAGTCGGGGGGCTGGAGAGGGGGGATTCTGCGGGAACTAGAGAGAGACCAGGGGGACGATGGATGGAGAAGGACGCCGTGGAAGAAAAGAGCGTCTGGGACCGAGCAGGGAGAAGTTTAGTCGACCTGGAGTTTTAGTTTGAGTGGAAGTTTAGTTTTACTTGAAGTTTAGTTGACTTTTACCAGTGAAAGTGTACACATCAAAGAGGAGAGGAGAGTATGCAGCCGGGAGGCAACCATGAGGCCTACTTTGGTGGGATGTTGGTGCCATCAGTTGTTCCTGTGGAGGACGGAGGGCGGTGACCTGACGATCAGCTGTTCTTTTACATGGTGAAGTGGAGGATGCTGACAGTGGAGTCTTGCAGAGCTGGTGGAGTGCCAACTACAAGGATTCTAAAGGATGGGTAAACCCACACACAAGGTATTCTTGCATCAAATCATGATGCTTTTATTTATTTACTTAGGTATTCTTGAATAAATTTACATTGTGTTTTATTTACTTTCCCATTTCTACATTTATTTCATTATCTTGTCCATTTCAGACTTTGGTTATTGACAAGGTTTTTCCCTGTTCAATTAACAATCCATCTTATACTGGACTTACTTACTTATATCTTCCATGCTGGGCTGGGAGAGGGGGAAGGGCATGGAGTGTTCCGGTTGCCCTTCCTCCCGGGCGTGCTGTGGAGGTCAGCGGGGGGGATTCGGGGGTTGCAGTGTGTTGTGGTTTGGGCGATGGGCTGGCAGCCTGTCACTACAGCAATGCGCATTGCAATCTGGAATTGCCCTCAGTTTGTGTCGGACGTGGCGAGGGCGCCTTTTGGGGGGCGTTTTGCGCTCTGCCTGCCCCGTGGGGGATGGGGGCGTGATTTTGTGTGTGTATGTATGTATGTATGTATTAACAATCCTTTTTTATGATATTTCATACTTGCCAAAGGCCGTTCTATTAATTTTTATATATATCATTTCCAATATTTCTTATATGATAGGTACGGTTAATGAGATATATGTAGGATTGTAGGTTGGTTTAGCATGCAATTACATAATTTATACACAGCTAAGCGGTTAGGTAAATAGGCAGTTTAGGTACATTGTAGGAGTAGGTTAGGTAGGGGTAGGTTTAGATGGATAGGTATTCTAGGTTATAGGAATTAGGACAATATCTAGGAAAGTAGGTGGGGGTAGCTATTTGGGATCCTAGTTTGTGTTTAGGTAGGTAGTTCTCTCCCTTCCCTTTACCAAAATTCTTGCCTTACCTTCCCTTTAAGCAGAGAAGCATCATCCTAATGTTTCATAAAATGCCCAGCAGTGGAATGTATAAATTATTTTAATACATTCTATGTTTTTATAACTATATCTATGTATGAATTGTTCATACCTACCTATCCTGGCAGAGGAGACAAAATACTTACCTATTCTTCTCAAATAAACTACTGAACTGATTAATATTCACTTAACTGTGGATTCAATACCTATGTATGAGTCATTCATACCTACATGCTTATTCTGGCAGTGGATACTGAATTGATTTTATATTCACTTTATTGTGAAATATATTCAACGGACAATGTTTTGAAACATTTATTGGATTCATGATCCTATATGTATGTATGTTCTAGACTCTAGAACACCAGCTACAAACTTGGTGGGAACGTTCACCTCTGATACCTACTATGTAGGTTTTATACAATTGATGATCCTGTTCTACAGACTGACAAAGTTTATCTTTGATAATATACCTACTAATGTGTGGGTTTTATACTTGCAACTTATTGGGACTATGGTCCAACTACCTAATGGGAGTATTCATTATACTTACCAAACCAATACAACATGGAATGTGGGATGATGTTATCTGAATCCTACCTACAACCTCAAATTACCCTGGAACGGGTCTGGAATTAAAATTATATATTTATTCACTTTATGTGAATTTTATATGACTGATTTATGGTCGGTTGGCTTTGATAAGCCATTATACTACTGAAATACTACTTGACTTGATGTCAATTGAGCGACATGGTATCAGCCATGGTCAAACCTCCATCACATACTACATCTTAGCATTCGATATGTCTGTAACGGCGTTTAGATCACAGAAGCTTATTTTGCACTAAAGAAGTCTGACAATCAGTCACTACTTGCTCTTGCCTATCACTCCTATATCTACAACGAACCTATGGCTTGCGTTGTAAATGAGTGTTATATTATCTGGGACTAGCTTCGGCATCCCTATCTATTCTACTGACTCCTGGATGTGCATATCATAAGTGGAGATCGATGACTGGTGCAGTTTCATAGTCGGTGCTTCCAGCATAGCTGGACAACAATTTATAAAACCTTTGTTGAGACAATGTTTCTCAATTGGACATCACAACTTACTACAAATTACATCAGACATGACTTGCTCTGTCTTGGTTGGCTGACCAATAAATCAGCTCAAATTAATTATATTTTACATGATGCTGTTCATCAATCTGGACTCGTTCCAAAACTCCTAAGTGCGCTGTCACTTATCTCTGGCCTGAGGCTTGGCCAAATCAAAAACCAATTGGAGGGCACAGAAGTGCCTCCTCTTTCCTTTTCTGGGGCTCGCATGATGGGTTTTGCATCAAGGACAAGTTCCTAGGCTATTTACTGTCTTTATTAGTGTCTGGGAATTGGTAATTGAAGTAAATCTCATTCGTTGATGGTTGGCGAGCACATAAATCCTCTACCAGCGAATGGTTGGAGCTGGAATCGGAGGTTCCGTTATCCCGCTGCGCACTGTCCCCATGTTGTCCCAAGAACCTAAAGAGAGCTAAGTTATGACATCCCACTACCACTTTAAAGGATTTGGGTTACTTTTATAAATTTCATTACACAACGTACGGTCCTAACTATAATACTAGACGATCACGATCACGAGCCATATATTTGTAACTTTATTACGTTATGATCATTCATATTCCTCTCCCTTCCTCTTCCACATTCCTCTCCTCTCAAAATTCCTTCCTTTCCTCCACACACCCTCTCACATTTCCTTTCACAGTTCAATTATATTTAGGGGATGTTGGTTAGGAGAGGGGGGGGTTGTTACATGTTTAGTACTGAATTTTGAGAGGAGAGTAGACGCGAGCCAGGCTGCTCCTATTTGAAACTTTAAGGGGATCGTCTAACGTGATTTCTATCCAGGAAAGGTAGTTATATCAAGGTAGATCAGATACCATCACAAATAATAAAGTATAAGAAGATAAAAGTACTACTTAAGTAAAATTCGATGAAAAGTAAATCGTATAACAATTGACACGTTTACTGCGAAACACTGTCTCTCAAATATCATTTCACCGAACTACATATTGTCATCCAAATAGAATCGTTTGCAACTAGACAGTGACATGAATATTTAACAGGCAACATACAATCAAATAGAATTTGCATCGATAAATTCGTACCGATCCATCATTCGACACGATTGTAATGTATAGGACAGTTTCCGGCAAACTGATAGGTGTTACTCAGTTAAAGTAACCGAACATGCATACATACATATAATCACGCCTTTATCCCTAATGGGGAAAGCAGAGCACGACTGACCAACTTTTGAGGGTTATTTAAGATAGATTTGTAGGTATATTGCTATAGTGACAGCTTGTCAGCCCATCGCCTAAATTATAATATACTAAAACCCTCAGATCCCTTAACTGGTTTTTACAGCATGCCCGGAAGAAAATGCAGCTGGCACATTCTATGTTTTTCTCCCACTTTCAGTCCAGCATGGAAGGTAACCGAACAGGTTTTAAAAAAAATAGTCTATTAATAATTCTTGGCTTCCCATTATTTTCATTTCCTTTCTAACCCCTATTAGTTTGTGGAAGCTGTACCTTACTTCCTTTATTTGACTGATCCGATAGCTTAGTCGATAGTGACCCTGCCTGTTATGCTGAAGGTTGTGGCTTCGATTCAATCATTGTACAACACAAATAGAAAGTCAGTTTTCAATTATTACTGCACCAAAAAGCATAGACATAATATTTTAGCTTTCTTTATCCGTTTGCTACGAAAGGTGGCTAAAATCCGACCTTTGGTAGAAAAAGTCGCCTGTTTTTAGCTCGGGACCTTTGAACGTAGACTTTTTTCAGTTTTCGCTAACGAAGGTAAAAGAACAAAACAAGATTCCTTTGTAGGAACGTTCTTGAAGGGATGGTTAAACCTTTTCAATTTATCATAAAGCGTCGTTGTGTTTATGACGAGTAAGCAAAGATCTCCCCTTTATTTCAAGGAAAAGAATAAACCTATCATCAAATAAAGGAAATACTGATTGTATCAAAAAAGTTAACCACTAAACTAAAATGAGTTACATTATTTTTGTTTGATAGAATAATATCCTAGACAAAAACTGATTTATGTAGTGACAAAAAAAATACAACATAAGTTGTACCTTACCTTACATCACATAAAGTGTTTAGTATAGCTAACGATGTTTTTAAAAGTAATATGAATACGAAATCTAAGTACGCGCTCATTGAAGATAATGCACATTACAATATCTACGTAATTTCATAACAACAGCTATTTAAAAATCAGCTAAGGGATTCTAGGGATTCTAGGGGTTCAGCATATTGTAATTTAGGCGATGGGCTGACAACCTATCACTACAGCAATATACGTACGGCTAAGGAGTGGAACTCTGTTTCCGGAACAATATAACCTGGGCCTTTTCAAGGCGAGAGTGAATAGGCACTACATAGGTGAGTATGCTTCAACATAGTCCGCATCGTCACTTTCCACCAGGTGAGATGGCGGACAAATGCTCGCCTATATATATTAAAAAAAAAAAAACGTACAAATCCATCTTAATTAACCCTCAAAACTTTGTCAGAAGTGGCGGAACAACCTTTGTTTAGGTCGTTTACGCTCTGCCTAACCCATGAAGATAAAGGCGTGATAACATGTATGTATGTAACAGTTATTTCTAAAACTCAGGCATAAAGCAGATGTAAGGAAAGTACCTCATTATGATACACAAAGTATTTTTATTGCATGCACCTGCATTTTATCCCCTCAAAGGGTTCGTTATGAATTCTGCAGTTCGACGCGGTTCTCAGTGAACGTGGGCGGGGGCGCTGCTGTATAAGGAGAACTGTCAAATCAATGACAAATCACAAGATGGCGGCGTCTGTTCCATTTTTCGCTACGTTCGAATAAATTACTTCCAAGCTGGACTGGGAGCGAGAGAAAAACATAGAATGTGCCAGCTGCATTTCCTCCCGGGCAAGCTGTAAAAACCAGCTAAGGGATCCGAGGGTTTCTATATATTGCAATTTAGGCGATAGGCTGACAACCTGTCAGTATAGCAATATACCATTAAATCTATCTTAAATATCCCTCAAAACTTTGTCAGACGTGGCGGAACGACCTTTGTTTAGGTCGTTTACGCTCTGCCTACCCCATTAAGGATAAAGGCATGATTATATGTATGTATGTTCAAATAAAGCGTGGTCGTACTGTACAGCGTACTTCCTCCGCCGTGACTCTCAATATGAACAGCTAATTGAAATACATGTATCTGTCTCCTTCCAACACTTGGGCAAGATGCTTTGGAAAACGAGATGGATAAGACCCCTTTCTCATGGGACGTCTAGACCACGCTTTAAATGAAAGTGGCGAAATAAGGAACTAACGCCGAAAGCTTGAAAACCCACTATGATTTTTGGGCATACCATTGGTAATGTTGAATATAAAAATGAGAAATTCTCGCCGCCACTTGTGATACCTATACCAATCGACAGATAGTATTATAGCAAATAAAAAGTATTCTCGAAAAGTGACGCTGAAGAAAGATATAAGCATTTTTGATGATTTTTCAAACAAAAACCATGTAAAAAAAATGCTTGTAACATTGTTCGGCATCACTTTTGAGATTTTACCAAAGGCTTTTCTTATTTGTAATAATATTATCTGTCGATTGGCATAGGTTTGATCAGTGGCCGCAAGAATTTGAGATTTTTTCATTTAATACCAGGCCCCCAACTATAATCTTTAATGGCTTTTGACAGTTCTCCTTATACCGCCTACGTTCATCGAGAACCGTGTCGTACGCGTTGGGGGTTGAATAAATCGCGGGAGTTAGATAGTGTTTGTCGGGGAAATGATCAATTATTCTGTAAATGCAACGGTGATGTTGCTGACGTATTATGTATTCAACAACTGTGTTCATAATTTATGAGCAAACATAAAAGTCAATGAAAGATCGAAGAAGTAAGTAGGTTAGGAGCTACCGCTAGGAAGAATGATAGTGACAAACCTTAAAGACTATTAGGTTATTGAAAATAAGAATACCTACACTGAAAAAAATACTTGTTTAAGTAGGAGCACATAAAGTAATGTGTTTACGACAATAATGTAAAACATGAATCGAGTTTCTTGATAATCTCTAACAAGTTCTTAATCAATCAACAGAATAATTCATTTTAACATTAACTCTTTTGTCTCAATCATATTACTTGATGTGCTCGTATGTAAACAAATTCCTTGATAAACTTAACCAAGTTTTTTTTATTTTTCAGTAATTGTAATTTTGTTTAAAATTGGTTTTACTCTTGTTCAGTTTTATGAGTAAAACATTTTCTAGAGCACATATTCTGAAATACCTGCAAATGTAGTAGCTAATCGACTCATTTTATAATACTGGAACAACTTTAACTAATGGAATTATTTATTCATATTTAAACATTGGCACATTACATTATAATCAACTTACAAGCTACTTAAACTACCCTAATCTTAACTAAACTCAACCCGTCCCGTACTTGAACTTATAAACCTCATTAAATAGAACTAAAAAAAATCGGTGAAACAATTTTCGTCAAACGAAATTCGACGAAACATATTTCTAAAACATAGTCAACCCCCCTGCATTTCATATTTCACCCCATCCTTCCCCTATTCTCTGTCTAACCCCCAGGTGCGTTAGATGAAGCGATCCGTTCGCGGAAAATAAGAAGAATGAGAATTGAGTGTTGTACAGAGGTATGGAGATAAATGGAAGGTAATGTTTGTCTTCTAAAGGTTGAGGTTGAATACACGAGTTGTAACTATAATAAACTGGACTATGGTGAAAGCGAACGTTTGTAAGGCCCGTATTTATAAACGACACTCGAGATTGACAGCTACTTTAAGTTCGGATCAGAAATGTAATTTTAGTACAATATGACTTGTCAAATCCGTACTTAATATTGCTCTCAATCTTGAGATCGCTTTATGAATACGAGCCTAAGAGATTGTCTTCTTTTTCTATGAAGTGGTGAGTCAAGTTGACGAAAGTTCCGATGTACGCTGTGGTGCCAGAGTTCTTAAATCGACCAAAAGGCATCTGACATGGTTTTGGTAACATCCACTTCCATAAACAGCGACCGAGTGTGTTAGTTGTATAAGAGATAATTTTTCCTAACTTCTTGTCGTGTCGATCGTTTAGGCGTTTTTATATTTATTTCGACCAGGAGTCGTATTTTTTAATTACTTGAATCGATTTCGCACACGAAAGACTTACATTCACATGGCAAATTGTATAAAAATCGCATGCGAATGTTGCCCTTTCGTATGCACCTTATAGTTCGAGTGGTTCAAAAATACGACTCCTGTACTCTGCCAAACGCACTGCGACGTCAGTGGCGGTATATAGGTCTTCTTGTGAGCAAGATGAAGGGCACAAAAAAAGTATAACGCACTAACTATGCGTCGTAGACAGATTCGTAGGGCGTTTTCTGCGGCGTAGCGTTCGTACACAATCTTACAGTATTATGTGGCCAGCGAAGGAGCTGGTACATGCTTATGTAGCCAACGAGGCACCTGGTACATGCTTATGTAGCCAACGAGGCACCTGGTACATGCTTATGTAGCCAACGAGGCACCTGGTACATGCTTATGTAGCCAACGAGGCACCTGGTACATGCTTATGTAACCAACGAGGCACCTGGTACATGCTTATGTGGCCAGCGAAGGAGCTGGTACATGCTTATGTAGCCAACGAGGCACCTGGTACATGCTTATGTAGCTAGCGAAGTAGCTGGTACCTGCTTATGTGGCCAGCGAAGCAGCTGGTACATGCTTATGTGGCCAGCGAAGGAGATGGTACATGCTTATGTAGCCAGCGAAGGAGATGGTACATGCTTATGTAGCCAGCGAAGGAGATGGTACATGCTTATGTAGCCAGCGAAGGAGCTGGTACATGCTTATGTGGCCAACGAGGCACCTGGTACATGCTATGTTTTTTTCTTATCGTTGCCGGTTGGCAGGGCAAAAACAAATCGATTTAATGATCGTACGTGCCCGGTAATGTAATCTGAGAACATCGTAAACTCCTATCGAGAAAGTTCTCGTGAAAAACGGGATAAGTTGCTTTGCGAACGGAATAATTAAAACTTTGAATTACATTCGGTGAAAACGTATCTTCTATGCTGGACTGGGAGTGAGAGAAAAACATAGAATGTGTCAGCTGCATTTCCTACTAAAATCCAGCTAAGGGATCTGAAGGTTTCAGTATATTGTAATTTAAGTGATGGGCTGACAACCTGTCACTACAGCAATTTACCTACAAATCTATCTTAAATAACCCTCTAAACTTTGTCAGACGAGGCGGGACGACCTTTGTTTAGGTCGTTAACGCTCTGCCTACCCCATTAGGGATAAAGGCGTGATTATATGTATGTATATATGTATGAAAATGTATTTTGACTGGCAAGAGATACTCTTTAAGTTTAACATTCAGACTTGCCTAGTGTTAGCACAGAACAATAAATAGTACTTGGTGTTAGGAAGGCTTAAAAAGTAAAACTATACTTCGTTTAATTAACGTTGAGTTAACAATAACAAATACCAACGTGTTTTGCGGCCCATAAAAAGCTTTTTTTTTTTGCAACTTAGCAGATGTTCAAATTACGGAACCTTATTACAAACATGTGTTTTGCGGTTGACTCTCTTTAAAGTTGCAAAGAAAAAGCAGTTTATGGGCAGCAAAACAAGTTAGTACCGATAACTCTACTCTAAATAAAAGTAAATCTACCTACGAAGACGAAACCACCGAAACTATTACACAGATGACAGACCCAATAAAACCCTATCAAAAGGCCTAAAAGAAAAATTGTAGCGACCGAAAACTAAAAGCCATAAGCCGTGTCAATGGCCGTTCCTCTACCTGGCAACCTGGCAGGTATGAGGCTGGCAGATGAAACAAATTATTTTGACGTGGGTTTCGGAGGGAAAATTGAATAAAGAACACCGCAACCGGCAATTTTAGGACACGTTCACACAGGGGGTATACTGAGCCCCAGAGAGTATTGATCGAAAGAACTTGAAATCAAACTTACTTTTTGCTACACTAGCTCACAGCATGTTAGTAGAACGTTTTTGTTTTCATTGAGTTGTTTTATTGGCTTTATTAATCAATGGATATAAATAAGGGACCCGAGGGTTGCAGTATATTGCAATTTGGGCGATGGGCTGACAACCTGTCACTACGGAAATATACCTACAGATCTATCTTAAATATCCCTCAAAATTGTCAGACGTGGCGGAACGACCTTTGTTAAGGCGCAACTTGCAACATGTCTACCTGATTGTCAGACCATCTGACGAATAATTCCTAAAACATGAATAACGATGCTTTGATGATGAGATGGGAGGTACGGTGTGGAAGGACCTTTAGGTAATGAAGTTTGTAAACAAACTGGTGCTGTCTGATAAGTCGAATATTTTTCCTTTTTGGTTCATGAATGTAAAACATGTAGGCAATTTATTTTAGGTCATTAAAATACGACAGGTAAACATTAAGTATTTACGCTCTGCCTACCCCATTAGGGATATATGTATGTGATTATATGTATGTATGTTATAAATCAAGTCAGAGTTAGTATAGATCACTGACTTGGTTTGTGTAACGGCCACATCCAAACATACAGCAATAGTAACCAAGACTGGCTAAACGTACCCCCCGAAGCGAGGAATCATCTGAACAGAAAATCAGGTTGTTTAGCATGTATTGCTGAATGAAATTGTAAAGCATTTTGAGAAAGCAATGGGACCATTCTAGATACCACCGGCTAAAATTAAAATTGAAATTCATCTGTCACTTTCAAAATAATAAAATTGAATAAAAATAGGCGATTTATACTTTATGGTTTTACACCCTGTCTGCTAGATTTTGACTCGTTTTTGCATGTTTTTCCAGCATTACTGTGAATTTTATCCGCCATATCATATGACGGCATATACAAATGACAGATAACGTAAAAAACCACCGACTATAAATCAAAAACCGGAGAGAATAGATCCCCTGTCCTATTCCAATGTTTTTAGTCTGAAACTAACAAATAGATTTTAATTTTAGTTTTAGCCGGAAAATCTAGAATCCAGCCTAGTATATACTTATATACTTTCAATGCCTGACTATACTATACTATCAGTATAAACACGCCCTGGTTCGATAACAAAATGTCCCGAAATACAAAAGGGTTTCGTTGTTAGATTTTATCTCTTAACCAGATGATTGTGAGACCAGAGTAAGAGGATTGCGGCCATTGTGCCATGTGCCCGTTCTAAATAAGGCTAAACTTCCATGAGTTTGATTTTAGAATTACTGGTAATTATTCCTGCCTGGTCTGGGATCAAGAGAAAAACATATAATGTGCCAGCTGCATTTCCTCCCGGGCATGCTGTAAAAACCGGCTAAAGGAGGGTTTCAGTATTATTGTACGTAATTTAGGCGATGGGCTGGCAACCTGAAACTACAGCAACAATCCTACAAATCTATCTTAAATAACCCTCAAAACTTCGTCAGAGGCGGCGGAACGACCTTTGTTTAGGTCGTTTACGCTCTGCCTACCCCATTAAGGATAATAGCGTGATTATATGTATGTCCGTATGTATGTATGGTAAATGAAAAGTAGGAAGTAAGGACTCTGCTTCCTCAGCCATTATAATATATTTGCTTTTATGAATTTTACTCTCTCTCTCTCTCTATTCGATTTGCTCATCATTATAATTTAAGTGAAATTCAACACGAAATAGCAATTTAAAGCTTTCATTAATGTTTTACGTTATTTTTTACCATTATCTTTAAAAGTTTAAATATACTAAGCTCGGGGTTTATTTTGAAAGGCGAATAAAAAATTACTATAAAAAAACTCATCCATCGAACTTTTAGGATTATTTCTGGTTGGAGGCCGCGGGTACCAATCAATACCAACGCTGATGGAGCTTACAAAACCAACTACAGACATAGGTTAGAGTAGATACCGTAAGTTAATCTACTTGATTGCCTCCAGAGTCTAGTGGTCAGAGCCATGAGCTCACGATCCGAAGGTCCTGGGTTCGATTCCTAGGGAACACACAAAGTTGATACTTATTCGGTCAATTTATGACTTTGTGAGATATTCCGCAGTTTGGTTAGGACAATGCAGGATGATTCACCTGATTGTCTGGAAGAAAAAATAATTCCGTGCTTCGATTTTTCGGTTACGCCGTCGGTCTCGGTCGCTGTCTTTGATAATGGTCGTTACACAAACCATGTCAGAGACCTATAAGTTGTGCTATTAGGCAGTTTTAAAATCTCTGACACCAGAGTTCATCATCAGTCGATCTGCCGACTCGATACCCACACGACAGAAGAAGAACCTACTTTGCGCGCACGAAAAAAAACGCACATGGCAAAAACCCGACTATACTTAGTCTGCTCAGTTTGCTTTCGGTCCTTGCTATAATAAGTATCGGTCAATGAAATACTGCAAATACTGTATGTAATACCCTCTCATGCAAAATTACCCGGGCCGCTGACACAATTTGTATAAAAGTTACACGCTTTACACAAATTCAAACACTGTCACACTGTAAAGTGTAAGGTTGCGAGGTTTACTATATTGTAGGTCTGTGATCCAACCGATGAAGCGGATTGGGAAGCTCTAATGAAACACTTTTTGATGGTGTCAATATTTGCACAACTTTTTAAAAGCTTTTTTAAATTTATTTTTCAACCTTCTGAACTCATAGGTATGACTTTGTTTTTAAAATTATTAAAAATTCCAAAGTTACATCAATTACAAAAAGTTTAGTATTGTGTACTATATTAATTCCGTGGTATTGTTTTGTCTTTGTTTTAAGTAAAAAAATTAGCGAAACCTGTAGCGAAAATCTTTCCCCAAACTATTTTGAAGCAAGATTTTCATCTATATCAATCTATATCAACATGGTTCAAAAGTAAATTATTATTTTTATTTCCAGCTCGACCACTCTTTCAGCTTCCTGAATTAAACATGAGTTAATTTAAACACCTCCAAAGGTCCACTTCTCACTTCGCTGTGAGACCAACATCAAAGACGCCGAGAAATTATATTTTTAACTTCGGCTTGTGCTTTCGAATACTTATTTGAAAGTACCGCGATGGTCGATCACGCCAATCAAGCCACAATAAAAAAAAATACTCAGTTTCCTCAGATTCATACATATAATCCTTTATCCCTAATGGTATAGGCAGAGCGTAAAAGACCTAAACAAAGGTCGTTCTGCCACGTCCGACAAAGTTTCGAGGATTATTAAGGATAAATTTGTAGGTATATTGCTGTAATGACAGGTTATCAGCCCATTGCCTAAATTGCAATATACTGAAACCTTCGGATCCCTTAGCTGGTTGTTACAGCATGCCCAGGAGGACATGCATTCTATGTTTTTCTCTCGCTCCTAGGCCAGCATGGAAGTTGCCTCAAATCAGAAAAATTACAAAGACCCATTTACAGCGACTGCCGACATTGTAATGAATACAGCAAGATTTTATGCGTAAGTTTCTTCAATAGAAATACTTAGGCCAGTATTGCTAAACAGCACTTCAGACTGACAGCTAGTTTTAGTTCGTTTCAGAAGTGTAATTTCAGTTCAAAATTGCCTGTCAAATCCATACTTAAAATTGCTTTCAATCTCGAGATCACTTTTTAAATACGAGCCTTAATCATCACCTGTCATATTTTAATGACCTAAAATAAATTGCGTACATGTTTGACATTCATGAACAAAAAATGAAATATATTTGACTTATCAGACAACACCAGTTTGTTTACAAACTTCATTACCTAAAGGTCCTTCCACACCGTACCTCCCATCTCATCATCAAAGCATCGTTATTCATGATTTTGGAATTATTCATCAGATTCTAACGATGAGGTAGACACGTTGCAAGTTGGAATTATTCTAATTTATCAATGCTGAAGAGATTTCGAAGGTTCACAAACATACTGGGAGCGAGAGAAAAACATAGAATGTGCCAACTGCATTTCCTCCCAAGCACCGTACCGTAAAAACCAGCTAAGGGATCTGAGGGTTTCAGTATATTGGAATTAAGGCGATGGGCTGACAAACTGTCACTACAGCTATATACGTACTTTGTCAGACGTGGCGAAACGACCTTCTCTAGGTCGTTCACGCTCTGCCTACCCCATCATTGGGGATAAAGGCATACTTATATGTATGTATATACAAACAAAGGTATTTTGATCATAGAGAAATAATGGTTATGTTAATATCGACGAGAATGAGGTCGCCAACGGGTAAAGGGAAAGCAAAGGAAATACTAAATGATACATACACACATTCATATAATCACGCCTTTATCCCTAATGGGGTAGGCAGAGCGTAAACGACCTACATAAAGGTCTTTCCAACACGTCTGACAAAGTTTTAAGGGCTTTTTAAGATAGATGTAGGTATATTGCTGTAATGACAGGTTGTGAGCCCATCGCCTCAATTACAATATGCTGAAACCCTTGAATCCCTTAGCTGGTTTTTACAGCATGCCCGGGAAAAATGCAGGCCAGTATGGAAGAATTATATTATAATCCCATCTCCCTAGCCTTATCCCGTATCTCACAGGGTCGGCTTCCTAATCTAGGGGATTTGGTACTGGTTTTTACACAGAGCGACTGCCATCTGACCTCCGCAATCCAGAAGGGAAACCAGACCCAATCCTAGATTAGGTCAGAATTTTCAAGCCGCCAATGCTTAGCACTGGCCTCTGATATGGCTTAACGACTAATATCTACCGTATTAAACGATATTAACCCTGACCAACGGCTTAACGTGTCTTCCGAAGCACAGAAAAAGCACCGAATAAACGTACATATGAAATTCGAAAACCGAAAAACACATTGGTACGTGGTGGGATTCGAACCACGACCTCCCGCTCAGGAGGCAGCGGCCCTATCCACTACACCATCGGGCTCCAAATAAGAAGAATTATATTATAATAAATATATTAAATGATTTTTTAAATAAATTATAGAGAAGAGGCTTCCGGGGTGATAAGTTTACAAAATTGTCTTCAATAAACTTACCTAATTTATATGCAATTTGTAGTTTTCAAACCTGTAACAAATAAAATGCTTAAATTAGATAGTGGCTAGATTATTGTTATCATAAATACTATCACGCCTGTATCCCCAATAGGGTACACAGAGCGTCAACGGTTCAACCAAAGGTCGTTCCGCTACAACTGACAAGCAATGAGGGTTGTTTAAGATACATATGTATATTGATGTAGTGACAGGTTGTCAGCCCATTGCCTAAATTACAATATACTCATGTTTTCCCATAGATTTTTGTACTCACAGTCCTATTTGGTTCCAAACCAAAGACGTGGGTTCAAATCCCGTCAGCGGTTGAAATTTTGAATTGTTATTTCTAATATTTTCAGAAATATACTGATGGTTGGTCCAGTGCACAGTGGTATGAGCCATGGGCTCACGATTCAGAGGTTTTTGGATTCGATTCCCAGGAAACACAAAGTTGACATTTGTTACTTAATAACTTTGTGAGATTTTCCCCAGTTTATTTAGGACAATGCAGGCTGAATCCACCTGGCTGAAGAAATCGTCGTGCAACAAAACCGGCTGCTGCACTGCTGTGCTGACCACTGGATCTCGCAGCAATTAATGCCATACAATAAATAAAAACACCATGACTTGTCATTACATACCGGGTGTAAGGGACAGCAACCCGAAAAAATCCTAGTGAAAGTTGTTCAGTTTCGTTGACTGAGCAACCCCTATCAGTTTGCGGGACGCTGTCCCTTACACCCCGTATATCGATCCAAATACTTAGTACTTCAAGCAACCCCTGTCTAGTCTGCTACATTAAAAAAACTCACTAGTTCGTATTCGATTATGATTGTTTTCCAAGAACTTTTCCTCGACATTTTGATATGATTTGAAAGCATTATACAGTCCGTTGACTCGAATATAGATCGTAGCGATCGTAGCAGACGGCTCCGACTAGTCTGCTACGGCGTAGCTCGTAGACGCGTGACGTCAGTAATTGCTACGAAAAGGTAGTTAAAACTGTGATTTGCTCGTGACTTCGCTTGAATATACCGGGTGTAGGGGACAGCGTCCCGCAAACTGATAGGGTTTGCTCAGTCAACGACACTGAATAACTATCAGTAGTATTTTTCAGGAAGATTAGACTAAAAATGGCTTTTCGATACAAAATGTTCACTGTGATCAGAAAATTTGTAAGGATTTTTTTTTTCACTTCCTGAAAAAAAAAACTGCTCAGAGTTGTTCAGCGTCGTTAAGCAACCCCTATCAATATGCGGGACGCTGTCCCTTAAACCTGGTATATATCGATCTAATGGAAGAAACTATATAAAATTTACAAGTTTTTCTTTGTTATTCTTTCCCTGTAGTCTAAGATTGACGATTGACGGATTTTGCAATTTTCTTTTGATGTATTTTTTCGAAAAGAATAAGTGCCTTTATTTCGAAATACAGAACAGATTATTAGTAATTTCATTCGGTTTCTCTTCAGTTACGAATAATTACTGTTACGTACAAAGACAGACCTCGTGATTTTGCGATTCTAATCGTAAGGCCGTAGGCAGTTCCGGCGAACCACTAGGTGGGGCTACAAAAACAACAGTAATTGTCAAGTTCTAAAAAAAACAAATTATTTGTGTCAACAGCTAAGTCTTCAAACCAACCACATTACCGTGGAACGTGGAACATTACAGGGTCTGAGACCTTTGTACTTCCCTTTGACAAAATAACAGCATATAGTTATAATTAGTCTGGTGTGTGGTCTAATAATTTTCAGATGAGTGTTAATCGGTAGCTCTCCATACAAAATACGATAACGGTTTCCACCCCTTTAAGATACTCCGATTCCTATATTTTTTGGAAATAATGTAGATATACTTAAAAACTAGGTTTTATATGTTTGTTTTTGTACGTTTATACATACATACATACATACATAAATCACGCCTTTATCCCTTACGGGGTAGGCAGAGCGTTTAACGCCTCGTAAAAGGCGCTTTCGCCACGTCTGACAAAAATTGAGAGCAATTTTAGATTGTAATATGTATTGCTTTAGTGACAAGTTGTCAGCCCATCGCCTAAATTACAATACACTGTAACCCTCGAGTCCCTTTTGCTGACTTCAACAGCATGCCCGGGAGGAAGGGCAGCTGGGACATTCTATGTTTTTCTATCTCTCCCAGTCCAGCATGGAAGAAATGTAATGTACGTTTATATTTTTAAGAAATATTCCAGTTACAAAAAGATATTACCTTCCCATATCTTTATCATTATCTTTTTTAAAGTATTTTTACATCATTTCTAAATAATATAGGAATAGGACTATAGCGCACATAGATGGCGCCACATCAAGATACAACAGTCCTAAAACGCGGTATCGAAGTTTGCTCGGCGATCTGCATATATACAACTTCCGAAATAATCCAGTCGGACTCCGGTCCCCTGGTCACGTGGTCACAACACCCGACCAGGTGGGTAATTACCCTTTTCCCATCGGTCATCACTCGGCCAACTGGCCTCTCAAGAAAATGCTTCTAAAGGACTATGCTTACGAGTGGAAATCGTTATCGCATTTTATATGGAAAGCTACAGGTTAACACACCTCTTCAGAGCTTGACAAAAGCAAAATGGTCCATACAACAAATAGATATAAATCATCAGCTTCCAACCCGCTTCTCGCTGTTTCTCCGGCCACAATCTAATTGCCTTCGTTACCACGCCGAATCGCGTCCGGTCTGGACAAACAACTACGCAATCGGCAAACGTAATTACAATACATACATAATAATAGGTACATTTATATACGCAATTTTTGAACGCCTTCATTAGAAGCCCTAAAATAATATTGTTATTTACAAAATGAAAAGGTACAAAGGGCGACAATAGGTTATGACTTTTAGCGATGAAAATAATTTCGTACAAGTAACTAAGGCTCTTATTTATAAAGCTATGTCAAGATTAAGAGCAATATTAAGTATGGATTTGACATTATGTACTGAAGTGACATTTCTGATACGAACTCAAAGTCACTGCCATTCTCAAGTACGGATTATAAATACGGGCCTAAGTTCCTCTTTTCGTAGTTTGAAATTATATGGGGAAAAGAAAATTGATTTATAAAACAAGGTAAAATTGCCCGTGGAGACATTACCAGTACATTGCAAAACGCCTCATTGTTAACATATTTTTAAAAAGAACAGTAAACACAAAATACTAACAACAGTATTCAAACAAATTCCATCTAACAATTCATAAAATATTCAGAAAATTTTCTTCAACGAATTGAGATATTGGACTTACCAACAGACCCACCTACACACAATTTATTCCCTGCCTCTGATCAATATTCCTGCCAGGAAATCTCCAGCTGAAACAGCCCTTGACATTTCGAAAATCTGATGAGATGAATTATTAAATTGTGTCTATTCTTGGCATTAAACTTATCCAGTAACAGTGTAAGAGTTTCAATCCACCAAGATTTTGAAATAAGACTATTCTTATACATTTCTTCCATGCTGGACTGGGAGCGAGAGAAAAACATAGAATGTTCCAGATGCATTTCTTCCCGGGCATACTGTAAAAACCAGGTAAGGGATCCGAGGGTTTCTGTATATTACAATTTAGGCGGCAGGTTGACAACCTGTCACTACAGCAATATACCTACAAATCTAGTAGGATCTTGTTTAGGTCGTTCGCTCTGCCTACCCCATTAGGGATGAAGGCGTGATTATATGTATGTATGAGTTGCAACTTTATGAGGTTTCAAATGATCTTCATTGCTTTAACCTCAACCTGATCTACCGGTTTTTCGATTGATAGTGTTTTCAGGGAATTATGTTTCTTTGACTGATGAGGGCGCCACTTAGCCCCTTAAATGGGAAACGGATCACGAAATGGAGCGCGAAATTTTATTTCAGTATCTCACATTCTGTCCTTTCTCTTGAGTAACAAGATGATCCGGTATGGCTTAATGGGGGACATCATATTGCGTATATTAAGGATATGCCAGTTTCTTCTTTAAATTTAAGAGCAGGGCTCTTGTCTGTGAAGTAATCGCCATTCGGATCGATTTTGTGTAAGTTTCTTGACATCCTGGTACGACAAGACATGCCATCAATTTTATAAAAACAAAAAACTATGAAAATCACCTAATAATTATAATTTATCTCGTTGAAATCGGTGGAGTGGTTGGAATGGTAGGATGGGAACACCCTAATAGGTCAATAAGGTTGTCATCAGCAAAGAAAGTCTGATCGAGCTTAAGGCAAGTTATTCTAAGTCAGGAATTAATCCCGACTTCCATGCTGGACCGGGAGCGAAAAAAAAAAAATTGAAGGTGCCAGCTGCAATTCCTCCCGGGCATGCTGTAAAAACCAGCTAAGGGATCCGAGGGTTTTAGTATATTGCAATTTAGGCGATGGGCTGACAACATGTCACTACAGCAATATACCTACAAATCTATCTTAAATAACCCTCAAAACTTTGTCAGACGTGGCGGAACGACCATTGTTTGAGTCACTAACGCTCTGCCTACCCCATTAGGGATACAGGCGTGATTATATATATGTATATATGGGAATTAATCCAATTACTTCCAAACAAGAACACAGGCTTCAACAATTAGGCCACGGTTAGGGCGTTTTTGCACTGCTTCGTATTCGATTCGTCTCTAATTCGTATCCGTGCAAAATCCATATCAAACGGATATAGATGGGTTCACAAGCTGTCATACATTTACTAGAAAGGCCAAATCGGATAAGAAGTGGATACGAACCGGGTACGGAACAGTGCAAAAACGCCCTTAGAAGTATCGACGACTGCTGGCACTCTTCACATTGACTTTTAGAAGGCTTTGTGGGTAAATTGAACTGTCAGCGGCACGCATAGTGAAGGAAGCCTTCTTTGCTCCTGGAGACTAATTCAAAATACTTTCCGAGAATACTTTGAACAGTTTTATTGAAGTTTTATAAAGGAAAATTTAAAATTTCTCTTAACTAGGGCAAACATAACTTAAATCACACTTTTATCCGTTACAGGGTAGGTTGCCGCTTATTAAAACACGTTTCCGCCGCGTCTGATAAAGAAAGAAACGGGCGAGGGTTACCGACTCGTTTTCAGTTTACTTATTGTAACTGCCTCCGTGGTCTAGTGGTCTGAGCTATGGGCTCCCGATCCGGAGATCCTGGGTTCGATTCCCAGAAGGGGAACACAAAGTTGATATTTGTAAATTTATCACTCTGTGAGGTTTTCTTCAGTTTGGTTAGGACATTGGAGGCTGAATCACCTGATTGTCCGAAAATAAAAATGATTCCGTTCTTTGGATGGCACGTTAAGACATCAGTCCCGGTTGCTGTCTTTGATAGTGGTCGTTAATCAAACCTCGTAAGAGGCCTAATAGCTGTGCTACTACAAGGTGATTTGAAAACTCTGACACCAGGGTTCATCGGTTCATCACTCGCTCTTTTGTATTTGCAGTCTGCCCAGGATAGACGAAACAAAGTCCACCAATTCTATGTTGTTTTATTTCTCTGAGTACAGAATTCTTTTATCCCAATACAATAATAATAATAATAAAAACTCATTTCTCCACAGTGTCCAGTGCTTCCTTTATTATACAATGTTTGATCTGCCTTTTTTGGACAGAGCTTTTGGCGATACCAAAAAACTGTTACAGTGTGGATAAAAATTGAAACTCGTGTTCTAAAAATAAACTCTGTTATGGAAAAGCCATTTTAGCTAGTCATACAGAAGTGATTGGCCAGCGCCTAACCTTTTATCGCAATAGCAATTTCATTTCAAAAACTGCTTCTATTTTAGTAGGATGCCATCGTTCCGCCACGTCTGACAAAGTTTTGAGGGTTCTTGAAAATTGATTTGTAGGTATATTGCTGTAGTGACAGGTTGTTAGCCCATCGTCTAAATTACAATATACTGAAACACTCGGATCCCTTAGCTGGTTTGTACAGCATGCCCGGATGAAATGCAGCTGGCACATTCTATTTTTTCGCTCACTCCCAAGCCAGCATGGAAACTTACTTGTTACTTTATTTAATCTGAAAATAACTGTTACTTGTCTAATCTCGTGTGATTTTTTTATATGATCGCATGTGGACCGAAGAAGCGCTGGCTAGACGTCCTAAAAACATATGGAAGAGAGATCGATATTAAACCAGCGAATGCCGAAGAAAATCAAGCACAGTGGAGTAGCATCAGGCCGGAATACCTCTAGGCAGAAGAAGAAAAAGAATCTGATTTGATATATTCTTCTTCTAAGCGTGTCGATGGCAGACGCTACACTGTTGCAGCCCAGAATTTGGCCAAGTTAACGCATTATCAGCCGCTGTCATGAGGTCTTCTTGCGTGCAAGTAGGGGCACGGGAATTGATATAAAGATAGTCAAAGAAGTGTGTAAACATATAGTCACGCCTTTATCCCTAAAGGGGTACGCAGAGCGTAAATGACATAAACAAAGGTCATTCCGTCACGTCTGACAAAGTTTTGAGGGTTATTTAAGATAGATTTGTAGGTATATAGCTGTAGTGACAAGTTGTCAGCCCATCGCCTAAATCGCAATATACTGAAAGCCTCGGATCCCTTAGCTAACTTTTACAGCATGCCCGGGAGGAAATGCAGCAAGCACATTCTATGTTTTTCTCTCGCTTCCAGTCCAGCATGGAAAAATAACATATTTAATTAATTTTGAATGTGAAATAATCATGCCAGCTCCTCCTTGTACCAACTTTCACCACCAAAATAACTAGGACACCAAAACACAAGGTGTACCATCGTCTCCTAGTGCCATAAATTGCCGCTCCCAGCCATAAGCCATATAGCACAGGATCGTGACGTCACACTGCCATAAAACATGGCGTCGCAACGTATGACGTCATTTCCCGTGGATTTCCTCTCGCCACTTGGCGACAACTGCCTTATGTGTTTCGGTATTTGGTACGTAGGTACGTATGTATGTTGGATATGGGAAGTTGCCAAGACAGCAATGAAATATCATAGTAATTTATATTTGGTTTTCTCAAGGTTTTCCTTTGTTTTAACTTGTATTAACGGTGGGTATTTTCTTTGTTATAAATGTTATAACTTAAGTGTTAGATTTGCGGCTCAATGGATTAACCTGTACTCTAAAAACTGAAAGATTCTATGGATTTAAGATGTAAGTTACATTTTCTTTTGTTTTCCATAGAACATCTGTTACAGTGATCGATCATCTTCTAGTTTTTAAACTTTATGGGGTATAATAGGGGTTGCTCAGTCAACGAAACTATCAGCAGGAAATTCTTTCAGAAAACGAAAAATAAAAATTTGCTCTTCCATACAAATTGTCTGATCTTAGTGGTTATTTTGTATGGGAAAGTCGTCTTTTTTTTTCACCTGTTAAAAGATTTCCCTGAGTTTGCGGGAAGCTGTCCCTTACACCCGGTATAGTCTGCGGTAAAATTCATAGAAGATACAAATCTTAGGGGGATTTCTACTGCGATTCTATAGCAATATTATAAAACACTGCAAGCAAGCAGAAACAACTGACAAACCCATTGCTATTTCAAACATAAAATGTGCAGATCAAAATATTGGCAACAAAAATAATAAAAAATAAATAATAAAATATGTATTTATTTCGCTAAAAGCATACATATAAAAATGTTTAGGTCTTTAACGCTCTGCCTACCCCATTAGGGATAAAGGCGTGATTATATGTATGTAAAAAGGTTTACATAACAGTGACTGCATAAATATTTTTATACTAGATTTATGAACCCTGTCTACTAAACTAGGTTATTCACCTGTATCTCAGTAAGACAGTGTTCCTCCGAGGATCGTGCGACATTTTATTATTTATATAATCGGTTTGTTGAAATAATAAGTTGATACAAGACAACAGACAACTTAGAAGCTAAGGGTGCGCGCGCGCGTGTGTGTGTGTGTGACAAATTTTCAATTCAATCTACAAAATAGCAGTTTACTGTTTCCAATAAAAGCGAGTAATTTGCGATGTTGGCAGGACACCAGTATACAAACATTGTTGTGTGCATGGCGTAAAGTGCATACAACAAAGTGAAACAAATACCGAATACACACTGAAACACGCTAAAGTAAATCAAATAAACACTGAAACACCGGGATTGCGGGCATAGGTATAGGTTTGATGGCAAGATATGACTTTTAAATTGAATCGTTATATAAATATAAAAACACGCCTGCATCCTTTACGGTGTTGGCAGGACTAGTATATAAACATTGTTGTGTGTATGCTGTACCAACACTGCATACATCGAAGTGAAACAAATACAGAATAAACACCGAAACACGGACAAAGTTAATCAAATAAACACTGAAACACGGGGATTTCGGGACATCTATTGTTGTGGTAACCGATTTGACTAAATTGAAATAGAATGATTGATACACATATATAAAATCACTCCTGCATCATTTACGGTGTATGCAGGGCTTTAATGACGATGACTAACTTTGAAAGATTTTAATTGTATTCAAGAATTGTAACCAAGAACATTCAAAATAAATTATTAACAATTAAATTCAACAAGTAATTCAAAACGTACAACAAAATCAGGAAGAATATTTCAAAAGTCAAAACGAAAAATTATGTAATAAATCTCGAATTGATTTTCAAATATCAATTTCAATTATATAGCCTTGGCATAGTTCATCGGCTTTATTTTGATATTCTTTTTCACAAATTGGCGTCTAATTGTCGCCATATTCATTTTTTGACAAAATCATGTCTTCAGTGACACTCGTGTAGTAAAGACGAATCGATTGACGTAAGAATTATTAAAATAGCCCACGCGTTTAGTCTCTAGAGTGCCACAGAGGATGAAACATACACACATAGGCCCGTAATTATAATCAACTCTCAAGAGGTTCAGCGGGTTTGAGTTTGTATCAGAAATGTCATTTCAGTATAAAACAGCCTGTCAAATCCAAACTTAATGTTGCTCTCAATCTTGAGATCGCTTTATAAATACGAGCCTTACATACAAACATAGGATGATGTGAATACCCTTCTTTGCGTTGCGCAATCGGGTAAAAATTAACTTCATCTTATGATAACAATACCTACACGACAGAAATAGAAAGAAATAGCGTTATTTTTTTAAACAAACCCATTCTTCGCAAACTTTGTTGCAAATACCCTCAAGTTGGTCCATTCAGAGTAAGGGTATCTTACTCGTCGTCATGGCGCTACGTATAACATTTCACATAATTTTATTAGCAATTCCTCAAACGAAACATCCAGCCCGATCCCCGGGAACAAAGTTAATATGATGTAATATTGCGCCTGTTCCGAGAAATGTAGAAAAGATGGAAAGAATGTTTCAATTCGACCTTTAACTTTTGCCTGAGAATTTGTTTTAAAAGCACAATAACATTTAGACAGTATTTTTTCCATTAACCAAAATAACCTTTAAGGGTCTGGCGGTGTAGTAAAATCCCATACAAAGATAGTTTCGCTTTTATTCCTAAACAGTAAAACAAAACTTAACCAAACTTCGTTCACATGACCAAATGCATCATATCTATGTTTCTAATTAGGTTTGCTTGAAAATATTAAGCATAAAGAAATTAAGCCCGAAAATACAATTTTGTGTGAAAATATCCTAAAATTAAATTTGCTTCATAAATTTATACATGGGGAGGGAGGCCTTTGCCATGCAGTGGGACACCTCAGGCTGTTAATAATAATAAAAAAAATATACATTGTTAATATTTTCAAACCAAATCTAATTAGAAGCATAGATAATGATGTTGGTTTAACTGTTTGCGAATAAAAGCTACGTTTGTATGGGATTTCGCTACTCCGACATACCCTTAAGTTCAGCGATAAAAAACTTAAAACTAATAATATAAACGAAGTTAAACGACATTCTCCCGCCCTAAGAAAACCATGAGAAAACTGCTGACATACATATAATCACGCCTTTATCCCTAATGGGGTAGGCAGAGCGTAAACGACCTAAATAAAGGTCGGTCTGCCACGTCTGACAAAGTTTTGAGGGTTGTTTAAGATATATTTGTAGGTATATTGCTGTCGTGACAGGTTGTTAGTCCATCGCCTAAATTGCAATATACAGAAACCCTTGGATCCCTTAGCTGGTAACTACAGACAGCTCATACATTTCAAATTAAACAAAGCTATCATGCCATATTCATAATCAAAGTAGATTTTTCGCACCACGAGATAGAGTAGAGACTAAAATTATGCCAAGGCATGTTAGCCCAGTAGGACAATGAAGAGGAGCAAACCTTTTAAGAAAAGGAAATTTCTATCTCGTCCTAGAATCGCGCAAAAAGGTTTTTAAAAGGCTCCTAACCTTATATTGAACACGTTCTTATCTTGGAACGAGTAAGCAAGTAAACAGGTTTTTCATTAGACCTGTCTAGAATTTGTTGAAGAAAAACACTTTCAAAAAAGCATCTTTACGAATAGGCTTTATTAAAATTCTCGATGATTTCTTAGATTTTTTTTTAATATATAATTCTGTCTTAAATTTTTTGAGGAATTGTAAATCTTAACAAATATTATACGAATAAACCAACACCAATGTATCATTTTGCGATCATTTACATTACCTATTCATAATTCAAAATGTTGTTTTTTTTTTCCGAAATCTCTCTTTTGAATGCAGGAAAAATAAACATGGCGGTATTTTCTTCGCAACATTTCCCTCTAAAAAAACACTGGCCACTTTTCGTAAGGTTATAAAAACCGCATTCTCTGAGGAGGGTGCATCACATGCGAACAAAACTGACCAAGAGTGAGCTAAGCTTGTTCACTGAGGAACTTTTAATTTATGTATAACACAGCAAGCCTCAATTGAATTGTACACTATTTTCGTTGTAATAATATTATAAAAAACATATCTAACAGGCCATTCAATTATATTTAAGTTGAAACAGTTCAACTTCGATAAAGGTCAATTAAGAACAACTTCAATAACTTCATTGAAGTTAGTGTTATGTTAAAATTTGAAATAGTATCTTCCATGCTGGACTAGGAGCGAAAGAAAAACATAGAATGTGCCAGCTGCATTTCCTCCCGGGCATGTTGTAAAAACCAGCTAAGGGATCCGAGAGATTAAGTATATTGCAATTTAGGCGATGGGCTGACAACCTGTCACTATGGCAAAATACCTACAAATCTTTCTTAAATAACCCTCAAAACTTTGTCCTGACCTTCCTTTATTGACTTTTATTTAGGTAGTTTACGCTCTGCCTACCCCATTAGGGATAAGGGCTTGATTACATGTATGTATGTCTAACATAGATTCTGTTCACAATATCCTATATTTTACGTATAAACATTTAGGGTTTCTGGCAAACTTTACCATATTTTACTTTGACCATTTTTTATACGCAACCCTAAAATCACCCACACATTCTGTCAACCCTAACTAAACCCCATGGGAACCGTCAACTGTCCAAGCTCAAATCTACGCAACCCATTTTCAACTCTGTTGCGTATTCATTAAAGCTGGGATTTGCTTGGCCATGTGAGGGGAAGATAACGGTGACGTACGTTATTGATGTGAAATAACGTTGTCAATGTCTCGGTCAAACCGGCTGATACTGGTTTTTGAGCGAAGTTTGAAAAGATAAGGTTTTCTTTACTTAGCTTTCTAGCGACGAATCTCCCGTTTAAAGGAGTGGCAAAATTGTTTTAGCTTAAAACGTTCTATTTGAGATTCTATCTCACTTTTGACCTTGAGTAGAATATATAAAAAAAACACAGTTCTCTATAAAATCGTTTTTACTGTCTAAAACGGTCTAGAATTTCATAGCTTGTCGCGGACCTAATGGAATATTGAGCTCCTTTCATCGTTCCAATCCCTTTCTTTTAAAGCGTAAAATAGAGAGAGCAGTTTTCTTTTTCTACGAGAATTTATAAAATGGTTCTTTTTTAGTGGTTTTACATCCCATTTAATAGCTAAGAGAGCTGGATTTAGCCACCAATATTAAAAAGATTTAAAATAAGATAGAGAGAATTTGAAATATTTTACTTAGATTCTACTTAACCTTTTTAAACTATTTATTATTTCAGTAAGGTTCTTCAAGAGTTTCAAGAAACAGAGAAAAGCTTTCAAACTGTTGTTCTTCGTTTACGAGTGTAAATAATTCCTATTATTTAGAGAATAATTAAAACGTTTCTAAAGAAAGGTTACCGAAGTTTTAAAAATACCAAAATAAAACTTTTCCACGGTAGTTATACGTACCTAAAGTGTCAACTATTTTACCAATTTAATATTCTTCATTGTATTATAGATATAACTAGCGACCCGCCCCGGCTTCGCACGGAAATTATCAATGTTTCTCCACTATATTAAGCATGTATTATATATATAAACCTTCCTCTTGAATCACTCTATCCACTAAAAGAAACCGCATCAAAATCCGTCGCGTAGTTTTAAAGATTTATGCATACATAGGGATATAGGGACAGAGAAAGCGACTTTGTTTTATACTATGTAGTGATATTAAAGACATAAATACCTTTGTACGACGTTTCCATTGACCCGATTCAAGAAAATAATGTGCACACAGCGCGAAAGTCTTAAAAAATGAAAATAATTTTCAGGAAATGTTCATTCAGATAAACAAAGTTGTCCAAAATATCCCGTCTATAAACGTTGCTAAGATGTAAATAAAAACATTTTTCACCGTAACGTATCAAAAAACAAAACAGACATTCTAACTTATTTCGAAGTAATTTCAAACAAATATCTGTCCGACATGTTTCGCTCTCGCATTTCAAGTTTTGAATGAAAAATTAAACGAAACATTCTTTTCGCATTTCATTCACGATATTTCACGATGGAAATCAAAACGGTTATTTTTATTACGTTAGAGTTTTAAATGAATGTAAGCGGGGAAAAGGGCGCTGCTTTGCATAGAAAACTGTTAAAAATGGCGTTGGCAGAGTTAGTCCCAATTAGATTATTATTTTGAACGGGCTTGTACCCTCAAAAACTTATCAAACGTGGCGACACGACATTTGTTTGGGTCGTTGACGCTCTGCCTACCCCATCGTGCCAATCGCATAAAGTCCTGTCCTGCCACTTTGGCGATGTCATCATAGGTTGTCCCCCGACTTGTCGACGACCCATCCAAAGTCCTATCTACTCAAGGGGTCACCTGCCATCTATTTATTTATTTACTGTTTATTGTACACAAGTAACATGAGAAAGACAATACACAAGGAATAACAACACAACAGAAACAGCTTATTTCTAATAAGAAATTTCTTCCAGCTTCTGTTCTGCGACTAATATGGTCAGCCCATCTCCACTTTAAATCATAATCTAACTGTAATTAACAACTGTTGAAATTTCAAAACTTATGGACTTAGTTCCATTTTTCGCCACAGTCATTTAAAGCCTTGTCGTACGATCTCGTGAATGGGAAACCCGTTCGTTCGAGAATTTGATTAATTGTTAAATTGATTTTGTAACTGGCTGTTTTCGAATAATTGCGTAGTTGTTCTTTTATTAAATTCAGTAGTGAACGGATCTGCTCCAATAATATTTTTGGAGGATGATGCATCTGTGCCTACTTTTTCACTCAAAGGTCTATATAAATTTAAAAATCTACTAAGATTGTATGGTATAATATTGCCAATATAATATTGGCTCCAATTTATTGTTAACACACAATATTTTTGTTAAAATAACCTTTTACTTTTATGAATGACTGAACTAAAATAGTACCGACTCCAACAAAATATAGGATCACACCAAATATTTTACCACACTATCCAGCCGCAAGCCATTAAAGGTTAGCCAAACATGGGAAATCAATTTGTGTGTGTGACTTTTGTATTGAATTCAGCCAAATACACGCCACTTGCGACCATCGCATAAAGAATTCAAGTCAGTCGCTACGACGGTGCTACGCCGTAGTAATTGCTACCAAAGACGAGTTTTTATACTACAGCTATTCGGAAAGTATAGTAAATAGTAATTTTACTGTAATTACGACTTTTTTAAGTTACCCATTGTTATATAATAGATTATACATGTGTGAAATTTGATAAAATTGCAATATTTTACTTAAAATAAATAATATGAATGCGGCTTAGCCAATTAAGCATAGTTAAGTGGATTGTAATAAATATAATATTTTTTGTTAAGCAAAATAACGTGTAAAAAATTTTATGAATATAAAATATTATCTTATATTAGTTCTTACATGAAATAAAAAAATAAAATTCAAATCGTTTCATAAATGACGGAGTTATGAGGTAACATACATAAAAAAGCAACAAATCAAACATACCTACAGACGGATTGAGTACCTCCCCGTTTTGAAGTCGGCTAAAAAGGGAAGAAAGTACGTAAATCCAAGCTAACAAATACGCCTAAAACAAAATAAACAAATATGCTTCAGCCGGTAAAAAGTAAGCAATTTCACCCCTTTTTTTTAAGTTCATAATCCAAGACTAGATAAACAAAAAGTTTGTATCTAGAAGCCCACACAATGATACTAGACACTTACATTTTTTGGCAGTATGTGCTTTGTTTAATTTGCCTCTTTTATATATGCAAGTAAAAATTAAGGAGAAAACAACATGTCCGCGCGAATTCTTTTTTGTTCTTTTATTTATTTAAATTGTTTAATTACCTATAAAATTAAGTGTTTAGTATTTTTGATGTAATGTGTAACTGTATATAATGTGTGTTTAGTTGGTGTTCTGATGACACTTTAAATGTAATTAAGATATTTTCTTATGTAAGTCATAGTTGGTCATTCAGCCAGTCATTCTTGGTAAAATTTCTCCATTCTATCTTTGATTTTTAATTATATTTTCCTCATTCACATTCATCGACTACACCACCACGAAAACAAATAAATGCATGCAAGTATTGCTTTATTAAAACCCACAAAAATATTAAAATAAACATTTCACAAATAAAACATATCTTCTAAGGCACCGCATTTCTTCCATGCTGGCCTGGGAGCTAGAGAAAAACATAGAATGTGCCAGCTGCATTTCCTCCCGAGCATGCTGTAAAAACCAGCTAAGGGATCTGAGGGTTTCAGTATATTGTAATTTAGGCGATAGGCTGACAACCTGTCACTACAGCAATATACGTACAAATCTTTCTTGAATAGCCCTCAAGACTTTGTCAGACGTGGCGGAACGGCCTTTGTTTAGGTCGTTTACACTCTGCCTACCCCATTAGGGATAAAGGCGTGATTATATGTATGTATGTATGTATGCACCGCATCGAGGCAACGTTCCCAGAAGGCTAGCTTCAAGCTAGTCCAAGTCGCACAGTCAAACTAAGACGCTGTGCAAAATAACTTCCTCATTGTTGTAGTATAAAGCACTTTGTACCACACGGAAGAAAATGCGATTCCCAACTCGTGCGTATTGAGGCCCTCAAACAACACACTGGTGGGAATCGATCTATTTCTTACCTCGATGAATAATGTACTATTGTAGCAGTAATATGTGATTGATATGATAAGATAAGCAACATTGATTTAATTACTCCTAAAAGCTTTTTGATAACCTTTCATATTTCCTAGACACAGGTCAATAATATTGAACCCATCTGTGGTTGATTTGATTATGATTTAGTAAGGCAGTAGTTTCTTCCATGCTGGCCTGGGAGCGAAAGAAAAACAGAATGTGCCAGCTGCATTTCCTCCCGGGCATGCTGTAAAACCCGGTTTCAGTATATTGCAATTTAGGCGACGGGCTGAAAACCTGTTACCACAGCAATATACCTACAAATCTATCTTAAATAACCCACAAGGGATAAAGGCTTGATTATATGTATGTAGTTTCAACTAGTGTATACCCGATAGTGAAGTTTTGTTTAAAATAGCAGGTGCAACAGATTTATAGACGTGTTAATTTTCGAATTTATGTTTCCCATTATTTTCGTTTGCTTGTCGATAACCATTGTTTCAATGTTTTAATTTCCGAACGCTTTATCGTAGTTACACATTCGAAGCAATTTTTTAAGTTTGCATAATTTTTGGACTAAAATAGTTACTTTATTTGATTCCTTTACATAGTTCTTCTTCTGTCGTGTCGGTAACGAGTCAATCGACCCGATGAACTCTGGTGTCAGAGTTTTAAAACCGCCTAATAGCACAGCTAATAATCCTCTGATATGGTTTGTGTAACGACCACTATCAAAGACAGCGACCGGGATCGACGGCTTAACGTGCTCTCCAAACTTCTATTAGTAAAGTAGGTACACTTATTCTTACATGATATTAAACTTGAATTTTAGCTGCAACATTTTGTATGTTCTCATAAAAAATGTCAACACGACGCACAAGCTCAAAGGAAACGCCGACCTCTGAACTTTGCCATTAGTTAGCTTTTCCTAACATACTCTATCTCGAGTATGATATACCACCTCCACCATATAATATCCTGAAAGGGGAGGCAGGGCATCTGGTGCTTTTCTTGGTGAATAATGCCGCTCGTAAGTGACAGGAAACATGGCCGCAGGGACGCCATCTTGAAAAGTGTTGAGGCAAAATATAATGGGCATATTAATATAGCAAACGAGCTTCATTCTTCCATGCTGGCCTGGGAGCGAAAGAAAAACATAGAATGTGCCAGCTGCATTTCCTCCCGGGGATGCTGTAAAAACCAGCTAAGGAATCAGAGGGTTTCTGTATATTGCAATTTAGGCGATAGGCTGGCAACCAGTCACTACAGCAATATATCTGCAAATCTATTTTGATTAACCCTTAAAAGTTTGTCACACGTGGCGGAACGACATTTGTTTAGGTCGTTTGCGCTCTGCCTACCCCATTAGGGATAAAGGCGTGATTATAAGTATGTATGTATGTAAACAAGCTTATCAATACGGTTTCGTATATTGGTTGGGCCTTGAGTGAGTAAAAAGGTAATCCATGTTACTTATTGATAATGTAGCTTTTTAATAGAGAAAGGTTTTTTAATCTGTTATTGTATTTTATTCGTAACAAACAAAATATTAAGTAACAAATAGATATGACCAAAAATACTAAAGAATAAAATATTTAAAGCCAAACAATTGAAATATTATCTTGCAGAATTTCTAATTGTTAAAATGAAACGAAATTTTGAAGAAATATCTAGAAATTGCGCCAACTAGAGCTATTACTATAAAATTTTGAATTCTTTTGAGACCGCTGCTTTATTTTCATTTCTTAAGTTTGGACATTCAAGAGTCTCATTCAAAGTTTTAGGCCATAGAATAGTTGTCTTTGTTATTCAGCTTCTAATGCTCTAGTAAACTCGTTAAGCCGTTGGTCCCGGTTAATATCGTTTAATACCGTAGTAGTTGTTAAGCCACATCAGAGGCCAGTGCTAAACATTGGCGGCTTGAAAACTCTGACATAATCTAGGATTGGGTCTGGTTTCCCTTCTGGGTTGCGGAGGTCAGATGGCAGTCGCTCTGTGTAAAAACCAGTACCCTTCTTCAATCACCTAGATGAGGTAGCCAACCCTGTGATATACGATAGTATCCCAAATTCTTATCGGCTACAATCCCCTAGATTAGGTAGCCGTCCCCGTAAGATACGGGATAAGGCTAGGGAGATGGGATGGCTCTAGTAAACTTTAGTAAAATATTACATATTTTGCAAACTTGATAACAATTAAACGTGTAATGAAACTACATATTATTAAATTTCGGCGATTCATTGTTTGCTACATGATACGTGTTGATGTTGACTACCGGAATTTCAACAGTCATGTTAACACTTGAACTGCTATTAACTAATTAAACAACTATTAATTAAGCTGTCATGTTAGTATAGTATGCCTAGTTACTTAATGATTAGATTAGATTAATTTATTTCACATTATCAATTTCACAATTACATTGCAATAATAATAAAAATGTCAGAGAATAATATGATTGTCAAAAAAATACAGATTACACAATAAAATTAACTAAAAATGTCAAAACAAAAATTACAATCATACCAATGGACTCTAACAGATGACTGAATAATTTAAAATAAGTCAATTGGTAAAATCAAATTTAAAAACTTATTTTAATCATGATGTCAAAACTTAAATATAAATATAAATCAGTATACAATGTGAATATGTCAGATCAGTAAAAATTTAATAAATAAATGAAAAAGTTAATTTAAAATAAAATAATAAGTACATATAGTACAGATCAAATTGGACATTTGATCTATTAATATGTATCACGTCAGAAACTTTGAAAGTAGTTGAAAGAAAACTCATAGGGTACCACAAACTGATAGGGGTTGCTCAGTCAACGACACTGATCTATTTTTATCAGGAAATACTCAGAAATATCAGAAAGTGACTTTTTATTTGGATTTTCCATACAAAATGTCAACCTCGATCAGACAATTTGTAAGAAAAAGCCAAAAAGATATTCATTACAAGGATAAGTTTTTTAAATGTCCAGTTGCATCAAAAACTGTCTTTGATTTTTATTGTCCACATTTTTTTTAATAACACATTAACTAACTGCCCAGATCACATTAAATGAAAATTATGTGGTTACGGGCAGTGAAGGTGTTATTTAAATTGGAATTACCGTATGCAAATACCATGCGGTTTTCACACATCAGTTGGTAACCGATCGCTTTTGATGGATTTCATTTACGGCCTTTGATACGGATATGGTCTGGAAATTGCATTTGAGTATTAATTTTGTTGAAATTAAATGTCGGAATTGATAGTCTATTATGTGCTAAGTAGATCTCTCCCAAATGGAGGGAGGACGATTCTCATATTCGCCACACATGACAGATATTAATAAAATACGTCGCTCGATTCTAGATTTGCAGGCTAAAATTAAAATCTATTTGTCACTCTGAACATTGGATAAGGACAGATCTATTCTCTCCGGTTTTTGATTTATAGTCGGTAGTTTTATGCGTTATCTGTCAATTTTATCCGCCGTTATATGATATGGCGGATAAAATTGAGAGAAAAACTGGGGAAACGTGCAAAAGCGCGTCAAAATCTAGCGGAAAAAAGTGTAAAAGCATAGAGTATAAATCGCCTGTCCTTTTTTAATTTTATTATTTTGAATGAAAGATTTTAATTATTAGTTTTAGCCGATGGAATCTAGAATCGAGCCCATTGTATTAACTAACAGGCGACGCTAAAAAATAAGCTAAAGTTCTTAAACAAAAAAAAAACAGCGTTGAAAATTCTTTCCAAGTTCGAGAATGTGAAGAACGTGGTCTTACAGACGCCTCTTTGCAATAAACGGAACAAAAGGACATTCCGAGATACCAAACATCCCCAAAGAGAGATACGTCTTGGCGCCGGTCGTCTGAGAGTCTAGACTAGAACATAGCTCACCTTGGCCAAGAGGGTAGAAAACATTATAGAGACAAAGCTTCATACAACTGAGTAGTGATAAGTTCACCACTAGGCATGTGTGCCTGTCATCCTCCTATAACGTAGGCGCCACCGCAACTCTGCCGCACTCTTATAAACATTAGTGTTAAAAAGAAACTATCTAACTATTAGTTACGATGATGTTTATTATTTCGAATTCAATCAATTGTTGTTTCATGAATTTAACCTATCTGAGTACGAAAAACACCTATTTCTTTTCCACGATTTTTGTTTCTTTAACATTTTATTGCAAGAAATTCACGTTTATCCGCCTTGCGCGGCATTTTGTTGTATATGAAGGTTTTATCTCTCGGTTTCTTTTCTTACTCTTGTTCGTTGGCAATAGAAAGAAGGGACATTGCCAAATAGCCTTTAATGGCCTGTCAGCCGTCTTGGAGTTCAACAAAGCCTGACCTTGGTGGCGAATGACAAATTTTCTTGTAATTTAAAGGTCTGACAAGTTGGCCTGGAATTGACAAGTTGGAACTTTAAAAGTAGCTAAAAGCTTCATAAATAACCGTGTTTAAGTTACTTCGTAAGTAGGTACTTCCAATAAAATATAGTAGTGTCACGTGTCAAGCTGATATATTGCATTTTAATATCTAGTTTTTTAACTCGAAGCTTATCAGAATAATGCGGTGTCAAAACAATCAGTAAGGGAAGATATTGATACCTTAGCAATAAGGCCGCAAATTGAACTATTGTTATGTCTAATGAATTTGTAATTTCTGTGTATTTTTCGCAATAAAGTAATTTTCTATTCTAAAATAGCTTGTTATAACCAGGATCTTCGAAGTATAGTTGTTTCCATTCTTTTTACGATGAATCACAGTCATTTTATTCTTATCCTACAAAAAGGTCTTCTAACATAAATAAGGCTATGCAGGAGTGGTAATATTTCAGAGGATCCTCAAGGTCGCTGTCACCCGCGCGACTGGTGATAAAGTTCTTCCAAGGGTCCAGCGACTAAAGGAACACTTCTTATACACGCTCAGCTTGCTTCATAGTTTTTGCTCGAAGATAGGTGCGTCTAAGTTATTATTTATTTATTTATCGTATGGTATTTATTTTTTGCTTCCATGCTGGACTGGGAGAGATAGAAAAACATAGAATGTTCCAGTTGCCCTTCCTCCGGGGCATGCTGTAGAAGTCAGCAAAAGGGACTCGAGGGTTACAGTGTATTGTAATTTGGGCGATGGGCTGACAACATGTCACTATAGCAATACTAATTACAATCTTTAATTACCCTCAATTTTTGTCAGACGTGGCTAAAGCGCCTTTTACGAGGCGTTTAACGCTCTGCCTACCCCGTAAGGGATAAGGGCGTGATTTTATGTATGTATGTATTCATTTGGTGCGAGGTCCAGAGGACAGTGCAGCAGCCGGTATTGTTGCACTCTTAGCACCGCCCGGAATCACGTGTAGTTTTTAAGGTATATAAAAAGCTAGCAAACATCCAAGTACTACTCAAACACATATCTCTTACAAAAAATTTAAGACGATGTGCTTCAAAAGTCAAATGTGGTTGGTTGGGCTTTTGAATGCACTTTAAGTTTTGGCACTTTACCTACCACTTTAAATTCTAATATTTATAACATAACTTTGGCCGCCGCTAAAGGTTTTCTGCACGATCTATCCTGACGTTTCATCAATGCATCCGGTGACCAAAGGGCTGGCAGTTTCTTTGCCCAAAGAATGAGCCATCCAGAGAGGCAATGCTGCCAGCCTCCTGAGAATCCTGCCTCGATGTGACGTCTAGGATGAAATTTTCTATTCATAAAAATATGAATTGTAATTGACCCTCGTAATTGTCTAATAAAAAGTTTCACTTATAGCATGGAAACTTTGAAGTTTGAATTTAGTTATATAACGGGGTAGGCGTCCTAAACTACCTCCGTGGTCTTGTGGCTAGTGCCTTGGACTCCCGATCCGGAGGTCCTGGGTTCGATTCCCAGGGGGGAAACACAAAGTTGATATTTGAGAATTTATCACTTTGTGAATTTTTCCCAGTTTGGTTACGACATTGCAGGCTGTATCACCTGATTGTCCGAAAAGAAAAAGATTTCGTGCTTCGGAGGGCACGTCAAGACGTCGGTTCCGGTCGCTGTCTTTGATAGTGGTCGTTACTTTAAAAAACCATGTCAGAGGCCTGATAGTTGTGCTACTAGGCGGTTTAAAAACTCTTGACACCAGGGTTCATCGGGTCGATAGACTTGATACCCCCTCGACAGAAGAAGAAGATTGCATTGTCTGTAACTCCCTTCGCATGGCACAGATTACAGCACCACAGGCTTATAAGGCTATTCATAAACAGTCCGTGTATTACCTATAAATAATGGAACTTTATTTGAGTCTCGGAAGCAGTCGGTACATTCTGTTTTCTAGCTCTGAGTTCTAAAAGTTGTCTACTAACAGCCCTAGCCGGCCAATCTACCTCGTTCGGCTTCAATCTGTTCATTTCACCCTCGGGACACGTCGCGGGCATATATCAGGTGTTTCGCAGTCTGCCTGCAACCAGTATTTTGGGACACCTGACTGCATATAAAGTTGTACCCCATGAGGGTCTAACTAATACTGGTCGCACTGTCTGCGTTGGTGCTTTGACAAGACTTTTGAGACACTCTGTTACATACCTAGTGGTATTGTGGCAAAGTCTAAGTTAAATTGGTCGCGTTCGCACTGCTGCATGACCAGTGTTTTGAGATACTTGGTTACATATCAAATAATATGCCATTAAAGTCTAAATTGAATTGGTCGCGTCGCTGCCTGCGTCGTTGCTTTGACCAGTTTCTTAAGGCATTTGCTTACATGTCACGTTGTATGCCATTAGGATCTAAGTGATTTTGGTCGCGCCGTCTGGACTGCTGCCTTGACTAACAAGTCAAACCAACTGGCTAAGACACTCGGTTACATGACACATCATAGCCTATTAGAGTTTAAGTGTTTGTAGTCGATACTTCACGCTATACGCTTTGCTGACCAGTTTATCTAGACACTTAGTTGTTATACGACATTGTATGCTGAATAAATGCAGGCCTGGGAGCGAGAGAAACAACATAGAAAGTGCCAGCTGCATTTCCTCCCGCGCATGCTGTTAAAGACAGCTAAGGGATCTCAGTATATTGTAATTTAGGCGATGGGCTGACAACCTGTCACTACAGCAATATTCCTCAAATCTATCTTAATAAACCTTCAAAACTTTGTCAGACGTGGCGGAACGACATTTGTTTAGGTCGTTTACGCTCTGCCTATTCCATTAGGAATAAAGGCGTTATTATATGTATGTATGCTGTCAGATTCTAACCAATATAAGTGATTGTGGTTAAGATCACTTCACACCGTCTGAGCGTCAGGGCTGAGACGTTGCTTAGCCCTGAAGAATTGTTTAAGACCACCAGTTACATACATCGTTCATTCTATTACAGACTAATTTGTCATGGTCGTGCTCATTGGCCAATTACTTAAGACACTTGGTTACATACAACGAATAATTCAATCAGAGTTTAAGTGGTTTTGGTCATGACTTCACATCGTCTGCGTCTGTTTCGACCACTTAGTCAAGACACTGGTTTCATGCCACGTTGTACCGCATCAGGGTCTAAGTGCTAGTGGTCGAAACTTCGGTCTAGACTTAGCTAAACAGTCTAAGCGGTGTATTGCCAGACACGGGGGAGTATAATATATCTATGCAATATTTAAGGTGTGGTTGTATGCGTTAGGGGTTGATATGGCGAAGCCTATGTTATGGCTTTGGAAATGAGGTAATTTAAATATATATATACGGGGTGTAAGGGACAGCGTCTCGTAAATTGATAAGGGTTGCTCGGTCAACGATACTGAACAATTTCCAGCAGGACGTTTTTTCAGGAAGTGAAATAAAATGGCTTTACCGAACAAATTGACTGATCGAGTTGGTCATTTTGTATGGAAAAGTTTATTTTTTAATTTCTCCTGAATTAATTTCCTAGTGAATGTAGTTCAGTATTATTGACTGAGCAACCGCTATCTATCAGTTTGCGGGACGTTGTCCCTTACAGCCGATATATATATATATATATATATATATTTTTATAAACAAATCACACACTATTTTAAAACAGATACAGATATTTACTTGCTTCATACATGCATACATACATACAGTCATACAATCACGACTTTCATAATGAAAACTGATCGGCTTACTTGTTTGCATTCGTTTTCATTATGAATAATACTTGTTTATTGTTTATGTGTTAAAATAATCACGACTTTATCCCCAGTACCTACGCTAATACCTAGCTTCATAAACATCATCATCTTCCTAGCCTTATCCCGTATATCACGGGGACGGCTACCTAATCTAGGGGATTGAACAAGGGTACTGGTTTTTACACAGAGCGACTGCCATCTGACCTCCGCAACCCAGAAGGGAAACCAGACCCAATCCTAGATTAGGTCAGAGTTTTCAAGCCGCCAATGCTTAGCACTGGCCTCTGACATGGCTTAACGACTAATATCTACGGTATTAAACGATACTAACCGGGACCAATGGCTTAACGTGCCTTCCGAAGCACGGAAAAAGGGCCGAATAAACGTACATATGAAATTCGAAAACCGAAAACACATTGGTACGTGGTGGGATTCGAACCACGACCTCCCCGCTCAGGAGGCAGCGGCCCTATCCACTACACCATCGGGCTCCTAGCTTCATAAACATACTGGTAAAAGTTTCTTTATAAGGAACATTGGTATTAAGAATTAAAGAAAATACTGCTACAAATTCTCATAAAACTAGAAATAACACAGTAATTATTATCAATGGGTGTTTTCCAGTGACCTAAAGCCGTAAAAACTACGATAAATCAATAAAATAAGTAGCTAGCAACAAATGTTAATGTTAGTCCAGCTGATTGCATTTAACATGGTTCGTGTTAGCTGTGTCACATACCGACACGAAACACAAGGGAAGGACCTACTTATATTACAATCGATGCTTTCGCTTGGCATACATTTAGAACGACCTATTTAAAGGTTCTGAAGCCGATTAGGAACCCTTATCATTTCGCCAACTCTGTCTGTCTGTCTAAATACCGCCAATAGCTCTTTCCGGTTCAATGCAAGTGACATGATATGACTATAGATAACAAAAATTATTATGTACAAAGTTTTACATTTAAATTTTAATAAATTTTAATTTTATTCTTCCATGCTGGCCTGGGAGCGAGAGAAAAACATAGAATGTGTCAGCTGCATTTCATCCCGGGCATGCTGTAGAAACCAGCTAAGGGATTTGAGGACTTGAGTAGTATATTGTTATTTAGGCGATAGGTTGACAACCTATACTACAGCAATATACCTAAAAAAATATCTTAAATAACCCACAAAACTTTTTCAGACGTGGCGGAACGACCTTTGTTTTGGTCGTTTACGCTCTGCCTACCCCATTAGGGATAAAAGCGTGATTATATGTATGTATGTATTTAAATGAAAAAATGTACTTATATTTTGTCAACGTCAACTTCTTCCATTAAAACTCACATCAAAGATAAACATGCCTCCGGAAAGAAGCCAATTAAAATACGAAAGATATGAATTCCTACAAACATTGTTGATGAAAATTAAAAACAAGATACGTACATACATATAGTCACGCCTTTATCCCTAATGGGGTAGGCAGAGCGTAAACGACTTAAACAAAAACGTTCCGCCACGTCTGACAAAGTTTTGAGGGTTATTTAAGATAGATTTGCTGTAGTATATATTGCTGTAGTATATATTGCTGTAGTATATATTGCTGTAGTATATATTGCTGTAGTATATATTGCTGTAGTATATATTGCTGTAGTATATATTGCTATAGTATAAATTGCTGTAGTGACAGGTTGTCAGTCCATCGCCTAAATATAAAAATACTAGATAAACGCACAAAAAGCGTACCTACCAGCTACCAGCTCGAGACCTTCAAGAGTTAAGTTAATAATACTTCAAAACTATTGAACCAATGTTGATAAAACTTGATTGGGACCAGATAGGAGTGTCAGAAAAAAAATATTATGAAAATCGGTTAACCTCTCTAATTATATAAGTACGCTTAAAAATGTAACCAATTAGGAAGAAAAATATGAATTCCTGCCGCGTCCATCCGGAAAGGTCTGATGAGGGTTAGAAATGTTAATCATTACGATAGACCTCAATTTAAGGGGTCATGGAAATATGGCACCCTCATTAATGGATGTATATTAAACATGAAGTTAATAATCCCTATTTTTTTTAAAAACTACAGTAATTAACAAATTTTTCGTTTTCAAATCAGGAAATATAAGCAGTGCCTGTTGTGTCTTTGTTTTTTATGTCCTGTGTTTATGATGTTTTTTGTGTACAATAAATTGTTAAATAAATAAATATCCCTGTTATTTTGAGCACATTTTAGGTACGTACATTTTACGAGACGTGCCTTCATACTATTTTGACATTGGTTTATTTTTGTGTCTAGGCCAAAAGAGGGCAGGACAGAGTCAATTATGGAACAAGCTTGCCCATATAAAGGGACTCCCAAGATTTTGGAGTGTTGCAAGGTACACGATAAGGTTATCGTCAGAAAAGATTTAAGGTGTGAAATACTCTCAGAATTTGTCAGATTTGTGCTGAAAATTAGGTAGTTGACGCTCTGCGTACACTACGTGTGTATAATTTGTGCCTATGTATATAAGTGAGTCTGAGACATTTTATTACAGGTATCAGTACTCAGCCCCAAAATAATCACCAATGTCGTACCCTCAAGCTCCCGCGCACTGAAGTGTAAGGAGCAAGGGTCTGGGGGTAATCTGCCATGGGGGATATATGCGGGAGCGACATAGGGAGGATTCAGGAGAGAGTAACCATTTGAGTATATAATGTCGTCAATGTATGAAACGTGTACTGGTAATTATTAGCTGGTGGAGGGTGGGTTTCTTCTGATGAGAGAATTAGGACGTGTATAACATAAATGGTAAGATCGCTCGCCTGTCGTCGACTATGTTCGTATATAGAACAAGGACAACATAAAAATATTACAGAATGAATTTATCAGACTAAAGTCAAGATAAATTTATTTTTGCCGAAGGAAAGTCGACGATGGAGCAGGTAAACAGAAAATTCTATCGCATTTTTAAAATTACAAGTACCGACAGCAGGGTAGGGGAGTGTATTGGTTTTGTTACGAGTATAACACTCTCACTGCCACTGCAATTATATCGACACAAGCACTAGACACTAGAGTACTGGATAACGAGTTAGCGCAGACACGTATGGGGTTAATTATTACACGCAGAGGGTTGGGAAATGATCAGACATACATTCACGCATGTATCTCTTACGGGGTAGGCAAAGCGTCAATGGCTTACTAAAAACCGTCTTTAATACGTCTGATCTGACGATTGCGGAGGTAATTTTAGGTAGCGATTTCTCAATTGATTTTTACAATATTTCCTAGAAAAAAGCATAGCTCGATTCATTCTGTTTTTTAAAGTTTTTTGTCCACTATGAAAGTGCAGAGAGAACGATCAGACAGTATTTGGACATTAAGTTAAAATTTGATTTATAGAGTGGCGTTTAGAATTGAGACCCCTGTACCTATTTAATTCTAAACTTTGTTATGACGCTCTCCAGAAGTTTAACGTTGAAACTGAAAAAATTAAACAGCTATTATTCAATAAAACTTCGTTGTAGTAGGGTTGTCCCAGTATCTTTGTCCCACAGGATAAAACATCGGTATAACTCAACACAATATTTAGTACTAAATTCAATTAGAAATATAGAAGGGAACAAATAAATAAAAATAAATCCCTATTCGATCTCTATTCACCTGAGTCCTAACACAAATATGATATCCAGTTTCAAATTTAAACAGAGTTGTAAATTTTCACATACCTCAATTTATTAATTTTCGCTTAAATTGAGAGGATTATAGTTATCAACTGAACAGACGCTTGCTGCGAAACTTTTAGGTATTAAATGGGTCAATGGGAAAATTAAAATGTATTTGTCAACTTCAGACTAAAATCTACAAAGGGACAGGAGATGTATTCTCTCCGGTTTTTGATTTATAGTCGGTGGTTTTTTGCGTCATTTGTCATTTTATCCGCCGTTATATCATATGGCGGATAAAATTGACAGAAATACTGGGGCAAATTCTAGCGGACTAAGTCTAAAACATTAGAGTATAAATCGCCTGCCCTTTCTCAATTTTAATATTTTAAAAGTCACAGATAGATTGAATTTTTGTTTTAGTCGGCGGAATCATATATTTTCGAAATGTCTACTTTTATCTATAATCTCCTAAAACGCCTTTTGCAAATATCTAACTGATGATGATCGAACAACAAATTATTTTATTAGAATTTAGAATGTTTAAATTCTTAAAAAGTATCCTGTCTGTAAACTACTTTGCTCCTTAAGTTTTTTTTAGCGTTCTATACAAAGTTACCAAGTATTCTAGGTAACCTAATCTTATCCTTACTCGCTTTCCGATAAATTGAAACGATAACGGAGAACCTTCTACGAATACATCAGGTAGACAGGAATAGCGGGGTTGCTAACCGGACTGAAGCTTCTGCAGACCGAGATTGTAGTAGAATGAATACACGACTCTCTTTAAAATGTAGTGAAGCAAGCGTTAAGAGTAGACAACACTAATTAATCAAAGCAAGCGTGTTAAGTTGAAGAAAATATTTTAGTTCTCCAACTACATTTCCAGTATTTTTAGAACAAAAAATTGCATAATTTCTTCCATTGTGGACTGGGAGCGAAAGGAAAACATATAATGTGCCAGCTGCAATTCCTTCCGGGCATGCTGTAAAAACCAGCTAAGGGATCCGAGGGTTTCAGTATATTGCAATTTAGGCGATGGCCTGATAATCAGTCACTACAGCAATATACCTACAAAACTATCTTAAATAAACCTCAAAACTTTGTCAGATGTGGCGGAACGACCTTTGTCCAGGTCGTATACGGTCTGCCAACCCCATTAGGAATAAAGGCGTGAATATATGTAATTTAATATTGCATAATTAACATATTATTTACGCACTGACAATGTATCGCTGGGGGAACGGCCGCAAACAGAAGCAGTCAATATTGCGATCATCGTTTTTTTTTTGTGCAGGCAAGGTAGATCGATTTGCGGGCTGTTCTTCACCCTAGGTCTATGCTTCTGGCGAATCCGGGGGGTTGGTGGAATTGCCTTCGAGTCGAATTGCTTGTCGAGGAACCGCCGTGGCCAGTAACGTGTGAGTGAAAACAAATTGAAAGACAATTTGCGGTATCTACCTCAACCTAGGTCTGTATCCAGAAGCATTTCTGGCTTATCCTGGGGGCTGATGGAATTGCCTTTATTTATCGAATCCCGTCGAGGAAGCGTCGAGGATGCGTCGTGCCCAGCGATGTGTGACAACAAGTTCAAAGACAGCCATGTTGACTGGAATTTGTGAAGCTTTTTGAAGTTCGAACGTACTGTTTTTACCTTACTGCGACAAATCCAAAAGGAAGGGTTATCATTTTAGCAGTTTGTTAGTTTGTTTTTAGCATATGCGCGGGATATATTTTTGATCGTTAGGCTGCAATGGCTTGCGATTATAATAATGATCATAAAACCTACAAATATAAAAGGCCGGTTAAAAATGACAAGAGTAGAGAAGAAACAGCAGTTTTTGATTTTCTATAAAAAGTAGATACATACATATAAACACGCCTATATCCCTAATGGGGTAGGCAGAGCGTAAACGACCTAAACAAAGGTAGTTCTGCCACGTCTGACAAAGTTTTGAGAGTTTTTTAAGATAGATTTGTAGGTATCTTGTTGTAGTGACAGATTGTCACCCCATCGCCTATAGAGCAATATACTGAAACCTTCGGATTCCTTAGCTGGTTTTTACAGCATGCCCGGGAGGAAATGCATATGGCACATTCTACGTTTTTCTTTCGCTCCCAGTCCAGCATGGAAGTATCTACCTAAGTAAAAGAAAAATACTTTTGTATTTCACATTTTAATCAGAATTATAGGTAAGTATTTTAATAGTAAAATAGAAATATAATAAAAATATAGCTTTCACCAACTAATCTAGATTTATTATCCAGCCCAGACGTAAAACTTCAAAGTATGCAAAAAAACATAAAAAAGAAAATTCTATTTTACAGTCTTCGTTTTTATAGCCAATGCACTTGCAAGCTTGAATATTTAAGAAGCTAATATAATATTCCCTTTAACACTTTCACTGCCAAATGTGGTCTCTTGGGTCCACGGTGAAAATAAAGTTGACGAAGGGTGCGAATTTGCTCGTGTCTGCCTCCGTGGTCTAGCGGCCTGAGCCATAGGCTCTCGACCTGGTTCGATTCCCGGCGGGGGACAATGACTTCATGTTGTTGTTTCTAGTTTGGCTAGGACATTGCAGGCTGATAATATGATTGTCCGAAAAGTTAGATGTTCACAGCTGTCGGATCGGCATGTATGATGCAAGTAGTCGGTCTTGCGCCTGTTTCTCTCTGGTCGTGTCAGTCTATCTATTCAATCAGAATAAGATATTGAAGGAATATATAGTGCACTCATGTGTTGCGCAAACACATATACATATGGGCACAAAAAACTAGTCCCGCGCAGTTGGCTGATCTATGGTAGCCTTCACTGAAAATCGGTGGGAGGAAGGACTATCATTAAAGTTGATGAGGGGACCGATTTTTTTTTTTCATACATACATACATACATAAATCACGCCTTTATCCCTTACGGGGTAGGCAGAGCGTTTAACGCCTCTTAAAAGGCGCTTTCGCCACGTCTGACAAAAATTGAGGGCAATTTTAGATTGTTATATGTATTGCTTTAGTGACAGGTTGTCAGCCCATCGCCTAAATTACAATACACTGTTACCCTCGAGTCCCTTTTGCTGACTTCAACAGCATGCCCGGGAGGAAGGGCAGCTGGAACATTCTATGTATTTCTATCTCTCCCAGTCCAGCATGGAAGAAATAAGACATTTTTTTTTTCATGTGACATACATTACCTATATTTTTCTTATGAGAACAAGAAAAGGTGTAAATAGAGAAACATTTTGAACGTTTAATTAATAAATCAGTGATTTAATAATTCTATTCTAATATGTCAATGAATATACAAAGAGCAAAGTTTTTCCTTACGGCAAAAGAATTTGACTAACCGTGTAGCGTCTGACTTCGTAAAAAAATAAAGAAATGTTATTGTTTCCACTCGGAAGTAACAAACAAACTTTTTTTCTATTGAGAAACTCAAAGGCAGCAGCGAAAGTATTAAGAGGGTAATATAATATTCTTTTATAAGGCTTGGAGGGTGCCCCGAGTGATCCATCATGCTTCGGTTCTGACAAAGCAGCCTTACATTTCCTAGGTGGGGAGAGCTATTGAAAGGTAATCAGTTTAATGTATGATTTCATCCGAAGAAAGCGAAGAATATTATATTATAGGGCTACTATCTTGAATTGTTTTTTCAAGGAGAATAAGTAAGCTACGTATTTTTTTTGAAAAATATGGATTTGTAAAGAAACACAAGGCAACAAAGCGGTAATATAAACCGTGTATGAAGGATAATTGGATCACATCACAAGTGTTTCTTCCGTGCTGGACTGGGAGCTAGAGAAAAACCGTAGAATGTGCCAACTTCATTTTCTCCCGGGCATGCTGTAAAAACCAGCTAAGGTATCCGAGGGTTTCTGTATATTGCAATTTGGGCGATGGGCTGACAACCTGTCGCTACAGCAATATACCTACAAATCTATCTTAAATAACCCTCAAAACATTGTTAGACGTGGCGGACAACTTTTGTATAGGTCGTTTACGCTCTGCCTACCCCATTAGGGATAAAGGCGTGATTATATGTATGTATGTAACACAAGTGAATAAAATTTAGAAGAGTACGTTTAAAAACACACGCGTGATTTTTAATTTGATTGTTCACTAAATGAACTTTGAGTTTTATTGAGCCTTTGTGGTCTGCCTACCCTGAAAGAGACATACGCGTCATTAAGCGTATTAAAACTAAAACCAGCATCCTATAAAATACCGGCAAACTATCGCTTGCATCAGAATGTCTACGCCGTAGCAAGTCGCTACTACACAGCTACGACCATTTATCTTGCGCTACGAGAGAGGAGTGGTCGCTACGAATTTCAAGATTTATTACTAGAGGGTTTTTATTTCGTCATGTTGACGTTGAAATATGAGACGTGTTTCTACTCGGCTAATTTGAAGTTGATAACTACAACTGCTTAGTATATTTTAAGAAGGAATCTTCTTCTGCTTAGCGTTTTCCCAGCTTGATGCTGGGGTCCGCTTTCCGGCTTTTCCTACTCCACTTTGCCCGGTTTTCAGCATCCACTGGTGTGAGATCGTTCTCTTTCATGTCCGCTTTCACGACGTCAAGCCAGCGCTTCTTTGGTCTGCCGCGTGATCTAGGGCCTTGGACAGTGAGATCGAGGCATCTCTTTCCGACGTAGTCTGGCGGTCTGCGACTTAAATGCCCGTACCATCGAAGACGACTTTCCTGCAGCTTATCTGCTACGTCGCGGACTCCAAGGCTGCCACGGATGTGCTCGTTACGAATGCGATCTAATCTCGTAACGCCGCACATCCATCGCAACATCTTCATCTCTGCGACGTGAAGCTGCTGGACATGTCTTCCAAGGACAGGCCAGGTCTCGCTGCCGTATAATAGGACTGGTCGGATGATACTCTTGTACACAAAGCCCTTAAGCTTCACTGGTATTCTGCGGTCGGAAAGTACACCAGTTACTTCCCGCCATTTTGCCCAAGCAGCGCTAATTCGGGCTTGGACATCGCAATCAATTGCACCAGACTCGTGCAGCACAGACCCAAGGTATTTAAATTTATCTGTTTTTGAAACAAGTTCATCTCCCACCTTTATGGGGTTGGGGTCTGTGCTGCCATATGCCATGTACTCGGTCTTCGCGACATTGAGTTTTAAACCACCGTTCTCAAGCGCACCCTTCCATTGGTTCACCTTGTGCTCCAGTTTCTGTTTGTCCTCATCTGCAAGTGCGATGTCATCGGCGTACATCATAAGCCATGGAGATGGTTCATGGACCTTCGCCGAAACAACGTCTAGCACGACACTAAACAAAAAAGGACTCAGGGCCGAGCCCTGGTGAACACCTACCGTGATAGGGAAAGGGCGAGTATCGCCAACGGCAGTCCTCACTATGGATTCGGAGTTGTGGTACATGTCGCAGATAATATCAATGTAGGTTTGTGGCACACTCTTTTCCTTCAAAGCCCACCAGATCACCCGACGCGGTACGCAGTCAAAAGCCTTCTGCAGATCTAGGAAAGCCATATGCAAGGGCTTCTTTTTCTCTCTGTACGCTTCAAGTAGTATCCTTAGGGCAAAGATGGGATCGATGGTGCCACAGCCAGGTCGGAACCCATACTGACATTCTGAGACAGTGCACTCTTGCCGGAGCCGTGAATCGATTATACGCTCGAAGAGTTTCATGGTGTGACACATGACCTTAATACCGCGGTAGCTTCCACAGTCCTGTACACTACCTTTGCCTTTATAGATTGGGTTTATAATGCTTAATCTCCAGGAGTTTGGCATTTTGCGGCTGGTTAAAATGCGATTAAAAAGGTCAGTTAGTATAGTCACACCACGAGAACCCATCGTTTTCCACGCCTCAATCGGTATGTCATCAGGGCCCACGGCTTTCCGATTCTTCATAGTGCGAAGACAATTGTACACCTCGTCTGGTGTTATAGGAGAAACTAGTCCCAGATTGGGAGGCAGTTTCGGAGGAGACACATTTGCGTGTTGCGTGTTAAGCAACTCGTGAAAGTAGCTACGCCACCTCTCCTTTACCTTACTCGCTTCGCAAACCAGAGTGCCATTCGCTTCTTTAACACAAAGACATTTGCTAATATCCTGTGACGCCTTTTCGCGAGCCTTTGCCAAACGGAAGATGGATTTTTGGCCCTCCTTAGTCTCTAATGTGTTATATAATGGTGACAATTGATCATGTCGGGCTTTGGCAACGGCTCGTTTCGTGGCACTCTTGGCTGCTTTATACGCTTCATGGTCTTCAGGACAGTTTGTGTCTTGCCACTTTTTAAAACACGTCTTCTTCTCACGAACCGCCTTCTGCACTAAGTCATTCCACCACCATGTCTCCTTGTCGATGACACGGCCTCCCTTGGAGATGCCTAGCACCCGTTTTCCAAGTGCGCTGACTGCTGACTGAATCCCCGAGCACCGACTATCCACGGATTCTTCTTCACTAGTGCTTAGTTTTAAGCTAAGAGCGGCCTCGCGGAAGTCATCTCTCTTGGGTCCATTCAGAAGCCACCACTTGATTCTGGGTCTGCGTCGTTCGGGCACTCTCTTTTTTGGTACTACCAACATGTCCATGACAAGGATACGGTGCTGGGATGTTAGACTTTCGCCAGGGATAACCTTGCAGTTGGTTACTTTGCTGATATTACTCCTTCTTATCAGCAAATAGTCTATTTGGGTGGAGTGTGACCCGCTTTTATAGGTTATGAGGTGCTCAGGTTTCTTTTGAAAGAAAGTGTTCACTATAGCCAGATCTGATACGAGACAGGTGCTGAGAATTGAATCCCCCTCTGCGTTCGCACGACCATATCCGTAGCCACCGTGAACACGGTCAGACCCCCGTGACACCTCGCCTACGTGCCCATTCAAATCCCCACCCACAATTATGCTTTCAGAGTTTGGAATGCAGCGGAGAACGTCTTCTAAACTGTCCCAGAAGGTCTCTTTTTCTGACTCCGGGCAACCGACTTGCGGAGTGTAGGCACTTATTAGATGGTAGACAGTACCTTCTATCAGTAGTTTCACCCGAATGAGACGGTCGCTCACCCTGTCGACTTCAAGAAGACCTTTCTGGAACTCTTCAGACAGTACTATCGCCACGCCATTCCACCCTGTAGGAGATCCGGTGTAGACCAGCTTATACCCTTGGCCGATGTCTCTTGACTTGTTTCCCTTCCAACGAGTCTCTTGCAGGAATGCAGCATGCACTCTTCGTTTCGTTAGCACGTCTGCCAGCTCTCTACAGCGGCCTGTAAGGGAACCTATGTTCCAGGTGGCAAAGCGGAGTTTCCTTTTAGGTACTTGCGTCTTCAGCCGTGCCCGTACTTGACACGGTAGCCCTAGTCCACTTATCACAGGTGTAGGGCGATGTGCCTGCGCGTCGTTTTGCGGCGACGCCCTAGCCATAGTACCTAAAACTCTCTTCGACATTTCCATATAAGTGACAGGTTTGTAGTATTACATGAAGCGACTGCCGTCTGACCTTCAAAACCCCGTGGGGAACTACGATCGCCAGAACCTCGTCTGTAGTCTAGCAGGATGCACCACGGGCAGGTGAGGTTGACTTGGGGTCGTTAGATGTTGTTCGATCCCCTTACATCCCATCGTAGGTATATTTTAAGAAGGAATATACCTACGTAAAACTTTACGAAAATAATAAAAACAAGTATACAAATTCGAGATTTTACTTCCATGCTGGACTGGGGGCGAGAGAAAAACATAGAATGTGCCAGCTGCTTTTTTTTTAAGGCGTGCTGGAAAAACCAGCTAAGGGATCCGAGGGATTTTGTATATTGTAATTTAGGCGACGGACTGACAACCTGTCACTACAGCAATATACCTACAAATTTCCCTAAAATAACCATCAAAACTTTGTCAGACGTGGTGGAACGACCTTTGGTTTGGTCGTTTACGCTCTGCCTACCTCATTAGGGATAAAGGCGTGATTATATGTATGTATGTAACACAAGTGAATAAAATTTAGAAAAGTACGTTCAAAAACACACGCCTACCCCATTAGGGATAAAGGCGTGATTATAATTATATATACAAATTCAATAATGATGAGAATACCCTATATTCTCATGTAGGACCGGTCATTTGAGACCGATTTTTACCTTACTTATTTCACAGTTTCTTCAATCAAATCATAACATTAATAGTACCTAAAGATAAAGTGCCCCCATCAATAGCAAAGATAAAACAAGAACTCATAAAGAACATAGGTAGCGTCTTTCTAGCGTAGAATCTTCCACTTCAACTCTACTTGGTACTGTCTCTTCCTAATTGTCTTTGGGAAATGTACCGTATAATAGCAATAAGAGCATCTATGAACATGAACTCCTCACTTGGTTGGGTTTAAAGATCGTTTGATACAAACACTTACTATAAACACACACATAATCACACCTTTATCCCTAATGGGGTAGGCAGAGCGTAAACGACCTAAACAAAGCTCGTTCTGCCACGAGTGACAAAGTTTTGAGGGTTATTTAAGATAGATTTGTAAGTAAATTGCTGTAGTTACAGGTTGTCAGCCCATCGCCAAAGTTACAAAACACTGAAACCCCCCGATCCTTTAGCTGATTTTTACAGCATGTCTGGGAGTAAATGCAGCTGGCACATTCTTTTTTTTCATTTCTTTCTTTTTCTCCCAGTTCAGCATGGTTTAATTTTGATACATACATACATACATAAAATCACGCCTTTATCCCTTACGGGGTAGGCAAAGCGTTAAACGCCTCTTAAAAGGCGCTTTCGCCGCGTCTGACAAAAATTGAGGGCAATTTTAGATTGTAATGTGTATTGCTAATGTGTAGTGACAGGTTGTCAGCCCGTCGCCTAAATTACAATACACTGTAACCCTCGATTCCCTTTTGCTGTCTTCAACAGCATGCCCGGGAGGAAGGGCAGCTGGAACATTCTATGTTTTTCTATCTCTCCCAGTCCAGCATGGAAGAATACATACATACATACATACATATAATCACGCCTTTATCCCTTTAATTTAGATACTTAGTGTTGTATTATATATTTATAACTATATGTATTTATTTATTATTTATGTAGTTTTATGTATTATTATATGTATTTATTGTATTTTATGATAGTAGGCTTTGAATTGTTCACGCCATATCTGCCGCACTTATGCACTGTCACTACCGTAGGTTAGCTGGAAGAGATTTCTTTTTCGAGATAAGCTGTACCTGTTGTGCTATTGTTTTTTTTTTATGTTTGTGTCCTCTGTATAATCATGTGTGTGCAATTAATTGTTAAAGAAATTAATTAATTAATTAAATATATTAAATATTTAAATTATTCTTTGTCAGAACATCTGTCTAGCAGAATTACAAAGAGCAGTAATGCAGCCCGGAGCTTCCACCCTCACAGTTAGGAAAAGCAATTAACTGCGAGAGATATTAAACTTATCTGTGAATCTACAGTGCGGCAGACAAGTAGTCGCGTCTCGCCGCGAGCAAACTATATATACATAGTTATACAGTATACTATACATCATCTCCCTAGCCTTATCCCGTATCACACGGGGTCGGCTTACTAATCTAGGTGATTGAACGAGGGTACTGGTTTTTACACAGACCGACTGACATCTGACCTCCGCAACCTAGAGGGAAACCAGACCCAATCCTAGATTGGGGTCACAGTTTTCAAGCCGCCAATGCTTAGCACTGGCGTCTGATATGGCTTAACGACTAATATCTACGGTATTAAAGGATATTAACCGGGACCAACGGCTTAACGTGCCTGCCGAAGCACGGAAAAAGCGCCGAATAAACAAACATATGAAATTCAAAAACCGTAAAACACATTGGTACGTGGTGGGATTCGAACCCGACCTCCCGCTCAGGAGGCAGCGGCCCTATCCACTACACCATCGGGCTCATACAGTATACTATACATGCAACCAAATAGTCAAAATGGTATAATTTGTAAAATTTGGTATAAAATAAATGGTAAACTATAATAGATGTATTGGTATAGAAATGGCGACAGGTTACAGGAACAAATTGCGACCCCCGAATGATAATCAGGCTGAAAGGGAAAATCTATAAGAGCGTCATAAGACCTGTCGTCATGTATGGATCAGAGTGTTGGGCTATGAAAGTGATGGATGAAAGAAAACTTCATGCTGCGGAAATGCGAATGCTGAGATGGATGTGTGGAGTAACAAGAATGGATAAGATAAGGAATGAGTATATAAGAGGAAGTCTGTTGCGCCCATTACCGACAAAGAGGAAATCATCGCCATGCGTGGTATACATACATACATCACGCCTTTATCCCTTACGGGGTAGGCAGAGCGTTTAACGCCTCTTAAAAGGTGCTTTCGCCACGTCTGACAAAAATTGAGGGCAATTTTAGATTGTAATATGTATGCGTGGTATGGACTTGAGATTTGAGAGTTATTTAAGATTAGATTTGTAGGTATATTGCTGTAGTGACAGGTTGTCAGCCCATCGCCTAAATTGCAATATACGTAAACCCTCGGATACCATAGCTGGTTTTTACAGCATGCCCGGGAGGAACTGCATTTGGCACATTCTATGTTTTCCTCTCGTTCCCAGTTCAGCATGGAATAAATGTTCCAGCTTTTCACTAAATACTTTCGAAGCACGTAGCCTAGCGTCTGTTCTCAAAGTGTTGGTAATTCCATTATCTAAGTACAACTCTGTTGAATAATTAAAATCAGGCAGTTCGCAAAATAGCATTGTAAATCGTAAATTGTAACCACATTTCTCAGAATTAAGGCATTTTAGCATTTTTAATATAACTGTTACTCATTCTGATAACTGTGTAAACAGATTTAAGTGTTTTTTTAATAAGACTACCTGAAGGGCGATTATGCACTCTCCATATTAGATTCGTATCCAATTCGTATCCGAATTCAGCGTGTGATGATTGGGTATTTAATTTTTTTTAAATATGGAAATATAAAGAAATAAAAATATACAAAATATAAAAATGGCCCCTAAAGAAATTTTATCAAGTATTTTTGAATTATGTATTTCAAAACGTCTTTAGTACAACAAATAAAACCATGACCTAAATACGCTTTCCACTTGATCATACTTTAAAAAGTTATTTGAATATAAAATGCCACTAACTGGTGATAACTGTAAATAAAGGTCCGTAACTTGTGCGAACGGCACACGCGAATACAGTACACATTATACCGCCTTTATTTTTCTCAAAATAGGAACATGTATCTCTCTTTCAATATTCCAAAACAAAACGGACAAATAAACCATACAAATAAATACAACTTTCTTCCATGTTGGCCTGGGAGCGAGAGAAAAACATAGAATGAGCCAGCTGCATTTCCTCCCGGGCATGCTGTAAAAACCAGCTAAGGGATCCGAGGGTTTCAGTACATTGTAATTTAGGCGATGGGCTGACAACCTGTCACTACAGCAATATACTTACAAATCTATCTTAAATAACCCTCAAAACTTTGTCAGACGTGGCGGAACAACCTTTGTTTGGGTCGTTTACGCTCTGCCTACCCCATTAGGGATAAAGGCGTGATTATATGTATGTATGTAATAAATACAAATATTTAGTTTAGGCAAAACCAACTGGCATTTTTTTAATGAAGTAGGTATAATTATAGACATATGGGGTGTAAGGGACAGCGTCCCGCAAACTCAAAGGGGTGGTCAGTCAACGAAACTGACCAATTTTCACCAGGAAATTCTTTCAGGAGATTAAAAAATATTACCTTCCCACACAAAATGACCAACTCAATCAGACAATTGGCAAAGAAAAGCCAATATTTTTTTCATTTCCTAAAAACAAATCCTGCTGATAGATGTTCAGTTTCGTTGACTGAGCAACTTCTATCAGTTTGCGGGACGCTGTCCCTTACACCCAGTAGGTATGTTCAATCCTAAAACAGTTTTACGTTCAGATGTTTTTCTAACACTCAGACGATCACCATAATCATTTCCTATTCATAGAATGGAGTGGACCGCGAGTTGCGTCAATATTAACTCCAGTAATTGCACTCAGCTGGTTTATGTACGTACAGAACTCTACAACGAAACGGTTCGCGAAACTGCATGTGGAATTGAAGTTTGATTAGGTTTCGTAACTGGTTACATAATATTACACATTTGATGGAACGTTTATGATAGGAATATTGAAGAATTATTTATGCTGGACTAAGCGCCATAAAAGAAAAATACATACATACATAACGTCACGCCTCTTTCCCGGAGGGGTAGGCAGAGATCACATCCTTCCATTTGCTACGATCTTTGCAAACTTCCTTCGCTTCATCTACATTCATCAATCTTTTCATGCACGCTCGTCGATAGAAAAATAACTCCTGGTTTTATAAATTAGAAATGTAATCGTTCCGGCTGCTTCTTTGGCCGGGCCTACTGTAGTTATCAGTAGAAGGCGCCAAGAGTTTCAGTTTATGGTAGACACCTGGCGATATATATAATTTTTAGGGTTACCATCATAATTTTCCAGAAGTGGCGAATGTTCTCTGCGTTCTCCATAAACAAATAAAGGCGCGACTGTATCAAATAGAACCTTTCATATCTATCCGCGTAATCAACAGCAAACGTAATGGCGAACTCTTCATCCTTTCAGTTGGAAACTGAGTCAAGCATCGGCATAAAACTACATAATGCGACATAATGCGTTTTAAAGCGGTCTCCGAAAACGAGAACTGAGCGACTACACAGATTTAGAGTGGACTAGATAAGACATACATACATACATACATAAAATCACGCCTTTATCCCTTACGGGGTAGGCAGAGCGTAAAACGCCTCCCAAAAGGCGCTTTCGCCACGTCTGACATAAATTGGGGGCAATTTTAGATTGTAATGTGTATTGCTGTAGTGACAGGTTGTCAGCCCATCGCCTAAATTACAATACACTGTAACCCTCGAATCCCTTTTGCTGACTTATACAGCATGCCCGGGAGGAAGGGCAACTGGAACATTCTATGTTTTTCTTTCTCTCCCAGTCCAGTATGGAAGTTTACTAGATAAGACAACGCGTGAAAAACAAACTTCTCATAATATTAGAAATAACAAAACAAAAACTCAACCGCTAATATTTCTAATACATATTATCACGCCTTTATCCCGCATGGGGTAGGCAGCGTAAATGAACTAAATAAATGTCGTTCCGCCACATCTGACAAAGTTAAGATAGATATGTACGTAGTATATTGCTGTAGACACAGGTTGCCAGCCCAAATTGCAATATATAGAAACCCTCGGATAACTTAGCTGGTTTTTACGAAAGAAAATGCAGATAGCACATTCTATGTTTTTCTCTCGGTCCCAGTCCAGCATGGAAGTACATACATACATACATATAATCAAGCCTTTATCCCTAATGGCATGGAAGTAAGCTACTCATATATGTTTACTGGAGATGTAATATAAGTCTACAGCAAAATAACATGTAACAAGTCGACCTACGATCACGGATCGTGAAACTGAGTCGATAATTCCGGATAAAAAAAATTAATTCAGTATATTTATACCTCCAAAACAGTATCGCAAGTAATATAAGAAATATAAGAGAAAATAATAGCGAGTGCTTCAAAATAATAAATTCTACATTTTATTTTATTTTTATTTTATTATAAGTAGGAACACCAACATCTTTTAAATTAAACATTAAAGTATTATATCTTAACTTAAAATCACTAAATCACTAATTTAAAAGACAATTATTAGGCGAGCACATCGTTATAAAGAGGCACGAATGTTCTGTGTTCCGTCGGCGCGTGAGACTGCCAGTGCCATAACAGACATCTTCTGGGTTTGCTCGCTCCATCGTCGACTCTATCACGTCTAGAGTCAAGAGGAAACCCATTTCAAGTAAAAAAAAAAGCATAGCGTAAATCAACAGCTCGTTTGAACGGACGGCTTGCGATATCTACCCTTCTCTAAATCTGTGGTTCACTCACGTATAAAGAACGCCCGCATGTTTCTTTGTGCACGAAATAATACTCGGAAACTGTTGACGAAATGTGACGGCAGTTTCCATGGGGAAAATGATCCCATTCTATAAAGAACTACAAAAGAAAAATACTAATAGAGGTACAGTTCTAAGAAACCTTTGCACTTTAATGGAAAGACGAAAGTAAATCAACCCTATAACAACCCAGTTAAGAAATACTTTGAGTGATTTTACATATTGTAAAGAACTATAAATGTCGTTGTTTTCGTACTTTTGCAAAATACATTAACTATACGTAGTCCTGGCAAGTATTTTTTACACAAATGCCCATAGAGTAGGGATTATTCTACCTTTAAAAATAATGTTTAAATTTCTAATTTTTAATTTCTTCCATGCTGGACTGGGCGCGAAAGAAAAACATAGAATGTGCCGGCTGCATTTCCTCCCGGGCATGCTGTAAAAACCAGCTAAGGAATCCGAGGGTATCAGTATATTGCAATTAAAGCGATGGGCTGACAACCTGTCACTACAGCAATGTACCTACAGATCTATCTTAAATGACCCTCATAACTTTGTCAGACGTGACGGATCGACCTTTGTTTAGGTTGTTTACGTTCTGCCTACCCCATTAGGGATAAATGCATGATTGTATGTATGTATGTAGAAATAATGTGACTGCGCGCAAAAAATGGGATTTCGAGTTATTACAATAAAACGACCTACAAAAGTATAACTCACAACCCTGCCAACTTGTAATAACTTTATTCTGTGTACTATGATATACATAATCTTCACAGAAAAGTTATTTTAGGTTTGCAGGGTTGTGAGTTACGCTTTTATGGGTCGTTTTATTGTAAATATTCCATGCTGGACTGGTTGCGAGAGAACAACATAAAATGTGCCAGCTGCATTTCCCGGGCATGCTGTAAAAACCAGCTAAGGGATCCGAGGGTTTCTGTACTTTGCAATTTAGACGATGGGCTGACAACTACAGCAATATACCTACAAATCTATTTTAAATAACCATCAAAACTTTGCCAGACATGGCGGAACGACCTTTGTTTAGGTCGTTTACTCTCTGCCTACCCCATTAGGGATAAAGACGTCATTATTTCTAGTATGTATGTTTTTGTAAAATCTCGAGATTTTCTTTTTTTTGAATTTAGTCACTTTATTTCTAAAGGTGCGTTATGGACTTCCTATAAACCTAAAGTTGGTCAGGGTATGATTAGTAATAGAACGTTGTTCTATTCATGTTGTGTAGTAGTATTCATGATGTTATATCATCATCATCATTCGCTTGCCCTTATCCCATTTACTTGGGGTCGGCGCAGTACGGTTTCTTCTTTCATTCATCCCTGTCAGCAGTCAGTTCAACACTCACACCTGTTTTAAACATATCATATTTCACGCAGTCCATCCATTCTTTGGTCGTCCTCTCCTAAAATATCCGTCCACATTCAAATTCAATACCCTTTTACCTATATGACTTTCATCCCTCCGCATTACACGTCCATACCACGCAAGCCGATTTCCGCCATTTCATGTTGTTGTATGAATGAATGAAATACTCTAACAGAGTAGCAGACTCCCCTAGGTAATCTCCAACTTCTGCTAACTCCCAGCTTAGTTCTTTTAAAGTACACAATTTTAATTCCCCTACAAACTTCCCTCCCCCCCAGGTGTCGTGGAATAAAAACTTGTTCGTACAAGTTTGTTGGAGACGACTACAAGTACGACCACGCTTTAAATGAACGTGGCAAAAAAACGAACTGACACCGCCATCTTGAGTGTGAAAAGGTCCGCTTAGCTTGAAAGGAGTCACAGTAGAGCTTGTTGGTATCATTCCAACATACATACATATAATCACGCCTTTATCCCTATTGGGGTAGGCAGAGCGTAAACGACCTAAACAAAGGTCATTCCGCCACGTCTGACAAAGTTTGAAGGTCAGTTAAGATAGATTCGTAGGTATATTTCTGTAGCGGCAGGTTGTCAGCTTATCGCCAAAATTGCAATATATGAAAAACCCTTGGATTTTTTAGCTGGCTTTTACAGCATGCCCGGGAGGAAATGCAGCTGGCACATTCTATGTTTTTCTTTCGCTCCCAGTCCAGCATGGTAAAAAATCTTCAGTAATTAGGTGTGATTTTACAGCCATTATTTACAGTATGTGTGAATTTCGTCTAAATTTCGCGGCGCGTGAGTCACAATCGTAGTATGCTTAATTTACTTAGAAACAGCGGACGCGCGTGACGTCACAGGCCGCGCGCGTGGTACAAACCTGTGAACCAGCTGGCTAGGACATGCACTCATTTTAAAATTCTATATTTCGGTAACTGATTGTCGTATCAAAATAATTCTTTCACGCATTTTTTTAAATTATCAACACTCAATAATGATGAGTTATAAATCTAAAAGTAGGAATTTCGCCAATTTTTCCTGTACTGCAATTTCAATTTATTTATTTTATTAATACATACAAACATTATCCTTGCGGTTGCGGAGGTCAGATGGCAGTCGCTCTGTGTAAAAACCAGTACCCTTGTTCAATCCCCTAGATTAGGTAGCCGACACTGTGAGAAACGGGATAAGGCTAGGGAGATGATGACATACAAACATTATCCTTACAGGAATATACCCAATTCGACAATGCTATTATAATAATATTACGTTCTCTAATAAGACAACTTACTTACGTAATGTTCAAGACATGTGTTTCAGTTATAATTAAAAACAACATTTAAATTTATATAAAAACTTACAAACTGATAACAAAATAACTTCTCCTTCTATTTATTTTCTACCACCCACGTTCAGGTAAAGCTTTGACGTGCTGTATGTACCAGTTCGTAGCAGTTTATAGCGGTGCTACGAAGTGCTACGTGCCGTAGCCGTAGCAAGAAGTTGCTACGAAACAAAAAGTTGGTTTGCTTCGATATTAGCCTCTTGAGTGTCGTAAAACCTCAACTTGAGATAAGAAATCTATACGTATAATATGAAGTTTTAAAATTTTAAGTAGATATGACATGTTTTAATAATTGTGTTTTTAATAATATTTGCTTTTATTGGTACGAGTATACAATACTGTATTTAAATTTACGGTATTTATTATGTTTGTTTTCTTTTAAAGTTAAAATTTTCTTTGAAAAACTAATCAAAATCGTTTTTTTTTTTATAAATAACCAGAATTATAAATATAGAGCAAAGAACTTGCAACAATTAGTCAAGAACAACTAGATGTTTATCTCATACTCATAATGTTTATTGCAATATTATAATTAATAAGATAATAAGGTACATTCTCACGATTTTCCATACATTCCGCGCCATCTTCAAACTTGGATTTATGAAACTTACCTGTGAAAAAGATAGTCAATATTAGTACAAAAATAAATCATAACTAATTAATAAAAGTATTTTTATCTTATCTTTATCTTAAAAGTACATATTCTGTAGAAAACTAAATTGTTTTCAAAGGATTCAAATTGAAAAGTATTTATTTATTTATTAGGCCAGCCAACACAGTACATATCAACATGTATAAAAATATTTGTGTAGATTTTTTGCAAATATGAACCACACTTATAGGCTAACACAACATGCTTGAGATACTATAAGTAGCAATTTTAGGGAATGCGAAATAATACTATAGGTACTTAAAACTATTCTAACCTAAACATCTAAACAAACAAAAAAAGAACTAAAACAAAAACAACAATTAAATTCTATTGTAGGTACCTATTTAACAAACACTCAAGAAGTAGCGATATAAGTCAAAAGTAATAGCTAACTTCAACTCGACTTGGGAAAATGAGCAAATTAATTTCAATTTTGCTGCTTGGATAAAATACGAAAAGTTCTGCATTTGTATGTAGTCTTTTGACAATAACTTTTAAGTATATTTTTTAACAAACAACATAGTACGTAAGGATTTTTTAAGAATAATTATGTGACTTCACATAGGCTTACAGTTTTGTTCGTCTTATATTTGTAATCCCGTTCCGCCACGGCTGACAAACTTTTGAGGGTTATTTAAGATAGATTTGTATTTACATTGCTGTAGTGACAGATTGTCAACCCATCGCCTAAATTGCAATATATACGGAAACTCTTAGCTGGTTTTTACACAAACCTGGGAGGAAATGCAGCTGGCACATCAGTACAGCTTAAAAAAAACAATTTCTTCAATCACTTTTTGCGCGACATTCTGTACGTATTTGCGAGGTATCGGTAAGATTGCTTATTAGCGTAGACAATAAACCTCTGAGCAATAACTGAGTTACCGTTGATCGATCAGCCATCTCGCTTCTATTAATAAGCGCTTCGTTCATTCATCGCTTCGTGCTTTATCTAGTTTAGAGTACGTACAAGAATGACTAGGAGATCAAATTTTAATGAAATAGTCAAGGTCAGAAACGTAATGAATAAAAACGGGAAATTTGCCGTGGTTTTCCCGTTTTTAATCATTATAATGTGGATAACTGTGAAAGTTTGAAAAAGACTAAGGTAAGAAACGGTTGAGTCAGCGTCGACTTCGAAGCGGATCACCCAAAGCTACAGGAATTCTCACACATCAACTTCTTCTTCTGTTCTGTGGGTATTGATTCAATCGCCCCATGGACCCTGGTTTCAGTTTTTAAACCCGCCTAATAGCAGAGCTAACATGGTTTAGTAACAACCACTATCAAAGATAGCGCTCGCTGGCTTAACATACCCTCCGAAGCACGGTTTTTGTTTTATTTCATACAATCAGGTCATTCGAGCTGCATTGTCCTAACCTAAATTTCCCCCCCTGGGAATCGAACCCAGGACCTCCGGATCGTGAGCCCATGGTACTGACTACTAGACCACGGTCCACATGAACAGGATTAGTAGAATACAGGAAGTAAAATAATTGCTGGGCAAAATTTAGGGTGTGAACCTACCTATGAATCTGAACAATTTTCCCCACGAAATGTACGAAATATCTGGCCTTTCCATACAAATGGTGTCAGCGCCGGCTCGAGTCACTATGTATGAGAGGGTCTTTATTTTTCATATCATATTTCGACCGCGTTTTACGCTCTGCCTACCCCGTAAGGGATAAAGGCGTGATTTATGTATGTATGTATGTATATTTCGACCACCAACGTTTGTTCCTTGAGGAAAGTTGTTCAGTTTAGTTTCATGGGTAAGGTTCACACCCAAAATTAAGGCCAGCAATTATTTTAATACCGGTATATACGAGATATTTGGTAGCATTTTTTTCACGAGAAGAGCCACCAAATAGCTCATTTAAATTAAGTTTTGAGGGTAATTTTAATCTCAATCTTAAAAGATACATTTATCTCCGTTTTCGGCATCACCAAACGAAATGATCCGCCCGGAGGGATCTGCGCTACAGTGGAAAGATGATATAACAAGATAACAATGTTTAGGCGTCGGTCGATAATGGGGTTGGAACGAGACGCTTTGCAAACGAAAACAAACTGTCCTTGTAGACGGCGGCAGTATCGTGTGTAATAATATTTTCCCGTAAGCAACATAGTTCAAACCACAAAGAAGATAGACTAAATCCATCTACCAGCACTTTAAGGTACAGTTAACGACAAAGTCTCAAATGGCTCACTTCAAAATTATAGTTCAGGTGCATATATTTTTTTTTACTTCCATGCTGGCCTGGAAGCGAGAGAAAAACATAGAATGTGCCAGCTGCATTTCCTCCCGGGCATGCTGTAAGATCCAGCTAAGGGATCCGAGGGTTTCAGTATATTGTAATTTAGGCGATGGGCTGACAACCTGTCACTACAGCAATATACCTAGAATCCTATCTTAAATAACCCTCAAAACTATGTCAGACGTGGCGGAACGACCTTTGTTTAGGTCGTTTACGCTCTGCCTACCCCATTAGGGATAAAGGCGTGATTATATGTATGTATATTTTTTTTATTCTAATGTTTTCTAAATTTATTATTAACGGGTAGGCATTTAACTTCTACTCGTACTACGCAGTGTACCTAGATAGGAGCAGTTTGCTCTCGTTAACTTTTTATTTGAAAGAAAGAAAATTAGAAGAAGAAGAGCGGTGCCTCCTAGCACAGGTTTTATTAAACTTAAAAGGAGGCTCCGGCCACTGTAAACCTATGTTTAAACTTATCTAAAACCAATAAATTATTTTGTAGTTTTGTATTTTTTTTTATTTATATTTTCTCCCGCTGTTTCGTGTGTTTTGAAAGTTACTGGATGTAAACCTATTTTTTGTAAACTTTGCGATATATATAAGCACAGTCACTTTTTTTAAATAAATTATTTGAATTTAAAATTATAGTGCATCGAAAATTCAATCTTACATTCAAGCGTTTAAATTAATAATAGGCAAACTATTTGTCGGCCACCTCACTTGATGGAGAATGACAATGCAGACGATGTTGGAGCATGTTAGCCTAGATAATAGTTTTCCGTAAGAAACATAGTTCAAGGGTGAAGGCAAACTTTTCCCACTACCTCAAGAAGTCTACGAGATCAGTGGCTTTACTATACCTCGTTTCAAATATCGGCAACAACATACATACATATAATTACGCCTTTATCCCATATGGGGTAGGCAGAGCGTAAACGACCCAAACATTCCTAAATAACCCTCAAAACTTTGTCAGACGTGGCGTGATTGTATGTATGTATGTAACTTATTATAATCATAAAGCAACCCTCAGTAATATTTATGAGAGGTTATATTTCGTAAAGTTCTCGGGAGTGAGTTCTCGTGTCATTCCCGTGCTCTCCGAAGCGAGACAGAAACACTCGAAACGTTTATACCATTACACTTACACAAGAGGGAGGCGGGTATGAATACTAACGTATTTCACATTACAATTGTATCTACATACCCCAATTGTGCTAAAGCAAATGGCTCGCAGGACTGGCTAAGAACAGAGATTTCTTTGCTGGCACGTTAAACCGTCGGTCCCGGTCGCTGTCTTTGATAGTGGTCGTTACTCAAACCATGTCAGAGGCCTAATAGCTGTGCTTCTAGGCGGTTTGAAAACTCTGACACCAGGGTTCATCGGGTCGTTTAACTCGACCACTCGCTACGAAGAAGATCAGCTTATTAGTCGACTCGAAACCCCGCACGAGTCAATCGTATAAAGAAACCATAATAACATACATACATACATACATAAAATCACGCCTTTATCCCTTACGGGGTAGGCAGAGCGATAAACGCCTCGTAAAAGGCGGTTTCGCCACGTCTGACAAAAATTGAGGGCAATTTTAGATTAAAAAGTGTATTGCTATAGTGACAGGTTGTCAGCCCATAGCCCAAATTACGATACACTGCAACCCTCGAGTCCCCTTTGCTGACTTCTACAGCATGCCCGGGAGGAAGGGCAGCTGGAACATGCTATGTTTTTCTATCTCTCCCAGTCCAGCATGGAAGGAATAATAATATATGCTACATAGGATGGGATAGGGTGATCAAACGAATAATATATCTTTTCATCATTAAATTATATTTTAATGATGTTTTATTGTTATTTCTCCGTAAAATAAATAAAATAATAATAAACATCATCTAATGACATCAATGGTGGTATCCCATTGTGCTGAGCACCCAGTAACGACCTGCCCTTACTAAGCACCGGGATTACAGATGGGGCTGTTGATCTCCCACCCTTACCTGTGGAATTCCAACGGTATCGTCCTTTCCACGTTGAAGTGGTAAAAGAGAAATAAATATATCTTGATCTTATTTTAATTTATTTTTTATTCGAAATGGGCTTGCTCTTGACTCCAGTCTAGGTTGGGAGCGACTGAGACGGAGTCGACGATGGAGCGAGCTCACCCAGAAGATGCTTAATCACTCCAACTTTGAAATATTTCATTTGGATCGCGCAAATTTATAAAGAAACCATAATAAACATCATCTAATGACATCAACGGTGGTTTCCGATTGTGCTGAGCACCCAGTAACGACCTGTCCTAACTAAGCACCAGGATTACAGGTGGGGGTGTTTATCTCCCACCCTTACCTGTGGAATTCAAACGGTATCGACCTTTGCAGCGGTAATAAAGAAATAAAAAAATCGGGTGTGTCTGGTTTTGGATACTTTGAGGGTAAGGGTAATGTTTTAAGAGTAGAGCCACGCCGTACTTTCTTCTTATACATACATACATATAATCACGCCTTTATCCCTAATGGGGTAGGCAGAGCGTAAACGACCTAAGCAAAGGTCGTTCCGCCACGTCTGACAAGTTTTGAGGGTTATTACAGATGATCATGACGTATATTGCTATAGTGACAGGTTGTCAGCCCATCGCCCAAAATTGCAATACACTACAACCCTCGAATCCATTAGCTGGATTTTACAGCATGCTCTGCAGGTGATGCAGCTGGCACATTCTATGTTTTTCTATCACTCCCAGTCCAGCATGGAAGACTTTCTTCTTATACCTTTTTTTTTGTTTTTATGTAGGTACAAATATAATATACCTAGATCTAATTTTCAAAATACGTAATAGTTTTAATCAGGTGTGAGTAAAAAAAAAAACCCTGAAACAGTTAGTTAGATTCATACATACACAATACATAAAATCACGCCTTTATCTTTTACGGGGTAGGCAGAGCGTAAAACTCCTCGTAACAGGCGCTTTCGCCACGTCTGACAAAAATTGAGGGGATATTTTATATTGTAATGATTTGTATTGCTGTAGTGACAGGTTGTCAGCCCATCGCCTAAATTACAATACACTATAACCCTCGAATCCCTTTTGCTCACTTCTACAGCATGCCCGGGAGGAAGGGAAGCTGGAACATTCTATGTTTTTCTATCTCTCCCAGTCCAGCATGGAAGAAGTTAGGTTTGCAAATACATTTAAGTATCATCATCATTCGCTTGCCTTTATCCCATTTACTTGGGGTCGGCGCAGTACGTTTTCTTCTTCCTTTCATCCCAGTCAGCCGGCAGTTCAACATTTAAGTATATCTACCAATTTTATTTCACGACTGCCGCTCAGCCATACTTGTGGTTGTGTGTATGTACACGCGCCCTTGTGTGCGTAACTACAGGTTCACTATGGCGAACTCACGCACACTAGGGAAATGTGCGTGTAGATACATTTACAGACACATGTTTGGCAAAGCGGCAGTCTTGTGATAAAACAACTATTGTAGAAAGGATAATTGCTCATCGCATTCTTCACTTCCTCCACAGACATAAGCAATTACAAACATACATACATACATATATTCACGCCTGTATCCCTAATGGGGTAGGCAGAGCGTAAACGACCTAAACAAAGGTCGTCCCGCCACGTCTGACAAAGTTTTGAGGGTTATTTAAGATATTTACAGCAATTACAAACGAGTGAGGAAAATGGAAGGAGCGATGAACGCGTTAGAACTGCAGGTGGGGCGTTTATTGTATTGTCATACTATTAGTACTAAAACAACTCGAACTATAGTCGAAGTAGAATATAGGCCGTATTTTTCATTTCCTCCATAGACATGAGCAATTACTAACGAAAGTGGCAAAATAGAAAGAATTTTAGAACTGCGGGTGGGGCGTTTATTGTATTGTCATAATAGTAGAACTCGAACTCTAAGTAGAATTTGGCTGTATTCTTTACTTCTAACACAGACATGAGCAATTACTAACGAGTGTGGAAAATGGAAGGAGCTAAAACTGCAGGTAGGGCGTTTATTGTATTGTCATAATAGTTGTACTAGTGGAACTCGAACGAAAGTCGAAGTAGAATTTGGCTGTATTCTTTACTTCTAACACAGACATGAGCAATTACTAACGAGTGTGGAAAATGGAAGGAGCTAAAACTGCAGGTAGGGCGTTTATTGTATTGTCATAATAGTTGTACTAGTGGAACTCGAACGAAAGTCGAAGTAGAATTTGGCTGTATTCTTTACTTCTAACACAGACATGAGCAATTACTAAAGAGTGTGGAAACATAGAAGGAGCTAAAACTGCAGGTGGGGCGTTTATTGTATTGTCATAATAGTTGTACTAGTGGAACTCGAACGAAAGTCGAAGTAGAATTTGGCTGTATTCTTTACTTCTAACACAGACATGAGCAATTACTAACGAGTGAGGAAAATAGAAGGAGCGTTCAAACTGCAGGTGGGGCGTTTATTGTATTGTCATAATAGTTGTACTAGTGGAACTCGAACGAAAGTCGAAGTAGAATTTGGCTGTATTCTTTACTTCTAACACAGACATGAGCAATTACTAACGAGTGAGGAAAATAGAAGGAGCGTTCAAACTGCAGGTGGGGCGTTTATTGTATTGTCATAATAGTTGTACTAGTGGAACTCGAACGAAAGTCGAAGTAGAATTTGGCCGTATTCTTCACTTCTAACACAGACATGAGCAATTACTAACGAGTGAGGAAATGGAAGGAGCGATGAACGCGTTAGAACTGCAGGTGGGGCGTTTATTGTATTGTCATACTATTAGTACTAAAAGAACTCGAACTATAGTCGAAGTAGAATATAGGCCGTATTTTTCATTTCCTCCATAGACATGAGCAATTACTAACGAAAGTGGCAAAATAGAAAGAATTTTAGAACTGCAGGTGGGGCGTTTATTGTATTGTCATAATAGTAGAACTCGAACTCTAAGTAGAATTTGGCTGTATTCTTCACTTGTAACACAGACATGAGCTATTACTAACGAGTGAGGAAAATGGAAGGAGCGATGAACGCGTTAGAACTGCAGGTAGGGCGTTTATTGTATTGTCATAATAGTTATACTAGTGGAACTCGAACGAAAGTCGAAGTAGGATTTGGCTGTATTCTTCACTTCTAACACAGACATGAGCAATTACTAACGAGTGCGGAAAAATAGAAGGAGCGATGAACGCGTTAGAACTGCATGTGGGGCGTTTATTGTACTGTCATAATAGTTGTACTAGTGGAACTCGAAAGAAAGTCGAAGTGCTCTCGGTGAAAGAATTATTATGACTTCAATCTTATCTTATTGTATTTTTCGAAATAAATTTAAATTTTCATCAAAATTTTAGGTACAAAGTTAAAGATAATCTGGAAAGTTTGATATTACAGTTAGTGAGAGTTGTAATAAATTATAAATCTAACTTTTCCAAGCTCTAAACTTTCTTAATATTGGCTGTCAAGAGATAAAAGTGTAAGTTCTAATAAAATTAAACTCTTGTATTAAAAAAAACGACTATTGATCCACTTTTAGTTCTCAAAGATTTTACGAGTAGAAACACAGCCTATAGTACAATGGGTATTATACATTATACAATGTATGTACATACATACATATAATCACGCCTTTATCCCTAATGGGGTAGACAGAGCGTAATCGACCTAACCAAAGGTCGTTCCGCGACGTCTGACAAAGTTTTGAGGGTTATTTAAGATAGATTTGCAGGTATATTGCTGTAGTGACAGGTTGTCAGCCCATCGCCTAAATTGCTATATACAAGAACCCTTAGATGGGAAGAAATGCAGCTGGCACATTATATGTTATTCTCTCGCTCCCAGTCCAGCATGGAAGAAAGTATGTGGGAAAACATCTTAAAATAGGAACAAGATAATTTTTCGCCAAACACGCTATCGAGAACGGTTAGTACCAAGGTAAGGGAGCGTTAATGTACGTCGTTAGCCGTCCGGGGAATGGCGGCGTGGCGCAATCAAACCTGCTTGTCTTTTTGCACCGGGCTCCGGGACTATAATCTGATGCAGCCGATTTTTCTGCACCGGGCTCTGGGACTATCATTTTTGCACCTGGAATCTGACTGTTTTTTTTTGCATCGGGCTCCGGGACTATTGTCTGATGCAGCGGATTTTGAGAACTTCCCATTCTAATTTGATAAACGATGCGCGGTTCAAAGACTAAAATTTAGAGTGATGACGCCTTTTTTTTTTACTATTTTGCACTTGTTTGACGAAAATATTTCCGCCATATGGACGTGGACATTGGATTTCATATTTTAAAGTTAGTTACGAATAGTACGCTGTGGGAAATGTCACGTAAATACGTAAGTAAATGCTTTCTCTATGCGATAAATTGTATTTACAGTAAGAACATTAACCTGTTTTATTTTTATTGGACTCCCAATATCTTGAGACTGATTTCAAGCACTCTCCATCTAAGTAATTTGATTAATGCGGAAAATAAGGTTAACAGCTAGCACCTAGGGAGGCGTATTTATAATTAGCTCGCAGGAATGACAGCGAGTTTGAGTTCGTATCAGAAATGTCATCACAAATGTCAACTGGCCTGTCAAATCCATACTTAATTTTGGTCTCAAGTTTGATATCGCTTCATAAATACGAGCTTAGGACTTTAAGTAAATGAGTACCGTAGCATTATGTTCCTAAAAGTTCTTATAGGATATGAAGCTACCATCTAAAAGTTCTACAAATTTGCTACGACCAATACGCCGTAGCTTTATTTCTACACCAGTCAACAAGGAAGTAAAATACAGGTGCAGTAAACAATTAATTGGATACCAAACATCGCCTCCCCAAGGGTCTCGATATTTAGCGCCTTCGGACACGAAGCTAGTTGCAATCAAATATTGACTTTATTGACACTGCGCTCGCCAAACTATCGGTACTACAGCTTTGTAGGTCAATAGAGTTGCGGATCGAAAAACTCGGAGGTAAATATTGAATTTGTACAACAGAACTGACGATTGGGGAGGTTAGGTTTTAACTTTTTTGTTTTCAAATTTAGAACGTGGCGATTCTTTTTGTTCCGTTTTCAAATTGTTTAGTGTTTAGCGCCTTCGGATACGAACACAGTTGCAAGCAAATATAGACTTTATTGACACTATGCCAACCGTACCCGGTCGTAACTGCAGCTATACGGGGCAATAGAGATGCAAATTGAAAAACTCGGAGGTAAATATTGAATTTCTACACTACAGTTGGCGTGGTTAGCATTCGACTTTTTTTTGTTTTCAAATTTAGAAGGCAACGATTTTTTGTGTTTTTTTTTAAACTGTTTAGTGCTGAGCGCGCCTTTGATGTGTTTACTAAAAGGCAGAAAAGTAGGAAAGTTTAAAAAATGGGTAATAATGATTAACAATTAGAACTGGCAGTGTTTTATTCTTTTTATAGTCAGACATCTACGGGAAAAGGTGGATGTTTGATACATACATACATACATACAATCACGCCTCTATCCCTTACGGGGTAGGCAGAGCGTTAAACGCCTCGTAAAAGGCGCTTTCGCCACGTCTGACAAAAATTGAGGGCAATTTTAGATTGAAATGTGTATTGCTATGGATGTTTGATGCTATTCTGAACTGGAACCGAACGGGTCGGTATTCGAAGTAGGTACACTATAATTACGTACATACATACTGTCAGGCCTGTATCCCTAATGGGGTAGGCTGAGCGTCAACGACCTAAATAAAGGTAGTTCCGCCACGTCTGACAAATATTGGAGTATTTAAAATAGATCTGTGTATTGCTGTAGTGAGAGGTCAGCCCATCGCCTAAATTACAATACACTGAAACCCTTAAATCCCTTAGGTGGATTTATAGCATGCTCGGGAGGAGATGCAGATGGCACATTCGATGTTTTTCGCTCGCCCCAGTCCAGCATGGAAGCAACACTGTAATTATAAGTAAATTAATCCCTTCAACCAAGTCACTCGGGTATCAAACCTAATTAGCCTGCAATATGTGGGCTTATGTATTTAGAGGGCGCAACCCGGCTAAATATAGAAGTTAGGGTCACTGGTTGACAAAGCCAGTAATCGAGGTAAGGGGGCATTTTAACTGGTTGTATTATATTTACAAATACATACATATAATCACGCCTTTTTCTCTAATGGGGTAGGCAGAGCGTAAGCGACCTTAACAAAGGTCGTTCCGCCACGTATGACAAAGTTTTTAGGGATATTTAAGATAGATTTGTAGGTTTATTGCTGTAGTGACAGGTTGTCAGCCTAAATTGCGATATAATGAAACCCTCGGATCCCTTAGCTGGTTTATACAGCATGCCCGGGATGAAATGCAGCTGGCACATTCTATGTTTTTCTTTAGCTCCCAGACTAGCATGGAAAAATATATTTATAGTTAGGCAAGTACAACATAGCTTTGTGTGGTATCTCCGGCGGGAGAATGAGTTTTCCCGATGGAATGAGGTTTTTTCCCCAGAAACTTATGCTTTTAAGTTGAAATTTAAAAAAAAACACACAATACCACTTGGACAAAAACAGCATTAACATCTGCAAATCTTTTTTATTTCAAAAGTACAAATTAAATAAATGAATGCACACATAATAATACAATTAAAGTTATAATATAACGATTAAACTTATAAAGTTTGAAGTACTAGGTTTGTTTGTTTTGTTTGGGTCGTTTACGCTCTGCCTACCCCATAAGGGATAAAGGCGTAATTATATGTATGTACTAGCTATTAACTTCTGGTATGCTGGGAGCCTCCTGCATACATGTATCCGTCATCTGTGGCAGTTTTATATATTCTTTATTGTATTAAAATTTACACATACAGTTGAACTTAAAATTAGGACACAACAGGTGAGCTTATCTCTATAAGAGATCCCTTCCAGCCAACCTAGTGGGGGACAGATACAATAGGTAAAATTAAAAAACTAATAATTATAGTAATACATATATAACAATCACTACATAGCATAAAACAAAGTCGTGTCCCTATATCCTTATGTATGCTTAGATCTTTAAAACTTCGCAACGGATTTTGATGCGGTTTCTTTTAATGGATAGAGTGATTCATGAGGAAGGTTTATATGTATAAAACATGCATAATATAGTAGATAAACACTGATGATTACCGTGCGAAACCAGGGCGGGTCGCTAGTGAAGAAATAAAATTCTTCTTACAACCCAATGGGCCATTTTCCTTTTTCTCGTGTGTGTTTCGTGTGTCCTTGTAGACTCTAAGTCCCTAACCTTCTTGTAGTTAGCGCCTCTAACTACGTTCCCCAACCTGCGACTCGTTACAAACGAAGACCTACTCGTAGGCATGTCCTTACCGACGGCGATGACCAAATTACTCTTGCGTTTAATGCTGCCAATACTAGTCGAGCCACACTCTGTACAAGCTCTTCCAGCAACCGCGCACCCCGCCGGCGGGGTCGCGGAGGTCCCTCCTTTGCTCCCCACTTTGGGGTTTACCGGCACGTACCGGGCAGATTCTCTCCGATAAGGAGTCCCCAAGGCAACGCCATAAGCCGAGGTTCGAGCCCTAGTGGGCGACCTTAGGCAAGGCAATAGAATAAAGACATACATAACAAAATAATATAGAAGATATTTACGTATATTATGATAGGGCAGATCTGAGGCAAAGTATTCCAGAGGTTAAACTATTTTTAGATCTCAATCAATACGAAATCAAGGGTAGGCTTCTAGATTTATACCTACACAAATACAATCTAACAACTTAGTTTCTAAGGAGAGGAAAAGCCTACACACGAACAGAGAAAACAATGGACCAGAAAATAGTTTTCTTCATTATTTCCCGGATTTTTACTTTCATTAACGGACAGACAATCAGATATAGATAGTCAGTTATATTTATCAGTTCTAAGTAGAGTACCTACTATGAAAATAAGCTTACTATATGAATTAAATATTAATTTACGAATGATACATCGCAAATTGACTCAATTTTGCACGTTTCCACTTGTATCCTTAACGAACCCTCTGAAAGCAAATCGTTGTTTATAAATCGAGACAAACGACAAAGTTACTAAACTGCCAGTCACCTGCTATTGTGAATATTCTGCTGATAGGGTAGTACTATTATGTAAAGCAGGGGTGGCCAAAGTTTGTATGTATGCGGTCTATATTTAAGCATCACCATCTCCTTGGGGTCTACCCACCGTCTCGTGTTTCTCTTCTAATTAGAATCAAGACCCAAATAACATAATAAATAATTATTTATTTATCAATGCTTGACAAGACGGTACACAATTTTCGCCAAAGTCGTGTTCAAATCGTGTTGCGCAATCTATCTGCTTATTTGTCAAACGGGTTACTTCTCCTAGACATGTAATAGAAACTTGCCTTTTAAAAAAAACGTACTTTTGAATGCTCCTGTTTTAAATACGTTTTGAACTTTTTTCCCTATAAGAGGAATATGTCTGCGGGCTACCGAATTTGTTGCGGCGGTCGTCGTCTTGGCTACCCCTGATGTATAGTATAGGTATTCTGTGATAGAGTCTTTGTCTGCGACGCCGTGAAGTTCCTTAGCGCCGCAAGTACATTCAAAACACGTACACGCACAACACAACATTCACACACAAACACACCCGTACACAAATGTAAGCTTAATTTGTCAGGTATGATTCTGGGCGGTCTTTTTGACTGGGTAGGTTTTAGTTTTAAGTTTTGACTTTGTGATTTAGATTTATTGTGACATTTTGTAATTGACTGATAAATAATAAATTATTGTTAATATAATAATAATAATATTAGTTATTTTTAGTATTGTTTCAATTATAAAAAAAAAACTAGTTTTATTTTCTTATTATATCCTGGAAGAGCGGTGCCTAGCACAGGTTTTATTAATCTTAATAATAATAATATAATAATAAATTCTTTATTGTCAGGTACTAGTCCCATAGCTTACAATTAAAAATTTAAACCGGGTCCGAACGGGGTTAATGGCACACCGACTAAACAGGGCAAAGAATGATAAGTATAGGTTGAAACTGAACAACTTTCCCTACAAAGTCCGAAATATAAAAATGGTGTTTCAGTGTCTGTTGATTTTAATGTAATGGACCTCGACTGCTCAATAAACAGTTGTATTAATTACTAGCGACCTGCCCGCCCCGGCTTAAAAGGAGGCTCCGGTCGCTTTAAATCTATGTATAAAGTTTTCTAAAACAAATAAATTATTTTGTATTTGTATTTGACTGGTATCTGCAACGTATTGTCGATTTTAAAAGTTGAGTGGAAAGATACTTATATAATTTTAGCAGAATCTTTAATCTATTTATTTTGAATCACTTCATGAAGCCGCTGCATTGATAGAATAGATACTAGGTATAGAAGATGGGTCTAGAGAGGTTAGCCAGCGGGATAAAACTGGTATCTTATCAACTTTTAAACTCTACAATAGGTAATTATGTTTTCACTGATGATCGGAAATTGAAATATTATCCGTTGCACAAATGTTCACTCCTCAAACATAATCATTGGACTATTTTAATGTAATCTTTCCCCTATGCGAGGGTGGAAGGGTCCGAACGGAGTTAATGGTACACCGACTAAACAGAAACAACCACGCCTGTATATTCCATATGGGGTAGGCAGAGCGTCAACTGCTAACTAAAAACTTTTTGCAACTGACTTACATTACACCAAGGAAGAGACGCAGCTGTTACATTATATGTTCTGTTATTGCTATCTAGCATAGAAGCAAATTTTCCACTCCTCAAACGCAATCATTGGACAAGTTCGCTCGGCTAAAAGCCCGGCTTTCCCCTTTGCGAGGGTGAAAGGGTCCGAACGGGGTTAATGGCACACCGACTAAACAGAAACAATCACGCCTGTATATTCCATATGGGGTAGGCAGAGCGTCAACGGCTAACTAAAAAAACTTTTTTCAACTGACTTACATTATGCCAAGGAAGAGACGCAGCTGTTACGTTCTATGTTCTGTTATTGCTCTCCAGCATAGCAGCAACTTTTCCACTCCTCAAACGCAATCATTGGACAAGCTGCCTCGGCTAAATGCCCGGCTTTCCCCTACGCGAGGGTGAAAGGGTCCGAACGGGGTTAATAGCACACCGGCTAAACAGGGCAAAGAGTGATAAGTATTGGTTGAAACTGAACAACTTTCCCTACATAGCACGAAATATAAAAATGGTGTTTCAGAGTCCGCTGATCGATTTTAATGTAATGGACCTGCTCAATAAAGAGTTTTATTAATTACTAGCGACGCGCCCCGGCTTCGCACGGAAATCATCAGAGTTTTCTCTACTATATTATCCATGTATTATACATATAAACCTTCCTCTTGAATCACTCTTTCCACTAAAAGAAACCGCATCAAAATCCGTTGCATAGTTTTAAAGATCTAAGCATACATAAGGATATAGGGACAGAGAAAGCGACTTTGTTTATACTAGGTATTAATTTAGTTACTTGCAGATTTTTTTTTCGAAAAACACTTTTTGTATTTAGGTTAATTTATATCTGAAAATATAAAAAAAATAAAAAATCATTGAATATATGTTTTTTTTTTTTATATATATTTTACCGCTGACGGGATTTGAACCAGTACAGCGTCTTTAGTAAACCGGCCCAACGCTTTAACCGACTAAGCTACAACGGGCCAATTCCGAGCGACGAATTAGTGATCTGCTATCTATTACTCGTCAAAAGTGGATGCTAATAATAAACACGCATAATTTATGCCTTCGCCCAGCAGTGGGACACTTAAGGCTAATACAATAATAATAACATTTATATCATCATCATCTCCCTAGCCTTATCCCGTATCTCACGGGGTCGGCTACCTAATCTAGGTGATTGAACTATATTAACCGGGACCAACGGCTAAACGTGCCTTCCGAAGCACGGAAAAAGTGCCGAATAAACGTATATATGAAATTCGAAAATCTAAAAGCACATTGGTACGTGGTGGGATTCGAACCACGACCTCCCGCTCAGGAGGCAGCGGCTCTATCGACTACACCATCGGGCTCTGCCCTATCCACTACACCATCGGGCTCTAATAAAATTTATATCTACTTTCAAATTAATAACCCTACACACAATATTCATTGATTTAGGTATGCTAGTAACAGTGACCATGCACTCTCTGATGGCAAATCGAATTACTGTCGCTAAGTAAGTTGTAGCTTGCAGCTAGTGCATGTTTTCAACGTGTAGGCTGCACATAGACTACTGACACAGTTGCTTTTCTAATAAATATCTCAGTATCTAATCACTACATAGTATAAAACAAAGTCGCTTCCTCTTTCCCTATATCCCTATGCATAAATCTTTAAAACTACGCAACGGATTTTGATGCGGTTTCTTTTAATGGATAGAGTGATTCAAGAGGAAGGTTTATATGTATAATACATGCATAATATAGTAGATATTCTTCCATGCTGGACTGGGAGAGATAGAAAAACATAGAATGTTCCAGCTGCCCTTCCTCCCGGGCATGCTGTAGAAGACAGCAAAAGGGACTCGAGGGTTACAGTGTATTGTAATTTAGGCGATAGGCTGACAACCTATCACTACACATTAGCAATACACATTACAATCTAAAATTGCCCTCAATTTTTGTCAGACGCGGCGAAAGCGCCTTTTACGAGGCGTTTAACGCTCTGCCTACCCCGTAAGGGATAAAGGCGTGATTTTATGTATGTATGTATATAGTAGAGAAACACTGATAGTTTCCGTGCGAAGCCGGGGCGGGTCGCTAGTGAAGAAATAAAATTCTTCTTACAACCCAATGGACCCTTTTCTTTTTTCTCGTGTGTGTTTCGTGTGTCCCTGTAGACCCTAAGTAGTGTCAGAGTTTTGAAAATGCTGTAGAGAATGCAAACCAATTATGTGACGTATTTCGTGAAACGACAACAATTAAAGAGAGAGTAAGCGCTTAACGTGCTATTCGAAGCACGAAATCATAATTACTCAGCAGATAAGCCGATCGTTCAACCTGCTTTATCCTAAACAAAGTGATAAATAATATATCAATTTCATATGACCGCCATGAGAATGAAATCCATGACCGAATAGAGAGACACATACATACATATAACCACGCCTTTATCCCTAATGGGGTAGGCAAAAACGTAAACGACCTAAAACAAAAAAGGTCGTTCCGCCACGTCTGGGGTTATTTAAGATAGATTTGTAGGTATATTGCTGTAGTGACCATCCCCTAAATTTTAATATACAGAAACCCTCAGATCCCTTAGCTGGTTATTACAGCATGCCCGGGAGGAAATGCAGCTAGCACATTCTATGTTTTACTCTCGCTGGACTGGAATCAGCATGGAAAAAAGACACAAATCTAAATAATGATGACACGGAGTATAGCTTTAAACATGTAGCAAATTACATTAAAGGCTGCCAACCGCCAAACTAGAACTACTACGTAAATGGATCGATAGAAAAGAACCAAACTTTGGCATTAACCCTCTAAAGCCTCACTGATTGTTCTATTAAACGTATGAGATTTTAACCAAACACATCATCTCCCTAGCCCTATCCCGTATCTCACGGGGTCGGCTTCTTAATCTAGGGGATTGAACGAGAGTACTGGTTTTTACACAGAGCGACTGCCATCTGACCTCCGCAACCAAGAAGGGAAACCAGACCCAATCCTAGATTAGGTCTGAGTTTTCAATGCTTAGCACTGGCCTCTGATATGGCTTAACGACTAATATCTACGGTATTAAACGATATCTTCCATACTGGACTGGGAGAGAAAGAAAAACATAGAATGTTCCAGTTGCCTTTCCTCCCGGGCATGCTGTAGAAGTCAGCAAAAGGGATTCGAGGGTAACAGTGTATTGTAATTTAGGCGATGGGCTGACAACCTGTCACTACAGCAATACACATTACAATCAAAAATAGCCCTCAATTTTTGTCAGACGTGGCGAAAGCGCCTTTTTGGAGGCGTTTTACGCTCTGCCTACCCCGTAAGGGGTAAAGGCGTGACTGTATGTATGTATGTATTAAACGATATTAACCGGGACCAACGGCTTAACGTGCCTTCCAAAGCACAGAAAAAGCACCGAATAAACGTACATATGAAATTCTAAAACCGAGAAACACATTAGTACGTGGTGGGATTCGAACCACGACCTCCCGCTCAGGAGGCAGCGGCCCTATCCACTACACCAGGGGAAAATAGATAGTGACAAAATTGTTCGTTCGTTGGTCCATTGTTTGTGTCAATAGAAACAAAGTTGCACATTCTTAGCGTATACCAACGTAAATGGATCGATAGAAGAGAACCAAGTTAACGTCATTATTAGACTCGTTATTTGAAACTAAGTTTGAAATGATCACTAACATATTAGAATTTTGTTCCAGTTTAATATTACGGACTACAAGATTAATATAATATTTAAAGGTAGCTTACCAAGCTTAAAGCAAATAAGGTTTTGGTAACTCAGCTTTAATTAAGTTTACCTTTATAGTAATAACTAACGAACTGAGTTATGAAGATAACAATATTCCAACAAAGTTTCAGAAATGGTTTTTTATTTATTTTGGCTATCGTGGAGTGGATACAAGAGCGAGCATAACATTTTCTATAATTTTATTTTAAATTGTATAAAGCACATGGACGACAGAGACTGCAGATAGAAACGCCTGGAGAGATAAAGGGGATGCCTTTGCCCAGCAGTGGGACGCCCTATAGGAAAAAAAAAGAAGGTCTTAATTTTTTTAAATAATAAAATAACATATTAGGACGTTCATTTCTAATAGGATCTTTTCTTCGTAAAATGTTGTTCCGTTTTATACACACACCATTAAAATACTTTCACATGCCAGTTCACATGTTTATTAATCAATAATCGATCGACTTGAATGAAACCCACATGAAGAAGAAGAATTGTGACAACATTGTATGTGTCCTTAGCTGATCATGAGCTCTCTTTCTAATCAACATCAACCCCTCGATACACCCACAAATAACTTTTTCTAAAACAATGAATGGATTGAGGACAATACTAGCCCTTTTGGCATTAACCCTCTAAAGCCTCACAGATTGTTCTATTAAACGTATGAGATTTTAACCAAACACATACATACATATAATCACGCTTATGTCCCTAATGGGGTAGGCAGAGCGTAAACGTCCTAATAAAGGTCGTTCCGCCACGTCTGACAAAGTTTTGAAAGCTGTTTAAGATAGATTTGTAGGTGATATTGATATTGCTGTAGTGACAGTTTGTCAGCCTATCGCCTATATTGCAATATACAAAAACCCTTGGATCCCTTACCTGGTTCTTACAGCATTTCCACGAGTTTTTCTTTCGCTCCAAGCCCAGCATGAAAGTACCAAACACATATGAAGGGAACATAGGTAGTGACAAAATTGTTCGTTCGTTGGTCCTTTGTTTGTGACAATACAAATAAGGTTATCGTATACCTACGAGGGGCGGCTGATATAAAATCTACTTTGTTAAAGAAAGTTTTGAAAATCGAACTGGCCGTATATTTATTCCTTTTTCAAAATTATGACGCTTATTTTTTTTCGCTTGCTTTTGTTTTTTGGCGCGGCTTTGATTACACCATGTCGAAAGAAAATTGCAAAATGATGAAATTTGAGCATCGAGCAGTGATTAAATTCCTAAGTAAAGAAGGAAATACGCCTACGCAGATCAGAGAGCGCATGTTACAGGTGTTTGGTGATTCAAGTCCTTCTGAATTCGTCATAAAGTTTTGGTCGAAGCAATTTAAACATGGTCGTGAGAGCCTGGAAGACGACACACGTAGTGGAAGGCCAATTTCTGCTGTTACCGCAGATAATGTTGAAAAGGTGAAGAACCTGATTCTTGCAGATCGGCGAATCAAGCAGTGGGAGATAGCCAGAGATGTGGGCATTAGCAAGGAACGAGTTCATGAAATTATTCACGAACATTTGGGCATGTCCAAGGTGAGCGCGCGTTGGGTCCCTAGAATGTTGACCTCCTTTGACAAACAAAGGCGAGTAGAATGTTGTCAGGCATTTCTAGACCTGGTCAAAGGTAAAGAAGAAGAGACTATCTCTCGAATTGTGACCTGTGATGAAACTTGGATTCGCCAGTGGGATCCGGAAAGCAAACAAGAGTCAATGCAATGGAAATTTAAAGGAGAAAAGCCGCCAAGGAAGTTCAAGGTTCGGCCGTCGGCTGGAAAACTAATGGCCACCGTATTTTGGGATGTCGAAGGGATTTTGATGATAGATTATTTGTCTAAAAATACAACAATGAATGCTGAATATTATGCAAACTTGCTTGACCAGCTTCGTGAACAAATCAAAGAAAAGCGGAGAGGCAAACTCAGCAAAGGTGTTCTGATTTTACAAAACAATGCTCCTGTACACACAGCCTTAACGGCGAGCTCAGCCCTGAGCAAAAACGGCTTCACAGAAATTAACCATCCACCTTATAGTCCAGATCTGGCTCCCTGTGACTATTTCTTATTCAAAGATTTAAAGAAAAAAATGAAGGGTCGCAGATTTTCGACGGACGAAGAAATGAAAGAGGCTGTGACTGACCATTTTGACGAGCAAAATAAAAATTACTATTATAACGGCATGATGTCACTTATTTGCAAATGTCATAAGTGTATTTCACTTGCAGGAGACTATATAGAAAAATAAAAAATAAACTAGCCATCAAAGTATTTTCTTTCATAGTTAGGTAGATTACTTATCAGCCACCCCTCGTACTTATACTTATAACTATCAATATTAATAGGCAGATAGCCTATATACGGGGTGTAAGGGACAGCTGCGTGCCTTACTGCCTCCGTGGTCTAGTGGTCAGAGCCATGGGCTTACGATCCGGTCGTCCTGGGTTCGATTCCCAGGGGAGGAACACAAAGTTGATATTTGTCAATTTATCACTTTGTGAGTTTTCCCCAGTTTGGTTAGGATATTGCAGGCTGAATCACCTGATTGTCCAAAAATAAAAAAGATTTCGTGCTTCGGAGGGCACGTTAAGCCGTCGGTCTCGGTCGCTGTCTGTGATAGTGGTCGTTACTCAAACCATGTCAGAGGCCTAATCGCTATGCTTCTAGGCGGTTTGAAAACTCTGGCACCAGGCTTTATCGGGTCGTTTCACTCGAGAATCCACTCACAAGAAGAAGGGACAGCGTCCCACAAACTAAAAGGGGTTGCTGAGTCAACGACAATAAACAATTGTAAGCAGGAAATTCTTTCAGGAAGTGAAAAAAAAAATGGCTTTTCCATACAAATTGTCTGATCGAGGTGGACATTTTGTACGGAAAAGCCAATTTTTATTTTCACTTCCTGTAAGAATTTCTTGGTTGAAGTTGTTCAGTATCGTTGACTGAGCAACCCCTATCAGTTTGCGGGACGCTGTCCCTTACACCCGGTATATCTTCTTTTTAGCGAGTGGATTCTCCCTGAAGAACCCTAGTGTCACAGTTTTCAAACCGCCCTAGTAGCGCGGCTAATAGGGCTCTAATATGGTTTGAGTAACGATCACTATCAAAGACAGCGACCGGGACCGACGGCTTAACGTGCCCTCCGAAGCAAGGAAGCCTTTTACTTTTAGTCAATCACGTGATTCAGCCTGCAATGTCCTAACCAAACTGGGGAAAGCCTCACACGATGATAAATTGACGAAAATCAACTGTGTGTTTCCCCCTGGGAATCGACCCAGGACCTCCGGATAGGCTATCTATACTTATAGATAGATGATATTGTATGGTATCGATTAAAAAAACATACAAGCATCTAGTCTAGGGTATGGGCACCAGAACAAATTCCCTGATTCGGACTACGCTCTTTAATCCACCGAAATGAGAATGAAAATCGTAGCGAGTATGGCAATAACAGCCCAATTTGGGGAGGCACATGATCATGACCACAAGTGGACTGATACATACATACATATAATCACGCCCCTATCCCTAATGAGGTAGGCAGAGCGTAAACGACCTAAACAAAGGTCGTTCGCTACGTCTGACAAACTTTTGATGTTATTTAAGATGGATTTGTAGGTATATTGCTGTAGTGACAGGTTGTCAGCCCATCGCCTAAATTGCAATTTATTGAAATCCTCGGTTCCCTTTGCTGATTATTACAGCATGCCCGGGAAAAAATGCAGTTGGCACATTCTATGTTTTTCTCTCGCTCCCAGTCCAGCATTAAAGATGCAGCCCTTAAAAACCGGCCCATTTTTTAATCGCATCGTTATAACCTTCCGTTCTAAACGTGCCTTCCGAAGCCAAGGCGCAAGTTGCTTAACTTATCACCACCGATGGTATCACCGCAGTTTTCAGTCTCAGTTAATTACCAAATCTGCTACTTAGCAGCCAAAAATGTGCTACTAAGCAGCAAATTTGACATCGATCTGGTGGCAAGTTGGTGTCATGCCAGAGACGCCAGCAGCTATTCTGTAATTGGAAAATAATGTCTACGCCAGAATAACAGGCTAGAGAGAGGCAGAAGACCACACTAGCGGGTGTGAAGAGGACAGTGCGATAGCGTATAAAATTATTTAATAAATTATCGAATAATCATCTGTTTGGCTTAAAGGTCAGAGAGCTTAAACATAACGACTTGTGGAGAAATGTCGATACTTTGTGCATAGAAGTTCGTATTGACTGTTAGATATGAAACTGGAAAGTTGAAAAGGAAGTTATGTTATATAAAACTACTTTTTCCCCAGTGAAAAGTTACAAAACCTTCACAACTGCAATACGGACGCGGAAAAGTAGCGCCATCTATCGCACGCCGCTCGCCTTTACAAACTCGCTTGCTTGCCCACTATTTATACACACAATTTCTCACAGAAAACACTCAAGAAACTCACCGGTAACGTCTCACGATATTGATATCCTAGGAAGCGGAAAAGTATACTCGATCAATCACAATATGTTCGGCACAGCACTGAATCCTGTCAGAAATCGGCACCGCTCTCTCCTAAACTAATCACGCAGTGACACTGTCAATACACATGTAGGACTAGTAATCGAGTAATTCACACTAGAAAATGTAATTATATGAAGTGGGTAGAGAGACGTGTGGGTAAGCCCGGCGATGCGGGCGGACTGAAGCTCCCCCGCCCCCGAGCGGCGTGCCTCAACCCTCCCCCCGCCGCCCTGCGCGCGCCATAACCTAACCCCATTCGGAGTTTTCCGAACCAAAGAATAGCTTGTAAAGAAGTGACAACGAAATCCAATTCGGGCAAGACGACGCTAAACTTGTTTAACTGTAATCCCTGTTTTCTTCGCCTATGTACTCGTAATCGTAAGTCGTTGAAGTTTTTTAATTTCACGTAAACGAAATTCCGTCAATACTTTTCCGGATTCACAAGCAAAATTGCTTTACGCAACGAATTTAAAGTGCCTACATTTATTTAAGACTTTCGCGCTTTGTACCCATTATTTTATTATTTTGGGTCTAAACACGGATTGATTTAGTTAGGTATTAAATACAAAATACATTAGCCCACGTCGCAGCGGACTTCACCTCGTCAGTCAACTCGCGACCACGATTATTGTAAAACAATCGAAGCGTCGGGCAAAGGTATTATATATTTTAATACCCATCTAAATCAATCCGCGCTTAGACCCGAAATAATAAAATTAGAGTTTCAGGTTCGAAGGACCGACATTAAGGAGAATCCGGTCGAAGGACCAGCAATTCTATTACGCAGAATGCAACAAATAGAACCTAGGAAGCCTTTCAACAGTGGAGCTATTTACGTACACACTGGCTCTCCCAGTAGCTACATTGATGCAAATTATATAACGTAGAACTAAATGCAAACTGTTTTACACACACGTTTTACACAACAATATAATAAGGTTTCTTGTAATTGTATGCCTTGTGTTTATTAATAAATTCTATTTCAGAAGAAACCTATTGACGTAACATAAAAATTAAGTAACTTGTTTTGAGTAAGCTTGCTACATCGTCAACTCTTATTGACCTGAAAAAAATTGGTCTATGTAAACCAACCAACTAGGCGGTTTGAAAACTATGACACCAGGAATCATCGGGTCGTTCGACTCTAGAATCCACTCGCTAAGAAGAAGAAGTAAAAACAAAAAGATCTTTAAGGATTTAAATGATGAATAAGATAATCAGCCTTAAAAGCGTATTGAACCAAACAAGTGATCCAGTGAAATTACTAGCACAAGAGACATTCACGGTTCGCAACGCACTCTGCTATTCCACTAAGATTTATTGGAATAAGTAGTGGGTGTCATAGGCTACGGTGCTGCTTACCATCAGTTGGGCTGTATGCTTATTTGCCACTTAATAACATAAATAAGTATATATATAATTAGTTATTTATGTAATTTATAGTTTTCTGGTATTATTTTAATATTATGCTTTATTTGTGCACGCCTAACTTGCCTCTCAATTTAAATCTCACTTCCTTGGGTAAGCTGGAAGAAATTTCTTAGTAGAAATAAGCTGTACCTGTTGTGTCGTAATTCCTTGTGTATTGTCTTTCTCATGTTACTTGTGTACAATAAACAGTAAATAAATAAATAAAGTTCTAATTTTACCATCAAATCCGAAAATTGAATCCAAAATGAATTGAAAATCCGTTATAATGAGCGCATTATCAAAACATCTAAGCACAATTCTACTAATACAGCGCCCCCTAGCCCCTCTTCATTATTTCCCGGTCAATAAGGTTAACCTTTTCAATAAATCTCGTACTTCCATAACGGGCATTGCGCAACTTTCTTGGAAGTCCATAAGTCGCCATGTTGTATTTATGGGACGTTCATCCCTCTGGCCATCAGGCCTTAGGCGAGTCTCACACTGTCCCTGGCTACGCGGAGTAGGCGTAGGGCCGATCTGTTTCTACGCGCGTAGCTGTATTTCGCAAGTTCAATAAAGGATATTTTGCTTTTAGATATGCTTCCAGTCGTAAATTCAAACTTAGGCTCTTGAATTTATGGTTGCATTTTTTGTGCGCGCACTTTGTAATTTTAGGTCAAGACTATATTGCCTAAAACTATACCTGGGTTTAATTGAAAGCAAGTGCGAGTGGGAGCAGAATCTACAAGACCGAGGTACGCGCAAATGTACTTGAAAGCAAGTGCGAGTGGGAGCAGAATCTACAAGACCGAGGTACGCGCAAATGTACTTGAAAGCAAGTGCGAGTGGGAGCAGAATCTACAAGACCGAGGTACGCGCAAATGTACTTGAAAGCAAGTGCGAGTGGGAGCAGAATCTACAAGACCGAGGTACGCGCAAATGTACTTGAAAGCAAGTGCGAGTGGGAGCAGAATCTACAAGACCGAGGTACGCGCAAATGTACTTGAAAGCAAGTGCGAGTGGGAGCAGAATCTACAAGACCGAGGTACGCGCAAATGTACCTATATATATATATATATTTATTATTATTATTAACAGCCTGAGGTGTCCCACGGCAGGGCAAAGGCATACATTTTATATAATGGCGTTATCCATTCAAACCAAGGTACTGACAAAGAATATAACATACAGATGAGAGACACAGATCTGCACCACGCTACGCTCGTAGAAGCAGATCTGCGCTACGCCTCACGTAGCGCGAGGCAGTGTGTGTAAATTGCTTAGAAGCCGTTACGATCATATTATACCTCCTCGGCAACAATGGGTGTTCCGCAGGACTAACAGCGCACGTGATATATGAGAATGAGACCCTTTTTTTGGGTTTTAATGTTACAGTTTTTTTTTTGTGAGCCTATTTGTGTTTGAGATTTAGGCAGCAAAATTTTCTTTTCGTAAATAAACTAGATTTTTGTTTTTGTATGTAATTTGCTTACGACGAAAAGCCGAAGGGTTTTAATTGAAGGAACTTGTCTTTTCCTTAATAGAGAAAATAGGGATAGGGACCTAATCCCTAAATAATGAGATTAAGGCTAGAAACTGAGAGAAAAAGGAGAGATACCTAATTTCATTTAACACAGAAGAAAAAAAAACAAACATCGAATGATGGTGTGATTTCATTTACCTAATCTATATAATTGACTACCGCACTTGTATTGAAATTATAATTTCAACATTAAAGTAGGTATACTTCTATAGAATTATTTGTTCAAGGCGTATCTTTCCATTCTATTTAGCAGAAACAATATATCCGTTTAATTCTGCTACGAGGGGCGTTCAATGTATTCTCGGTATCGGGGTGATTTGACATTATTATGGGTAATGAAAATATATCATTAGCTAACAATATTATCTGAGGGTTCAAATAAAATTTCAGGTTGATAACTTCATTAGTTTGTTTGCGACCTCCAGTTAAAGACTACGAAAATGACTGACGCGACAATGTTGAAGAAAATCGAGCATCGTGCGGTGATTAAATTCCTCACTAAACAAGGAAAAAACAGAAGTGGTCAAGTGAATTCAAAAGAGGCAGGAAAAATAACGAAGATGACCCCCGCCCAGGTGGGCCAATCACGGCGGCTACCGAAGAAAATGTGAAAATTATCGAAAAATTTGTATTAGAAGATGCACGTATAAAAATCAAGATGTTGGCAGAAATAACGAAGCAAAGGTATTGGGTGTCAACGACATATTGACACCCAATACCTTTGGGTACGCTGATGACAGCACGGTTGTTGACAGATATCTGTCCAGTGCAAGGGCCAACAGTGAAACAATCCAGTCTTGTCGGGAGTCTATAGTGGATCGTCTGAACTCATCGCTAAGGGTGATATCCGAGTGGGGCGATGCCAATCTCGTTAAGTTCAACGCATCCAAAACCCAGGCGTGTCTATTCTCGACAAAACGGAGTCCTTTTAACCTGGCTCCAACTTTCCGGGATGTATCCGTACCGATTTCTGACCATCTTGAGCTTCTTGGTATGAGCCTTACGTCCGACTTGAACTTTGGACGTTTCATTGAGTCTCTGGCCACAACAGCTGCCAAAAAACTTGGTATCCTCTCGAAGGTGAGGCGATACTTCACACCGAGACAGCTATTGCAGTTGTACACAGCTCAAGTCCGATCGTGTATGGAGTACTGCTGCCACCTTTGGGACGGTTCAGCTAAATACCAGCTGGCTGCCTTAGACTCAATCGAGAGACGTGCTAAGAAGCTCATTGGAGACTCAGCACTGGTTGAGGCAAAACTACAGAACCTTGAGCACCGTCGCAGAGTGGCGTGCATGTCGGTATTTTACAGGATACATTTCGGGGAGTGCGCGTTAGCACTTCATAACCTTATACCCCCCTCCCCTTTCCATCTCCGGAGCACGAGGCGTGGACAGGGGTTCCACCCTTATGTCGTGGATATACCACAAATTCGCACGAAGCGGTTCGCTTCCACATTCTTAATGCGAACGGCTAAGGAGTGGAACTCCCTGCCGGCGGATCTGTTTCCGGAACAATATAACCTGGGCCTTTTCAAGGCGAGAGTGAATAGGCACTACATAGGTGAGTATGCTTCAACATAGTCCGCATCGTCACTTTCCACCAGGTGAGATGGCGGACAAATGCTCGCCTATATATATTTAAAAAAAAAAAAAAAGCTATCCGTTGGTACTATACACACTATACTACATGATTCTCTCAACCTTACAAAAGTCAGTGCAAGATTGGTGCCGCGCATGCTCACTGCGCTTCAAAAGCAGGCGCGGGTTGACACTTGTAAAGAGTTTTTAGAGCTGTGTGGCGACGATCCAGCAAGCGTTTTCGAAAGGATTGTTAAAAAGGGATCAGACCCCCCTAAGAAGTTCAAAGTCACTCCATCGGCTGGGAAAATCATTGCCACAGTTTTCTGGGATTCTAAAGGAATACTATCGATTGAGTACACAAAAAAAAGGTGAAACCATCAACGCTGAATATTCAACCACCTTACGCCGTTTGAGAGAAGCAATAAAAGAAAAAAGAAGAGGAAAGCTGGCAAAGAAAGTGCTGCTTCTTCACGACAACGCACCGGTTCACACTGCGCGGCTCTCAAAGGCTGCTGTACGAGAGTGCGGGTTAGAGGAAATTAACCACCCACCCTACAGCCCAGACCTGGCCCCGAGTGACTACTTTTTATTCCCAAATTTAAAAAAAGACCTTCAGGGAAAGCGATTTGCTGAAGATAATGAGCTCAAGTCCGCTGTAAATGAGCATTTCTGGGTCCAAGAAGATTTTTTTTTTTAAGGGTATTCCTGGAAAACTTTTTTCTCTATCAAACTAATGTATAGATATCATGGGAGACTATATTGAAAAATGATTTTTTTTTTCAAGGTTTTATCTTTTTTCTAACATACCCATACCGAGAATACATTGAACGCCCCTCGTAAAGTAAGGCGACCTATTTGCTCGCGTCAATAATTTAAATTGATGACAGATTGTTATAGTTGAGTGAGCGTGTGCTTACAGTTTGTGGTGTATTCATTGATGATGCTTTCAAATGACACAAGATTTGTTGATCCTACAATGAACCCGTAACTTCATTTGATCCAGTGGATGTCAGTTCAGTTCCCAATTTCCCTTTGTAGGCGGTATTCAAAATTGTTGAATCGGTAAGAACAGTGATTAACCAAGAATAATTAACCCTCATCTGACATTACACATTATATTCCAAAGAGGTTGCGTCTACCATAGATTCAAAAATCTTTTGATGTACAGGTACAAAAAAAATATGAGGCAAATACGTTTACTGCCAAAAAGCCCTTCATTTAGCTGTACAGTGTAAGAACACTTTTGGGAAACATTATTGCTTTGGGTCTAAAATATTCTGCTTTTAAAATTGAGTATTTTCGCCCACAAAGCCCGAATCGTCAACGCCTTAGGGATTTTAAAATTACTGAGTTCTTTTGTTCGTAAAATATTTTTTTATCCTTTAAATCTTTAATTTGTACTTAAAATTAAATTTTGAATGAGAATGTTTACTTAATAAAAATTATGGTAAAGTAAAAGATTGAATAAAAAGCCTTTTATCAAAGTAAAGCCAAAAATAAGCAGTGTCAAATTGTTCAAGGAGAGGTAAGAGGATTTTAGGAAGCGAAGGATTTAGGTCAGGAGGTCGGATATCGGGACAGGATCTGAAAAAGAGAAATTAATTCATGTTAATTTGCTAAAAACCAGTCTCAAATTCTGGGCTAGCTTTATACTGCCGCGGGTGAAAACGTAGTTCCAAAAGCCAGTAAATCATAAATTGCGTAATAGCGAATATCTGTGGAACTATATTGCTGAATATTCATTCAGAATTGGATAGTTTGCCGTTGATATTTGAATGATGAATTCAACCACACCACCAGTTTTGTAAGTAGGTAATCGAAACTTAGTTAGGTGGGCTCGATTCTAGATTCCACCGGCTAAAACTAAAATATATCTTTCACTTTCAAAATAATAAAATTGAAAAAAAGACAGGCGATTTATACTGATATTACGTGCTTTTGCACTTTTGCCCAGTATTCCTGTAAAATTTATCCGCTATTTCATATAACGGCGAATAAAAATTACAGATAACGCATGCAAATGCCTCCATGGTCTAGTGGCTAGTGCCATGGACTTCCGATCCAGAAGTCCTAGGTTCGATTCCCAGGGGGGAAAACAAAAAAGTTGATATTTGAGAATTTATCACTTTGTAAATTTTTCCCCAATTTGGGTAGGATATTGCAGGCTGAATCACCTGATTGTCCGAAAAGAAAAAGATTTCGTGCTTCGGAGGGCACGTTAAGCCGTCGGTCCCTGTCGCTGTCTTTGATAGTGGTCGTTACACAAAACCATGTCAGAGGCCTGATAGTTGTGCTAAGCGGTTTAAACACTCTCACACCAGGGTTCATCGAGTCCATATACTCGATACCCACTCGACAGAAGAAGAAGACGTATAAAACCACCAACTATAAATCAAAAACCGGAGAGAATAGATCTCCTGTCCTTTTCCAATGTTTTAAGTCTGAAAGTGACAAATAGATATGATGAGAAATAGATTTTAATTTTAGTTTTAGCCGGCAAATATAGAATCGAGCCCAGTAGGTACAGGAAGGTAATATCATCCATTTATTTATAAATGAACTGAGTGGCATTTATTGGCTATCTAGTTTTCCTGGCAGCTGGGACAGCCATAAAAATTCATATGCTGTCGGATATGTCTTACAGGCAAAATAAGCTGCTACCACTAGCAAAATGTAGAGAGATTTGTAGTTGTGTTTTTTTACAGGCATACGGTCGCATTTCTTCCATGTTGGATTGGGAGAGAAAGAAAACCATAGAATGTTCCTGCTGCATTTCCTCCCGGACATGCTATAAAAACCAGCTATGAGATCGGAGGGTTTCAGAATATTGCAACTTAGGCGATGGGCAACCTGTCACGACAGCAATATACCTACATATTTATATCAAAGAACCCTCAAAACTTTGTCAGACGTGGCGGAACGGCCTTTGCTTAGGTCGTTTACGCTCTGCCCACCCCATTAGGGAAAAAGGCGTGATTATGTGTATGTGTGTTAATTTACTTTATTATTTGAAGACTAGAAGATCACTTCTTGGCAAACAAGTGATGCTAAAACTACAATTAACATTGCCGTTAAAAGTGTGGACACTTGTGCAACGTCCTGTTACTTTATCAAACAAACAGTTTTAATAATAGTTAGTGAATTCATTAATTTCTGGAAGCTCACAAAGTTCACAAAGATCCAACTCAGCGTCTCCCGTTTGAGTTATAGCTGAATATTCAACTGCATCCGAACCTATTTAATGTTTAAACTTCACCAAGATAAGGATGAGCCAAACCAGGTTTGAGTTTCAGGATTTCGGAAATCCGTCGCAAATCTAGTGCCAAGTACTCGTTAAAACTGTCTTCATTAATACTGTACTGGTTTCTGGGAATGGGACTTCTATGATGTAGTTTATCATGTTCCATCGACACGCTAAGAAGAAAACTTGTTTTAAGTTTGAATATCGTTGACAAAATCTAAATCTTTGGATTCAGATAATTTACGTATATTTTTGGATTCAGATAAATAAATATTCATATTAGCTTTAAATAATTGATATAATACTTGTTTGAAGAAATAAACCCAAATCGGAAATTAGTTTTTCGCATCGAGGTGTGAGTTTTTCTGTGCTAAATAAGATACATTTCTGAAAAAAAAAAATGTATCCGTCTCCGGATATCATCTATCGTCCTGCCAAATTTCTTTCAAATCTTTTCATCCATTCAGTCGTGTAAGAGTAAGATACTTTTGGAATTGAACTCACGACCATCAGCACATCAGGCAGGGCACTACCAACTGTACTATCAGATAATTCGATATGGAAATACAACATAACCCTCTATCAGTGCATGTGCAATGTGCATCGGTTTCACCGTCATCAATCAATGTGCAATGTATCTGCTTTGTTCCCGATATTGCATGAAGATTGTGATGAATGTAATAACTGTTGCAAATGAAAGGCCAAACTCCCATAAAAAATATTAAATGCGCTCACAATAGCTGACCGGCGTGATTGGCCAATTTTACTGTGCAATGAAAATATTTTTACTTTTCAACCAACTAGGCAACTGCTTTAAAAATACAAAGCTATGGCATATTTTTTAAATATTCTACTTGCGCTAAATAATGCAAAAGGCAATATTTGTCCGATGGCGATTTTAATTTCACTTTAGTCAAAAGTACAAAATTATTTTTACAATTCAGAATCATAGGTACAAAAAGCTAAGGTTTAAATACCCTATTGTTCAAAGCATTTTAATCCCTTAATCGCAAACAATTACTTCGTAAAGCCATAATTATTCTATACCTTTATCATCATCTAGGGATTCGCATACTAATAAAACCCACGTTAGAATTATAAAACAAATATATTCTACCAAGTATTTCACACCATATTTTCTTTTATGCTGCTCTGAGAACGAGAGAACAACATAGGATGTGCCAGCTGCATTTCCTCCCGGACATTCTGTCAAAACCAGCTAAGGGAACCGAGGGGTTCAGTATATTGCAATTTAGGTGATGGGCTGACAACATGTCACTACAGCAATATACCTACAAATCTATCTTAAATAAACCTCAAAACTTTGTCAGACGTGGCAGAACGACCTTTGCTTAGGTCGTTTACGCTCTGCCCACCCCATTAGGGAAAAAGGCGTGATTATGTGTATGTGTGTTAATTTACTTTATTATTTGAAGACTAGAAGATCACTTCTTGGCAATCAAGTGATGCTAAAACTACAATTAACATTGCCGTTAAAAGTGTGGACACTTGTGCAACGTCCTGTTACTTTATCAAACAAACAGTTTTAATAATAGTTAGTGAATTCATTAATTTCTGGAAGCTCACAAAGTTCACAAAGATCCAACTCAGCGTCTCCCGTTTGAGTTATAGCTGAATATTCAACTGCATCCGAACCTATTTAATGTTTAAACTTCACCAAGATAAGGATGAGCCAAACCAGGTTTGAGTTTCAGGATTTCGGAAATCCGTCGCAAATCTAGTGCCAAGTACTCGTTAAAACTGTCTTCATTAATACTGTACTGGTTTCTGGGCCCCTATGATGTAGTTTATCATGTTCCATCGACACGCTAAGAAGAAAACTTGTTTTAAGTTTGAATATCGTTGACAAAATCTAAATCTTTGGATTCAGATAATTTACGTATATTTTTGGATTCAGATAAATAAATATTCATATTAGCTTTAAATAATTGATATAATACTTGTTTGAAGAAATAAACCGAAATCGGAAATTAGTTTTTCGCATCGAGGTGTGAGTTTTTCTGTGCTAAATAAGATACATTTCTGAAAAAAAAATGTATTCGTCTCCGGATATCATCTATCGTCCTGCCAAATTTCTTTCAAATCTTTTCATCCATTCAGTCGTGTAAGAGCAAGATACTTTTGGAATTGAACTCACGACCATCAGCACATCAGGCAGGGCACTACCAACTGTACTATCAAACTATTCGATATGCAAATACAACATAACCCTCTATCAGTGCATGTGCAATGTGCATCGCTTTCATCGTCATCAATCAATGTGCAATGTTTCTGCTTTGTTCCCGATATTGCATGAAGATTGTGATGAATGTAATAACTGTTGCAAATGAAAGGCCAAACTCCCATAAAAAGTATTAAATGCGCTCACAATAGCTGACCGGCGTGATTGGCCAATTTTACTGTGCAATCAAAATATTTTTACTTTTCAACCAACTAGGCAACTGTTTTAAAAATACAAAGCTATGGCATATTTTTTAAATATTCTACTTGCGCTAAATAATGCAAAAGGCAATATTTGTCCGATGGCGATTTTAATTTCACTTTAGTCAAAAGTACAAAATTATTTTTACAATTCAGAATTATAGGAACAAAAAGCTAAGGTTTAAATACCCTATTGTTCAAAGCATTTTAATCCCTTAATCGCAAACAATTACTTCGTAAAGCCATAATTATTCTATACCTTTATCATTATCTAGGGATTCGCATACTAATAAAACTAACCCACGTTAGAATTATAAAACAAATATATTCTACCAAGTATTTCACACCATATTTTCTTTCATGCTGGACTGGGAACGAGAGAAAAACATAGAATTTGCCAACTGCATTTCCTCCCGGACATGCTGTAAAAACCAGCTAAGGGAACCGAGGGGTTCAGTATATTGCAATTTAGGCGATGGACTGACAACCTGTCACTACAGCAATATACGAACAAATCTATGTTAAATAAACCTTAACACTTTGTCAGACGTGGCAAAACGACTTTTCGTTTAGGTCGTTTACGCTCTGCCTATCCCATTAGGGATAAAGGCGTGATTATATGTATGTATGTATGTAGTATTCCACACAATATTCTAGATATTTATTCTCGTCTACAAAATAATAAATGTCTCATCCCAGAGGAGCGCTTATTCAAAACACTCAAAGCATCTAGTATTATAAAATACGCAAACTTAAAACGAAATAGTTACCCGCTACCCGAGACATTGAATACATTTTACCTAGGGAATATTCAACTAGAAACCGCCAGCGAAATTGCCAAGATGTTTATAATAATTTTCATAAAATATCTCGAGATCGCTCAAACCTGGGGGATTTTGCATTTATACTGAGAGCAGCTAAGGTACAGGCACTTTTTCCTTAAGATGGGCTAAGTGGCGCCCTCATCAGTCAAAATATCATACCGGATTTCCGATTATTTGCGTTTTCAGTGAGTAATGCTTTTTTTACTAATGCGGGCGCTGGCGTGCTCCGGGGATTCCCTTAAATTAAGACATTTTATGTTTATGCATTACAAAACTTTCGGGCAACAGACATTCATATATGGACCGTACAGACTAGGTATCTTCGCAAAATGTCATTTTCTCATGTCTCTTTCCCAAAATGTCATTTTTCTACAAAAAAAAGTCTAAAAAAGTCATTTTGCGAAAAGACTCGTAGTGAAAGAAACATTTTGCGACCAAGGGGCATTTTGCGAACGTGACATTCTGCAGAGTAAGGCTGACTGGATAGCATGGTATCTACGTATGTCATTGAGGAATATCTGTCATACTTAGGTACAGCAGGCAGAGTGGAAAAAGCAATAGAAAATGTTATACTGAACGAAATTGTTACCCGTAGGCAAATTTACAATACCCGCGGGAAGAGCTGGGGTACTTCTGAAGTTTCTAAACTGGCATCATAAGGGAATTTCGTTTATTTTAGGCATAACAGAAATTAATTAATCAACTGCTTGCTATTTTAATATATTTTTAATTTGCGATAAGCATCTTTAATAATGCGTTCAGCGAAGTTCAATTTAAATTTAATTTATTCATTCGTAGAAATATCTTTATTTTATTAGCAAGCGGAGATGGCAGCATAATTGTGTTATATATTATATACATAGTATAAAACAAAGTCGCTTTCTCTGTCCCTATATCCCTATGTATGCATATATCTTTAAAACTACGCAACGGATTTTGATGCGGTTTCTTTTAATGGATAGCATGATTCAAGAGGACGGTTTACATGTATAATACATGCATAATACAGTAGAGAAACGCTGAAAATTTCCGTGCGAAGCCGGGGCGGGTCGCTAGTTGTTTATAAGTGGAACTCACTACCTGCGACGACGTCTGTGTTCCTGAATGCATACAACACTCAACTCTTCAAAGTTAGAGTGAGCAGGCATCTTCTGAGTGAGCTCGCTCCATCGTCGACTTTGTCTCTGTCAACCCCGACCAAGACTAGAGTCAAGATAAAACCCATTTTTAATTTTCTTCTTCTGTCGAATGGGTATCGAGTCTATCGACCCGATGGTACTAGCCACTAGACCACGGAGGCAGTTTAATTTTAAAAATACTCTTTACTCAAGGTGACCACAGGTGACCTTTTTGACGATAGAGCGAGAAGCTTCAAAGGCACACTTTTAGTTCGATTAAATCCCCACCGATATACTCGATTCTAAGGTTTCTTGCATAAAACCAAATTACCTCATTTCATAAAAGTAGATGAATGGTCGTTTATTTTAATTTTATTATGAACATCAACCGTTCATGCGAAACACATCTTTGTGAATATTGGAAGTAAAAAAAAAACATGTCTTCTTCCAGTTACTTCTCTTCTCGGGCGAATAAAATTTTGGCGGTGTGTTGACCACCTTGCACAGTACCTTCTGAAACGCCCCTCAAACTTGTTTTAAGTGGCAAAAATGGCTGCTTTTACAAGAGATATAAGCGTGTGTTTATGTAGATACTATCATACATCGCATCAAGTACCAAATACCAGGGCATAATAAATGGGACGAATCAGCGTTCGGAAATATGAAAATTAACCGAAACCCAATTGACATCGGAGTGGGCTGATTGAATTCTGCGCTGTATCGCTCCGAGCTCCGAGTTCAGATGAACGTAACTAGCTTTTAAGGGCCATAGTAGAACTAAGGTAAAGTAAAACGTGTACATGCAAAACGGTACGTAGACACAGAAAGCAGTTGCTCAGTTAACGAAACTGAACTACTCATATCATGAAATGTTTTCAGGAAATAAATAAATTATCACTTCGTTCAGATATTTGTGTGGAAACGCGTTTCTTTTTTCTCAAAATATTTATTTTTAAAAGTTGTTCAGTTTCGTTGACTCAACAATCCCTATCAGTTTGCGGGAAGCTACATACATACATACATATAATCAGACCTTTATCCCTAATGGGACAGGCAGAGCTTTAACGACCTAAACAAAGGTCGTTCGCCACGTCTGACAACATTTTGAGGGTTGTTTGAGATAGATTTGTAGGTATATTGCTGTAATGACAGGTTGTCAGCTCATCGCCCAAATTGTAATATACAGAAAACCTCGGATCCCTTAGCTGGTTTCTACAGCATGCCCGGGAGATAATGCAGCTGGCACATTCTACGTTTTTCTGTCGCTCCAACATGGAAGAAGAACACTACACCCTGTATAATAATTTTAACACAAAACCAGCGAGTAAGTATGAGACCCTCGCAAATCGATTTCGAAAGGAAACCTGCTTCTAATTTTAACTATACAAAAACCGTATGCACAGTTGAGTAAGCGATTTTGAAAGGGCTGCCAGAATACTTTAATATTATTAATGTAAGTTGTTTGGATAAGAAATGAGAATGGATTTGGTCGTCGGTCTGACAATTTAATTGTTTGCTACTACGTTTCTAAGTGATTGAAGCCTACGAAGACCGATTCCGAACATTTTTTTGCTGTCCTACGTGGAGTCACGATTGTGCTAAGGTAAACGAAAATATCCCTTTCTCTCACTTTCTCGGAAAAAGCTTCATTATTGAAAAAATACAAAACCTACATACACTCTTTTCGGGCCGCAAATTCGCAGACGCCAGAAATTTCTCCAAACGACAACAATTACCATTAACGACCGCTACACGAAGTCTTTAAGGACACATTAGTATGGTTTAGGTGTTTCTAGTTTACATTACGCAAACAACTTTTTAAATTTACAAAATGGAATGAATGATCGAATGGAATGTGCGCCTGTCAAAGGTGCAAATTTAAAATGTCAAGTTGTTGTTGTATGTTTGTTTTGAAGTGTATTGTTACTCCTGTTGATTTTGTCATCGTGTCGTCAATATTAGTTTTTTTTTCTCTTTCCTACCTCATCGTGTAATATCTTCATTTACGTGATGTTGGTGGAATTGTGACAACACAAAAGCCATATAGGTAAACTAAGAATGAATTGAAGTGTATTGTTGTTGTATCTTCGCAAAATGAAAGGAAAGTACTAGGTATACTTCTCTCAGCCGAAATAGCAATATATGGTCTCGTTTACATTAGACTTTTTTTTTTCTTCCATGCTGGCCTGGGAGCGAGAGAAATACATAGAATGTGCCAGCTGCATTTCCTCCCGGGCATGCTGTAAAAACCAGCTAAGGGATCTAAGGGTTTCAGTATATTGTAATTTAGGCGATGGGCTGACAACCTGTCACTACAGCAATATACTTACAAATCTATCTTAAATAACCCTCAACACTTTGTCAGACGTGGCGGAACGACCTTTGTTTGGGTCGTTTACGCTCTGCCTACCCCATTAGGGATAAAGGCGTGATTATATGTATGTATGCATGTATGTTTACATTAGAAGGTCTCGACTGCATCTCGGTCTTCCAAATTTACAAGACCATATATTGCTTTGTTTCGCCCCCCTGTCCCCAATGTAATACCAATTTATTGTGTTCTCGAAAGACAAGTAATATTTGTTTATATGCTGCGAACGATAACAAATTAGGCAACTGAGAAAAAAAAACACAATTGGATGTAAAATTGTTTCGCTATTATTTTAATCCCCTTATAAACAGACTACATTCCTGCTATTACTGGCAGTCCATACCATGAGATTCAGTAACATACATACATATAATCAGACCTTTACCTTTATCCCTAATGGGGTAGATAGAGCGTAAACGACCTAAACAAAGGACGTTCCGCCACGTTTGACAAACTTTGAGGGTTATTTAAGATAGATGTGTATATTACTGTAGTGACAGGTTGTCACCCCATCGCCTAAATGGCAAAAAACTAAACTCGGATCCCTTAGCTGATTTATACAGCATGCCCAGGAGGAAATGCAACTGGCACATTCTACAAGATTCAGTAATCCTGTCCTAAAACAAAAAATAAACAGTTGTGTATTTAATCCCTACCCAAAACAGAAAAGTATTTAATTTTTCTTTGGGTCTGACCCGTCCGACCCGTACCCGGTTTCAGACCCTTGATAAATACCCGGGTGAAATGCAATGACACGGAACAACGCACCCGCACATTCTGCATAAACACTGGCGCGGGTTGGTGCGGGTGCGAAAACTGACCGGCCGGGTGAATGACCGCTGGAAAACCAATATGAAGGGCATTTTTTAAACTCGGTTAGCGTATGTGTGTTTTGAAAGGATTTAAAAGGACCCATCGTTTTTTTTTTTGTTCCATGCTGGACTGGGAGCGAGAGAAAAACATAGAATGTGCCAGCTGCATTTGCCAGGCATGCTGTAAAAACCAGCTAAGGGATCCGAGGGTTTCAGTATATTGCAATTGATCCGATGAGCTGACAATATACCTACAAAATCTATCTTAAATAACCCTCTAAACTTTGTCAGGTCACGTGGCGGAACAACCTATCTTTAGGTAGTTTACGCTCTGCCTACCCCATTAGGGATAAAGGCGTGATTATATGTATGTATGTTTTTCTTCCATGCTGGCCTGGGAGCGAGACAAAATCATAGAATGTGCCAGCTGCATTTCCTCCCGAGCATGCTGTATCCTGCTGTGTGATCCGAAGGTGTCAGTATAATGCAATTTAGGCGATGGGCTGACAATATACCTACAAAATATATCTTAAATAACGCTTAAAACTTTGTCAGATGTGGCGGAACAACCAATATTTAGGTCGTTTACGCTCTGCCTACCCCATTAGGGATAAAGGCGTGATTATATGTAAGTTCTTTTTTACGATTCCAAAGCTCTTGAATCTAGAACAAAATCCCGTAATCTCTGACTCTAGTCTGTCCAATGGTGATGGTGACAGTCAAAGACGAAGCGAGATCACACAGATTTCTTTCAGCGACTGGCATTAAAACACACCGACAAAACAAAGCAAAGTATTTTCCTTTTTCCACTTTTGTAATAAATATCTATATGCCTACCTGTCCTGTTTGTTATGTTATTCTTGATTGAGTTTTTTTATTTTTTGTAATAATAAAGTGATTTGTATTGGTATTGAAAGTAAGGTTAGAAGAATATCACACTGACACTGAGTGTGACATTCTTCTCTCCTGATAAAGATCCTCGTGTAGGATCGAAACGTCGAGGGCTAACCCTCCTTTCAATACAAACAAGTAACCTGATCAGTTTTCATTATGAATAACACTTGTTTATCATAGTGTCAAAACGGTCAGTAATAAATATATGTCGAAATTAATCCCCTTTTCAATACAGGTTATCTACACACTCAATGGGAAAAACGACAATTTTATAACAAAAACACTCTTAACTTTTACTTTCAAAAGATGAAGATAGACATTTAATACCTTTATCGAAATCGCTTTTTATAGGCTCATAAAAAGAAATCAGAAATTCGACAGGTGTGATTATCCGCCGCGTCTCTTTACGATAACCTCGAATCGGTTAAGCTTCTTATGTTTAAGGTGTGGGAGCAAGTGGTATTCTAATCAAACAAAGCAAATATATACATACATATAATCACGTCTTTATCCCTAATGGGGTATGCTAAGCGTAAACGACCTAAACAAAAGTCGTTCCGCCACGTCTAACAAAGTTTTGAGGGTTATTTAAGATGGATTTGTTGGTATATTGCTGTAGTGACAGGTTGTCAGCCCATCGCCTAAATTGCAATACACTGAAACCCTCGGGATCCCTTAGCTGGTTTTTACAGCATGACAGGGAGGAATACATCTGGTACATTCTATGTTTTTCTTTCGCTCCCAGACCAGCATGGAAATAAAGCAAATACCAGAGATAAAAAAAAATTTGGGCATCCCATACAAATTGACTTGAGCCGCTGATATCATTTGCATGGGAGAGCCAATTTCGTATATCGACCTACCTACCTACCTTCCTTGAGGAATGTTGTTCGGTTTCATGGGTAGAATCACACTTTAAAATATGGCCAGCAATTTTTTTTACTCCCGGTATAGGTGATTCTGAATAATTCATTTCTTAACTGATAACAAACTAGTCCTCTCAATGTCTAACATTCGAAATAGAAATGATCAAAATCAAGCTGCATTTATGGCAGTCAAAATTATGTCTGTTGCTAAAATGGCGTATTGTGCTACGAACATATCACAACCGTAGACATCTGCTACGACGTAGCAACTGGAGCTTCTTTTTAGCGAGTGGATTTTCGAGAGTCGAACAACGACCCGATGAACCCTGGTGTCAGAGTTTTAAAACCGCCTAGCAGCACAGCAATTAGGCCTCTGATATGATTTGAGTAACGACCACTAACAAAGACAGCGACTGGGACCGACGGCTTAACGTGCCCTCCGAAGCACGGAATCCTTTTTCTTTTCGGTCAATCAGGTGATTTCGCCTGCATTATCCTAACTAAACTGGGGAAATCCTCACAAAATGATAAATTCACAAATATCAATGTTGTGTTCCCCCCTAGGAATCGAACTCAGGACCTCCGGGTCAGGAACCCATAGCTCTGAGGAGGCAGTTAGCAACTAGAGAAACGAAATTTTAGCAAAATGGTTGTATTTTACAAAACTGATGCGTTTTTTAATGACCATACGTAACATTGTAATAGACTAACAAAGAATGTACCAGCTAGTACATGAGCCTAGAGGTTATTCCTGGGATAAGTTCAAGATCAGGGTCACTTCTAACCGAACACATTCCCAAGACCTTTGCACCCTGGAAGGACAACCAGAACAGTAATTAATGTTTACGTAAACTGATACCGAGTCAATTAATTAAAGAGGTTTTAATAAATTCCAGTCGAGAGCTATATTTCACAAGTTTGTTCGTGAGTAATTGATAGAAACCAATTAAGAACTGTTACGCAAATAAAACCTATTTAAATTGATTTGACATTGAAAGTCAACGCCGATAACGCCCATCATTACTCACTAAAAATACAGTGAAATGAAAATACTATCTGTTGGATAGACTCAAGTAATTGTTATATAAATTTAGAACCTTATAAATTAGCGATTCTTTGTTCGTTGTAGTAACAGGTAGAAAATTTCCGTTGGTGGTAGTTGATCGCAATTTTCTACCTGTTACTACAGCGAGCTACGAATCGCTAATTTATAAGGTTCTAAATATTTTTTATTACTGTAACTTGAATCTCATGAACCGATTTTTCGATTCACTGCGTTTTTAGTGATATATGTTTTTTTTTTACAAATAGGGGCGCCACTTGGCTAGTATTGTCACCTTAAGAACTGTTACGCAAATTCAAGATGAGAACGAACCTATTTAAATTGGTTTGACATTGAAAGTTAAATAGTTTTTTCCTAACTTTAAAAAATTGGTAAGCTAGCTTGTGTTGCCGCGTAAAATATTTTTTTAATATGAGGTGTAAGGGACAGCGTCCCGCAAACTGATAGGGGTTGCCCAGTCAACGAAACTGAACAACTATAAGCAGGATTTTATTTCAGGAAGTGAAAAAAAAAATTAGCTTCCCGTACAAAACTACCACAAACCACATCGATCAGAAATTTTGTATGGAAAATCTATTTCTTTTACACTTCCTGAAATAAAATCCTGCTGATAATTATTCAATTTTGTTGACTGAGCAACCCCTATCAGTTTGCGGGACGCTGTCCCTTACACCTCGTAAAGTAGTCAGTCATTCCATGCTTCGGAGGGCACATTAAGCAGTTCTCGGTACCTATTTTTGACGCTGGTCGTTATCAGAGGTGGTCGTGTTTTACGACTGTTTGGTGCCTAGCCTTTGATACTAATCAATATTCCCGATCTCCATGTCAGAGGACAGAAAGAAAAACATCTGTCAAAACTCAACCAAACAACCATATTTAAGGAAAAGCCATCTAGGAATTATTTCTGAACGAAGTGTGGGCGAGAAGCGCTAGAATAGAAATTTGTAGGGGGCCAACGACACTTCTACTGACGTGTGGGTTTCGAGTCCATCGACCTTATGAACTCTGGTGTCAGAGTTTGAGAACCGCCTAATTAGATAAGATAATAATATACTTTATTGCACAGAAAAGACACTAGAAAAAAAGAAATACAATAATTAGTAGTACAAATAGGCGGTCTTATTGCTAAGCAGCAAATTCTTCCAGGCAACCTTAGGGCACAGGAAAATATAAGTTGAACTAGTGGGCTGGTATACATTTCAGGCAATACATTTTATACGTAAATAAGCACAAATAATAGGCCTCTGCCGTGTTTCTAACGATCACTATCATAGACAGCGACGGGGACCGACGGCTTAACGTGCCCTCCGAAGCACATAATCTATTTTCTTCTAGACAATCCGGTGATTGAGCTTACATTGTCCAAAATGAGGAAAATATCAACGATACTGATACAAGATGTATAAGAACAGGTCCTTAACATACATACGTACAGAAAAAATATCTTGCCTTTATCCTTAATGGGTTACCCCAGTAAGGATGCAGAGCTTAAACGACCTAAACAAAGGTCGTTCCGCCATGTCTGACAAAGTTTAGAGGGTTATTTAAGATAAATTTGTAGGTATATTGCTGTAGTGACAGGTTGTCAACCCATCTCCTAAAATGCAATATACAAAAATCCTCGGATCCCTTAGCTGGTTTTTACAGCATGCACCGGAGGAAATGCATCTGGCACATTCTATGTTTTCCTATAGCTCCCAGTCCAGCACGGAACTCCTAAGCAAACTGGGTAAAATATCAACCATACTGATACAAGACGTATCAGCACGGGCCAGTATCTAAAAGAATCTAGTAATACCGGAGTGTCACAGGCTTCTATAGAGCTAAGTTGAGCTCCGCGACCGCTGCAGTACTTTGTGACGTCACGCCACGATCAATGGAACTGACGTAGAGCCCTCCCCCTCCCTTTTAGAGGGGTAGTTCTATAGAGCTCCAAACATGCTCTTGATTCTAGCGGCAAGGTTTCTTAACTTAAGATAGCGCTGTCACACAATCAAGTTTGACATAAGAACAGGGTAGCAAATAAAGACATGACTTTACATACATATAATCACACCTTTATAACTAATAGCGTAGGCAGAGCATAAACGACCTAAACAAAGATCAATCCGCCACGTCTGTCAAAGTTTTGAGGGTTATTTAAGATCAATTTGTAGGTGTAGTGACAGGACGTCAGCCCATCGCCTAAAATGCAATATACTGAAACACTCGGATCCCTTAGCTGGTTTTTACAGCATGCCTGGGATAAAATGCAGCTGGCACATTCTACATTTTTCTCTCGCTCCCAGTCCAGCATGGAAGTATGACTTTGACTGACATGACTTTGACATTCCTAATCTGACAGGTCATCATCAATTTGACAATCTGATAAGCAGTCTTACGTCAAATTAGGAATGTCAATATCATGTGTTTATTTGCTATTCTGTTCTCATGTCATAGTTACGAAAATGACAGCGCTGTCTAAGAATTAGAATGATGTCGCGAGAATCGACAGCATTATATTCTACGGGGTGTAAGGGACAACTTCCCGCAAACTGATAAGGGTTGCTCTGTCAACGAAACTGAGCAACTTCCACCGAAAAATTCTTTCAGGAAGTGAAAATAAAAATTGGCTTTTTCATATGAAATGCCCACCTCGATCAGACAATTTGTATGGAAAAGCCAAATTTTTATTTCACGTCCTGAAAGGATTTCCTGGTGAAAGTTGTTTAGTGTCGTTGACTGAGCTATTCCTGTCAGTTTCACATCACGCCTATATCCCTTACGGGGTAGGCAGAGCGTTATACAATATTTTAAGTTTAGTAAGTAGATTATTAGACAGTGATTTTTAGAGCGCTGTGGAACGAACCCCTCCACAAGAGTGTTGCCAGATTTAGAACCCTCCCGCAAATTAGGGAGTTTACAAGACGCTGGGGAAGTGTCAGCTGAGATGGAGGAAGTTTGCAGTGTGGTGGGCGTGAATGATCATTATCAAACGAACTTGACACATGTAGACCGACAAGCATTACATATAATCACGCCTTTATCCCTGATGGGGTAGGCAGAGCGTAAACGACCTAAACAAAGGTCGTTCCGCCACGTCTGACAAAGTCTTGACGGTTATTTAAGATAGATTTGTAGGTATATTACTGTAGTAACAGGTTGACAGCCCATCGCCTAAATTGCAATATACTGAAACCCTCGAATCCCTTAGCTGGGTTTTACAGCATGCTCGAAAGGAAATGCAGCTGGCACATTCTATGCATTTCTCTCGCTCCCAGTCCAGCATGGAATAAATCTTTCATAATTATAATGTAAAAACTAAAAGTAGAAAAAAATATTGTCGATCATTAGAGAAAAACATCAACTGTTGCTTCCTATACCTACGTCCTGAACTACGAAAAGTCGCACCTTACGGGGAACGCAGAGCGTCAATGGGCAAATAAAAGCAGGTGTTAATGTCATGTTTTGAAGTTAATTTCAGTAAGCATCGTAGGGTTAACATGCGCGCCACGATATCATTTTGTCACCGTGCGCGCGAAACTTCACTACGCTTAACGCAAGGCGTGATTTAGTGTGAAGTACGCAACGCGCGAGTAAATACATACATACATATAATCATGCCTTTATCTCTAATCGGGTAGGCAGAGCGTAAACGACCTAAAACAAAGGTTACTCCGCCACGACTGACAAAGTTTTGAGGGTTGTTTAAGATAGATTTGTAGGTATATTGCTGTAGTGACAGGTTGTCAGCCTGACGCCTAAATTGCAATATACAGAAACCCTCGGACCTCTTAGCTGATTTTTACAGCATAGCCGGAAGGAAATGCAGCTGGCACATTCTATGTTTTTCTCTCGCTCCCAGTCCAGCACGGAAGTAAATGCGGTGACAAAATTATCTCGCAATATCAATTTATTTATTTTGCTATTATGTTACATACATATAATCAATAATGATGGGGTAGGCAAAGCATAAACGATCTAAACAAAGGTCGTTCCGCCACGTCTGACAAAGATTTGTAGGTACATTGCCGTAGGTTGTCAGCCCACCGCCTAAATTGAAATACATATACTGAAACCCTCGTATGCCTTAGCTGGTTTTTACAGCTCAATAGACAGCTGTTTTTGACAGCTAGGAGGAATTGCAGCTGGCACATTCTATGTTTTTCTCTCTCTCCCAAACCAGCATGGAAGAAGAGCAGCAGATTTTGTGTTTAACCATCTAATACTCATCTGGCGTCGTTTGTAACACTTTAGATACCTCAGTGACCAGAACCGACAGCATATCGTGCTCTTCAAAGCACGGAATCATCCGTTGCTGTACGTTAACAAAATTTTATTTGATGCGATATTTGATATTGAATATCTCTTCACATTCAAAGGAATTGAACCGAACAAAAGCACTTTGATTTAAATCTTTTCCCAGAATCGGTATATATATGATATTTGATTTATGGTACAATTTATTTCAATAAGTCATAACAGTTTCTCAATAAGAGCTCCTTCAAGAAATATATATCCAAGAGTACTTAGGCATGATTATGTTGAATACTAGCGACCCGCCCCGACTTCGCACGGAGATTATCAGTGTTTCCCTACTATATTATGCATGTATTATACATTTAAACCTTCTCTTGAATCACGATTCATCCGGTTTCAGGCGACACTTGAAATCGTAAAAAATCATAGCTCTAAAATGTTCCCGGCGCAGATCCATTTTTCAGTAAGACACGATACTTTGAATTGGCTCGCAAAAAATGTGGAGGGAAATTTTGAAAATGGAACACACATATTTTTACTTACAAGTAATCATATTTTCAAAAAAGATTCTAACCGGCCAGTCTGCCATATATAAAAACTATTTATCGCAATACTTTCTGAGTGGCCTGGTATTGTGCTGAACCCTTAATAAACGGTTTCTATTCTATTCTATATACTTATGGAATGCTCTGATCTGTATTGCACAAGAAATGGAGCTGACTCAGAATTTGTTACAAGTTATATCTATAACCAGTAACACTGATATTCTGTGAGCACCGAAAGAAGATAAGCATCTGCTTTTATTAACCATGCACGCTCCAATCCTACATACATAAAATCACGCTTTATCCGGATGGGTAGGCTGACGAGGCAGCTATCACAAACCACACATCATGCTCATTTAAAACAGCCCTGAACTGTCAATCTGAGAATTATTGTTTGGTAAATTATCTGCAGGGCACGTCACGTGGGATTTACTGACGCCACTGCCACGCCATTGCTGTTGGTAATAACCACAGATTATACAAATACTAAATCATTCCTTCCATGCTGGACTGGGAGCGAGAGAAAAACATAGAATGTGCCAGCTGCATTTCCTCCCGGTCATTGCGTAAAAACCAGCTAAGGGAGCCGAGGGTATTCAGTATATTGCAATTTAAACGATAGGCTGACAACCTGTCACTACAGCTATATACCTACAAAAATATCTTTAAAAACCCTCTAAACTTTGTCAGACGTGGCGGAACTATCTTTGTTTAGGTCGTTTACGGTCTGCCTACCCCATTAGGGATAAAGGCGTGATTATATGTATGTATGTACAGTACTAAAATCAACCATAATCATCCACAACTTGGCATGGGCATGAGTCTCCCCCGCTCGAGAGTTAAGAGCCTTTAAAAAAACAGCAGGTTTTAGCAAAAATTTCGATGGTTTTTTTTTTGACGAGTGGATTCTCGAGTCAAATGACCCGATGAGCCCTGATTTCGATAATAACTGAGAGGTACTATTTGATCCTCAATTCATTATTTCTAAAAATCCTTTAGCTCTTATTCTATGGAAGTAGTCTAACTAAGTTTTGAAATAATTAGTCTGTACTTTGAGAGTTGTAATTTTGCAGTCAAATGGGGCTATAGTCATAGACACCACGCTTGTCAAATATCATATTCGAAATAATCATATTTACGCCCAGAATAGAAGCAGATACAAATCTAATGACACCGAAACTTAGTGAATGAGAAAAAAACGTCAAGAAATCTACATTCATTCAGGCTGATTAAGTCTTTACATGCCTGAAGCCTCCAAAATTAGAATACCATTCTCATAATGAAAGCGCCCGTTTTAGCCCACCCCCTGAGATCCTGTTACACCCCCTCTGTTGCCTCACCACCCCTCTCTCGTCCCGTTACCGGCCCCTCACCCCGCCGGCCGGCTGCCTTCACGTGGACAGATCGACTCTAATTTGTGTAAATGTCTGGGAACCGGCGAAGGTTGAGAAAGAAGCATTGCCTTGCGGGGTAGGCAGAGCGTCAACGAGCTATTTTTACCACATCGACCAAAGCTGAAGAAAATTGTCAAGATAAATATAGTAGATAGTAATAAATTAATAATACATTGTAAGCCCGCCGGCTAAATTACTATACACCGCAATCGCCGGGTCGGCATATCTAAACGTAGGTACTACAACATTAAAACCACGTTGAATAGTGTACTATATCATCATCTCCCTAGCCTTGTCCGGTATCTCACGGGGACGGCTACCTAATGTAGGGGATTGAACTAGGGTATACTGGTTTTTACAGATCGACTGCCAATTTTCGATTAGTTGTATATTCCACCGAATTTTCATTACACAAAATTGTACATAACCAACCGGATACACGTTTATTTACCCGGAACAATCAACTGCCTTCGAAAATACTGATTGCATCTTTTCACGGGTGTCGCTGGGGCTCTAAAAAATAGCCAAACATAATTCCATGCTGGACTAAGAGCGAGAGAAAAACATACAATGTGCCAACTGCAACTCCTCCGGGCATGCTGTAATAATCAGCTAAGGGATCCGCGAGTGTTTCAGTATATTTCAATTTAGGCGATGGGCTGACCACCTGTCACTATAGCAATTTACCTACAAATCTATCGTAAACTCCCTCAAAACTTTGTCAGACGTGGCGGAACGACTTTTGTTTAGGTCATTTACGCTCTGCCTACCCTATTAGGGATAAAGGCGTGATTATTTATATATATTAAATCTTAATTTCTCATTCCGATTTAGTAAAAGTAAAGCTGTGTAAAATTTATATACACAAGGATGGTATATTACAAGTTACATACAAACTCATACATTAATATCTGGCAAATTATAACTTGTTCCATAATATGGGCATACATCTTGAGTAGTTTGGCTTAAGGACTATTGTACTACGCATTTAAGTTTGGAAACTAGAAGCATTCAAATCCTAACATGTTTCAGCAGAATGCGTACTTAGGATAATGACGTCGATTCTGCGTAACACGTTTCTAAAATAATTTTAGAAAGTACATTTTAAAAGAAATCTTATTTCAACCAATTTAATTTATGACTATCAAAGTAATTTGCAGCTTAAAATTGACCAATTTGAGGTGAAATTTTTGATCATGTTTTATAATGCATAAATTTGAAACAACATTCCTGGAATTTGCGAAATTATGTTTTTTTGCAATTCAATGTAATGGCCTTGTTTCACTTTGGCTCTTGCGTTCCCTCAGTAAGTGGGCACGTTTTGTCTTCAAGAGTACTTTATGGGCCCGTTCAATCAGCGATACTATCTTCGTCACTTCTGGCCTAAGACGTATACTATATTAATTATGTGGCCTAGGGTACCAGCAATCCTATAGACCATAGCCACCTATATTCTTAGATCAAATTTTGTCATAGATACACAAACGCCGCTTAAAAAATAGCACCAATAATTCAAGACATATGCCTTGATTTTATATCAATCACTATTTGACAAATCGAACTACTAAGTAAACCACTTTACGACCATTTTGCACATAGTTTACGTGGTGCAACGGTTTGAGTTTGATTCTGTATAGAACCGTGGATCTATAACTATATTTGATCTAAGCCTATATTACATAGATAAAGACGTTTCCACAGAAGAATGCAGAATGAACATTACATTACCTGAGTCAGAGATACAAACAAATGACTAAAGTAGAGTAAAGATAAGGTACAATCGCAACGACACACGTCAGTATTCCCATTTCATTACTTGTCTGTAAGACACGCCTTCGTCCATCATCTTCGTAGACTAGAAATGGATGTTAAATGATGACATACCTACGTATGAAGTTATGCCAAACATTTCCGGTATGTGTTTTGCAATACAATCGAGAACACTAGACAGATAAGTCACCTTAATACGTAAATGCCCGTAGATCAGCATCACAAGTGGATGACATACAGCAGAAAATCTCACAGATAACAATTATTAGAAACGTGGCATATATGGTATAAATTATTTATTAATGAATACTTTGGAGACCGATTTCTGATGTGTTTTCTTTTAAGAAAAATTAAATATTTGAATAATCATTTTTAAATATATATTTTCCAATGAACATCAGCACAAACTTCACGAGAAAAAATATTATAGGCTTATAAAAAAGACTAATATTCTACAGAGTTTTAGCGAATTTACGACATCAAAAAAGACGTATTTACATAGCTGACGCAGTATTTAGTGTAAAAAAAATCAGGCGTCGATCTTCGTCAGACGTAGCGGAACGACCTTTGATTAGGTCGTTTACGCTCTGCCTACCCCATTAGGGATAAAGTCGTGATTATATGTATGTATGTAGATTTTAATTTTAGTTTTAACCGGTGGTGTCTAGAATCGAGCCCAATATCACCTCATCAGTACTACCTACGGAAGTGTCAAATTACCCAGTACTTGGCAAACCGAGAAGCCGGTTGGCAACATCTGCCTCGTGGAAGTCAAGTTAATAAAGCACGGCACGGCCCTCCAGAGCAGTGGTTCTTAACCTTTTATTGATCGGAAAACACTTAACCCATTTTTTTCACAGAACTTTTGCCTCTACTGAATGGGCAATAATACTTGCGGAAAAACGGCCTGTTTTTTGTGCGGGAGGTAAAAGGTTTATAGACGTAAAGCTGTGGTTTTAACGAGCAATATTAGTTTTTTTATGACTTACTATAAAAAGAAATAATCGTTTAGAACGAAATTGTGGTTAGGCTATCGTAACATACCTACTGTACAAAACCCTGATTTAACCAAGGTACTTCTTCTTCTTCTTCTGTCGAATGGGTATCGAGTCCTTCGACCCGATAAACCCTGGTGTCACAGTTTTTAAACCGCCTAGTAGCACAACTATCAGGCCTCTAGCATGGTTCTTAAGTAACGACCACTATCAAAGACAGTGAGCGAGACCGACGGCTTAACGTGCCCTCCGAAGCACGAAATCTTTTTCTTTTCGAACAATCAGGTGATTCAGCCTACATGTCCTAACCAAACTGGGGAAAAAATCACAAAGTGATAAATTCTCAAATATCAACTTTGTGTTTCAGGGGGGGCCCGGGCTGGGAACCAAGGTACTGATTTAATTCTAACTAAAGTAAACATAGGCAAAGTGCCACTACTTTTTAAAAGCAAAGCTATTTTATAGGACCAAGTTCCAGCCCCAAGCCCCAACTAATCAGAACTTGGCTCCTCGGGCAGAAACAGTAAATTTCACTTGCAGATTTAAAAAGTTAATTTTCAAATAGTCAGCGCAAGATCCTCGGGGAAAATACCGACAAGGCTTAAAATGAATATCAGCGAGAGTGTTATGTGTAGGGAGAACCGTTTTTTTTTTTTTTTTTTTTAATACCCAATGGTTGCCTGGTAGAAATTGCTGCTTAAGCAGTAAGGCCGCCTATATTGTACTGTTGTGTTCCTTACTTTTCTGTTGTATTTATTTGTGTTTCTTTGTGCAATAAAGTATCTTGTATTGTATTGTATTTCCCGCATAATATTAGCAAACTACTCCTTTACCGGTTGCCTGGCAGAAATTTCTAACCTAGCAATAAGGCCGCCTAATTGTACTCTGTTTTGTAAAATTTGTTCCTGTGCAATGTGTTGTTTATGTGCAATAAAGAATATTTTTATTGTATTGTGTCTGCTGCGAGGCTCAGAGAATAGTGCAACCGACTTTTGTTGCACTCTTGGCACCACCCGGGGTCACGTGTAGGGTTTTTAATGACGATACTAGCCAAGTGGCGCCCCCATTAGTAAAAAAGAACATAATTCACTAAAAACGCAGTGAGTCGAAAAACGGGTTCAACAGACTCAAGTAATAGTAATTAAGATAATTTAGAACGTTAATTAGCGATTCATAGTTCGTTGCAGTAAACTTTACGACGGCAATATTCTAGTAACAGTCGTTTGTCGTTTATTCGCAATTTTCTTCCTGTTACTGCAACGAACTATGAATCGCTAATTTATAAGGTGTTAAATTATCTTCATTACTGTTACTTCACTCTGTTGGACCGGTTTTTCGATTCACTGCGTTTATACTGAATTGTGTGCTTTTTTTTTTTCAAAAAAACTTCCATGCTGGCCTGGGAGCGAGAGAAAAACATAGAATGTGCCAGCTGCATTTCCTCCCGGGTATGCTGTAAAGACCAGCTAAGGGATCCGAGGGATTCAGTGTATTGCAATTTAGGCGATGGGCTGACAACCTGTCACTACAGCAATATACCTACGAATATATCTTTAATAACCCTCAAAACTTTGTCAGACGTGGCGGAACGACCTTTGTTTTGGTCGTTTACGCTCTGCCTACCACATTAGGGATAAAGGCGTGATTATATGTATGTATGTATATTATTATATTATTATTATTAGCCTATGCTATGTATGTATGTGTTTTTTTTTTTAATAATGGGGGCGCCACTTGGCTAGTATCGTCACCTTAAGGTAGTTCCTACGCACGTGGGTAGTTTTTAGAAACAGTAACCGGGACCGACGGCGTATCGTGCCCCCCGAAGCACGGAAACGGTTTCTTTTTCATACAATCATATGGATTCAGCATGCTTGTCCTAATCAAACTGAGGAAATCGCACTAAGTGATAAATAGACAAATTGTGTTTTCCCCCTGAGAATCGAACCCAGGACATTCGGGTCGTGAGCCCATAGCTCAAACCAATAAGTCCACGAAAAAAATTAAAATAACGGCATTGTTTTTTTTGCCACGTTCACTTAAAGCCTTGCTATACAGTTTATGTTAATTTTCATTTTAGCCATCCGTCGTTTAGGGACTAGCGGATGTCTAGAAAAGTTTTAGGGATAAACAGTTCTTGAAAAGTTTGCGGAACTCCATGCTCGCGACAACTTGAGTGATTGAAGATATAAGGTTTGTCTGCCTTGACAAGCTTACAAGATTGAATAGGTAACTTCGCAAAATGACCCTTGGTCGCAAACTTTCTAATAGTGTCCCTTTAGCAAAATGTACATATATGGAAAGAGACACTGGTGGTGCATCCTTCCCTCGGTATTGAACGACCTACCGATAGATAAATGTTTCTAAAATGTAACATCTTGCCGGTCGATGAGAAAGTATCGTTTCAGATTGCTCTAGAGCAATTTGGGTGTGACGACTTTAAAGTGTACGTCAATAATCCAATGTTGCATAGGAAGGTAGCTAATGAAGCGCTAATTGTACCTAGAGTTGTGAACTATTACGGTGAGAGGGCTAGACCGTATCTCGTTCCCAAAATATATAATGATATACCGTTAACTATAAGAAAGAGCACAACTAAAAATGTTTTTAAAGCTAGTCTAAAAAAATACATACTTAAAAATCTTAAAGTAAAACTGAACTCGAACTGATAAATAATAACAATCATTTGTTTTTATAATATTTGCAAAACTGTAACTCATTTAAACTTTTCTTGCTAAACTTACAATATTAACTTAGATAACATAAAGCAGTAATGTAAATGTTTAATACAGGGGAGTCTATTTCTGCCAACAAACTGTTGTACAGTTTGGCGGAATTTGTTGTACAAATATAAACATGCTGTCTTATGTGAATAAACGATTTATTATTATTATTATTATATAATCAACAAAATTAATAATTGTAAAAACACTAAGCAAGCTCATTCTATAGTGAAAATGTACTTCTTAAAACAACCCGAAGGGGAGGATGTACCTACTACGACTTGAGTATAGATATGTACCTACCGCGTCAACCTGTTAATTTAATAGATTTAATTATTTACTCAATAAGCTACCGCACTCCAAGCGGATCACTGGGCGCACATAATCTTCTTTGTTTAGATTAAGCACCCTTAATGTTACATAATATTATTATATTATTATTATTAGCCTATGCTGTCCCTAATTATATAATTAAATGAAATAAATCGTTTTTTTTATATACCTTTGAAATTTTCTGTCTTTTCAGTAGCTGACCACTATTTGAACTAAATTTATCAAAAGAGGGACATTTTGCGAAAGAGGCGTTTTGCGAATGGGACATTATGAAAAAGGGTTATTTTGCGAAAGGGACATTCAGCGAAGTAACGATTGAATTGTCAAAGCATCGAGAAGTACGTTTTGGGTATGAATTCGAATAATTGTGTGAACCAACCGGCTTATTCTATGTATTATTTTATTTAGACTTCCATGCTGGACTGGGAGGGAGAGAAAAACATAGAATGTGCCAGCTGCATTTCCTCCCGGGCATACTGTAAAAACCAGCTAAGGGATCCGAGGGTTTCTGTATATTGCAATTTAGGCGATAGGCTGACAACCTGTCACTACAGCAATATACCAAATCTATCTTAAACAATCCTCAAAACTTTGTCAGACGTGGCGGAACGACCTTTGTTTAGGTCGTTTACGCTCTGCCTACCCCATTAGGGATAAAGGCGTGATTATATCGGCTGCTTAAAATCAAAACATAGCAACTCCTTCCAACTAAAATGTTCAGGAGAGCCAAAAAACGGGTCGCCTACTTTAAGTCATCAGCCCGAAGAAACCAAGGAGTATAGCAATTTGGGTGTTTGGCAAAAAGTTGTGCTATATGGTTGACATTTCGTTTGTAATACTCGTAATCGTTTTGGATTACAGGTGCAGTTTAAATCAATCATACTTTATTTTTATTTGTAAATTTACCCAAATATGTTTGTAAAAACAATATCAAACCTTAGTAAGTCTGCTTACTAGGTTATCAATTTGTATGGTCACACTTTGGATCACTCATACTATATTTTTTTGTGTAAATTAACCCAAATATGTCGATAAAAATAATATCTAAACTTAGTAAGTCTGTTTATGAGATTATCAATTTTATCTTCTATGGTTAACGTAAAGATTAAACAAATTCATATTACAATGAATCAATGAATATGAAGTTTTCATAAGTTTAAAAAATAAAAGATGTAAAATAATCTCTATAAGTACCTCATCATCAGCCAAGCGTATTCCCAGTTGCATTCTACGCAGTAACGCTTCAGAGCCTGGGGATCACTTACCTAATCCAGGGCATTTACGATATTCACGGGGAAACACGACGTGCTTCTATTCTACTCTATCGGTAACCACACGGTTAATCTCAAAGTACCTAAGAATGCAGATTTTGATTAAAAAACCCATTGACATAGAAAAAGATATTTATTTACGTAAGGTCATTCAAAATCACTTACAAAAATTAACTTAAAAATATTTTTATTGAATGAAAGAAACTAAAGTCAAACAAAACAAAAATAAAAATGAACCTAAAGATCATTTTTGTTGCTAATGAACTACTCGTTGTCAATAGCCAGGGTTGTAATTATGTCAATAAACCTTAACATTCGCAGTGAATAGTTGCATGCGCCAAAAAATAAGCGACAGGTTGCACATTCACTAAACGAAAGCCAATACACCATACTAGTTTTAATCACGAAGATAATGCAACAAAAATCATATTTTGAGGTTATATTACCCTTTTCCTTTTTATACCTACATTAATTAATGAGATTTTTTCTTACCTGTATTCAATATCGTTCTGTAAAGCACGCATTATACGCCTAGACCGATAAAATTGTCTATAACTCATTTTTTTAATTTTTTAACACTGAGCGAAACACTCGTGCGCCGCTGACACTGAACTTACTAAACGGAATTTCATTGATTTGACAACTGGCGCCAAATTCAAAACACAGCAAGATGGTATTTCAAATTCATAACGTAGTATGTCGCTTGAGTTGCTAGGTTTTTAAATTTGTGTTACGATATACTAAGTTTAGAATTGGTAATACAAGTAAATTTTCGTTACATTACCAAATTGCTTAGATTTGCTAAATAAAATTTTTAAAATTACGTATGAAATTGGGTGTTTTTAAGGTCCATATCATTTGATACTGTCTAGTAAGTCGAAAAATGACAAAAACCGTTTTTTTTTAAATCAGGGTGTTACTAGGTTTTGTATTTGGGCAGCCGATATGTATGTATTATTTTATTTCTACCATTTCTAGAAGCCTTGATTGGTTCAGAAATTGGACTGCGGCAACAACCAACCTTGATTATGGAACGTGCTGTAAGTTTCAATGCCGCTTTCAGCATACACTCTCAATGTCAAAAGCGCCGTAGTAACGCTTACACACCGGCGGTTTCCCATGACCTAATAAAAATTTCACCGGTTCGTTCAAATCTCGTGGAGGGGCTAAATTATCACGCCTGTACCCCTTACGGGGTAGTCAGAGCATTAACGACCTCAATAGGGCACGTTTTAGAAACAATGTGTATAGCTATTGAAACTTTTTGTCTAAATTGCATTGCAATACACCAAAACCTTCGTCTTCCTGTAATGCTTCCTACGGTATGCTAGGGAAAAAAAAACAGCTAGAACTTTGTATGTTTTTCTATCGCTCCCAGTTTCGCATGGATCTTGGACACAGTATTTTCAATGTCAAAAGCGCTGTAGTAACGCCCTTCACACCAGCGGTTTCCCATGACCTGATAAAAAATTCACCAGTTCGTTTAACTCTGGGGCTAAATTGTCACGCCCGTATCCCGTACGGGATAGTCAGAGCATCAACGACCTCAATGAAGGCATTCCTCGTTTTAGAAACAATGTGTATTGCTATTGAAACTTTTTGTCTAAATTGCATTGCAATACACCAAGACCTTCGTCTTCTTGTAATGCTTGCTACGGTATGCTCGGGAAAAGAAACAGCTTGGACATTCTATGTTTTCCTATCGCTCTCAGTCTGGCATATAAGATCTTGGACACGGTTTTTTCAATGTCAAAAGCGCCTTTCACACCGGCGGTTTCCCATGACCCTAAAGTGATAAAACATTCAGCACTTCGTTCAAATCTCGTGGGGCTAAATTGTCACGCCTGTATCCCGTACGGGGTAGTCAGAGCCCTAACTACCTTAATAGAGCATTCCTCATTTTGAAAATAAAGTGTATTGCTATTGTAATAGGAGTAAACCTCACGTTTAAATAGTAATACACCGAAACCTTCGTCTCCCTTTGCTGATTCCGTTTTGCTTTTTGGGAAATACTGTTGGGTAAAATTCACTGAACCTTGGCCCTTTCACACACATGTGCATATTGTGTTAACTACTTTGATTTGTTTATTTTTTATTTTATTGTAGATGTCTTTTCTTCCATGCTAGACTGGGAGCGAGTGAAAAAGATAGAATGTGCCAGCTGTATTTCCTCCTGGGCATGCTGTAAAAAACAGCTAAGGGATCAGAGGGTATCAGTATATTGCAATTGAGGCGATAAGCTGAAAACCTGTCACTACAGCATTATACGTACAATATAGTTAAATATTGTACGTATAATGTTATAGTTAAATAACCCTCAAAACTTTGTCAGACGTGGCGGAATGACCTTTATTTTGGGTCTTTTACGCTCTAGCTACCCCATTAGGGACAAAGGCGCGACTGTATGTCTTTTTAATTTTGCAAAAAGTACATGTATTTTGTTGAAATATTAATAAAACGATTTATCTATTTATCTATTACCTACAGTATCCTCGGGAAAAGAAGCAGCTAGAACTTTCTATCGCACCGAGTCTGCAATGGAAGATCTTGAACACGGTCTTTTCAATGTCAAAAGCGCCTGGTTTCCACTTTCCCATGACCTTTGGAAGTGATAAATATTTCAGCAGCTCGTCGGCAGCCATTAGATAATTGCCGGCGGAGGCGTTCCTTTAACCTGCCGGCTCTCCCGGCAATCTCGGCGGTAAATGCGGCCATTGCTTATTGAGTTAGCACCAGGTGCGAAACAGCGACGAGTCGGAGCCTGCTCTTAGAGACAGCTGGTTTTTTTACCTCTATTTTAGGATTTGGTATTTCCTTTGACTACTTTACGATACTTTACTTCCATGCTGGACTGGGAGCGAGAGAAAAACATTGAATTTGCCAGCTGTATTTCCTCCCGGGCATGCTGTAAAAACCAGCTAAGGGATCCGAGGGATTCTGTATATTACGAATGTGAATAAACCAAATTTACTGACAAAATTCTACACGAGATTTGCTTCCCTAAAATAAATAACAGTGGTGAAACGTTCAATCGGTTTTCTAACATTTCAATATTCTTTACATACATATACATATAATCACGCCTTTATCCCTAATGGGGTAGGCAGAGCGTAAACGACCTAAACAAAGGTCGTTCCGCCACGTCTGACAAGGTTTTGAGGGTTATTTAAGATGGATTTGTACGTATATTGCTGTAGTGACAGGTTGTCAGCCCATCGCCTAAATTACAATATACTGAAACCCTCTGATCCCTTAGCTGGTTTTTACAGCATGCTCGGGAGGAAATGCAGCTGGCATATACTACGTTTTTCTGGCGCTCCCAGTCCAGCATGGAAGAAATTCAGCCTAATAGATCAGATTTTAGGCCTCAAATGGAGACACTTTGAAGCGAGTTGATACTTGAATACTTCTAGTTTAAGTAGATAAGTTAGAGGACTTGGAGAAATCCGTTAGCTAACATTTTGTGTAATTAATCCTTACTAAGTAATATTATATATGTGAAAGTAGGGACGTTTGGGACGCTTTCACGTAAAAAACTACTCAACCGATCATCATGAAACTTGGCACACATATAGGCTAGATCCTGGAATAGGTAATAGGCTACTTACTTATAATTTAATCGAATTGATACATCTTCTTCAATCCATATCTCTTTCTTTATCATGTTTGAAATGAAAACGTGGTCGCGTAAATACCAAAGCAATGAAATTGCGTCATTTTATATTTTAAGCGAGTTTTAGTCAAAGCGTCAGCTGAGTTTGTATAAAAGCATTCATTGGACTGCCTCCGTGGTCTAGTGGCTAGTGCCATGGACTCCCGATCCGGAGGTCCTGGGTTCGATTCCCAGGGGGGGAAACACAAAGTTGATGTTTGAGATAGTGGTCGTTACTTAAACCATGTCAGAGGCCTGATAGTTGTGCTACTAGGCGGTTTAAAAACTCTGACACCAGGGTTCATCGGGTCGATAGACTCGATACCCACTCGACAGAAGAAGAAATGGAAGAAGATTTTTTTATTTGCCAACCAGTAACATGTATGAATTTCGCATTTCAAATCCCTTTCGAACTTTAGTATTTGACGACGCGACATGCGAAAAAAGGGCAACCAATTTTTGAAGATAAAGCTTAGTTTTTGTATTCTTTACCTCCTCCAAGCCGATAATGCTAAATTGAATCCATAAAGGCGCTTATGTGTTCTCTATAGATATATTCTACACGCGTAGTAAAATATTTTCCTTGAATAAGATAGCTTGCTTACACAATTGTTTGTGTAGCGATATACTTCGGTATCGATTATTCACTGCCTCCGTGGTCTAGTGGTCTGAGCTTGTACTGTCGGTGCGGATGTCGTGGATTCGATTTTCACGTGATGAACATTGATATTTGTTTTCATCACTTTATAAGATTTTTGGCAACTGTGTTAAGACCACGGAATAGTTAAAATTGATTGTTAAAAAAATAAGAATCCTGAGCTTTAAGGACATGTTGTCGGTTCCGGTCGCTGTCTTCGTCCGTAGTCATTACACAAACCACGTCAGAGGCGCATTAGTTGTGCACCGGGGTTCATCGGGTCGTTAGTGACTCAACAACCCATTCGGTTGGAGAAGTCTCAAATATCTTACACATTTTACCTATGAATTGTTTGCTTCCATGCTGGCCTGAAAGCGAAAGAAAAACGTAGAATGTGCCAGCTGCATTTCTTCTCGGGCATGCTGTAAAACCAGCTATGGGATCCGAGGGTTTCAGTATATTGCAATTTAGGCGATGGGCTCACAACCTTTCCGTACAGTGTCTGACGTGGCGGAACGACCTTTATTTAGGTCGTTTACGCTCTGCCTACCCATATTTAGGATAAAGGCGTGATTATATGTATGTATGTATGAAATTATTTGTGTAACGATACACCTATAGTTCGGTATCGATTCTACTATGACGCGTGGAAGCTCTTGTCACAGTACAAAGCGAGGCAGTGGGTAGTACTTGGCATTGTTGAGTACTAGGTCAGAAACAGAACCTCCTTTTACGTGGTAGTTCAATAATTATTGGGATAGTGCTGGCTCGATGCTAGGTTCTTTTAGTAATTCCAACTCAGTTTTAGAATAAACGTAAACAAAATTTCACGTCTTTTAATCGACAATCTTGTTTTTATAATACGTTTTAGCTATCAGATATGACAACATAATGAAATAATACATACATACATACATATAACCACGCCTTTGTCCCTAATAGGGTAGGCAGAGCGTAAACAACCTAAACAAAGGCCGTTTCGCCACGTCTGACAAAGTCTTGAGGGCCATTCAAGAAAGATTTGTTCGTATATTGCTGTAGTGACAGGTTGTCAGCCCATCGCCTAAATTACAATATACTGAAACCCTTAGATCCCTTAGCTGGTTTTTACAGCATGCTCGGGAGGAAATGCAGCTGGCACATTCTATGTTTTTCTCTCACTCCCAGTCCAGCATAGAAGATAATGAAATAGTAGTTTTAGTAAACTAACTAATTTGCCAACACGTAACATTTACTTTTGAAATGTGTTTTATAATAAAAAGACATGAAACTTTGTTTACCTTCATTCTAAAACTGAGTTGGAAATACTATAGTAGTTTTATGGCACAAGAAAGCATTTTATACAGACCATCTTGATATCCGTTTTAATAACTACTTGCTTTGTCGGTATCAGTAATATAAAATTAATACTTAATATTTTTACTTTTAATTTTAGTAGCTTGATAATTCACTGAAGATATATATAAACGTTATAGTAATTATGCTGGACTGGGAGCGAGAGAAAAACATAGAATGTGCCAGCTGCATTTCCTCCCGGGCATGCTGTAAATACCAGCTAAGGAATATTGTAATTCAGGCGATGGGCTGACAACCTGTCACTACAGCAATATACCTACAAATCTATCTTAAATAACCTCCCAAACTTTGTCAGATGTGGCGGAACGACCTTTGTTTAGGTCATTTACGCTCTGCCTACCCCAATACGTGATTATGTGAATGTATGTCGTTAGGAGCCTTATACCACAACCGGGTAACATGACTCATAAAGTATTCACATACATACATATAATCTCGCCTTTATCCCTAATGGGGTAGGCTGAGCCTAAACTACCTAAACAAAGGTCGTTCGCCACGTCTGACAAAATTTTGAAGGATATTTAAGATAGATTTGTAGGTATATTGGTGTAATGACTAAGTATTTATTTAGTTTGATTTTTAAAATAAAGAAGGAAATTACATGCTACCTTTATTAGTGCAAACTACTCGCATCCCCACACCTGATCTAGTTAAATGTGCCGAATGGGTCCCGAGCGGCCGGAAGCTCTATGGCTTGTTATTCCCCTCAATGTTTGCTTGGAGGGGAAGGCGGGGTCCTGTCCGCGATTGCCCCAACGCTTGTCTTGTCGTGCCGAGCGGAAATTTGCATCAGGAGTAATGCTATGAATGCTATTTCTTCCATGCTGGCCTAGGAGCGAGAGAAAAACATAGAATTTGCCAGCTGCATTTCCTCCCGGGTATGCTGTAAAAACCGATCCGAGGGTTTCAGTATATTGTAATTTAGGCGATGGGTTGACAACCTGTCACTACAGCAATATACTTACAAATCTATCTTTAATAACCCTCAAAACTTTGTCAGACGTGGCGGAACGACCTTTGTTTGGGTCGTTTACGCTCTGCCTACCCCATTAGGGATAAAGGCGTGATTATATGGGTGGATGGAGTAATGCTATGACGAGAAATCTCTGTGTACGATACGTTAGGACAGTTTGAAAATATTCGTCACGATTATGCAAACGTATTTATTATACCTTTATCCTCAATGGGGTAGGCAGAGCGTAAGCGACCTAAACAATGGTCGTTCCGCCACGTCTGACAAAGTTTGACGGATATTTGTCCATCAAACTTTGTCAGACGTGTATATCTGTAGTGCCAGGTTGTCAGCCCATCGCCTAAATTGCAATATACTGAAATCCTCGGATCCCTTAGCTGGTTTTTACAGCATGCTCGGAAGGAAATGCAGCTGGCACATTCTATGTTTTTCTCCCACTCCCAGTTCAGCGTGGAAGTACGTATTTCTTATCCCACTATTAATTTTAGATCTCTTTCTCAACCAGTGACAGAGATAAAAGAACCATGTGACTTTGGTATTCTTAAACTGACGTAAAACGCTTAAAATAAGATATTTTTGTAAGGGTCTGTAGAGCATGCTCACTAATTTCACGTCACAGAATCTTACATACATATAAACACGCCTTTATCCCTAATGGGGTAGGCAGAGCGTAAACGACCCGAATAAAGATCGTTCCGCCACGTCTGACAAAGTTTTGAGGGTTATTTAAGATAGATTTGTAAGAATATTGCTGTAGTGACAGGTTGTCAGCCCATCGCCTAAATTACAATATACTGAAACCCTCGGATCCCTTAGCTGGTTTTTACAGCATACCCGGGAGGAAATGCAGCTGGCACATTCTATGTTTTTCTCTCGCTCCCAGGCCAGCATGGAAGAAATCACACACACAGAATCTTATCTTATCTTATTTAGCCTGAATCATCCCACTGCTGGGCAAAGGCCTCCCTCTTCTCCCTCCATTTTTCCCTGTTTTGAGCTTTTCACAGAAAGTGACAGAAAAAATAATTTTGATAAGATTTGCCAGGATCGAGGTCGTTCTCTGGTAACAATTTTTTTGTAATTTTTACGAATAAATTTATTAATTCATACACACATATGAGTGTGTGTATCTTTTCAAAGGAAAATCTTCAGAATTATTCTTTTGTGTTGAGATTATCCAAATCCCTTTTCTCAAAATGTACCCTTTTCAGTAGCTGCTCACTATATGAACTAAATCTACCAAAGATGGGAATTTTTGCGAAAGTGACATTATGCTAAAGAGACGTTTTGCGAAAGGGACATTATGAGCAAGGGTAACTTTGCTACCAAGGAACATTTTGCGAAAGGGACATTCTGCGAAGTAATGACTTTAACACTTATAATCATGTACATGAATAAAATGTTGGCATTAACTTTCCCGCAGCCTACCAACACTTCCACAGTTTTATCTCAAAAACCCAGCACACTCTACTCGCATTATTTCAACACTTAGCTGCAAAGCAATGTCCTATTATTCACCAAAATAATATTCAAGAGCCAATTAAATGAGTTGCCGGCAACATTCTTGTATTTGCCGCTCAACGCTGAATTACATAAGCCTCTTGAGTAGGGTGGCGCCACCCCGGCGTATTGAGCGGTACAACCTCTCTCTCACGCGTATAGCTCGCTCTTTATCACACCAGTGACGTACGGCACGGCTCCCGGCAGAAACTTGACACAGAATTCCGTAAACTACGTATCGGAAATTCAATCTTAAGTTGAAGCGTTTAGGAGTGAATTTTATATGGACAAACTTTCTCCCGCTTCCACAAGAAGTCAACCAATAACTATACTCTTTCCGTGCGTTCCTGTATGCCCCATTCATTGGGCGGTTAGTTCGCGTTAGATAATGGTCAGTGTGGGCGAGAAGCGATGTATGGCGCAGATTGTGTCGCGTGTCGAGAAGGCATTGATTCCACTGCCATCAGCAAGCTTGGCCATTGTGGGGTGTCCAGTCGGTCCAGTTCTGTATACAGTTTTGCTTAAACAATGTCTATGTAAAACTTGTCAAGCTTTCTCTATTATGTTGCAGTTTAGACAATGGGCAAAGTTCTGGGCTGAATACAGCTATGTTGTTGACCTTATATGGAGGAGATATTTATTTATTTATAAGGTATCCAACAGAGTATACATTACAATGCACAACAAAATCGCCTTAGAATTAGTTTATTGCTATTAATAATATTCTTATAAGATTCTTATGAGAGCATATTTAATAAAAAGGAATCTAATACTCTTTTGTAGGCCAATACTCTTTTTAAGTCAAGGCCATTATGGTGATCAGAAGTAACATAATTTATAAATTATTTCAGTAGCTTTATACATATAATCACGCCTTTATCTCTAATAGAGTAGGCAGAGCGTAAACAACCTAAACAATGGTTGTTCCGCCACATCTGACAAAGATATGAGGGTTATTTAAGATAGATTTGTAGGTATATTGCTGTAATAACAGGTTGTCAGCCCATCTCCTAAATTGCAATATACATAAACCCTCTGATTCCTTAGCTGGTTTTTACAGCATGCCTGAGAGGAAATGCAGCTTGCACATTCTTTGTTTACCTCTCTCTTTTTTTAGCTATATATAGTTTAATTAATAATTTAAATACAATGTTTTTTGTGTACAATAAATTGTTAAATAAATAAATAACCCTGGACCGTATACATAGGTGGCCTTGTTCAAATATGATGGTCAACCCATGTTTAATGCCTACCTAATTTATTTAAACTATTAAATGATCAAGATTTGGTTATCATATTATTTGAACTCTGTCAAAGTTATTTATACCTTTAATATACCGTAATACCGCATATTTGAATGTAAACTTGTTCAGCACTGTACACCAAATATTGTGGGTTCAAATCCCACCCAAGTATTAGTTTCCGCTTCTATATCTTCATGTAGTAAATGTGTATTATTTATCTATTTTAAAACTTATCATAGGATTACTATAGTGCATGTTTTCAGGATTTTTTTAACATCAGTATTTTTCTATTCTCCAAATAGGATGTATGTACAGAAATATATATTTTTTTACATTTCTAGTTTTGTTTTATTAGAAATAAATTAGTGATTTTCATTATAAGTACCTCATCTCTTAGCATACATAAAAATACTTATTAATTTTAATTATCATTAAGATTAGTTCCAGATGTGACCATATTTTTAGAACAAGAAGAATTTTGGAATGAATAGAATACTTATTTTGCACCAAAATCAACAAATGCATAAAGTTTTTATACATATAACAAAGATGATGCAACTATCTAAGTTTTAACATCATAAGAATTCAAATAAATTATATTCCGTATTTGGTCTGTTTATGTACTGTTTATGTTTACATACAGTAGGTACACTATTCAGTCTTTTTATGGGTACCCAATTAAAAAAATGTTGAGCTGTTTATGCTAAAACAGGTTCATAAACATAGGATACTAGAGAGGTAAATGCATAGTAAGGATTATACATAAAAGGTAAAATACCTAATATATAATAATACATATTGTACATTACTGTTACATTATAGTTTGCTTGGATATGGGAAGATATACCAAAAAAACCTTCTTTATCCAAATATTGTAAAAAGGTTGCAAAAGATGAAAATATAATAGGTAAATGTGGTTATAATCAATACTTTTCCAGTGTTCTTGTACATTTTTGTTGCTTTACAAAGAACTCCAGTCTAGGTAGGTACTCCTTTTTAAATAGGACATGAAAGGTAGGAGAACCCTTAGTTTGAAGCTGTAAAGCATGAGATGTTCTGTTTCTAATAGAAAATTAACATCAGTGACATCTATACAGAATAGTATGAACAATTTTTATGACTACCAGCTGGGTTATTTACTGTTGTCGCGTTGTGGGACTATTTCTGTTATTATTCAGTAGTTCCACATTGCATAGATTCTAACAACAATCAGCAACATCGTCAATAAAATCCAATAAATTCAAAAACCCCTCTGGTCTATTTTGGCATACCGCAGCATATACTGAAATTAGTCTAGAAAGACTTACCGATTACTGCCGGGTTCACAGCTCTGTTGTAGCAGCAAACGGTTCACAGATATTACACTGAAATTCACGGTATAAAAGCCACTTACAATACAAATTCATTATTTTTCCGAAAGAACAAGTGTCCACAGAAAATGACGGCTTTTGACATAAGAGAAAATGTTGCCATAAATGAAATATTTTATCTAAACTTACCCTTTCTTGGCCGAAATTCCTACCAATTTTTTTTTTATTTTATCTAATCAAATGTGCTGATATTGGTCTACATTTTCTTCTCTTCTTGCTTGGTTTGGTCTTCTTTTCTTTCTGTCCTCTTCTGCACCTGCAAATCGGTCGATTATACCCAGCGTTTTTTAACCGCTCGTCTATTCAGTACAAAATACTCTACCGGAAATAAGATTGTCTATGACCACGATGACACGCCATCTGCATGTTTCTTTCCGGTTCGGAAAATTGTGGACGCCATTTTGCCACCGCTCTTTTGCGTTTCTATACTTAGTTAATTTTCGTTGTGAAAACTGTGTTATTTTAATTTAAATAGTGTTAAATTCTGTGCTTCACCCTGTCGGTAATAGGTAAGTACGATTCTTTATAAATTTACACTTGTACCTTCTACTGAATTCGATTCGTTCGGAAAGCGAACTCGCAATGGACGCTCTGCTGACTCATTTCGTCAAATTCTGTATGCGTTTCAGAATCTAAAATGCCGGGCGCCGGTACTTTCAAAATCTTCGTCGGGAACCTATCCGATAAAACTACAGATGCCGATCTCAGACCGCTATTCGAAAAGTACGGTACAGTCGTAGAATGCGATATCGTCAGAAATTACGGTTTCGTGCACATGGAAAACGAACAAGTCGGCCGCGAAGCCATTCAGAATCTAAACGGCGAGATAGTTCATGGCCAAGCCATCAAAATAGAGGCGGCGAAGAGCCGGAAGGCGCCGTCGACGCCTACCACGAAAATATTCGTCGGTAACCTGACGGACAAGACGCGCGCGCCGGAGGTCCGCGAGCTGTTTCAGAAGTTCGGGACGGTCGTCGAGTGCGATATCGTGCGTAACTACGGGTTCGTGCACCTGGACGCGACCGGCGACGTGAATGACGCTATCAAAGAGCTGAACGGCATGATGGTGGACGGCCAGCCCATGAAGGTGCAGCTGTCCACGAGCCGCGTACGCCAGCGCCCCGGCATGGGCGATCCCGAGCAGTGCTACCGCTGCGGCCGCGGCGGCCACTGGTCCAAGGAGTGCCCCAAGGCGCTGGGCCCCGACCGCAACGGCTTCCGCGATCGCGCGTTCGGCCGCGACCCCTACCCCCCGCCGCCGCCGCCGCCTTTCCTTCGCGATCGCATGATGGGAGGATTCGGGGTAACGCGTTTGTTTCTTTCCGCCGTCCGACTTACCGCTCTCGCATCATGTAGGCCGAGCGTGGACTCTCTTCCGCACGCGGTTCCTATGACTCGGGCCGTTAACCATTCCGGGCTCGGTGATGCTACATGCTCCTTCTGCTTCGCCCTCCGTTTGCTGCAAACTTGGTCATTCTAAATTCGACAACAGACTCATTAACTTCATCATGTGTTCAATGTATATATATTATGAGTAAGTTATTCTCAAAACTAACATAAACTTCATGTGGCAGGATCCCTACGATGGATACTATGACCGGGCTCGGTTCGATTCACCCCGAGACTTGTTCGAGCGGCGCTACCCGGTGGGAGGGTCTCGCATGGAGCTTGGAGCTTCGCGCGGCGCCCGCGGAGACTTCGCGTCGCCGCCACTGCGCCGGGAGCCGATGCCGCCGATGCCGAGCCTGCCGCCGATGCGCAGCGCCATGGGATCCATGAGGTCGTCGTATGATGCTATGTTCAGCCGCAGAAGCCCCCCGCGCGGACCGCAGATGTCCCGCGGGTGAGAGTTACTGTCCCCTTTACCACAGTAAACTAGTTCTCAGTTGCCACATATCATGCTACACCAATAAATACAAAAATACTGTAGTGAATGATAATGAGATCTTGATAAAGTAGATGCCCGATACCTCTCTCTCACTAGCATTAGTCACCCGGTTTGCAAGTAATGACAACAATTTACTAACTTTGATCTTTATCTGTGCAGGATGTATGAGGACTTCAGCCGTGACACATTTGATGACAGAAGGTGAGAATCAATTATTCTTATCTTTACGCAAACATAGTCATTCTATTTGTTCATTACATTATCCACCAAACAAGCAAAAGAAGATGTAAAACTTTGATCAATCATGGAACAAACATTGAGTAGTAACTTTTTATTTTAGAAATAACCACTTGTTTGATTTCATGTTCTGTTGGCAACAAACATTCTACTTTCCTTTATACCCGTAGCTGCAATAATATTTATTTCATTGTTCTGTTTCGTTCTGTTCCAGGCCGGGCATGCGGGGGCCGTCGCCGTCCAGAAGATATGCTCCCTATTGAAGAAGTGCCGAAAAGATAAAGTTAGTTTACTAACGCTCACGTTAAAAGTCAAACTATGGTTTTGTTTGAGAATCAAGCCTGACCTTGATTTTATAGACTATTTTATTATTGGTAAGGGTGACGATACGAGTGACTGACATGTTTTTCCATAAATAGATGATAGCGTATTTTGTATGAAAGAAGAATGTATTTGTGATGGAATGTAAATAAGTAAAATAAATCTCATTTAAGTACAACAAATATCTTGTTTTTGTTAATTGAAGCACCTGTAAAGACACAAATACACACAACCTATACTATAACTTTTCACAAAAGTATTTTTTTCAAATTATTGAACTAGTTATTTATATACTGGGTGTAAAGGACAGCGTCCCGCAAACTGATGGAGGTTGCTCAGTCAACGAAACTAAACAACATTCACCTGGAAATACTTTCAGGAGAGGAAAAAACAATGGACTTTCCCATACAAAATAACCACCTCCATCAGGGTGTTTGGTATGAACAAGTTCTTTTTAAACCTGGTGATAGTTCAGTTTCGTTGACCGAGCAACCCCTATAAGTTTGTGGGACGCCCCGTATTGTCTAACCAGCCTAAATTGTATTAACAATATAGAAGCGAACCCTATAAAAGCCAGCTACAGACAGATTTCTTAACAAAGATGTGGCGTAGCGCCTGATCAACTTGCTTTGCTGATGAATGAGACGTTGCCATAAGAGAAACATTGCATCAGGCGTTTAGGAACAACCATACATACATACAGTCACGCCTTTATCCCTAATGGGGTAGGCAGAGCGTAAACGACCAAAACTAAGGTCGTCCCGCCACGTCTGACAAAAGTTTTGAGGGTTATTTAAGTTATTTACTACGATGTTATTATATATATTGTTAGTATAAACCTAATAGGAACTAGGTAGGTAGGAACAACCATACCTACTTCCTATTAGGTTTATACACTACTTGAACTGAACTACACTACACTAGTTAGGTAGTGGAAATCGGTGCGGAATGACAACCCACCATCCACCCTGGTCAGTAGGAAAGGTTTCATCATACCCACGAGAACATGAAGTGTACCTCACTAGAATGGTCATTCATTTTACACGTAGATAATGCGCCCATACCCTTTGTAGGGTAGGCAGAGCGTTAATAACCTCTTAATAAAGTGTTTTCGTTACGTCTGACAAGTTTTGCGGGGTTGGTAATTTCCATAGGTCATAGATTCCAGCTGCTTCGAATATCTAGATAACAGTAAACAATTATCAGATAGCAATAATTCAGACGTAGCGAAAGTACCGTTTTTCCGCTATGCCTACCCCGTAAGTGACAAAGGCGTGACTTATGTTTAGTAAGATATGTATTATCCCGCTGCGGAACTAGTACTTACCTAGGTAAGTACTTAGATTTATTCGCAACCTATTTTTATTTTATGCCTGTTTAACTGATAAGTTTGAATTAGTAGTCTCTATTTAGGATCAGATCTATGAAAGGCTAGCTAGAGAAGATGGCGAGCTCAAAAGCAGGCACGTTCTTATGACTCTACTTTCGAGTCATAAAATTCATATTTTATAGATGAGGCAAGGTTTTAATTTAATGGACTAGTGTAGGAAAGGAATCGAAAGCAAACCAATTAATTTCCATTAATAATATTTTATTGGACCTTAACTATCAACATGTATTAGGTACTAAACGCTTCGCGCAATATTTACACAACTGTACAGGCGCGCGAGCGTTGTAAATGCTACATTCGGACGTCGCGTCGCGTCGCTTCACTCTGCTAACTAAACTTTACAAAAATAGGCCTTTAGTCTTCAATAACACGATTCCACGCGTTTTATGACGTTATCTAATATTTTTATTGGAAATAATACCGGCGCTAACAAAGAATGATAATATTGTCATTCGTTTGCTAGGCTTACTGAATAGTGACTGCATGTTTAAATTGCAGAAATTATTCCATACAGACACTACAGAAATATTTGTCGAATTTCAATATCATTACAATTTGAAAATAAGGCACATTCCAGCAGAATGAACGGGACGAGTGCTTGAAGACACAGAAATATGTTAATACTAACTGCAAGGCATTTTATAAGACACTGTACAATCTGCTTTGCATTCCTCACTAATACTTCACACAAATATTATTAGTCTTTTATCAACTTTAAGTACAATCTTCTAACGACGCAGTTTAGTCTCACAAACTTATAATAACAGTGTCAGACATAGCTCAAGAATGGTGCTATACAAAATATAGATTTCTATTTTATCTATACAGGAAAAATAAAATGCTGACCAAATTTTAGGGTGTGATTCTACATGAAAGTGAACAAATTTCCCCAAGGAACATTGCTTTTTTTCGTATTTCGACCTATGTTCCTTGGGGAAAGTTGTTTAGTTTCATCGGTAGAAACACACCCTAAAATATGGTCAGCAAATTTTTTTTCATACTGTATGCACCATCAATGTTGTACTTTGTTATTTTGGTACATCGCGCATCGTTGGGTATATTAGAGAAATGATTTATATTTTATACATGTCTGACAACGGTTTTACAAGTGGCTATTTTAACAATTTTTGTCGGCATATTTTTGTACGATCATTTTGTATGTTCAAGAATTCTTATTGTCAATATATCACAATATACATCTTGTTCTGCCCAAACCCATTACTAAATCTACCAATTACAATTTTAGAAGCTTAGCTGGCAACATTAGCGCTAACTACCATCATCATTTCCTTGCCCTTATCCCATTATTTGGGGTCGGCGCATTATGTTTTCTTCCATTCCAGTGCTGACTACCAATCAGGGTGAAATATTTCTACCAATGTTGCTAACTCTAATATTGTAATTGGTAGGAAGTTTACAAAGGGCTTTTGGCTATTTCAGAAAGTCTCAAAAAGTGACTCCACGCTTAAACTATACATAATCCATGAGTATTCGTTTACTTAAACACAAGCTGCCTTTGCACGAACACTTTCATTGCTTATAAAAACGGAAGACAACAAATTTCTTTATAAAAAAACCTCACTACACTATATAAACAATCATAAAATAAAAATACAACATATTTTTTAGAATCTTAAATGAAAAAAAGTTCGCAGAGATTCCGGAGGGGTTCTAATTTCAGTTCATAAGTTATTCATAATCATATTAGTCGATCACTGGTATCGGAGCCACAAACTTAACAATACTGAGATGCTCAAGCGGTGGTCAAATGTCAAATCTGGATGAATCGATGGGCTTCCTCTGGCGCACATATAACACAACACGCGCGAATTAACAATAAATATCGAGGAACTTATTGAAACCTAACATAAACCGTCTAGAGTACATATTTACAGGAACGAGTACACTTATATACAGGGTGTCACACGAGTTTCACGCTGGTCTCTGTGTTGTACTTGGCGAGGGTCTTTTTGACGCGCAGGGCGGTCAGCCGGACCGGCGGGTTGGCGTGCCAGCACTCCGACATCATGTTTACGAGGGTCGACAGCGGCTCTTGGGAGATCCAGCGCGCCGGGATCGGCGGCCTGATCCCCTTAGCCACTACAACTGCATGCATGTCTTCGAATGACGGATCGGAAGGCACGAAGTCGTGATACGGCAGCGCGTACGACTCGACGAACTGTGCCTTGTCGCCGGTCGTGCATCGCCGGCACATCTCCCAGAACACGAGCCCTAAGGAGTACATGTCCGCCATTTTGAACGCCTCGAAGTTCGTCACGTCGAGTTTCTCGCTGAGGACCTCCGGCGCCATGTACCGCCTGGTGCCGACGCGCGTGTTGGGCGCGATGTCTACTTCGTTTCTTTCGGCGACGAACCTCACAGCTAGACCAAAGTCAGCGATCGCGCACTGTCCGTTTTTCTTCACGAGAATGTTCTTGCTCTTGATGTCTCTATGTGCGATGGCGGGCTTGCCTTTAGTCCCGAATATGTCCATATGCAGATGCGCTAATCCGCTCACTATGGAGTACGCCATGGTCGTCAGGCTGTGCGTGTCCAGTACCACGGTCTGCAAATAGTCGTGAAGCGATCCATTCTCGTGGTAGTCGGTGATGAGCAGCATCTGCGTCCACGAGCCGGTGCCTTTGATGTCTGCTGCTATAAATCCGAGGATGTTCTCGTGCCGCATCAGTACGGTCTGGTAGATCTCAGTCTCGCGGAACCAGGACGCCTCTTCAGTCGTGAAGAACACTTTGACGGCAACCTTCTCGCCGCGCCACTTCGCGAGCCAGACTTCTCCGTAGCGCCCTTTACCTATAGATTCAACCATCTGTATCTGTTTGGCGACCGTTCTTTGCACCAGGAGAGGTAATCCTGAGCCGGATCCTGAAGATATTTCTGCGTGATGGACTGAGGGTGGAGTTGGCGGTCGTTTGCAGGCGCGTCTCCGTTTCCTGAAGAGGAGGAAGAAGGCGGCGAGGAATGCGACGAGGGCGATGCAGAGCGCGATGGCGACCAGCAGCGTGGGGCTGCTGGCGACCGTTCGCGAGGGGATCCCGGGAGGCTCCGTCATCTCCGGCGGCAGCTCGGGTAGCTGCGGCCGCAGCACGCGATTGCACATGTCAGCGTCATTGCAGCAAGTTATCGCTTTCGGGTGAAGGTGTGGCACTTGTGAGCCTTTGCACTGGAAAAGATGGCAAAATATTGTGTTATTGGTGAATGATAGTAGACTATTTTGTTTTGTGAGGTTCATAATCTAATAATGATAAAGAAAGTTATTATCACAAAAAGTGAATTCTGTGTAGCTTTACTGATACATGAATATGGTTTACGATACGACAAATGGGCGTAGTTTATCAGAAAGGCGTAGTTTATTTGGATTTAGATTCAGCATAAAGGATCCAAGGGGCCTAACGTAGATCCAACTATAGTGCATCCATTTATAGTGCTAACACGTGATGGAAAAGCCGCCTACCTGCATCAACCCAGACTCCTCCGGGGGCAGACATCCTGATGTCCTCTCTAGGACCAAGTAGCTGTTCTCATCCAAGACCTCCTCGACGGTCGCGAAGCAGTATCCTCCTGGCTGCGTGACGCACGTGCCGTTGGAGGAGCCGTCGGGGCAGGCGCTCGCACCGCCGCACTCGCACTCTATGCCCCGACCTGAAAGTAAATAGAGGGTTCGGTTAATAAAGAAAAGAAACACCTATTGGACCACTGAGTCTCCGCAGGTGGTACGCATTTTCTATAAACTTAAAATAGTAACTGCTTCTGAATGTGTAGAGGCTTAGGCAGCAAGATATGAAGCATGTTATTCAAATATGATAAAAATAAAAACGAATATAGAGACAAACATTAACTTAGACTTGAAGACATCAAAACACTACAGAATAAAATGATTAAGGCTCTTAGACAGTTGCAGGAAACGAATAAGTTTTGGCGGCAAGAGTCATGTTGGTCCAAATATAAGAAGATAAAACAAACAGACACAAAACCATAAGAACGAATCATAGAGCTAACGACAAACCACTACCAAATAAAATGATCGAGGCTTTCAGGTAGACAGTCGCGGGAAAGACAAACTTTTTACAGCTTTACAGCTTTTTTATTTAATCTAGTGCAAGAAGCAGACGAGGGGTTGTCTTGTCATCACGAAAATAAATCAGATAAAAAGCGAAACCATTATCTTTAGGAATTCGATTGCACCAATTGATTTACACAATAAGGGTCATGTCATCCTTAGTATATGCTCGCTCGAATAAATCGGCATTATTCTATTTGTAGCTTTGTGAAAATCCAAACTAACGAAAATCAACATAATCTTGTAGAGATGTAAGACCATTGGATATTGCTATCGATTCGTAGAGGACACAACTTAACTAAATCTTGACTAAAATTGTTGGCATCCTTTTCTTTTCTCTCATGACAGCAAATGACAGGTTTAGACTTATATTAGTTAAGTTGTGACTTTTGCAACTACGAATTAGTACCATTATGCACGATTAGGACTTGTGGTATCAGTAAGTAAAGTCTATGAATTGAGTAAAGGCAAAGATAAGACTTTTATCCCATATTCATCAGTGTGGATAAAAAATAGAACCACCAGAAGCCGGAATCAACGATATCAGGTCAGACAATAAATTCTTGAAAAACTTAAAAAGGAAATCATGTCAAGGAAATGTGCACAAACTTCAAAGAATGAACTAACAAAAGCTATAATCTAAAGAAAAAGTTTCTTCAACATTTTCCTCAATATCACAGACAATAGAAATAACAAAAGACGGCAACAGGAAATGAAAAACCATACAAAAAGTTTCTTTAGGGAAGAAATCTAGCGAAGTTGTATAAAAACGTCTAACGCAAAAAACACAAACAAAGCATAGGATTTGGTGCAAAATATATGGAAATTGGTAAAGACATAAAACATCCTCAACATAAACAGGAAAAAGTAAAAGTTTTCTAGGAAATGGAAGTACATGTCAAACGTTTTAATCTAAGTCGAACAAGACCAAATGATTTCCCTAAGTTATACAACAGAATCTTGAAAAACAGGCTTCGTAATAGCATTCATCATTGTTGGTTGACTACTAAAATTTTCCTGACCATTACTTTCGAGCAATGGCCCGTGTCATTGCTGTTCTTCACACACAACCTTCAAACTGATTGTTTTACTTTACGTCATCTATCAAGAAATCTTCACAGTATTTAGACGGAAGTACAACGTATCTTTTTCATGCCTTATCGAGGAAAAACAATAATGATTATGAAGATTATGCAAAAAGGAATTACAAAAACTTTACTGCTGTCATAAATTTAGATGCATTTAAGTCTAAGCTTTATTCGGAGTTATAAAAGAAGGGGCAGATATACGGACTGAAGTTATGTGGACGATTTTATGATAGCATCGAAATCTCGACATTATAAAACCAATTTCAACGGCACAAAAGAAACGTAAAATTTATAATGGGTGCTTAAAATTCTGAATAGTAAAGTGATATTCGCCCCGCATGTTATGTTTCTAGTTTTTTGACGGAGGACAGGTATGGGCCCGACGAAGTCCAACAAAAGGTTCTCAACGCAACAATAGGGCTGGGCCAGGTAAACTTTTAATTGGCATTAACATTTCTACACATGTTGAAGTGAATAGGGTTTCAGTGCCATTATTCGATTAAGGCAAAAGGTTTCTATTGTCACATCAATCAACTCAAATTGCGTTTTAACAAAAGCTAAAGGCACCTGAGGAAACTTTTATTTTACTCAATATGTGTACTGTGGATAATACTTGTTGCTTATAAGATCGCATATTCAACAAGGGCAAGTCACGGATTGTAATTAAACTATCAACGTAATGGTGCAAGTAATCTAGAAGTTATAGATAAACTCTTAGACGCATTTTCTATAAGGTTGAGACATGAAGTTAATGATTGAGTTTAGATTTGAAGTAATGATACTTTATCTATAAGTACAGGGCCCTGTAGAATAACAAGTTCCAAAGAAACATGAAACCAACAACTTATATGAGCATAAACAAGTTCTGTGAATGAAAACAAGTATAGATAGCTTTGAGTTTCATCTACATAATTGTAACGTACAGAATGCAAATATGAAAACGTACGAAGACAGACTGTCAAGAAAAGTTAAACTTACAAACTTTACCTTTATTCGTGCGTTTGAACAGTTGAACTTCACTTAAAAATATGAAAAAAACAAATAAACAACAAAGACAGGAAACGATGAATAAATCAACCTGCATATCCTTCCATTATACAAATGCACAGAGAGGAGCACGACCACGTCAACACAACTCATATCGTATCCCATATTCCAGACTGAACCAGTGATGAGATGATACAAGTGGCACGAATGGTATAACACCAAAACCAAAACACATCCAGAGGCGCGGAGCACAGGGCACAGGGCCGACCAGACCAGCCGGGTAACGCGACACCGCCCGCAGGCGTGAAGCTCAGATTTATGATCTAGTCTAGGTGTCGAAGGTGTCACGTACTTAGTCGCATGGCGAGCGTCCGAGCCGAGCCGGGCTGCTGCGTGCTATCATTTAAATATAACTTGGGACGCCGTCGTCTGTCGCCGGCTTTATTTTTACACCACCGAGATCGGACACGCTGTCTCGCGGGAGACGATGGACGGACGCGTGTGGCTCGTCAGGAGCTCGCGGCGCGAATGGCGGGAGGAGCGAGGAGTGAGGCGGTCGCGGAGCGCGGCGGCGGAGCTTCGTCCCCTGGCCCCCGCGCCAGCCCCGCGCGTGCAGTATGCAGTCCGCTGCAGCCTCCACATGGCTCCGGAGATAACACGAGCAACGAACTAGCGCTCGGTGCGCCGGTACTCCGGGTGCGAGCGCTTCGTGCGCGCGACGCGATTCATTGACGGCGCCGCGATAATGCCAACTGTTTACACGATGCACTTACTACACATAAACAGAAGCAACACGCCAACATATCAACAACGGAGATCACGATTTGCAAATCAAAGCACTCATTAAAATCATCTGTCTGGTAAAGACGTAGCTGTATCGGAATCGGAGCTAAGCGAGTATAAATTAGGTAAACTTCCACTGATAAGCTAATTGCTAAATGATCTAGAGCCGAGATCAAAGTCGCCTTCTCAAACTGGGAACGTCTGCGATAAATGAAGCATATTTCATCGCGGCATTCGCGGCGAATGCGATAATTTTAGCGTGCATCATAAATAAGGCGGCAGTTCCTGAAATCCACCATCTGTCGGAAGCTGCATCTTTTTATAGCTTATTTACAGCGCTTATACAAGATGATTGCCCATATGTTATTGGAGGAGTGCAATAAAGGGCAACTACATCCAATGGCTAATAATAACGTCTTTACGAGCGTCACTCATCATACTTCCTTCTATTACTGGTTTAACTTCCCGTGTGACCTTTTCGCTGGAAAGTATCGCCTGTTGCAAACGCTCCAAGCTCCGAGGCTGGGGCGAGGCGCAACTGGTGACCAATTTGGTCATGGGCGCTGCTATCTCGACTTGCGGAGTCGATCTCGAGCCATATGTGCCTCACGTGCTCTCACAACTGCAATGAGTAACGGTACGACCGATACAGATACATTAATGCATCTGGAGGATGCTGGCACTGTAAGCATCGTGACGATTGCCAATCGAATGCAAATCGCAGCAATAAATTCCAATTACATTACGACGGCATTGTCCCGTTCGTCTGCGACGTCAATTTGCGAGTACCCGGAGTTATTAGCTTAATATTGACCACGGCTGCGGCCTGATGCATGCTTGACTTGACTTCAATCAGTGCTATGAAAGCATACTTTTGATAAACAAGATATAAACTATATCATATCAAACACATATAATATACACAATTACAGGTATTGCTGCTAAAGGGAAACATCCAAAGTATGTTGAAAAGTTATAACAACTATGAGGATTATGTAAAATATTGTGAACTGAAAGTAAACTATCTCTAAAAAAAGTAAGACTTTACTTACAAAATATACGACAAAACAAGCTGACAGAAAAAAACAAGAGATAGAGCTACCGTTGGTACTTAAAGACAGTTTCCCGTGGGAAGGTCCCCGACCATCAGAAGCTCATCAAGCCACGATTACATCTATGTCAAACGATGATGTGCCATCGCCAGGAACTTTCACACATCCAATGTTTTTATACCACAGATTGTTGATTAGACCGTCATGGCCGAACACGTGCGAACAAACCACTTTCAATCCAATTCGGCAAACGCAGATGTTTCTAATAATTCCAATTCAACTCATGAATAATACAACATCGTAGATACAATAAGCGATACAAATACAGTGGTAGATATCGATTTGTTAAAGATACAGAAGTAAAACGGCAATTGATCAAGATGAAATTGATGTTGAACATTGCATCGCGTTCAATCTCGTTTTAGATATGGCTAAACTGGACCAGAGATCTGTCCGAATTGAATTACACGATAAACATCGAGAGAATAATATTGTTAAGATGTTACTTTAAATGGGTATAAATGTATGTTTCTGCGGTATACAGAAGTTTTAAGTATCTCTGAATCTACGAACGTCAAAGGCACAGATGAAGGGATAATCGATAGGCTTGTATTCATGACATATTTAAACGTATATCTTCGCTGAAGAGTTTATAGCGATTAATATTCTTTTGTTCTACCTTGGGCAATGTTGCGACTTCAGAAATATAATAAAATCATTTGATTCGTGTCTATCCAAGCAGCTTAAAACTTTTAACATACATAATTGTGGTTGTAAATCCTTTATCTTCTTGCAGTAGCTCCAAGAGCTCAACGCTTGCAATCCAGCAATCATATTTCTACTTTTCATTGAGGCTAAGACGGCTACCTCTTGGACGCAGAAGATTGGATAAGTATCATTGCATAAGTCCATTGTCGACTCTGTAACTATCATCCCTGAGCTAACATTGTCTGGATGGAAAAAAAAACCTACATTCTGACCAACTTAACCGCAAGCATCGAGTAAACAAACCCCTAACACTAGCACGGTGCTCATGTAGTCCTCGTGTGTTGTCGTGACTATTGCAAATGGCATTCGGTTGTGATTGCGGGCACAGAAAATACAGAGTGTAAGCGACAGTTTCCCGCAAAGTGATAGAGGTTACTCAGTCAAAAAACTGTACAACTGTCGAAATTATGTAAAGAAAAAAAAAAGCTTGTAAGTATTTATTCTTACATGTTGTTCAGCTTCGTTGACTCAGCATTCCCTATCAGTTGTCCCTTTATCATCATCGTCATGGAAAACCATCTTCATATTAAAGTTTGTTCAGCATTCGGTATTCTTTCCGGTCCATCTCTTCAGCTCGTGGTACTGCTGTCCCTTACACCCGTTATAAAAGTACTAAAGTCATGGGGCACTCCGGGGCTGTAGGGTCATCGGTGCGCAGGCGCCGGCGATCTAGCGACCTCTCGGATTATCCAACTCGATCGATAAGAGAACGCGCGGGGGCGGAGGGATGCGGCAAGAGAGATTGGAAAACGGTTATTATTGTTTAGATTTTTTTTACTAAGAGCAAGTTAACAAAAATGTATTGACTATTATTTACATGCTATGCTCCACACGTCCACACTATACTAATGACTTCAGTGAATAAAAACAATAAGCATCAAATGTGTGTATTTATTTGAGCATCACAGTCAGTAATAAAAACTTTAAAGCCATCGAACCGATTTTACATATCTTTATTGGTAAAGCTTATGCTAACCGATTACAATAATTTCGGTTATTGAATCTTCTGTATCGGTTAAAAAATTGACCGGTTTCTAAGTCTTGCCAGAAGGGCCAAAGAACATAATTTATTCGGCGGCAGAGTGGCGCGCCGGCGAGGTGCCGGTATCCCCCCCTCACCCCTTCCCCACCCTGCGCGCGCGCATCTCCACTCAAAACAGGATCCCGTCACCATTTTTTGTGTGGGGGATTAAGGAGTATCAGGTTAAACGCAGGTTACGTAATAGTTTTTACACACCCTTAATCTTGTGCAGGTTTTGGGACAGCAACCGTGTATTAAGTTTCCGGAGCGTTTATTTTGTTGGTTTTTAGAAAATGGAGGTTGGAGCCACTGGACTAGATTAGAAAAAAAAGTATACAAAATGATTTCGATCGCTGTAATCAATAGATCATGGCAGTGATATATTCTTGTCAAAAAGAACTATGAAGAAAAATCCAGATCAACCAATGAAGTTTTCACTCCACCTGCGCAAGAGTGTATCTATGCGAGCGATAAGACCGTCCACTGACAATATTTGCTCGCGTTCAGACAACAAACTACATTAACTCGCGAAACTAGCCTTTGTTATAGAGAAATAGAGTTCTTATTGGTATGATGATGAACTGTGTGTGTCGCGCCATGCCCGATTAGATGCCACTCAACACAAAGTACACACGTTGCTTGTAAACAGTGCGGATTACTTGAAAAACAAGTTAGAAGATACTATTTGCTAGTTGTCTGGTTGTCCGTCACATGAACAGGACTTCTCGTTAAACTAGAGACTTGTTTTCATTGATAAAATTTCTGTTTCTAGCCATGACACATTCATACTTTTCTTAAGAGTTTAAAAATGTCTTCATGGAATGTTGAATCTGGATGTAGGCCATGTAGAGTACATTCGCACCATAGTCTACATAGCTGATTGATTACACCCTCTGATAAAGATGATTACATACATACATACATATAATCACGCCTTTATCCCTAATGGGGTAGGCAGAGCGTAAACGACCTAAACAAAGGTTGTTTCGCCACGTCTGACAAAGTTTTGAGGGTTATTTAAGATAGATTTGTACGTATATTGCTGTAGTGACAGGTTGTCAGCCCATCGCCTAAATTGCAATATACAGAAACCCTCAGATCCCTTAGCTGGTTTTTACAGCATGCCCGGGAAGAAATGCAGCTGGCACATTCTATATTTTTCTCTCGCTCCCAGTCCAGCATGGAAGAAAGATGATTGAATTGCCTAATTCAGATTTAAACAAGCATGTAAACTTCCAGTGTCAATGATGTCTGCGAAAACTGCGTGCATACGATGTTACCTCTAGTGCTCTGACTCTGAACATAACATGTCGTTCGAAATCCTAGGGCAGGAATTTAATTTGCCAAACACAGAAAATGAGTTGAGTAGCAATCGCTTGTCTCAACAAAACGAAGTTACAATTAGTCATAGAACAAGATTTTAGGTTTCTATCAATCATTGAGGCTAATCGTTTGCCTCAGGGCTCAATATTAGGTCTCTCCAAAAAGCATTAGCGTCTCATGGTAGCAAAATTTGCGTTAGAAATCGTAAACCAGGACTTAAGGCTTTTGCCAACGGCAAAAAAGAATAAACTGAGGTGCAGCGATCAGCATAGCAGACAGAAGTAGCGTCTGTCTGTTGGCGGCAAAATTCGCGTTGCAATAATAAAAAAGTAGTTCGAAATCATGTTTCAGCATTTTAGGCTTTTGCCGATCACAGCAAAGGATAACCAAATATCAGTAGCCAGTAGCTTGTAGTAGACTTGGCGGTAAAATTCGCGTTGCAACAATACGAGGTTATTTTGGACGGCGTCTGTCTGTTGTGGACCCATTTAGAACGCGCGACTGAAATAGCCCTGCGCAAGCGCCTGACACCTTGTCAACGAGTTCGTTGGATTCCGCGCAAACAACTCACCAGAAAAATCAATATTTATCGAATGGTGTGACCGTGTATTGCCAGCTAGCGCCAGCGATACGTAATAAATATTAAAGCCAGATCTCATCTCCCTAGCCTTATCCCGTATCTCACGGGTCGGCTACCTAATCTAGGGAATAGAACGAGGGTACTGGTTTTTACACAGAGCACAGAGCGTCTTTTTTACACAACCCAGAAGGGAAACCAGACAAAATCCTAGATTAGGTCAGAGTTTTCAAGCCGCCAATGCTCAGCACTGGCCTCTGATATGGTATAACGAAATATCTACAGTGTGGGCTTAACGTGCCTTCCGAAGCACGGAAAAAGTGTCGATAAACGTATATATGAAATTCGAAAACCGAAAATCACATTGGTACGTGGTGGGTGCCAGGTCTATTCAAATGAAATATTTACATACAGTTATTCAGAAATCTGAAATATAGTTCAATTTGTAATACCTGTGGTGATATCCCCACCACATCTTTTCCCGAAGGTGTCGTAAAAGCCGACTTCGAGACAAAGGGACTGGACAGCATTCTCCAAAACTCTTGTTGCGATCGCCAAAAATTGTGTTATTGAAGCAATTTGAGTTAAGTTTATTTGAAAGTTCAAAAATGGTTGAGCTGATTGCATCATGTAAGAAAGACTGCTAGTATTTTATTGGCGTCTGTATCTGGCAATACCAGTGTGAACTCTTATCTCGTACCTGATGTGAGAATTGTCATTCGAGTGCATTATCTGCTGCAGAGTTTAACGACCCAGCTTAAACTGGATTTCTTCCAGTATTAGGGCTTCTGGAACGTAGAAACGGATTAATTATGATGATAAAATTGACAGGGATTTGACTTAATCTCCGACTTAATTTTGTAGGTATACCTATACGATAAAAGGAATTAGTCAATTGTGTGATAAGTAACTCAAATATTTTGAAAAGTGTCTATCATATTTTCGGTAAAACGAAAATTCATCCATGTACATCCTCTAAATATAGGACCGTTGCTGAAGCGTAAACATTGTCAGACCTATCTGCCTGTCCGTAGAAGGTTTTCAAATTTGATGTGATTGACGATGATGATAATGATGATAAAAACAATTTGCGAAGAATCTCCTTTTTAATTATTTCACCCAGCTTCATCAATCATTCCCCAAAGTGTGGTTAACGATGTCCTTTTGCTGTTTGCTAATGATCCTGTTGTTCACAAATTTGCCTCGATTTTGCAAAACATTTCAACTGCGTCCTTTGAAATCTTGAGAATTATCTGAACATATCTGAAAACTAAGATCAAAAATTGTATTGTATAAGTATAATACAATTCTTGATCTTAGGTTTCAGATTGTTGTGGTACACCCCTCCCGCATTGCAATAGTTTTCTATCCTGTTACCCCAGGTTGCCTGGAAGAAATTGCTACCTAAGCATTAAAGCCGCCTTTCTGTACATCTGTCATGTTATTTCTGTTTAATTTGTGATTTCCTGTGTAGAATAAAACATTATTTGGTTTCAAGAATTTGGTTTATACTTTTGAGTGTTGACTATAATTTTTTTTAAATTATCCTATCCATGTTAGATAGACTCCTTCATCGCCGCGACAATTTAAACGATACTAAGACTAAAATAGTCGACTATTTTTCCCGCAACAAATAGTTGTCAGCAAGTAATGGTTAGTGGTTAATACTAATAGTCGTGTCCAGGATTTATCTCCACAATTAGCGCCCCATTTGCGGCGATCAGACCGGGATCAGACTATACATAGCTGTCTGTCCTCGGTGATACATTTTGCTCATAACTTACATTGTAGTGATGTGTTGATGGGAATATTCCTTGTCCATATTTTTTTATATTCACTGAAATTCCATTTACGGGTATGAATATTATTTTTGATTCAATAGTATGGTCAGCGCTAGGCCTGTAACCTAGACTGTAATTTTTAGTAAACGAATTTGTCGAGGTTACTTACATTATGTATTGTATTTTGTATTCTTGGGAAGTTACTTTGTCACAAAATGTACAACTGTAAAAAATAATAAAAAGCGTAGAATTCTAAAGGTAAAGGGCACAACATCTTTACTTGGAGGTAAATTAATAGTTGTGGTTGAGAGCAATGGCGTTAACTTATACAGCCACAGGGCAGATATCTATCTAGACCTCTTTAGGAACAGACAAGCCGTATATAGAAATTACCACTAAGAAAGGTGATTATTATTATGCACTTAGAAAGTTATAGGAGAAATATCATGGTCAACTTTCAACACCAAGTCGGAATACATTAAATTGGTATGTTTTTATTACTATTGACAGAGAATTAAATATAGTGCTAGCTAGAGCGTCAGGTTTAGAAAATTATAAGTCGTATCGTATAAATCTTTATTATTTAGAAATGACCGTGACAGAGTCGACGATGGAGCGAGCTCACCCAGAAGATGCATGTTATGCCACTGGCATTCTCACGCAACGACAGAACACAGCAAGCTGTTTAAATCTATCGCTGTCAGTCATTTGACGACATCAGACCTTCAGTTTGAGCAGCAGAAAACTTTTGTTTCTTACGATCTCATACATCTATGCTATGCGTGATATAAAAACAGAGTATATGAGCAGCTTACTTGGTGGGATTACAGTTTAAGGGTCTGTCGGAGTCGTGAAATCCCATACAAACGTAGTTTCGCTTTTATTCCTAAACAGTATAACCAAACTCAGCCAAACTTCGTACACATGCATCATATCTATGCTTCTAATTGGGTTTGGTTTGAAATATATCTTTCACAAAATATTAAACAGTACATAGAAGTTAACACGCATGCAAGTACGAATGAGTAAATTGGAAATGGCACCATTCAATCTAAATGCACAACTCATATTCATCATAGACCAGATGAGTCTACTCTTTACCTTGATATGTATGATACCCAGTAGCGAACAATAAAGCAACATTAACATCTTGATTGATCTCTCGTACATATTCATTCCGTGCATAATGCGGAGTCGGAGTCTACCGGCTGACTGATTGGTGCCAGGTAACTAAACTCAAAACCTGAGAGTTATTCGGTGGTGATGATAAAAGATATTATAGATATTGCAGGGTACAGGATGTAAATCATATATTAGAGGCAGAGGAAGACCCCGAAAAGATGCCGGGACTTCTTCTTCTATCGAGTCGACGACAAGTCAAACCCCATCTCAAATTTCTCTAGCTCAGTAGTCGGCAACTCTCACCGCATCTGCTGTGGCTTGCATCAATTGCGATCTCGTACAGGTGGTAGGACACATAGAGCACGATATTAGATGGGCCATGGTTTGTGGGTCAACTCCGCATTTGCACCGAAGGTCGGGTTCACGTGTAAATCCCCACCCGAAGCGGTTATCTTTGCTCCGGCCGACTTGAGTTCGGAGCCTATTTAAAGATTTCCAAGTCGGCCTCGCCAGATTGTGTCCAGGCGGGAGATTTTCCGACTTTTTGCGGCACAAAGGGCAACGGGACGAAATTGGTGCATTCGACGGAAACTGTAGAGAAATAGTATAGGACTGGGAACAGTTGAAGAAAAAAGGGGAGACTTTGCACTGCAGTGGGATAAATATGGTATGAAGAAACGAATGGGTTTTTAATAGTTATTACTGTATGTCGATTTCTTCTGACCTGACCTGCAGAAAACCTTTTCTACATTTTTCCATGCGACATTGGTTGCTTTCTAACATCCTGTATACTGTCTAAAGTCGGTGTTTTGTCCGTCATTCACAATTCGCCCTGGGACACCAGGAAAGCAGTAATCTTGAGGGAAACGCGACGGAGCGAGAACTAATGATCGAGTTGATAAGTAACCATTGCAGTAAGTAGCCAGCCAACTACTGATTATATACACGTGCATTTTTCCACGTCTCGGACTGAATGATTGGAGTTCCCGTTTTGATTGATTTAGATTACTGAGAACGCTTTGGAACATATTTGCAATACTATCAAGAATTATTTATTTCGTTTTATTTGCTATACGGGGTGTAAGGGACAGCTTCCCGCAAACTGATAGGGGTTGCTCAGTCAACGACACTGAACAACTGTCAGCAGGGTTTATTTTTCAGGATGTGAAGAAATAATGGCTTTTCCATACAAATTGTCTGAGCAAGTTGTTCATTTCGTATGGGAAAGTCATTTTTTTTTCATCTCCTGAAATAATTTACCGGTGAAAGTTGTTCAGTTTCGTTAAATGAGCAACCCCTATCAGTTTGCGGGACGCTGTCCCTTACACCTAGTATGTGAGCAGGCTAGATAAATGGTGACAATGGTTGAGAGTCCATGACCAAGCGAGCTTACCCTTATTCCATCTTACAGGCACTGGGTTCATTTTACTGCTTACCTGTAAACAATCAGAAAAAATACATAAATAATACTGTAGGTTTCTTGTATATTTAGCATAGACTTGTCCCAATTTAATATTATAATAGTTTTATGGCCCGACAACTGCCCGACGGTGCTTTTTGACAATATTTAATTTTATAAATATATTTTTTTATTAATAATCGACTGTTCCGCCAAGGCTTCGTAATATTCTACCAAAAATAAACCTATTATAGAAACGTGTCGCTCTATTTCCAAATATAGAGCAGACAGAGATATGTTGTGCCCCATTTCCCTATACTATTCAAACCCGATTGACCAAATTTTGTGTCAATTACGCAACTATAAAGGGCATTGGTTCAAACACACGAATATTAAAATATACGAGTACTTTTGTGGTAAACAGAATTTTAATAAGTTCGTTTGTGTGTAGTAAAGAGATCCAGGATTTGTAGCAGGAGAAATGATGCCCCGACCTCAGCTGCCCTTCCTCCCGAGCATGCTGTAGAAGTCAGCAAAAGGTACTAGAGGGTAACAGTTTATGTAATTCAGGCGATGGGCTGACAACCTATCACTATAGCAATACAAATTACAATCTAAAATTGCCCTAAATTTTTGTCAGACGTAGCGGAAGCGCCTTTTACGAGGCGTTTAACGCTCTGCCTACCCCGTAAGGGATAAAGGCGTGATTTTATGTGTGTCTGTATGTATGTATGTACCTCATTGTCCAAGGCCCTAGGTCACGCGAAAGACCCAAGAAGCGCTGGGCGTCATCAAAGCGGATATGGAAAAGTACGACCTCACCGGGCAAAATGGAGTAAACATCAGGTCGGGTAAGGCAGAAGACTAAGAGATTATCAAATAGGGAGAAGAATTTTATTTCAGGATCTGCGACCAGGACAGAATTTCATGAGACCAATGTTCAAGAAGACTCCACCAAAACTAAACAAGAACAAGGTCAAGAAGAAAAAGGAAGTACAAAGGACAAGTTATATTTCTTCTATATTTATTTTCCTGTTTAACTCTGTACGTCGATGACCTTATCTTGGCAGGCAATGCGCTCGATAATTTTCGCAGTTTTTTTATTATTTTGGTTTCGACTCACGTGCACCATAGCCTGATTTTGTTATCTAAATCATCATAATCATCATCATATGACACAGTTATGCTGATAATATTTTTGTTAATGCTTTAGTCCTAATTTTAAACGTTAATCGTACTTACAACTGCTTTAATAAATATTGAGTTATTACTTCCAAATAAAGATATGATCAGGACATCAGTTTATTATTAGTAAACAAAATGATAAACTACCTGAATAAGGCTGTTTGTTTCGAAACAATTTATGTATTGTTATTACTAAATCTCTCCTCTTCACGTTGAATACACATTACATTGCAGAGTCTGGATCGATCTCCTATTGCCGTGTTATCAGTGAACGTGAACGCTCTGGTGAATGAGTGAATGAGAGCCGGAATGCGACCGATTACCCCTTATTGTCAATAATGATAACGAGGTTTGGTACTAACTGTTACTATCTGAACTAAGCTGTTACTATCATTCATTACGTTTCTAATCAGTACTAAGTACCTAAATGTGTACCAAATCTCGCCCTCTTATTCCGTTTCAACCTAAAAGGACTTTGTATCGAGCCTTTTTCTGACCCCAAAATGTTATCAACAAACGTTGATAAATTAATCCTAGCTATAAATTCGGAAGTCTACATAGGGACAGTTGCCATCAGATTCAGCTAGCCATTTAATATTATAAGTTATATCAGTACATACATATAGTCACGCCTTTATCCCTAATGGGTAGGAAGAGCGTAAACGACCTAAATAAAGGTCGTTTCTCCTCGTCTGACAAAGTTTTGAGGGTTATTTAAGACAGATTTGTCGGTATATTGCTTAGTGACAGGTTGTCAGCCCATCGCCTGAATTACAATATATTGAAACCCTCGGATCCCTTAGCAAATTTTTACATGGAAAATGCAGCTGGCACATTCTAAGTTTTTTTTTAAAAATAAAATTATCATATTGTGGGACGTTGATATGTGTAACTCGACATGTTGTCTATCGTAATGCGTAATTCGGGTCCCAAATATTAATCGTATTTATCTAAATTGCATAGGTGCGGCCGATATCAAGCATATCGTATACAAACACAACATGCGAGAGGAATCAGGTGTCTACTAAAACCGTGATAAAACTAAGTTTACCTTGGAAATGTATTTTCTGACCTAAGAAGACCTTTACATATGCTACATTAAATGACTTATTACAAACAATATTGTTCCGAGAGAGCTCAATTTAAAGTGGCAGGAGAAAACTACGCAGTAAAAACAAGGCGAGATACCAAATCAAACGATATGAAAAACAAAACGTAATTGCTATTGATAATGTCGAGTTTATCGTAAAGATTACAGTAACGGATTACAAAACTAATAGAAATGAGTTAGAAAATCGTAAAACTAAACGTGTCAAGACAGACGATGTAATTAATGAACTGTCAAAATGTAAAGATAAATAAATAAGATAGCGATTGAGAATTGATATTCGAACAAAGTGGGCGATGTCTTATGAAAGAAATATCAATGCTGCGCGTCAGTCAAATCTCTCTCTGTATTCAAAATTAAGAAGTATGATTGACAACAGACAATTGTGTTTTAATAGCGAGACAAAAACTGATCGCATGTAGGCGAACAAGAATATCAGACATGTATGCAACACTAAACAAATCAATACTTACAAGACCGATCAATGAATAGAATTATGGTTAATTGAAGCTGATCGTTTTAATTCGATAATACCGGGTTGAAGAACTTGAAGATCACCATTTAGACTGCGTTACTTTTTGTACAGAGCCTGTGCAACTAGCTTGTTAGCAGCAAAAAATCGCAAAAGACTTTAGGCTTGAAGTTGCAAAATGTCAGGTTGAGATTTATATGCAGAATGCTAAGCTAGACCGAACCAATGATTGGTAGTGGGCGATGGCTTGACACGCTTATTCATGCCATCGTGGTGGTTCTTATTTCAAGTGGTGTGGGTTGGTTTATGCTTGTCTCGGCTGTGGTGGATTGCGAGATGGACGGTAAGGCACGACAGGTGCCGCCCACGGTGTGAAAGTCGCCTGCCCGCGGGGGACAGAGTTATTGGACTAGCACCGGGCAGGTCAAAAGCTAACGAACTGAAACACGAAGAAAGTGTCCTGAACGATTGTGAGGATACGTAATATACGCATACATTTACAAGGGTGATTGATGGTGTAGTCAAAATTAAAGACTGTACAGAAGCTTTGAAGTTACCTGCGACTATTAATTTGCATCTGATGATCGACTGTGGTCGGGCCTTTGATAAATCAAATGTTTATCTCTCCATTGGTTATAAATATGACATATACTTTTAATTTATGAAAGGTCTTGTATATTCTATGCCAGAGGTGCTACAGAAACTAGTCAACTAAAAAAAAACGTATTAATAAACAATAAGCGTATGTCATAAATATCTTTAGCAATAAGAAAACAATCATGCAGATGATTATGCATTAACAACAGGAAGAACGAGGCCAACTTTATAAATACTCTATCAAAAACTGATAGTAAACAATATAGCGGAGACAATAACAATAAAACTCTTATTTATAAAGTCATATTTTTATCGACTAATTGTTTTCCCTTTGACCTCGTCCTCATCGATCAGAAGTTTTCTAAAGTCATAAATAAAGATTCCTTTCTCGACATGACCACACCTTACCACAATATATGAATTTTACAAATCAATATCTACCTCTATTGATTGGATGTTTTAATTCTTTGCGCGAGCGTTGGAATATGAGTCTTATGTAGATGATGTTATAGCCAAGGAAGACGTGGATGAGTTGTTTCAGTGGGTAGTTATTAATGATGTACGGCTCGTGTCACGGGCAATAACGTTCGGAAATCAGTATAAATAAGCAAACTTGTATACTCAGGGTCTGGGCACACTAGTCGATATCTATTCGCAATATTTCCTATGGAAAATTTGGCATGTTTTCAGTGTGTACCGATCCTTACTTATATTATTGAGGCTGGGAATTCTCAAATGATTAACTGGATTTGTAACCATTAAACTGTTAGTTTCAAAGCCGTACATAACCATAGGCCTGTGATTATCACGGTTTAAGAACTCTAGCACTAGTTAAGATACATCACGATGTTTGCTGTTCGTCGATTTTACAAGCAGGACAGAGGCAAAGACACAGGCATCATCACAAAATGACCCTCTGAAATTTATATATATTTGAAGTATTTTTAATAGGCCCACTATTTCAACTAAAATCTATCAAAAGGGACATTTTGTAAAAGGAACGTTTTGCACTGTTATCGGAATAAGTCGTGTATGTTTGTTCAAATGTGTGGTGCAGCCCTAAAGCGCAGTTTGCGTGGGTGCGAACTCTTCACCGCTCAACTTGGAACAGATGTTGTTTGGAGAACGGCACCGTAACCTTTACGGTGGTCTCGTAAAAATATTATCGCTGTGAAATTGGCTTCGATTGGCTCCAAATCTGATATTTTTGTAACAATAGCTATAAAATAACGTATCATGTTACTATACCTAACAGAAAAATAACTTTTTTGAAAATAACAAGTGGAAAGTTTTCGATAGAGGATTTCTCTTGGTAGTTAGAGGAATAACGAGGAAGAAAACATTACCGTAAGTGTAGCCATTAAACTTATTGTAAAAGCAATTAACCTATTAAAAACTCTAGACAATAGAAAGGCTATAAAATAGTCGTAAAGGAACACCTGCAAAATAACCTGAGAAATAAAGTCTTGGTCTGTCAAAGGGACTATACAGCACCACCACGCTTATAATGAACGTGGCAAATAAAGGAACTAACGCGGCCATCATGGTTGTCATCTCAGTAAAAAAACTCCTTATGGGTACTACGTAAAAATTCTCAACGTGTCCCTAAAAAAAACCCTTGTATTACGTGATAGGTCTTAGGCCATATTTTGACAGTTCCCCCAACATGCAACGCCTTCGTCTAAATTAATTATCATTACAAACTTGGTGGCACTATACGAACACCTGCAAGCTGAACTGAGAAATAAAGTCTTGATCTGTCAAAGAAGCGATAAAAGTTTGGAAATACCCGGCACGCTTGCATAATAAGTTAAAATACGATTAGAGTAATCAAAACAAATGTATGGTCGGGTCGTGTTTAATGGTTTCGCGTGGGTGACTTCCGCGCCATTAGATGAGACTAATGTCGAACCTACGACCGCAAACACGCATAATGCCCTCATAACGGTGAAGAAATCAAATTTTGTATCAAAAACAAAGAATTCCTTTGTATTTTAAAACTTTTATGTAGGTTGAAGAGAAAGCAAATGAAACAGCTTGAAATATGATTTTAGCTTAAGTTACAACATTATGATCCAACTGATTTAGGTGACTTTATTACCCACATATCTTTCAATAAGCCGGTTTATAACCACAGATTGTCAACGTCTCATAAAACATGGTTAAGCTACACTTCGCTGCTCCGACCGAAATCGTAACACGATATTCGCCAGAAAATAATATTCGATCCGGCGCGAAGGACCAAAAAAACATGGCGGGACTTTGGATTTCGTCAACTAATACTTTATTTTTTATGTGTAACTTGAGACGCCTAATTGAAAGCTGGTGTGCGATCAGTTTTGCTTTTGGCCACGTGTAATAGACACTAATGAATATAAAAATAACTTATGGCCAATCATATTCACCAAAAATGACATGTTTGATGTTTGAATCACAGTAAAAGCTATTTGACGGTTTGATTAGGAATAACTAAACGGTGCTATGAGATGTAGATTAAGTTGCGATGATACTCCATTATGCTGGATCAGGAAATATGGCTTCCTTGGTCATAATGACGACGCCAACGCAATAGATAAAGCATAAAGGTAATATGCGTGTATATTAACTTTATTTGCAGTGTGGGCGTCTCTTTCTAACTTGATAGAGATGAGGGACGAGCCAGATAATAGACGCTCAAGAGAACGTTTATCAATGGATGTAAAGTCCCATGCATACAGCAATTTTATGATAGTCGATATGATTTAAAGTGCGTATCCGAAGTTTTTATGACACAAAATGGCCGCTGTGAGAGGAGCACACTTCAATCAAACCGTTTGTAAAAAGTTATTGAACTCATGGATAGTATAAACCAACCTCAAATGTCAAAGTGGAACTACAAGATCCATCATTCTTTAGACCATTTCTCAATTTCTCTAGTTCACAGATAAGGAAATGTACCGGCGACGACTTCATATACCATTTCAGCTGGGGCACTTTCCCAACAGGGGTCAAACTTGTTAAATCTGCACCACAGACCGCAGTTTACCATATTAGACGAGCGTTGTTTATGATCCTGGATTGAACTTGGTAGAATGGATAGAAAGCTTCGGCCTACACATGCGAAAGGTTATACGCCTACGCGAATTAGATACAAACTCATATGAGAAAAAAATTGGGTCGTCCATGTATGCCATTCTTCAAGGTGGTCTGATATTTACCGAATAAATGTTTTGAGATGCCTTTATGAATGAGGGAATCAAAATACAAACGATTCAGATTTTCTTGAATGCTTGTAAAAACCTTTGCTCTTTATTATAAGCACTAATATTACATACATTCAGTTCGAATAGATACGCAATCGAGTTCGAAAAAGCTTAAAAGGCAACAATGTTTTGACCACAGCCAATAATAAGAAGACCCAAAAATTCAGAACACAGATAGAAACTAACGTGACGCCGCAAAATAGGAATATAAGGACACACAACCTGCTTCAATCTCAATACGATTAGAAAAAGATCGAAACGGAAAAAAAACTTTATTATCATAATCATAGATACGAAACGAAACCCATCCCCGTAGAAAGGCCAGGCCCACGCGTGCGAGAGGTCAAACACCCACGCGAATCAAGACTCTACAGCTGTGACGCAACGCGGAGGCTGCGGCAATTACTAAATAATTGATGATCATTGCAGAATACTGCGGGGGAGGCAGCGTGCACCTATAATGCGCCTGGTTTATGAGGGCGCGTGTTAAGTAGACAGCAGAAGATGCATCGTTTAATAAAATTGATCTTATCCGATCATAAACCTACGAGTAAATACGATAAAATTGAGGGTCAAATAGCACAAAATGTTGACGAAGAAGATTCAATCGAGTATAAAACATTTGCTAAAATCGAAGTAAATACAGAAGCAGGTAACGAAATATATTTGAAAGCCATGAATCTGGAGTGATGCTTGGTGTGTAAATGGAATAATTTGCAGAATACTGCGGGAAAGGCATCGTACACCGATAATGCGCTTTGTTTAAGAGGGCGGGTGTTAAGTAGACAGCAGATGATGCATTAAACCACTACGCTAAAACGAAACTTAATAATTTTTATTCGACTAAAAACAGTCTATACTGAAATTAAGGACGAAACAAAAGCAGAAGGCAACGAAATACATATCAATGTTGAAAGCCATGAATCTGGAGTGATGCTTGGTGTGTAAATTAAACATTTTGATGATCATTACAGAATATTGCGATGGAGGCAACGTGCTCCAATAATGCGCCTAGTTTATGGCACCGCGTGATAAGTAGATTGCAGAAGATGAATCGTTTCGTGCCTAGGGGTGAATGCAACTACACTCAGCTTTGCTTTTATTTTTCAGCGAAGAGCATGCAACGTAGTGAGTACAAGACTTGAACTGCGGTCAAAATATTTGGAGGAATAAGAAGAAAAAGAGTATTCAGATTTTAAAAGTCTAGATTTTAGTAAGGTGTGGCTGGCTCGTGAGCTGCGGCAATACGAAAGACTACGAAATTAACTTGCCTGTTTGATATTGTGTAGGTTTGGAACTCTTTGTTCAAGCATAATTATGACAATCTTATTAGCTACTATCGTGTTAAGCGCCGTGGGAAACTCTGAAAATATGAGATCGCAAAGGGAATAGAATAGGTAGGTACTACAGTTAAATAAAAATAATTTTGTAATTCATCATCATCAGCCAAACAGACCACTGCTGGACATGGGCCCCCCAAAATTGGGGGTATATGCCGTACTCACCACGCTTGGCAGGCTGGTTGGTGAGCGCAGTAGAAGTTTTCCATTCACATTAGAAGTTTTCAATTCGCTGCTGCTGCCATTCCCTGGATTTATCCCTTAGTCGCCTTTTACAAACACCCACAGGACGTTATGGGGTGATGCTTAACTAACCCAGCTAAAAAAATATATGTAAATAATATGTGTAAATATAATCCAAATACCGAAAATATTTATTTTATTATACCTATAGATAGATAACTTACGAACGAACTTTATTTCTAAGAAATTTAATGAACATAGTAATAACATAATATACTTAGAAAAAAATATTCCGGCAATTTCTTTAAAAACAATACTTACATAGTACTTTAACATAATATTATATCCGAGCACTAAGCTAAAAATAGACCACTAATTCCATGATCAGTTGATGACAATTAGTGATTATGTATCGGATGGATAAGATGAGGGAAAGATACTCAATAATATAATTCATTCATGCAAAAAAAGATAAAACGCTTGAAAATTAACTCTGCCAAGCCATTTCTCAAAGCGACTATGATAGATGTGAAGATTGAAATATTAGAAAAGAGAGTTTGCACATTACTGTATAGCAAAAAATATTTGAAATAACAGATTAACAGCATGGGGTCATAAGGTTGGGCGCCATATTTGAAAATTATACGTATCGAAGCATCAGTTCTGTCTGACGCACACATAAATATCATAAACAGAAATATGATATTGATGCTAAATATGATAATGTTGCTAATAACGAGGCGTCACCAAATTCCTCAATAAATTAGTATCGTAATAAAGACAGCATTAGAAACACATTAGCGAAATTTGAAATAACTGAGGTTATAGTGGCGCCAGAATTGGAAAGATATGGTGAAGATTTTATATAGTTTTGCAATTTTGAACTACTATGACTTTGACGAGACTCTGATTTCACAGATTGTTATCAACTTAAAGATGGGAGGACATTAATAATTAAAAATGTAAGATAATATCTGTGCGACCCACACAAATTAATTTAAATATAAAATAGATATTAATTTCCTGTCCAGTAAATCGGCGCCATTTCTCGTGACCGCAAACAAGCAATAAACCCGAATATAGAAGTTACTAATGAAGTAATACTTAACATTGTTATGACCAAAACTGTTCGAAACGTGTTTTAAACTAGACATTTGTCATCAACTCGTGAACAGCGACTTTCTCTCCTATAAAATACATATTATCATCATAGGCAATAAAATCTTTTGTTTTAAGATGTATAAGTGCGTCATAAAACCGCTTTTGTAAAATTTTATTGACATTATGTATACTAATGGAGTATAAGCCCCCACATAGTAGCATAAAATTTCAGTAGATTTTGTGATGAGTTTTGTGATTTCGTCGTCATAACGACTAATCTACGAAAATAGGAATTCCACTGAGGTTAAAGATTAATCTGCATGGCCTGATTATAAATATTAATTAAAAATAACGTCGATAGTGCGGGTCAGAGCTGTTGACCCATCGCGGAGGTGAACACATATCGGAGACAGTACAGCCCTTGTTCGTAATCATGTGCAAAGTCCAAATAAGGAAAAAATACCGTCGTAGCATGTCACTTCAACATAAAGTATATTAAATGTTTATTCTATACCTACTATTTATTTTAAATGTCTATTAGGCTTCAGATTGCTGCCCGGTCTAAGGGTTTTATTTAGGCTTTCGATCCCGATAGGTCGAGGGTTCTTTACTCATGGAGGACAGACGAGGACATATGAAAATTAACCCGGAGATAATGAATTTTGTATCGACCAATATAGGTAATTATAGACAGTGTTCTAAACGAGAGCCACATTGTGCCCTTGGAATCAGAATTTCATTGGTTTAACACAGGCAGGTAAGATCGCAAAAAAACTGGCGCTCAACTTTGTGTATCGTCGAATCGAACCCACGGCCTTCGGATCGAGATCCCATGGGCCAGACCACTACACTACGGAGGCAGATAATAGATACTACGACACAACGTTATCTTAATGGGGGCCGAGTCGCCAACGCCAATCGCCAACTGTCAAAACACGACTCAGAAACGTTTAAACTCGAAAGTTATACACACAATCGCTTTTCCGTTACACTTTTCACGGTTAAAGCATTTATTAACAACAGGCTTCAGCCCTTTTTGGGTAATACAGAGCGTCAAAGACTAAATAGCACCCCGTCACGTCTGTGAACTTAAGGGTGTGTACGGTTGTTTTGGCGCTTTCACGGTGAAGGAAAACATCGTGAGGTAACCTGCACGCTATGAAGAAATTTAAAGGTTGTGTGTGAAGTCGACCATTCCGTACTGGGCCCACGTGATTGACTATGGTCCGATCGCCCTATTCCAAGTCGGCTCATGGGAAGTACTCGTATATGAGCTGATAATATAATATGTTTATATTATGCTGATAATATGTTTTTGTCCATCGCCTAAACTGCAATCTATAAAACTTGGGTCACTCTACTCGCTTCCAGTGTCCTTTAAAGGTAAGTAGTTAACATTCCACGATTTTATTGCATGGAGAAACGTGTAACTGTCAAAACACTCTTTAGAAACGTTTAATCTCAAAAATTATACGCGTAATTCCTTTTCCGTTACACTTTTAGCGTTTTATTTCGTTAAAACTACTCGTCCACAATGGCGCAGGCATTTTTAATTTCCGTCTTAAGATTTAATCGGCTAATTATAATGATGGCTTCGTATTAAGTTTTTAATCTGTGTTTAATAGATAATGGTTAGAATTATAAATGGACTCTAAATTGGTAGGAAACTTTTTAAAATATGTATATATGCGCTATCCATTTTATGTATACGATTGAGACAGTTCATTTAGGCATTATTATAAAATTGACTGACGCCATCCTATTAAAGTAGAACCTCATAAAGGATTGAAACGTTGAGGTCAATCAAGCGACACCGTTTTAAATTACAACTGATAGAGGCGCCTTCTTTATGAATATTTTTATAATAATGTTCGAACATAAAGAAACAATTTATTTATTGGGATTAGATTTTAAGTCAGTAGCATCTTCTTATAAAGTCTGTCTCCTAGATACATTCTCTAGTCTTTATTGGATTAGGGGTCAGGTCAAAAGCTAGAGGGCTTGATCACCATTTTATCCTATATATAATCAAACAAATCAGCTACATTAAAATTCGAAATACTCCCAATAAAAATATTTGATAGAATATCATCAATATAAATAGCAAACAACATAAAAGGTGATGATTTTTAACATGACATATTACAATACAATACGAGTATACTTTATTGCACAAAAACACAGAAATTCCAAATTAAAAAAAAAGGAAACGTAGTACCTACAATTGGCGGCCTTATTGCTAATGAAGCAATATCTTCCAGGCCACCAGAACCAGAAACAGCGAAATAAATAATATAAACATAGTGTTGTGAGTGAATGCTTACAACAATATGCTGAGTCAGCCCCTTTTCTTTGACAATACAAATTACAACAGTTATCTAATTAATAAGTAAGCTATGGATAAGTATTTATTTGTGGATTGTTGTTTTTTGTATTGTTATTGAATAAACTTCTAGCTTATCTTATTTTATCTAAAGTTCATCATTTGCACAGAATGAAAATGCTTTCTTGGGTGTTATAATGTTAGTTCCACGTTAGTTCTAATCAATAAGTCGGTAAGTAAGTAATATAAAATAGTATCATAAAAGGTAACAACGCGAGACGTTGCTAGCGTAAAAAATAATCATTGCGAAATAATCGAATGACTAACACTAACCAGTCTCCAATTTATTTCCTTGGGGTCAAATTGTCACAGCCAGCTTTTTTCTGACCCCAAGATCATCTGAATGTTGAGGAATTATAATAGTTATATTATACCGATCTTATGGCCGAGGAAATAAACTTAATCAAAAGTAAATATCGTAAATCTGATTAAAATTCAGATTAAGATGATTATAATTTGAGACGGTGGTTTGATACAACTGTAAACCAAATATCTAGCTATGACATCTGACCTACGCTCACCAAATATCCGCCACTGTCTATACCACTGATATGGAAAACATTAAAACAACGATTCGGCATATAAATGTTGTTTTATCTATCTAGAAACCATTTGAAATTAGGAGACGATAAAACTGAATTTGCTATATACATTTTATTTTTATTATTCTTCTATGCTGGCCTGGGAGCGAGAGAAAAACATACAATGTGCCAACTGCATTTCATCCCGGGCATGCTGTAAAAACCAGCTAAGGGATCAGAGGGTTTCAGTATATTGTAATTTAGGCGATGGGCTGACAACCTGTCACTTCACCAATATACCTACAAATCTATCTTTTATAATCCACAACGATTCGGCATATAAATATTGTTTTATCTATCTAGAAACCATTTGAAATTAGGAGACGATAAAACTGAATTTGCTATATAAATTTTATTTTTATTATTCTTCCATGCTGGCCTGGGAGCGAGAGAAAAACATAGAATGTGCCAACTGCATTTCATCCCGGGCATACTGTAAAAACTAGCTAAGGGATCAGAGGGTTTCAGTATATTGTAATTTAGGCGATGGGCTGACAACCTGTCACTTCACCAATATACCTACAAATCTATCTTAAATAATCCACAACGATTCGGCATATAAATATTCTTTTATCTATCTAGAAACCATTTGAAATTAGGAGACGATAAAACTGAATTTGCTATATAAATTTTATTTTTATTATTCTTCCATGCTGGCCTGGGAGCGAGAGAAAAACATAGAATGTGCCAACTGCATTTCATCCCGGGCATGCTGTAAAAACTAACTAAGGGATCAGAGGGTTTCAGTATATTGTAATTTAGGCGATGGGCTGACAACCTGTTACTTCACCAATATACCTACAAATCTATCTTAAATAATCCTCAAAACTTTATCAGACGTGACTGAACGACCTTTATTTAGGTTTAAATGCGTGATTATATGTATGTATTTTATAAATTACAAAGTTGACGGTCCTTGTTTTCATTTTGTGTTTTCATTATTGTCACTTATAACTTTGATCATTGGGTAAGCATTGCAAATATTTTCAAAATTCGACCGGAGCAGATATAAAAACAGATGTCAATTGATTAGCCAATCACAATCTCGCAGAAACAAATGCAAACTGTTTATATTCGTTCGACTTTCGAATTGTAGAATTAATAAGTAGATACTGTGGAAGTGAATGAATGTGATTTGCCGGCGAGTTGCGCGGACGCAGCGTATGCAAATGTAGTCAGTCTTGTCCATTGATGAGGCGCTGAGGCCCCATTGAGACCTGTAACGGTATTAGCCGCAACTAGTATTAGTGTTGTCAGCTTTTAGAAACAGAAAGAACGGAACAAGTGAGTCGACAAATTGACATAAATAAGTCTATTTATGTAGTCAAAAAAACGATATGAAAACTTATTTTTACAGTAGTTGCAAGGAGGTGGCAACACGCACGCCACAGTTTAGAAAAAGTTTACGTGTACCGTACATATAGGTGATAGATTGTAAGGAAATTGTCTAATCCTAATATTTGGCGTATACACTATCATTAAAATATTTATGTGAATAATGGAATGGGTGAAACTCACGATGATTCTCCAAACTTACCTGCCAATAAATATCGAAAATTATTGAAACGAAGTCAAATTATGTAAAGGTCATTCGAAAATCAAATGAAGCGACTGAAAACGCGAAACTCTTTCGCTAAAAAATTTTAAAGTAAAAACATGGTTTAATATTAATTCAAACCATTTACACGAAAATAATAGTAATGCGAATATCAATAGAAAGACTAATCTAGGATTTTGTTTGGTTGCGGGGTGTGCGGAGGTCAGATTGTAGTCAATCTGTGTAAAAACCAGTATTCTTGTTCAATCCCCTATTGAATTACAAGATAAGACTAGGGAGATGATGATCAATACATTTTACAATACTTGAATGAATATCTGTTGTTGCCCTGGCAACACCAACAGGCCTAGACAGAATAGATGGCCCTCCATCACGGGCAAATGAAAGTATTTAATCAGCTCTCGTAAACTTGCGACGCTACAACATGGCGGCCATTATCGTTATTCATTTTTGAATTTCGAATGAGACGATTGGTTAGCAGCTGTGGACGTTATCATATCAGTGATGGGTTTTGTATGCAGATGGTGCTAAAAACTTTGTTAAAGTTGAAATAAGCAGTTTTGTGGCATAATTAAGTTAATCATGTGATAGATTATATGTTCTTGTCTTGTCATTCAAAATAGTTATTGCAAAAAGAATCATTTATATTTTTCTTCATCTTTAGATTTTTCTTTTTTGACCACAGCCTTATTTGTTCTATTGACATGGTTAATTCCAAATTGGGCATCGAGCTTATGTTCACAAACCATTGAGCTTTATATAATGCCAATCGCTTCACGACTCTCGTCTTCCTATCCTACTCAATTTGGAACATGTCCAAGAATGGATGTAAGCGCATTAACTCTTATCATCACATCTCGGTTATAGTTGCTTAAGGCATACAAGTTGAACAACATCATTAAATTCGACTAAACATTTCATGATGACTTCATTAAGAGACGATCATTAAAATATTCCCTCTACAACAGAATATGAACGCGGTTCAATAACACAGTCAACACATATTATAAAGCAATTTGTAGCTTGATCCACGGTGGATAATATCATCTGTCGATTATAAAGAAACAAGTATTTTCGGCCTCTAAGGGTTTGTGACACCAAGACAAAGAAAGTTATTTTTTGATATTTGTTATTTTTGAAGTCTTCTCTTGGCAGATCCGAGTTAACAGAGACAGAGTCAACGAGCTAAAAAAGAAGAAAGAGAGATTCTTGATTTGAGAAAATATGAGAGAAGTAAAATCAAATGCCTAATATACTTAATAAGGCTGCATACGAGTACTTTGTTGCACACTTCTCAGTACATAATGTAAAGAAAAATACTTGTCAGTTTAATGTGTAGCTTGAAGAAAACTGTGTTTAAGTCATAATAGTAGCTGCATAATATGTTGTGGTCTAACGAAATTGATCACGTCCAATAGGAAACATGGTTTGCAATGTATGGTTGTTGAGAAAATTGGTGTTGTTCTTAGTAACAAGTATTGTAAGGTGAACGTGTAATGTTAGTGGTCGAACCTGATGGTTATGGAATAATCTGAATTGGTTTATGGTTTTTTCCACTACAAACTATCACGAGAATTAGGTGATACGTTTCAAAAATCCTAACTTAGCACAATTTGAGAAACGACCTTTCCTATACGGGGTGGGGTGTAAGGGACGGCGACCCGCAAACTGATAGGGGTTGCCCACTCAACGAAACTGAACAACTATTAGCAAGTTCTTTTTCTCCAGGAAGTGATAATAAAATATATTTGAATTTTCATACAAACTGACAAGGTGGTAATAAGTAATAAGTAATTTATTTTCCATAAGAAGTTACAAACATTTGCTTATAATAATTTGTTTAGCACAGAAATAGGTCCAGAAAGTTGCATGCAGACAAATAAGACAGCGGACCCTGCACTAAGCATAGCCTGTATCGCAGGGTCCAGATAACGATTATACAATATAAATAATTTTGTTCGGACTTATCCAAAGGTTATAAAATAATATAAAATAAAGATGACATAATTTTGATGTTAGGTAAAAGGTAAGGGTTGGTACTATACTATAATTAACTTAATTATTAATAAGGTAAAGTTTATATGTGTCGGTGTGCGCATGCGTGCTCGTGTGTGTGGGAGTGTGAGTATGTATGTTATGAGTGTGGGCGCGTGTGTGTATGTGTGTGTGTGTGTCTATGTGTGTGTGTAATCGTCTTACAATGCAGTTGGCATAATGTCTTCCGTTTTGTCATAGTTCAGACTCAGCAACCAAGTCTCAATTTTACTTTTGGCTTCCTGGGGGGCCATGGTTTTAATCGGGAGTTTCTTACAAATCTTGTTATACAAGTATGGGTAAAGATAATGTGGGTGACGTTTGGCAAATGTTGTTTGAACTACCGGTACGCGAACTTTAAAAATTCTCCGCCTTAGAAGCGCTTCATACTCTGGGGAAGAGCGGACTGCCCTGTGTTTTGCAACTGCAGCTCTTAACATGAACAACTGACGTACCCTCAGTACTTTGCTTTCGTTGTATAGTAAATCAGTAGAATACCTGAAGGGTTTTCGCAGCATGACCTTGAGTACAGCCCTTTGCGCACGCTCTACCTCTATCAGTATTGTTTTGGCCGCCCCTCCCCAAATTCCTATACAATATAGGATTATAGATTGTGCGAGAGATTTGTACACCAGTAATAAAGTGTCTTTCGAGGCTGAATGTCTTAAAGATTTCATGACATAGATCATTTTCCTCGTTCGAGAAGACAAAGCTGAGATTTGAGGCCTGAAAGACATGCATTCATCTATCAGAATCCCTAGGTATCTGATGGTAGGGGCTCGACCTATGGGTTTGCAGTTACACGTATAATTTACACTGTTACGAAGCAAGTGTGGGCATCTGTTAGAGTGGAGTTTTAATTGTCTTGTAGGTGGTTCTGACGCTTTGGTTTTATAAAATGCAATATATTTAGTTTTAGCGACATTTAATGTTAATAAATTCTTATCCAACCACTTAGCAACAACTCCCAAACCTGATTCAGCCAGTCTATATGTTTCATCCCAGGAATCGCCTCGAAACAGTATAACGGTATCATCTGCGTAGCAAATCACCTCCGCACTAGGTAAGGTCAACTCTAATAGATCATTCATGTATATAATGAATAGTGTCGGACCCAAGACGCTGCCCTGTGGAACGCCAAAATCCTGAGGAAGCATTTGGCTAGATGATGTGCCCACTTTTAAACATTGTTGTCTATCTGTAAGGTAGCTTAAAAACCAATTAAGAACGACCCCCCTAACGCCGATCGAAGTCATTTTTTGTATCAAAATTGGTATTGATACAGTGTCGAACGCCTTAGCCAAGTCAAGAAATACGCCAACACATTGACTACCCTGGTCTAAGGCGCTCGAGACAGTTTTTGACAAGAGCAAAGCAGCATCCTCCGTTGACTTACCCTGCCGAAAACCAAATTGCCTTTCTGAAATAATATTGTTTTTATTAAGAAATTCAATGAGCCGTTTGTTGACTAACTTTTCCAAGATTTTTGAGAAAATACTAAGCAGAGAGATCGGCCGATAGTTGGATGGTTCCTTTTTGTCTCCGTCTTTGTGGATGAGGGTGATACATGCAGCCTTCCAACTCTGGGGAAAAATGCCATCACTTAAACTGAGGTTGCAGATGTGTGTGAGTGGTTCAATAATTACGTTTTGTATATGTTTAATTAACATTGGTGAGAACCCATCTAAACCAGGAGCACTGTAGGGTCTAAGATCAGCGATAAGTGCACTAATTTCCTCAGGGTTGGTCGGTGTCATAAACATGGAGTCCCTTACGGGTTTTGAACTTTTGAACTCGGCGGCCAAGGAATCCTGTGTTGTGTTTAACCTAGTAAGTATTTCAGTCGCCAGGTTACTGCCTACTTTGGTGAAGTATTTATTACAGCGGTTTAGCGAAACTATAGGGTCTGCATCTAATTGGCACAATTCGACAGGTTCAATACGAGATTTAGACAAGTGACAAATGTCCTTCACTGTGCACCAGAGCTTTTTGGGATTGTGTATGTGCATAGTTATTTCATGCTTGCCATAATTTGTTTTCAGCTGGTGCAATAAGTTGTTCAAAAAGTTTCTATATCTCCTATAAGTCTCAGTAATTATGCTATTTGACGGGTTTTTTCTTGCCTGTAAATGAAGGTGATCTCGGTTTTTTTGGCACCTCATTAAACCTGGTGTGATCCAAGGCTGGATGTTATACTTAGATCGACTAATGCGAACTTCCTTAGTGTTGTTACTAATAGCTTGTTGAAGGATTTCATCAAACATCTTAGCCGCTTCGTTTACGTTATTATTAGTTAGCACACCTGAAAAATCATTACTGAGAAGTTCTGAGAGAACACCATCAAAATCAATTTTCGTACGAGTCCTCTTTAGAACTGGTAGTTTTTTCTTTAAAGTAACACCCATGATACACACACTGTGGTCAGTCATACCGGTATGATAGACTAAACCTATGGCTGATGATATTGAGCCATTCAGAAAAATATGATCAAGGCATGTGATTATTCTTGTGGGTTTTGTAATTGCTGGTAGCATCTTATGGCTTGCAAGAATAGATAGGTATTCCGAGCATTGTTCATTAGGAGAAATAATGTCTAAATTAATATCTCCCGCCAATAGGAGCTTTTTGTGACTGTTCTCTTTCAATATATTATTCAAAGAAATTAGGAAACGGTCAGTATGTTTAAAAGAAGGAGAACGATATATACCTAACACAGTCATATCACCGTCTACATTTATCTGTAAGCAATTGCAATCCATGAAATCCGGCTCACAAGCCGACACGTTCCACTCCTCTCTAACATAACCTACAACACCGCCGTTTTGATTTATATATTTATATGTTCGGAACGATTTGTACCCTGGAAAATTTGGTATGATGGATTCGTCGGAGAGCCAACATTCAGTTAGTATAATAATATCAGGAGCAATTCCTAGTCTCTTTACAGCAACGGCAAATTGGTCAAAATTTTTATTTATACTCCTAATATTGAAAGTGAGGCATTTAAAATGAGCTGAGGTTATATAATCTTTGCAAACTTCTAAGCTCTCAAGCTCTATGCACTTAATTTCTAGAGTTTCTTCCAGATCACTGCCTATGTCTAGCATTTAAGTAACCGATGATTCAGGGTGGAAAAATACAGTAGATGTAAATAATGATAATAGCCTGAGAGCAAAATTTTGGATTATTATGATTTTAAAACAGTTTGGATCGAGTAAGACATCAATATTTCGCGTAGGGGTGAAACAGATGTGGTGTGTAATATTGAAACATGTTTCAATTTTTGTGCTTGTGAAGGTGTAAGGGTAGGTGAGTCGTATTTTGTGGATAAAATTCAAATTATAACAATCTAACAGCAGCATAGACAAACTAAAACAAATCCATAAGGTAGTAAGTGCATTTGTGGAAGAAACTAATCTAAACAGGGTTCCCTCTTTGGCTCTTGAAATTTGGCATTTCTTGTGCATCTTTTGGTATAACGGGTCCAATTTTGGTATCGATATCTTCTGCGGTGATAATTCGGATTGCTGGTTTGCCATCAGATCGTCTAACAAAAATACTGCCTTTTTGTGTCCAGCAGTAGCGAAAGTTATGGGCACTGGAACGGAGCCGGGCTTCACGAAATAACAGTCTGTTCTGTTTTGTTAGCCTCTCATTAAAGTAGATGTTACCTTGGACTCCATCAATGACGTCTTTGGCAGCTATATTACGCCTGGAACGCGCAGCTTTCAGTACAGAATCACGTTTGCGTCGCCTTACCATCCGTACAACAACTGGTCGGGATCGGCTTTTGTCGTTAACTTTACGTTGTACTGGCCCTGCCCGAAAAATATCATCTATCTCCTCTTCTTTCAGTTCGACTCCAATCTTATTACACGCCGTCATTACAATATGGCACAAACTGTCGTCACTACTCTCAGGTATACCAATTATTTCCAACTCATTTCTAATGTTCTCCTGTTCCAACATTGCATTTGCATGAGTCAGGTAATTGACGGTATTTTGTAGGATCTTCATATCATTGCTCATCTTTTTTATTTTTTCCGATTGTTCAGCCAGATTATTTGTAGAGAGATTTAACATCGATTGAATATTGAGCACCACATCTTTCATTTCTAAATTTGATTCTTTGAGGACGCCTACTTCGCATCGTAGGTGACGTATTTCCTCAATCAGTAACGAAAGTTGGGTTTGTTCGACATCATCACTTCCATCCTTGGCTTTTAGTTGCGGACGACTACCTCTTGTAGTGTTTATATTTTTTGTAAAAGTATCATTTAACTTAGTTCCGACGAGCGAGCGCACTGGAGTTTGGGAGTTGTCCCCTTTCGGAAGCGCTGATATGCAACTGGGACATAACCACTCCGCTTTAAACTCATCAGAGAATTGGTCAAAGTCTTCTTTTGTCTTGTTAATGCATAGCAAGTCGAATAACAAGGTGCATTTTGAGCATTCCATAAAATATAAATCGAATATTTTGTTGCCGCAACCTCCGCAAGAAGCCATTTCGATGTACTTAAGTTGAGAAGGAAATATATGTAAACAGTCTGAAGTACTCACTTCCACTTATAGGAATTAGCGCGTAGAATAGTTAGCAGCGGGAACAAGTGATGATTCAAGCGCAGCGATTACGTAGTGCGTAGCATGCAGCTACACCGTAGCGGCACGTAGCGGTCCTGGCTACGAGGTCCTGCGCAGCGCTTATTGTTGTTGTTGTCACTGTCGCACGATCCCCGAGGGGAGACACCTTATGTCTTCCGATGCTAAGCGCAAGCAGGAGCGGCCGATGTAAGCGCTATAACCAATCACGGTCAAAGCAAAAAGTGAAAGGAGATCGCCACGTCCAGTCGTGCGAGACACCGATGGATAGGTTGATTTCCGTAAGCGAGAGGTCTTGTTAACTGGTTATGGTTTAGAAAAGATATAAGACACGTCCGAACACAACAGCGGTCACCCGCGCAATCAATCAATCAATGGTCATTTTGAGGTATTTTTTTTTTCGTCTCCTGAAATAATTTCCTGGTGATATTTATTCAGTTTCGTTGACTGAGCAATCCCTATCAGTTTACGGGACGCTGTCTCTTACACCCAGTATATAAAAAAAAACAGGAAATACGCACGTTCGCAAAAAAAAAAAACCATTTCTCTCAATCAGTCTGCTCATCAGCGTTATACGAATTGCTAATTAGTACAGTACTTCCTTACTTTGCCTCAGCGAAAAGCGGGTTTCGTATCTCAGTCGTCTTATCTCTATTTTCGCACGGTCTCATCAGCCACATTACAGTTAACATCCGGAGCATCGAGTGATCTTTCCACCTCATCCGAAACTAGTTCCAAAACGGAATCAAACCCACGACCTTTCGTCTTTAAAGAGGTATAAACTTTCTTTGATTGGCTGACGTTAGATAAGCAGAATCTGTCGATATCGATATGAACCGAATCTCATTTGTAAGGTGTTAAAAAACGGCCAGTTTCCTGATCGTGACTTTAACAGATCTTATCATAAACACAGGAAATTGTCTTAATAAATTCGTACATTAAAATAAGAGAATACATTTTTATCCAGTGAAACTAATCGACTCTCCGCTTCGAGTTCACAATCTAAATCGCTTGTTAAAGACATTTAAAAAGTGTTCTTTAGAAATACTTCGAACAATAACCCGTACGCTTCCCTAAGTTATAAAAACTTGTCAAAACATCTGCATGCCTTATAAAAATATTGAAAAAATCTAAGTCATTGTGGATTCGATAATAGCACATGTCTTGCGATCCTGAAAAGACAGACAATGCGTCGCTTCAGTTACATAAGGTGTTATTTCATTACATGACATTACGTATCTACGTGCAGACAAAACAATGGCTGCTGGCGACCGAGTCAAAACAAGAGTACGATGCCAAAGTCCAGCCCAGTAACATGATATTACTTCTTTTTTTCCTATTTTAAATACGGGATAAGGCTAGGGAGATAATCATCATATTATTCAAAACTTTATTTCATTCGTGACTTGAAAAAAAGCAACCAAAATAAGAGGTCAGGATACATCATATTGCACATCAGCTAAGTTCGGTTTTGCAGAGCGTATATTTGTCGCATTTGTACAACGACTGGCTAATGTCACTGGCCTGTACTCTACTTCTGCTGGTAGAAAAATAATGCTTTTCGTGACACGTGAAAAAATACAGAAGTTTAAAGTCTTTGGAAAGGCCTGTTTATGTTGATGATGTTATATTACAGACAAGCCGCGGTTTAGATCTCGTATTGGCATATTGGAGAGCATTCAATGTTCGGTATAGGGATGACTTCATAACTTCCCCGCACACATGCGCAGGCGCGTGTATGTGCACGAGTCTCGTGAGCGCGCACACTCGCGCAGCTTCCGGCCGCATCTGTGAATGACGCGCGTGGGGTACGCTAAACCTGTAGGAGTTCCGTAGGTTCACGGACAATCATTGGATAAAGTTGGTCAATCATATTTTTACGGGGAAGTCAGACCGTCAGGGTTCATAGAGAAGGTCACTTCCGCCACGTCTGATGAGTTCCGAAGACAATTTCAAGAGAACTTGTGCCTTAGGTACAGTACTGATGTTTTTCAGCATTTCACCCTTCGTTCCTTTACCAAAATTCTAGAGTTACACAAAACCCTTGGATTCATTTACTGGCTTTAACAAGCCGCCTAGCAGATAAGACAAACAACTGGTATGTTCCATGTTTTTTTTCAATCCAACCCTGGAAGTAGATCAGTAGATCTGTTTCCTTTCAATACTACTTACATCCGGAGTCTCGTACGCGTGTTTACTATTAGCTCTGGCCGGCTGTCGATCATTTCGGACGCTGTGACGTCATCATTGAACATGTGCCATAATTTTCCTCAGTATTATTCCTTAGGCTCGCCAGTGACGCTTGAAATCATAATATTACAACACAGTCCCACATTAGCATCTATTGTGCTATCACTCTTTATGGATAAAAGTCAAGGCAAAGGTAGAGAAAAGAGATAAGGTTAATTGATGTGAACAAAGTAAATGAAATATTAACCGAATTGAATGTAGGTATGGTAGGTATATGTAAAATAAGAAATAAAAAAAGCGACTCTGTACTTGAAAATACTACTTATGAAACATATTTATCTTCCCTAACCTAACTCTACTAATTGGACTTCTGCAATCCTAACCAACCAGCCGAAATTATTGATCTCTCATTAGAGTGATAAAAGATACGATCTTTTAAGCGTCATACAGTAGATAAATAAATTAATGATTTCCTTTCAAATTATTTCCTCTTGGAATCACCTAAATACCGTTTTAGATCTTGGACCTAGACTTAAGAATCTATTTTACGAAGTCAATAATAATACAGATTTCTGAATTCTAGTGTATAATTAAATTATACGCTAATTATAAATCTCGGCGAAATAACCCGTCTGCGACACTCGTGAGGATGTTAATATGGTAATGAGATGATTCACCGAACACTTGTCCGTCCAACTGGTCCTGCAAGCCGGTGGGGATTTGGTAAAAGCCAGTCTAGTCTAGAACAGTTGTTCTCAAACTTGGCTTATACACGCTTGTTATGAGGAGTAGATGGGCTTATTTCTAATATTCAATGTAAACAACAGAACTTGAAAGTAAAAAAAAAACTGGGCATATACAACACAAGATTTACACACAACACACAATTTGCTTAACATGAATCATAACATATACATACCTAACATATACATACCTTTGCACTGCAGACATGCGTGTAATTAAATTAAAGAGAGATTTTTAAAATTAAATACGTTCTTTAATTGATGGTCCGTCTCGCCTTGGCCAACGTCATTGTGTCTAGGTAAGTGTTTATCATACTACCACCACCGCACCAGTCTACCAATGTTAGGGTCAAGTCTAAAAAACCTGCTCCTACTTTGAGAAAGACTTGCCTAGAATATATCTTATAAATTAGCTAATTATAAGTATTGCCAGTGATTCACGATCATTTCATCTGGGAAGGAGAATGTCGTTGATGTTTTTGTAATGATCAACGGAAAAGAACATGAATGAAATGATACAGTGAATAGGTTACTAGATGAATAAGACAAAAACGTGGCGAGAAAGGAAATGCGACCTTTAACACTACTTAGTGATAAGATTAGGAGCGGAACAATAAATTGTAAACACGATCTAGAATTGAAACACTTTCGATAGGGAACTATTTTGCTACCATCTACTCTACATTAATGTAAGGAGAAAACATGTACATATTCTTGTTTGTTACGAATGATAATAAATAAATTCAATATCTACTGGACTGATTTCAATACATTTTACAACACACACAACTAGGTATGAAGCTTCTTCAAATTGAACAAAATATAGCCCATTTTTTATCGCTGGATCTTATTCCCATAGGAACACTCATTTCATTATTTATATAACCACACACAGATGGAACGGCGGTTCTGGAAGTTAGTTGAACAATAAATTAGACTCAACATTTATAGGTAGTGTCACTATCTCTGCAGTCGTAACAAATACGTACAATCAACTGAACAGAGAAGACAACAATGTAGCCAAACGAACTGCGGGACATAATCATAATAATTTCATACAAATGACACAACGCATACAGCGTCAATGGTAGTTGATGGTGGTAATGGTACCGCGAAACTATAAATTATATATGACGTTACGATCTTTACATGTAGTTAGGGCTTTCAATCTTGGTTATGCGGAGTGATTTAGTTTTTCACTTTTCCTAGAGTTAGACAAGATAAATCTTTCCGAAATCGTATGTTTAATTTTCGGCTTTGATTAGCTAAATCTGGAGAAAGTGACCCAGAAGGTCCTTACCTAATTTTACTTATTCACAGATATTAGTGTAATATCACACCGAATCCCGCGATTAACGTGATTAAAAATTATCGTGGCCCAAATGCTAAAATTTAAAATAGACAACGATATTGGAAGCCCTATACATACTGTTCTCACAATAACAACTACAAACCCGACCTCCCATAACGGACAACACGAACATGCGCAAGAGACATGTCATACTCCGAGTCATACCTCATACCATTTATTGAAAGAAAATTGACGCAGATGACGAGACTTATTTGTCAAACGCTACGTAGCAATTATGTGGGACTATCTGAGAATGTTATAAATGAAGATTGCCATCAATGATGAGAACCAAGATAATCTATTTATTGATACAAGTTGTGGAAATATTCTTTTAGTCGGTAATTTTCATGATTATACATGAGCGAATTCCGCGGTCTGGTGAATCCTAAAATGACATCAGATTCTTCATAATCATAATTCTAATCTTGGGTCTCGTATAATTTTGCAGTTAATAAATGTGCAAATTGCTAAACGCTAATAGAATTAGTCTATTATGTACATTATCATTAGCATATACACAGATTTGGCTGCATATAAATTTTACTTCCATGTTCTTCCATGCTGGACTAAAACACAAAAATGATGAAAAAACAGCTGCTTTCCTTCTACTCTTAAATTTTATAGCGTTCGAGGTTTTATGTGTATTATAATTTAGATGATATGCGGTCAAACTTTGACTGCAGCGATATACATGATCTATGAAAACACTTCCAAAGTTTAAATGTTTAATTTTCATCATCAATCGATAACCTAATTAATTAGAGATGTTTGTGTTATCTGCGCATATTCAAAATGGCGAACACACTCGTCCCTAATGCGCGTCCGTATCTCCTCCTAGATCTGTTAGAGTGGAGCTGGCAATTATCGCCGATTTCCGGCGATCCCGGCGATTCGCGTCGATCCGGAGCGGATGATGTCATCCTGCCCCCATTCTACTATCGGACCACACAACAACATGATCAGCTGTATGTCCATTTCTTGTTCAACGTTAGCATTGATGACACAGGTCTTCAATATACCAGCAATGTACATGGCGCAGGTTTTATCGACCTCACTAATACAACAAGATCAGCTCTTATATGTGCATTCGTCGTTCAACTCTAATATTGAATGCAAGTCTTTGATACCTTAGCTTTAGGAGACCGGCAATGAATGACGAGAATAATTTATGAATATTTCTTTCTATTCGATGCAGATTTTTCGGTGCATTTACCTACATCTACTGGACAGAATTAACTTTATGCACAAATCTCATTCGATACCGATCGACATAATTTCTCTTTAAGAAACAGAGTAAGGGAATTCCCATACTTAGCGAAATACATTGCTGGCATCTGACTTCTCATTTATATTCTGCTATCAGACCACACACCAACTAACTAATCTATGTGCACCGCACATTCCTTTCAGATTACATAACTTAACCCATTGACAGGGAAATCGAAAAACTCTGGTTATCACGAGAGAAGTTAATGTTCAAGTTAAACTGCAGAACGGCTGCTAAAATAGCTACGTCTGGAAAAAAAACTTACTACGTGAATTGGCAAAATCATGTAAAGAGGTCATCTCAGCTTACCTGAAACTAAAAGAAAACATAATTAATTATTTGATTTTAACACTAAACAATAAACATGTATTATTCATATGGTAAACTGATCATAACATGTATTATTCATATTGTAAATCTTCCATACTGGACTGGGAGAGAAAGAAAAACATAGAATGTTCCAGTTGCCCTTCCTCCCGGGCATGCTGTAGAAGTCAGCAAAAGGGATTCGAGGGTTACAGTGTATTGTAATTTAGGCGATGGGCTGACAACCTGTCACTACACATTAGCAATACACATTACAATCTAAAATTGCCCTCAATTTTTGTCAGACGCGGCGAAAGCGCCTTTTACGAGGCGTTTTACGCTCTGCCTACCCCGTAAGGGATAAAGGCGTGATTTTATGTATGTTTATGTATGTATGTATGTAAACTGATCGAAAAGTCGAGGGCTAACCCTCCTTTCAATACAAACAAGTAAGCCGATCAGTTTCCATTATGAATTATTTAATTTGACATAATATCAGATGCGATGCGATGAGATGCAGATAGACGTATACTTGTATGTGTGGATGGTCCGTAATTTCCACTTCCGACATGATACATGCAATACAGCCACGGAGTTGACCATTCGACACGACATTAGTCACATTCGTCAACCGTAGGTAACTTCCCGTTGATTGATTCCGTCCGATGATTAGACTAATTAGTTCCCACGATCTCTGGTCTAGATGAATAAGCTGTAATGAATGACATGCTCCTTCCGGATGTACCTAGATTTGACTGTTTTTCGCTCACCGGTTTGGATCTGGTCTTTGAATTTGTTTTTTTTTTATCTTGAATTTTAATAGAGATCAGAGTCGACGATAGTGCAAAATCATCGGCATATTTTTAAATCTCCCGAAATAAAATACACATACGAAAGAGTCATCATCTCCCTAGCCTTATTCTGTATCTCTTGGGGTCTGCTACCTAATCTAGGTGATTAAACGAGGGTACTGGTTTTTACACAGGTGGCGCGCTTTTTCCGTGTTTCGGAAGGCACGTTAAGCCGTTGGTCACGGTTAATATCGTTTAATATCGTAGATATCAGTCTAACGACTGTTGACTTCCATATCAGAGGCCAGCTAAGCATTGGCGGCTTGAAAACTCTGACCTAATCTAGGATTGGGTCTAGTTTTCACTCTGGGTTGCGGAGGTCAGACGGCAGTCGCTCTGTGTAAAAACCAATACCCTCGTCACTCCCTTAGATTAGGTAGCCGACTCCGTGAGATACGGGATAAGGCTAAGGAGATGATGAGTAAGGATACTACTGGCTTCCGTCAGACGTTCAGGGATAAGTACGTTGAAAAGTTGTTTCACAACAGGCAAATTCATTGCCCTCCTACAAACCGCATTAGAGTAGATGCCAGCAGGAGGCCGGGTGATGTTCAACAACCCAATTAGCTAGGGTGAGAAAGCCAATTTAATTAAAAACAAAAATAGTACCACTACATTATTTACTATGGAAGCTGCCAAGACCATTGTACATTATGAAGAAACTCAGACGAATCTGTCAGAGGAGATGACTATGAATGTATTGCAAATTGCAATGTTATCTAATAGGTATGTATGACTTAATGGTTAGGAATCACCGTGACATAAGGTCGCTTAATTAATAGACATAAAAACCTTATTCAACCTTAACGATTAAAACACTATATTTATAGGACCTTTATGTTGTATTAATAATAACGATCAAAGGACGCTACCTTGGCGAATCACCTTAGGAAGAATCAAATCTTTCCAAAGCTATTCTGCACTCAAATAGACCAAAGCTATATAGAGCATTTTCCATGCTGGCCTGGGAGCGAGAGAAAAACATAGAATGTGCCAGCTGCATTTCCTCCCGGGTATGCTGTAAAAACCAGCTAAGGGATCCGAGGGTTTCAGTATATTGTAATTTAGGCGATGGGTGTGACAACCTGTCACTACAGCACTATATTTACAAATCTATCTTAAATAACCCTCAAAACTTTGTCAGACGTGGCGGAACGACCTTTGTTCGGGTCGTTTACGCTCTGCCTACCCCATTAGGGATAAAGGCGTGATTATATGTATGTATGTATATAGAGCACCTAGACGACAGATGTTCGCAATTCGCATGTGACACAGTCCCGGTCTGTAGTCCCAGCCAACAAGCCGACCTTTCGGTGTAGTACCACATGAAACACAGGTACGCCACGTCATGCTAGCGCTTGCCAAGTGTCGTGTGGATATGTTGCAGGGAATTGACGAATCAGGGAGATCGCGAATACCCTAGGGATACCACGAAATCTTGGAGGCGAAATGTCTTATTCACTACGCCTTCTTACTAAACAAACATGTTAAGGGATTTGTCATTGTCATTACACTAGTAAAATGTCGAAATTGATAAAATAGAACCAAATTGTAAATTAACTGTTAGAATTGAAATTTACACTCCGAGGCTTCGCGTAGATATTTTTTCTTCTTCTTACGTAGCCGTTACGTGTCCCACGTAGATAATTTAATTTACAATATTGTTTTATTATTATATCTATTTCAATAAATTCATCCAGTGAAATGACAAAACCAAAACATTTATAGTATGAAGGCGTAATAAATAAGTTTCGCCTTTCTCTATATCCCTAGGATTCTTTCGAAACTCCTAGTTTCATAATTTTCCTGCGACAGATATTTCTGCGCGCCGAACCGTCTGCGCCGAATCGGTTTGATTCGATGACACACCCGCTATATGCAGCACAGAACACAATTGATGTTTTGAGATGGTTACTAATGCACTATAGACTGATGAGCTAATTATTTTCTAAAAGTAGTCTATAATTTAGCATGTTTTTGGCATCAGATACATAATACTAGTTAGGTTACGCGGTTACTATCATGCTCAATCGAGCAAAATCTGCCGGAGCGAACGTGATTGTCTATTTGTGGAATAGTGACACCATAGTTAGACAATGGCATTGATTTTCGCGACATAATCCTAATTCTAATACTAGCTTTCGCTTTCTATACTTAGCTAGCGCTGTCATTTTCTTGACATTGACTTAAGAATAGGATAGCAAATAAACACATGACTTTCCTAATCTGACATAAGATTGCTTATTTGACGTAAAATTATGGAGCATGCTCTATGCTCAGTTCTTTTTTAAAGCGTCTTACGTCAAATATGGAATGTCAAAGTCATGTGTTCATTTGGTATCCTGTCCTTATGTCAAAGTTAAGAAAGTGACATTGCTAGCTAAGAATTAGTTAAGGAAAACGGCGTCTAGAGTTGCCGCCAATATCTGCGCTACGCGATGGATAACGGACCAGTGTACCTAAATCGTTGGTTAATGTTTCAAATGTTGGAGGACAAGCAAAGCTACTTTTTCAACGTCAGCTCATGCAACTAGAAAGCAGTTAGGGTCTAAAGTTGCTGTCACCATCAATACTTCAAAGTAACCCGTTGAACATCTACTCGAGACGGTCGTGTTGGCGAATACGATTAGCTAATTTATTCCCTTGTCAACAACACTGTAAAATACGACAATGTTTCTATCACAAAAGGTCATGAAGCACTTAAACCTGGACGCAGTGAAAGTATAGAGTCGTATTTCAAAAGAGACCTTTTAAGTTTATCAGGTCATAGAAATTGTATACAATACAATTCGATTTTTTGTAGACTAAATGTTTTGCACGGCCATTTCGATGGCAGTAGGTACTGTATTTTCAGTTGTAGTTATTAGATAAAAGGATATTAAGATGCCTTCATTGACTAAAATGTTTAAAAATGTATCATCTTATCCCTAGGTGAAAGTAAAGATTTTAACATGAAAGTGAAGCTGTAGATATTTGAAGGGGTTCCGTTTTTGCAGTTCCTAACATTCTGCAATGGCTTTAAAGTTAAACGATAGTAGATGCTTCAATGCTCACGCTGTAATAGAAATATGCAATGGACCATTTCAAGCAAATTTTATGTGGAAGTAGGCATAAAATGAACAATAAAAACTAAGAATAGTCAAACAGACCATAAATTCTCCTGGACAAACCACTTCCTGCTAGCAATGGATCGGAAACAGCCTTTACCATTCAAGCTGAAAAGAAAAATTACTTGCCGTAAAAATGTAATTAACATTTTTATAATGCGGACACTATTCTAAAGCTTGGGACTTACAAAGTCTATTCTACGGCACAGGTAGAAGACCCAAAAGATCCCCAATGCACATGTTCGTCGAATATCGATTTCCCAGAAAGTGGTCTTTTCTCATGTCCAAGAATATAAAAACATAAAAGATCGTCGCATCTGGCAGACATAGTGTCGTCTGGTTTTACGGACAAAAGGGAACATGCTTTCTATGCTCGTTTTGTCAAGATCCGGGCTTAAGTTTTCGATCGCGGGACTACCTGCTACATACCTGCTTTTGTGTAACTTTGGAGCTGACGTAGAGAATACAAGGTGCACCGATTGTGCTATGGCAGGTTTGCGTAAATAATTCTAAAATTGATTACGTCAGTTCTTACTTATGATTCTAGAAATGATTCCATCGCGGGACTATAAAGCTAAGTTGCGCTATTGTGTAGATAGTTGCATAAGATAACGTATAAAATAATAGCCATTAAAAACATGAAAGTCTAAAGATCTCACAGAATGAGGGTCAGTGTGTTAGGTCCGAGAAAAAGCAAGAAAAAGCATCATACAAATAGCAGCATTAGCGCTACCAGGTACCAGGGGAGTATAAAAAGTAACGGGCGGCCGTTCCGAGTATCGCAGCTCGGGGCGTAACTGCGCCATTACCTAAATCATAATGTCCGCCGCAATTAGACGAGCCAGGTACCAGGTTTGCATGATATTGAGGCTGTGGGTAAAGTCTTGTAAAGAAAGTGTATAATAAAGTAGTATAAATTAGAGGATTTTTAAATTCTATCTCACCTTTACTTTACAAAGAACTGATTAGTGCATCAAATCTTTATATACACTTTGAGCAAAAGGTTCTCTCAAGGAAACCCCTGATGAATAGTAGGTAACTTATGATCAATGTCGCCAATTTTCTGTGAATAAGATAGTTAGTGAAATAAGCGGACAACTACACACAAACTGGAGCAAAACTGTATATATAGAATCTGGCAGAAACGTTTGATATTAGATCCCTAGCGTATTCTAGTCCCAAGGTGCCCCAGACAAAAGTAAAAGGCCGTGTCGTTGACCCCGTCAGTTCTGCTTATGCTGTAACTGGAGGCAGCAGGAGTGTTAAAGATTATGGCGATACTGATACTGCCAATAAAGACACAGTACAAGTTGACACCGAGAACAATGGCTCGTTGGAAATGTATGGCACGTGACGTGTTGCTGCACCTGAAGCGATTGTTGAAATTCTTGACGACGGCATGTCTGGATGTGCAGTTCCAGCGAAGTTGGCAGTTGAACTTAATTCAATTGTATTTTTGCCAAGCAACACAGATAGTAAAGTTGCAAACAGCTCTGAAGGCAATGAATTTAAGATCTTACAAAAAGTATTTGCATTTTTAATGTACTCGTACTCATTTTTATAATGTAAATGAGAAAAAAAAGTCTGCTTCCAAAGAAAGATATTATAAAATATGAATTTGAGAGCATAAAACTGGTAGTACTAAAGAGACCCGTTACTTTATTAAAGGTCATCCGATAATGAAACATAACATTGTTATTTAATGACAGTTTTACGACTGATTGAGTGGTTCCAATAATTTGCGAAACGAATTGCTACCAGTTATTGAATAAATTAATGGATACGATTGGATATCTTTCTCTTTTGACTGACGTACTTAAGGAAACTACTACTAATATAAAACACTAATACAAAACATTTTGATTAATTTTGATTGAAATGATTAAATTTGCATGACTAGATTGAAAAATCATTTCACTAGGTAGCTGTATATGTATATGTACGTATATATGCAGTCTACAGGATGTGAATCTGTCTATGAAACTGAACAGTCTTTCATACAATCATCAACTAAAAGCACACCCTTAGTATGGGAAGCCAAATAATTTTCGTATTTCGACCTATTTTCATATGATTCACATCCTTCAAGTTGATTTCTACCCTTTCTGTTACACCCTGTATTCAAGTAGCCCAGACTAGGTTAAACTTTACCCACACTATCTCCTGCAAGAACTCAAATTCCATAGAGTCATGTGTCATTTTAATAGGCAAACTAAGCTCAGGCATCTTATCTCGGTGGTTGTTTGCGACTGGTCTTATCATATGAACCGTGGTCGTAACTCTCACAGAATATATGGTCTAGGATCACATAACAGTGAAGATTAGGAGATAAGGAACGGGCTTAGCTGGAGTAAGTGGTTTGCACACTACTGATCCAACAACATTGGACGAGTGTTTTGTTACCAATTTAAATATCGCGAAATAATAACAGAAATATAAACGTGTAGAAGTAATGCTACAACCAATAAGATACAAGTAACACTAAATGATAGCACGGTGATATTTCAGAGCATTTAAAAAATCATCATCTCGATGAACCCTGGTGTCAGAGGTTTTTAACCGCCTAATAGCACAACTGTCAAATACAGCGACCGAGACAGACGGCTTAACGTGCCTTCCGAAGCACGGAATATTTTTCCTCCAGACAATCAGGTGATTCGGCCTGTATTAACCTAAACAAACTGGGGAAAATCACACAAAGTGATAAATTGACAAATTTCAACTGGGAATCGAACCAAGGACCACCGGTTCGTGAGCTCCATGGCTCTAACCACTTGACCACGGAGGCAGTTACTACAAAACTAATTATGTAAGCTCGGTCTGCTTGACTACGTATCCTGCTTCTCTAGTAGGACTATCTTATCTAAACCTGTGTCTGAACCCAAGTTGGTCCAAGAAATATGAGTGCCGCTAGTCTGATGTGACAGATAGTCTAATGCTATTTATTCACAGGACAGTTATAGGAGCCGAGGTGTGGACTAATGGCGTGCTTGCGCTGGCGCAGGTGTGTGATTACTGAACTGTGACGAATTTACAGCCTATATGTAATCGTAAATCCGAGAGAAATTGATATCTTTGCAATAGCAAGTCGCATTTAAAGTATAAATCTGACTATAGAAGATTTACAGAAATGTACATACATACATACATATAATCACGCCTTTATCCCTAATGGGGTAGGCAGAGCGTAAACGACCTAAACAAAGGTCGTTTCGCCAAGTCTGACAAAGTTTTGAGGATTATTTAAAATAGATTTGTAGGTATATTGCTGTAGTGACAGGTTGTCAGCCCATCGCCTAATTTACAATATACTGAAACCCTCGGAACCCTTAAGCTGGCTTTTACAGCATGCTCGGGAGGAAATGCAGCTGGCACATTCTATGTTTTTCTCTCGTTCCCAGTCCAGCATGGAAGAATGTATTAATCCTGCAAGTGATATGAGGGTATGCATGTCCCAATTTATATTTAAAAACGTCACTAGTTACATTGCGCCACTTATTAGCCACATTAAAACCATACGATATAAGAAATTGGAAAAAAATATCTCAGTTGCTTCGCGCAGTCGGTTAAAATGAAGACGAACATATCCGATACACGGCGATGAAATTAGCCGCGGTCTCCATATCTGAGATTTATTACCACACTAATTAAATCCGATCGCACAACCATCTAGATTGATGCGCGCGAAAATAATCCAGAATTAATGGACGTGTTACTTTGTAAGAAGACGAAAACGGTATAAGGTGTTTGGCGAGTTTGAGAAGGTTTTGTAAGTTGATATAAATTTAAATTTGATGATAAACCTGACAGTACTAAATATTCGGTAAAGGGTTCGTCAAACCATGATAAAGGCTATTAAAAAGCCATTTCAAGATTACAAAACAAGCGTTTCCATGGAACCGCTAAAAAGCGAGAATCGTACAAATCAGGCGACCACATCAAATGAGCTCATGCCCGAATCGGTTGCAATGGGAGGCGGGTCCTTTGATAAACCATTAATTATATTCACACCTCGGACGCGCGAGCAACAGGCAACTGAGGCAACTCGACTTTTTGCCGCCCGCGACAGTTCTGAGAAAGATGGCGGCGGGTAGCGAACAAAAAAGCCTGCGTCTGAGCACGAGCTTTTGTGTACCGTGACATGGTAAATCGAAGAAATAGAACGTGGCAGTTGACCTTTGGAGGTGGTTGAAGAATTCAATATCAAAAGCCAACGAAACTGGTTTGAGATTATGTGGTTTCAGATTTAAAGTCGTGATACCAATTTACTGGTTATCTTGTTGTTGACACGTGCTAGAAGCATTCTCGGAATATCAGAAGCAAAAAATAAGTCTTCGCGGAGCTTTTTAGTTGCAAAGCAAAAACTCCATTTCTGAGATGTCTGCCAGATGACCCTGGAAGATGTGGCACCTCTGAGGAATTCTTGACGATTCCAAGATTTCAGACACAACAAAGACTGGATTCCGTGAACACGCTTCTCGGCCTGTAAATTGTTGCGGCTTTTGTTGGTTTATTTGTCTAAAGGACAAGTTTTCTACAGCGGTTTGAACTTTGTATTTCGAATGTCGTGTTTAAAAAAGCGTATACGAAGACGGCGACGACTTATTTGGTCTGCGTAACCAATTAGGGCCTAGCTGGAGGCTTTACACCAATTTGGGTTTGTTTGGATGTGGAGGTTTACAAAAAGTTCGTGACAATCCTTGTATGCTGCGGTTTGAACTTAACGATGGAGCATAGTAACTCCATTAAAGCTACGAAAATAAGTCTTTGAAGTTTTGAGAGGAACTTTATCCTTCGTCTTGGATGTAATCACAACACAGTATATTACACGCACGACGACTTGTACGACATTTCCTCCCGGGCATGCTGTATAAACCAGCTAATGGATCCGAGGGTTTCTTCTGTACATTGAAATTTAGGCGACAACCTAGATTAAAGATAGATTTGTAGAAATATTGCTGTAGTGACAACTCTATCTTAAACAACCCTCAAAACTTCGTCAGACGTGGCGGAACGACCTTTGTTTAGGTAATTCACGCTATACCTACCCCATTAGGGATAAAGGCTTGATTATTATATGTACGACTTGTACAACGCCCCTGATAGCGCAGTTTTAATCTTATATTTAGAGACGCCTGGGGAGAGAAAGGGGAGGCCTTTGCCAAGCAGTGGGACGATTTATAGGCTAAAAAAAAAACAATTATTCTGCCGAAACGATGAACAAGCGAAGAAGAAGAAGACAGTAAATTAAAGAGTGTGATTTAATCAATCTGCCTAAGGCAACATACTAACCTACCTCCGGGTATAAAGTGACACCGGTAGGTCTACCAGGCTAGGTTCAACGCACTGCCTAGAGCAAACTACGCTCTAGATCGGCTCAACGGATCCATGACACGCTCTGTCGCGTCCGCCTGCCGACTGAGTGTACCCAGCAGTCAAGCGGGCAGCGATTTTGACAATTGTTTCGTAATGATGCAGTTGAAAATGGTATGGGATATGTCTGCTACGTGGCTATGAGAAAATCGTAAATTCGGCTGAGCTGAGCTTAATTTACTGCTGACATTAACATAGGTGATATTTAGGAGGTTTGAAAGATTACTAGAAGAGAGAAGGCACCGATAGCACTACCCTGGTAGGTCAATCCGTCTTACTTCTTCTTCTTAGCGAGTGGATTATCGAGTCGAACAACAACCCGAATAGGTACAATTCTAAAAAATAAGAACCTCGAACGTCCAAATATTGCACGTAATTTATAAAATTTCTCGATACTATCGAAAAAAACCAACATTATCATTTTCCCACAGCTTCAAGTAGGTACAATGCAAGTGCTAACAGCCTTAACCCCGCCTACTCTAAATACAACTCATCTATGAACTATCACTTCCGCTATAATACCCGCTTTATCACCCAATGAGCGCTCTTCCTTACACCTAGAGCTCAAATGTTCTAGTGCAACTATTAAATCGTTAACAGTCCAATGATTAGGGGTTAGCGGCGATCGTAGATCGATTTCAATGTACATTGTGACTTTGTGAGCTCGACGCAATGTACGTATATTGACTCCATGTATGTCCACTATCAGTACTTTATGAAAAGTATCGGGTTGCGAATTTGTTATACAAGAGATAATATTCATGTGATAGGGTTTTGGTTGATCGCAATTTATGAAGCGTGGTTGAAAAAGATTTTATTAAAGAATTACTTTCTTCATAAAGATTTTTTTATTGTAGTGCCATATTAAAATGCTTCGACCTCACTGACCAAGACCCAAGATCACGCAGCAGACCGAAAAAGCGCTGGCTGGACGTCGTAAAAGCGGACATGGAAGAGAACGATCTCACACTAGCGGAAGCCGAAGATCGGGCAAAGTGGAGTAGAAAAAGCCGAAAAGCGGACCCTAGCATCAGGCCGGGAAAACGTTAGGCAGACGAAGACGATAGTGCCATATTTCTAAAACACGTGCTATAATTTATCTCAATTGTAAACTATATTTTGTATTAGAAGCTATACCGGGTGTAAGGGACAGCGTCCCACAAACTGATAGGGGTTGCTCAGTCAACAAAACTGAACAACTCACCAGGAATTTCTTTTAGGAGATTAAAATAAAATTTGAACTTCTCATACAAAATGACCACCTCGATCAGACAAGTTGTATGAAAAATCATTATTTTTCTTTCACATCCTGAAAAAAAAATCCTGCTGATAGTTGTTCAGTTCTATTGACTGATCAACCCCTATCAGTTTGCGGGACGCTGTCCCTTACACTCCGTATCTTGTTAGACTTATTTTCGCAGCGTCAGCGGGCCCTTGCGGCGTGATGGCTCGTGGTAATTACATCCGGTGCTACCTTACAATCCAACTTGCGCGGGCGCATGCCTTTTAGTATAGAAATAAACTTTGTAGCAAAGGAGATAGTATGTTGAGGTACAATCCTAATCGTGTTTGACTGTATCGTTTGCTACCAAGACTACACTTCTTCCATGCTGGCCTGGGAGCGAGAGAAAAACATAGAATGTGCCAGCTGCATTTCCTCCCGGGCATGCTGTAAAAGCCAGCTAGGGGATCCGAGGGTTTCAGTGTATTGTAATTTAGGCGATGGGCTGACAACCTGTCACTACAGCAATATACGTACAAATCTATCTTAAATAACCCTCAAAACTTTGTCATACGTGGCGGAGCGACCTTTGTTTGGTCGTTTGCGCTCTGCCTACCCCATTAGGGATAAAGGCGTGATTATATGTATGTATGTATGTACTACACTTAGTAAAGGTCATCATGCGTAGACGCAAACCTTGTAGCATAAAAATAAGCACCTCAAAATGACCTTTCTCAAAATGTAATTTTCATAAGATATTTATTGTCTTATTTGTAGTATTTTGCAATAAATTGCTAAAATAGTTACTTAAGGAAACTGATTTAGTAGCAACTAAGTCAGATTCTAGTTTATCACTTCAACTTCTAGTTTATAACTGCAAATGGATTAGTATTTGGCTTTAAAATGTAGGACAGACATGAAACGTTTCACTGTGGCAAAATATTTATTTGGCCAACTTCAAACGAGATATAAAACCACTAGAAATAATCCCATAAATATTATTTTTATTTTTCTTAATATAATTAATTTTATATTCTTGTTATCATTTCGATTCGACTTCGTTTTATATCTTCCTTCGGTCTATATAAACTGAGAGCTTTTTCACAAATACCTTATTATGATAGTTAAAGAATCTAAGAATCAAGTAATGTTACCTATGTTGCCTATGTTGTACTTGTTTTTTGTTGTTATCTGTTGTGTTGTGTGATTCGTATTCTTACGTGCAATAAAGTATTTTTATGTTATGTTATGTAATTTATTGATGTTAATAATAACGATGGGCTGACAACCTGTCACTAGATCCATATACCTGCGAATCTATCTTAAACAACCCTCAAAACTTTGTCAGACGTGGCGGAACGACCTTTGTTTGAGTCGTTTACGCTCTGCCTACCCCATTAGGGATAAAGGCGTGATTATATGTATGTATGTATGTATGTATAAAATAACTAAGCCCCGCGGCGTTACTCGCTTATACGTGAGAACCTTCCAAGCCTCCATGACATCTACTAAGTTTATGTTCCATCCTTAATTACATGTCAGTCAAACAGCTCACTTCTTTATATTAGTACCTATTTAAATCTAGTACTTAGACTTTCATAGTAAACATAACCGTTTTAGCTTCACTTGGCCATAAATGATTAGCTATTAGTTGTTTTTACGAGGTAATGATTATACGGCTAATAGTTTTGGTAGCGAACGCATTAAATTTTATAGAAATCTATTAAACGTTTGACATTTAGGGTGAGACCAGACCGTTTACACAGACAAATTATTATAGTATGGGTATACCCAAACAAAAAACTATAGAAATTAATGTTTTTGGAACTAAAAGTATCCTCCCAAATGGCAACCCTTAATAACTGTCAAACTTAACGACATTTTTTTTTGTAAATATTTTACCTACTAAGGTAACAACAACATTTAGAAATTACGATCTAGCCTAATCTAAAGCTAATGAGTAATTTTACTATGACTTAATTTGCTAGGTAGACTAAACTAAGGATGTGTCCATTAACACGTTGCAAACTTGACGACATGCAAAATGAATGTAAACAATTCGTAGTTTTCTGTGTTTTCTCGATCCTGTTTTTCACGATATCTTGATCTAATAATATGGGTATTAATTTTTAATTTTCATCCTCACTTTGTTGCTCAGCGGTAAGGATTTTTAAAGCTTTAAAAATATAAATATTAAAACTTGTTTTGTCTTTCTATAAGAAAACTAGAAGAATAAGGATTCATTTATCAGTGATGCTATATAAAAAGACGGTGGCGCCATTATTTTTTGTCATTCAAAGTTGTTGCACTGTATGTGACGAATTAAAGCTTAATACCACTAAAAACCGAGTACCTATCCTAGATATTTCGATACCGCAGCGTTCTTTACTTATTTGTCTTTGGTTTGAGAATAATTTACCTACCTCGAAAACTACTGGACCTTTTATGATTTTATTTCACCGTTAGGTTACGTTAACCAGAAATAATGAGTCACCAGGCTAGGCCAGCGCATCATTCTACCTCCAAAATGAAACATTCACACTTATGTGTTCTAGTCTGAAAAGCGTGGAAACTAATAAATTACTGGCACATGGAACAATCTACCTTGGTTCTTCTGTTACCATATTGACACTATTACATTATAAAGCAAAGTACCCCACTAATTATACATGCAGGCCAGCAATAAGCGCATATTTGGCATAGTATCGTGAGCCGCAGAACACGACCGGCGGTCAAGGCGTCACGGCCGGCGGCCCGACGAATGCCTCCGCGTCCATAGTTAGTGCCACACCACATTCACTTGATATCACCATGGCGGTAGGACTGTTATGTTGCGTAGGTACGAGTGGTCAGTCTGACAAACATTTATGGTAGAGTTCCCAAGGTGTTTAATGATCAGACATGGCTTCAGAGGCCATGCCATGAAATCGGCTGCCAAGATTTATTTTATACACAAAATGCAAAAATGCCTTTTTCCACACTTTGGTAAGGCCATGCTTCTCAAGGCATAGGATTAAAAGAATATGCTCTCTCTACTAAGCTATTCCTAACTTCTGCGGTATTCTGCATGTTTCAGATAGTACACAGTATTTCCATTTCTGTCGCGGTTACCGCAACAAACTATCGCAAAGTTACGTACAAGCATATTCATATAATTTTACGAGTTCTTGGAAAAGGATAACCGCATAAGGAAACCAGAACGCCCGCATGCACCTGTGGAAATGGAAACTGAGTTTTCCGAGAACTGTTGCAACTTCTAACCATCATGTCTGATTATATCATTTTGTAACTTTGTTTCGTAAACTTCGTACTCGTAAATTAAATACTAAGCTAGTAAGTAAGATATTCATACTTTTAAACGTTGGTCAACTAAAAATAAACTGCCCTTCTTCTATAAGTTTAAGTTTCGGGAGCATAAGTTTTCAATAACGTCAAAGAAACAGAAATAGGTTTTTATTTTGTAATTATCCTGCAAAACATACACTTTTGGTGGCAATCTCGATATTGAATTTCAGGGTACTGCCCTTTAAGGCTTGTACTTGAAATACTGACAGACAAAACAGAGATTCGAACCTAGTACCAAATAAAGTTTCAATCTGGCAAATAATTCCGAAAATAAAATCGACGTTAAACCCAATTTGGATAAATAAATGGACTGTGACATGTTCCTGTTAAAAATAAACAAAGTTATTTGACAACGAGTGGTTATTTGGTGACTCATTTAATTTATTTTGCAGAACAACGAAGGTAAGGAAGGTAAATTGAGAATTACCTTTTCTTTTGCATGGAATCAAGAGTACAAAATATAGAAATTGTTAAATAAATATAGGGCTTCTTGGAAAAAGACAACGATAAGATAGGACAAACTTAAACATGTTATCATAAAAGGAAATTAAACAGATTAAGTACTTCATTACACTTCACGAATAAAGATATTTAAAAAAAACTCGTTCGCTCCACTTACATGACATGACAAATAATAGGTAGTGAAATAACCGTGAGAACTGTACATAAGTAGATACTGCCATTTATATTTGTCTTCGTTATTTTTTATTTACTTTGTGTCTTCTGAAACTACAATCAGAAATGTAACATGACAATCATGAAAACGGGAGAGATACTCAAGTCGTGATATTTCACGTCAGCGGTGGTTTTTCTTAAGAAATTCCTTTTTTGTCTAATAAACAATATTAAAAGATCCTGCCACCTAACATTAAACAATTTCAACCCATTTCTTTCCTATGGTATTTGTGTTCTGAGATTCAGATAACAACCAGAACAGAGCAGTAGCAACAGCTGTAACTATACAAAGGATATTTCCTTAAGCATAGGCTATATGAGTATTAATAGGACCTAAACAAAGCCCAAATGAGTTAAGCTTGAGTGTACTTCGGTTAAGACCTTTCCCAGATCACGGCTCGCCCGCATAGCTGGCGTGCCTAGCGCCCAATTAGAGCGATTAGCGCATGCGCGCCGATTAAACTATTCCTTGTTGCGCGCGCGCGGGGTTCTATACGCGCGTTGTAAGGAACAATGTGTACTGTTAGATGAATTTTCAAGTCCTTTGTTTGAAGTACAAAGCAAAGGGAAAGACTTGTTAGGAACGAAATTGGTCTAAATGTTGCTAACTAGGCCATATATATATTCTTTATTGCATTAAAATACAAGAAATGAAGTTGACAGAAGGTATGGGCGAACTTATCTCTATCTATCGGCGTAGTTTCTTTTCTTGGTATCGATTTTATAGTTTGAATCATATATTACAATTCGGAGCTTATAGGTACTTTAGGAGAGTTAGATTCTAGTTAGAGTAAAATTTGTAATATGTATTTATGTTTTTCTACTAAAAACATTCCCTGTTCTTAGCAACGATGTATTCGTATTCTACAAAGAATTTTCTTACAGCCATACATTGTAGTGATTCCTCACATTTTCTGTAAGTCCGTTTAAAGCATAAAAGTGGTGATTCTTGTAATTATGCCCTTTAGGGGAGACCAACGACGCGGAATAGAATATCATTTACCGATGCATGAATGCAAGCTTGGAATCAAATGATACTCTTTAATTATACCTTGATAGGAGGGCCCTTGGTGAAGAACAATGTGGTCATACAATTATCAATGCTACTTATAATTAGGAATACACGTTGAAATAAAGCGCTTTGAAAGCTTCCCATGTCGTCATTTGGATTTACAAAGGGTCTTTTGAAGCGCATAAAATTAAGAGAAGTAATCTCACGAAAATAGACAAATATCTAGAACCATTTAGAAAGAGACCTAACAACCGTAAAATGAGCTTAACAGCTTGAAATTGTTCAGAAATAAATTGTGCGGAAAGCCTGACCCAGACTAATGACAGCGTGCGAATAGATAGAGCGATAATGAAAAAATCGTCGCATCCTGTGCCTGTGCTTGGACAAAATTGCATGTTTAGTTATCTAGCACAATCACGCCAGTTGTACAAAAGGTGTAAGAGACAGCTTGCCACAAAATTATAAAGGTTGCTCAGAAAGTGAACAACGTTCATAAATATATTTTTTTAAATAAATAGACTTTCACACAGAAAATAACAACGTCAATCAGATAATTTACACGGGAAAGCAAAAAAAATCTGGGAGTATAGGTTTTGTTTTTACAAGCTGCATGAAAAAAATCTTAAACAACCCTCAAAACTTTGTCACGACGTGGCGGAACGACCTTTGATGAGGTCGTTTACGCTCTGCCTACCCCATTAGGGATAAAGGCGTGATTATATGTATGTATGTAGGAAAAAATGGGTGATAGCCTGCAACACCCTCTCCTAATGTCGCACGTCGTAAAGTTTGTTCGCATCGATAGTTGGGTCAACTATGATACCGTCTTTAACGAAATCATACTCACGACACGAGCAATTTGACACTACCGGAATGCAGCATTCTTGTCTTTCGCCGCGGCATTTCCTCCAAAATGTCAGCCAACGGAATACATTTACGTCAAGGCTTTAAATGAACGTGGCGAGAAGAAAAGTTAACGCCGTGAACACCATCTTTCACAGTTCTTCAAACATGCAGCGCCCCCAGCCACGGTTTTTCAAAGCCTTGACGAGTCCGGGATAGCGATCTGAATTACGCGGTGCGAATTTCAAGCAAAAATCCCAAAGGTGCTGCTAAAATGGCTGCTGGGACGCTTGTGTTTTCGAGATGATTACCCGAATAATTGCAGAGCAGGCCTACATACACCTAAACGTACACGATTGTGTCTTTGACATTGCTGGTTGTGTTCGATGTTTGCTTCACAAGTTCAGAAGTAAAGCAGCAACGTATAATAAGACGCAAGTGAAAAGCGCCTGAGCGAAATAGTCGATCACAAATCTCTTACGCACTAACAATAGAGTTCAATTTCGCACAGAAATATATGCACCATCGTGACTGCAACAACACACGTGTCTTATTACACCGAATTATGTTTTTATTACCCGATGCATCCGACAGTACGCGTCGTTTTAATAGCTTTGATGTGTGGTACATACCTGCAACAAAAGAAAGAGATATAATTAGTTAAGTGGTTGAAAGAACAAAAAGACTTGATACAGCTTTGAGCACGTTTCATCAAGGGTGTTCATTATTAATTAAAAAAGAACTGCTGATCTTGTTTTTTTTTTATGCTTATGCCTTTTGGAGCGGGAAAAAACATAGAATGTCCCAGCTGCATTTTCTCCCGGGCATGCTGTTAAAACTAGCTAAGGGATCCGAGGGCTTCAGTAAATTGTAATTTAGGCGATGGGCTGACAACTACAGATTTATCTTAAATAACCCTTAATAGTTTCTCAGACGTTGCGGAACGACCTTTGTTTAGGTAGTTTACGGTCTGCCTACCCCATTAGGGATAAAGGCAACATTATATGTATTTATGTAGAACTGCTGATCGTGTAAAGTTTAGAATACATTTATTTATAAGGGGTAGACATATTCGATTTTAATATACACTTAATTTACCATTTTTTGACAGCACGCTCTGTTTATAGATTTCGTTCAATAGATGGGCTGTATAGATATTTTTGGTCAATGTATTGAAAGTAAAGGCGCATCAGTTTACGGATCAGACACAAAAAATATCTATAGAAATGGTCATGGACAATGCCTCTTTGAACGCAAGTAACACGACATATTGACCTACTGCAGGTCGACTAAAAGCACTGTCATAAACCTTATTTACTGAGATACCCAACCCATCTGAATTATACCAACTAGACTCTGTATGGTTATTCATTTAGTTGTGGGCTGGGCTTATCCCGTTACCACTTGCCTCCACGGGCATTGTCGCCACTCGTGCGGTTTGAAATAACTGCACCGCGTTTAATTAAAGCGACATAATATGTGGTATAAGTGAAAAACATCAATGGATGTTAAAGATTCTAAAAGACCAAATGTTGATGTAGTAAGGATCTTTACGAGTATTATTGTATTATAATAATTTTGACTGTATACCAAGCTGTACACTTACCCACACTTTATAACTAATCATAATAGCTGACTCTGACGATGAGTACAGATTATTTCACCGAACTAGAAGTACTAAGACCAAGACCTGCTTCCTTAGGGCGGTTTTGCACTGCTCCACATTTGATTCGTATCCGATTGAAAAAAATGAAACGGATATGGATGGGTGCGTAAGCTGTCATACATTTACTAGCAAGGTTAATTCGGATCAGAAAATATTCGGATACGGATTCGAATCGGCGCAAAAGTGCTGGACTGGGAGAGATAGACAAACATAGAATGTTCCAGCTGCCCTTCCTCCCGGGCATGCTGTAGAAGTCAGCAAAAGGGATTTGAGGGTTACAGTGTATTGTAATTTAGCGATGGGCTCAAAACTTTGTCATTCGTGGCGGGAAGACCTTTGTTTAGGTCGTTTACGCTCTGCCTACCCCATTAGGGATAAAGGCGTGATTATATGTATGTATGGGCTACGGTCGACCGTACGATTATCGGGCTATCCTACGGTTCGTTGTTAGTAGATTCATTTATCTGGCTCAGTGTAAAACAAAATTAAAAATAATCAAGTGAAAATAGGAATACTCTGTACCATGCTGCCAGCTAATTGACGTTGGCGTTGTGCCTTCAAATTGTGGTCAAATATTTACCAGGTGGCCCCGTAAAGCGCACAGCAAACACCGGACTGTTTGCCCAGTGTCCGGTCCGAGACAGTGTTTGCGCTGGTTATCTGACGTGATCTTAAGGTTTGAGCTGAGGAAGAAAGCCAGTTTCTTTGTGCTTATAATCTATCTGAAGGATCGTGTGACACGTTTATGAAGTTTGGTGTTAGGGGCGTTTATTTCATATTGTGCTGCTTTAAACTTGTTTAGAATTTATCTGTACGATTCAAGATTATCCGCAAAACCAAGCCAAGAAGCAAATTTCCTTACAAAAATTGTATTTTTATCTTTTCTATTCGCTAATACAATGGCAAATTGAATGCAGCAGACAAAAGGCGAATCCGTGATAATTATCCGGTAACATGATACGGCGCAGACCACGCTTCTCCATCCATCATCCAGTAACACTATCAGCCTGCTTTGATAAGATAAATTAGGCAAATCAGTCTTGGAGGCTTGTCAGCTGACGTCACGTCGGGTAATAGATTGGGTGGTCCATCAGTCATGCAACTGTCTGAAAAGATGTTCGTATTGATTGTGGGGTTATCCTTAGTTTGACTTTAGGGTATTTTTTGCTTATTTTACGCTGTTCTTAAGAAGGTGAAGAGCTTGTAGCATTTGTGATAAAGTCTAAATTATTACATCAGCCTGTCCTCTCCGGACGTTAAACTTGGAGAGAAGCATAAAGAATCGAAATATGAATTACAAAAGAGCCCGCATGTGCACAATGCTATGGTTTTAATAAAAACACCGCGGTACTATGTTAATGCGTCCAATCGCGCGCATCTCGGGAGCGCGCAAGCCCCATCTAGATACGTGCGCACCACACACGGAGGCGCATTTGCTATGCAGCCGTCGAAGCCACCGCACCAGCGCACGCCTGGCGCCGACGCCCTTGTTAATCCGCTGTCCATCGCACAATGCGCCACCAAAAAGAAAACAATCCCACCGATGAAATAACAAAACGAAATACATATTTCGCTCTCGATACAATGGCAAGAAACTACCTTATACGCTCTTGCCTCAAGCTTGATAAATGGTTGTTCGAAGTGACCGCGTCCTCGGTAAAGTTGTCTGGCGTTGGGAAGACAACGATCAAGTTTATGCTTCTTTGAGTCGTTTAAAAATGACCAAGTACGACCATTTCCCAGGGAACTATTTTCGTAAACACATCCAGACAACATCTAAAGAAATACTTGTTCGCATTGTTGCCACTTTGCTCAACAAGAATGCCTCTTCACAAAAACGCCGCCGCCGAAAGCGGAGCAGTTTAAATTGTCCCGACTCTACAATTTTTCTCGCACGAAATCCAAACAAAACTTAAGACGGAGGGCGCGATCAAAATCAGTACCCTCGTTTAAATTCTTAAGACGAGGTGAGGAAATGGTCGGCGAGAAAAACGAAGCGGTGCGGGCTCACAAAAATGTGAGGGCCGAGAGTAAACCCGTGTCGGAATGCTGTGACCACACCGGGAATTAAAGGGACACGTTCTTATTAAGTGACCGCTTTAGGCTGCAGCCGTCCGCCGCCGCATTTCCATACAAAAATAAATAGGTGTCCACTCTGCATAAGGAAACGAACATTGTTAAAACTGTATAAAGGCGGGCATTCAGCGCTGGAGTCGAATCGAAACGCTGAACGCGGCACTTGCGAAATCTTTTTATGCGGTGCCTAATCCGAACATCGTAGGAGTAGACAATACAAACATGCGAGAACAGACCAAAACGGTCAATCGTTTCGAAATGTACTCGCATTCAATCCACCCACCGAATGTAAGGAGATACCAGTCCATTGTACACCAGAAATAGCTGCGTTACAAAATCTGTTGTTATCCGTGCACCATAAACGTGCGGCTTAAAAGGAGTTGTCCGAAAACGGAATGAAAGTAAACAGTACGTTTCCGTGCACATGGACAACGCCATTCGTAGAACCCTTTAAACCCGTTCTGAATGTATCAAGATCTAAAGAACTGGTGGTGTCTGTCGTGTATAAAGAACCTAAATATTTCTCAAAGCAGTAAATATTATGATCAATAGGAAAGAAATGTCGATTGTGGCCGAGGCGGGGTGCGGGATGGTTAATAAGCGACCATTCTCCTGCGGATGATTTATCGCTCAAACGATCTCTCGGGTGTGAGACGTAGCACCTTGTAACTATAGTCCACGCATTTATACCGCAGAGATTTATAGACGAGGATCAATAAAAATATCCAGAAAGAACGTAATAAAACGTGTCCGATGTACGAGAATTTTAGTAATTTACGATCAAAATTATATAAATCGGATTACAAGAACCTTTTAGTTTTATTATGTTACATTTTAGTGCCTTACTAAAATTTTATGTTAGGCAACACAATCGCTTAGTTTTTTGTGTGTTCGCGAGGGATACAAGCATTTTCATGTAAATCTCTATTTTTATTGTGTTCTGTCGGCGCGAATTTCACACTTCCCGCGTCAAAAACGAGCAAAACCGCTTGTTGGAGGGAATCGTATATTCGCATTTAACGCGAAGCGGCGCGGCGGCGAGGCAAAGGAACACGAAAGCAAGAAGCTTTCGACCAGTGGAGTAGCGTGCGTACTACCCATTAAGTAACGGAAATGTTGCCACTAAAATAATTACTCGGGATGCATTGCAATACGCCAAGTTGAAGGTAATTTTCGGGCTCTCGGTTTTTATGTCGTTAATTGATCTCTTTTGCAAAACGACACATTTAAAACGATTGCGTAATATTGATATGTTTTTATTACGGCAATAATTTTGTCATTTCTCGAAATGGTGTTTGTGTAAGAGAAACCAATTGGATATTTATTAGATTCGGTCCTCTCCACGGGTGTTGTGCTATGGAGCGATGGCGCGATGGCGTCGACCAAAAGTGCATTTTTGTGGCGCGACAGGACAATGGTGGATTCGATTTATTCGCTCCCCGCAGCGCCGCTACGCCTGTTCCTACTATATTTTATATGTTCCCTGGATACGAACGCACACATTTCGTTTTTCTTACAAGATCCAGACGCGTGAACGCAACTTCCAATTATGTTCGACTTTGAGCTCCTTTTTGGCTCTTAACACGATTTCTATCTCGTTTTCTGTTGTAACTAATTTACGCCGCCATTCATGTAAATTTTGCATGCAATATTCAGTTTCTATAGCGAGCTTTGTGTTTGGATAAATTGACGTTAATGCAGAACCTTGGCGCGCTTGCATTACCTTTATCTCGGAATTGCGAGGCTAATTCCACATTATGCGACAGTTCATGCCTTTTAGATACAAATCCTGTTGCAAATGTACCAGGGGGCTATGGCTTAAGCGGAGTCTGTATGCAACACGGCTTCATTGCAGGTGGACGTAATGACAAACCGCCCGCGGCATACTCCACACCTCTGATTTATGCGGCCCGTGGAATTGTACGAATTAATAATTAATGTTTCCTCCGTTCGCAGTCACTCTGCATTTGAAATTGTTCAATTTGTCTCGAGCCGCAAGCGACTTGTTTCAAATTTTGTACGCTCACCGCAAATTCCTGATTGATGATGTTCTTTTAGTCACTGTCTGACACTTTCATAATTGAATGTATTAGCCTTGTATTTTGTACCCTAATTTGTTTTCAAACCTCGAGGTTCCGATATAAAAAAAAAAAGATGCATATCACTTTTTCAAACGTTTTTGAACGATTCGTTTTACGCAAGGATGCCAACTAGTGCTTCCGCAGCAGCAGCGAAGCTAACGAAATGGCAATAACCTCACTTAGCGTCAAACTATCAATTTACACGAATGAGCCCCTGGCCGGGACCCGCATCTACAATCATTTTCCACAGCACCCTATTCATTGACAATACGGTTTATATCACAATGGTCTTCTCCCTATTGGTCATCTGGTACAATCATATTATTAACCGGCAATGAAATGATGGCCGGAAGCTCCAGGGTGGCGTCCATTATCCCGGGAGACAATTTAAATTGATCGATTACGGCTGGTAAGTGCTGGTAATGGTTTGCGGAGATTTGTAGTTGTGATTCAAACTATCATTGGAGTAGCAAAGGATATGGTATGTTAAATTTACGAGTTTTGGTCGGTTCCAACTGGTACAGCTACAGGTGGTTATTTCTAATAAGAAATTAAATTACGCTTGAACCAAATGGTCAAAATTCTAAGAATTTTCGAGTACATTCCTTTACGTTACATTTTCTTTGAAGGACCTTTATCTTCTGTTGCGTATTTTCTAATCCAGTTCCACTTAAAAATGATAATTTTAATAAGTTTATTTCCCAGACCTACTATCTATTCCCGCCAGTAATATCGTCACTTATCTGTATTAATTTTAATTACGGATATTACGATTTTATAACCGCAAGTCCTATAAAATAAATTAACAACAAACTTACTAATAGTAAAATGTTTTCTTTTTCATTTTATAGGAAAAGATGTTTATGAAAAGTTGTTCAGTTGAAGTACATTTTTGTTGGGAATGTTGCTAGTATAGTTAACCTTGGTTAAGCGCGCCTTTATCCCTAATGGGGTAGGCAGAGCGTAAACGACCTGAACAAAGGTCGTTCCGCCACGTCTGACAAAGTTTTGATGGTTATTTAAAATAGATTTGTAGGTATATTTCTGTAGTGACATTGTCAGCCCTTCGCCAAAATTGCAATATATACTGAATTCCTCGGATCCCTGACCTGGTTTTTACAGCATGTACGGGAGGAAATGCAGCTGGCAAATTCTATGTTTTTCTTTCGCTCGTAGGCCAGCATGGCCAGCTATACATTAAATCACGTTTATTATGTCTTCAAAGAGTTGCGCAACTATCGATGGAAAATTAATACCTTTATGGTTGTCAATAAATGTTCAATTAAGCTCGTAAGGATTATTTTGATATCGTTTATGGTTACATTTATTATCAACCATTTGACCTCTTTGCTAGCAATAAAACAAACTGTACCTTTGAAATACCAACTACCCTTTTCTTACATGCTGGACTGGGAGCGAGAGAAAAACATAAAATGTGCCAGCTGCATTTCCTCCAGGGCATGCTGTAAAAATCAGCTAAGGGATCCGAGGGTTTCAGTATATTGCAATTTAGGCGATGGGCTAACAACCTGTGACTACAGCAATATACCTACAAATCTATCTTAAATAACCCTCAAACCTTTGTCAGACGTGGCGGAACGACCGTTGTTTAGGTCGTTGACGCTCTGCCTACCCATTATGGATAAAGGCGTGACTATATGTATGTACTACTCGTTTTCCACCCGTTGACTTACCTAAACAGTTTCCTGTGGTAATCCTAAGCGTAAAGAATATAAGGTATAATTTTTTTATCATCATTAGTATCATACGCAAAGAAAGCCTCCTTTCAACCCAACACATAATGACAACAGAAATATATCAGGTGTAAGGGACAGATTCCCGCAAACTAATAAGGGTTGCTCAATTAACAAAACTGAACAACTTTTACCAGGTTTTTTTTTTTCAAGAAATGAAAGTGTTTTTTGGCTTTACCATTCAAATTGTCTGATCGAGGTCACTTTATATAGAAAAGCAAAAAATATAAAACATTGTTTGATCCTGCCGTAAGTTGTTCAGTGTCGTGGACTAAACTACCCCTATTAGTTTGCGAGGAGCTGTTCCTTACACCCCGTATAACTCAATTTTTCAAAAACAAGCATAGGCATTCTAGTTTACATGTTTATAGCCGTGTTTTATACGACAACATCGTCTATGTACGATTATTTCCGCCATTACGATTTAGAAAATACAGATACATTTAGAAAAAATAGCTTACTTCAGGCAACGATATTTTGTTACAAGGGGATATAGTGTTGGAGAAATATATTAAATTTGTGTATGTATAGTGGGCAACCATTCTTATAGTTCAGTTCTAACATAGTTAAAACTACCTAAACTTTTTTATACTAAGGTTGTGTGTACTTATAAGTACACAGAGTACAAACACATGACTCCAAGTCGCTCAGGTTTCTTGAATGAAAACAAAAGTAGAGTAAGACGCCAACATGATAAACACTATACCGAGATACTTGATAACAGTTGAAAGATGAGTGGTAAACAGATAATGCACTCCTTGCACTGAACTCCATGAGGCCTGGCAGTTTGGTACACGAAACGAAGAAAAAATAAACCGATACAAAATAAAGACAAAACACGATCATTTACAAAGAATCTGTACCACGGGTATCGGGTGCCCGAAGGCTGACCACAGATTAGCCATCACTGGGCGATCGCATTGACAGCAGCTACGTATGCGCTTGCGCACGCATTCGCATCGGTGACGCCGAGACAATCGACACCATATTAGAGATTTAGGGGTCTTTATTAGATGCTTTTACGAAGAAAATCATAGGTTGTGTGCGAAGTAGACCAATCTGTACTGAACATACGTGGTCGACTAAGCCCGACCGCCGTACCTAACAATTCCAGGGTAGGTTCGGGATGCCCCTCGGTGAGGACGAATATGAGCTGATGATGAGGATTTTTTCTGTTCTTATTTCCATACTAAACTGCTACTGCAAAGACTGTTTAAGGGAAAGGACGAACCAGCTGCCTGGATAAAGGCCATATTATGAAACCTAGGAAAAGGCTTACAATGGTTTCAGTGAAATGCATTTTGTGTGATGGAATAGATCGGAAACTTTGAAAATTGTAATCGACCATTTCACTACTCACAAACAAAGTTTTTTTTAAGAAATACAGTTACAAGGGTCAAGTAAATCCTCCTTTACAATCAGACCCTCATACACTTTACGATCCAATCAGAGTGTCGGCAATTACAAGTCACCAAGACCACACACAAAGTATGCAAATTAAACATGTTTAGACCCTACGCTTAATGGCCATGTGAAAACACATCATAAAACTTCTGACTGTGACTGGCCTATCGTAAACAGCCTAGCCCATAGGCACTCATGCAACACAAGACGTGGTCACACAGTCAAGTTTATTTCAAAGGTTTTAACTCAAAGTAGTATGTGGAAATGCCGCTGCCTTTAAGGTTTCGTGAGCTCAGCATATCTATGTGTTAACTCTATCTATCACTTCAGCTTTATATAATCAAGAGCAAACCATAAATACAGTATACGAGAAGCAGCTAGTGAATTGGGAACCTTTACAAGATATTACAGTACGTCCTGGAATAGAAGCAGCAAAAAAATATGCCAGGTGTAACAGCATCCCACGAATTGATAGGGATTGCTCAGTCAACGACACTGAACAACTTTCACCAGGAAATGATTGATGACAGAAAATAAATGTTGGCTTTTCCATACAAATTATCTGATCAAGGTGGGCATTTTGTATGGAAAAGGAAAAAAAACACTTCCTGAAAGAAATTCGTTTGTGGAACCTTCCTTCACACCCGGTATGTATGTCTCCAACACAAATCAGTGGTAAAGATATCAATACCAGTTTTGCAACAGATAACGAGTGGGTGTTAAGTTTCTAGGCAAACTTTTAATGTTCTATGACCCACTAATAAATATTTAAACGAGAATATGTTTTAACACGTCATCTGTATCCGCCGGAACCCGTCCATGTCGATTTAGTATCGCTCTCAAATCTTAAAGTGTTAAATTACTAGTTGTAGTTTCGATATGTCATTCATAGAACGTATCAATTATATTAAATCTCTTGTTCACAGTTCTCGTTCTAGTATGTCTCGATAGTAGCTTATCGTCTAAATTGCAATAAATCAAAACTATCGTGTCTACTAGCTTTTACGGTCTGAGAAGAGAAACAGATGGCAAATTATACATAAAAAAACTAATTTATCTAGTTAATTAAGCTGAAATTCAGGGCAACAAGTTTATCGACTGAACATGCGCGTAAACCGACAAAAACTAGTAAACACAGTGAACTATATAAACAAACTAGCAGACATAGAGCAGAAGTGTAGAGTTTGACATACAGCGCGCGGATCCGAGCCAAACAGGACGCATCAAAATAGCAATAAACATCAATGGAAACTGCAGATTTATGTGGCTAGTGTGATACTAGTGATGTGATGATGAACCGAATATTCGTATTCACAAAAACTAATAGACACAGTGAACTATATAAACAATCCGCATTCGGAAAAAACACGGTGAACTGTTACAAACTGAAAGACGTAGAATAGAAGTCCGAATCAAAGTTTAACGCTTTTGATAGAAGCATATCACTCATATCGCGATTGAAACGAGTGCGAGATATTACGTCACTGGACAACACATGTTGTGTCAATCGTGAGCGAAGCGAGCGCGATATTTCACTTTATTTATCGAGGTATATACATATAGTCACGCCTTTATCCCTAATGGGGTGGGCAGAGCGTAAACGACCTAAATAAAGTTCGTTCCGCCACGTCTGACAAAGGTTTGAGGGATATTTAAGATAGATTTGTAGGTATATTGCTGTAGTGACAGGTGGTCAGCCCATCGCCTAAATTGCAATATGCTGAAACCCTCGGATCCGTTAGCTGATTTTTACAGCATGCCCGGGAGGAAATGCAGCTGGCACATTATATGTTTTTCTCTCGCTCCAAGCCCAGCATGTATATAGTATAGCATGTATATTGGTATTGCAAATAAAGAATTAGGTCAGGGTTGAGGGTGGAGGAAGCACCATGCCCCACCGGTGGGGATCCTCTTGTTTGCAATGCCGTATATTCACACACTTAATAATATACTAACCTGTAAATTAACCTTGAAGTGATGTATAAGATGTTTTTAGTCTATTAATTAAGTATGATAAGATAGGGAAGAGCCGAGCCACCTGACAAAGGCTTTATTAGCTTAAAAGGTGGCTTGGGACACTATAATTTGTCAAACATTTATTAGACTGAAAATAAAGAATTTTTATTATTTATTATATTCGTATTCGCAAACATCCATAAATTCACAATAGGCACATCACTAGAGTGTACTACAAACGCATGTGTTGTTTCTATTGATGTAATCTTGCGATCAGACGCCGTCCGCGCTCAAGTCACATCAGAGAGTCACAATCACAACGATATCGCCTTGTCCATCGCAAACAAACATCGGAACGTTGACATCCCAACGCCTCAAGGCTTTCCAAACATACATACATATAATCACGCCTTTATCCCTAATGGGGTAGGCAGAGCGTAAACGACCCAAACAAAGGTCGTTCCGCCACGTCTGACAAAGTTTTGAGGGTTATTTAGGATAGATTTGTAGGTATATTGCTGTAGTGACAGGTTGTCAGCCCATCGCCTAAATTGCAATATACTGAAACCCTCCGATCCCTTAGCTGGTTTTTACAGCATGCCCGGGAGGAAGGGCAGCTGGTACATTCTATGTTTTTCTATCTCTCCCAGTCCAGCATGGAAGAAAACCAAACATACGTACATATAATCACGCCTGTATCCTTAATGGGGTAGACAGATCGTCAAGGACTTACTAAAAACGTTTTAAAACGTTTCGTGTCTGATGTTTGCTGAGAGTTACTTCAGATATGGGTTTGTGTGTTGTGTTGTGGAGAGTACTGCTGGGATGTCAGGTTTTCAGCTCATCGCCTTAATTGCAATACACTGAAATTCTCAAGTATCTCTACTACTTTTTGCAGTATGAACCGTAAGAAACCTGTTTGAACATTCTGCTTCTTTTTTCACTCCCAAGTAGTCCAGAATTACACTATAGAAGAATGGTGCTGTTTATTTACGTTGTCATCCAAACGCCTCAAGGCTTTCGGAACAACTGTTTAACTTGCAAATGCGTTCCACCAACGATTTCCAAACAAGATCAGAGATTAATTGAATACGACTTTGATTGTGATCTGAATTTAGCAATCAAGAGATGCGATCAGTAGCCGTCTATCATTTCGCGAATCGAGGTTTGTCGCAAAAAGAGGTATAATGATTTTTCATACTGAGTCTTCTTACTGTCGTGTGGGTATCGAGTCGGCCGACCTGAAGAACCATGGTGTCAGAGATTTTAAACTGCCTAATATAAAAAGGCCTCTGACATGGTATGTGTAACAACCACTATCAAAGATAGAGGCAGGGACCGACCGCATAGAATGCCCTCCGAAACATGGAATCTTTTTTCTTGCAGACAATCGGGGAATTTGGCCTACATTATCATAACCTGGGGAAAATGTCACGTAGTGATAGGTTGACAAATATCAACTTTGTGTTACCCCTGGGAATCGAACTCAGGACCTCCGGACCCGTGGCTCAGACCACGGACGCAGATATGCGATCAGTAGCCGTCATTTCGCGAATCGAAGTTTGTCGCAAAAAGTTGAGCTTGCTTGAGGGATAATGATTTATCATACTGGGCAGTGGCAGTGGGCTGGTCACTGGTCACTCCTCCGACGAGTCGCTGATTGTAGGCGCCAACGAACATCATTCATCATAATCACAATCACAACCCATGTACCACAACTGCCTCTGTAGTCTAGTGACCTGAATCTTGGACTCCCGAACTGGAGGTCACAAGTTCCATTCCCACTAAGGAACACAATGTTGGTATGGGTCAATTTATAATTTTGTGATATTTTCCCTAGTTTGGTTGCCTGGCAAACGATGACAGCCTTTAAATGTTGGCCTATTAGCCTTTGACTTGATTTGAAAACTTTGACTCCAGGGTTAATCGGGTTGTTGTCTACTCAAAAACCTACTCGATGGAAGAAAAAGTGGATATCATATGACGAAGCCCCAAGATACATCGTCCATCATAATCACAACCCAGTTACAACTGTCGGCTGAACCAGACGAGACTCCTAAACTATTACCATCCTCTCAGCTCAGACCATAATAATGTGACTGGCAATGGCAATTCTAACTTTTTCTCTCGTTTAATTGTATTTTTTTCTGGGCGATTGCCAAGTCGTTGATGCGTCGCAAACATGTCCTTGAATGCCATCAATGATTTGCTGTAATGTTTTACGCCGTCTTTATTTACATACATGTTTATATTAAACTTCCATACTGGATTAAGTGTGTTAAAAAACACAGAATCTACCAGCTGCCTTTCTTCCCGATCATATTGTAAAAATCAGTAGGTAAAATAGTTCGCGAGATTAATTATACATATTGCAATTTAGGCGAAAGGCTTGTTCCGAAGGGGAGAGAGGAGATCGTTGACGTTCTGCCTACCCGTTGAAGGAATAAAGGCGTGCCTATTATGTATGTATGGTAGATACGTAGAGAGGAGATCGTTGACGTCCTGCCTACCCGTTAAAGGAATAAAGGAGTGGCTATTATGTATGTATGGTACGAAGTCCAGTGTTTATGTTGCCAACTCCGCCGTAATTCGCACTGGTTAAGTGCGTAATGAACGAGCTCCTAATGAAACCGCCTCTTGCGCGTTATTGATAGTTTTATTCCCATTAGGAGCACTTACGACCAGTTTCCTATTTTGTTTACTGTACCGCCTGCTCATTTTCATATAATCTTTACGCAATTCATTCCTGCAGTTCATAATATAAACATACATTTATATTATATTCTTTATTGTTTTAAAAATTAAAAATACAGTTAAACTTAAAAAATTAAACAACAGGCGAGCTTATCTCTATAAGAGATCTCTTACAGCCAACCTAATGGGGATAAAAGATGGGAAATTCACGGGAACAGATACAGTTAGTATAATTTAATTACAAATTGATGTATAATAAATAATACTAATACACATATTAACATACTATAATAAACTAATACATATAAATATATTTATATGATATATAAATGATAAAATAAAATATAATTATATACGTCATAGAGAGGTCATAAAATGCTCTTTCAGTCTCTTCTTAAAAGTGAAGCTTGAGGGACTGTCTTGTATAGTTTTCGGCAGTTTGTTCCACAGTTGAATGGCTCGAACAGTGAACGAGTTAAAAAAGAATTTGGTGTTCGATCCAGGAACATCCAACACCTTTGTGATGCATGTGCGCCTGGGTCGAGGATCAGGGGGTAAAAAACGAAATCGGGAGCGGAGATATTCAGGAGAGGATGGGTCATTAAGGATTTTGAAGAGGACTGTTAGGATGTGCACATCACGACGAAGTCGGATAGGGAGCCATTTTAGTTGAGCGCGAAATTCAGAGATGTGATCAAATTTACGAAGACCGAAAATGAATCTTATAGCTAGGTTTTGTAAGCGCTCAAGTTTGTTTAGCAGCTCCTCAGTCGCATCTAGATAACAGACATCAGCATAATCTAGGATGGGAAGGAGAAGTGCTTGTGCAAGCATGATTTTAGTGTGAAAAGGAAGGAAATTCTGGAGTCGTTTGAGAGAGTGGAATGAATAATGCATACGTCTGCTAACTTTATTCACCTGTGCCGACCATGACAAGTCACAATCCAATATCAATCCAAGATTCTTGGCTTTGTCAGTATAAGCAATACATACGTTATTATAGAATATCTTAGGAAGATCTGCAACTACAATCTTACAACTGAGCCTACTGCTGCCGAAAATCATGGCCTGTGATTTGGTAGGATTTACAAGCAGACCAAAACTCCTTGCCCATTCCTGCACAGCAGCAAGATCTGTATTTACGGCAGCAACTGCCTCACTGACGTCCGATAAAGAGAAATGTCTATAAATTTGTAAATCATCTGCATACAGATGGTAGGGAGAAGAAATGACTTTTGAAATGTTGTTTATTAAAATAGAGAATAAAAGAGGAGAAAGAACGCCGCCTCGTGGAACACCAGCAGATAGGTTTGACCAGTCCGATGATGCATCGTCGGTCTTCACACAGCACAAGCCTGTATCCCTTAAGAGGCATGTAGAGCGTCAACAACTTAGTAAAACCGTTTCCGCCGCGAGAGATGCTAGAGAGATTCTGTAGTGTTAGATCATCATTACATCAGCTTGTCGCCGAAATTACTACTACACCAAAGCCGAGAGAATTCTTCTATGGAGTTTTTTAATCCCGGGAAGAAAAAACAGCTAATACATTGTATGTATCACTCCCAGTCCAGTATGGAACTATCTATCGCTTGTCTTAATGGCGTGGAATTAATTTAAACAATACTGCCGTCCAGTTAACCTTTGCCATAGAGGTGAACATGAACAGTTCGGAATAAACAGCTGGCAGTAAACAGTAACAAGAACTCCAATTAATTTGGAGTTGCAAATCTCTATCTACGATACTAAATCTGGTGCTAATTCTCTAGCTAATATGTTTGGTTTCGTAATAGATACTCATTTCGACTGTCACAATATAGCTGGCCTTTAGATCAAAGCGCTGCATTCTTCGGCGTTAGCAGCTTTAAATTTTATAAAAGCATAATCTTTTAATCGAATGATGTCTTCAAGTGAAATTTACCCCAATGACTGAAGACCTAGGTGTATAACCGATGTGTCTTGCATATCCTTACCTATGGTGCCGAAACATGGACGCTCACTAAGCTAAATATGCACGAAATAAAGGTCGCACAAAGAGCAATGGAGCGTTCAATGCTAGGCATCTCTCTCGTTGATCGCGTACCCGACGTCGAAAGTCGACAAAAAAGTTGAAGGTGTAGGTAAGCGAATAACGAGACTAAGGTGGAGATGGGCGGGACACTTGGCTGGGAAATATTACGGACGGTGGTCAAAAGCAGTTAGTGTGGTGGCAAATCGGAGTGACAAGGCCAGTGGGCAGACCACCAGCCCGATGGTCTAACGACATCGTGGAAATAACAGGAACAAACTGGATGCGACTAGCACAGGACCGTGAAGATTGGCGTAATAGAGAAGAGGCCTATACCCTGCAGTGGGTGGATGTGGACTGATAATGGTGATAATCGTTTATCAGTGTCAGCCTACCCTTGGACCTTTTCTCCCGATACGACATTCTTTATATTTACATCAAAACGTCACAACACCGAAGCTGCGTAGATATAAAACCTCATCATCATAATCGTATGGCATGTGTCGGATTCTACACGTCTAAGTAGGTATGTCCAGTTTTCTTACAAGCAGTCCACCAATGCTTTGGACAAGCATTGAAGCTGACTCATTCCTCTGAGGGATTTATTCACAATGTAAGGCTATGCTTCTATAGCCTTCTGTCTGTTATTTTCAAAATATTATAAAAGCTTTTCTCTAACCCTTTCCCCTTGCGACATAGCTCATCGATTTCTCGCTGCAGGCTGCTACCATCCCGCCCCGTGGCCAATCTCTAATGGGCGTGCGCGCGCGCCGGCACGAACTGTCCGCGCTCCAACAGCAATATAATTTGACTAATTTGTAATGACCCGTGACAACGTCTTATGGACATTATGCAATGCATTTTGGACAGCCGTAGGGAGTGATTCGCTGAATAATAAAGCGTTTTTAGAGAGATCGGCAGTCAAATTGGAGGTAAAGGCCAGGAGGGATCAAAATTTAAAACAAAAACAAAGCCTTATATGAGGCGATTCTTAAATTATCTGCAGATCCAAAGAAATAAATGCACGATCATGGAGATCTGCAGCCAGTGTGTGAATCGCTTTATTAACACCGACGAAAGAATTCTAAACAATTTTCTGCAACCAGTTGATTTTCCATCAACTCAACATTTCAACGTAGAGTACCGAGTGACAAGCTAATAGCCTACAGAGATAAGTTTAACGGCTCAGTCGAAAGTAGCCACTAGCACTACAGAATATACAGGGTGTAAGGGACAGCTTAACACCAACTGATAGGGGTCAGTCAAAGAAACTGACCAACTATTACCAGAAAAAAATGTCAGGAAATGAAAACAAAAATGTTGATTTTCCCAAACAAAATGATCACCATGATCAAGCAATTTGTATGGGAAAGCTTTATTTTTTTTTTCAGTTTCGTTGACTGAGCAACAGCCATCAGTTTGCGTAACACCCGGTATAATCTAGCTAGCACTGGCCAGGCAAGGTAGGAATTTAGTGTCGGCTAGCAATTTGCAAACTTCTACGACTTTATTGCTTAGGAATATGGAACGGCCATAATGGATAGATAAAGGGCACACGATGTTTATATCGGTGAAACTGTTTTAGGTAATTGAATTGTCCAATAACCATTTACCTAGGATGTATGAAGTTGAGTTACAAAGGAATGCAGTAACGAAAATAAATGAAAATAATAGTTTTATTTTTTAACAGAAATAGTTTTGCTCTTGACTCTCGACATATTGTCGACGATGGAGCGAACTCATATAGAAGATGCCTGTTATGGCAATACGAATTTTTGTTTAACTATTGTTTTGTGGGAAGAGAATACATACATATAATCACGCCTTTTCTCCTAATGGGGTAGGCAGAGCGTAAACGACCTAAACAATGGTCGTTCCGCCACGTCTGACAAAGTTTTGAGGGTAGTTTAAAATAAGATTTGTAGGTATATTGCTGCAGTGACAGGTTGTCAGCCCATCGCCTAAATTACAATATACTGAAACCCTATGAAATTCTTATGTTTTGATAGTATCTTATTTCATCATGCTCAGTCAAGGTCAATATTTATAACGGCGTTGAAGTAGCGAAAACTCGCAATTTCAAGATCACTTCAGCTGTTATCAGATTTATTATCAGAGATACACTTTTATTGTAAGATGGACAAAATCAATGTAACAATTTATCTGTTCGTATATCAAGTTTATCTTATTAAGAGAGTTGATTCAGAGGCACGAGAAGAGTGTAAGCTAGACAGTTATTTTGTCTGATGATAGTAAGAAACTTAGAATCAGAAATCAATTGTGAATCATTGCTTGAGCGACAAAGTTATGAATCACTTTCTGACTTTATGGTTTACATACCTAGTTTTTTCAACCGTGGCTTTAGAAATCACATGCTTAAAATTACCCTATGTGTATTCTAGATAATAGCTAATAGTAAGATTTTAAAATACGAACATACCAAACACAACAAATCTTTCTCCTTCCACTTCAAAATAGTAGTTTATACAACTGTTGCCTAATGAAGCGTATTACAATGCGAGTGTGGTTTGTGAAACGAGCGAAGCGAGTTCATTACTATATGAGAGTAGTTAAAGAATATTTCATTTCAGTTGTTTTGTTAGCTGGCTTTATATTTTGTAAAGTAGTTACTTTGTAATATTGATAATGGACTCCTGCGATACAGGTTTATTCCTAGTGCTGGGTCCGTAAGAAAATGTTTGTAAATAGTTAATTTTAATTTTGGAAATAAATTAATTATTATTACAATACAATACAAAATTCTTTATTGCGCAAAGAAACACATACAACAGAAATAAAAAGGAACAAACGTGACAGTACAATATAGGCGGCCTTATTGCTAAAGCAGCAATTATTATATATAGTTCAAAGAATATTTTTATTTGGAATAAGGCGGAGGCAACAATTATATCCAATCCAATACTGTAATTCTACTCGCGACTGGCGGACATTCCACCAAGAATACAATTAGCATCCGAAATGGAAGGACATAAATCACTGCTCCATTAAAATAATTCTAATCACGAGAATGTCAATTACATCACCGGTTTAAAACTACGCAAGCCGTTAATCTTAGCTATAGGATATACTTCAAACGTACATTAAATCACGTCTTTACACGGGGTAGAGCAGAAGGTCCAGTACCAGGTACCAGTTTTCGTGAAGTGACAGACTATCACATCCAATTCATGAAAGAGATGGTAAACAAAACTCCTATATGAAACTAGTTTCTTTTGAGTCCATTACGTTAACTTTACGATTCCTGGTTTCGCCCGCAAGAAGGTAAAAAAATATCTGATGTGTTTAACATGCACACATCCGAAAACGTTTTTTCATCAAAGTACACTCTTTTTGGTGCAATAAAGTATACTCTATTTTGTTCTTTTCTCTTTACGTTAAGGGATTGATAGATCTCGGATCATCCAGCTCTTACAGCATAGCTCCTCCGAATCAAACAAACACAAACTTCTACGATTACAGTACCAATCTCATTCTTATTCTGTGCAAGCGCACGTAGCGGACCATTCATGCGCTTTGGCATTACAATGCTGCTCTGACTTGCCCACAGAAACGACGACAACCTAGCCGATAATCTCCTTATCCATCGCTTCGTGGTAAAGAAACTTTGGGTGTTTAATTAAAGTAACAGAGCATTGGTGGATGAGCCGGTCGCGGTGTTGTTTAATGGAGTAATCAATTTATAACGAGTGTTGGCGACGCGTCCTGATTTCTTCTTTAATTACTATACAAGCGTCCAATTCGCTAATCGTTGTTAGGGTCGCCAATAGTTAGTGTTTGGTATTGTCGAAGATGATTAAGTGTTTCAATCTTTTTTTTAAATTATTTAACAGTTATCTACCGTCACGTCCAGTGGTCACGGTGGTATTTGATACGATAACTCCTAGGTTAACGAATCTAAATTTTACTAGCCATACATTACTTTTACTTGCCTCATTTTTACACTTTTCATTGCTAATTCAAGGAAGACAGTACGAACTATAATTGCGTATATGGCATTTAAATTCTTTACTACTGTTTAGTAGGTTCTGGCAGCCCTGTTGTTCGGTACACGATTGAATGTCCATTGCCGCGTCTAGACATAAAATGGCTTCCTGCATCAACTTTACTGCTACCTTGGACGGTGTTTTATAATTGAGCTTGAGAGCTTTCAATTTATTTCGCGTTTCTCGGTCACCATCTTTGTTTATCATTTCAGTTTCAATTGTAATGAAATTCGAACAATGGATGGATCAACCTAAATATATGTGCCTTAATCTAGTGGTCTTTGAATTGGGCTCTTGATCTGGTAGTAGGTTCTATTACTAAAGAGGATATAACATTTTTTGGGATTATTTTCAGTTTCGTAATACGTGTAGGATTATATAAAGACTGAATCATCAAATCGTCTGAAATGAAAAGGCACTGTGCTTCGAAGATTCTAAGTTCCTGTTAAAGCTTTCAGAACACTCTGAGCTTTGGTGGACTCAACAGGCCAGGCGATACATAAAATAATTAATACAAAATAAAAGTTGCCTATTTTATGAAAATATTTTATGACAAACTTATTAATTACTGAATATTCGATGAAGGAGTAATAAATACTTAGGAACTTCTTAAAATAATAAATCGTAGCGATGGCACAGAAACTGAACAACAAGTTTGGGAGATTTTGCCGCCAAACATCATTCACAAGTATCAAATCAGACTATTAAATAATTTAATATCACCTATCAATAAAAAATAATTAATTTCAAATGCAAATTATATAGTCTTCCGTCAATTAAAATCTCATAGACAGAAACTTTATTTTATAGTGATCGGTTGATCACGAGGCCGTAAGTCAAAAACTGGGTTTAAAACTAAACACAGTTGCCGAAAGCTAAATAAATCGATAGCTATAGAATTAGACATTGGGCACAAAAAATGGAGAATATAATAATATTAAAACAAATCCCGATATCAAAGAGGCAGCTCTTCATTAAAAGCTTTGAACCTGTCATTTAACGTGAAATACGGGAGAAATGATCATGTTCTACAATATTTATAGCGTAAGCTGAGTCGAACAGTGGAAGCGACGCAGATTTCGTCTCTAACATATGTTGTTTTTATATTAGTAGTATTATTTTATAGTGGCTACCAAGCATACGTTCCGCCTGGAAGTAAACGGACATCTCAACCTATATACGATATTCCTAAATGACATACATATATATAATCACGCCTTTATCCCTAATGGGGTAGGCAGAGCGTAAACGACCTAAACAAAGGTCGTTCCGCAAGTTCTGACAAAGTTTTGAGGGTTATTTAAGACAGATTTGTAGATATATTACTGTAGTGACTGGTTGTCAACCCATCGCCTAATTAGAATTTACTGGAACCCTCGGATCCATTAGTTAGCTGGTTTTTACAGCATGCCCGGGAGGAAATGCAGCGGGCACATTTTGTTTTTCTCTCGCTCCCAGGCCATCATAGAAGAAACAATTAATATGACTAGCAAACCGCACCTAACCTATAGAGTTGATGTATTTAACTACACTTATTATAGTTCTAACTATACTTATTGTAGTTCTTATCGGGCAAAAGCAAAATCAAATTTTGGTTCATGTTTCCATTTTCAGGAAAATTAAATCAAAATACTGACACATATTTTATTAAAGCAGTTTTGGTTCTTAAAATTAAAACTTAACATCTTTTTATGTCCAATTCATTCAGACATCTGTTTCTAATTTCAACACTACTAATGAGCAATAAATTATCGTGTGTTGGTACATTATACTATTTTATCTCACAACTGCTTTTCGGCCATAAATGTGGTTGTGTTTACGGATATGGGCCTTTGTGTGCGTAACTTCAGGTTTACTATGCCCAACTCACACACATTAAGGCAATTTTCATGTAGCACATGTACACACACAAGTATGCCAAAGCGGCAGTCGTGAAATAAAACAACTATACTAATATAACCGTTAGTAGCTTCAAAATTAACAAGTTGATGAGGTGTATATGCATTTCAGTCGGTTTATAGTCGCTAATTCGCTCATTTCGGATGCGTGTGCGCTCCTATACGATTTATTGGCCGGAAACATAGATTTATTATCTGTATCTACAATAAAATTGTTTTTACTGCTGGCAACCTGAGACGCCGTTAAAGAGTTAACATAGCAGTAGGAACCAAACTAGGAGACTATTTTTATTGCTTAGTCAAATTATTGATATTTTTTCGCTGTAATATTAATCAGTACATAGTATAAAACAAAGTCGCTTTCTCTGTCCCTATATCCCTATGTATGCATAAATCTTTAAAACTACGCAACGGATTTTGATGCGGTTTATTTTAATGGATAGTGTTTCAAGAGCTCCCATAGCTCACATGCTGGACTGGGAGCGAGAGAAAAACTTAGAATGTGCCAGCTGCATTCGCTCCCGGGCATGCTGTAAAAACCAGCAAGGGGATCTGAGGGTTTCAGTATTTTGCAATTTAGGCGATCGGCTGACAACCTGTCACTACACCAATATACATATAAATCTATCTTAAATAACCCTCAAAGCTTTGTCAGACGTGGCGGAACGACCTTTGTTTGGGTCGTTTACGCTATGCCTACCCCATTAGGGATAAAGGCGTGATTATATGTATGTATGTGTTTCAAGAGAAAGGTTTATATATATATAATACTTGCATAATATTGTGGGGAACAATGATAATTTCCGTGCGAAGCCGGGGCGGGTCGCTAGTTAACTATAAAGTGATTCGATTTCAAGTTCTGTCGGTCAATCTACCTTATGTGTTGCATTAGTCTTTTAAGTAAGAAAAACTAGAGCCCGTTCTTCAAGCCCAGATTATCAAATCAAACACTTTTTGATAGACTAAACCTCTATCTCGAACTCAACACATACCTAATCACTTCACTAAGTGACAAGAGAACAATGAAGAAAGAGCTGATTACACCACACACAAGATTTAGACATTACATTACCAATAGGACATTTATCACACAACGCATTCAGTAGTAGCGGACACTTGCGTGCGCGCCGCCCATCCGTTAAGTTTCTGAGATAAATTGCCATTGCTTAAGCACCCGCGCCACTAGAATAGAATATATTTTAGCGAGAATAGGAATCTAGTTTAAGACTGTAGAAATAAAAGGGAAGATAAAAGTAAAAATCTTAGTAAACAGAAAATGATAGACTATTTGAATAGAACGGGAGAAAGAAGTCCCCAATCGCCAATAATAGTCCTACCACCGATTTTCTTTCAACTGCGCAGGACTAGTGCCCAAGTGTTTGCGTTACACACAGATGCACCCTCTATTCCTTCAATCTCTTATTCTGATGGGACAGATTGACTGACACGACCAGAGAGAAATCAGGCGCAGGCCCGACAATTTACATGCCCATCCGACAGCATGGATCATCCCACTTTTCGGACAAACAAGTGATCAGCCTGCAATGTCCTAACCAAACAAGAAACAACAACACAAAGTCATTGTCCCCCGTCGGGACTCGAACCCGGGACCTCCGGGTCGAGAGCCTATGGCTCAAACCGCTAGACCACGGAGGCAGTTAATCGCCAATAGCTAGTTAAGTTACGGAGTATTCGCTCCTCCTCCTGAGTCGGTCCTTCACTGGTGATGATCATGAGTATCATGACCCAAATAATTATTCTTTCTGATTAACTCTCTCGATCTTGAGCCGACCTAACTGTGTATTTAACGATATAGAAATGACTATCGGACTATCGAACTAAATATACCACCAGTTCCTTAAGACGAAATTTTACGTTCTGCCTACCCCGTAAGGGATAAAGGCGTGATTTTATGTATGTATGTATTCCTTAAGACCCCAGGGGAGCGAGCCCAGACCTTTCTGTTCTAGACATACCTGGACGTGAGTTATGACACTGCGCAAACGCGAGGCAATTATTGAATCAAACGCTGAATACCCAATGGAATTGTATTGGGAACGCCCGCAGAAGGAAATAGAATGCTAATGGGTTTGACTACAAGAAATTTAATAACAGCTAGATCTGATTATTGAGGGCATTAAAAGCAAAGGAAAGGAAAGGAGGTCTTTTGACATTTGTGCAATGCAGACACGAAATGTTTAAAGAGTAGCCGCCAAAGCTTGCTCATGCTCAGTGCAGCAAATAGGTAATGTCATTCTATAGTAGGTAGTTCTTTTAGGTAGGTATTCTACCAAAACCACCATAGGAGAGTGATCTGGTTGACAGTGCAGTATTTTTTTCTATGCGTTTATTTTTTTATTCTGCACTTTCAATCAGATCTCTCTCCTATGGTAGTTTTGGTAAAAATCTTAAACATGTTCCGCTATCTATGTTTGCAGTTCCGTTCCGCTACAAGGGTACGTACGAGGGGTGGCTGATAAGTAATCTACCTAACTATGAAAGAAAAGACTTTGATGGCTAGTTAATTTTTTATTTTTCTATATAGTCTCCTGCAAGTGAAATACACTTATGACATTTGCAAATAAGTGACATCATGCCGTTATAATAGTAATTTTTATTTTGCTCGTCAAAATGGTCAGTCACAGCCGCCTCTTTCATTTCTTCGTCCGTCGAAAATCCCTCAAGATTTTCTTTAAATATTTGAATAAGAAATAGTCACAGGGAGCCAGATCTGGACTATAAGGTGGATGGTTAATTTCTGTGAAGCCGTTTTTGCTTAGGGCTGACCTCGCCGTTAAGGCTGTGTGTACAGGAGCATTGTCTTGTAAAATCAGAACACCTTTGCTGAGTTTGCCTCTCCGCTTTTCTTTGATTTGTTCACGAAGCTGGTCAAGCAAGTTTGCATAATATTCAGCATTCGTTGTTGTATTTTTAGGCAAATAATCTATCATCAAAATCCCTTCGACATCCTAAAATACGGTGGCCATTAGTTTTCCAGCCGACGGCCGAACCTTGAACTTCCTTGGCGGCTTTTCTCCTTTAAATTTCCATTGCATTGACTCTTGTTTGCTTTCCGGATCCCACTGGCGAATCCAAGTTTCATCACAGGTCACAATTCGAGAGATAGTCTCTTCTTCTTTACCTTTGACCAGGTCTAGAAATGCCTGACAACATTCTACTCGCCTTTGTTTGTCAAAGGGGGTAAACATTCTAGGGACCCAACGCGCGCTCACCTTGGACATGCCCAAATGTTCGTGAATAATTTCATGAACTCGTTCCTTGCTAATGACCACATCTCTGGCTATCTCCCACTGCTTGATTCGCCGATCTGCAAGAATCAGGTTCTTCACCTTTTCAACATTATCTGCGGTAACAGCAGAAATTGGCCTTCCACTACGTGTGTCGTCTTCCAGGCTCTCACGGCCATGTTTAAATTGCTTCGACCAAAACTTTATGACGAATTCAGAAGGACTTGAATCACCAAACACCTTTAACATGCGCTCTCTGATCTGCGTAGGCGTATTTCCTTCTTTACTTAGGAATTTAATCACTGCTCGATGCTCAAATTTCATCATTTTGCAATTTTCTTTCGACATGGTAAAATCAAAGCCGCGCCAAAAAAACAAAAGCAAGCGAAAAGAAATAAGCGTCATAATTTTGAAAAAGTAATAAATATAGAATATGATTTTGCAATGGCCAGTTCGATTTTCAAAACTTTCTTTAACAAAGTAGATTTTATATCAGCCGCCCCTCGTAGGTCTATATATTTTGTATAATCTCAGGTAAATTGACGAGAATGTGCCAGCTGCATTTCCTCCCGGGCATGCTGTAAAAACCAGCTACGGGATCCGAGGGTTTCAGTATATTGTAATTTAGGCAATGGGCTGACAACCTGTCACTACAGCAATATACCTACAAATCTATCTTAAATAACCCTCAAAACTTTGACAGACGTGGCTAATCAACCTTTGTTTCGGTTAGGCTCTGCCTATCCCATTAGGGATAGAGGCGTGATTATATGTATATGTATGTAATTGATGTTGTAATTTAACGGACTTGCGACTCTATAGAGTCCTTACTGGCATATCTGTGCGAGTGCGTAGGTTTAATGCTAAAAGTGCTTGTAATTCAATTGTCTTTGCTAAGGTTAATGTTACTGCGAGAAAACATAATATTTTAATTATCTATACAAATGTCCCTTAATAGCTCATAGTATTTGAAGAAAAATAGTAAATTAAAATTTTATTTGTTGTTGTAATAAGTATTCATGGACTATTGTTACCACATAAATAAATAAAAAAAAACACTTACTTATATTTCAATACCGGAATCTAAGTATTTGTAACGGACAACGGTTTAATATAAAAATATCTCTCTTAGTCTATTTTATTTAATACCTAAAACAACTCATTTGTCTGAATGACGATGGAATCGAAATATTAATACAATGACGATTTGCAAAATCTATCTATGTTCAAAACTTAAACTAACAGTTCAATATTGATTGAATTACGTAATTAGACTCAGTTTCAATAGTAACGAACTTAAAAAAAATCAAAGCAACAGTAAACAATCACAGAGCCATAACAACCAATGTAAACGGTGGTACAAGTGCACACATAATGGCATCCATTGAAGCGCCATTTAGGGAAACTAGTTCGTTATCAGTCCGTCGCTGCTTAGAACACGAGACTATGATAAGGCAGGGATTTGATGTCCATTGCTTGCTTTGATCAACAGAGTCATGCCAATCAATGTAAAAGGTGGTACAAGACAAGTGCACAGATAATGGCATCCATTGAAGCGACATTTAGGGAAACTAGTTCGTTATCAGTCCATCGCTGCTTAAAAGAATTGACTAGGATAACGGCAGACTTTCAAGTACTGCACAATACTAGCTTTCATTTTTATTTATAGTTTTAACAGAATCTCACTATGTTAGTAAAATAAGGATCTATCTTATACAGAGATATTTTGTGAGTTAGAACCATGAAACTGAATTCTCAACTTTCACATAGTTTCATGTGGTTTAAACCCCCTTTATAGAACTCTGTGTGTATGGGTAAACTTGGACCGTTTCATTGACCGAGAAACTTGCTTTAAGAGCCTTCCGAAACATTTAGATCAACAGCTGTGCTTAGTGTGCTTCATTGGAAATCGATGTTCTTATCGTGCCACCTGCGATTCTTCGATGTGAACGACGCCTGAGATATTGTCATACATACATACATAGATATAATCACGCCTTTATCCCTAATGGGATAGGCAGAGCGTAAACGACCTAAACAAAGACCGTTCCGCCGCGTCTGACAATGTCTTGAGGGCCATTCAAGAAAGATTTGTACGTATATTGCTGTAGTGACAGGTTGTCAGCCCATCGCCTAAATTACAATATACTGAAACCCTCAGATCCCTAAGCTGGTTTTTACAGCATGCTCGGGAGGAAATGCAGCTGGCACATTCTATGTTTTTCTCTCGCTCCCAGTCCAGCATGGAAGAGAGATATTGTCAATGTACTGTAAACACTAAACAGGTCTCTGTTATTACCTCTCTCTATCTATCGTCATTATCATGTGTAATCTAGGGTTCAGATTGCAGTAGATTTAAATCTCTAGATTGCAGCGAAATTATATGTTTGGTTTACACTGTGCAGTGGGCTTCTGGTGAGTGCAACTTTGAGTTGTAGCCAGCATGTTGATTCTTATCTGATGTAAGTTAGAATGTACTTTAAAATCACACAGAAAATTTATACTCTGATCTGATCTAAGCCACGTTATCCTTCATTCACAATACCTTTCACAGAAGTGATATTGGTTGGTAGTAAAACGAAACAATCGAAATAACACTAAAATCCAACCAGCGATTACCCCCAATTTGGTTTGATAATTTTCTCTTTGCCCTTACTGCGCTGGCTTTATCGGCAAATCAAGGTTTTTATCTAATTAGCCAAACAATTAACTTGATCTTGTCGATTGCAAAAAATCTCGCGTATTGTGGTAGGTGGCGCCGCACAGTCGGTGCGGTCTTTGGTTTATTCATAAGGGCGCAGGTTCTTCACAAGTGCGCATACGCAGCATACTTCCGGGTCGCCTTGTTAGGCTTTATTGCATAGCTCAAATTGCGCCTTATCGTGTAATTGGACACCACTCTATACGACTGACACATGACCATATTGAGAGTCACGTAGAGAGAGTCCTCTTACGGCGACGTTGATTTATTCGAATCCAAAGACGATAGATATGGTTCGATCGACCATGAGACAAATAGTTGCCCAACTAAATTCTGTGTAACTAGATCAGATACAAGATCTAATCCGAACAAAGCTCTGAGATACGGCTCTTATCGGCGAGTTGCGCAAGCGCTTTTGTTCTCTATTTAAACTTTGACGTTAACAAGGCATTACGCTCACGAACCCGTGACTAACTTCAAATGCGACTAAGTTTATGGTGGTACAGGCTCGCAACAATAAGCAGCCATAACGCGGAGTTAAGAATCTGCTCATTTTAATGGTCCATATAGGAATGGAATAAAAAGCTTGGTCGTTGGACGTTTAAAGGTAGAGCGCGACAGGACCGCCGGCGCCAGCGCCAGCGTCGATTCTTTTTGTTGCGCTCGCGCATGACGAGGGAAATTATCATATTTCACTGTAACACTCGCGCTTGACGTTTATGGAGGAGAGGCCCGGCCATTCAATCGCCCTATTAAAATTTGAAAATTACTTTCCGGCAAAAAACATCACGAAATCTGCGCCAGAGTTTTAAAGGTTCAAGACCAGAAGGTATATTTAGAACGTAATCGCATCATCGCGAATACGAAATGCGCTGGAAAGTTTTAATATTGGAATGGTCGATACTGGTCTCGCCTTAGGGCGTAGGGAAGATCTGAAACACGCAGACAGAAACAAAGTAGAAAGCGAGGTATAAATCAATGAGGTTTATTATAGTCAGTAGCGGTGGTCCGCATCATGCATGCGCGCTCAATCCATTCCGAGAGTCAGCCGTCAGCCGGCGACAGAAAAAAATCTCGTTTTCCTAATAAGGAGGCGGTACGTGATCGGACACTACCGTTCGCGATTATCTCACGGCCCTCGCAACGGGGTCATGTGGGAACCAAATTGCTACTTCTGCAACAAGCTTTTTATAAAAAAAAACCTTAAAGCACCTATTTCCAGTCACGGTTTTCTACAGTCGTGTCCGATTGTAATGATAACGTTTCTCGTAGGAAACGTTGAAGTTGGATAACGATAGTTTTTATGCCACTCTCGAGATGTGAGGAAACTGGGTGTATTAAAGCAACAGCAACTCTTAGAGGCAATTACATGAGTTCAGACAAATTATATCCCGAGTAAAGACCGTAAGCTGCGTTTAAATACTAAGTTGTGTTGCAGCCATTCCAATTATGGTCTATAATTAAAATGGACAACAAACTGCGTTTTAAAATGCATCGAATAGCGTTTAGCAGCGATTATGTTGACTGACGAGATAGCGAAAGATTAGCTTTCAAAGTAAACAAGGTCGTCTAAATAAATAGGAAAATATGTGTGGTGCACATCTCTACACAAGATCACCAAAGGACTAAACTATGCCCGGAGTAAATAGTTTGCGTAATATGTTTATTGTTTTAAACTCAAATAACACCTTTCCGCCTTTTGCGACCCTTAGGCGGCGAAGACAAATACAGAATTTAAGAATTCCAGACATATATGGTTAAATACCTGACGTCACTATAGAAAGAAGAAAAGAAAGAAAGAAAATAAATTTATTTTAGGCACAAAATACGATCATTCGTATTCTATACCGGTATCCATTAATCATATATCTTCACTTAAACAAGTATGACTTTACAACAGAACTGATACCGACATTACCTTACTAGGAAAACCCTTGTTTAATCAAAATAATGAATAGAAATAGAAGCCTGACGTAAAAAGGCGAGTCTAAAGGCAAGAAATCAAATTCCATTGAGTAAAAGAAAAACATGCCGAGTACTGAGTAGCTTTGAAGGTATTTAGCTTAATCACTGGAAGGAAGTGAGTAATTGATGTGCACATTGTTGGAGTATAGAAATGTGGCGCAAGAAGTGTGCACGGGCAACATAATCAGGAATAACTTGGTAATGAACCTTTAACAACAACGTGGTAGCTTAGCTAGGCTTCTACGCCGATAGTGAGAGCTTTGAAACTAAAACTCTTGGACGCATGGGTAGATCGAAAGACCTAATCACACAAAATTAACAGAAGAACAAAAAGTGTTTTGATTCCAGGTCAAATTGACTTTTGTTAAAAGAAGAGATGATACATAGACAATCTTTATTGAGTCTGATAGTAAAGAAATGACCTAAAAAGTCGATGTGTACAAAATTTACGAATGCAAGTTATCAACAAAATAAAGAATGAATGTGTTCAGCACCACAAGCTAAGCTTAAATATTCTCCGGCGAATATTTTTGAAAACCTTCCATGAATAAACCCATCCAAACTATACTGGAATCGTATTCCCAATCTCGTTGCGTCCCGGCCAGCCTATAACCGAAATGGTCTCGACCGGTCCTGCGCGGGCGCATTATCGATGGCGGGCCGCGATAGGGGGCAAGGCGCCTGCGCGAGGTTAGTAATTGGGCACCGCAGGACTTCACACCACTGAGACCTTGACATTGAGAGTATTCATGTTCTTGCTCCGGCGTTTTTGGTGTAAGTTTTTGGAATACGACGATAAATATATCAATTTAAAGAAACACGACGCAATCAGAGTCAAAATGAAGCTTTGGTGAATTTAATTCTTTATTGATGTTTAAACTTTAAACGGTCTACACTATATTGATGATTTTTATTAGAAAGGTACATTATCTAGAATTCTCACGGGAATCACATTAAGCTCTAAAATCTAGTACGAGTATATGTTTAAGACTGTAGACCGATTTAAGACCTATTTACAACGACATACAAAACATTCCCAATATAAAATAAATACCTTTTAAAATAATCATAAACTGCGATAAGAAGAATAACGCTGCAAATACTGTTACAAATAGTTGTATGAACTTATTCCATATATTTAACACCTTATAATAAACCGAAAACGTTTTTGATAGCTTCAGATTCTTCGACATAAAAGGTCCAGAAATGGAATTTAAAATACATACTTTAGGTACTTTGCGCGAAGGGTATTAAAGACTTGATTCAGATCAAAACATTCCCGTCTTTTGTCACTTGATAAAAAAATAAAACTTCTCTATCAGCTTATTCCAAAGCTTAAACCCGACGTAATAAAATCAGATAAAGTTTTTGATTGCTTCTCTTGACATTTGGATTGGATTCGTTATTAATGGTACAGGAATGGAATTTGAGGACATTTAGTGGAGGGCCTTTCGACGGCTCGACGCTTTTACTGGGCAAGATGATTTTAATACTGACAAAGATTCTAAATATGGGCAAGGAAAAGAAAACCACCCAAGACATGCATAAATTTTGTGTAAGTAAGAAATTAAATTATAGGCGTTTTATAATTATTGAGTTATGCCAGAATATTAACAATGAATATGTTCGCAATTTTGCATAAGGCAAGTCTATACTATTACATACAGACGCCTGCCTTTAAAGGGCAGGCAGAGCATAAACGGGTTACTAGAAACCGTTCGCGCCACGTCTGACAATTTGTTGAGGGTAATTTTAGCCTGAACAGTATTTTTTTACTATGGAATACGGTAGAGATTTTTCAGTGCTTCGCAAATTCGAAATTCAAACGACCCAGTATAGGTAACAGATGGGACCTAATTAAGCGGTCAATGACTGTCTCCTGTAGTACTAGGCTTAGACATCGCGATGTATGGCGATAAATCCTCTTGAGTAATGTCGTATGCTCATACCGAAATCTTTTGCTCGTGCACTTAATCTGTCTTGGCCGCGGGAACTAATTGAGCCATCAAATCGAGGGAGGGACAACACGATGACGTTTATAAAGATCTGTTTAGCTCGTAAAGTAGAAGGAAGACTTTTTTTATTCTGGTGGAAAATATATAGCCCAGATGACGAAAGGAAAGGAACACCGTTTCCCCCAGAAACCAACAAAAATGTAATAGTATTCATACATACATACATACATATAATCACGCCTCTTTCCCGGAGGGGTAGGCAGAGACCACATCTTTCCACTTGCTACGATCCTTACATACTTCTTTCGCTTCATCCACATTCATTAATCTTTTCATACATGCTCGTCGGTTTAGGGTACTCTTGACCTGACCTTTATTCAGATTTTGCAAAAATATTTTATATGGAAATCTTTTGCAATGTAACTTTCTAGGCAGTGCTTATTAGCTGGGCTTATTTGTAAACCCTTAAAACTCTTAAGATTTAAATATACAAATTACTAATCACTCACAACACGCGGCAGAGTGATAAAGCGCTTGCTAGACGTCGTGATATGGAATAGAACTATCTTATACCACCAGATGCCGAAGTCTGGACAAAGTAGAGAAGAAAAATCCAGAAAGCAGGCCCCAAAATAGGCAGAAGAAGAACAAAAATATTGCCAACACCCCGTCCCTAGATTCCGCGACGTCTGGCACTACGATCCTCATTTAGCCGTCTACCTACTTTCATTATCATACGAAGAGGTCGATCACTAATTATGGCCCTTCCATAAATCCCGCTTCTTTCCGTGTGTGTATATAGTGCGTGGAAGGCTAGTCGCATCCGGCGCGCGGCGGTAAGCAGCATCCATCGCCAGAAATACCCCGTCGCTAGATTCCGCGACGTCTGGCACTACGATACCCATTTAACCGTCTACCTACTTTCATATTCATACGAACAGGTTCATCACTAATCAAGTCTCTTCCAGAAATCCCGCTTATTTCCTTGAGTGTATTTAGTGCGTGGAAGGCTACTCGCATCCGGCGGTAAGCAGCATCCATCGTCCGAAATACCCCGTCGCTAGATTCCGCGACGTCTGGCACTACGCGCCTCATTTAACCGTTTACCTACTTTCATTATCATACGAACAGGTCGATCACTAACCATGTCTCTTCCAGAAATCCCGATTATTTCCGTGTGTGTATTTAGTGCGTAGAAGGCTAGTCGCATCCGGCGCGCGGCGGTAAGCAGCATCCATCGCCAGAAATAGGTACCCCGTCGCTAGATTCCGCGACGTCTGGCACTACGATACCCATTTAACCGTCTACCTACTTTCATATTCATACGAACAGGTTCATCACTAATCATGGCCCTTCCATAAATCCCGCTTCTTTCCGTGTGTGTATTTAGTGCGTGGAAGGCTAGTCGCATCCGGCGCGCGGCGGTAAGCGGAATCCATCGCCAGAAATACCCCGTCGCTAGATTCCGCGACGTCTGGCACTACGATCCTCATTTAACCGTCTACCTACTTTCATTATCATACGAACAGGTTCATCACTAATCATGACCCTTCCATAAATCTCGCTTCTTTCCGTGTGCGTGGAAGGCTACTAGCATCCGGCGGCAAGCGGCATCCATCGCCCGAAATACCCCGTCGCTAGATTCCGCGACGTCTGGCACTACGATCCTCATTTAACTGTCTACCTACTTTCATTATCAACATTCTCTTAGGGTTGTATGTGCTCAATAAGTCATATACGAATCGTTCTGTGGTTCGGTCGGTCCCGGTTGCTGTCTTTGAGAGAGATTGTTCCAAAAAATATTTTAGCAGAAGAGATCTAATTAAAAATAGACCAGGGTTAATTTGGCTGTTCATCGACTCAGAAAAACCCCACTCGACAGAAGAAGACTATTGGTGTATTGGTTTTGGTACAATAATCATGTGCTGTGTATCACGAACACAAAGTATATGTTTTAGCAACATTAAGATCCGTGAGTTTACTGCTTGCCATGAGGAAAGCTTCTTAGGGCGGAGCAAGATTCAGAACTGATGCTCATTTCTTGGATTCTTCCTTTAATCTGTTTTTACCACTTCTATTTCCTTGTATAAGTATAAATACACCCGCAATTTCATAGCTTTCATGCTGGACTGGGAGCGGCAGAATAACGTAGAATGTGCCAGTCGCAACTCCTCCCGGGCATGCTGTAAAAACCAGCTAAGGGATTCGAGGGTATATTGTAATTTAGGCGATGGGCTGACAACCTGTCACTACAGAAATATCCAGTTATATCTTAAACAACCCTCAAAACTTGTCAGACGTGGCGGAACGACCTTTGTTTGGGTTGTTCACGCTCTGCCTACCCCATTAGGGCTACAGGCGTGATAGTATGTATGTATGTATGCAATTTCATACGAATATAAACTTGTTGCGGGGTTTACGAGTGAGATAAGGATGCCTTCACGGCTGCAATGATTACACGCATCCAGCTAACTGTAACAGCCTTTATGATCAAACGGTGCGGCTCTAATCATAGCAATAAGGATGTTTTACAGGTTAATTTGTTATCACTAGTAGCGGATACTGTTTAATGGGGTAGGTAGACCGCCAAAAGCGTAATAAAAGCAAAATTAACAGTGAATTTCTTAAAATATCAGCCCAATGGTAAAGTTGCCAAACCTCTGGGGCCAGTTACTGGCCTTTATTTTATATTCTTAGGGAAGGTAAAAACTTAGTAAGAAAATAACAAAAAATAAACCAACTATAAGCCTAAAAAAATTAAGTTTTTCAGTGCCTATGCCTGAAAGATAAGCAGTTAGACGGACATGCCTATAAAATCTAATATTAATATTATCCGCAAATAATCACATGAAAGATCGTTACAAAGAAGGCAAGAAACCCTAAAAGACGCCGCACAGGCGCACACGTTACAAAGTCACATAATTGACATTTCAGTACCAAGAATCATAAAGACAAACATAAATACAGATATGAAACACCGAAACTGTTTCATAGAAGAGATCAAATGTTCCCATGCGTCTGCGCACTGTTTTGAAATCAAGTTAACATTTCTACACAAACAAAGATCTAACGAGTTTAAGAGAAGCTCCGTAATAAACATAGTCAACAGTGTATCTTTATACTTTGGATGTCGACAGAGTAGAGATACCAGCTAAAATGGCAATTAACAGAAACAAAATAGTTAATATCATCCATGCTAGATTGGGAGCGAAAGAAAAACGTAGAATGTGCCAGCTGCATTTCCTCCCGGGAATGCTGTAAAAACAGCTAAGTGCTCTGAGGGTTTCAGTATATTGCAATTTATGCAATGGGCTGACAACCTGTCACTACATCAATATGCCTACAAATCTATCTTAAATATCCCTCAACACTTTGTCAGATGTGGCGGAACGACCTTTGTTTAGGTTGTTTATGCTCTGCCTACCCCATTAGGTAAAGGCGTGATTATATATATGTATTTAAAAAGTTACATTATACATACATATAATCACGCCTTTATCCCTAATGGGGTAGGCAGAGCGTAAACGACCTAAACAAAGGTCGTTCCGCCACGACTGACAAAAGTTTGAAGGCTATTTAAGATAGATTTGTAGGCATATTGATGTAGTGACAGGTTGTCAGCCCATTGCATAAATTGCAATATACTGAAACCCTCAGAGCACTTAGCTGGTTTTTACAGCATGCCCGGGAGGAAAAGCAGCTGGCACATTCTATGTTTTTCTCTTACTCTCAGGTCAGCATGGAAGTTATGTAAAATAATAATTTTACTAATTTTATAAAAGCAATCGTTTGCACGTTTATACCTCAATCACGCTTCAAACTGTGCTCAGATTAGGATGTAACTTGGCAATAAAACATTTATAGGTTACATCCTGGAACACGAAATATTATTCATACATACATACATATAATCACGCCTTTATCCCTAATGGGGTAGGCAGAGCGTAAACGACCAAAACAAAAGTCATTCCGCCACGTCTGACAAAGTTTAGAGGGTTATTTTAGATAGATTTGAAGGTATATTGCTGTAGTAAATTAATATTATTCACCCCAGGAAAACTCAAAATTCTTATTTTCTTCGAACGCTGGATGTTCCACCTTTCAAAACCATCTTTTCTTAAAAGACACGGCCAGAAAAACTGCCAGTATGAGTGAATAAAAAACTTTAAATAAGAAGGGTATAGAAAAGATTAATAAAATAAAGTGTACTTAAGATAGCCGAGTTAATCGAAGATGACTTACTTGTAGAGGCAAGTGTCGCGAGTGCGTGGGAGCAGGACAACGATACGTAAAGTACCTAAGGTACAGTTAGCAAATGAAACTAAGTAGTGATATAGATGGACCTGTGAAACAGATAAAGATCTTCTCCAGATTTAAAAACTTAATGGCAACTCACGGCTCAAGATAAAGACAGGTGACGACTTCTGGTATCAGAGCCAGAGGCAAAATCCCCTTCGGATCACTGAGCCACCACAAATCTACTAATAGCTTATGAACCTCTCATCCTGCAACCACCCGAAAATTTTATCCCATATTTTTATGTAAGTATTACCTGTTTCGTAGATCTTGCACCAACTATCTTTTCAGTCAGAGCATTAGAATATGATAAAATTAACTTACCTGGAACAAAGAACAAACGATTAATACAAACAGTTAATAACAATAACATTAACCTTTGATTCATAACAATTATTACTACAAATCTATAACAAAGCCTAAACAAAAAAGAAAATTATTTTTAATACGGGTATGTAACGTAAACTTTTGTTGCCGTCGTTACTTGCGCCCGCGCCGATCCCACACCACCTAATTAAAAGGATTTTGTTAGCTGTCAACGTGAGATAACACCCGCTTTGATCTCGCCGCTTACGACCACCTTTTATTAAATTTATTTTATTATCCGACTACGGCTGAAAAAAGTCCTCTTAAGCGATACTATTAAATAAGGTATTTCAGAAAGTATGTGAAACGTTATGGCCTTTGAAGCGAACGTTAAGCGACTTTTAGTGTCTGAGTGAGGAGGAAAGTTGGTCGAAACTTTGTTTGAAATAGCAACATTCAAGTTTTCTTCGTAGAAGAACGTAATTATGTTGCTTTAACGGCTACACAAATTAAGTTATTAAAGCTACAAAATAGATGGCGAAAAGTAATTAGATTCTAAACGTGAACCAGGAATATGTATTTAAATAACAATTTTCAGTAACAAGAATTAATTAAGCTGCAAAAGAAAATAAACGAATACGAAGTACGTTGACTTTAGCACTATAGTAGCGTTAGCAAAAAACTTACACTACAAAATAAACAGCGGCACCTTTGCCTAATAAAATAACGTTTCGCTATTAAATTTCTTCTATGCTGGCCTTGGAGCGAGAGAAAAACATAGAATGTGCCAGCTGCATTTCCTCCCGGGCATGCTGTAAAAACCAGCTAAGGGATCTGAGGGTTTCAGTATATTGTAATTTAGGCGATGGGCTGACAACCTGTCACTACAGCAATATACCTACAAATCGATCTTAAAATAACCCTCAAAACTTTGTCAGACGTGGCGGAACGACCTTTGTTTAGGTCGTTTACGCTCTGCCTACCCCATTAGGGATAAAGGCGTGATTATATGTATGTATGTATTAAACAGAAGAGATTTCTAAACATCCTTACAAAGACTAAATCACCGCTGTTGTTTTAAGTACAGCGAACCAAGCAAAATCTTTTGATGTAAACACTTGGCATAAACCTTACTTTACTACTACGAGTACGTTACTATGACTATTGCTTTGGCTATTAACTCTTAAAGATAAGGTACAGATTAAATACAATCTGTCAGCAGATCAATTGTCACATTGAAATTACAAATGGCGCCCACGTCTATTAAAATAAAAGGCACACAGTTCAAGGTATCCACTTTAATCATAATCAGCCATACTTTACAGAACTGTGTTTATGAAGCTTTGCACATTAACAAGTAATAAAACTATATTTATTATAAGGCATAAAATATTGTTAGACAAATAAGATCCTATAAGATAAAACTACTTAGTAACTTTGAAGATAGGGTAAGATGTTGTAGGAAATAAAGATATGTAACCTGAAGGTTCCAGTGCATATTTATAATATGCAACATTTCAGACATTATAGGAATAAACAATATGACTTTGGTGATCATTCCTCACCAGACGATGGCAAATATATTTGACTTGACAGTTTGTGTGCCCACACATTATACTGTAGTAGAAACTAAAGACTAAATCATACATACGAGTACAATAAATGCTCGTGGGTTCAAATCGTTAACGACGTCTGGCAATGTCATTTATCTTATATACCTGGATGACATCATGCAAAAGGTAAATCAATTTCAAAAGAAGTTTAGTTTACAGATCGATCGCGATTTTTGTGCAGCTGTCAGCGGCGGTTTAGTCAATTAAAGTGTTGGCATTTTGAAGTTCTCAATTTGTCCGCCTGAACTAAAATCGCTCTATATATTGTGTGAATATAGATGTTGCTAATGCTTTAAACGCGTCAAATCAAATAGGCTGTATATTTTTTCATAACAGTTTTCTAGACACCTTATAAAATTTCTACTTCTAAGCTTAGCTTGGAGAATCATAAGCTGAATTTAAGTAAAATATTTTCAGAACCCAGCAATTTGGTGGTGTCTTTCCCTTATTGGAGCAATCGGAATAAGTGAATTTCAAGTTCAAAACCTAGCTTTTGTAATTTAGACTACCAAACGAAAAGCTCTTCCATAGAATGTAGTATTCCTAAGATGACATCATGCCTTCAGCAATGGAATAGCAATGCCAGCAATATTTATATATTTATTGGGGCAATCGTACTAACTGAACTTCAAGTTCAAAACCTAGCTTTTGTAATTTAAACTAACAAATGAAAAGCTCTTCCATACAATGTAGTATTCCTAAGATGACATCATGCCTTCAGCAATGGAATAGCAATGTCAGCAATATTTATATATTTTATATTTATTGGAGCAATCGTACTAACTGAACTTCAAGTTCAAAACTTAGCTTTTGTAATTTAAACGAACAAATGAAAAGCTCTTCTATACAATTTAGTATTCCTAAGATGACATCATGCCTTCAGCAATGGAATAGCAATGTCAGCAATATTTATATATTTTATATTTATTGGGGCAATCGTACTAACTGAACTTCAAGTTCAAAACCTAGCTTTTGTAATTTAGACTAACAAATGAAAAGCTCTTCCATACAATGTAGTATTCCTAAGATGACATCATGCCTTCAGCAATGGAATAGCAATGTCAGCAATATTTATATATTTTATATTTATTGGAGCAATCGTACTAACTGAACTTCAAGTTCAAAACTTAGCTTTTGTAATTTAAACGAACAAATGAAAAGCTCTTCTATACAATTTAGTATTCCTAAGATGACATCATGCCTTCAGCAATGGAATAGCAATGTCAGCAATATTTATATATTTTATATTTATTGGGGCAATCGTACTAACTGAACTTCAAGTTCAAAACCTAGCTTTTGTAATTTAGACTAACAAATGAAAAGCTCTTCCATACAATGTAGTATTCCTAAGATGACATCATGCCTTCAGCAATGGAATAGCAATGTCAGCAATATTTGGCGCCATGTCACGCCCTGATTGGAGCAATCGTGCCAATTGAGCTAGTTGGTGCACACTGCAAATCAAACGACGAGAAGCAATTCAATTTATCGAGGTAATCATATTTGTTTGCAAAAGAATTGACATGTTTAGATGGACGATGATGTCAGCAATAACTTGAGATTGAAGGCATTTATATTGCAGACAATGTATCAAGCCCTCATGAATTCATAATTTAATATTAATATGGAACTATTTAAGGTTCTTCCATGCTGGCCTGGGAGCGAGAAAAAAACATAGAATGTGCCAGCTGCATTTCCTCCCGGGCAAGCTGTAAAAACCAGCTAAGGGATCCGAGGGATTCAGTAGCAACAGCAATATACCTATACAAATCTATCTTAAATAACCCTCAAAACTATGTCCGACGTGGACGAAAGACCTTTGTTTAGGTCGTTTACGCTCTGATTACCCCATTAGGGATAAAGGCGTGATTATATGTAAGTATGTAACTTTTTAAGGTAGATGTTAAAATAAATCTTCTAGAGAAATGACGTGAGTAAGGCAAATCCCATATGAAACCACAATATCGTAAATGCTATAACAGATAGGTACATTACAATAGATGGCGATAAAGATTTTGTCAAGTTTGATTAAAAAATATATGTACGTATGGGCGATCGAGCAGGGTAGGTGGCGGTTAAGCCGCAAAAGGATTCGTAGGCTTAAGGTTTACACGTAAATCATTTAAACCGTGAAATTATTGAACCGCACCGGAACACGATTTGTCAAGATTTAGTATTTAGTCACTGTACCTAAGCATGACAAAGAACCACCAAACCCCAGAGCTGTCCGAGTCTCGACTCAAACATATGGTGGGTTATAAATAACAGGGCTTCTTCCTCGAGAGGTCGGTCGTGGGTTCACAATGGACCTCTAACGAAAGGATTAGACCCGGTGCTGGATTTCGTTAATGAGGCCTTTTGTAGACGCCTCCGCGACAGGAAATCATTTATTTGAGCGTGGCGAATGGACATTTCGTTTATTTTAAGTTTGTTCAGACGTAGGCTGGTTTTTGAGTGACGTCGCCTACGCTGGATTAAGCATAAGTGATCGTTGATTAGAAAGTCTAACATGACGCAATTGTATCTAAGATCTTTAAATTTGTTTGCTATACAAATCATAAGATCTTAGGTACATAATTTGAAGGAGATTGATAATTTCAAACAAGCTAGCATACGACCGACACGCTATAGAAATCTCACCGAAAAATTATTGGTGTATGGAATAAGCCGACTGCCAGAATGATTGATATAACTAAATCCGCTTAGAAGAATCAACAATGACGAGTATTTATTCCTGCTAATCAAGAATTCCGATAGGCGTCAGACCGAAATCCGACAAAACCGAATCCAAACACTTGAGTTCTATGAATTCTGGTGTCGGAGGAACTCCGGCGCCTGCCGTCAATCACCCTGACGGACGTATATCACTCCTACCAACTACCAGCCTAATAAAACTAACTAAAATAACTCGAACCTTACTCGTTAATTTAATATTGTTCGACAAACAACAACTTCCTTTTGAATACGATGATGTTATGACTGCCAGCGTATTCAATAGAATTGAAAAAGGGATGGAATGTGAGAAAATAAAATCGCGTCACGGATAAATCACGCACGTCGGGTATAAAGAAATCACATTTATATTTCAATATAAATAAAACTCAAACCATACATAAGTACGAATAAACTTGAGCTCTTTAGTTATTTACGAGGCTTGTACAAACACCGTATTTGAACGATGGTTTTAAAATTTGAGAACGAAATTATAAACGCTATGCACTCGTGAAATGTAATAGCTAGTGGCGGCAGTTCAGTCAGACATAAAAGGAGTCTTTGCTCAAAGAACCATCGAAGTCATAAAGCTGCACAAATTTTAGGCCTACCACAAGAAATATCACACGTTGTAAATAAGACGAGGGATATAACCAACCATGTACAATATAATAAGAATATCGATAAGCATACGCCTGTAACACAGCTCCACTTGAAGAGAGCCTTAACGAATCGTATGAAACGTCAATCAGAACCATAATGCATCATTCGAACAATACATACAGATCCAATACACATAAATCATCTTCATACAAAAAAGCTCACATTGATATACAGAAACTGATTGCATTCCAAATAAACATTTAATAAAACTCACGACTAATAATTATAAGACTATTAAACGAATTAAAATATTCTAAACACTGTCGGCCACATCCGTAGACGATAAAGGGCTTGAACACACAAATATATTTGGCTAAGCTCACTAATCTACGGAAATAGTAGAATTAACATAAGATGATATACATAAATACGTGTTTCGACTAGCCGGTGGCATTTCCTGTTGAAATCAAGAATCAAATAACGGGGTTTGGAAGTGCTTTTAATTATTTCAACATTTTGCATAACGAATGGTTTTCGGCAAAAAGTTGGGTCAGATTAATAGAGGAGTAAAAAATGGCGATTAGCTTTGATAGCGCCGCCGCCTATGTATCGAAATGTTTATGATTCTACGAATGATATTAATTTAAGAGTCAGGGAACAATTAATAGGCGCCTGCCTGTGCGCCGGTTTTGTTTATAGGACTGGATCACACAGAACATTTCCATATGTGTTTAATTGACTGTGTAATAGCTAAAATGTACCTACATCAAACGAATTCCCTCAAATCTTGTTTAAGTGGCTTGTTGGATAGATATTTTGCCTGACATCATAATAGCAATTGTAAAGATACAAAGTGTAAAAGCCAGCATTGAAATGGTCTTCGTCTAGTAGCATAAACATACGCCTCTTTTAAAATTTTACTAGTCGAATGTAATATGGAAATTTTGTTTATACTATAGAGTGAGCATAGAATAACCACTTTCTATTCAAATAATCCTTTCTTGCGCATGTTGTGAAAACGAATAGGCCAATATACATAATAATAGAGGGCATTATACAAAAGACAACAGAAATTAGGAGCACAACGCCTTAACCGTCAGCCATTTGTCATAAAAAACACTACATTTATTCGTTTTGTTGATGAGATGCTTCGCGTAAAAACATACGTTCATAGGGCATCAGGCGAATATGATGTATAGGATAACCAATTATAAAAACGTCAGAAAACGGGCAAAATAAAACCTTAAAACGATAAAGATAAGAAATACGACGTCTGTAACGTAAAAGTTTGTAGTAAGCTGCGCAGGCGCCACGGGGCCGGTGTTTTTTTTACCCCGAGGGAGTTTTATTTTATTCGAAGGTCGTATCCGAATGCCGGAGCAGGTTTCAGGTATATACTCTGTGGTCGGGTGTATCGGCCTAATTCGCAATTTAACAGTAGCAGCCTTATCCGAAATGACCAAATCACACGTTTGATTTGGGTATCTAATCAAAATGAGAATGACAGTTTATGAACCTGAATAAATTATTGGGATCAACCTTATCTTAGCGCCGGTTTGACTGCATTTTAATTTGATACTTAGCTTTTTTATTTGTGAAATATAAATACTTTTTTATAGATGTTGAATAATTTTCACAAATAGTAAACTACAAAGTCTTATCTAAAAGTAATAAATATCATTAAGAACACTGAAAATTTTAACAGGTAACACTTGAATAATTAAAGATTAAGATATTATCTGATCTTAGTCTGGCAAGTGGCAATATTTCTAAGCATACTTATATGGTTATCAAGTTACAATAGTTCTAGCCTTTTCCGTATGTAGTAAAATTAAATATGAATATATGGATATCTAAACATCGTTTGGCAGCCATTATTACCAAGCTATAAACCGACCCTTTGTTTCTGTTTCAGAATGTACAGTACGACACGGTTCTCTATGAACGCGTGCGGGGTCGCTGTTGTATAAGGAGAACTGTCAAATCAATGTAAATTCTCTAAATGGCGGGATTAGTTCCTTTTTTCGCCGCGTTCATTTAAACCGTGGTCGAACTATACAGTAGAATGCTTTTAACTTTCTCCGCTCGTAAGGAAGCTTCGAGCTGAATTTATTTTATTGCATAACAGAACGTGCTGGACTGGGAGCGATTAAAAACGTAGAATGTACCAGCTGGTTTCCTGTACGAGAATTCTGTTTTTATCTGTACTTATTTTTATTTAGTAATCTTATTTATGACAATATGCTTACTGCACGGCCATTCGCAGTGCTTTCTAAAACAAACCTCAAAAATTGCCAGACGTGGGAACCGTTTATTGTTACAAACTTGTTGATTTAGCACTCTAACAAAAATAGTACAGAGCCACCGACATAACTGTTTAGTTAGCGATATTAGGAACTAAAATTTGACGAGGTGACACTGACAGCGATTGAGGCAATGACAGCTATAGTGTCGACTTGACAGGTGAACAGATACACATCCCGCTCGCACTGTATTAAGGCTGACCACTTTTCTTTGGATAACATACAAAATAAAAAGAAGAACATCCATGTGAAGTACTTCCATTATGGACTGGAAGCGAGAGAAAACCATAGAATGTGCCAACTGCATTTCCTCTCGGGCATGCTGTAAAAACCAGCTAAGGGATTCAAGGGTTTCTGTATATTGCAAATTAGGCGATAGGCTGAAAACCTATCACTATAGCAATATACCTACGAATCTATCTTAAACAACCCTCAAAACTTTGCCCTTTGACCTTTGTTTAGGCTCTGATAAAGGCGTGATTATATGTATGTATAAGAAGAAGAAAAGATCCAGGATGTGATCTCTGAATTGCACTACCATACTGCGACGTATCTAAATCGATCCATGTTATGCCCATAGCAGGCTAGACACATTATAAATTCGCCGATAATAGTCTCGAGTGGTTATTTAATTAAACTACACCCGATAAGAATAACTATTAGGTATCAAACCACGTGCCGTTTTGAATTATAATATTATAATTCTAACATGCGATAACTAAAGTTTTAAAGCGCTTGTGTTGAACAGCCTCCGTGATCTAATGGTCTGTGCAATGGGCTCCTGATCCGGTGGCCGTGGGTACGATTCCCGCGGCGGGAACACAAAGTTGATATTTGTCTATTTATGACTTTATGACATTTTGTCAAGTTTGGTTAGGTAATTTTTCTTCCATGCTGGACTGGGAGCGAGAGAAAAAACAGAGAATGTGCCAGCTGCATTTCCTCCCGGGTATGCTGTAAAAATCAGCTAAGGGATCCGAGGGTTTCTGTATATTGCAATTCAGGCGATGGGCTGACAATCTGTCACTACAGCAATAATACCTACATGTCTATCTGAAATAACTCTCAAAACTTTGTCAGACGTGGCGGAACGACCTTTGTTTAGGTCGTTCACGCCATTAGGGATAAAGGCGTGATTATGTATGTATTTATGTATGGTTAGGTCTTTGTACACTAAATCACATATTCTGGAAGAAAAAAAAGTGCTTCGGAGGGCACGTTAAGTCGTCGCTCGTCGCGTCAATATTGACTTAAGTCTGGGGAACATGTGACCGACAAATTATGATGGAACGACCTCAATCAGAAGCCACAAAGACACTGGCTTCTCTACAAACCGAAGGAACGCAGCAAGCTGATTGGTCATGAAGTTTAGTATTAAAAAGGAGGATTTTAGCTAGATTTGTAAACAATGCTTCTTACAGTTTGGCTTACACAATTAAGTACCTACCTACCAGTTTGATGAACTTCTTTAATAAAAGAACAGTACCTTCTGTTTGAGATGATAAGTTTTAATTAATTTGGGGGAGATAATAATATTTGGCAATGACGGAAGTGTTTCAATTAGCGACTAAAGATATTATTGTTCTACGTAAAAGTCATTATCACGAGGAGATGTGATACTTATTTATAAGCATTATAAATTATAAGTATAATTACTTTAATTACGCATGAAAATGCGACGTTAACTACGTAAATACATAATTTATTTAACTGGTCACATTTTCCGCAGAACTACAATACATAAGCTACTATATAAGAGAACTACAATACAAAGCTTTCATGCTGGACTGGCAGCGATAAGAGAACATAGAATGTGCCAGCTGCATCTCTTCCCGGGCATGCTGTAAAAACCAGCTAAGGGATTCGAGGGTTTCAGCATATTGTAAGTTAGGCGATGCTGACAACCTGTCACTACAGCAATATACAGATCTATCTTAAACAACCCTCAAAACTTGTCAGACGTGGCGGAACGATCTTTATTTGGTACGTTGACGCTCTGCCTACCCCATTAGGTATACAGGCGTGAAAGCATGTATGTATGTACATAAGATCTTCACCTACGCTTTCAATACTGGCTAGCAAAATACCTACTAAAAACATATTTATAATGTTATTTCACTGGTCTAAGTCTGCTGGAAGAGATTTATTTTTTAGAAATAAGCTGTGCCTGTTGTGTCTTTGTTTTATATGTACATGTCCTTTGTATTTTATTGTGTACAATAAACTGTTAAATAAATAAATATTTTAAGTTTATTGACTATTGGTTAAGCATTGTTTGTGAGAGACAAAAAGAACAGCAACAGATCGTACAAAATCCATGAAAACATTTGATACGATCACTTTTGTATGAGGATAAACTTCGCGTGCTAGAACTCTACAATTAATATATCTAACCAAACAGGCGGGCCTGGAAGTGTGAAAACAATTCCATTTATAGATAGTTGCCGATAAAATTCTATTAATATTCTTTAAGCCTATTAAAATAAATGGAATACAAAAAATATAGGAATTACTTTTCGAATATATTCATTCCCTCCTACACTTAAAATTTTGATGCGGTGATTTCGGCCATTGCCTGGCAATGCGTCGAAAATTGGAAAGATTTAGGAGTGCTAAGAAGTTGGGTCAAATATCGAAGTATTCTGATGAACTTAGTAATATCCCGCTCTCTGCTATGTAAGTACTATCTTGATACCCAAAAGTTGCTTGGTAGAAATTGCTGCTTTAGCAATAAGGCTATATTGACGCAAGAAAGTAGTACTTTAGGACTTGTTGGAAATTCAACTCAGAATACAACCTTTATAGATACTAAAGAATATAAACCCGATGGTTATAGGGTTTTATATAAGCATAAACGTCGTTCCTATACTCTTTATTCCCTTTCCTGCGCATAAATATCAGAATATGCTTAAATAAGGATGCTGGTAATATAAGTTTTAAATTATGACTCATTGATAACTTTCCAATTCAATTATGAGTAGGTTTGGGAGCCGCAACACCGGCGCCGGCGCAGGCCGAGCTGCCGGTAGCAATTACCGTTTACCAGATATGCCTACACCCGCTATTACACCGCGGCCAGACGAAAACACCCTGTATTTAATTTGGATGATCTAGCGGGAACCATTATTGCCCACTAAAAGGGTTAGTTGAGATTGGAGTATCTTCGATCTACCTGATCATTGTTAGAGTACTTAGTTGTACGTGAAGGCCACGAAAAAAAGGACCAGATTACTGGGCTATCAATGCGTAGGAATTTGTAGCTACCCAAGAGTGTTTATTTACTAATCCCACCTAATAAATAAGGATAAAGTCCGACCCTAATTTACATAAGCCAGCTTATAGAGCGATCTCAACAAAAAATATTTTAATCAAGACCAAACATAATCGATTGTCGACGCGACATGGAAAATTAAACGACACTTTTCGGGCGAACCTCAGCCCAATAAATCTTGAGCAAAAAGGTAACAAAAAGAGTTAAGCGTTCAGGAGATCGTCGAACAGAGATTACCGAGCGCAGGTGTTAAATGAAAATAATAAAATTGGACGCGGCGGCAAAAAGACGAGTCGGTGCGCCCGCGCGGCGCCGCTCGACCCGTAATTTCGTTTGCAACGAAAAAAACATGTACAGAACAGAGCCTTTACCACGTCGGGTTATACAGACGCCTGTAGTTGGTTGAATGCCTGAGCGTATTCCCGACATGGCGTGCCCACTTTTGGTCAATTTACGTCTGAAAAACATGTCCGATTTAACACGTTCAGAGACGCTTATACTTCCTATTACAGAAATAACCGATCGAATTCCATCTTTAGACACAGACGGCTAGAAAAAAAAAAGAAATACATCCGCAGGGAAGAATGCCTAATAAGGTAAAATTACTGTTATTAAGCCTTAAATATCTTACACCAAATCGGACCTACCAAGACTCAGCATCTCCTTGGTTTTTCTGAACCTGATTCAAGTTTATCCATCACTCTCGTAACAGATTGTCGAGCCCTCAATGCCTAGAATCGAACAAGCGCTGCCCTTAGATTTTATCCACGACCTGACGCCTATTGGGTATCAATCGACGGCTTCAATAGTAAATAGTGCTGCAGCTGAATGGAGAAAATCGGCGAAACATTTATTTATACGAAAATTTCTGAAGAAAGATTTTCGGTATCAATAAAAATGGCACTGTCTATCGGCCAGATAAATAAATAAAAAATAAACAAGTCAAAAATACATGATCATATTAAATAATTTAAAGATGACTCAGCATATAAGCTTCACTGGTTGGTGCTCTGAATTTGGTATACTTAGCAACCAGGTTACATTGAACTAGCCCACAAGCGAAAAACGCCCAACGCAGCGTAGGCCTTGACATGATAATTAATAGAAAAGTGCTTGGCAAATATTTAAAACATTTTCATCATAAGATTACCACGAAAACAAAGATGTAGAAGCAGTTATGAACCTCCTTAATTTTCAAAATCTCTCTAGTTGTATCCTTTTTGATCAGAATCTAAGGCCCGTATTTATAATCCCCACATGAGATTGGCAGCTATTTTGAGTACGTATCAGAAATATCATTTTATGAGCCCGATGGTGTAGTGGATAGGGCCGCTGCCTCCGTAACAATGTGTTTTTCGGTTTTCGAATTTCATATGTACGTTTCTTCGGCGCTTTTTCCGTGCTTTGGAAGGCACGTTAAGCCGTTAGTCCCGGTTAATATCGTTTAATACCGTAGATATTAGTCGTTAAGCCATATCAGAGGTCAGTGGTAAGCATTGGCGGCTTAAAAACTCTGACCTAATCTAGGATTGGGTCTGGTTTCCCTTCTGGGTTGCGGAGGTCAGTTGGCAGTCGCTCTGTGTTAAAACCAGTACCCTCGTTAAATCCCCTAGATTAGGTAGCCGACCCCGTAAGATACGGGATAAGGCTAGGGAGATGATGATGATTAGAAATATCATTTCAGTACAATGTGACCTGTCAAATCCATGCTTAACATTGCTCTCAATTTTAGATCGCTTTATAAATACGAGCCTAAATTCTTGGTCAGCAAAATGTTCTCCTCTCTACTGCGGCACTAGTCGGCGTCTTTAATGCCTTATCCGCCAGCGGCCGACTATCTGCTCAATAAAACACTACCTGTATGGAAAACGGGAAGCAATGGCCGGACCATGCGAGGAATCGACGATGGCGGAATTTATTTGTGTTTTTATTGACCAGTGGCAGCTTGACGAGTGGAGTCTTGACACCTATAAAGCAAGGGATCGCCTTTTATAGCTAGAATAATGTGTATTGCTTCGAGATTCAAATGGATGAATACCAAAGAAGTGAAACCTCTAATACGGAAATGGAAGACGTCGATTTCTAGATACTTTTTACGTACTTGAAAAGTATAAAAATTAAAAGAAAACGGAGTCTTAATTACCTATTTTTCCACAGTACTGTAGAATCAACACCTTAAGAAGAGTGGTAACGTAACAGTCTTCAATGATCAGTACTTTACAAGATTTATAACATAGACTGAATAATTAAAAACTATTAACGGATTTTCGCAACACCATAAAAAACCGCATCACGCATCGTCTATAGGCAGATGTACAAGACTACAATTAATACATTGTTATTATATGCCAGACAGACAAAACCGCAGGCAGGCCCAGTGGCGCTCAAATAAGGTGGTTCTCACACTGTCCTGAACTGCACAGCGATGTGCAGCTCTGCACCCACGCGCGTGGGTAATAAAATAACGTTCTTTGTCAATACCTAGGTTTGTATGGAAAAAAAACACACATACATACGAGTTCACGTCTGGGCTTGAAGTCCTGCACCTAGACTTGTAGATACGTTTTCAGAATGTTGGATCCTACCTATTTTCCATACAAATCGAGGTACATACTTACAAAGAAATAATGTTTGCTAGACGCGGCGAAAAAGCTTTTTACTAGGCGTCTTACGCTCTGCCTACCCTACACTTACAATTAAGGTTACATAGTTTACATACAGCGACGCGCGTAGGCGCAGGGACAGTGTGAGAACTGCCTTAATAAACTCTTATAAATTGGCATGCGCACACGCAGCGGGCGGCGGCAATTAGGCGGGCGAGCCCACTTCGCACGTACGGGCAAATTGTGGGCAATCGGCGTACTGGACACTCGGCCGATTCTGGTAATGTTGGGGAAAACGTGTCGCATTTATGTATAAGCATGTGAAAAAATTACAGTATATTGAGTGAGTATCGAGAAATTACTGAGGTCTGCTGTGGGCAATCGTCGATACTGGTAATATCGGGGAAACGAATATGTTGCATGTGATACGTGTCGTGTTTGAGTAAATGCAGACGATTTGAACAAGTGAAAAAAATACAGGTAATCAATCATGGGTGAGTTTTGATTGCGCATCAAATCTGAGTCGTTACTAAGAAAGTTTAAATGGCAATTCCCGATGATCCCGACGTCAACAGTGGCTTTCTGGACATTGTAAATTGCGGATATAGAGAAAAAAGAAACTAAATACAAATGGTAAGGAATAAGAAATTATAAATTTCGTAGGCCCTTTGCAAACAAGTCATTTGTTTCAATATTTCCAACACACTACATAGTAGAATCATCGCCATGCTTTATAAACACGTAACGTAGCTCAACTTTATACTGCGGAGTTTCATTCACGTACCAATAATAACACACCAGAAGCTATTCCATGCAAAAACTATCCGATACCATAGAATATATAATAGTACTACCGATACCACGCTCTCAAGTGCAAGATGATGTAGAAATAAAAGGGAACATTCAAAATGCAAAAGTACAATAGTACCGCCTTCAATCACCATCATTTCCGCAGACGATGAGGGGCTTTACCTATTTTGATTAAACTTTCACGGAACTACATTAGGAGTACTACTATCATATCCTATTAATATTATAAATGAGAAGTTAGAATGTTTGTTACTGAATCACGCTTCAACCACTGTACTGATCGAAATGAAACAAACTATGAAACTAAGCACACATAAGATTAGGTGTGGACACGGGCTACCGTTTACAGCGGGAAACCCATAATTTTCACGGCAATGATGCAAGTGAAAACGAATTATGAGAATTGGTCAAAATATTGGAGCATAAATATATAATAATAATATAATATATAACTGCCTCCGTGGTCTTGGTGCTAGTGCCATGGACTCCCGATCCGGAGGTTTTGGGTTCGATTCCCAGGGGGGAAACACAAAGTTGATATTTGAGAATTTATCACTTTGTGAATTTTTCCCCAGTTTGGCCTTGAGGCTTGATAGTTGTGCTACTAGGCGGTTTAAAAACTCTGACACCAGGGTTCATCGGGTCGATAGACTCGATACCCACTCGAAAGAAGAAGAAAAATATATAATCAACGAAAATAGAAAGAACCTCTTTATTTTTTTGGTAGTCGGTTAATAAAAGACCCTGCTCTGGATGCCCTGTGAATCGTGATGCAGAAGTCATTACTGGCAGAAGCGTGCATTTCGCGCGGCGCCAGCTACAAAAACATCCGATACATATTGTTGTTGTAAGACCAGACTTGGGATAGGAAAAAGACTAAATCGACTGCGAGATATATTTGCGCCAAGATCGTGTGGAATTTGCATAAAATATGTCTACGGATTGCTTTTTAGTAACAAGCTTTCGAACCGATTCGAGTATCCAATAGTACTTTAATTCATGGCAAAGCTAAAACGTTTGCCTGTTGCTACTGAATAAAACAGAATACGGAAATAGGGATAGACTTTATAAATTGTAAATTATACCATATGCTAGCTCTAAAAGTCCCTTCCTTCCATTGGTAAAATTGAAAGAAAATCCATATTAAAATTGCAACTATTATTAGATTGAAAACGCAGGCGATTCTGATTTGATTGCATATTGCTGGGGTATAGCTCTACGTCAGTAATTTCATGGTGAATTGATTAGTAAAAGATCGAAGAATATTGAAACTGAGGCTCAGATTGGTTCGTCTAATATTATGTACTTATTGCTGAAATAGATTGATAATGATAACGAATATTGGCAACAACATATTTTTCTATGTATGCTTCCATGCTGGACTGAGAGCGAGAGAAAAACATAGAATGTGCAAGCTGCATTTCCTCCCGGGCATGCTGTAAGAACCAGCTAAGGGATCTGAGAGTTTCAGTATATTGCAATTTAGGCGATGGGCTGACAACCTGTCACTACAGCGATATACGTACAAATCCATCTTGAATAACCCTGAAAACTTTGTCAGTCGTGGCGAAACGACCTTTGTTTAGGTCGCTTACGCTCTGCCTACCCCATTAGGGATAAAGGCGTGATTATATGTATGTATGTACATATTTTTCTGCTAGGTTACAGCTTATTAACTTATCCATTTGAGGGTTTGAAAACTCTAGCAACGGACCTGGTTACACCTACACAGTAACTTTATTTACTTACATTAAATTCTCAAGCAGAACCAACAAAACTCCAAAGACGGAAAGAGCTCATTAAGTGAGCTTAACGACACTCAAAATAAATTCCACCAAAATCCGGCATTAGCAGTAAGCTCCTAAGTTCCTAAGCCCACATTTAATTAAGGGTAGGCTGAATAAATAAGTGGATTATCGTATTCGTACGATCACACACCAGACTTGGGCCAACAAATATGTTTGGAAGGTTAACGAGGACGAGACCACGTATTTTGTTCACTGATCGTATCTTGTTACGTATGCGTTCCGTTTTAGGGGTTGCCAGGTTGGTGACCTAAGGATGGTCATGTTTTAGGAAAATAAACGCGCATGTTTTTAAAAACTGGTAGTAGACATAGCTCCTACAGCTAAAACAGTTAATCAAAGTCATGCTTAGTTCCAGAAGATGGAAGTTGTCGAAGACAGAAAGTAACACAGGTGACACAATATCATCAACTAGGTTTCAGCGCACGGTTTCATCTGCAGTTAGGTTCTCGCCTGTTTTCTAATTCTACATTTCTGGTAAAAAGAAGTCACAGAATACTAGGCCTTAGACGCATACCCCGTATTTTGTCGTTGAAGACGTTAAAAAAAAGATAGACGAATCACAATTTCTGCACCTGCCACATAAACCCCTAAGCTATGGCAGCCCTAACTAAGAGCTACAGCATCAGATAGTGAAACCAGCTCTATAATGTAATCGTCAAGTCAAATCTCGGCGTCAACGTTATGGTGCGTTCACACATCCCACGCACAGGAACATAATGCCGCCCCGATTATCTGTAAATTACTCGTACCTCACAGGGTTTAGGCAGGGCCTGGTGTTGCCAGCTTGACACGATAAAATCTTAAAGAAGCTGCCCAATTAAAGGACCAGTCCGGCGAGAAAACGGAGGTTCTAATGAAACGGAGGTTCATCAAACTGATTATATCTTTCACGGTTTAAGTATGTGCATTTTAAATTACTAAGTGTACGGGAAAAGTCAAGAAAATTGTAACTCAGAAGTTCTCTATTATTGTCATGTTGGGATCAATATCGTAGGCTTAAGTGTAAACCTGCTAAATCCATGCATTTTAGTAGATTTGAAGCAGGTTAACACCGATATATTGTGTTGGAAAACAAGACAACCTTATCAATGTAGAAATAATCCATCTAATGGTTTTCTTATTATTTTTTTATAGTTTTTTTTCTTAATGGGGGCGCCAAACGGCTAGTATCATCACCTTAATGCGATAAATAATCGATTTCCAGAAGTAGATTTAATTTTTAACATTTCCCCGTGTGGTGCCGGGTTAGAATAGCATCACCCCATAACTTCCGTCGTAAAAGGCGACTGAGGGATAAATCCAGGGAATGGGCAGCAGCGTTCCCTGTGAATGGAAAACTTCCACTGCTCTCACCAACCCGCCTGGCAAGCGTGGTGAGTACGGCATATACCCCCGATATTGGGTACGCCCATGTCCAGCAGTAGACTGTTGTGGGTGATGTTGATGAGATTAAATTTTTTAACCTACTTGAAAATTATGTACAAGTTTGGCAACACCACATGTAAAATAAACACAATAATGTCCCGATTATCTATGAAATTGCGTTCTAAGCTCACCGTGAAGTATTTTGATCTACCAAATACAGGGTGTTACAGAGATCCTTTAAGAAATTATCTACTGTGGTGTGGGTTTATGGGTTGAACCCTGATGTAGGAGTTTTTAAACGGCCCAATAAATATATGACAAGGTTCGTGTTGCGACCACTATGAGCGACAGGGATCGACGGATTAACGTCTGTCCGAAGCAAGTTAGATAATGAATCTTCCATGCTGGACTGCAGCGAGAGAAAAACATAGAATGTGCCAGTTGCATTTCCTCCCGGGCATCCTGTTAAAATTAGCTAAAGGATCCAGGGGTTTTAGTATATTGCAATTTAGGCGATGGGCTGACAACCTGTCACTACAGCAACATACCTACAAATCTATCTTAATTAACCCCCAAAGCTTTGTCAGACGTGGCGGAAAGACCTTTGTTTAGGTCGTTTACGCTGTACCTACCCCATTAGGGATAAAGTCGTGACTATATGTACTGTTTATGGTTTATTGTACACAAGTAACATGAAAAAGAGAATACATAAGTAATAACGACACAATAGGTACAGCTTATTTCTACTAAGAAATTTCTTCCAGCTGACCTACGGAACTTGCATTGAGATATGTATGTATGTAGATGGTAATCAGCTAGGATTTTCATTGTGAATGTTTTGGTTTCCTACCATTCCATGTTGTACCCAGTTTATTACCAGACCTAGCTAACAGCAAGTGTTCGGGCTTGTCCCCCGCCTACTCAGATCCTGGACAGGTTGTTATTTAAATTCATACCAACGGCCTTCGCGCAGCGATCTATTAGCTGAATAGGTGTGGAAGTCTAATCGTGACAGGTTTGTGCATTACGGTCTGAGAGGTAGTTAATAAGGATTTGGAAGTGATTGAGGAGGTATTGGTCGTAGAATAAGCTGGAGGTTTGGAACTTGTCAGATGATTGAAAATAAAGTACAACGAATACCAGGTGGTATTACTTTATAGACAGCATCCCGCATACAGATAGGGGTTGCTCAATCAATTAAACTAAACAACTTTCACCAGAAAATTCTTTCAGGAAATAAAAAAAATATCTTCCCATACATAATGACCTCCTCAATTAGACAATTAATATGGACAGTCAAATTATTTATTTCGTTTCCAGAAAAAAAATATTTGGTGAGTTGTTCAGTTTCGTTGACTGAGCAACCCTTGTAGTTTGCGGGATGCTGTCCCTTACACCCCGTATAACCGCCTGATGGTTAGCACAGTAAACTATAAAAATGACCACCCCACAAGCGCATTCGGCACTCACAGTGGGAGGAACATAATATAGACTGTCTCAAGTACCCACCCTTTTAAAACAAAAACGTGCAAGCTTTTTGCTTGGCGGTAGAAATTGGCGTGGGTCACTTAACTAGATTTTATAGTACGCATAGGGCTGCAACCTGTACATTCTCTGTCTTGAAACACGTACAAGAAAACTAAGGAAGTATTTAAAGAAAGCTAAACGTAAATCTAGCATGAAATGTTTACACAGTCAAAGTGTTAGCTATTGACCGAGTCCCAGAGTAAGGAAACCCGACGGAATGTGATACATTGTTAAAGCTATACAAACCATGTTGTTAAACAAATACTTCAATTTAGACGGGTAATGCCCTAGATTGTAAACTGTTGTACTTAAAACAATACGTTAGTATTTTCCCGGCGGGTCGATGACTTGTAAACATAAACGTTCAAAATACTCGTAAGAATTTGTGATGTAATTATATCGAACGGACTAACGTCTCAAGAATTTGGACAAGGTTCAACGCATTGTCATAGATGTGAAAAACGAAATATTTTTATCGATAAATTATTTAACTATTTTAGAACTATTAAGCTCAGACGCGCCGTTCAAATTCAAACATCGATCTCAAAAGCGTTATTTTTCGAGCTTTTACCGGTAACAAAGAGATCGATTCGGAATCGATATAAATCTCGATGGGATCGATTTGAGTGGTTTGACGTTGATACGTTTTGAAGCGCATTGTGGTCGGTGTAAAATACAGAAATAAAAGTGCAGTAATGGTAGGGGAAGGGAACAGAAAACGACTCAGGCGCATTACAGCCAGTTTTTGATTGGTCACGGCGAGCAGGACATTAGGGATGGAGATGAATGCTCGTAACACGTAAGTACGATTCCAGGGGTTATCAAAATTTAGACACGGTGTAATTTTGTACTTGTGTTTTTGCTGTTTTCGAATTAAATCTGGTAATGTACCTAGAATGTGCCAGCTGCATCTCCTCCCAGGCATGCTGTAAAAAACAGCTAAGGGATTCGAGGGTATATTGTAATTTAGGCGATGGGCTGACAACCTGTCACTACAGCAATATCCAGTTCTATCTGAAACAACCCTCAAAACTTGTCAGACGTGGCGGAACGACCTTTGTTTGGGTTGTTTACGCTCTGCCTACCCCATTAGGAATACAGGCGTGATAGTATGTATGTATGTATGTATGTACTTGGAGGTTCTCAGCGCATCATAACAGCACATTAGAATGAAACATGGAAAATAAGAGACAAACAAATGTTCTACCCAGAATTGCTAGTACATTTCTCATTTGAGAAAATTATAACATAAGATAAAAATACTTTATTGCATATAAGAAATATTCATACAACACAACTGATACCACAAAGACAAGTATAACATAAGCGGCCTTATTGCTAAGGTAGCAATTTCTTCCAGGCAACCTTAGGGTAAAAGAAAATTGCGTTCAAAAGTGACAAGACAAATTTTAAACTAAACTAGTTATGGAAATCACATTAAAATACTCCATACGATACGAGTTTTTCAGAAAGATTCTACGACCACGCGCTAGGATGATTGGATTCTTTTCTTTTCAAATTCAATACGAGCGTTTATGATCTCGAGGGGCGTCTAAATGAATAAAATTCATAGTCTTGTCATTGGGAGGTGCTGAATGCAACAATGGGTGCATTCTTGGCGGAGACGACGAAACCAGATACGGGTCTTTCTTGTCCATTGCTTGTTGCAACAAATCTGGGCCCAAGATACGGAAGTTGTTGGTTCGATTTTCCTAGGTGAGCGGCGCAAGATTGGAAATCTTTGTGTTATTGCTTTAGTACGTTTGTTGTTTATTAGTGCTAAGGGAGGTTTCAGTATTTGCCATTTAGGCGATGGGCTGACAACCTGTCACTACAGCAATATTCCTACAAATCTATCTTAAATAACAATCAAAACTTCGTCAGACATGGCGAAACGATCTTTGTTTAAGTCGTTTACGCTCTGCCTACCCCTTTAGGGATAAAGGCGTGACTATATGTATGTATTCTTCCATGCTGGACTGGGAGCGAGAGAAAAACATGGAATGTGCCAGCTGCATTTCCTCCCGGGCATGCCGTAAAAACCAGCTAAGGGATCCGACGGTTTCTGTAAATTGCAGTTTGGGCGAGGGGCTGACAACCTGTCACTGAAGCAATGTACCTGCAAATCTATCTTGAATGGCCCTCGAAACTTTGTCAGACGTGGCGGAGCGACCTTTGTTTGGGTCGTTTACGCTCTGCCTACCCCATTAAGGATAAAGGCGTGATTATAGGTATGTATGTATGTTCCTCTGGCTTTGCCGTAGTCAGGTAAAAAGAATATAGTTCGTCTCTCAAGAAGCCTAAGAAAACAGCAATAGGCATCCAAATCAGCAAGAATTTGTCTCTTTCGCCGTCACCTTTCGTACTAAATAGTCAATGGTGCATTCTATCAAGTGTGAGCGAGTGGGCGTCGTCATTGTCGTAGGACCAAGGACGGGGGAATGATAATTCTGTTCACTACGAATAATAGCATTCAAATAGGATGAGATAGGATAACCCGTGCATAATTTTGTGATATGTCACTGTGAGTTATGTGCTATTATGAAATATGGAGTTATAAATGCATCTGTAATTATTGTAAACAGCCGTATGACCTCCCAAGCGTGACAGTGGTACAGCAAGATATGAATAGGGAGTTTTTTATACGTATTTACAGGCGCAAATGTTTATACCACAAGTAGTGATGCTAAGGTGTGTAAAAGTAATATTTGAAATGTAGTTGCCAGCTGTATCTGACTACATAAATAAAGTTAAAACAAATCAGAATTAACAACAACTTCTTAAATTTTCTTCTTATACATACATACGCCTCTACACATTTCTTAGTTTGTCCTTTAGTGAAAAGGGGAAAACGTCCGGAAAATATCTTATTGCTATAGACTGTTTATGCACTCTTCATCAACTAAAAACCAAAACTTCAGTAACCCGAACGTTGCATATCTAAAGGGAATATCTAAGTTTAACATACAAAGCTCAAAGGAAAGTCAGATTAGGCACGCTTCAGCCGGGAATAGGGCAGCCATTGTCGCGGAGGTGTCGGCCGACCAACAGAAAAAGAAAAAGAAAGATGGCGCGCGCTAGGGCTGTCAGCAAATTATGCCCGTTTTAACAGGAAAAATATTTATAAAGAAATTGGTACAGAAAAAAAATACGTGGTTGTGTACGTAGTCACGAAAATAGAATATAATCTAAAGATACCTGGTTAAGGATAGGTACAGGAGACATCAGTAAAAAGAAGATTTATAATCCTGATCTCTACACAACATAGCAACCATTTAGTATGTATTTAAATGAAACTAACACAGAAAAGAAAATACTAAAGAAGCGAAATACAGAGAGAAATTCAACTTTTAACGCTCAAGTCCTAGAATTCATCTAATTATGTCATGTGAAGTCATTTCTAATTAATTCAGACGTTATTACGAGCTGCTTCGAAAGCTTCCACGAAATCTCCTAATATTAGGTCAGTACGTGTGAAGGAAAACCAACAGTTACAATTATTATTCATGAAGTTTTAAATATGAGTTCATGTTACGTTTTGGCGCGAACTACACAATCAATGAATCATGCGCTGAACAAGCAGCCATTCATTGAGAATTTGTGCAGTACGACTATTCTTTAAATGATCGTGGCCAAAAAAAGAAACTAACGCCGCCATCGAGATTTGACAGTTCTCCTTATACAGCAGCGCCCCCCCCAACACCCCCCCGCCCACGTTCGTTGAGAACCGCGTCGTATTGTACAGGAAGGTAAATGACGTCACAAGGAAAATCCTTAATCCTTAATTAGCAAACGATTATAGCATGAGATTGTTCCTAAGAAGGAATCTCGTATCTCGATGTTTAAAGAGACAATACGTAGGTTACGTCAAAAAGGTAACATAACCGTAAGTAGTAAGTAGGTTTATAATTTGATGGTAATCTACGCCACATGTAGACATATTGCGTCTTCATTTCCTTTAGGTCCAATAATGTGGTACATTAGCATACAGCTTTTTTAAAGTTGTACAGCACTTATTTATCTATCAGTTACAGCACAGTAATCATTTTAACCTACACAAAGTACCACAGTCCCCATTGAGTTACTAACGAGAGCTTTTCGCCTAATTACAAAACACCGAAATATTCCGAAAATTATTTTCGATAAAAGGAAACTTATGTTTGAAGCATAAGTTTACACAGGAAAAAGTTTCAACCTGAACATCAAACTTTTTCCTATGTGCCAACCCTGACTTGGTATCCCGCTATTGTTATTACAAAATGACCCATCTCAAAGTCGATCAGTTCTCAGAAACGACCTCTTAACTTTATACGGCGTAAGCGCTCGCAGCGGTTTATAAGAGCTTATTTTTGACACCTCAAATGAAACATGGCGCATAACGAATGCGTATGCGCAAGTTAAGGCTTTAAAACGCCGTTTGAGAGGTTTTAGAGGTACATTGCTGGTGCTGGTGTGGAAAGGAGTATATTCCGTGGATGATGTCAGAAAATACCAGGATGTTTGAAAAGATTAAACGTAAAGTTAAGAGTCTAGAATGTGGAGAACTCAATCACCTAGGTTTGTGTTTGTGACAGATTATCCTTGGATCCATATCGGGTCCCATCAAAACATGACACAACATATAACCAAGATAAAGACAGCTGACAGACTTTTCTACCATATATTACTACATATATTAGTACTATATATTAGTAGTACATGCTGGACTGGGAGCGAAAGAAAAACATAGTATGTGCCAGCTGCATTTCCTCCCGGGCATGCTGTAAAAACCAGCCAAGGGATCCGAGGGTATCAGTATATTGCAATTTAGGCGATGGGCTGACAACCTGTCACTACATCAATATACCTACAAATCTATCTTAAATAACGCTCAAAGCTTTGTCAGACGTGGCGGGACGACCTTTGTTTAGGGATAAAGGCGTGATTATATGTATGTGTGTATGTATTAGTAGGGTGTTATAGGCAATGTACATCAAATCATTGAAGAATAAGCCTTTTCCATCCACATGTGTTGTGGTTTAAGTTCAAACCAGGCAATGGGCAACCACAAAAATGGGATTCCAAATTGGATCCAAGGATTTATTTGTGACAGGGGTATTAAGGTAATATTATTAAAAATGTGGTTGGATGGGAACATGGGATATTAGTATGATTATGGTATACCTTTAAATTAGCTTTTCACATTTTGATAGGATTTGGCTTGTCTAGCTATATGCTTAATAAATGTTGATCCTTCTCCTTTAATATCAATTTCTTGTATCAATCATTATTTAAGATCAGAATAGTTAAATATCCAAACAAACTAAATATTATCAATTTTGAATCAACATGTGCCATCTAGTGATTTGCTTTGATACTAAAATAGCAAATGTATCATGTTGAAGATTGATTATAAAGAAATTGTTTTATACATACATACATAAACCACGCCCTTATCCCTAATGGGGTAGGCAGAGCGTAAACGACCTAAACAAAGGATGTTTCGCCACATCTGACTAAGTTTTGACAGTTATTTAAGATAGATTTGTATGTATATTGCTGTAGTGACAGGTTGTCAGCCTATCAACTAAATTACAATATACGGAAACCCTTACATGTCATTGTTGCATACATTTCAAATTATTTAACTGCAAATATATTCACCTGGTCAGTGAAATATTTTATTTAAGAAGTGTTATTAAAATAGACCATTTTATTGTCATAATTATCACATGGATGTAATTTTCAGGGCTAAACTAACAATCATGCTTTATTGACTGGCAAAATGTATGATGTGCACAGCACAGGTCTCAAAAGTATCAAAATCAAAAGTCAAGAATAGAATAAAATATGTTTTATTCTACTTCACAGACCAAGGTTTTACACAGGCTTCTTAAAAATATGTTGTACCAAAAAGGCGGCCTTACTGCTAAGAAGCAATTCCTTCCAGGCAACCTTAGACACAGGACAGTATGTGTTATTGAATGCAGCCGGATGTTTTTTTTAATTTCAATTCAATGCCTTTTATATACCAATAATTGTTTTAGGTTTTAGACATAGGAAATAATGGTTGGAGTATGCCCCTTGGGGGTACTAGGAAAAAAACCTAGAAAAATCACATGACGGGTCAATTTCGTCATTTTTTCTTCTAAGTCCTAATATAAATATATTTCTACAATAAACTTTATATTATTTTTTGTCCGCCAACCAACTCCTACACAGCCCTGAACTTTACTCTCTCACCCAAATAATGTATGTGTTTGAAAGAGAAGATATAATAATAATGGGGTAGGCAGAGCGTAAACGACCTAAACAAAGGTCATTCCGCCACGTCTGACAAAGTTTTGAGGGTTATTTAAGATAGATTTGTAGGTGACAGGTTGTCAGCCCATCACAAAAATAACAATATACTGAAACCCTCGGAACCCTTAGTTGGTTTTTACAGCATGCCCAGGAGGAAATGAGGAAGTTCAAATAACATAACAATAATGAAGCATAGGAGTTAAGTAATGTGTTGGGATCAAATTTAATATGCTACTTCTTTTTTATGATGATAGGACTAATGACTTTACCCTCTTCAAGGCTTCAGTAAGTATGTAATTTAAAATATAGAACACTGAATCAGTAAAATTCCATTCAAAAGACAAGATACTAGCAAACACATGCTTTATATTACAGGAACAAATCATAACAAAATAATAGGTCCAAGATTGGTTTCCAGTACACACTTAGAGCTACATTTGTTTAACATTAAAAGAATTGTATGTCTCAAATACATGTTTAGTGCTGGTGTCTTTTAGTTGGAAATATGCAAGACCGAACATTTGTGTCCCTGTATTTATGTAGGTACAGTACAAATCATACAAAACAATCATTCATAGCAGTTATCTTCACAGCCTATAACAAATAAAAAATATGCCTACAATCATATAATATAAGTAAGAATCAATAAATATAATGGACTTGGGCCAAGAACAGAAATTAAACAAACAAATAAGAACAAGAAACAGCTAAGAAATGAATTCAAAAGGATGCACTTAACATCTGATGTCTTCTTAACTACTTAGTGATTTAGATCGGAATTATTGTAGGTAGTTATGTAACTTATATATACAAGATACGGAAAGAATTAAAAACTTACCCATTTTCGTAGAAATTCACAAGAAAACTCACAGAAACTCGAATTTATAAACAGAATAACATCACCACAAACACTACACATCAGCGGCCATCTTACTTTGAGAGTGTTGCCAATAGAAAATAATATAGAATAAAAAAATATATTTGTTTTCAATGCGATTATTTTATTTCTTTTATTTTTATTAAAAAAAACATATGATATGCCACCAGGTGCATTTCTTCCCGGGCATGCTGTAAAAACCAGCTAAAGGATTCAAGCTGACAACCTTTAACCTGTATCTATATCAATCTACACCTGGTTTGTTTGGGTCGTTTACGCATGTAGTATTTGATTCCTCGATTTATTCTTATCTCTACACCGAGCTGAAACTACACCTAATAATGACACTTTTAAGAACCATACAGCCTAGACTAGAGAAGTGAGAATCGAGAATGACTTGTCTCGTCTCGCCTTTTTATTGTCGTGCTCACATTTTCTACAATAGGTGTCGGTTTTTAAGCCCGCTTTAAAGGGTTTCTCAGGCGAGAAAAGAGAACACCTGCAAATTCTTGTTCGAGCTCAGCGTGACAGTGGCAGCGATTAGACGTCGTCTATGCTCTATTCCAGTTTTAATTTAGTTTTATCCGTCCCGGTGTATTCAGTTTGTACCATTCTCTGCACTTAAATGTTGAACTGTTTATCTTGTTTCTTCATCTTTCTGTCGTCTCGTTGCGCAAATATTTATTATTATATAAATTTTGCACAATTTAATAGAAACAGCTCTTTAACGTAATCGGTGCTTGAGAACAGCTAGACAGGCAATAGCAAAAGGACGATCGTGGATAACCTGCCTGAAAGACAGTAAAGGTGTGAAACAGGAGAAAGTAATAAATATTAGTACTGACTTTTATAAACAATTATATTCATACGGTATCAATGAAGTAAATAGCGCCTAACTTGTAGAATTCCAGTAAAAATACGATCCCCCCAAAATCCAACTTGGAAGTACATCGAGCTCTACACAAGGTGAAATACAGCAAAAGTTCGGGTGAAGATGGTGACTTTGGAATATCTTAAATTAGGTGAGCCAGCACTTATACCTTACTTGACAGACTTATATAATCGCTTTGGGATTTCCTGTCATGGTTGTGTAAATGTTTTGAAATAAATAAACAAATAATTTAATTGTGACGACAGGAAAATTGCCAAACAACTTTTGCCATTCAAATGTTATTTTATTACACAAAAAAGGAGACAAAAGCGATATTAACAATTATGGACCCATCAGCTTGGTTTCGCACGTTTATAAAGGCTTATTATAGTAATAGAAAACCGCATTGCAGGACAACTGGACCTCCATCAACCAGCCAAACAGGCAGAATTCCGACCTGGCCTTTCCACTACAGATCACTAGCAGTTTTAGTTAGGCCGTGGGCCGTCTGCCGCCCGTCGCCCGCGCACGGACCCGCCCTTTGCGAACCTCCCAGAAATCAGATTTTATTTTTTTTCTCCAAAACTAATAATCGAAATAAAAAAGCAAGCAGATCACATTTTAGTGTTTATGATTTATAACGTTCAAAATAATTATCATAAATGCAAGTCGTTAAGTGCAAGTAAATAATAAAAGTTTAGTGAATGTTTTAGACACGGAAAGAGGGCCAGAAGAATTCGTATTTCTCATTAATTACTCAATATTTTTAAATAATCTTAAGAGTGTAATGAAGAGCTGAGACCAATCTACAACATATAATTATTTTATATTTTTTATGTAACGATAAAGTATACTTTATAGGCCTTGCAAGCGACCGAAATATCACGAGAGCCCCTTAAATCAGTTAATTGAAAATCACATTCAATTCAACCTTCCATTATATCTTGCCTTTGTCGATTATTTTAAGGCGTTTGACAGATTAAAACACGAGTTTCTGTTTGATGCCCTACACGAACAAGAAATAGCCTGCTTACATAAATCTTTTAAAATAATATATAAAAACAGTACAGCCGCAATAAAACTAGATTCTACAGGTCCATCATTTTTACATCGAAAGAGGCGTCGAACAGGGAGACCCGCTGTCCCTAAAATGATTTACCTGCGCCGTGGAAGAAATGTTTCAGAAGATAGGGCATGCGTGGGATGGAAGAGGCGTAGACGTTGGTGGAAGGAAGCTTACCAACCTTCGTTTCGCCGACGATATCGTCTTATTTTCGTCCTCAGCAAACGAACTGCAAGACCTCAGCACGGCAAGCCACGGGGCTGGACTAATGATGAACATGTCAAAGACCAAGCTTGTGGCGAATAGCTCGGCAAGAGTGGTAATGGTAGACGGAGCGCGGCGGAAGAATGGAATATGCCCACGAGTAGGTAGGCCATCTTGGCCAAATAGTCTCCTTCTAGGCACGATAAGACAATGAAGTTGCTCGACGCACAGAAAAAATAAAATTAAAAAAAATGCCTGGAAGAGCTATTGGTCGATGAAAGAACACATGAAAGGTGGCTTGCCTATATCTTTTAAACGAAAACTTGCGGACGTATGCATTCATCCAGTACTCACCTACAGAGCTCAGACTTGGTCTTAGACGGAAGCTCAAAGGTCCAGACTCGCGGTTTGCCAGAGAGCCATGGAGCGCAGTATATTGGGTCTGAAACTGATCAACAGAGTCAGGAACACTATACTGCGCTCTAAGACACAAATAACTGATGTGACCTTCACCGCCGCTAAACTGAAGTGGGACTGGGCCAGCCACGTCTACCGCATGCCGGATGAATTGTGGGCAAAGATATCCACACACAGTGGAAGCCACCTACTGATAGCCGACGATGGCGAGACGGGTTGGATGCCTTCAGTAAGTCATGGCCGGTAGAAGCACAAAATAGGGAGTCTTGGAGGAAGGGGAGAGAGACCTTTGCCCAGCAGTGGGACATATAACGGGTATATAAGATAAGATAAGAAATTTTGCAAGCTGCCACCGCCACTTGCCGCCCTTGCACTGAGCTCAAACGGAAGATGTTACCCCTTCTTGCTTTAGAAACCCTTTCTTTGAAGCAACAAGAGTCACTTCTTCTTTCTCAGGAGTTCTCATTCTCGTCTCGGGCTATAAGATGTCCCGGATGTGCTTTAAGAATCTTTTCCAGAAACGTATACAAGCACCCTATTTTCTATAGTTAGTATGTTTTTTTATAGTTTCGTTTCGAGGCTCGAATTTTTAAATATAATTTTTCCTTTCTTTCTTATTATTTTTTTATTTTCATCTATGTAGCAATGAAAACATACTTGTAAATTTTGAAGTGTTGCCATTTGAATCTGTGTTATTCTTTTTCTGTCAAGAGCTGTCAAAAAGGTTGGGATTCTGTGTGTTTTTCGGAAATTAAAAGAAATCTATTGCAATCATGTATTAATTCATGAAAATTTTGTGTAAAATACAGTGATACGAAGTGTTTAGTGTTTATAGATAATAATTTCTTTCATATTTCAGCTTCAAAATGGTACAGCGGCTTACGTTCCGACGACGATTGTCGTACAACACAAAGTCAAACCAGAGGAGAATGTAAGTAATATTACCTGTTTTTCCTCTACTTTAATCTATAGACTTTAGATACATCATAGCTTGCAAGGTTATTTTCCCCCGTGGTGTAAATCCTGTTAATTTATGATAAAGACCTAAACATAACCTCTAATTTACCTTACAAGCCCGTTGGTGTACCCTACGTTGGCCAGTTTATTCGTTCCTTACGATGGTGTTTCATAACACGAATCCAGCCTAATTTAATTTACGTGCAGTTAATTGCCACGACAGTTTATTTCACCAATAGTTAAGTGTTGTAGTTACTTGCTCATACAGACCAACAAGGTTTACTATGACTTGTTCATAAATATAGTTATTTCAAGGTTTTAGATGTAATTATCAGTAATATCCTGACTACACAAATGAATTTTTACTTAAAAATAGTTACCAGTTTGTTGTGTATGAATTCAAAAGGCCCTAACAAGTTCATTATCGTTCAATAAAGATTTTATTAACAATGTCCTTCCTTTTTTTACAGAGTCAGAACCCCTGGTGGCAGGCTTGTGTATCAATATGTCAAGAAGCCCAAGAAGATCCCGAGATGTGGTCAGTGCAAGAGCAAGCTCCGTGGTATCCAGCCAGCCAGACCCGCTGAACGTTCCCGCCTCTGCTACCGTAAGAAGACCGTGAAGCGCGTCTATGGTGGAGTCCTCTGCCACAAGTGTGTCAAGCAACGCATTGTCAGAGCTTTCCTTATTGAGGAACAGAAGATCGTCAAGGTCCTCAAGGCTCAACAGGCTACCGCTAAGTCTGGTGGTGGTGTCAAGAAGTCCGCGAAATGAACTACTTGTTAAGGAAAAATAAAAACTAAAAACCTCTACACTTGTTTCTTTTCAAACCATTTGTGGTCACAGCAGTCAGAGCAGATAAACACCAAATCATTCTTCAAAATTGTAATATTATTTATATTTGTGGCCCAGTAGCAACCCAGTATGAGGATCCAAATCCTGTTGAATAATATTTAGGTACCTAACCTACTCTCAAACAGATCCATTCCCTTAAAACACTAATGGATATTTTGGCAAATATTTGGACGTTGTCTAGGTACCTACTTATTGTACTGTACACCAGTTTCAAATACGTTCCGTTTTAAAGGCAAAAAATAATGTTTCTTTCTACGCAAATTCTTATTGGAATTTTGACATATGCGTTTGTTTATCACAGTTCGTGCACCATTATTTATTTATGTTTAGGACAGCGCTGAAAAATTCATAGAATGTTTTCTCACTCTATAATTCAACCTATTTCCAAATCGATTGTGCAAGCGTTTTTTGTATATCTATCTCCCTCACTCTCATTCATTGTCATTTCACAAGTAAATCCTTACTATTGTGTGAATTTATTGTGAAATAATTTTAATTTAGCTTTAACGCCTAAGAAATCTATTTATTATTGAAACTTCTGTGATATACTTAGATATAATTCTACACAAAATGTCGAATCCGTGGAAGAAAGTAGCAGCGCCAGAAGAAGTACATGACCTCTCTGAAATTATGTCAGAGCAGTACGCGAAGGGTCTTCAGGTAAAGGAGGAATTGAAATTTGCTGAAGAAATATCTGATCAGCACGTGAGTACTTCAGAGGTTATAGATCCAGAGCTCCTGAAACAAATCGAGGAAGCGAATCTAAAAGATTACTGCGACTCGGATGCTATTATTGCAAAAGTGTTGCAATGTCAATTCGATAAGGAATATGACGATGAAATCAAGCGTGTTGAGAAGAAGAAGAATGGAGATGCGAAGGTGTCGGTGTCGTACGAAAACTACCGTCACATTCCTGACGCCCTGGTGTACGACTCAGATTCTGAGGACGAAGATATTGAAGCTGCTTCCAAAAAAGACTGGGACCGTTTTGAAACTAACGAAAAACAGCTCGCTAGTATTCCTAAGCGAGGTTACGCCATGAGGGACGGAGAGATGATAACAAAACATGACAGTGTGTTATCTGGTCGAAGGAATGCCTGCCGTGTTATGGCATTCCCTCCTGAAGTATGTACTGGGGACGGTGCTGGATTCGACATGAAACTGCCTAACTCTGTGTTCAATCACCTTAAGGAACAAACAAGGCATCACCAGGCCCGAAAGCACAAAGCTTTGGACCGTAAGGACATGCAAGCTACTGCTGAAATGGGTCTGGATGAACCAACAAGACTTATTTTGTTTAAACTGATTAACAATGGCATGTTAGAAGATATCAATGGAGTGATATCTACTGGCAAGGAGTCCGTAGTGCTACATGCTAACGGTGATACATCCTTTGAAGATGTTGTGGTGCCGAAGGAGTGTGCAATCAAAGTTTTTAAAACTACACTGAATGAGTTCAAAACTCGCGACAAATACATTGAAGCGGATTATAGGTTCAAGGACCGCTTCTCTAAACAAAACCCACGGAAGGTAGTTCACATGTGGGCTGAAAAGGAGATGCACAACATGATGCGTTTGCAAAAGATTGGGCTCAACTGTCCTGAGATGGTTTGCTTGAAGAAGCACATTTTGGTAATGTCTTTCATTGGAAGAGATAACAAGCCAGCCCCTAAACTTAGGGATGTTATCTTGAAGCCAGATAAATGGCAAAGTGTTTACAATGAAGTTGTGGATGGTATGCACAAGATGTACAATGTTGGGCATATGATTCATGCTGATTTGTCAGAGTACAATATACTGTGGTGGGAGAACAAGTGCTGGTTCATTGATGTATCCCAATCGGTGCAGCCTGACCATCCGTCTGGTTTGGTGTTCCTGTTGAGGGATTGCCGTAACATTTGCCATGTAAGATAATAATTACTGTTTCACACAGATTAATTTCAATTTATTTGGTGTTGTGATTTGGTGCCTATTTATTTATGTTGTCCTTTTTTTTATTTCAGTTCTTTGAAAAGAAAGGAGTAACAGACATGAATACAACTGAAGAATTGTTCAAGTACATAACCGGGTTTGATGAAGTTGATGTCAATATGCTGGAAGGTGTCCACACCACCTTCAACTCCTTGTCATGCCGCTTTGAAGTCCAACTAGATGACAACCGCAACACCAGCTACCCATTTGAGTACTGCTGGAACAAGACCAATGAAGGAAAGAAGAGTGATAAAAGTGGCAATGAAGATTCCGATGAAGAGGATGAATTTGAGGAGATGTGGACCCAAGTCCAGTCCAAAGTGGACACAGCAGCTGATTTTGGCAATGTAGTGAAAGTAGAAGATGCTCCCGAAAAAACTGCTGATATTGTTGACAGCAAAGTCAATTTTGGTAATGAAATTGATGTTACTATACTAAAGCCAGACATATCACCTGGCAAAAGCGGTGTCGATAAAAAATCTTAAAAGTGAAACAAGCTATTTTTGACTAAACATATTTACGAATATTTGATTAGTAAAGAAAATAAATCAAATAAAAGAAGGAACAAGTGTTTCTCAACAAAAAAAAATATGAATATGTACACTTGGTATAATGTTTTTGAACTAGTTCAAAAGTTTTATGAAATAAAACTGCAATGTGTATTCTTGTATTTTTAATATGACCTATTTAAAATATTTGTTAAATAGCTTTGACTAGATTAATACAATCATTTTGGACGAGTCATCATACAGATGAGTCAAAGATAAAAATAATACATAGAAATACATCTACTTATTAAAACAATGTAAATGAAAAAAACATGATGCAATAAAAAAAGTGATGTCAGTACAGGAATGTTCATATATAGATAATTATATGGAATACTTTATATCTGTGCATATTTTGGCATAATTATATCTAGGGTAGTACAAACAGTAGTCAACAGTGATGCAATTGTTTTTCTAAAATTGACGTACTTTGATCAAGAAGGAATATTCCAAGCCAAGGCAAGTAAAAAGGGAATTCTCGCTTAGTAGTCTCTCTATCATGTCCGTAACGATTGAGGAGCCACATCAGATTTTTAAAAGCTGATCTCATCATTATTTAGCAACAGAGTAGCTTATTTTGCAGCACGAATTCTGGATTTAGCAGCAATATATATCACTAGTTATATTAATTCAAAAGTGGCTGTTCAATCTAAACATCTGAATTGAGGAGATTGATAATATTCACACTAAAAGGTAAAAAATGTGGTCACCCTTCACTGTGAATTCATAAGAAAATAGTTAAGTATTGTTATTTCAAAATTCAAAACATATGCACTGCTGAACTGTACAGATATATTTAGAAGACATTTCTGCACCTGAGATCTGAACGGAATCAAAAGTCAGAGAGAAGAGAGAGTTCAGATATCAGGTGGCTACAGTCAATCATATAAAAGTAGAACGTCAGGATTGAGGAGCCAAAGAAAATCGTTTACCTACAAAATTTACTCTGTTTTTTACTGCAAAATAAAACACACCACCTGCTAAAAGATCATTAGGTCGAATATTTTAATTGAGCTCACTTCAATGGAAATTCACCTCTAGAGTATAGATTGAGGAGCCATACTAAAAGTATTATATTTTCTGTAATTTCAGAGCTACAGAAGCCAAATTTTTAAGAAGATACTATACATTATTGCGGCTAAATGATATAAAATTTTCAAAAATATTCATCTATCACTCAACGAGTTCCAGGTGGCTCCTCAATTCAGATGTTTAGAATGAGGAGCCACTTTTGAATTAATATAACTAGTGATATATTTTGCTGCTAAATCCAGAATTCGTCCTGCAAAATCAGCTATCTTGCTGCTAAATAATGATGAGATCAGCTTTTAAAAATCTGATGTGGCTCCTCAATCCTTATGGACATCTGCTATCTGCTTCTAAGCCTAATAATTAATAATAATTTAAACTATACTTCTACTATCTAACCTAAAGTCAAATGTTCTATTCTTTTCTCTTTCAGCAAAGCATCTAGTAAATTGATTTGCTGTATTGTCAAATACTGTCTGAGTTCTGTAGATATGCTGATCAGGTAAGGGATATCTGCAGATGTGCAGCACAGCACCACAGACTGGAGTTTTAGGTGCAGGTCTTTGTTGAAGGGTAAAACTGGAACAATAAAAAGTTGATTAGCTTGATTGATTGAGTTTGACTTGCCATTAAATTGATAGAAGAAGAAGCTTAATTGATAAAGGGAACAATTAGCATAAAAAAATCACAATTGGCACTAGATATTTATAGCATTCTTTCAAGGAATTGATGAAACTATTGGATAAATAAAACACAAAGCTAAATTTTACCATTATCATCATCATTAGTCATCAGATCTATGAACAATTGCTTCAATGAAACTGGTTTATCTTCTTCAACAGGCTTTACAAGTAATGTTAGAAGTATTCTACTGATTTGTACCCTGAAAAGTAATATAATTTATTAGATAAACCTGAGAAACTAAAAGTAAAAATAGTTCAGCAATCTAGGATTACAGTACAAAATACTACAAAACAGTACAATATAGGCAGCCTTACTGCTAAAGCAGCATATTCCACTTTTGGTTACTCACTCTGAAAGAACATTTTCTGGCATGTTTGGATGTTCTTCACATATTTTGTTTGCTGTCTTTAATGCTGAATCATACTGTTCTGGAAATTAGAAAAGGAAAAAATTGAATTTAGTTAATATAACTTCTTCACATATATTTTTTTAATTACATAATCTTTAACAAATCTTCATCTTTTCAAATCAAGGTAAACTCACTATGAACATGCTACTCTACCAAATAATTACTAGAGAATAAAATTTGAAGATATCTTTACCACAATCAATTTGAGATATATTTACCACAATCAATTTGTAATTTCAACAAGTCCCTCATATGCAGCAACCTTCTAAACTTGTCTTCAACTAATTCCAAAGCTTGTTCAAAGTAGGACAGTGCTTCCTTCTTGTGGTTCAAGAAGAAGAGGTGGTCTGCCAACTCCATGAGGATTGAGGTGCGCAGTGGAGATGCTTCAGGATATTTTGGTAAGGCTTGCAAGTAACATCCTATTGCTGCCTGGAAAATATTAAAGGTTTAACATTAGAATATTACTATATTTCGCCTTAAAACCATAGGTGTGATTTATATTCAAATCTCTATAATGAATTCACTCAGACTGTGTTATATTTGAGTTACTAAGAATCCGCCCTGAACTTGACACTGACCAGAATGTTAATATAATTTTCCCAATAAATACCTCTAGATTTTCTCTATCAGGACTATAAAGTTTCAGCGTCTTCAGTTTCTTTTCCTCCTTCATAAACTGCCGTGCAGCCGCTATGTAATGCTCCGCCTCGCCCAAGAAGTTGCCTACAGAAGCCTCACACTTTGCAGCACCCACATAGCAGTGTCCGGCGAACGCGGGCTGCTCGGCGTTCTCGCATTGAATAGCCAACGCTATGAACTCGTTTGTAGCCTCTGATATATTCGGTTTACGCATGAAACGCCTTGAATATAAAAAAAGTAATAAAAATACGATGTAAAACAACTGTAATAGAGAACAATGTTTTTGAAAGCATTTACTTACTTTTTAAGCTTAGTGTTTATGGCCATATATTGTTCGTGAAAACTAGAACCGAGATCTGTAGCCATTATAGCAATTAATTGAGATATAATTCATAAAAAAATAAAATAATGCGGAGAACAACACAGCTGTTCGTAGATGACAGCAAATTATTCGGCAACCTAACAGTTTTCAGTGACGAGAAAGAAGAAGAAACTTTTTTAACAACTCGCATGTTGCTATTTCTTTTTATAATATCTGTGTACATTCTTTAACTACAAAATAAGCACATTTTGACAGCAGCAATGGTATCATTCGTTTCATTAGGCAACTAATAGCTTTTATAATCTTTTTGTTTTTTAGTTACAACGAAATTAACAGACCCAAATCTGTCAAAATACTTTGACGTGTCCTGTATTTGGGCTAATTCAATTTTCGTGTGTTTCCCTGTTTTATACGATGGAATCGTAGTTCTAGAAATTGTTCGTGATATAAATAGATACTAGGAACACTTTCAAGATGGATTTCTTGAAAAGCGGCCTGAAAACTGTGCTAGGCGCGCCAGAACCCGGCCACCAACCCTCGGGGGCTGAAACTGTAAGTTTTCTCTAGTTTCCTGCTAGTTATTGCCTTCTTTCACATATGCTCCGTAAATAAATACAACCAGACGGCACAAACTAAGTATATCACGGTCATAATGTTGTCCATATGTTTCATATTTACATAAATATAACCTTATGATTTTATATGAAATTCTACATGAATATCCTTGAAAAAACGTCATGAAGCGCTGAAAACGATGTTATTTATAATCCATGATATTTTTTGACATTGGCCCAGCTATCACATTAGTTGCCTGCAAGTGAACACATTTATTGCATTATTTTTTTATAGTGTGTAGACTGTAGACGGACATAGCAGATCTTCCTGGTTAGAAAATTTTCTACAACTATTTGAAAAAGTAGAACTATACTTTATAGTATGTGGCAACAAAATTACTGTATCAATTGTTTAGAGTATTATTTTGTAATATTGAAATTATCTCCGACCTGCATTTATTCTTCTTCAGTCAAGTTTTTGGTGCAATTGAGGAAATGATAAATCTGAATTACACATTTTAGTATTGTACCAGTTTTCTCACATTCCATTATCATATGAGCAATCAAGAATGTTATTAATATACAAAACAAACCAATGTTTATATTTTATACAAAACATTTGCATGTTAACTTCAAACAAGTATTAAAGTACTTTTAAAAATAGACTTGACAAGTGGTTAATTTTTATAAAATTTTAAAAATGTACAAGAATATAATAATAAGTGAAAATGACTTTGAGTGAAAAAAATATGGAGTTTAAGAAAATATTAGCGCTAATATTAACACACAATTGCCTCATCAGCAATTTTGCTGCTTGGCTATTAATAAATAATAGTAATAAATAACATTACCCTTATTATTACATTTCACTACAGAGCAAGAGAAAAACATAGAATGTGTCAGCTGCATTTCCTCCCGCTCATGCATTATAAACCAGCTAAGGGATAAAGTTACAGTGTATTGTAATTTAGGCGATGGACTGACAACCTGTCACTATGGCAATACACATTACAATCTAAAATTGCCCTCAATTTTTGTCAGACGCGGCGAAAGCGCCTTTTACGAGGCGTTTAACGCTCTGCCTACCCCGTAAGGGATAAAGGCGTGATTTTATGTATGTATGTAAGGGATACAAGGGTTTCGGTATATTGTAATTTAGGCGATGGGCTGACAACCTGTCACTACAGCAAAATACCTACAAATCTATCTTAAATAACCCTCAAAACTTGGTCAGACGTGGCAAAATGACGTTTCTTTAGGTCTTTTACGCTCTGCCTACCCCGTTAGGGATAAAGGCATGATTTTATGTATGTATGCACTACTAGTATAGACTAATTAGCAATTATTGGGGCATTATTGTGAATTTTGTTAGTTCTAGAATAACACAGTTCACAAGCTCAACCTGTAAATTAGGCACAGTTATTATATTATTTTATTTATTGCCAGATGTAACTCTTTTTATTTATAAAAAAACGAATTAGTAATTAGTGGGGCATTATTGTGAATTTTGTTTGTTCTAGAATAATACAGTCTACTAGCTCAACCTGTAAATTAGACACAGTTATTATATTTTTTTATTAATATTTAATTGCCAGATGTAACTCTTTTTATTTATAAAAAAAAATAATTAGTAATTTGTGGGGCATTATTGTGAATTTTGTTTGTTCTAGAATAATACAGTCTACTAGCTCAACCTGTAAATTAGACACAGTTATTATATTTTTTTATTAATATTTAATTGCCAGATGTAACTCTTTTTATTTTATTTATGTTACTGTAATTTTGATTATGTTGTACTGTATGTATGCAAGGTAAAAAATATACATCAAAAAACAGAGCCACAGAAGTCCAGTATTCTAATGATACATACATACATACATAAAATCACGCCTTTATCCCTTACGGGGTAGGCAGAGCGTTTAACGCCTCGTAAAAGGCGCTTTCGCCACGTCTGACAAAAATTGAGGGCAATTTTAGATTGTAATATGTATTGCTTTAGTGACAGGTTGTCAGCCCATCGCCTAAATTACAATACACTGTAACCCTCGAGTCCCTTTTGCTGACTTCAACAGCATGCCCGGGAGGAAGGGCAGCTGGAACATTCTATGTTTTTCTATCTCTCCCAGTCCAGCATGGAAGAAATGATGATGACTGTATATTTTTTTAAGTTAAAAGTGTAACTCTAAAGACACGCCTTTAAATGTTTTCTCCAGGTGGAGCGTCTAGTAGACCGCGTGAACAACTCCACCTTACTAGAGGACCGGCGAGATGCGTGCCGCGCGCTGAAGGCCATGTCGCGCAAATACCGCGTCGAGGTCGGCGCGCAGGGCATGGACACGCTCAAACAGGTGGGGTTATAGCACACACACCCTCAAACAGGTGGGGTTATAGCACACACACGCTCAAACAGGTGGGGTTATAGCACACTCACGCTCAAACAGGTGGGGTTATATCACACACTCGCTCAAACAGGTGGGGTTATAGCACACACACGCTCAAACAGGTGGGGTTATAGCACACACACACTCAAACAGGTGGGGTTATAGCACACACACGCTCAAACAGGTGGGGTTATAGCACACACACGCTCAAACAGGTGGGGTTATATCACACACTCGCTCAAACAGGTGGGGTTATAGCACACACACGCTCAAACAGGTGGGGTTATAGCACACACACGCTCAAACACGGAGGGTTATATATAGCACAAACACACGCTCAAACAGGGGGGTTATAGCTTGCAGATGCTCAAACAGGTGGGGTTATAGCATTCACTCGTTCAAGTAGGTGAGGTTATAACTCACACACGCTCAAACAGGTAGGGTTATAGCATTCCACTCAAGTAGGTGGGGCTATAACACACACATACATACACGCAAACAGTAAATATTACATTTCACAACTTACAGAAAATGACGAATGAAAATCTACATCTACGATTACACAACCGACAACTGTTTTATATAGTAAAGTGTGTATTCAAAATTACTGTAATATGTTTCAGGTTTTAGAACTAGACCGAGCGGACAATGAAACAATCAACTACGCGCTCGACACACTCAACAACATTATGTCGCCCGGTCAATTTGAAGAAGAAGAAGACAATCCACACGTCCCCATGAACATCGGTGAACAGTTCACTGAAATGTTCATTAAAGACCACCACAACATACAACTACTGTTAGATTTACTCGATGAATATGACTTCAGAGTCAGACTATCAGCTGTGCAACTGCTAACGTCATTGCTGACTAATAGACCAAAAGACATCCAAGAAATTATCCTAGTCAAGCCGATGGGCGTCTCCAAAATGATGGATCTCTTAGGTGATACGAGAGAAGTAATAAGAAACGAGACGTTACTGCTATTGATAAAACTGACGAAAGGAAACGCTAATATACAAAAGATCGTTGCCTTCGAAAACGCTTTCGATAGATTATTCGAAATCGTATCTTCAGAAGGTTACTCCGATGGTGGAATCATAGTCGAAGACTGTTTGCTACTCATGTTGAATTTGTTGAAAAACAACAGCAGTAACATCAACTTCTTCAAAGAAGGCAGCTACATACAGAAAATGCTGCCAATGTTCAATACTCCAGACGAATCGGAGGAGCTGGGTTGGTCGCCACAGAAAGTGTCCAACGTTCATTGTATGTTACAAATCGTTCGCACTTTAGTCTCCCCTAGCAACTCAGCTCAAATAATCTCTAGCTGTCAGAAAATTATGAAAAACGTAGGGTTATTGGAGGGTTTGTGTAATATTCTAATGGCTAGTGGAGTCCCAGCTGATATTTTGACGGAGACGATAAATACAGTGGGGGAGGTGGTGAGAGGGGATGTGACGAATCAGGATTACTTGGGCAGCGTGATGGCGCCGTCCAACCCGCCGCGGCCAGCCATCGTCGTGCTGTTAATGTCTATGGTCAATGAGAAACAGCCGTTTTCTTTGAGGTAAGAAATAGTAATTTGATTTTGACATGTGTCGTTGGATGATTTGATAATTCGAATCTTCGGTAAAATCATAGGGATTATGCGAAAACGCGGATAAATGAGCCCGATGGTGTAGTGGATAGGGCCACTGCCTCCTGAGCGGGAGGTCGTGGTTCGAATCCTACCACGTACCAATGTGTTTTTCGGTTTTCGAATTTCATATGTACGTTTATTCGGCGCTTTTTCCGTGCTTCGGAAGGCACGTTAAGCCGTTGGTCCCGGTTAATATCGTTTAATACCGTAGATATTAGTCGTTAAGCCATGACAGAGGCCAATGCTAAGCATTGGCGGCTTGAAAAACTCTGACCTAATCTAGGATTGGGTTTCCCTTCTGGGTTGCGGAGGTCAGATGGCAGTCGCTCTGTGTAAAAACCAGTACCCTCGTTCAATCCCCTAGATTAGGTAGCCGACCCCGTGAGATACGGGATAAGGCTAGGGAGATGATGATGATGCGAAAACGCGGATAAGTAGACAATGGTGAAAACATTGTCAAATCTTACTGTAAATAGTCAGGATGTTTGCGAAAAAACTCGTCGTTCTAGTATTATTATAGTTATTTGATATCGTTAACTCAGTTTGGCTAGATTTTTATTTACTCATTTAATCTGATTCTAATTGATTAAATAACATGCTATATTTAAAACTTCTTCTTCGTTCTTATTTCAGTAAAGGATATCAAATGTTACTAGAACAACGATTTTTTTCGCTAAAAACCTGAGCTATTCCAGTAAGATTTGATAATGGTGCATCATTGTCTAATTATCCGTGTTTTCGCAAAATCCCTAGGTTTTTCGCGAAGATTCGAATTATCACATCATCCTACGGCATATGCACACGTCCATCAGATCCATCAGATTTTGAACAATCCTTGCAATTATTACAATTTGTAACTGACCTACTGTTAGCAGCAGTGGTAAAACAGTAACGGTAAGCAGTAATAAAACCTTATCGAGAATTTTTATGGTTTTTTGTATCGACTGTGTAATTTCAATTAAATGTCTATGTATTCTTTATTAATGTTAACTTATCATAATCATTTATATTTGCGATGTAAAAAATTACTCCCAAAATTGTAGTATAATGAACATTAGATTGCCATGAAACTGAACATCTTTCCCCGGAGAACATAGGTCGAAATATTAAAAAAATGGCCCTTCCCTTTCATACAAAATTACTCAAACGGCTGACATAATTTGTACAAAAGGGCCATTTTTTCCTTCAGTGGTATAGTTGTAGCCTGTTTGGTCAACAATTTTTTATGTTTATTTCCAGATGCGCAGTGCTGTACTGTTTCCAATGCTACCTGTACCACAATGAGATGAGCCAGGCGAGTCTCGTACAGACCCTGCTGCCGTCCTCTACAGACGTGTCTAGTTTGACAAGTGGACAGCTGCTTTGCGGAGGTAAACCCCACTATTGCCCTATCTGCGCCTATCGGTAAATGACTTAATTAGGCGTACAAAATCGTCGTTTTTGAAAGATGTGTTGCAATTGATGAATTACTGCTCCCGCAGCTCCAAATCCTGTACCTAGGCTGCCTAGAAGAGATTCGCACTTAGCAATAAGGCCGCCTATATGTACAATCATTTCCCTTGTTGTTGTTGTTGTTGTTGAATAAAACATAATCAAATATTTGCAGGTCTATTCAGTGCGGACGCGCTATCCAACTGGTTCGCGGCGGCCGCGCTCATGCGAGCTCTCTGCGACAATCCCGCGCAAAAGGAACAGCTATTGAGGGTGCTCCTAGCTACCAATATAGGAAGCACACCCGTTACGTTGCTGCATCAGTGTACCTTGTTGCTGCAACAGACGACTAAGTTACAATCTAAGGTAAGAATTAAATAGTAGGTAATATTTAGAGATCTTTGTGACAATACCGCGCAAAAGCAACAGCTATTGAGAGTTTTACTGGCGACTAATATTGGCAGTACACCTGTTACGTTGCTGCATCAGTGTACTTTGTTGCTGCAACAGACGACTTACTTACAATCTAAGGTAAGAAATAAATAGTAGGTAATATTTAGAGATATATTTGTGACAATCCCGCGCAAAAGGAACAGTTATTGAGAGTTTTAATGGCGACTAATATCGGCAGTACACCTGTTACGGTGCTGCATCAGTGTGCTTTGTTGCTGGAACAGACGACTTAGTTACAATCGAAGGTAAGAAATAAATAGTAGGTAATATTTAGAGAGATATTTGTTAAAAAATCCCGCGCAAAAGGAACAGCTATTGAGGGTGCTTCTAGCTACCAATATAGGAAGCACACCCGTTACGCTGCTGCATCAGTGTACCTTGTTGCTGCAACAGACGACTAAGTTACAATCTAAGGTAAGAATTAAATAGTAGGTAATATTTAGAGATCTTTGTGACAATACCGCGCAAAAGGAACAGCTATTGAGGGTGCTTCTAGCTACCAATATAGGAAGCACACCCGTTACGTTGCTGCATCAGTGTACTTTGTTGCTGCAACAGACGACAAAACTACAGTCTAAGGTAAGAAGTAAGTACTGGGCACATTTTACATAAACTGCACAGTCCCCGTTAACTTGGAATATTATCATTATAATTCATTTATTCATGCATTCATATAGTGTTTACAAGATCTTACGAGGGTCATTCAATAAATACTTAGCCTACAAAAAGAAAACGAAAATTTTGGAAAAGTGGCAATTTATTTTTCAACATAGTCTCCTTTTAGTTCTATACACTTAGCCCAGCGATGCTAGAACTTTTTTAACCCGTCCGAAAAATAGTTTTTGTCAAACTCTGCAAAATAGGCCTCCGTGGCGGCGATGACCTCCTCATTTGAGCCATATCTATTCCCGGCGAGTGACTTTTTCAGATTAGGAAACAGAAAGAAGTCACAAGGGGCCAAATCTGGAGAATACGGTGGATGGGGCAGCAATTCGTAGCGTAATTCGACCAATTTGGCCATGGCAACGGCAGACGTGTGAACCGGTGCGTTGTCGTGGTGAAACAGCACTTTTTTCTTCGCCAGATGGGGTCGTTTTTTCTTTAATTCGGCGTCGAATCGGCCCAATAAATCGGCATAGTAAAGCCCTGTAATTGTTTTACCCTTCTGGAGGTAATCGATGTAGATCACACCTTGTGAATCCCAGAAAACGGTGGCCATAACTTTTCCGGCCGATTTTACAGTTTTCGCCTTCTTTGGAGCACGTTCCCCGGTCTGGATCCATTGTTTTGATTGCTCCTTGGTCTCTGGTGTGTACCAGTGGATCCAGGTTTCATCGACGGTCACAAAACGACGCAAAAACTCCGCTGGATTCCGCTTAAACAGAGCCAAACACGTCTCCGATGTGGTCTCACGGTTGCGCTTGTTTTCCGGTGTGAGTAAACGCGGCACCCATCGCGCCGACAGCTTTCTCATGCCGAGTTCCTCGTGAAGAATATGATGCACTGTTCCTTCTGAAATGCCTACAGTCTCAGCTAGCTCCCGAACCTTCAATCGGCGATCTGCCAATACGAGATCATGGATTTTTTTAAATGTTTTCCTCCGTAGGAGCTGTTTTCGGTGCACCTGGACGTGGTTCATCAAAAACCGACGTACGGCCACGTGCAAACTCGTTGAACCAATTCTTGACGGTGGCCATCGATGGAGAAGAGTCACCGTACACAGCATCCAAGCGCTCTTTGATTTCGAAGCGCGTTTTCCCTTCCAAAAATAGGAATCGAATCACCGAACGATATTGCTCTTTTTCCATTTTTGTAAAACCGATTGACACGTTCGCTTCCATAAGTTGTAAAATTAAAACAAATGAAGGGATTGGAATGAAAATTTGAAAAAAGAATTAAAAAAGAATGTGCTACACTGTGTTTAAACTCTTTTGAAACTACAGCGCCCTCTGGCGATGAGGAATGCTTATTGAATGCACCTCGTAAATACTAGGATAGTTCATTTTTGTCTTATTAAAAAATAACAATAATATTTTAAAATCTAAGTATGTCACGTTTTTATAAAAAAGAAAAAAAGAAATTCGAGTTACATAAATAAGAATAAGATAATATTAGTCATTCAGAATAAGATAATATTGAAGTTTTAAAAATTATCAATAACATTAACACCAAGGCTACAGGGCATGATAGCTTAAATATTGATATGATAAAATTAACACTTGATGTCACACTCCCTATTATTACTGCAATAATAAACAAGTCCATCGAAACAAATACATTCCCATCCAGTTGGAAAAAGTCTGTAATTAAGCCGATACCTAAAAAAAACACTGTGAATGATTTTAAAGATCTTCGTCCCATTTCTATTTTACCCGTTTTATCTAAGGTTTTAGAAAAAGTTGTTTTCGATCAGGTCATCGGTTATCTGGATAAATCAAATATTATACCTAAATATCAATCAGGATTTAGAAAAGGGCGAGGTACTGAAACTGCACTTCTACACGTAGCTGACGACTTACTTGAAGCTTCAGAAAACGGATTAAGTAGCATTTTGGTATTGCTGGACTATTCTCGAGCTTTTGATTGCCTTCACCCAGAACTACTTTTAAGAAAATTAGAATAATATGGTTTTTCACCTGATACCTGGCAATGGTTTCAGACTTTTCTATCAAATAGGGAACAAGCTGTGATGATTGAGGACAAAGCTGGCGAAAAGAAATATTCATCGTTTAAAGCTGTAAGCCGCGGCGTACCGCAAGGTTCCATTTTGAGCCCTGTACTCTTCTCAATTTTCACAGCCGACCTGCCCAAATACATTCATTCCAGTAAATATCACCTATACGCCGACGATACGCAGTTGTATTACTCCTTTGAGGGTACTGACGCTGATACATCAATTTCAAGAATAAATAGAGATCTTAATAATATATACATATGGTCAAAGAAAAATTCACTAGTTCTTAATCCGCTGAAGTCACATATTCTGATCCTGGGAACTGAACATCAAATTCAATCTGTCAGAGAATGTGCAGAAAAAATTAAGATCAATGATGTCGAACTCGAACAAGTGAATTCTGCGCGCAATCTCGGTCTGATCATGGATGGAAAACTAAAATTTGTAGAGCATATAAATAGTAAATTAAGATCTGCCTTTTTTAAACTAAAAACTTTATATAAAATTAGACCATACATAAAACAAGACTTGCGAATACTGTTAACAGATTCATTGGTATTATCACAGTTCAACTATTGCAGCTCTGTTTTCGGTCCTTGTTTAAACGGGATCACAGAAAGAGCAATTCAACGAGTTCAAAATGCGTGTATTAGATTCTGCTTTAATGTCCCTAGAAGGGAACACATCACACCATACTTAAATCAAAGAGGTATGCTTAATATGAGCGCCAGAAGAGAAGTTCTTTTTGCATGTACTATTCAAAGGGTGATCTGGAATAAAAATCCCGATTATCTAAGTATTTGAGAAACTGACTTGGGTGAATGACATAAGAATAAGATCTTTACGCTCTACAACACAGAACCTTCTTCAAATTCCCAAACACAAAACAACTCGCTATAGAGGATGTTTCAAGTTTAATGCTGCAAGTATTTGGAATGATCTTCCTCCTCCTATGCGGAAAAAAATGTCCGTAACTTGCTTTAAAGCCAAATACAAAACAGCCTTATTTAAAAGACAACTTGCAGCAGAAAACTTGAAGCATGCCTACAGTAAATTGCTGCCTTTAAATGAATATTTTAAAATTTAATAGTTCCTAGCCAAGTAATTCTTACATTCACATATATATACACACACACACACACACACACACACACACACACACACACACACACACACACACACACACATACAGTCACAAACATACTACACTAAGGAAGAGTCCATCTGTTTAAATGTTATAATATAGTTAATATTACCCAAAATTTCTTTAACTTAAGTTTGTTTAGAATTGTTTTTTTGTTATTTATTACGTACGAATGCACCTAGATAAGTATTTTGTTAGCCCTCGACACTTGTACCCCATATAAGATCTGAGGGAGGAGGAAGTGGCTGAAAAACAGCGCTGGCGTGACCTAGGTCAAGTCAGCACAAGCTGAGACATTTCCTTTTGCCTTTTCTTTATTATGTTAGATATAATAATTTAAATTGTAAAAGGCAATAAACATATTTTACTTACTTACTTACTTTTTCAAAATAGAGTATCAAACATAAAATTAAAATTGATTCTTAAAAATTAGATTAATTAATGTCAGTTTTACAGCGGTTATTGCAATTATTTTGGTTTATATATTTATTTGTTAAGTAAATATTCAGAAACAGTGTAATAGCATTTAGTGATTAGGATTTTTTAGATTTGTAATAAAATATGTTATTTTTGAATTCATTTTTTATATCTTCGGGGATCTTATTGTAAATTAATATAGACCTGTAGAATGGACTGTCTTTAAACATTTCTATTCTCGGTGCCGGTAGTTTTAACTGAGTTTCGCGTCGTGCTCTTGTGTTAATTATATATTATTCTCTTGTGTTAATTTATATTAATGTTGTTATTATTATTACTTCCATGCTGGACTGGGAGCGAGAGAATAACATAGAATGTGCCAGCTGCATTTCCTCCCGGGCATGCTGTAAAAACCAGCTAAGGGATCCGAGGGTTTCTATATATTGCAATTTAGGCGACAGGCTGACAACCTGTCACTACAGCAATATACGTACAAATCTATCTTAAAAAACCCTTAAAACTTTGTCAGACGTGGCGAAACGACCTTTGTTTAGGTCGTTTACGCTCTGCCTACCCAATTAGGGATAAAGGCGTGATTATATGTATGTATGAATAAACTATGAACCAGATAGCCACTTTTTACTGTGGGAGATTGGTGTAGGTAACAAATAGGTAAAAATAGTACCAGATCTCAATTTTTGTTTAGCTTCCATGCTGGCCTGGGAGTGAGAGAAAAACATAGAATGTGCCAGCTGCATTTCCTCCCGAGCATGCTGTAAAAACCAGCTACGGGATCTGAGGGTTTTAGTATATTGTAATTTAGGCGATGGGCTGACAACCTGTCACTACAGCAATATACATACAAATCTTTCTTGAATGGCTCTCAAGACTTTGTCAGACGCGGCGGAACGGCCTTTGTTTAGGTCGTTTACGCTCTGCCTACCCCATTAGGGATAAAGGCGTGATTATATGTATGTATGTATGAACTATGAACCAGATAGCCACTTTTTACTGTGGGAGATTGGTGTGGGTAACAAATAGGTAAAAATACTACCAGATAAAAAAAAAAAAATTGTTTTTTTTTAAGCTTCATTCCTATTCCAGGTAGCCTTACTAATGCTGCTGTCCCAATGGATGTCGCACTGCCCCCCCGCCGTGAGCGCGTTTCTGAAGGTCCCCGGCGGGGTCGGCTACCTGGTCAACCAGACCTGCTCCAACGAACATGATGACAACGAGTGCCTACTACAGGGCCTCTGCGCGTTCCTGCTAGGTAAACATAAAACTGTCAAAAGAAACTTTGTAAAATCTTGTCCACGACAATGCAAGCTGAATAACCGGATTATTATTAAAAACGGACACCAAAGTTCGTCTGGTGTTTCGCAATTTTCGTGAACAAAAAAGAAATACACACATATCCGATATGGTGTAGGCAGAGCGTAAAACGCCTGGTAAAAGGAATTTTCACCATACCAATATTTGATCGATATTTTTTCTTGTTGGTGTAGCTCTAGAATGAATGATAATAGATATTTGATAATAAAAAATCAGTGCCTTTCTTGCCAAATTGGTCATCATCTCCCTAGCCTTATCCCGTATCTCACGGGGTCGGCTACCTAATCTAGGGGATTGAACGAGAGTACTGGTTTTTACACAGAGTGACTGCCATCTGACCTCTGCAACCCAGAAGGGAAACCAGACCCAATCCTAGATTAGGTCAGAGTTTTCAAGCCGCCAATGGCCTCTGAAATGGCTTAACGACTAATATCTACGGTATTAAACGATATTAACCGGGACCAACGGCTTAACGTGCCTTCCGAAGCACTGAAAAAGCGCCGAATAAACGTACATATGAAATTCGAAAACCGAAAAACACAGTGGTACGTGGTGGGATTCGAACCACGACCTCCCGCTCAGGAGGCAGCGGCCCTATCCACTACACCATCGGGCTCTTTCTTGCCAAATTGGTCTGATATGAATATCTCATGCATCGAAATTGACAGACAGCTTTATCAGCCCATCACCTAAATTACAATACTGTACTCAAATCTGGATATACTTCCATGCTGGATTGGAAGCGAAAGAAAAACATAGAATGTGCCAACTGCATTTCTTCCCAGGCATGCTGTAAACACCAGCTAAGGGATCCGAGGGTTTTGTATATTGTAATTTAGGCGATGGGCTGACAACCTGTCACTACAGCAATATACCTACAAATCTATCTTAAACAACCCTCAATACTTTGTTAGACGTGGCGGAACGACCATTATTTAGGTCGTTTACGCTCTGCCTACCCCATTAGGGATAAAGGTGTAATTATATGTATGTATTATTAAAATCTTCCATGCTGGACTGGGAGAGATAGAAAACATAAAATGTTCCAACTGCCCTTCCTCCCGGGCATGCTGTATAAGTCAGCAAAAGGAACTCGAGGGTTACAGTGTATTGTAATTTAGGCGATGGGCTGACAACCTGTCACTATAGCAATACAAATTACAATCGAAAATTGCCCTCAATTTTTGTCAGACGTGGCGGAAGCGCCTTTTACGAGGCGTTTATCGCTCTGCCTACCCCATTAGGGATAAAGGTGTGATTATATGTATGTATTATTAAAGTACTTGGATCTAAATTCTCAATTTTCAATTTCCAGCCATCTGCATCCACTTCAACGACGACTCAGCAGAGAACTACTCCAAGGACTCGCTCAAGCAGCTGCTGGTGAAGCGAATAGGCATGGAGATGTTCGCGGCCAAGCTGGGCGAGGTCAGCAAGCACGAGCTGTACAACAAGGCCGCCAAGCACCCGCAGCTCAGGGTCAAGAGCGCGGCGGACATTCTCATCGATTATGAGTTCTGTAGGCTTTTTAAGGTTCTGGAAAGTGAGTATTATTGTTTGATTAGCGACCCGCTCCGGCTTCGCACGCAAATTATCAGTGCTTCTCTACGATAATATGCATGTATTATACATATAAACCTTCCTCTTGAGTCACTCTATCCATTAAAAGAAACCGCATCAAAATCCGTTGCGTAGTTTTAAAGATTTATGCGTACATAGGGATATAGGGACAGAGAAAGCGACTTTGTTTTATACTATGTAGTGATGTAGGTTAGGGTCAAGAGCGCGGCGGACATTCTCATCGAATATGAGTTCTGTAGGCTTTTTAAGGTTTTGGATAGAGAGTATTATTGATTGATGTAGGTTTTTGTTTATTTGTTCGATGTAATTGGTATTTGTCGTTCCTTTTTCAATATTGTTGAAGTTTTAGTACTACTTTTAGTAACAGTAATTAATGTTGTAAACAAAAAAATATAGAAAAGTTAAGATTTTTACAACATTAGGACTTAAAATTATAAATAGTTATTACTTTTATTTGTAATCTCTTAGCAATGACAGAAAAATAATATCATTTGACGTTGGCTGAATTGCTAGTCTACAGAAGCTAATAGAATTAAAATGAATAAATATGGCCAAAATCCCACTTCTGATATACTTTCAATAACAAAAGTAATAAATTCTCTGCTATAAAATCTAACAGATCTCCATATTGCAGGTGTCCTGGTACAAAGTCTGACAGACAAACAAGAGAACGGTATCTCGGACGGAGCCGACTCCCGGGGAACCCCCGACAACACGCTGGAGCAATACAAGACGCTGATCAGGCAACAAGATGGCCGCCTGCAGGAGCTCATGGTGCAGGTGGAACAGATGATGCAGCAGAACCAGCAGTTGCAGGTTTGATTCCCTACACTAACCTACAAGAGGTTTTGCTTTAGAATTTTATTTTTGTAGCAAAGCTAGGGGCATTAAATTTAAAGGGTGTTTAAGAGCATTTCCTTGAGAGGCCAGTTGGCCGAGTGATGACGGATGGGAAAAGGGTAATTACCCACCTGGTCGGGTTTTGTCACCACGTGACCAGGGGACCGGAGTTCGGAAGTTGTATATATGCAGATCGCTGAGCAAACTTCGATACCGCGTTTCAGGACTGTTGTTTCTTGATGTAAGGGATAGCTTCGAGCGAACTAATAGGGGTTGCTCAGTTAACGAAATAGAAATTATTTCGAAATGATTTTTTCCTTACTTAATTACCACCCCGATCAGACAGTTTGTATGGGGAAGTCGAAAATAAAATCCTGAAAAAATTCACCAGATTTGAGTAAAACTTTTGATTTCTATAGTTTTATATTTGTATAAAGATGTGTTATAAAAATATGTGTGTCTGTTGGGTATCAAATTCCAATAATATAGTTCATATTTTTGCGGATTTTTAGCACTCGCAATGCTATTTTTATTTCATATAATATAAAAGAAAAAAAAATCGTGTCTGGCAGGACTCGAACTTAAACTACATAGCTAATGTTGCTAACGTCGGTATGACGTTTGCATAAGAAAGACTATGATAAACTCGTCACTTCCGCTACCGTTTCTGTAGCTCAGTTGGTAGAGTGATTGACCGGCATTCCAGAGAAGCAGGTTCGAGTCCTGCCAGAAACGAATTTATTATTTTCTTCCTTTCTTCAAGAGCTGTGCCTCCCAACACAGGCAAATGTTTGCTTACTGGGAGACTCCATTTCTTAGTTTGTAAGTGAACTGTAATTTAGTTAAATAAAGGATTTTGTATTCATATTATATGAAATAAAAATCATGATCTCGTTTACAGAGCGCCCTAAACGACTCAATACAATCCAACTCGCACCTAAAAGATGAAAACACCCTCCTCAAAGCACAAGTGTCGGCCGCGCAGACACCCAACATGGCGCCGCCCCCCACGACGGTGCACGAGGATAAAGCAAGGTAATATGGTTTCAATTTTTTATCTTCTTCTATCGTAAGGGTTTCGAGTTGATCGAGTTTTTTATCTGTTTCATCATCAGATTCATCTCATATAATATACTGAGTGTAAGGGACAAACTGATAGGAGTTGCCCAGTCAACGGAACTGAACAACTGTCAGCAGGTTGTTTTTTTCAGGAAGTAAAAAAAATAGTTGGTTTTCCATACAAATTATCTGATCGAGGTGGTCATTTTGTATAAGAAGTGAAATTTTTCTTTCATCTCCTGTTAGAAATTCCTGGTGACAGTTGATCAGTTTCGTTGACTGAGCAACCCCTATCAGTTTGCGGGACGCTGTCCCTTACACCCGGTATGTCTTCCCCACTGAGGAGCACGAGCTTACTCTGGGTCCATTACGGATTAGTCTACTTACGACGACTAGCAAACGTCAGTTTCCAAGGGCCCCGTACTATTTTCTGGGGCTTTATTATTTTAGTTTAATATTTTTAAAACACACAGACGTTTGTATGGAATCTCTAATGTCGCTGGAATATTTGAAAGCACGGTATCACAGCGGTTAGATCAGCGGCACGGTTGGCGAGGTTTATTTATTTGTATAACAATTTACTGTTCACAAAAACATCATAAAAAACAAGACATAAAACCCAAACACACAACAGGCACTGCTTATTTCTAAAAAGAAATATCTTACAGCAGACCTACAGAAGTGAAATTTCGTGTGTTCAAATCCACTCTGTGTGAAATTTTTGGTTTTGCCAACCAATGTGACATCACAGGCTCATAAGTAAATAAATATTTACATTACATGTTTTAATTTGAAGGGAATACGAAGCTCGGATTGCTCAATTGGCGAGTGAGTTGGCGAGTAGCAGACAGGCCACGTTGGCGGCTCAGGAAGGGGAGAGGATGGCGAGGGAGGAACTGGAGAAAGTCAGGAAGGATCAGGATGATTTACTGGAGCTGTTGGCTGATCAGGTAACATCATACATACATAATCACGCCTTTAATGAGGTGGGCAGAGCGCAAACGACCGATATAAAGGTCATTTAGCCACGTCTGACAAAGTTTTGAGGGTTATTTAAGATAGATTTGTAGGTATCATGCTGTAGTGACAGGTTGTCAGCCCATCGCCTAAATTACAATATACTGAAACACTCGGATCCCTTAGCTGGTTTTTACAGCATGCCCGGGAGGAAATACAGTTGGAACATTCTATGTTTTTTATCGATTCCAGTCCTGCACTTGATGTTCAGGCTATGTGCTAACTATGTACCTATATAAATCAACAGGACGTCGATACGTTTTATTTTAAACACGTACGTGGCCAGCGTTTCGAATTCATTGGTTAACAATTAATAGACATCCAATTTACTCCACCCAGAAAATTTTGGGTTGCCAAGTTAATAGAGACTGTTGTAAGTGATTTCTTGGCTGTGAAATGTAATTAATAAAATTTTGCTCCACAAGTCTTACTGGTGGGAGAACTTTGCACAAACCCCACCCCGGTAGGTATCAATTATTCATTTCTTGCTGTTTTTTTTTGTTAACATGTTGGCTGCTATCCATACAAAAATCAATACTTTGCCCAACGACTCCATTGATCTCACTTCTGATTTTCATAGCGGTCAACTTGTTAAAGATGGTGAAATTTCTGAAAATTGTTGTCAGAGTTTATTCTGAGCATGAAATTATTTGGTCTTTCGTAAATGTAAAATACCATTTCAATAGTCCTAAAATCTATCCTTATTTTCTTTATAATTTGGGTATGAAAAACCTTTACATAAAATTATCAACTATTTATTGTGAACATATCCATGTAATGATTAAAGTGGGGTCAATATTAAAGCTTAAAAGCTTTAAATCACGACTTAACCGTTGGCTTGTCGAACAGGCATTCTATAGTTATAATGATTTTATTAAATTGACAGTAATACAATTTAATTTATTATTAATGTGATATACTTAAGTGCATCTATTTTTTGACTTGTAATTTACAACTATTAATAAATTTATCTCTATCTCTATTTAAAAATGTAAACTGTAAAATGAATGTCATGTAATGTAATGTATGGGGCTTGTACCCTGAAATAATTTATATTTTTGTATATTTTATTTTATTTATTTTCTCTGTTCCAGGACGTCAAAATCAGCGAATACAAAATGAAGTTGCTCTCGCTCGGACAACCGCCCGAAGAGGACCTCACGCACACACACACGCCTGAACACCTCGCACACAGCCTCACGTAGGGAAACAACGTCACATAGTGTGTGTGTTGGACTATAAAGCTTTTATCTAAGTGGCGCCCTCATGAGTCAAAAAATCATAACTCCCTGAAAACACAATCAATCAAAAATCCGGTAGATCAGATTGAGGTTAGAGCAATGAAGGTCATTTGGAACCCCATAAAGTTGCAACTTATGGTTCGTTGTAGTTACAGATAGAAAATTTGCGAAAAACGGCCACTTTTAGCAGTTTTGCTATCTGTAACTGAAGTGAACACTGTTTTTTTAATTTATAATGCTTACAATAGACATCACTACCTTTACTTCAATCTGATCTATCGGATTTCCAATTAATTGGGTTTTCAGTAAGAAATGTTTTTTTACTGATGAGGGCGCTGGAGTGCACCGGGAAGCCCCTTAATTGTTTTATCTATATTGTAGTGAAAGAGGCCTGACATTTCTGGGATACCACCGGTTGTACTCGCTAAACATATTTTTTTAACCGTCGGTGCACGAGCCAAATGTGTGTAGAAGTAATATATATGTATGTTTATGTAGGTTCTAGGTTATATGTATATGTAAAAGTCTACAGCTTGTACAGTCTTCTCCCCGTATATATTGTTATCTCATATTCAGTTTTACAGGTTGGCTGGAAGAGATCTCTTTATAGAGATAAGCTCACCTTTGTGAACTAAGTTTAAATTTGTTTATTTATTGTAAATTTTTTGTACGCAATAAAGAATATATATATAGAATCGAAGGGCCTATCGGAATCATCGTGCGCCGACATTTTGAAAAATATAAAGATGGTGCCACGTTCGCTATGTCAGGCTCCATACAAAAATGTTAGGTCCCCTTTCGCACTCCAATCTTGCTCGGGTGGAAATAGTGAGAGGGATTTGAACCCAAATCTCTTGCGATTCGTTTCGCTTCTCCAACCAAATGATTTATTGTGGCTATTTTCAAAAATATGGGCGGATTTTCTGTAAAATGTGTGACGCAGAGCCCCAACTAAACTATTTTACTAATGGTTGGGAATAGTATAAAAGTCAGATTTACTCTAATGATTTAATTTGTAGTGAATAAATATTAAAGTCTACTAAAACTTAGAGAAGACTTCATTTTATAAGCGTGCTTCTGAAGTGACTGAAACAATACTTAGGATGCCTGTATTAGTGAGTATTAGAAAAAATAAATTCGTAATTAGAAATTCCCATTTTGATATAATTAATTAAAAATTGATTAATTATCTTTTATGATAACTCTAGTTCTTTAGATGTTTAAACTTTTTCAAAATGCTTACAAAGAAATGTATATTCCGCGCAACACGTCCGTTAATTTTTATTTATTATGGATAAGTTATACATTAAGATGTTGAATATACTTGTTGGAATCTGTTTAATTGAAAATAGAGTAATTCATTTAATTTTAATCGAAACATTTGAACCCAAGATATTGTATAAATTACAAAACTATAGCAACATTTTTTTAAATTATCTAAGTCTGGATTAATTGTATTGTATGTAAACATGAGAAATAAAATAATATATTGTAAAGGTTGTAAAAAAAGATTTTTATTTATCTTAATGCATTCATACGGGGTAGGCAGAGCGTAAAACGCCTCCTAAAAGGCGCTTTCGCCACGTCTGACAAAAAATGAGGGTAATTTTAGATTGTAATGTGTATTGCCATAGTGACAGGTTGTCAGCCTATCGCCTAAATTACAATCTAGATTACATTACACTGTAACCCTCGAGTCCCTTTTGCTGACTTCTACAGCAAGCCCGGGAGGAAGGGCAGCTGGAACATTCTATGTTTTTCTATCTCTCCCAGTCCAGCATGGAAGTAATTTATTATTAATATAAATATAATTATCTTAATGCGTGTGTACCTATAGAACAATTAGGGGTATACTTAACTTAGTAAAAATGAGTCAAAACAAACGAAAAATGCTCTCCAATACACTGTTTTATTCCACATTTAAATACATTCTTTAAATAATTTAATTGCTATTCCTTATATCGTAAGTAAATATTTGTCCTATCCTATCTAATATTTTATTTAAGTATCTACAATACATACAGTCTTAATTTAAAAATGAGTTAGCAGTAAAAGACAACTAGAATAAAGTTTTGGAGTAGTACCTCATCAATCGCACTCGTAATTTTGAAAAGTTAATTCATTTATATTTTAAGTGCTTTGAATACACAGTTAATTTAATATTTATCAGCCAGGACTTACATCTCAACTCTTTATATGAGAGGCAAGAACTTTTAGAGAATATTTTTTATCTACATTATACAATTTAATAATCTCACTCGATAATACAGGAATGCATTTATTATTTACAATCATAGATAAACTTAACATATTACAATGTTTTGCATTTCATTCAACTACCTTAGCAGGCGAGGCTGAGAACGGATATGTATATAATTACTACCATACGAAATCACATGATTGATATTTACTGGGCCATGAATTTTATGTTACATGCGAATATAAATAGGTAAAAGATATTTTGAAATATTTTTATCGACAATAAAAGCTAAATTGATCGTAAGCCTCATAATAAATATTGTATTTAGTCCAAACATTTGTACATCAATAATACTACCATACCATATTTCCATCTAGAGCGAAAGAGAGTCCAACTTTTCACCCAATGAATAGCAAACCTACAAAGTATTTCAAAATGAGACCATCAGGGTTGTAGAATTGATAATATACATATAACTAGCGACCCGCCCCGGCTTCGCACGGAAATTGTCAGTGTGTCTACTATATTATGCATGTATTATAAATATAAACCTTCCTCTTAAATCTCTCTATCCATTAAAAGAAACCGCATCAAAATCCGTTGCGTGGTTTTAAAGATTTATGCGTACATAGGTTAATAGGGACAGAGAGAGCGACTTTGTTTTATACTATGTAGTGACTAGCGACCCGCCCCGGCTTCACACGGAAATTATCAGTGTTTCTCAACTATATTATGCATGTATAAACCTTCCTCTTGAATCACTCAAACAATCCATTAAAAGAAACCGCTTTAAAATCCGTTGCATAGTTTTATGCGTACATAGGGCTATAGGGACAGAGAAAGCGCTAGTTAACTAGCGACCCGCCCCGGCTTCGCACGGAAATTATTAACATTTTTTTTATTGTTTTAGGTCCTCTCTTTCCCTCCAGTACTAAACTAGTCGTCGTTCAAGTCAACACGGCCGGTCCATCGCACATGACAGCTCATAAGCTCTGCACCTCACGGTATAACCAGAGGCTACGTGACGTAGAAGTAGAGCCCCACGCAGCCGAGTACAGCCAGCAGCAGGAACACCATCACCATGATGAAGCGGTCCTGCAGCGCGCGCACCATCATAGAATTCACCAGCCGGTGCGAGCGGGTCAGGTGCTCGTCTGTCTCGCGGAGCTGACGGATAATATATAGTTAGGGTGAGGTTGGAAGGACTCGTAAAACTGGAAAGTGACTACTAGACATGCAAACATACATACATACAAATAATCACGCCTTTATCCCTAATGGAGTAGGCAGAGCGTAAACGACCTAAACAAAGGTCGTTCCGCCACGTCTGACAAAGTTTTGATGGTTATTTAAGATAGAATTCTAGGTATATTGCTGTAGTGACAGGTTGTCAGCCCATCGCCTAAATTACAATATACTGAAACCCTCGGATCCCTTAGCTGGATCTTACAGCATGCCCGGGAGGAAATGCAGCTGGCACATTCTATGTTTTTCTCTCGCTCCCAGACCAGCATGGAAGTATAAGCAGCAGCAAACATTTATAAATACAAAAAAAAAAAAAAAAATGAGAATTTTATAGATTTACAGTGGCCGGAGCCTCCTAAGTTTAATAAAACCTGTGCTAGGAGTCACCATACCACCATATAATACATTCATCAGCATAATTTTCAGCCCAGATCCACTCACTGCTGCATCTTCCATGCTGGACTGGGAGCGAGAGAAAAACATAGAATGTGCCAGCTGCATTTCCTCCCTGGCATGCTGTAAAACCAGCTAGGGGATACATGGGTTTCTGTATATTGCAATTTAGGCGATACGCTGACAACCTGTCACTACAGCAATATACCTACAAATGTATGTTAAACAACCCTTAAAACTTTGTCAGACGTGGCGGAACCACCTTTGTTTAGGTCTTTTACGCTCTGCCTACCCCCATTAGGGATAAAAGCATGATTATATGTATGTATGTATGTATCTTAAATAACCCTCAAAACTTTGTCAGATGTGGCAGAACGACCTTTGTTTAGGTCGTTTACGCTCTGCTTACCCCATTAGGGATAAAGGTGTGATTATTTGTATGTATCCACCCACTGCAGGGTATAGACCTATTCTCTGTTACGTCATACCTCACAGTCCTGTGCTAGTCTCATCCAGTTAAATATTTAAAAAATCTTTTGCAATTTTCCAGTAGTAGGATAAGTTTCATTTTTCCACAGGAAAAATTTATGTATGTCGAATGATGATTTGATAATTCGAATCTTCGCAAAAATCCTAGGGATTTTAATTAGACAATGGTAAAACCATTATCAAATCATACTGGGAAAAGTCAGGTATTTGCGAAAAAACTTGTAGTTCTAGTAACATTTGATATCCTTTACTGAAATAACATTCCTGATTGGTCGGTAACCGCGCTCTATCTTTTAATTGGTTGACATTTTAAATGTCAATTTTTAACGCATATTATTTAAACAATCAGAATAAGATTGATGAGTAAGTAAAAATCTAGCCAATCAGAGCTAAGGAACTGTTACTAAGAGACGAGCTTTTTCGCAAAAAATTCTGACTATTTTCAGTAAGATTTGACAATGTTGTCTAACTATCCGCGTTTTCGCAAAATCCCTAGGATTTTCGCGAAGATTCGAATTAATAACGCATCCTATGACATATATAAATGTATTTTGCTTATGTGTGGTAAGTACAATAGTTTATACTTTTCTTATTAATTTTAACTCTTAGTAACTTATCAACTTTATAAAAAGAATTGTCATAGTGTCTATGCTATTATTTTTTTATATTAAACTAACTGTCCAACATGCAATCGGTCTTCAGACCATAAGCAGTTATCATAAATGATATGATGGCTCTATAAATTATCCATGCTTTTATAAAAATCTTTTCTCACCCTTCCCCGTGACCGTTGTATAGTTTCCCTCTGCACGCTAAGATCTTGGAGTACAGCATTGCCGATCTGTTCAGTCTCCAAGACAACTCTGTATCCTTCAGTGAGATTTTTCCCGGTACGTTCCAGACGCTCAGTGTTGTCTAACAACTTCTGCCGTTGCTCGTTTTCACCATTCCAGTCATCGTAGACATCTTCTGTTTCCATATTGTCTGCAAATTACATATATATATATTATATATATATGTAATTAAATTAAAAAGAGCCCGATGGTGTAGTGGATAGGGCCGCTGCCTCCTGAGCGGGAGGTCGTGGTTCGAATCCCACCACGTACCAAAGTGTTTTTCGATTTTCGAATTTCATATGTACGTTTATTCGGCGCTCTTTCCGTGCTTCGGAAGGCACGTTAAGCCGTTGGTCCCGGTTAATATCGTTTAATACCGTAGATATTAGTCGTTAAGCCATATCAGAGGCCAGTGCTAAGCATTGGCGGCTTGAAAACTCTGACCTAATCTAGGATTGGGTCTGGTTTCCCTTCTGGGTTGCGGAGGTCAGATGGCAGTCGCTCTGTGTAAAAACCAGTACCCTCGTTCAATCCCCTAGATTAGGTAGCGGACCCCGTAAGATGCGGGATAAGGCTAGGCAGATGATGATATATGTAATTTGCAGACAATATATATATAAAGAATAGGGTGGATGACTAGGCAAATCAGCATTTTTGATTTGTAAGAAAATACTCCTGAGACTCAAAATTGAGTTTTGGCTGTGAGCCAATTAAATAACTTCTTTGTAGTTTCTCCGTTTAATAACTTTGTAAAAACTATTCCCAGAGATTTAAATGTAATGAATGAGATCATGAACAAAGGTTATGTGCTTTCTTCTTCTTCTTAGCTAGTGGATTCTTGAGTCAAATGATCCGATGAACCCTGGTGTCAAAGTCTTCAAAACGCCTAGTAGCACAGCTTGCTTTTAGGCCTCTGGCAAGGTTTGAGTAACAACCACTATCATTTTGGACAATCAGGTGATTCAGCCTGCAATGTCCTAACCAAATTGGGGCAACCTCACAAAGTGATAAATTGCCAAATATCAACTTTGTGTTTCCCCCATGATAATCAAACCCAAGACCTCAAGATCGTAAGCCCATGGCTCTGACCACTAGCCCACAGAGGCAGTTAAAAGTTGAGCATTTATTAAATGAAATGGTAAATTATTTTAAATTTATTATGTTAATTTGCTACTTACACATGGCTGAATGGCTATTGAGCACTTTTCGGTACTCTTCTTTGACCCGTTTGAGTTCTGCGCGGTAAGCGTCGACGCGAGACCCGGCGCCTGCACCGCGACATTCTAGCTCCAACTGTTCTAGCTACAATATTGAATTTAAAACAATGTAGAAAAGACATGTTTGAAAATAAATTTTATTTAGCATTCAACAATGGTATTAAAATGGATCAAAAATTGCTAATAGGTGTAGAATATACATTAGAAACCGTTTGATAAAAATAAAACCGCGTGAGACGCCTAATTACTAGATAATAATGTTTACTTTGGGAAACAACATGAACATACCAGATCATTAGCTTCTTCAAAATTTGACTGTATTTCTTTGTTCAACTGGTCACGATTGTCTAGAAAATATTAGATCATGATTTTAATTATATAAACACTCAACAATAACGTGCAATTATTGATAAATAGGATATTTTGAAACAAAAATCCTCACCTTCGCTCCCGACTTTCAAGCGCCCTATTTTAGCCGTTATATCGGCTGTAAGTATAGAATATTGTTGCTCGTACGATTGGATTAAAGTAGCCATTGCAAATATGGATCGGTTTCAGCGTAAATTCAACTTATTCTAACATTATTTGGGAAATAAAACATTACACGTAAATGCAAAATCACTCCAAACACGCTTTAGAAAATTGATTCATGCTATAATTAATTGTTAAACAGAGATAGATTACTAGACAACAGTGATGTTCTATCTCATATTTCAAAATGTCAATACTAAAATCACTCCAACAAAACACAATTTTTGACATTTGTTTGAGGGCAGTTTCGTTTTATTAAAATGGTGCCAGCTTGGTTGCCAGTTCTATTGTAGAAACGAATACAACCATGCGTGGGAGTTGGGAGTCGAGAGTAGACGGGAGAGGGGAGGGCAAATGCATCGTGCGACGAGGGGGAGGGAATCGACTCGAGCGAGTCGGTTCGGTGGGAGAGAGGCGAAGAAACAAGTGAAAAATATTTCGTTGATTGAATAGACAACGGATTTCAGTTACATTGTTATTATGCCGAAAGTAAAAGGGATTTGATAAAATGTGAATGGAAGAAGTGAATATCAGTGTGACTACTAAATTATAATGTAGAGACTGGACAGGAATTTATCGTCAAATATCACCGTAGTAAGTTCTTATGGCATAATTTTGTTGTGGTTTCATGTAACAAGTGTTTTGAAAAACTTGCATTTTCGAAAACAAACGTCCAACACCTCCAACAAATTGATTTCAAGAATAGTTGAAAGATTCGTTAAAAAGTTCCCATAATTATGTACTTTCCCCGGTACCTCGCATAGGCTGAGATCTTGCATATTTGAATAGATAATACGTTTATGGTTAATTCATGTTTAGCTAGAGGCCAGTATTTAACTTAGTGATATTCCGTCGTTGCCGCCGTCATTAGAGTTGACTAATATAGGCAAGAATGCTTAAGTTGCAAATTAATCTCCTGCGTAGCATTGATTAGTCATCATCATAGTCAATCACATCAATATTACCTTTAAAACTTATCTATTCGCTAACATAATATTAAGAATGCAAACTTGTGATGTGTGTATTGTTTTCAAGGATGTTTTCATTTGTTTCAGTTTCATAGCAATGCCGCGTAACTGTGACGAGGATTCCGGGCGAAGCTCCTGCTCTGCAGCTTCCATAGGCCTCAGCCCCATCATGGACTACCGGGACATAGATCCTGAACCCCAAAAAGTCAAGAGGAGACCAGCTAAAACACAGGAAGCAGGTACCAACACTGATCTCAAAGTTAGTATGAGACCAAGGAGCATGACCGGTTTACTGAAATCTCCGGATGAACATGATCCATTCCCCAGCTGTAGACTCCCAAGACACAACAGGAATCCTGTGTTCAACCTGTTTGATACACCAAGAATGGGAGGTCTAAGCGGTGCTCATTCAACTCTAGAAATTGCTTGCAGTACACAACTAGAAGAGCCTAAAATTCATACAAATGCAGTGTCCATGGCTGCTATTGACCATAGAATTAATAGACAAGCACCGCTTAATAATTTTAGAAGAGGTAAACCGGTACAAAGGGCAGCTTCCAGATTGTATAAAGCGGACTCTGGATTTAAAGGAAAAGAAGGCTGTACTGGTCCAGAATTTATAGTGAGAGCTTCACAACCAGTTAAACATTTAGACTTGACACTTTCAGCTCTCTCTGAAAAGAGAGTCATTACTGTTGTCCTGCTGAATGGTCAGAGAGTAGAAGTGCTTTGTGATCCTAACACTATTACTGCTGGACAATTGTTTGAAGCCTTAGTTCACAGTGAAAAATATGAACACAATTTCATGCTTGGTATAGCCATATTAATTGGTGGAGACTTTGTTTTCCTACCAGATGATTATAAGATCAAAAAAGTTGTGCCTGAGAGTTGGCATAAAAACAGTAAAAAGAAAGTGGTTGAAGAAGTGTCAGTTACAGTTTTTTTGAGGATAAAATTTTTCTTGCCAAAAAATGTTGCCACTAATATACAAGGTGGAGAATGGAGATACAGAGTGTATTTGCAACTTAGAAGGGCTACAGTTGAAGGCCAGCTGACTTCAACTATCCAGAATCTCATTTTGCTGGCAGGCTATGCCTTACACATCGAATTTGGAGAGTTTTCTTATAGAGAGCATGGTGCAGCTGATTACTTTTTGTTGGAACATTACCTCCCAGAAACTTCCATTACTAATGATATGGCGGATATAAAACTTCGCATGAAAAGAGCTCACGAATCTAGACGAGGTTTGGACAAAAATAAAGCCATTATAAACTTTATTACACTAGCACAATCTTTTAGAGATTATGGAGCACATTTTTATTCAGCTATTTGGGCGACGAGAGATGGATTCTGTAGGGATGTTTGGCTATCAATAGGGCCAAGAGGAATTACGATTTACTCTCGAAACAACCATGTTTCAGACGAGTCTGGAAACATCTCAAACCGCATAGTGTTGCAAAGTTTACCTTGGCATCACATTCATACATTTTATTATAACAAAAAGAGCTTGTACATAATGCCCAACTCATATTCAGGTCTATCAAAAATAGGCATTAAATATAAATTAAAAATGGTAGAAAACAAAAGCTACTTTACGTTTTGGCTAGCTTCATTGCACCACCGATTGTATCTGAAATTGTACGCGAAAGATGACTTCATCAGCTACCTATCTGAAGATTTGAACTGTCCTCTAAATGCCGACGGAAGTCCCAAGAAGTCTGAATGTAGCAACTACCAAGACAGTTATAATCTAGCTGTGAGAAATCCGCTTCGAGCGAGAAGGCCCGTAAGAAGAAGATTTAAGGTGGACATTTTTGGTGATAAAAAAGCCCAGAATAAGGAAAACGAGAAACCCAACACAGAAGAACTGCTGCGACAAATTTTGTCCTCTTCACAGCAGACTGATGATAGTATAATGCATTCTAACATGAACTCGGCGGGTGACTCTTCTAATGACGGGCTTTCTTCTTCAGAAAGCTGCAGCATTCCTAGAAGACATGGTGTCAAAATGGGTACAAGAGTATTCAGCCAATATGCCTTGGATAGTCGATATACGTCTCCTATCAGAAGTCCAATTAGCTGCTTCAAATCAGATGGTGATTTAGCAACTACTCATAGTGATTCAGATGATCTCGGTTCTGAGCAAAAGCAGCATTGCAATGTAAATAGCATGAAGCTGTTGCCAGAAAGACAGTACAACCAAGGCTTAGCAAGCCCTCCTACTGCTTATGTGTTAGAATCTCCTAAGGTGTATCCAGAAGCTTTTAATTATAATACAACAAATAATGAATCTCTAATGAACACTTCTCTGTTCGATAAATTAGATAATATGGGTTGTGTTCAAGGAGAAAGAGTTTTTGTGACTGCTGTTTTAGAAAGAGACGAAATGAACGCTTTAGGGCTTCAAGTAGCTGAAGGATCTGATGGAAATGTGTATATTAAATCAATAACATCTGGAAGCCCTGCTGATTTATGTACGAAACTTATCCCTGGAGATCAAATTATATCAGTCAATGGACAAACGCTGCTTAATGTGAAGTACGATAAAGCGTTAGGGATGTTGCAATCTGCACCACAGAAAGTGGAGCTAATAGTTTTACAAAATGCGAATAAGCATTCCGTTTTAGATACTCAATATGATATGAAGAGGTTTGAAGATACCATTAGTACGAATTTAGCTAATAAGAAGAGTATAAGAGATAGTGTCGCTAGTGCCTTAGATTTAGAATTGACCGACGATGAGTTGTTGAATGAGGAAGCCCTGAGAACGATCTACGCTCTCATTAAACTGACTAAAGAAAAGGTTATCAGCAGGATGAAAGATAGAAGTAGCAGACAAAATACTCCGAACAAAAGCAATTTACAGAAGTGTTTTTCAGAAAACAAAGTGTTTGAGGAATCAGACATCGGAAACTATTCATCCCAAGAGAGTACTCCTGAAAGGAGAAACGGGCAAAAGTTCAATACGTGGCGAGGCCTGCCGAACCACCGACCCAAAAGAAGACCCCTCAGTCTGAGTTTCCCGTCAGGCGTTAATCTACCTGAAGACTTTCTAGACGACGAGAACATTAACGAATTACTGAAGAAAACTTCTCTGAAGTCTATACAGTCATCATTGACCAGTTTGGATAACAAGAGTGGTTCAACTACGAGTGTTCCATTGCCTAGAAACTTTGGACTGGGTAGGAGATGGATTGGCCCTGTGAGATATCCAGTGACTCCTTGTAAGAATACAAATACTACAGAAAACAGTGCAATTGCCGACGCCAATGTGGTCAAGAGGCATTTCGTATACGGTGCTGGAGATTCAGATGAAGATCAGATATTTTTGTAATATTTTTTATCACTTAAGTGACCTTTATGTAAATTTTATTCTAGATATTATTATTAGATTTTAAGACAAATATTTAATAAATGCAATATGTATACTTACTAAACTCTTGATTAGTTTTGATTGCTGTTTGCCCTACATTTGGCTATCAGCCAGTCTGTCTAATTTGTTGCAGATCATTGAACCCATGACGTTGAATGAAATGTAATTAAATTAGATTTTAGCGGGACACAAATTAGTTGGGTACATCAAAGTCAGGATGTAGGAACAAATAGCACCTTTAATTACGGGGTGGCTTTGTTTTATAGTTTATTGAGAAATACCCTAGTAATGCCACCGTGAGAACTAACTCAATGCGATATTGCAAGGCACCTGCGCAACATTTTTCGCATACATTTGCGGTGCCTACTGAGCTTAACGCACCGGTAGATATTGGGTAGATAGGGTACATAAATTATTATCGCTATCAATATCAAGAAGTATTGAACTTTATACCCAGTTCGATTTGGCTTTGAACAGTCATCTTTGATAACAAGTAGAGTAATATAAAAGAGTAGGTATCTTTTTCGCACAAAATTGAATCTTTTGTAATGCTAATAATATCCGTATCATGCTAGGAATATGTAACGCGTTATCATTGGAGATATCTTTACGACAAGTTTAGTGTTCACAGCACAGCCAAATGTTACGTAACAGATGCCATGTGTCTATTGTTATCTCGAATTTGAATATTTTCTAGAAAAATCCCACGTTTCTCATAAATACAATTAACTACTCTACACTTTCATTGAAAGTGAGAGTTAACTGGAATGAATGCATTACAGCAAGTGACAAGTTTAACTGGTTCTAATTAAGACAAGTTTCTATGGAAGGGTTCAAAGGAAATACATAAGTTTAGAAAACATTATCATTTATTTAAAAAATAATAACACCATGCTCGCCGCAATCAAGCAAACATTCAAAAACTAAATAAATCTAATGACGGCCGTCTACATTTGTAACACAATCAGACTCAAAATATTAAAAGAAAAATAATATCCATTCATCCACATCTTGTATATCTAAATCACTACCGTTTTTGCAATACCTATCAACAGGTGATGTAACAACTATAACAGTTTATAATTTACACCATAAATGCATTAGAAAAGGCGGTTTACATCATACCACCCATTCCTCCCATACCACCCATACCAGCCATGGGGTTGGGTTCCTTCTCTGATGGAATATCGCAGATCACTGCTTCCGCTGTCGTGAGGAGGGACGCGACTCCGCTGGCGTCTGTGAGCGCTGTTCGCACAACCTTCGTGGGGTCAATGATTCCCTTCTCGATCATGTTAACGTATTCATTGTTTAGCGCATCGTATCCGAACTCGTCGCCAAGGTCTTCGACTTTAGCAACGACGACTGAGCCGTCGATACCAGCGTTGCGGGCGATCGTCATGCAGGGCATGCGGAGAGCCTTCTTGACGATCTCCACACCGGTAGCCTGGTCAGAGTTGCTGGCTTTAAGTTCAGCAAGAACTGGAATGCATCTGAGGAGAGCAGAGCCACCTCCGGGAACGATACCCTCTTCGACGGCAGCGCGTGTCGCGTTCAGGGCGTCATTCACGCGGTCCTTCTTCTCGTTTACTTCCACCTCACTGGAACCTCCAACTCGGAGGACAGCAACTCCTGATGCCAGTCTGGCAAGACGCTCCTGCAGCTTTTCCTTTTCATACTCTGAGCTGGTGTCCTGAATTTGGTCACGGAGCTGCTCGGCCCTCCTGTCAATGTCAGACTTCTTGCCCTTTCCTTTCAGGAGCAGAGTGTCGTCCTTTGTGATGAGAACTTCTCCCACTTGTCCAAGGTCAGACAGCTGAACATCCTCCAATTTGATGAGGTTAGAGTCGTCTCCAAAAACAACACCACCAGTAGCGATGGCCATGTCACTGAGGGTGGCCTTGCGGTTGTCACCAAAACCTGGTGCTTTGACTGCCGCTACTTGCAGACCAATCTTCAGTCTGTTTACTACAAGGGTGGACAGTGCCTCGCCGTCAACATCTTCGGCAACAATGACCAGGGGCTTCCTCTGGGAGTTGGCAAGTTCCAAAGCGGGGATGATTGTCTGTACGTTGCTGATCTTCTTCTCTGAGAAGAGGACTAGAGCATCTTGGAACTCGACTTTAGCACCCTTAGATGAGTTGATGAAATATGGTGAAATATAACCTCTATCGAATTTCATACCTTCAATCACTTCAAGTTCGTCGTTGAGGGTCTTTCCATCCTTGACTGTGATGACGCCGTCACGACCCACTCGTTTCATGGCATCTGAAATCAACTGACCGATAGCTGTGTCACCGTTTGCGGAGATGGTGGCTACTTGTGCGATTTCTTCAGGTGTGGTGACCGGCTTGGACATGCTCTTCAGCTTGTTTTTCACGGCATCTACAGCAAGCATCACTCCACGACGGATTTCGATGGGGTTCGCGCCTTTGGAGATCTTTTCGAAACCCTCTTTGGCGATCGCGCGGGCGAGGACTGTGGCGGTGGTGGTGCCGTCTCCAGCTTCCTCGTTGGTGTTGTTCGCGACATTCTGGACCAGCTTCGCACCGATGTTCTGGAATTTGTCCTTCAGTTCGACACCCTTGGCAACTGTCACACCATCTTTTGTTATCTTCGGCGAGCCCCAGGACTGTTCCAAAATAACATTTCTGCCTTTGGGACCCATTGTGACGGCTACGGCATCAGCTAAGACATCCACACCCTGCAGCATGAGGGCTCTTACATCAGCTCCGAATCTTACATCTTTGGCGTAAAATCTTGAAAGCTGGTGTGATTTGTGCAGTGCGATGGTTTGGCGGGCGACACGAGGTAAGCGCAACATTTTTAAGTGATATGGAATGGGTTTTTAGCGCTGAACTGGTAAATTCACCTCGGTTTCCAGAAGATTCTCGCCGGGATCCGCAAAACGTGATCGCTACCGGTAGAGGTTATACAATACAGACTAAAAATTCTGATAAGAATGGATGGATTTTGAACTCGGAAATTAGCTGCGAAAGTGGCGCCCTCATTTGAAGATTCATGATTTTCTTTTTCCATGAAAATACGAGATATTCTAAAATTTGTAAGGTTTTTCTACAATCGCTTATGATTTATTTGATAGTTTTTGTATGGAAAAACGAAAATTTTACTTAATTCTGTACAAGGAAATGATAAAATACTAGTTTTGAAGCCGAGAAACTTTTTGTAATTTAGCGCCATCTATGGTTGCGAACACAGACTATTGTTACTACTCTAGTCAGTAGGTGGCTCTGCATGACATTAAAAATGTTGCCAACCGAAAAAAAATATGTGAGTTTCGGAATTTACCGGTTTTAAATCTAGCAGTTCATCTGTCAAATTGACGTTTGTTTGACAGTCGGGAAACGTATGTTTTTTTCGGACCACGCGAGGCGCGATTTTGCATTTCTCGCGTGCGGCTTGTAGATTTCAAGCGTGTATGTCCATTGATATTATCAGTCAAAACATGTGTTGATTATCACGCGGCAAATTACGTGGTGTCAGTTGTCTGTAAATTTTTTTGCGATTTTTTACATTGTACTTTTCAGCCACTAAGAAAATATTACATAATGGACACCAACACTGCTCTACTGTGAGTTATTTCGCATTTTATCATTAACTTCCTTCCACAGAGACCGTGTGTTAATTTGGTTAATTGAAAGAGACGTCCTTTTAAAGTTACGGCTTTTATAGTATACCGTTGTGAATCAGATGTTTATGAGTTACTTTTAGGGTTATGGTTTAGTAATTTACTGATTTATATTTTAAATTCCAGGTACTATACTTCATGTTGTCAAAAGACGTAATTATTACGTGTTTTTGCGTTATCCTTTATTTATAATTCCCGTAGTAAAAATATATAATAGATTTTTTATACAGTAGTACCTTGTTTTGGTAGTTTTAATAGTTGCAGAGCATGTTATAAATAGTTTAAATACAAACCCTAGAAATAGTTTAAAAACAATGTACCTACATAATTTGATACATTATTTTTCAGCCCAGAGGGTATCCTAGTGGGTATCGGTAACCCTCTCCTGGACATCTCGGCCGTAGTTGACGAATCATTGCTTGACAAATATGGTCTCAAACCTGACGATGCTATCATGGCTGAGGAAAAGCATATGCCTTTATACAAGGAGCTTATGGAGAAGTAAGTTTGCAAAGGTTTGCATTTAGAAAAAAATACTTTTAAGTAAACTTATTCAACTATCTGGTAAAAACATTACAATTTGCAAGAAATTTTTGAAGCATAAATATTTAAATCTTGGAAGGTATAAATAATGTTCCTACTAATAAAAAAAATAACTCTATCTTAAAAATATGATCTTTTAAAGAATCTAATAAATAATTTAACTTATTTCAAAAGGTACACAGAGGTTTGTTCTTGAGTATGAGTAATATCATCTTATCTAGCTTACATCAACCAATGCCCACTGCTGGGCAAAGCAATAAGCCCTAAGAGTAATAAAAAAAATATACAGAAAAAAATATGAAAATTGCTGGTAATTATAAAATAGTTCAATTGCTCATACTAAACTATTGAGTGACAACCCTATAAAGACTTGCACTTGATAATTGTGGTATGCTGATAAGGTCTATGCAAATTGCAGTTGTATTTCTAGAGTTATTTATACTTCTGTGGAATTATATTTATTTATTACCTAATGTTGCAAGATCATATTTCAATTGCCTCGAGGCAAAGCACTTCAAAAGTTTAAAGTACTGATAAAATTATCATTCAGTGATAAAATTTCTGTTGGACTGAATACATCCTTTGTATTGTATCATTCATTAATTACATTTCATGGAATAAAAAAAAACAGCAACTGACAAACAATTTTACTGTTCAAATAAAAGCAATTGATTATTCTAAACTAAAGTGTTCTAAAACTCTGATCCTAGTAAAGTTGTCCTTGTTTCAGTTCTGTAGTCTGAACCATACATATATTCTATGGAATGTTAGTATTTAGAAATTTAACCATGAAGCATGATTGTAAAAATATATTTTTTTATTCTGTTTTGGGCAAGTCATTGGCAAAAGAATCCTCCCCACAGACACAGCGCCGCCGGCATAATGACGCAGAAAATGAATGTGAAGGCGTGCGATTTGCCAACGTTCTTAGCATAGGTTGAACTGCCTCCGTGGTCTAGCAGTCTGAACCATTGACTCTCGATCCGGAGGTACCGGGTTCTATTCCCAGCGGGGGACAATGACTTTGTGTTGTGGTTTCTAGTTTGGTTAGGACATTGCAGGCTGATCACCTGATTGTCCGAAAAGTAAGATGATCAATGCTGTCGAATGGGCATGTAAACTGTCGGTCCTGCGCCTGATTTCTCTCTGGTCGTGTTAGTCATACTGTCCCATCAGAATAAGAGATTGAAGGAAAAGAGATTGCACCTGTGTGTAGCGCGAACACTTGGGCACTAAAAACTAGTCCTGCGCAGTAGTCGATCTCTGGGAGACTGGCCGCCATCACCGAAAATCGCGACTATTATTATTAGCTTTACCCGAAACTGTGTGAAGAAGGCTTTCAAACTATCGTCATTTATTTTTTTCTAGCTACAAAGCGGATTTCATAGCCGGCGGCAGCGTGCAGAACACGCTCCGAGTAGCACAATGGTTCCTGAAGAAGCCTCACATTTGCACCTACTTCGGGTGCGTGGGAGAAGACGACTACGCCAAGATATTGAAGGAGAAAGCAGAGTAAGTGACCATTTATTACTCAAATATAACATCCTTCTCTTGTACAAATTGGCGTTAATTTAATTGCGTGACATAGCTTAGGGGGTGTTTCAGTAACGTAAAAGGAGGCTATAAAAAACAAGCTCGCTAGCTAGTCGGATTAAATAAAGCTATGTTGCGAATTAAGATAATCATAATACGGATATTTTTCCGAAGGAAACGCTCCTAATAGTTTAGAATGAACATCAAATTTACTGATAAAAACAATTTTACTTCCAATTTTTTTACTTATTTATGAACGAGAATATTTTTAAATGTTGCAATTGCAAGCCATGAACTAGTATTTCCAACTAGGTTTTAGAAAAAAGGTAAACAAATTTCCATGTCTTTTATTCGAAATAAAAAAAGTTTTAGCTATTAGATATAACAACATAATGAAATAGTAGTTTTAGTAACTTAACTAATTTGCCAACTACATAGGTATCATTTATTTTTCAAATGTGTTTTTGAATTAATTCGTATAATCACGCCTTTATCCCTAATGGGGTAGGCAGAGCGTAAACGACCTAAACAAAGGTCGTTCCGCCACGTCTGACAAAGTTTTGAGGGTTATTTAAGATAGATTTATAGGTATGTTGCTAGTGACAGGTTGTCAGCCCATCGCCTTAATTGCAATATACTGAAAACCTCGATTCCCTTAGCTGGTTTTTACAGCATGCCCGGGAGGAAATGCAGCTGGCTCATTCTATGTTTTTCTCTCGCTCCCAGTCCAGCATGGAAGTGTTTTTGAATCAAGACATGAAACTTTGTTAACATTTATTCTAAACCGAATTGGAAATATATACATATAATCACGCCTTTATCCCTAATGGGGTAGGCAGAGCGTAAACAACCTCAACAAAGGTTGTTCCGCCACGTCTGACAAAGTTTTGAGGGTTATTTATGATAAATTTATAGGTATTTTGCTGTGGTGACAGGTTGTCAGCTGTCAGCAGAAATACTATAGATGTATATATTTTTAGAATTTTCCAATGATTCGTTTAGGAGAAATAAGTTCTTAAAAACAACCATTTGCCGTTAGGAATCACCTTAAATAAACCGTTTTATCTGTCTATCTACAATTTTCACACGGCATTACCAGCTTACACCAGCTAATCCGATGTGCCGATAGATATGTCCATCAATCATGAAAGGCGTACAATTTGTCACATCATCGAGTTATCAGCAGATTATATCGCGTGGTTACATCATATGATGTTGTTTCATATTTATTGTGGACAAGTAAAGTCTTTTCTTATCGTATAGATATAGTCAGAATTGTGTCACTTTACGTGATATTTTATTTCACGATACTTATTCTTAGAACTTTGTCCACAGGGCCCTTAACTGGGGCAAAATTTATATCTTACTTAGTTTAGTAAGGATAATGCAAGCGATTGGCGGTGATTTATCACCAAATTAGAATAATGCAGTTTAGGCTAAATCACCAGATTGTCTAGCAGTAATTCGATGATTTCTTGCTTCGGATAGCACGTTAAAACGTCAATCAGCCACTGTCTTAGACGGGGGTCGTTACTCAAACCACGTCAGAGGAAAATAAAAATACAAGTGTTGTCGAGACGATAATTACGAATTTGATAACAGATGGTATAATAATATGATACGCTCGCTACAGTAGGTAAAGTTAAAGCAAATAATGATGTAATAAGTATAGCGAAAACCGCTCATGCAAAACTAAATACATTCATGATAACGCACTTACTTATAAGAGAAGCGAAACGGTAGATTATAAGGGAAAATCACATAATTTTATGGACGTTTTCTTTTAGAATAAAGAAAGCCAAGCCATTTCTTCCATGCTGGACTGGGAGCCAGAAAAGAGAGAAAAACATAGAATGTGCCAGCTGCATTTCCTCCCGGGCATGCCGTAAAAATCAGCTAAGGGATCCGAGGGTTTCTGTATATTGCAATTTAGGCGATGGGCTGACAACCTGTCACTACAGCAATATACCTACAAATCTTTCTAAATAACCCTCAAAACTTTGTCAGGCGTGGCGGAACGACCTTTGTTTAGGTCGTTAACGCATTGCCTACCCCGTTCAAAAAAAGATTCGATAAAGGCGTGATTATGTGTATATATGTATGTAAAGATAGCCAAGAATTGAAAGAATGGATAACTTACATACTTACACTTACGTAATTTTCTCGTCACTAAGATCTGCTGATAGCATTTGACCCCGTTCTTCAGAATTATCTGTTTATAAATAGCTTAGTGGCTTTCATTGAAGAATGTTTCTTCTGTATCTCAATACAGATCTATCTGAAGTTACTCTAAAAAACTTGTCCTTCCTGACCTTCGTTTAGGTCGTTGACGTTACCTACCTACCCCGTTACCCCATCAGGGATAAAAGCGTGATTGTATTATGTATGTGAGAGACCCGTGTCACATTTTTATTCCTCCCCCTTTCTGAGGTCATCCCCCATTTGCATTACCAGAGGACAGTGCAGCAGGACGGTATTATTGCACTCTTAGCACCGCCCGGGGTCACGTGTAGGGTTTTTAAGGTAGTTCCCACGGACGTGGAGCAACATCGACCAGTAACAACCACTATTAGAAACAGTCTTCTTCTTCTGTCGAGTGGGTATCGAGTCTATGGACCCGATGAACCCTGATGTCAGAGTTTTTAAACCGCACTAGCACCACACTGCCGCACTACCCACTAGACCACGGAGGCAGTTATTTGAAACAGTGACCGGGACCGAAGTGCCCTCCGAAGCACGGAATCCGTTTTCATCCAGACAATCCGAATAACCAAACTGGGGAAATCTCACAAAGTGATAAATTGACAAATATCAACATTGTGTCCCCTGAGAATCGAACCCAGGGTCGTGAGCCCATGGCATGACAATGATCTTTTTCAGATCAGACGGCGTAAACGTGCAATACCAGGTCCGCTCAGATACGCCCACCGGCACATGTGGCGTGCTGATAACAGGCATGCACCGGTCCTTATGCGCCAACCTCGCCGCCGCGCAGAAGTTCACGGAAGAACATCTTGATAAAGAAGAGAGCAAGGCTGCTGTCGAGAAGGGGAAATACTTCTACGCTTCGGTGAGTTGGTCTCTTCAAAATTGCAGGTACACGGTGCTTCGGAGGGCACATTTAACATCAACAAAATTTTTATGAAGCAGTATAAGAGATCAGACAGAGAAGAATTATTTTACTTGAAAGGAAGTCTATGTCTGAAGCTGTATCGAATTCACCTCAAAACGAAGAATCTGAAAAGAAGTTTTGCTAGTTGGCTTATGTAAAAAACATAATTCCGCGATCGTTTTGCTCGCAATACGTTTCATTATGATGTCCTAGTACTTAATGCCTAGTAAAAATTCGCGCTTCACGTTTCAATGTATAATAACTCTTCTACATTTATTTTTAAAACTTGGAGTTTCGGTACATGGACTGCTAAAGATTTTACAAAAAAAGTGAGCGAACTGTCGGTTTGGTTGAACCCCTTCCTCCCGAAACTAAATCCTGGCTACGTCTATTATTTCCATCAAGTAGGTTTCCCGTGCTGTGATTTCGAACCGTTCTGCAAAATTTGTAGAAGGGCTAAATTCTGGATTTCACCTTCGAAATCTTCGCTTCATGCAGGCTAAATTTTACAGATAACGCAAGTTATAGATTATAAGCAGTTGATTATCATCTGTCCTTTTTCTATTTTAATATTCTGAAAGTGACAGGACTATTTGAAATTTGGCTTTAGCAGGTGGTATCCAGAATTGAGCCTTAACATATCTATTTTCACTCGAAGACTTTCAATTTTAAGGCTGCAACCAATCATAAAAAAAAGAAAATCTGAAATTTACGAAGTTTTTCTCTTTATAACATAGTTTAGTGTAGAATACTTATATGATCAAAGTTAGAGTAGAATCGTTGTATCCTTATTTTAAATAACATAGGATACTCTATACCAGGTCACAGACCAGGAAAAGCGTGTTAAACTAATGCACCGATCTTATTGCGCTAATCTTGCCGCTGCCGAAAAGTTTGATTTAGAACAGCTGGGTCTAGAAGAGAGTCAAGCGAGTATTGAGAAGGGAAAGTACTTCTTTACTTCTGTGAGTTTTTTTTACTTTTATTATTTCAGAAGTAGGAGCGGGTAGGCTAGTTATAGGATTGTCGCCTTCATTCAAACATTATCTTAAGACATTCAGGCCAATAGTAATTTCAGGATGCTTTCCAAAGAGTAATTGATTCCTGTCACTTTCGAAAGAGGACAAAAGATAATCAGCGGTGCTATAGTTTGTGAGTTTACAGTTTTCCTAACAAAATTTGGTTGGCATGTACTAAGGTGGCGATTAAAACGAAAAGAAAAATTTCAAATTGTGAATAAATCTTGCAGTAAATACGTAAATTTATAGAGGATGAATTGAATAATGATGAGCTGTTTTAGTAAATGAAAGTGACAACTCTTATGAAGCTTTCCATTCGACACTACGTTGACTCCTAAAAGGATCAGAAACTTGCCCTACTATGTATGATCAACTACCATCTTCTTATCTTATTTAGCCGATAGTGTCCCACTGCTGGGCAAAGGCCTCTCTCCGGTTTCTCCACGACTCTCTGTCCTGTGCTACCATCTTAGGAAAAAAAAAGATATTTTTTGAAACCCCACTTCATATTCCAGGGTTTCTTCATAGCAGTCTCCCCGGAATCGATCCTGCGTCTCGCGGAGCACGCGCACAAGAATGGCCACTATTTTATCCTAAACTTGAGCGCGCCATTCGTGATGCAGTTCTTCAAGGAACCTCTGGAGAAAATCCTGCCTTATGCCGATGTTGTGTTCGGGAATGAATTGGTAAGACATGATCACAGGCACACTAAGGGCCGTATTTATAATCAGCACTCAGCGAGTTTGAGTTCGTATCAGACATGTAATTTCAGTACAAACTGGCCTGTCAAATCCATACTTAATATTGCTCTCAAATTTGATACATACAAGCCTTAAAATACGAGCCTTAGCTTTCACTTACTCACGGTCCCGCTTACACACACTCGCGTATTACTTTTAATCACTCACTCACACACCACGCACAACACGCGCACTCACACACACACATACACACACTTGTGTTCGGGAATAAGTTGGTAAGACATGCTCACACGTACACTTAGCTTTCACTTGCTCACAGTCCCGCCTACACAAATTCGCACACACCACATACAAACACGCACACATACACACACATAATTTCACTTACACGCCACTTTCAGAACACTTGTATGAAGTATTTCAGCGCGCCTCATCGAGGCAACGTCAGAACCAATATGGGCTGTGCAACTGTTGAACACGTAGCTAGCCTTCTGGGAACGTTGCCTCGATGCAGTGCCTTAGAAGAAATATTTCATTTATGAAATGTTTATTTTCATATTTTTGTACATACATACATACATAAATCACGCCTTTATACCTTACGGGGTAGGCAGAGCGTTTAACGCCTCTTAAAAGGCGCTTTCGCCACGTCTGACAAAAATTGAGGGCAATTTTAGATTGTAATATGTATTGCTTTAGTGACAGGTTGTCAGCCCATCGCCTAAATTACAATACACTGTCACCCTCGAGTCCCTTTTGCTGACTTCAACAGCATGCCCGGGAGGAAGGGCAGCTGGAACATTCTATGTTTTTCTATCTCTCCCAGTCCAGCATGGAAGAAATATAACATATTATTGTATGTGCAAATGAAGAACTAATATCCATAATGAAGAAATTAAAACTACATCAATTATTACATACACTTTCACACAATGAGAGAGAGCCCGATGGTGTAGTGGATAGGGCCGCTGCCTCCTGAGCGGGAGGTCGTGGTTCGAATCCCGCCACGTACCAATGTGTTTTTCGGTTTTCGAATTTCATATGTACGTTTATTCGGTGCTTTTTCCGTGCTTTGGAAGGCACGTTAAGCCGTTGGTCCTGGTTAATATCGTTTAATACCGTAGATATTAGTCGTTAAGCCATATCAGAGGCCAGTGCCTAAGCATTGGCGGCTTGAAAACTCTGACCTAATCTAGGATTGGGTCTGGTTTCCCTACTGGGTTGCGGAGGTCAGATGGCAGTCGCTCTGTGTAAAAACCAGTACCCTCGTTCAATCCCCTAGATTAGGAAGCCGACCCCGTGAGATACGGGATAAGGCTCGGGAGATGACTTTCACACAATGAGACGCTTCATAATATTAGTAGTGGTTGAACAATCCTAAAAAATACACTTCCAATCTTTCACAGGAATGTACAGCGTTCGCGAAAGAGTTCAACTTCGAACTAACGAAAGAGTTCAACTTCGATCTATCAGACATGGAACAAATAGCGCTCAAGATCGCTGCCTACCCCAAACTGAACAAATCACGGCCACGTGTCATGGTGTGCACACAGGGGGCCGACCCGGTTATATTGGTAATAATATTTTTTTCTTTAACATAGACTTTAACATAGAAGAGCATTTTATGACCTCTCTTTGATGTTAATAATTGTACTATATTCATTTATATCTATTATAATATACGTATATATCTTATGTATAATTTTGTTATGTATAAGATTTTCTATTATTGTTATATATGTATTAGTATTACTATAATTAATCAGATTTTCTTATTTTACTTATTGTATCTGTTCCCGTGTTTTTCCCTTCTTTCATCCCCTAGTGGGGATGTTGGCTGGAAGAGATCTCTTATTTATTATGTGTAAATTTTTAATACAATAAAGAAAATATAGATTCCATATTAGAAAAACTAGTTACTCGAAATCTAACAAAAATTTCGAAATATGAAAGAAAATATGGACCTCCCATACAAATGACTGAAAGAACCTTTTTTTTGTATTGGAGCGGAGGCTCAAATTTTCGAAGCATATTTTGAACTATGTTCCTTTACTTGGAGAAAATTGATATTTTTATGGATAGGTTCACACCTAAAATTTTGGTCAGCTAATTTCTTTACATACGTACATATAATCACGCCTTTATCCCTAATGGGTTAGGCAGAGCGTAAAAGACTTAAACAATGGTTGTTCCGCCACGTCTGACAAAGTTTCGAGGGTTATTTAAGATAGATTTGTAGGTATATTGCTGTAATGACAGGTTGTCAGCCCATCGCCTAAATTGCAATATACTGAAACCCTCGGATCCCTTAGCTGGTTTTTACAGCATGCCCGGGAGGAAATGCAGCTGGCACAATCTATGTTTTTCCCTCGCTCCCAGTCCAGCATGGAAGGCCCTTAATTTCTTTACACCTGGTATAAAAATACATGCATGCATATAATCACGCCTTTATCCCTAATGGGGTAGGCAGAACGTAAACGACCAAAACAATATGTCATCCCGCCACGTCTTACAAAGGGTATATAAAAAAAAAATATATATAAGTAGGTATATTTCTTCCATGCTGGCCTGGGATAGAGAGAAAAACATAGAATGTGCCAGCTGCATTTCCTCCCGGGTATGCTGTAAAAACCAGCTAAGGGATCCGAGGGTTTCAGTATATTGTAATTTAGGCGATGGGCTGACAACCTGTCACTACAGCAATATACTTACAAATCTATCTTAAATAACCCTCAAAACTTTGTCAGACGTGGCGGAACGACCTTTGTTTGGGTCGTTTACGCTCTGCCTACCCCATTAGGGATAAAGGCGTGATTATATGTATGTAGGTATGTAAGTAGGTATAAAAATAAGCTTTGTTTAACAGGTGGAAGGTAACAAGGTGGAGCACATCCCGGTGCAGAAGCTGACCCCTGAGGAGGTTGTGGATACTAATGGAGCCGGTGACGCGTTCGTTGGAGGATTTTTAAGTCAGGTCAGTGTAATCTTCTTCTTCTTAGGAACACGAGAAATTACATCGTAGCGGCGCAGAATTCCGCCACTTGTATTGCGGATTGACTGTCTTCGTGCAAGTGTTGGGCCCAGGTTAGTGTAATTAAGTTTTGTTTTGTTGGTGCTTTGAGTGTGAGTGAGTGAGTGTGTGTGTATGTGAGTGAGAGATAGAGTGACTAAGTGAGTGTGTGTGTGTGAGTAAGTGAGTATTTGTGTGTGAGTGTACATATATACATACATATAATCACGCCTTTATCCCTAATGGGGTAGGGAGAGCGTAAACGACCTAAACAAAGGTCGTTTCGCCACGTCTGACAAAGTTTTAAGGGTTTTTTAAGATAGATTTATACGTATATTGCTGTAGTGATAGGTTATCAGCCCATCGCCTAAATCACAATATACTAAAACCCTCAGATCCCGTAGCTGGTTTTTACAGCATGCTCGGGAGGAAATGCAGCTGGCACATTCTATGTTTTTATTTCGCTCCCAGTCCAGTATGGAAGAATTTTATGTTATGTATAGCTATTACTATGATTGTCAATATGATGTTGTTTTATAGCTACAATTAGTTGAACCTAAACAACACATGCTTCCACTAGCCACTAAGTCATCAAGGAAGGATGTAGATGGTATCTTAGCACAGGTTTTACACTTATTAAGATACTAGCCGCTCAGTATATTCTACCGCCCAACAATTAATTAAGACATACTTAGCGAAGTAAGAAACACTGTATCTTTGTGAAATAAATTTCTTATCTTAGGTTCGTGTAATTAAGTGACTGTGTTTGTGTGTAAGGGTTTGAGTGTGAGTGAGTGAGAGAAAGAGAGAGTGAGTGAATGATTGTGAGTAAGTGAGTATTTGTGTGTGAGTGTATGCATGCGTAAATGGGCGCATGTGTAAAAAAAATATTTAATGTGTGTAAGGGTTTGAGTGTGAGTGAGTGAGAGAAAGAGAGAGTGAGTGAATGATTGTGAGTAAGTGAGTATTTGTGTGTGAGTGTATGCATGCGTAAATGGGCGCATGTGTAAAAAAATAACCTTAGATGTAAAAGTAAGTACTAAACTAAATTGTATTAAATTTCAGATGGTGCTCGGAAAATCATTCGCTCTTTGCTGTCGTTGCGGGATCCATGCGGCGCGACACATCATACAACACAATGGATGCACCTTCGAGGGAAACAGCACGTTTAGCGAGATGGACTGCAGCGGGCTCGCTTGCACCGATCTTAACCAATAAGGTCATAGGAGAGAATAACTGTACGTACAGATAGGAAGCTTCATAGAACCACGATAGGGGCAATTCGGGTGTGCACAAAATCACTAACTATAACATCTGTAATTTTTTATCATGTTTTTCTTTCTGACAGAAAGGGATGGCGACAATTTGAGTTATTATTTAGATTAATCGTGGGGAAATAACGGTATAGATAGGAAGCTTTATAGTAGCGATCTTCATCACTAGAAAACATTCTAAGGCGGTTGACAAAGTGCCTCGTGATCCGCAGCTTAGGACAATAGACAATTTTATTTAACAGTTTATTGTACACAGAACTATTACATAGGGAATCAAGACACAACAGGTACTGCTTATTTCTAAAATGAATCTGACCTAAGAAGTAAGATTGCATAAAACTTACATACATACATACATAAATCACGCCTTTATCCCTTACGGGGTAGGCAGAGCGTTTAACGCCTCGTAAAAGGCGCTTTCGCCACGTCTGACAAAAATTTAGGGCAATTTTAGATTGTAATATGTATTGCTTTAGTGACACGTTGTCAGCCCATCGCCTAAATTACAATACACTGTAACCCTCGAGTCCCTTTTGCTGATTTCAACAGCATGCCCGGGAGGAAGGGCAGCTGGAACATTCTATGTTTTTCTATCTCTTCCAGTCCAGCATGGAAGAAATAATATAACTTAGAGCGGACAATCATCGCTCGCTGTATCTGCCAGCAGTGTGCACATCGCCTAGTCTGAAACTTTATCTGTTTACAGCTCCCCCGCATGTAAACACGCTTAGGGTATCAATCTAGTTAAGTTAAAAATGTATAATTATCTCATTCATGTATCGATTGTTACCTGTTGTGTTTTCCAAATAAAGTAAAATAAAAATAATAAAAACATAGCCGAATGACATGAGGTTTTTATGAACACTGATCAAATAATAAGGGCGGTTTTGCACTGCTCCGTGAAAAAAAATATGGATTGGCGCGAAAATGTTTGACAGCTTCCATATATTTTTCACGGATACGGATACGAATACGGAGCAGTGCAAGACCGCCCTAAAAGTTCACGGTGAAATGAGAACGGCCTTTTTTTTTTAGAAGTCGGCTGTAATCTAATCGTTACTACAAAAAAGGTTATGTTATGAGGCTGTGTAAGTACACTTACTGTAGCATTGCAACAATGCTTTGGATGTTAGCATGTAAATACGTAAGAACACACACACGTCTGTAGAGCGTGCCTGTGTTGTCTCGGCGCGGTTGTATGAAGCTTTCATTCTGTACGGTTTCCGACTCCTGGGCCAAGACTGTGCTGTGGTGCTTTTTTGTTTCGGTAGTGAATGAGGATTCATTTGGTAATATTTTGTGTTTTTCAAAATTGCAGTCAACAGCAGGTCAAGATTTGCCCTAAATTTCAAAACGAATAAATTATTTTCAAACTAAATACATTTTGATTAACACTGTCACATTTTGTACAAAATAAAACTAGTAATTAATACACTAACTATGATCTGAATTTAATAAGCATTTTTTATGCATAACATACTACAAGCTATGACCAAATGAATACTCCAAATAAGCAATAGCAATTTCGTTAGACTTCAGACCATTGACTAAGAGAATTCCAGTGAAATGTGTGTAAAATAGAAATAAAATTAGCAATAATTTATACTGAGATGTACATAGTACGCTATAGTTTTTATCTTAGAATGGCCTATTGTTTTTTTTAGTTTATTAGTGTACTTGTATCGCCATATCGAATGCATTGTAAACAGTAGTATTATATTTAGATCTGATCACCAAATAGTTAGTTTCTGTTAAATAATGGGGGCAGTTCGTATGCGCACAACATCACTAGATCTCGACTAAAATCACTGACTAATACAGGGTGTAAGGGACAGCGTCCCGCAAAATGATAGTTAGGAATTACTCAGTCTACGAAACTGAACAACTATCAGTAGGATTTATTTTGAGAAATATAATTTTGCTTTTCCATACAAATTGACGTTCAGTTGTTCAGTTTCGTTGACTGAGCAACCCCTATCAGTTTGCGGGACGCTGTCCCTTACACCCGATATAAGTCTATCTATTCTAGAGAACAGAAAAGGATGGCTATTTAGTTGAGATTTATTGAAGTCGAGTTCTTACCGAATTGCGTTCAGTATTCATTGTTTTTGTGTTGTTAGCCATTGTTAATTATTACAAAGCAATATAATTGTATAGGGGAAAAATAAATATTGAAAATAAAACCAATATTTTCATGGCACAAGTTTAATCAGTCAAAAAGTTACCATTGCGGTATTGTATAGATTTTTTTACTATGTAAATACATATAGAAGTTGTCAAAACATTAATAAATGTTTTAATAAACTTTGGAATTAAAAACGGTACATAAGTACTATAAAGTTAAAAACTTACAACTACACAACTTGGTCAAAGATGAAAAATTTCTCTTACATATATCCTAATGTCATAAAATCACAAACTTGAATGAGCTTAAATTTCTAACACTTACGAATAAGTTTAAATTCAACAATTGGAATAAGGAACTATTGAATGTACTTCTCTTAACACTATAATAATATCTTAGGTTTCAGACATTCATTCAAGCAAAACACACTAATACTTTTTTATAATTCTACATGTAACAGATTTCGCAAACTGATAGTTGCTAGTTAGTTGAAAATTGTTAAATTATCAGTTAGCAAGAAGCTGTCCCTTACATCCTGTATACATTTTTAAATCCTCAACATAACAACAACTAAAGAGCAAAACTCAGTGTGTTTTGCCTGTGAATACAACTGCATATTGGCAGATATGGATATCCCAATTTGGGACCAGTTCCTCACCACCTAAAAGGGGCATACATCTGTACACTTCAATCAGGATAAAGTCTTTTGTTTTGTTCAGGACCTTCCTGATACTCCTCGTGATCCGGCCAGGGTATGCCGGATTGATCTTAAAGATCACCTTTGGTACTTCATCATTGAGACTTTCCTTTTTGCTGACGCTGCACTTTGAGAATGAGTGCAGTGTGGAGCGCAGACTCCTTGCCCGTTTCGCTCTGAAATGAAATTTATGATTGTACTTATACTTGTTGTGAAATAAATTTTTATACCAAATTACAGATTATTTTTGATTTTATTTTGTTTTCACCTCTGATCAGAATTATTCTTGGAGTAATCAGTATACAATTTAAATCAATCTATATCTTTAATTCTACATGTATTTTTTTTATTTCAATATAATAAGTTGCCTTTAGACTTTAATCCTTGTTTTTAACTTTAAAAACACCAAGGAACTTACAACACAGTATAAAAAGAATATACCTACCTATATCTACATTTCAAACTACTGTTTAAGATCAGCTGCTTTTGGCTGTACCTATTTCCGAGAAACTTATGTTTACGTTATTTTTATGTTTATATAGTACTGATGATATTTATATGTAGAAGGATTTACCTCATTTTTTATATTTTTATCAATTCCTGAAGGTAGGTATTTAGAAATAAAACGGCGGCGGTTGCGCCGGTGTCGACTTCCAACACAGAAAACTTCGGTAAAACAATCGTAATTAATTGTTCGTAGCTGGAGCACAATGGGTTAGTGTAAGACTGTGAAAACTAATCACTTTTATCGTAATAATTTGCAGTTTTTAATACAGAAAACTTATTACAAGATTTGTAAATTGAAACCCCGCTGATCTTGCACTTTTGTCACGTTTATTTATAATTATTGTGAACACACACAATTACTTTATGTGACAGAGATACAGCTATACAAATTTTTCATTTACTCATTTAAAAAAGCCACAATTGCGCAAAAAAAGCACACTGACACTAAACTAGAGTTGTCACCGTAAGTACTTTTTACGGTAATTATCGGTTTTTTTGTTCGGCTTAGTACCATAGACAATGTACTTATCGATACCGATATAAAAAAATAATTAATGAAACAAATTATGGCAATACGGACAGGATATATTTTTTTTTTCAAATAGCAAGAAGAAACCTGATTGATAGCCATTTTGAAGAGCCTTTTGTTGGTGTTTTGTGAATGTTTTCAAGATAAAATAACATTATTTCAATGATTTAAAAGTTATTTCTATACTTAAATTGCACTAATATAGTAATTCTTCAAAACACCTAACAATAAAGTACTGTGTTGTTTGTTTGGTGAACGCGCTTTGTGAAAAAAGAACCGGAAAGAACACTGCCGTATTTTAGCCTTATTTTAGATTAACCAGTAAATAGATAAGTTAATTATATATGTGAGAAGATACAGTTAACGATTTGTGTGAAACGTTTGAGGAAGTGGGAAAACAAATTGTTATTTACGTCGCGTGTATTTGTTCGACGTAAATTTAGCTCGTTACAAACAAGATGGCCGCCTTCGTATGGCCGCTCCGCCAAAACCCGGTCGCGGGGCCCGATGTGTCATCGCTGGTGCACGGAGGCATGTCGTGAGCCGGCGTCTCCGCGCGGCGGGTTCCCCGGCCGCTTCCGGCGAGGTTCCATTACAAACAATGGAATTTCGCTCGAGGCGCCAAAATACGATGGGTGTTGACACATCTCGAACTGCAATACCGTACCGTTACTCCGTCGACGGGTTTACAAAATAATCGTCGACGAAGATGAGCGAGCCGGACGACGTCGGTAAAGAAGTGTGGAAGCGATGGATACTCGAGGCTATTCACAAGATACGGTCACAGAAACAGCGGCCGAGCGTGGAGAGGATCTGTCATGCCATCCGACAGCATCACAACTATCATGAGGACGTCGTGTCGGAGCGGCTGGAGCGGGCAGTGCGCGAGGGGGCCGTGCTGAAGGTCTACAACAAGGGACAGAGCTCGTACAAGGATCCCGGGGGGATACAGAATAAGACATTACGGTTGGCGCCTGATGTGGACATTTCGCGGGTAGTAGCCAAAGCGGTGCGTGAGTTATGTGAACGTGACGGTTCTAGTTTGAAATCTATTGAGAGATACTTGCGGCAAGCATATCAAGTGAGCGCGGACGCCGACGTCGATGTGCGGACGCTGCTAAGAGCGGCAGCAAAGCGCGCAGTGGCGAGGGGGCTGTTGACACACCACGCGGGAGTTTACAAGCCTACTGAAAGGCCCCCCACCACTTTCACTGAGAAGACACCCAAGAAAAAATATTTACCTGAAGCCCAGGAGAATGTAAGAAAATCATAACTTTCTCCATTTTCAGCTTCAATAAGAATCTCATACAAAACTATTGAAAGTATACAAACAAGGAAACAGTTCTAGACCCATATCAAAGGGCATTCCATTAGCATGGCTTCAAATACACATAAACATGAAGTGTAGTATTTCTATACTTTTCATCAATAAACTTTATGTGAATAGGCCAAAAATATAGTCAAAAATGAATAAAATAAGAATACACACTATAGTATTTCCAACTCAGATTTAGAATAAAGGTAAACAAAGTTTCATATCCTTTTATTCAAAAAACATTTAAAAATAAATGATGGTTGTTGCCAAATTAGTTAAATTACTAAAACTACTATTTCATTATGTTGTCATACCTAATAGCTAAAACTTATTTTCGAAACAAGATTTTCGATTAAAAGACATGAAACTTTGTTTACCTTCATTCTAAAACTGAGGGTATAGCATCTCAACTCAACATGTGTTTGTCATATCTACTCAGGAACTTCCTATCATTACATCTGTTTTCAACCACTACTACATTTTTGTGTCAACAAACCCCATAGAACAAACACATGTTTCTTCCTTCCTACAATATCTGGCACCACGAAAGTTCACTACCAAGTTCAATGGCATCCAACCAACAATGCTTCACTGTTGAGCAACAACTATTTTCCCATAAAAATTATGTTGCATAATCTTGCACAAGCTATAAAACATGGCTCTATGATAAGCATGTAAACAATTCATTCTGTTAACTTTATTGCAGTGTTTTTTTGATGCAGCCTTGATTTTGAGAGCAAATTATGTATGTATCTAGTTGACGGCATTGACAAATTTGTGTGATTTTGTTTGTTTTGGTGTAGTTTTTGTATTTCCTAATCTTTGTTTTCTCAAATTCAGCACTGTATTGTAATTTTAATAATACATACTTATAATCACGCCTTTATCCATAATGGGGTAGGCAGAGCGTAAACGACCTAAACAAAGGTTGTTCCATCACATCTGACAAAGTTTTGATGGTTATTTAAGATAGATTTGTAGGTATATTGCTGTAGTGACATGTTGTCAGCCCATCACTATGTCCAGGAGGATATGTTTTTCTCTCACTCCCAGACCAACATGAAAGACATTATTTAATAATCTTCTGTTATTTTGTTGTTTTCTGACTATATTTATGTTTTACTCTTTGTTAGTTTCATTAGATCCTTACTAGGTGATAATTACTACATTGATGTGATATAAAGCTTACAAATGGCCTTATTATTTAACTGAAACAGTGACAACAGTGCGTAAAGAATCTTCAAAAGTATTATACTATCATAATTATCTTTAAAATCAGTGATATCTGCCAAACCCCACATTGCTTGTTTGGAATGTGGGTGAATGAACTCTTTATCTCTTCAACTTTCTTACATGTTCTGCCTTTTTTGATGTCCTGGTACTTGATACTTAATCATTTGTTAAATTGTTTTTATTTTTTTGTTACTTTACCAAGTGATATAATATTTATTACTTATTTTCGTTCCTCTTTCGGATACAAATAAAAAAATTATCAACTTCTACTCTAGTTCAGAATATTAATTACAATCAATCTTTATCTTATCTTACAAAAAATCTTGACAGATTGAGAAGAAGCCGCTGCAGACACATTCTATATTTCTGTCACTACCAGCTTAAAATGGAAGGAAAACTAAACTAAATTAACAATAGCATAACATAACAAAACTAGTTGAACTAAATATAATGTACAAAAATTGTTTCTTACCATTTCTAAAACTAAATTGAAAACAAAATGTTATGTTACATTTTATTTTATAAATGATAAAAAAACAGCACAAAAGTATTGCTAAAAATGAACTTCATACAGGCAATTTGAATAAAAAAAGATGTTTAATGGATACTTACACATAATGATGGGTCATTCACACCACTTAATTTTGGGCAAAACCCATATCAAGTATATAAATGGATGGTTTTGTAAGTAAATGGAGCAGATTAGTTTTTTTTCATATTCGTTTGTTAAGGAAGACAGAAATGTATTTAAGATGGCCTATATTATTAATTGAGGTTATTATTTAAATTACATTAGGTTGCTCTTTATCTAGAATCTAGATTTTATTTGATGTGCATGTATGTGTAAGATGAATTAATAATTCGAATCTTCTGATAACTTTAGGGCTTTTGCGGAAACATGGATAATTAGACAGTGGTGAAACTATTGTCAAAGAATTAACATTTTTTAAATTCTGGATAAAAGGGATTTTTTGGGGAAATTTGGTATTTTGTCTATCCTTTTAAAAGATATTTGCCCCATACTTTATTTCTTAAATTAATTTGCAAGTGTTTGGATCGTAACGGAATCCAACTCTTTTGGAGTGTTAGGCATCTTAAATTGATGATTATCATGATTAAGGTCTCTCCCAATTCTTTCAGAAGCAAAGTGAACCGAGCAGCAGTAGCGGCGGCGTGCCAGTGTGCACGGAGTGTCTCGGAGCGGGCGACACGCTGGTGTTCTGCAGTACGTGCAAGTCACACGCGCATCCGGCCTGCCTCTCCCTCGCTGATCTATCAGCGACTGCTCTCAATAAGGTGAGCTCAGATGATAAGCAGAGCAGTAGCGGCGGCGTGCCAGTGTGCACGGAGTGTCTAGGAGCGGGCGACACGCTGGTGTTCTGCAGTACGTGCAAGTCACACGCGCATCCGGCCTGCCTCTCCCTCGCTGATCTATCAGCGACTGCTCTCAATAAGGTGAGCTCAGATGATAAGCAGAGCAGTAGCGGCGGCGTGCCAGTGTGCACGGAGTGTCTAGGGCACTTGAGACTGACAGCTATAGTCTGTCAACGTCGTGCTTACCGCGCCTTAGGGGTACAGAAGTGCGCGGGGACGCGGTAACGGGGGTGCGGGCGGTGAAGCAGGAGGGTGAGCGAGCACGACGCAATGTGTTCATGTTCGCAATCGCCGCGTGCTTCCGCGTCCCCGCCAACGTCTGTACCCCTAGGGCGCGGTAAGCACGACGTTGACAGACTATAGTTTGAGTTCGTATCAGAAACGTCATTTCAGTACAATGTGGCCTGTCAAATCCATACTTAATATTGCTCTCAATCTTGAGATTGCTTTATAAATAGGAGCCTAGGAGCGGGCGATACGCTGGTTTTCTGCAGTACGTGCAAGTCACACAACCAACATTTTTAGGTTTTAATTTCTAACTGCAGGCAATAACCTTGTTACAAACATATGATTTGCGGATCACTTTCTTTAAAGTTTGTAAGGAAAAAGCTGTTTATGGATTGCAAAACAAGTTTGTATCCATAACTCAACGCTAAATATACGAACTTGAAAACTGTCTCCTCCGTGTGTTTTAAAAACAAGTAATTTGCAACGTAATTTTGTGTCATCCATTATCTCGTTCGCGTGAAACTTCGCTGTAAGTAAAATAAATAAATAAAATCTATTTATTTTCCTTCTACTAAAACATAATGTTACTATAAGACATTGTAAGTAAGCCATATATGAGAAAAAACATCAGAATTTATACATTGTAGCCAGTACCTTGGGCCATTATTTTTTACCTATAATCATATGTTTAACTATGTACTATATAATAGTACGTCAACTTTAATTTGTTTGATATCTACTTATTACAACAGTCAATCACAGTATGAACTTGCAAATCAGTACAAACATGTTGTACATACATATAATCACGCCTTTATCCCTAATGGGATAGGCAGAGCGTTAACGACGTAAAAAAAGGTCTACACTATACCGGGTGTAAGGGACAGTGTCCAGCAAACTGATAGGGGTTGCTCTGTCAATGTAATTAGGCAACTATGAGCAGGATTTTTAATCAAGAGATGAAAAATAAATAAACTTCCCATACAAAATGAGCACCTTGGTCAGACAATTTGTATGGAAATCCAATTTCATTTTAACTGCCTGAAAAAAAACCTGGTGATATTTGTTCACCCTTACACCCGGTAAAATCGAACGCAATGATCGGAACCTATGGATTAACGCGTGCCTTCTTTCGAAGCACGAAATCATTTTCTTCACAATCAGGTGATTTGACCAGCTTTGGTGTAATTAAAGCAGAGAAAATTTCACCAAAGTAAATATTGCTAACACCAAAACCTTGTGTTCCTTGTAGCTCACACCACTAGTCCACCCAGGCAGTTGGCGTTGATTTACCTACTCCGTAATTGATAGAGGAATGTTTCTCAGTATGATTAAGACAAGAAACATCGGTTAAAGTTTTCAAACTGCCTTTTCAAACTTAGTAACAACTAATAGGCCTCTGACAAGGTTTGGGTAACGACCGACAGCGACAGAGACTGAATGGTTAACGTGCTCTCAGAAGCACGGAATTATTTTTCTTTTCGGACAATCAAGACATTCAGCCTGTCCTATTACCAAACTGTTGAAAATCTCACAAAGTGATAAATTGACAAAATCAACGTCGTGTTACCCCCGTTGGAATCAAACCTACGCCCTCCGGCTCGCAAGCCCACGGCTCAGACCACGGAGGCAGTTACCTTATCAAGTAAGTTAACTTATCATTGTCAAGTATGAATGAATATCAATTTGCGCCCATTATAAAAAGCGTGTCGCAAACCGGACGAGCAGATGCGAACTGTGGACGCATTAGCCGAGCCGACAGGTGGACTGTTTCTAACGGCTCGCCAAGGGATAGATAAGTAAGTAAACAAACGTAACTGACCAAAAGCGGTCTTCAAATTCTTGCGCGGTTCGGCTAAGTTGACATGCTAGTTGACATCTCATTTTGGGTGAGAGCTGAAAATCAGTGTTGCTCTCTATGGGCAATAATACACTGAGCTCTGACCCTCTGCATAGCTTCAGTATACATGTAACAGAATTTATAAAGTGTGTGTTAGATTAAGTTTTTCATGTTTATGTATCTTACTTGTTTTTTGTTACGTGTGTGATGATTTTTTGCAATAAACCTTTTATCTATCTATCTACATAACTTTAATACGGTTTTTACTTGGATAAAAATCTGACGTGATATTGTATCAAACAAGATGATGCTGTATTTCTAAGGGCGCGTTACGACGTCGGCCCTGGTAGTAGTGTTGGGTCCAGAAGGTTGCATTTGGCGGGCGGTGGAGTGTGACTTACTTCTCTCCTGATGAAGATCCTCGTATAGTATCCTTTTAACCCTCCTTTCAGTACAAACAAGTAAGCCGATCAGTTTTTATTATGAGTAGTGATGGGGTTGTTCGTTGACTCAGCATCAACCAACAGGTGGTCTGTTTCTACCGGCTCGCCAAGGGGATAGATAAGTAAGTTGACAAATGTAACTGAAGAAAAGGTGTCTTCAAATTCCTTGGCGGTTCGGCAAAGTTACATACACACATACAGTCACGCCTTCTTCAATAATATAAAATATTGTATACGTATATCAGTTTATAATGCGCATTGCATCGTAATTTATATTTATAAATAAAATAAAAACAAACCATGTAAAAAATAATACTAACACATAGGTTATTAATTAGTGGGAGAGTATCTACTGCCTACAAACTATACCGTAGTTTGTCAGAAGCAATACAACATTGTAAAACGTGTTTTTCGATAAATAAACTTATTATTATCATTATTTTTATCCCTAACGAGGTAGACAGAGCGTAAACGACCAAAATAAAGGTGGTTCCGCCTCGTCTGACAAAGTTTAGAGGGTTATTTAAGATAGATCTGTACGTATATTGCTGTAGTGGCAGGTAGTCAGCCCATCGCCTAAATTACAATATACTGAAACCTTCGGATCCCTTAGCTGATTTTTACAGTATGATCGGGAAATGCAGCCGGCACATGTGTATTTGCATGTGTCGTTGACAGAGCAACTCCTAACAGTTTGCGAGACGCTGTCCCTTACACCCAGTAAAAATCTTAAAATCAATAATGGTGGTCACACTGTTAGACTGATAATTTTCTTACCATAAAAGGAGGTATGATTTTAGGTATGTATGAACAAAGATATAACTGATAAAAGATGACAAATAATAAGTATCCATCTAACTAAAGGAATATGTATTGTAAAGTTCGATAATAATTTGTATGTTTCGCGCGTGGAAGTCAGTTTCGCTGGACATCAAGTTTTTTGGTTTTCCATTTTATAAATTTTACCTTTGGCTCATCTTGTCTTAAAAACTTTGAACTAACTTTAACACAATTTAAATTCACTATTTAGTTGAAAATCTGGCACGCACGAAAACAAAATAAAAATAGATCATTTTTAAAATCAGCACTTAATTATTATAAATTTGTTATCAGTATCTGGAAGTAACTGGGAAAGGATAACTATACAATGAGTCATCGGGGTAAATTCGCACGATTAATGATTCATTTCAGTTTTAGTGTGATAAGTGGGTTGAACACACACGGCCAGGTCGAGAATTGAATTGTTTTAAATTAAATATAATAGTATTTCCAACTCAGTTTTAGAATAAAGGTAAACAAAGTTTCATGTCTTTTTATTCAAAAATAAATTATATGTGTTGGCAAATTAGTTAGATTACTAAAACTAATATTTTACTATGTTGTCATATCTAATAGATGAAACTTACTTTAGAAACAAGATCTTCGATTAAAAGACATGAAACTTTGTTTACCTTTATTCTAAAACTCAGTTTGAAATACTATAGCCCCTTCTCATCTGAGATCTACTTGAGCGCGCGCAAAAGCAGGTTTTTTGATTTTCATGTAATTATGACTGTGTTTGAATTGTTGACTGTAATAAAAAACATATACTTATTAAATACATACATACATATAATCACGCCTTTATCCCTTATTAAATATGATCCTAAAAATATTTAAAACAATTAAATTCCCGCCCTCAAAATAAAATGGATTTACTCCTGACTAAATAAATGGTTCTTGTCGTCAGTGCCGGTGGTTCTGCGGCGAGTGCTCCACGTGTTCCGTGTGTTCGACGCGCGGCGCCGAGTGGAGCGCGCGCTGCGCCGGCGGCTGCTCCCGCGCCGCGCACGCGCGCTGCAACCGCCCGCCGTGGCGCTGCCAAGCCTGCACAGCCAACAGGAAGTAAGTTTGCGAGTAGCGACAGCAGTAGGTTCATCCCTTGTCCTTTGTATTTTGTCCACTGTTCACTGTCTACTGCCCGCTGTCCCCACTCCCCTGCCCCTTGTCCCTGTACTATGTCCCTAGTCCCCTGTCGCTTGTCCTGTGTCCGTTGTCCCTAATCCTTAGTCCCTTGTCCCTTGTTGTTCAAGATACTTGTCGAAATCTTTGCTCTAGTTACGATCCCCAATACTGTCTACAACGTTGGAAATGTCAGTAGTTAGAATCTAATCCAACCATTTGTCAACAGATCAACGATGGGAGGAACGCCGAAAGGAACGCCGAAGGGAAGGAAGCCGAAGACGTCGCGAGCGGCGGCTGAGTCGGACGAGGAGCCGGTCGACGGTAATGCGCCGCTCAGCGCCCTCACCCGCACCGAACAGAGAATGTCCAAGGAGAAACAAAAGTTTTTCAGATTCTCCGCCTTTAACCTCGTCAAGCGTCGACAGTGTCGCGACAGCTCGTCCGACTGGGAGGGCTGGGACTCCCGCGCGCGATGGGGCGGAGTCCGCGTCACTAGAGTGCAGAGGGTCGAACTGCGCCTAGAAAGAAGACCCGAGACTCCTTCCGACGCCGATGAATCTTCTACGGATTCAGACTCGCGGTCCTCTCGGCACGCCTTACCGCCTTATATACCTCCCACGCCGATCACGCCGTCGCATATCTCCACAGTTTTCGAAAGACTGGCGACGGATACAGGTCCGGATGGGACGTGGGGTTTCGCCGCTGAAGCGCAGAAACAACGCGTCGAAAAGACCAACACTCCGGAGAGACAGAAAGTTGGAACTCCAGACCGAACCAACGACAAACGCTCGCCAGATAGGAGACGCGCGAGACGGCGGACGAGATGCGGCGACAGACTTTTAACTACATTATTCGATGGCTTATCGGAGTTTTATTCAGTAAGACACGAATCTAGATCTCAGTCGAGACATCGGCCTCTAGTCGAGGAGGAGGAAGACAGAACAGTCTTGAAAGAGACGAGAAGCACTTTCAAAAAGTATCAGGCGTCGTTACGGAGGGACAGGAGTAGAACGGAGGAGAGGAGTCCTTCCAGAGATTACAGAGATCGCAGTGTGTCCCGGCCGAGGTTTAACCTGAGAGACCGGAGCAGATCACGGCCGAGAATACTTGATCGAGCGCGGAGTCAGTCCAGGCCAAGAATCCAACGTGAAAGGAGTAGAGTGACCGTCACCCCTCCCAAAAAACCCGCGTGGCGAGAAAAGAGCGTGCCGAGAGAGCCCAAACGCGAAGTGATCCAAAAGATCGACCGAGAGAGTTCGGAAAAGGAAGAACTGCCCAAATGTCCCATAAAAATGTCGGCGTCGGCTCTAGTTCGGACGGCGGCCATGGAGAAGCGGCGCCTGGCGGCCGACTGTGACAAACTATACCGCGGGCTAGCGCTCGCCGCCGACCGCCCGGCCTACAATCAGACGGGTAAATGATTTGACGCGGGGAATTTGACGAGGCTTGCGACACTGTCGCCGAAAGGGATAGGACGTCTTCTCCATACTACTGCGAAATTTAACACTGACCTAGGAGCTCTCAGATACTGTATTTGAGGTTCTCCGCGTGTGTGTGAAGATTTACGCAGTTTTACGGATTGGATTTTCTAAAACCTTTCTATCTTGAGCTTGCGTTCGGAAGTTGCGTTCCGCAAGGACCTGTTTTGGGTCCCTTATTGTTCCTTTTGTTTAGGAATGATTTGGATGTCTGAATCAGAGTTCTTTTGTTGGAATAGCTTTTACTGTCTGATATTTTGGGCTGCGCTCACGGAATTACTATTTTGAGGCGGTTTTGGATCTAACCTTACGAATTTTGAGTGCGACATTTCGTGAATACGACATTTATGAGAGTTCTAAAGTCTTCCCATGTCATGTGACCCAAATAAACACTCAAGATATCAGACAACACGCAACCCTCGTCAAATTTCCCACTTCAAATTGTTGTATCGTTGTCCGTATTATTAATTAAGTAAGACCGGCGCGTGGCGAAAGTGTTGGTGGATGACCTGATCTGATTGTGGGCGGTGCTGTCTCTTTCTCTCTTGTACGTTTTAATATCTATCTGTTTCTGTTCGGTGCGGTGAGTGGTTGGTTGTTTTGCTTATCGCGGACACCGAGCGCCGATGACAATATCAATTTGTTGCTCGGTATCGGACTATCCACACAGCACTTTCGCTAGCTTCGAAAGAAGCATCGTTTATCATTGGGGTGTTTACAGAATGACTGTTGAATTTAGCAGTTTCATTTGGCTTTTATTGCTTGTTTAGCTTTCGCTTCTCGATCCAAATTTTGAAAATATATCAGCTTATTATGACAACGAAATTGCAGTCATTCTGATTTCACCCTTAGTCGCATTTTTATTGAATTTATAGAGTTTTCTGAATATGAATTTCTCTAAATAATTGATAATAATGCGTCTTCTAATCATTCATTACCATATATTTTCTTTTATGTATGTGTATGAAAAATGAAAACTCCTTTCATAAAAAAATACAGATAAAATTTGAATATTATTTTTATTTAAGCAATTTAAATATTTTCATACATGTCCATCATCTTTAACCGATCTTTTATTTTCTGTTTCTTGTAATAAATATTATGAATATTGTCTATCATGAAGTAACTATTTAGTTCTCCCAGTACGTGACACAATCATAACATTAAAAAAGTTTCATATACAATCAACGTTCGAACTAGAATGTTCATGTCCTTTCAGAATCGAAACGCCTGCCTCCCGGCGTCACGGAAGCAGACTCAGAACTCTTCAAGGCGGCCGTCGCAGCCGCCGCGGAACTCGAACCCGAGACCGCGGCGCCCTTGTCGCTGGCAGCCCCGGCTCTACCGCCCGCGCCGGTGGTGGGAGCGGTGGCGCCGTCGCTGCCGGGCCGCTGCCCTGCCGCCATAGAGTTCGGCCAGTGGGAGATCGACACCTGGTACTCCAGCCCCTTCCCGCAGGAATATGCCAGGTTAGTGTATCTTATTTTTTTTTTATTGAACCAGAGACCGCGACCCCCGTTTCGAAAGCAACCTTGGCACTACCGCCCGTGCCGTACTTACCGGGCTACTGCCCCGCCGCCATAGTTCGGCCAGTGAGAGACACTTGGTACTCAGCCTATTCCGTCTGGAATGTGGCAGGTGACTTCTTTAGGCCGAAAAGCAAACCTGTGAATTCGAAAATACCTACCTGCGTAATTTCCGGCCTATTTTTGTATCTAGTCATAAAAACATACATAGGGATAAAGTCGTGATTATTGTATGTATGTGGGCATAAAATTTTGAATTTCGCACATTTTTTATATGCGAATCTGCAAATGTAAGATCCTGTTATGTAAATTATTTATTTATTTTTCTTGTTTGTTCCAGATTACCAAAATTGTTTCTGTGCGAATTCTGCCTGAAGTACGCGAAGAGTCGCTGCGTGCTCACCCGCCACGTGGACAAGTGCGTGTGGAGACACCCGCCCGCCACAGAGATATATCGACATGAAGATATCTCCGTGTTTGAGGTACGTTCATTTTAAACTATTTAAACTTAAGTGAGACATTCTAAATAAAGATTTAATAACGGGCACTCACTTTGGTGCAAGTCCCAGGCGGAAACCACACTTCCCCGCAGCCGACAAACTCAACCTGATGAAGGGACTCCGAATGTCCCGAAACATGTCGTGAAGTACGCGACTTATTTTCCAAAGTGAGTGCCCGTTATTAAAATCTTTATTTACATTCATTTTCCTTCCATTGTTCCTTGAGGACCTTCACACCCTGAAGTTAGTTTTTTTTACTTCCTTTATATTCCTGCTAAATATCATTAAAATCCATTGATTGGTCAACGAACGAAAAGACGACAGAAAGAATTACTTTCGAATTTGTAATTTATTATATATTTTTTAAATGTATTTATCTATCTTTCCAGGTGGACGGCAACGCAAACAAAATCTACTGCCAGAACCTCTGTCTCCTCGCCAAGCTATTCCTCGATCACAAAACTTTATACTACGACGTAGAACCCTTCCTTTTCTACGTATTAACCAAGAACGACGCTAAAGGATGTCATTTAGTCGGCTATTTTAGTAAAGAGAAGCATTGCCAGCAGAAATACAATGTTTCCTGTATAATGACCATGCCGCAGTACCAGAGGCAGGGCTTCGGGCGGTTTCTCATCCATTTTAGTGAGTGGTGGAATCTTTTTGCTTACTTCTAGTAGGGTGGTGCATAGTATTATCGTCCAGTTGTAAAGTTTTCTTGCTTTTATGCTCATTTGTGGTGTGGGCGTCTAAGGAAAACGGGTTTAGATGTCGCCGTTTAGTTTCCGAGATATGCGCAGTTTTTGAAGGTTATCAATTGACATGATACTGAATCTAGTACTCAGTATTAGACTACTGGGCCCTTTTTGTTTAGTCGCCCAAATTTATTTGACCCATTTTATAACTTTATAAAAGGTTTTTTATAAATCTTGTAGTGCATCACCACGTTCGATATCGAATTGGTCAAAAATCATTTTTTAAATGCATTTTTCTTTATTCGCAGGTTATTTACTGTCAAAAGAGGAAGGCCAACCAGGCACCCCAGAAAAACCATTATCAGATCTGGGAAGAGTGTCATATCACGCTTATTGGAAGTCTGTCATATTAGAGTTCCTTGCTGACCATAAAGATAAGCCTTTTACATTAGAAGATATAGCTCATTCTAGTGGAATGCATATGAATGACATTGCTTTAACGTTCCAACTACTTGGCTTTGTTAGGTATATTCCTAACAATGAGTCGCTCAAATTAGGCCTCTGCATAGATTGGAATAAAGTCAATAATCATATGAAGAAGTTAAAGAGCAAACCTCGACTAGAAATCGACCCTGAGTGTCTAAGATGGACGCCATTATTGGCACCAACGGTCAACCCTTTCAGATCGCCTGAAGATAATTCTGGTGACACAGAAAATGACGAGGTGAAAACTGAAAGTGAAGATACCGCGACTGAACCGGAAACGACAGTTCCTACACAAGAAGAGATCGTAGAAGAACCTAAAGAGGAGAAAGAAGAAGAACCGGTAGAGGTTACCTCTTCTGGAAGAAGGCGGACGAGACCGCTCAAATACAGCGAGACCACCTACCAGACCACTCCCATAGTCGAGGGGCGGAAACGGAAGCGTGACGCTAAAGTCTCCGAAACGCTCGAAGACAAACCGGAAGAAACTCCGAGAAGGCAAAGAAGCAAAAGCGTCACCAGAAGATCTTCTAGAGTCGTTCAAAACGATGAGGACAGTAATGCAGCTAAGAGTCGAAGACAGAGTGTCAAAGAACCTACTTACGCCTCAGATAGTCAGGAGAGTCAAGATAGCGCTGACTTGACGGCCTTAACCCCTGTCACTACATCTAAAGCGAAAACAAAGAGAAAAATTGCTTGGAGAGGTCGTACCAAGAAACGACCGAAAATTGGCAAAGCCACACCGAGAAGCGGATCACCCGCTCCTAAGAAAGCTAAACTCGACCAAACTAATGCAGAAGTCACTGACTACAAAACCGACGACTCCATGGAAAATGTTGACCAACCAGAGGAAACTAAACAAGTCAGCGTCTCGCCAAAGAAAGCCGAACAGAAACCCGAGGAGAAAGCTAAGAACTCCGAAGCCAGTTCCGAGGATTCTTCCGGCGAAGCTGATGATGAGATGGATGTGGAAGAAGGGGAGGATAAGACCAGTGTTCCTTCCAAACCCCCCACTCCTCGCCCGGTGGAAGAAAACAGCACTGATAACCACACCAGTGACATGGAACTCGATAGTATACACATGGATTCTCCAAAATCCTTAGCTGAAAAGGACCAAGTTATCAATGAAAGTGCTGATAAATCTAAAAACGAGGATAGGAGACCCGAAACGGCTGCTATGGAGACCGATTCCGTAGATAAGTCGAAAGAAGAAGTTAAGAAACCTGAAACTAGAAATGGTGAAATGAAGTCGCCAGAAAAGTCGGTTGACGACAAAGATACAATAATAATTTCTGAATCCGATGACAATAATAGTCAAAGTTGCCCATTGCCATCTCCGAAGCACACGCAAATAGTCCCAGTCGAGAAACCCAATGACAATAAACCAAAAGAGATCGAAGAGAATGAAAGTCCGTCCAAAGTTATTCCAGTAGTATCTACAGAGAATGCTCACATCGTCTTAGATCCCAAAGGGCAAGAGGAAGCCCCACCCAGGCCTTCCGTAGACCTCATAGTCCCAAAAATAAACCAAATAGAAACCATCGTTGTGGAAGGTGAATCAGACGCGTCTACTTCACCGAGCATAATATCTCCGCATAAATTCGACAAGTCTGTGATCAATGAGTCTCCTAAACAGAAATCTCCCGAGAAACAAAACGAAGTCGTTCATGAGCACAAGAAATACGAAATGCGCAAGGAAACCGTCATACAAAATGTTGATGAAGGCAAAAGCCAGGAGAAAAGATCGCCGAATAAAATGGAATCTATCATCCAAAGCTTAGAGCCCCAGAGAGAGGTTTTAAATAACTTGAGGAAACCAGAAATGCCTAAAATGGATTCCTTTCCCGAAATAGATAACAGGAATAAACTTCAGACTCCAATCACGAGTAAAGAGAGTGAAATCCCTTTTAGAAACGAAAGCATACCTATGAGAAAGGATGAAATCGTTATCACGAGAAATATAGTTGAGCCTAATATGCAAACTTATCAAACGCCTGTGATGCCGCCAGTTGTAAACTCTATGACGATACAACAGATTAATCCCGGCCAACATTCTTATATGAATCACAGAACAAATATCAGTAAAGAATCTCAAGCAGTCCAAACAGAAAAAGTTCTTAAAACCAGTGAACCGAACCGAGTTATCAACAATTTACCTGACACTCCGGTTATAAGCAAAACGACCAAACTTGAAGTACCTCACCCGATTTCGTCGCCTGTGATAAACCCAGTGATTCCCAAAGTCCCAAACGTTACTGACATCACTTTTTTACCGAGATGTCAGAGCGCCAACGCGGCCGTCAACTTGGGAATGGAAAGAACGGACATGGACGCAAACTTTGCCAATAGCCATGCCATGCAAAACTCTCTAGGAGGCTCTATGAACATCGTCCATAGTCAAAATAGCCAAGACAAACATGACATGAAACCTAGAGAAAAGAGCAAGCTTAGAGATATCAGAGTGAACTCTGCTCATGGGAAGGTTGAAAAGCCTGATAATAAGAAACCAGGAAAGAATGATACTCCTAGAAGTACGCCGGAACCTAAGCAATTTTTTAATGAACAGCCTAACCAGCAACAACAACAGCAGCAACAGCAAGTCAATTCTAGAAAGCCGGAGACCTCGGTCCCTATAAACGTCATCAACACGACTGCGGTCACCAGCAAAGTTGAAACTAAAACCACAAACGAGGCACCAAAGAAACAAGATTTTTTTAAGAAGGAGAAATCTAATGCTGCTAAATGCGAAACAAAAAACGCGTCGGTCAAACATGATAAAGGTTGTACGCAACTAAAAGCTGATCAGAACGACCTGAATAAAATGCTGCCAAAGTTCAAATACGATAACGAATTAGTCCCGAAGGCAGATTACGCTATGAACCAAATACCGAACTACCACACCACACACGCCCAATACCAATGGGCTCCTTGGGACCACTCGAGAATACAGGGCACGTGGGATCACAACAGATTTCTCGACATGAAAAACAGCGATAAGAACTATCTAGATAAGTTTCAAAGTTTCAACCTTCCACACTTAGATCAAATGCAGAAATCGCCTCAGAAGCTACACCCAAAATACGACCAAAAAGACTTCCACAACATCGCTTATGGCGCTTTATCGGGAGGCATCTACGCGGCGTCGGGGCTGCCGCACTTCAAGGAAACAAAAACACCCACTTCTAAATCATCCGACTGTTCGCAACAGAAGGAATGCAAGCCGAAGCAATCAAAGGCCACGACAGCGTGTCAAACCCAGTGCGAGACCAAGAAATCCCAAGCGCAACAACATCACCAACAAAGCACGGAAGCTCAGATCAAACAAATGATGCAGCGGCAAGTGAAGCAGCAGGAAGCCACTAGTTGCGCGGAGTATCGCCAACAAAGCCCGCAGATATTATCCTCGCCGAGTTGCAAGACTCCCTTCAACCAGAACGGCCCATGCGTGCAGGAGAAAACGGAGATCGAGAAGAAATCCCGTCATAAGAAGGAAGAATCTCCTAAAGAGACTAATAAAGAAGAAATGTGCGAAGCAGTCAGCCCTGCCTTACAATCCATGGGAGTCTACACTCCTGATTCCACCAGCAACTCTGTCCACTCCGTTCAATACCCCGCTTGCGACTTAGACGTGAGCCAACTCGGTCTTGAGTCTCCGACAAGTATAGGGTCTGACTTAGCGTCCCCTTGTTCTATGATGCACATGCACGCCCCCGCGCCGTCGCCGCAGTACCCGCACTCGTCGATACACATCCCGTCGATAATGTCGCAGCCCAACCAACCGCCCAAGCAGCAGAAGATCAATAACAGGAACAGGTGAGTTGACAGTTTTTGGCATATACATGGACGATTTTTATGCGTTTTCCTAATGTGAAAATTTTGTGATATTGATGAATAGGCAGTTATAAAAAAATATCACACTTTTATCTAATAGATGTAACTTTCAATGTTTCATTGTGTGAAGAGACAATAGGATAAAACAGATATAAAAATCTAAACAGTTTAAACTTAAATAAAGTCTTCAAAGTGATTTAAAGCATCGCAACTTGTTTTTCGAGGTGCAGTTATACCAGCGATGTTATAATGCCGTTCATAGTTTTCCCGATGATAATGATGATCTTTTTCCTAGGAACAACAACCCGAATAACAACAGCAACAACACGACAACTCCTGACAAGTCGTCCCCAGCCATGCGCGGCGCTACGCCCCCCGCCCGCCACCGGGCCACCCCGCCCGCACATCAGTCGCATGGTAAGCCCCACATTTTTTGTTAATTAATTGTATCTGGCATCACATAGTTGGTAAAATAACTTTTAACGTTGGTAAACTCAAGGAAGAATTAATTGACTGTTTGCTAAAAATGTGCGACTCTAGTGACTCTAGTGAGGAATATATTAATACTCCATCGGATATTTTAGATGCCGCTACGGAAATTACCAATAATTTATTGCCCGCCAAGCAAAGAAAACTGTACGAGAAATGCTACCAAGAATTCAGGCTATGGAAAATGCAAAAAAATGCGTATGAGATGTGTGATGTATGCGTATGTGATGAGAGTAGATAAAATAGTGTATGCAACTGCACATAACTAGGTATTACAATGCTCGTGATACCATTCTCGCTTCACTCGTTTCACAAACCACACTCGTATTGTAATGCCCTTCATTATGCAACAGTTGCATAAACTACTATAATGCACCGGCCGCTTCTGTGATTCCACCAGGTTCGGAATGCGGAGAGTCTATTGATCTGTAATACAGATCTCCTAGTACGGACACCAGTCTCTTACATAGATAGATTGTAATATATATTTATGTCAGTTTCACTTAGTTTTAAGTTTATAAGTTTATATATAGGCTATCATTTAATTGCTCTGTTATCATATCATTGACTAACTTGAATTTTATATTGTAATGTTCTTGACCTTTGTGAAATTTTTATTACCAAATTTATCGCAAATTTTATATAGAATTGTTACAATGCTATTTTATTAATTACTGTAATAGGGTTAAACGTTGTAATTAAATAAAAATTGAATTAAAAAGTAGATATGATTAGATAGATACCGTCTCTACCAGACTAAGCCAGTACTCAGTAAGCTGGGTTATACAGGAGGTATAGGACGATCGCTGACTACAACCTATCAACTGTATATATATTCTTTATTATTGTGTACAAAAAGTTTACAATAAATATACAATCTTAAATTCAGTTCTCAAAGGAGAGCTTATCTCTATAAAGAGATCTCTTCCAGACAACCTGTAAAACTGAATATGAGATAACAATATATACGGGGACAAGACTGTACACGCAATAGACTACATATACATAAAACCTAAAACATACATATATATATATTACTTACATAAATATCTATAATATATAATAATACATACATTTCGGCGCTTTTTCCGTGCTTCGGAAGGCACGTTAAGCCGTTGGTTCCGGTTAATATCGTTTAATACCGTAGATATTAGTCGTTAAGCCATTTCAGAGGCCATTGGCGGCTTGAAAACTCTGACCTAATCTAGGATTGGGTCTGGTTTCCCTTCTAGGTTGCAGAGGTCAGATGGCAGTCGCTCTGTGTAAAAAGCAGTACTCTCGTTCAATCACCTAGATTAGGTAGCCGACCCCGTAAGATACGGGATAAGGCTAGGGAGGGAGATGATATAATAATACATACATATACCTACATACATAAATACTAATTTTGTTGCGATAGGAAGTGCGCTTACACAATTCTTTTTTGAATGAGGATATATATAGATGGACAGTCTTGAACTGTCTTCGGAAGCTTGTACTGTACAGCCTAATTAGCCACTGTTCGCACGGTGAGCCTAGAGTACTTGCTATTTATTCGTAAATTCGTCTAGTAGGATATCATCGGGATTCTACAGTGGAGTGAACAAGCAGAAAACTAAAATGGGCATAGAATCCGTTTTGTGGAGTCTTGTGGAAAATTCAAAGTTTTGCCTATCTAGGGGCAGGCATCTACAAAATCTGTCGAACAAATTAAAAAAATATATAAATAATCACGCCTTTATGCCTAATGCAGGCATATCATAAACAACCTAAACAAATGTCGTTCCGCCACATCCGAAATTTTTTTTAGGGTTAATTAAGATACATACATACATATAATCACGCCTTTATCCCTAATGGGGTAGGCAGAGCGTAAACGACTTAAATAAAGGTCGTTTCGCCACGTCTGACAAAGTTTTGAGGGTTATTTAAGATAGATTTGTAGTATATTGCTGTAGTGACAGGTTGTCAGCCCATCGCCTAAATTACAATATACTGAAACCCTCAGATCTCTTAGCTGGTTTTTACAGCATGCCCGGGAGAAAATGCAGCTGGCACATTCTACGTTTTTCTTGCGCTCCCAGTCCAGCATGGAAGAAATAATTAAATTAAGATAGATTTGCATATACAAATTAAATTGACAGATTATACAAAAAAATAAATGGTAGCTGTAACGTGACAGATGCAATTCCTATAGATTTCAGATACATTGTTTCTGAATGGCATCTGTCGCAGCTAGAATCGTAGATAATATAATATAAATGGGTTAGTTTCCCAAACTGCGCGCACAGTTAATTTGGTACTGGCAGAATATCAGCGCTGTAGTGTAATACTACAATGCTGAGTCAGCGCCAAGTTGACTGACACAATGTGGACAGTATGGTACACTGGCACTGTTGTTTTTGTATGTTACATATTAAGTTTGTTTTGTATTTTTGTCATGTTACGTTTTGTAATGTTATGTTCGTTATATTATTGTCCTCATTGTTCTTTATTGTAACTTTGTCTCTTGTCTGTACCATTTCCTGTATCTGTTTTGTGTCAGTCAATAAAAGCTTTAATCAATCAATATAGGAAAGTTATTTTGTTCTCCCCAGGCGGCGGCGTGATGCAAGCCGGCAGCGGCGGCTACCAGGGCGGCTACCTGTCCTTCCAGCAGCAGCAGCAGTACGCGTGCGCGGTGAGCGGCGTGGGCGGGGGCGGCGTGGGCGCTGTGGGCGCTGTGGGCGGCGGCTGGGCGCCCTCCTGCAGCCTCGCCAAGCTGCAGCAGATGGCCGACGCGCCGCAACACCATCCGCCGCACACGCCCGCCAACACACAGGTAATGTTCCCGCGACGAGCAAGGGGATTTGATAACAATATATTTAATTAGCGACCCTAATCATCAGTGTTTCTCTTCTATATTATGCATGTATTATACATATAAACCTTCCTCTTGAATCACTCTATCCATTAAAAGAAACCGCATTAAAATCCGTTGCGTAGTTTTAAAGATTTATGCATACATAGGGATATAGGCATACCTATTGTGCTGTGGAGCAAAATAAAATTATTTTCTTTCCTCTTTCTATAGGGACAGAGAAAGCGACTTTGTTTTATACTATGTAGTGATTTAACAAAAACGTTAATAGTGTTTGTTTACGTATCCTCAGTACGCGCCGGGAGCGGGCACCCCGCCGGCGCACGGCGCGGGCGTGGGCGTGGGCGTGGGCGCGGGCGTGGGCGTGGGGGCGCACGCGGCCCACAGCGCGCACTACCACGCGGCGGCGGCCGGCAAGTACTACCCCAACCAGCTCGAGGCGAGGGGCAACCGGAACACCACCAGTGAGTACGCTTGTACTGAATATAACTGTGAGTACAAACGAAATAGAGTTGGTTTGGGCCTGGAGTTCTAACAGTTTTGGATGTGACGTTTTTCTAGTTAACAATGTGAAAGAATTAAAGAAAGAACAAGCTCTAACAAACATTAGATATAATATCACTGTGAGTTCAAAAAAACGATTAGAAAACTAACAAACAGTTTTCGCATTCTACAAACTAACATGTGATGCAGTTGTTTACACACTAAGAAAACTCAGAATATTTGACCTTAAATCTCGAATACTAAGGCGATTCACATTGAGCTCTGCGACGTAGCGCAGATATTGTATAATAATATGTTCCGTTGTTCAAACCAACTGCTCATTGATTCATACAATGGAACATAGACAAAAACTGCGCTACGCGACGTAGCGCGGAGCTCAGTGTGTGCACCACAAGTGAATCATAACAATTTTATATTACTGAATAGGCCTACTAACACACATAGAGATAAAGTACATAAAACACTAATTTATAGAATCAGAATAAGCATTCGACAAATGGGCCCCTGTGAAATAATGACTACAAAAATCTTTTTTTTTTTTTTTCTCAAATTTTTTAACGAGGCTTCAGTCATCTGGTGACTATGCCAGCCTCATGGTATCTTTCATATAATTAAAAAAACTTGTATTTAACCAGATAGAGTCAGAATACGGTACAACGCAACCGCTCTGCTGGATAGCGGGTCCGCCAACCAACAATTTAGCTGACCATTATTACCATTTTCTGAACCTATAAATCTAGCCCTCAGATCTGCATTCCACAAAAATCTTTTATCTCTTGCTTATTAATCCTCCTTGTATTCCAGGCAACCTGAGTCCAATGCAGCACATGCAAATGGCGCCAGGGTCGCGCATGTCGCCCAACCTCAACCCACACATCATCAGCCAGTACGGGCTCAACGGGTACCGGGTGCCCCAACAACAGTTCAACAACCTCCCCGTGCAGATGATGAACGTGCAGCCCGGAGTCCAATACCCGGGCCCGGACCCCAGGGCTCAGCAACCCAATGTGTACACGTATGGCTACATCAACCCCCCCCCACCCCCCCTAACCATGCAGACGTTGAACTCCACTATGCGTCGGTAGCCGAAGCCCAAACCCCAGTGCCAGAAACAATTAAGTGACAGTGACATAGTGTAGTGCTTTATCGCTTCGATGGATCTTAAAACGGGAAAATACTCACGTGACATTCCAACGAGACTTCCAACGAGGTTTTGAATCGAAGTGTTGTTGACCAAAAACCTGGTGTGTATTCGAATGAAGTAATTAAGGCATAGTACAAATAGACTCACTTAAGTATTAGTATGTATATAGGGTATTTAAACGTAACACCACTTGAGTTGCCTTAACCTTCCTGCACCGAAGACTTACTTTTTGTAATGAAACGATAAATGTAATAGCGGCAGCTTTATTATAATTTTGTATCATAATATTTGTATGTAAATCGGTTGAGTTAGAGCTCAGTACCATAATTAAAGCTGAATAAAGTACAAAATTGCAGGTAAACAAATGTATTTTAAAACTTAATAATAATGAAGACTAAAAGTTCAGTGAAAAGTAGCATAATTATATAGTGCAATAAAATAAAGTGTATTCGCTAGATTCATGCATGTTTTTTGTATTGGTAACTTAACACACTCAGCCATGCTGTGATAATCGAACGATTAGACAGACAAATAGACGTGTGTTATCATAATAAATTAATATATTCTCGATTTCCAAAGAAATTAATATAAGTCTTTGGTTACGGTTGATGCAGTGCAATGGTTTTGATTCGGTCTGGATGTAAAGTTTAGTTGAAGCTCTCGTTTTTGTATATCATGTTTGAGTAGTTTGTATTGTCTGCGAGATGTAAAAAGCACTGGCTTGTACAGTCTTGATAATTTACTATAAGAACTAAGTTGTGTCCTATAATCTGTTCTTCAAAGTGCCTCTTTCTCGTCCCATCTGCTTCTCCGTGTAAGATATTGTAAATGCATTGCTTATTAACACAAGTCTGTAAATATCGCTCGTAATTAGTTCGTACGTATAGAATTTTGATTCGATCAATGTGATAGTGTATCAGGATAGGCCGCTGTGCGAACGGCCTAACGAACGGTTATTTTTATATTTTGTATTCTTTTACACCGGTAGGTTAGCGTTTTTATAACCGTAGTTTCTTTTACTATTAAGGTTTATTTTCGCGTTATCCCAGTAATTTATTGCCAAATGTTATTAACACTTGCGTTTTTGGTTTAGTTAGGCTAGGTTTAAGTTTCGTCTGCTATGTGCTAGCTTTAGTTCGGTTACGTTGCGGCGTTGTACGCAGGACGGTACGGGTGACGTCACGCGCGCAGCCAGCAGGGAACGTGTTAAGACTGACCAGCGGGGAAGGGAAAGCCATACCATACATAAATGATTAAGTTAAATGTAGAAACCAAAAAATTGCATGCATCTAAAACACGCGGCCGTTTTATCCACCCAACTAAATTTTTGGTTTCTTTAATTTGAACGTCGATGTTATTCTTATCAAGCACGAATTGTATGTTCTGATTATTTGTGATTAACGATGCTTATAGCGAAGCTACGAGTCTTAGCGGTACGAACAAACTTAACAGCATTTTGGAGTAGAGGCAACAAAATTTGTTTATTGCTACGCGTCAAATCGATAAATGAGTAGTCTAGTTTCAAATCCCGCTAAAACGATTTTCTTGTATTTTTACCTGGTGGTGTCACTTTAGTATGTTCAACCCTGTGTAAGATCAGTTGAACATTCAGTAGCAAATTTTTCTAAAACGCTGAAAAGAATTACATGAAAAGCGAGGTTTCGTTGCAAACCCTACTCGTCTCAACTTGCGTGTTTTTTGTTTTTCATTTTGCCGACATTTTGCAAAATTCGTTTTAGCGGGGTTTGATACTAGACCACTCAAATATTGCCTTAAGATTATTCGTACTCATTTTCATATCACTACTCCAATATGCGGCTAAGTTATAAGTTTCGGCATGTCCCGCTATGACTATATGTACTGTATTTTACTATAACTTCGTCTATGATTTTAAATATATTTTGAACACCGGCAGCTTACTTAATTAAAGAATGCTATATTTGCATAATAGTCACAAATGATCAGAATAAATATGTGACTCTTTTTAATGTATATCAGTGAATAGTATGGCTAGTTGAAATTTTATTTGTAGGATTAGCCTAACAGTATTGTTTGGGTTGAAATTGTGCAGTTGTAGGCTTAAAAATGGCAAATTGTTTATCTGTTAAAAAGTATTTTCGTTTGTGAAATATGTTTCTTTTAAATATAATTTTGAATAGGTTTATAAAACAGCAGTTATTAATGTTTATTTGTACAGACACAACCAGTTAAATATTTTCTATATAGTTATAAATTGTTCTTTCTTATTTACAATTTAATGCAGTATTCCTCCATGTTATTTTAAATGATTTCATAGAGTAATGTGTTTTTATTATTTATTACTACTGACTATTCTCGAGACGTTTTGCGTAAGCGACATTCTGGGATATAGACATTTAGCGTCCGATAGATTAGTTGTTTTGTTGCCATAAACAGCCTTCTTCTGTACGCCCTGCAACGCGCGCGCGCGTGACGATTCGGTAATAATCCGTAAGATCTGCTCCTCTAAGGTTATGATTATGAATGTTATTTGTTACTAATGTGTAGTATATAAAATATTGTACATAAAATAACAGTAAGGAACATGTAGCAGGTGTTATCACACAAAATATAATTTTGTGAAAAAATGCTATTGTTTTATTTTAGTTCACCCTTTTTTTCCCTTGCCTTATTTATCCTGTATCCCACGGTTCTGCTATCTATTTTAGTTCACCCTATCGTCATATAATTTTAACAGAACACCACACACACAGAAACCAATATTTTTTTACCAAACAAAAAGCTACCATTTTTAAGTCAACTGTATGGGCGTTTGTGCACTCATATTAGATCCGTATCAGCAGCATATACATACATATAATCCCGCCTATCCCTAATGGGGTGGTAGGCGGAGCGTAAACGACCTAAACAAAGGTCGTTCCGCCACGTCTAACAAAGTTTTGAGGGTTAATTTGTAGGTATATTGCTATAGTGACAGGTTGTCAGCCCATCGAGTAATTTGCAATATACAGAAACCGTCGATCCTTTAGCTGGTTTTTACAGCATGCCCAGGAGGAAATGCAGCTGGCACATTCTCTGTTTTTCTTTCGCTCCCAGTCTAGCATAGAAGGTACGTATCAGCACAGCAGAATAAATTTCATTATGGACAGCCTGCTAAGTTGTAGGCAACATTTTATACTGAGTGTAAGGGACAGCGTCCCGCAAACTGATAGAGGTTGCTCAGTCAACGATACTGAAGAACTTCCACCAAGAAATTCTTTCAGGAAGTGGAAATAAAAATTGGCTTTTCCACACAAAATGTCTACCTCGATCAGATAATTTGCATGGAAAAGCTGTTCAGTGTTGTTGACTGAGCAACCCCTATCAGTTTGTGGGACGCTGTCCCTTACACTCCATATGACTTCCAATAGTGTTCTTAGATTTTTCAGGTTATAATAAAAGCGGTGTTTTTTTATTACGTAAAAGGTTTATTTAATAAAAATAATTTAACAAAGCTTTACTGTGTGCATCAATGTGGCGGGAGGCCAGTTAGTCGAGTACATTTTTCACCAAAATCATCATCATCTCCCTAGCCTTATCCCGTATCTCAACGTCGGCTACCTAAATGATCTGGAAATCGAGTTTCAAATGTAACCCCTAGTGGTACCGTTGGATTCCTTGTTACTTCCTGATAACGAATCAGTTGTTCGTACGCCACACCACAGTGTGGTGGAGGGGGCTGGGAGGGGAATTAAAGATGTTTTTACTTTTTGATAACGAATCAGTTGTTCGTACGCCACACCACAGTGTGGTGGAGGGGGCTGGGAGGGGAATTAAAGATGTTTTTACTTTTTGATAACGAATCAGTTGTTCGTACGCCACACCACAGTGTGGTGGAGGGGGCTGGGAGGGGAATTAAAGATGTTTTTACTTTTTGATAACGAATCAGTTGTTCGTACGCCACACCACAGTGTGGTGGAGGGGGCTGGGAGGGGAATTAAAGATGGCGTACAAAGAAAAAAATAATAATTCATCAATACATGCCGTGTGGGGTATCATATGAAAGGGGTTATTGAGTACATTACAAATATAGACCACACTATAATACTTATAACACTTTTAATAAGATTTTTTGAGAAAATCGACGAAAAGTTTCTAAGGTAACTTTAAACCACTACGGATTAAAAAGTGATGGATATTTTTTTTTGTAATTATTATTTTAAATTACTAACAATAGTCCCTTGTTTATGGACCAATAGTTCGTACATTGAAAAAGCAACAACATATTTTATATCACCAACACATTTTTTTATATCTTGACTTCCAGATACATACATACATATAATCACGCCTTTATCCCTAATGGGGTAGGCAGACCGCAAACGACCAAAACAAAACTCATTCCGCCACGTCTGACAAAGTTTTGAGGGTTATTTTAGATAGATTTGAAGGTATATTGCTGTAGTGACAGGTTGTCAGCCCATCGCCTACATTGCAATATACTGAAACCCTCGGATCCCTTAGCTGACTTTTACAGCATGCCCGGGAGGAAATTCAGCATTCTAAGTTTTTCTCTCGCTCCCAGGCCAGCATGGAAGTTCCAGATAGAATTTCGAAATAAACAAACTAAGGTCAGGGAGTCATAAGGAATCCAACGGTATCAGTCGTAGGTACATACATACATACATATAATCACGCCTTTATCCCTAATGGGGTAGGCAGAGCGTAAACGACCTAAACAAAGGTCGTTCCGCCACGTTTGACAAAGTTTTGAGGGTTATTTAAGATAGATTTGTAGGAATATTGCAGTAGTGACAGGTTGTCAGCCCATCGCCTAAATTACAATATACTTAAACCCTCGGATCCCTTAGCTGGTTTTTACAGCATGCCCGGGAGGAAATGCAGCTGGCACATTTTATGTTTTTCTCTGGCTCCCATACCAGCATGGAAGAAGTCATGGAGTCGTAGGTATTTATTATTATTCTAGCCTAAACTGTCCCTCCCCTTCTTTTTCCACTCGTAGGTATAGCCAGTTTTTTTTAATGAAGTACTACGACTTTCTATACTAAGTCATGGAATCGATTGAAAAGTAGTCTATCATATAGAGCTGATTTTGTATTTAGTGCCTAAAAATAAAAAAAAATGTACCTCAATGGATACAAAGAAAAATTAAAAATAAGCGCCACCCAAACGCGAACTTGACGTCAAAATGGCGGGTGGCAGTGAAAATATCCTTAATGGTACACAGTTGTTAATAATGACGTATGAGAAAGTTTTAGAGACGATTTTGTACCTTAGGAAATAGTAGATTTTACGACAAGTGCACAAAACAAGTCATTTTTGACTGAGATTTTTAGATGTTAAGTCGAGGACAAAAAATGTTTTGTGCACGAGTTATAAACTATGCTTTTCACTTCGATTGCGAGGAATATTGAAGAATTCCTACAAAAATATTCAAAATTTTGTAATAAAATATTATACATCTCTCCCGCCACATTGATGCACACAGGTTTACTTACAAAACAATATTCCAACGATACAACACTAAAATTGCTCAACATTATTTACATAATAAAATATTTAGAACTTTAACTCAGGCGGCGAGAGATTAAGTCAAAGAATTACTTTAAATAGAAAATCTGCAAGTAATATAGAACAACAGAAATATGTAAACAACAACATTCACAAGAGATAATATAGCGTGTTAATTTAATTGCGTGCCATAGCATAGAGGGTGTTTTAGTAGTAATACCTTAAACTGAACAACTTTTCTCAAAATTTTACAACCCTAGTTAATAATATATAGTTTTTGTTTATTTCTTTTCCTAAAACAAACAAAAAATGTGTTGTTTGCTCAGCGATCAGCGATCAGCGAGGGGTGGGAGCCAAGTGCCAATTTTCCCATTTTTTTTTGCCAAAATTCCCCTAATTTACCAGCGTATTCGGTAAAATTACGTAATTTTGCATCGCTACTCGTGTGTCGCGCGGGATTGGTTAAAGCGCGGCGGCGAGACGCAGCTCTGTAAATCATTTATTATAAATTCATACCATTGTTTTTTCTTTAATTGGATTCTTTTTATTTTTTTATTAGCTATGCCACGCAATTAAATTAACACCCTATAATGTAATTTTAAATAATCACGTCTACATATACGTACTTATTGTATTTTAAAAGCTGCTAAAAATCACACTACTTGGTTGTAGGGATACTAACTGTCTTATTTTAATGTATAGGTGTACGTTAGTATATTACTCTGATATAGGTGTAAATATTGCTGACTAAATTTTAAGACATGAACCAACCTATAAAACTGAACGAACAGTAAAAATATTCTTCTTCTGTAACTGGTTACGAAACTATAGTTACCTACGTGAACACAAGGACTGAACCTCAGACTAACTGAACAAGTTATAGGTCGAAAAGTGAAAAAAATGGTCCTCCCAGCTCTACCTAGTTCCAGCTAGCTGCTCCAATCATTTCCCGTGAGAAAACCAAGTTCTGATTTCAAATATTGACTTATGTTCCTTCCTTCTGGAGCGAAATTACCGAAATGTCAAAATTACCAGTGTTAAAATGACAAAGGTACTAAATGAACTGTGCTAAAATAAAATTGTTCAGTTTCAAAGAATGCCTCACATCCTACATTTTAGTCCCCAATTTTATTAACATACTAGGTAATGTAGGTATGGTTTACTACAAGTTACATGCGTTTAATAATCGACAACGTTAATAGACGTAGAAGAACTATTATTACAGTAAATATAGTTTGGATTACGGGGCAGTACATAAAGGAGGTTCCTTAATCTTGTCTCGATAAATCTAGTGGTCTAATCTGTCACTTGACCACATTACCTTGAGCCGTGACTCCAGCGCACCAAAACATACCCCCGCGGGAAAGAGAGGGGAAGTGTTTCACATAACATAACATAAAAATACTTTATTGCACGTAATAATACAACATACAACACAACAGATAACAAAAAACAAGTACAACATAGGCGGCTTTATTGCTAAGGTAGTAATTTCTTCCAGGCAACCTTTGGGTAAAAGAAAAAAGTGTAGCGGTAAGCGGGATAGTGCAAACCTAGTCAAATAGGTATCCTAAATATATTACATTACATATAATACATAAACTAAGTACAAGCTACTACATAGATATTTGTAAAATAAACATTCACAAACATTTCCCTACCAATCTTTCCCCGCGGAGGTATGTTTCGTGTAATCTTTCAGACCAGGGGTCACAGCTTTAGAGATAAATCTTGGAGACAATCTATGACCTATTTGTGTCTATGACTAAGGTATTTTTTTTAAAGATTACAGACATCTATATTGTAGCATTAGTATTAATATTATGATCTACGGAATCTAACATGCTATTTGTCTCTACCGTATCCCGTAACCTATTTCTATGACTGTCTACTTAAGTATGATTGAAGTATATAAGAATCTTGGGCTATACCTGAAAATTTTAAACAATACATTCTATTGATAGCCTTGTCTGGAATTAATAATACCTGTCATAGAGGTACCAAAGAGAAGGGCTTATAGGAAGTGCTAAGTATTTGTTTCAATTCGCGCTATTTTTCGCGTTATGATTTCCTGCCTTTTGACAGATGTCCGTGGTAATACGCAAATAGCGTTCTGCCAAAGAAAAGAAAAAAAAAAGTCCCTCTCTTATTATGTCTCTGTTTTTCACTATGACAGGTATTTTTAATTACTGGAAGCGCTATACCTAATTATCTATGTGATAAATTTTATATGCATGACGTGAATATTCCTGTACCGAATTTGTATTAAACATTGAGAAACCAGAAAAAATATTTAATCTTATCTAGTCGTATATATTTACATATCTAAACACTATAATATTAATACATCGTTTAAATAAAATATAATCAGTACACCTACACATCTAGTAAATAAAGCGTATTATACAACTTGCGAAAATTACGCTTAAAACATGTAATGGGTCAATTTATCTCATCTCCTCAGTGTCAAAAAACAAGGGACTTAATCAGGGTGTCCACTCGTATGTCATAACGGAAATTACTCCAACTTATAAAAAGATAAAAGCTTCTAAAGTCTCTTTAAAACGGTCAGACTAGAGCTTGTAGTTTATCCCTCATATTACAATCACTGGGAACAAAAAAGCACTACTTTTTTTTCAATCACACTTGAAAATATCAAATTTTCCGTGACTTTCCAGGTGGGCCCCTCGATTTCACAGACTTTTCCTGACCACCTTGAGCTTCCCTGACTTTTCCCTGAATTTCCAGAAGGTGGACACCCTGTTAATTTTAAAATAATCATAAAAAAGAAATTCATCCTATGATATGATTATGAATTATTCGCACAGTAAAACGACTACAATCTTGTCAAACGTGGCGAAAACATCCTATTAAAACGTCTTTGCCGCTCTGCCAACCCCGTAAGGGTTACAAGCGTGAATATACAGGTGCAAACAAATACACAACATATTAATGATATACAACAGAAATCATGGTTTAAAGGAATATAGTTTTTTTTACACCTGCATATATTTGCGCAGCTCGATCTATCGCTGCAGTGAGTCTCCTGTGCTTTTTACAACCTTTTACAAAATTGCCGAGTAACACAGGCAGAGCTAGTCAACAAAGGTTTGTCTCCTCTTCATTTAATTAAAATGAGATTTGGTTGGATTGTCGATTGACGAAGGTTGAAATTAACTGAAAACTTACCTATTTAAAATATAGCCACTAAGAAGTCTTTAAAGAACTAACTGTACTTAGTTAGCTGGAATTATTTTCTATACCACATAATACTACATAATATTGTTTACATACATTTCTTGAAAATACCTAGAATGGACCTTGTCCGATTTTATTAAAATCAAAAATATACGACCATTATCTACAGAGAATAAATTAAATTCTGTTAGTGGCAGCCGCAGACTAAGTTATTATTATTGACTTTTTCTTTTGGACAATGGTGTGTTTGTCTAGTAAGTTTTTGAATTTATTGACATTTGGCGCCGAAACCACTTCTTCGGGTAATTGGTTCCATCCTTTCACAACTCTATTAGAGAAATCTATTAAGTTGTATGGAAAATTGATAAGGTTTCCCAAAATAAAATATTAATATTCCGTACAACACAGTCCGCAGCTGCCACTAATTTTCTGGACATAATGGTCCGATATTTTTGATATTCTTTGTATAGAGTATGTTATCATATTTCTACGTGGAGAAAAAAAAACACGGGTTTTTCATAAAATCGGACAAGGCCCATTATGTTGACATATTCAGAACTTCCTTCCATCATTTAAATTTAAAGTCTTTTGCTTTTACTTTGGTTCATTCCATGGCCCAATTTAATTATCATAACTCATAGTCTTTCATATCACTTGTCACTTATCATCATGCCGTAAATCTTAGTTCGAAATACTTTTGGCACTTACAGAAAAATTAAACTATTTAAGCTCCAAAAAGGATATATATTAACCACTCCAGTAAATATGTGGAGAAATATCCACACGTGAAGTACACAAGTCCCATACACATACACATGGTTTGCCATCAAATCTGGATGTAGATCGGCACCCCTACAGGTTCAGTGGGTCGACGGTCCAGGTTGACCTGGTTCCTCAGGAGTCTCAGGCTATTTTCTGTTACTTTCACACAACCCCTGACCAGGAGGCCTTCTAAGAAGTGGTTGTTTTGTGCTAGAGCTCTGTAAAAAATATTAAATACAATTTTAGATATTGAATGGACATTCTAAACATACTATTAAACAGAATGTTTATTTAATTCTGTGCCATAGCTTAGGGGGTGTTTCAGTAACGTAACAGAATCCTATATTTAAAAAACAAAAATGCAACTCAATTAATAAAAAAAACAATAAGTACTCGGTAGGTATTTATAATGAATCCCAGAGCTGCTTCTGGCCGCACCTCTATAACCAATCTGACGCGCGATAAGGCGAGATCCAGTCCCGCAAGTGCTTGGTTATAGTGCGGTGGACAGATGCAGCTCTTCGAATCATAATAAAGACAGACTATTGTTATTTTTTAGCAGCAGACTTGAGGTACTAAAGGACTCTTGTTTATAATTCAATTATTACATGTGGTATGTAATAAGAGTAAATTGTATAAAAAAATAATGTATTAATGATAAATAAATTATTTTATTTTGATAAAGTACAAAGAAACTCACCGCACTCCCTTGTCAGAGATGTCCGAGCATCCTCCCAAATTGAGAAACTTCAATTTGAGACTATATTTAGCCATGGCGTACAGGCATTTGTCCGTAACTTGCTTATTGCCTTCCAAATTCAAGGTTCTGATCAACCTGAACTTTTTGATGAATATCAGAATACAGCTTTCAGATATGGACATGCAGTATGATAAATCAACATCCTCTAGCTTGCCTTGATGTAAAGCAAGAGCTTCGACTGCGCCTGTGGTCAGCCATGGACACTTAGCTAGCTTCAGTATTCGCAAATTGTTGCAGTACAGTATAACAGGTTGCAAACACTTGGCTGACACATTATAGCATTGACTGAGGTTCAGATATGTCAGCGCGACGTTGTGACGTAGCATGGGGATCAGTTCCGCGTCTGTTACTGATGCACATCTGCTCAGGTTTAGCACTCTTAATCGTGTGCAAGTGTCCACAAATACCTGTGAAGGAAAACCCATTTTCAACACAGAATGGACGTTTAATTAACTTGTTATGGTATTAGACGTGTACTTACGGTAAGTGTGTGGGGAGAAAAGCCATCATTTACGAGTTTCAGCGTTTTCAGCTTAGCAAGATACATGTTTATAATCTGAAGACATGTTCGCGATACGCATCTGAAATTAAAGCACTCCCGAATTGTGAGATACGGTAAAACTTTCGCAACTAATATGTCCTCCCAATACAAGTCGAACAAATGTGTGTTTCGCTTCATTTTTGTTGTATTTTATTGCATTTTCCACGAAATATTTACGAAGAGAAAATTCTGCTTCGATTTTCCCTTGACATTGACATTCCGGTTTTTTCTTCGTGATTTTACTACAAGAGCTGCAGTATACTCTTTCTTTTCGTATAGCGCTATTTCACTCGGAAGTGTCACCGAGAATAGAATACCTGTTACAAAATCGTAATTCTACTACGCATGCACCGGAAAGGATTGCAAAGTGATTTTCTGTAGGCGTTAGTATTTCCCTATTTGCACTTTGTTCTATTTTTGGTATTTTAGGATAGATTCAATGAATAAAAGATGTTGAATATAAAACAATTTATGGCAGAAGCAACAGCGAAATATGTTTTACTAAAATGGCAGTTTACATGATAAAACACATGCATATACCCACAGAATATATAATAGTACTACATATAACTTAAAATCAGGCATTTATCCCGGATGGAGGAGGCAGAGCATCAATGACTCAACCAAAGCCGTTTGTATCTCAATTATAATCTGTAAGAGCGTTATACAGGGTGTTAAAAATCTTGGCACATCTAATCGCGATTAAGAGCGCCTTGTATTCTTAAAACCCTTTATTTCCAATTAATGAAACATTGTTGATATAACTCATGATCATGACAAAACATGTCAACTGACCATTAAATAAGCACGAGTAAGAATCGCACACAAATTGCTATCATTTCGGTCAAATTTCATACTGCTGCTGGCTACTGTATAATTTTGCTGGTCTTCGCTAAATCATCCTACAAGCTATTATTGTCTCTTCGACACACGGTATCAATTTTATCAAATAGTAATTTATTTTCTGTGTACATGTTGTGAAGTTATATTACTTTGTATGTTTTCGTTCTTTATAATGTACTTAAGTATAGTGTTACTACACGTGTCGAAACAATTTTTGTCGATTTTTGCCTACCCCATTTTAGGGATTTATGTGTGTTATACCTACACACATAAATCTCTAAAATGGGGTAGGCAGAGCGTCAACGACAAAAATTGTTTTTCCACGTGTAGTAACATTAAAACCTTTGGATCCTTTTGCTGGTTTCTAGGTACAGCACATGCTCGGGATGAGAAGCAGCTTCTTCAAGTATACCGGGTGTAAGGGACAACATCCCAAAAACTGATAGGGGTTGTTCAGTCAACGAAACTTTACAACTTTCACCGGGAAATTCTTTCAGGAAGTGAAAAACATTTTTGGCTTTTCCATACAAAATGACCACCTCGATCAAACAAAGGTGAAAGTTGTTCAGTTTCATTGACTGAGCAACACCTATCAGTTTGCGGTACGCTGTCCCTGACAACCGGAATGTTTTTATGGTTCCCAGTCCAGTATTGAGTATAAGAAGTACATCATTCAGACAGAAGAAGAACATTTGACTATTCATTTCAAATAATACAAACGACCTTAAGACCTTGCGGTATACGTAACAATGAAGGAAGGAAGTTTGTAAGGGCAGTAACTACTAACTAGATATACAAATTATACAGTTCCAAGAAATTCAACTACAATAATTCTGCAGTGCGTATTCTTTCGACACCTTCCGTCTAATAAAAATATAAACTGTTTGACTGATAGTTTGGCAGAGTTGTGTGTATACTTTTATGCCAGGTGTAAGGGACAGCGTCCCGCTAACTGATAGGGGTTACTCAGTCAACAAAACTGAACAACTATCAGCAGGTTTTTTTTTAGGAAGTGAAAAAAAAGGGTTTTTCATACAAATTGTCTGATGAAGGTGAACATTTTATATGGAGAAGGCATTTTTTAATCTTTTTGTCTGTATGGAGTTATTGATGATTCCCTCCCTAATCAACATACATACATATATATAATCACGCCTCTATCCCTGATAGGGTAGACAGAGCGTAAACGACGTCAACAAAGGTCGTTCCGCCACGTCTGACCAAGTTTTGAGGGTTATTTAAGATAGATTTTTAGGTATATTGCTGTAGTGACAGGTTGTCAGCCCATCGCCTAAATTACAATATACTGAAACCCTCGGATCCCTTAGCTGGTTTTTACAGCATGCTCGGGAGGAAATGCAGCTAGCACATTCTATGTTTTTCTCCCGCTCCCAGGCCAGCATGGAAGATCCAGCTCCCTAATCTACAGGCATTAAATTAACATTAAAAATAGGGCTTGAAAACTAAGGTCCCTATTCATAGAGAACGTCACAAATAACCTAAAAAAACAGGGGGTGAAGGTGGTCTTTGAACCATTAGCGACTATACCGGGTGTAAGGGACAGATTCCCACAAACTGTTAGGGGTTACACGGTCAATGACACTGAACAACTGTCACCAGGAAGTTCTTTCAGGAAGTGATTTTTTTGGACTTTTCCATGCAATTTGACCGATCGAGGAGGAAATTTTTTATAGAAAAGCAAAAAAAATACCTCATGAAAGAATTTCCTATTAAAGTTGTATCAGTTTGTGGGATGCTGTTACACATCGTATTGTTAGTATTTATTTAGTGATACTTCAAGGCTTCAACTGCACCGTTGTGCATCAAAATCTGAGTACCTAATAGGTAAATTATATAATTAATTATAAGGGACCCCCTGGGCTAGGCTAGGGTTAGGCTGAACTAAATGAAAAAGGGTTTTTAGCAAGTAGCACCACGGCCAAACACAAGTCCTGCATCTAATTATCTTAGGTACTGAAGCAGACCTGAAAATTGCGACATTTAATATATTAAGTTCATTATTTTTAATAACTCTGAGACCGTCCATCTTCTTAAATTGTGACAATTACTATGTTGTGTATTGTTTGGATTCAAGTTTGTGCCCTTGTACCGGCAAAGAGGAATGGAAACCTTGGATGGAAACCCTACCTTCAAAACAACAACATGATAGTACACATAAGATGAAAAGTCTTCGTATAGACATATATTTTTTATTTCTCTTGCTCTGAAAGTACTATTTTGTGCTGGGTGTAGGCTGCACAAAATTTAATTTTGTGCACAAGGGCAAAAACGTATCCACTCATAAATGCATCTCTTCTAAGGCAAAGTAAATTAAGCCAAATAGCCCAACACAATAAGAACTTCATTGATAGATCCATTACATTCATACAGCATTTTGTGTTTTTATGACATAAACGATATTAAACTTTAAAATCAAGTACGATAGTGTATTTGATTTTATAACAAAATTAACTGAGGCTCGTATTTTTAAAGCGGTCTCAAACTTGAGAGCAATATTAAGTATGGATTTGACAGGCCAGTTTGTACTGAAATGACATTTCTGATACGAACTCAAACTTGCTGTCACTTTTGAGAGCTGATTACAAATACGGCCCCTAATTGTAGGATCTCCAGCTCAAGCCTAATATTTCATGTCGAAAGTTTTAAAAAGTTATATAGCGGGAATGAATTGTTTAGTTTACAATATTTTTGTAGAATTTCCTCAATTTTCCTCGCAATCAAAGTGAAAAGCACAAACTATTTCTTGACTAATATGAGCCCTCGCTCTGCGAATATCTCCGACAGAAATGACCTGTTTTGTGCACTTGTCGTAAAATCTACTTTATTTTGATTTGATTACGAAAGCTATTAATGCTTCGATGTGGAAAGCGACATTTGAATGGAATGTTCGAATGCACGGAGGCTTCAGTGGTAGAGCAGCAGCACGATTTGCAGCAGGTGGTGGGTTCGAATCTCTTCGGTGCATTTTTTAAGTATCTTTATGTACTTATTTAGGCATATTTTAAGAACATTAATACTGTGTCATACATAATTGAACAATTAGATAGGAATGTTTGTCAGAAATAGGTATTAGATAGATCTAATAGACATACATACATACATAAAATCACGCCTTTATCCCTTACGGGGTAGGCAGAGCGTTAAACGCCTCGTAAAAGGCGCTTTCGCCACGTCTGACAAAAATTGAGGGTAATTTTAGATTGTAATGTGTATTGCCATAGTGACAGGTTGTCAGCCCATCGCCTAAATTACAATACACTGTAACCCTCGAGTCCCTTTTGCTGACTTCTACAGCAAGCCCGGGAGGAACGGCAGCTGGAACATTCTATGTTTTTCTATCTCTCCCAGTCCAGCATGGAAGTAATCTCTCCCAGTCCAGCATGGAAGTAATAATAATGTCTAATAGACAGAGACAGATTAACATTAAAAGTAAGTGTTGTAAGACGTATAAGATAATATATCTAATAAATTAATGTTAAAATCTATATTATTTTTATTATAATGGATAGTTTATTATAAATAATTGTTGGTTACTTTAATTACTTGTGCTTTATTTACCTACTTTTACGATGTCGCGTTGTTTATGGACTTATGGTAATTTCGTACATAATCAATTATTTATAGGGTTTAGGATTTATGTATCACGTTGTGGTCGGTCTGTGACGTCTTTCGGAGTTGGTATCTCCGACATTCCTGCAGACTAAGGCTCGTATTTATGACGCGATATCATAACATAACATAAAAATACTTTATTGCACAACAGATAACAACAAAAGACAAGTACAACATAGGCGGCCTTATTGCTAAGGTAGCAATTTCTTCCAGGCAACCTTTGGGTGAAAGAAAAATGCGTAGCGGTAAGCGGGATAGTGCAAACCTAGTCAAATATGTATCCTAAATACATTACATTACATACAATACATAAAATAAGTACAAGCTACTACATAGATATTGTAAAATATACTAATACATAATATATAATAAACTAATACATAAACTAATGGAAGATAGGATAATGCAAACTACAATCAGAACTAGATGATAGAAATGACAGCAACAGTATCTACAGCACAGGATAAAAGTGAAGGAAAACTAATGATCAGATAGTAATTTGTTCCATGTAATGTTTTTTAATTCGGCTCTTAAAGGTCTCAAGAGACGGTGCACGTCGAATGTCTTTGGGCAATTCATTCAACAGCTTGTTCGCTCGCACTGTGAAAGACTTTGCGTAAAAGTTAGTCTTGTGAGAAGGCAGGTTAAGCGTCAATTTAGAGCTGGCAAGCAAATTGCTGGCCAGGGTTGCCGAGTGTAAAATAAAGCGATCTTTAAGATAAGGAGGGGTGTTAGGGTGGGAAAGAGTGAAGTAAAGGAAGGAAAGGATGTGACAGTCCTTTCTACGGGTAATAGGCAGCCATTGAAGTTGGGACCTATAAGAAGAGACATGGTCATACTTACGCAGGCCAAATATAAATGTTATACAGAGATTCTGCAGACGTTCGAGCTTGTTTAATAATTGAATCGATAAATCAGGATAACAAACGTATAATCCAGTATAGGAAGGAGAAGCGAATGTGCCAAGCTGATTTTGGTTTTGGTCGGCAAAAGATTTTTAAGTCGCTTAGGAAACACCTTCCTGCTTACCTCTGATACTTGGTTATTCCACAAGAGACAGTCATCTCATCAAACATAACGCCCAGGTTTTTGACTTTGCGGCTGTAGGTAATTGGAGTTCCATAAACATGATCTGGGGTAACTAGTCATGCTTAATCTGTGCAATATACCAATGGCTACCAATTATAATGGTTTGTGTTTTGGCAGGATTTACTTCTAAGCCAAAGGAACGACTCCACTCAGCAATACTGACGAGGTCTCTGTTGGTTGTCTCAATAGCGACTAAGAGATCAGAAAGTGGAACTTGTGTATAAATTTGGAGATGGTATGCATACAAGTGATAGGAAGAAGTGAAAATAGAAAACAGAAGAGGTGACAGGACGCCACCCTGCGGAACGCCGGCAGATATCAAACTTAAGAGCAATATTAAGTATGGATTTGACTGGCCAGTTTGTACTGAAATGATATTTCTGGTACGAACTCAAACTAGCTGTCAGTTTCAAGTGTTGTTTATAATTACGGGCCTAAGATTGTGTTCCATATCTTTGACGTTGAGGCCCTAGTACTGTTATATATTCTGTGGTTGAGGTTAAGTCAGATGTTTTTCCATCCAGTACCTTACAAATTCCACGGCATAGAATCTACCCAGGTAGGTCCTTATAAATGTGACTAATGTGTACTATTAACGGATTTAAGAAAAGGACAATTTTCTCTCATTTTTATTTATACTTGTCCTTCGTTCAGGTACTCAAAGATGCCTGAAAGTATTCTTTTTTTGTATCAATGGGTACTTCCTGAAATTTATAATCAAAATTAAAGCCCTTTTTATCGATGAGATAACTGCCTCCGTGGTCTAGTAGCTAGTGCCATGGACTCCCGATCCGGAGGTCCTGGGTTCAATACCCAGGGGGGAAACACAAAGTTGATATTTGAGAATTCATCACTTTGTGATTTTTTCCCCAGTTTGGTTAAGAAATTGCAGGCTGAATCACCTGATTGTCCGAAAAGAAAAAGATTTCGTGCTTCGGAGGGCACGTTAAGCCGTCGGTCCCGGTCGCTATCTTTGATAGTGGTCGTTACTCAAACCATGTCAGAGGCCTGATAGTTGTGCTACTAGGCGGTTTTAAAACTCTGACACCAGGGTTCATCGGGTCTAAAGACTCGATACCCACTCGAACAGAAAAAGAAGATCGATGAGAGAAAATAAGGACAATTCTCTACATGACTGTACTTTTTCTATGAAAGATGCGGTCAGAAATGTACCTTAGTTTTAATATAACGTCATGTCAACTGGGTCTAGATTAGTTCTCCGGTAGACCGCTCAGACAAAGGATCTAGACTATAGTTAGATTTAGATAAATCAAATGGTGAGTGAAAATCGAAATTTGAACGAAGTGATTTGTCAGCCTGTCGGAAAAACGTGGAAATATCTCTATTTTAATTCGCTAGTGCTAAAAGTAAAGGGTGACGAAGGGTCTTAATATTAAGGGTGTTAAATTACTTCACCCTATCTCAAAATAAATTAAATACAAGAATGATTTTTTTGGTAATTAAAACCTGTGACGTGCATTTTTGTAACAACATTATAATGCACGAGTATGGTATTTTCGGAAATTAAAAACCTATGACGTGCATATTCGTAACAACATACATACCGGGTGTAAGGGACAGCGTCCCGGAAACTGATAGGGGTTGCTCAGACAACGGAACTGAACAACAATCAGCAGGAATATTTTTCAGGAAGTAAAAAATATATTTTGGTTTTCCATAAAAAATGTCTGACGAGGTGGTCATTTTGTTTGTATGCGAAGTTCAATTTTTTTTATATCTCCTGAAAGAAATTCCTTGTAATAGTTGTTCAGTTCCGTTGACTGTGCAACCCCTATCAGTTGGCGGGACACTGTCCCTTACACCACCCCGTATACCTAATGCACGAACGAGTATGTCATAGAAATAGGATGTACAAAATATTACATCAAATTTAAGGTGTTCATTTGAAAGTCGTGATATAAAATAACGTGCCCTTCGAACTTCGGAATCCTTTTTCTTACGGAAAAACCACCTGCAGTGTCCTAACCAAACTGAAAAAAAAACTGGTTTTTGCAAATAAAAACTTTATGTTTCGTGGGAATCGAATCAACAACCTCCGGATTGAAGGCCATGGCTCAGACCACTAGACCACGGAAGCAGATGATGTAACGTTTATTTATGATCACCAGCTCTTCCCTTGGCTGCTGCTGCCATGCATCCTCCTGTCCTGCATCTACGCAGTGCTCTGGTGGAATGGCAGACGAGCGCGGAAGTTCTTCCAGGGTCTTCCGTGCTACCCGCCCCTGCCGATCATTGGGAACTTGCATCAGGTGTTCGGAAATGGCCAGTGTAAGTACCTATTTGTGCAAAACTTGAGCTTGTTCGTCTCTCTCGTTTGTCTTATCATTTGAAATCACCTGAGTACCTGTCTTCCAAGTCCCTCTTATCTCTCTCATACCGTCGTCTCCCTTTTTCACCTTGCCCTTCTCGTTCCTCTCATCCCTTTCATCCCTAGCGTTCCTCTCGTACCTCGCGTCCATCTTGTTCCTCGCGTCCTTCTTGTACCTTGCGTCCTGCTGCTGCTAGTCGTTCTCCTGTCCTGCATCTACGCAGTCCTCTGGTGGAATGGCAGACGAGCGTGGAAGTTCTTCCAGAGTTTACCGTGCTACGCGCCCCTGCTGATAATTGGGAATCTGCATCAGGTGTTTGGGAATGGCCAGTGCAAGCAGCTATGTATTTAAATATTTTTGAAACAGTAGATTATTTAGGCTCTCTTGTTCATCCCTCTTGCTTCTCTTGTTACTTTCCTTCCCCGTTCCTCTTCTTTCTCTCGAACCTCGCGGCCCTCTTACCCAATTTGTCAATTTCATCAAAGGCAAAAAAAAACTATAAATTATGGTCATGACAGACATGAGAGTATATTTTATAACCTTTAGTTTTAAAACCTTAAAAAAAAATACCTTTACCTTCCATGCTGGACTGGGAGAGATAGACCTTTCATGCTGGACTGGGAGAGATAGAAAAACATAGCATGTTCCAGCTGCCCTTCCTCCCGGGCATGCTGTAGAAGTCAGCGAAAGGGACTCTAGGGTTACAGTGTATTGTAATTTAGGCGATGGGCTGACAACCTGTCACTATAGCAATACAATTTTCAATCTAAAATGCCCTCAATTTTTGACAGACGTGGCGAAAGCGCCTTTTACGAGTCGTTTAACGCTCTGCCTACCCCGTAAGGGATAAAGGCGTGATTTTATGTATGTATGTATGTTAGTTTTGTTTCCTTTGAACTTTAAAAAACGATTTTCACTCTTATATTACGAGTACCTATTTATTTGAAAATGGTGTTTTCATTAGCAGAATTTATTTACAGATCTAGTACAAGTGGTGAAAGATGTGACTAGAATATTGGAAGATTCAGAACTGCCCTTCGTCTGCTGGATTGGACCCAGGCCGGTAATAGGTGAGTCTTCTTACTGCATCAGGTTGCAATTAATCTTATTTTATCCTATGTTTAATATATATGAGCCCGATGGTGTAGTGGATAGGGCCGCTGCCTCCTGAGCGGGAGGTCGTGGTTCGAATCCCACCACGTACCAATGTGTTTTTCGGTTTTCGAATTTCATATGTACGTTTATTCGGCGCTTTTTCCGTGCTTCGGAAGGCACGTTAAGCCGTTGGTCCCGGTTAATATCGTTTAATACCGTAGATATTAGTCGTTAAGCCAAGACAGAGGCCAATGCTAAGCATTGGCGGCTTGAAAACTCTGACCTAATCTAGGATTGGGTCTGGTTGCGGAGGTCAGATGGCAGTCGGTCTGTGTAAAAACCAGTACCCTCGTTCAGTCCCCTAGATTAGGTAGTCGACCCCGTGAAGTACGGGATAAGGCTAGGGAGATGATGATGTTTAATATATATGATTATCTATTTATATAATATGTTTATATGAATGTAAGTATGTGTATGTTTGTATGTGATATGCATGTTTAATTTAATTTATTTGTTATAAATAATTATTTATTTATATTCGGAATTTTCGTTTGTATATGTATACTAGCAACCCGCCCCGGCTTCGCACGGAAATAATCAGTGTTTCTCTACTATATTATGCATGTTTTATACATATAAACCTTCCTCTTGAATCACTCTATCCATTAAAAGAAACCGCATCAAAATCCGTTGCGTAGTTTTAAAGATCTAAGCATACATAGGGATATAGGGACACAGAAAGCGACTTTGTTTTATACTATGCAGTGATAAGTATTTAATATGTACTTTTATGTAGATCTTAAGTGTTAAAGGTTTTTAAGTGTTTAGTTCTTTCTTTGTTGATGCCGCAGCTACTTGCTATGTATATTTTTTCTTTATTAAATGCAGGGTTGTCTCGAAGAGATCGCTTGAAGCGATAAGGCCACACTGTTATTTTTAACCTACTCCAAACTGTATTTATGAGCAATAAAGAGTTTATCTATCTTTCTATCTAAGGATTCATGCTTTGGTGGGCACGTTAAATCATTGTTCAAGGGGTAACTCGACACATCGGCACGTAGCGCGGTCTCTCCAGCCATTGTGATTATCTTCAGTGACGATGACTTATTTTCAGTGGTCCAAGAGCCGGAAGACGTGAGGGCTATAACCAACGCTATCTTCAGTGACGATGACTTATTTTCAGTGGTTCAAGAGCCGGAAGACGTGAGGGCTATAACCAACGCTATCTTCAGTGACGATGACTTATTTTCAGTGGTTCAAGAGCCGGAAGACGTGAGGGCTATAACCAACGCTATCTTCAGTGACGATGACTTATTTTCAGTGGTTCAAGAGCTGGAAGACGTGAGGGCTATAACCAACGCTATCTTCAGTGACGATGACTTATTTTCAGTGGTCCAAGAGCCGGAAGACGTGAGGGCTATAACCAACGCTATCTTCAGTGACGATGACTTATTTTCAGTGGTCCAAGAGCCGGAAGACGTGAGGGCTATAACCAACGCTATCTTCAGTGACGATGACTTATTTTCAGTGGTCCAAGAGCCGGAAGACGTGAGGGCTATAACCAACGCTATCTTCAGTGACGATGACTTATTTTCAGTGGTCCAAGAGCCGGAAGACGTGAGGGTTATAACCAACGCTATCTTCAGTGACGATGACTTATTTTCAGTGGTCCAAGAGCCGGAAGACGTGAGGGCTATAACCAACGCTATCTTCAGTGACGATGACTTATTTTCAGTGGTCCAAGAGCCGGAAGACGTGAGAGCTATAACCAACGCTATCTTCAGTGACGATGACTTATTTTCAGTGGTCCAAGAGCCGGAAGACGTGAGGGCTATAACCAACGCTATCTTCAGTGACGATGACTTATTTTCAGTGGTCCAAGAGCCGGAAGACGTGAGGGCTATAACCAACGCTATCTTCAGTGACGATGACTTATTTTCAGTGGTCCAAGAGCCGGAAGACGTGAGGGCTATAACCAACGCTATCTTCAGTGACGATGACTTATTTTCAGTGGTGCAAGAGCCGGAAGACGTGAGGGCTATAACCAACGCTATCTTCAGTGACGATGACTTATTTTCAGTGGTCCAAGAGCCGGAAGACGTGAGGGCTATAACCAACGCTATCTTCAGTGACGATGACTTATTTTCAGTGGTCCAAGAGCCGGAAGACGTGAGGGCTATAACCAACGCTATCTTCAGTGACGATGACTTATTTTCAGTGGTCCAAGAGCCGGAAGACGTGAGGGCTATAACCAACGCTATCTTCAGTGACGATGACTTATTTTCAGTGGTCCAAGAGCCGGAAGACGTGAGGGCTATAACCAACGCTATCTTCAGTGACGATGACTTATTTTCAGTGGTCCAAGAGCGGGAAGACGTGAGGGTTATAACCAACGCTATCTTCAGTGACGATGACTTATTTTCAGTGGTCCAAGAGCCGGAAGACGTGAGGGCTATAACCAACGCTATCTTCAGTGACGATGACTTATTTTCAGTGGTCCAAGAGCCGGAAGACGTGAGGGCTATAACCAACGCTATCTTCAGTGACGATGACTTATTTTCAGTGGTCCAAGAGCCGGAAGACGTGAGGGCTATAACCGACGCTATCTTCAGTGACGATGACTTATTTTCAGTGGTCCAAGAGCCGGAAGACGTGAGGGCTATAACCAACGCGTTCGTGGAGAAACCTTACTACTACAACTTCGCGAGGGACTGGGTTGGAAACGGGCTTGTCACTGCACCCGGTGAGTCAATAATCTATGTCAACTTGTTTGCATACATACATACATAAAGTCACGCCTTTATCCCTAATGGGGTAGGCAGAGCGTAAACGACCTAATCAAAGGTCGTTCCGCCACGTCTGACAAACTTTTGAGGGTTATTTTAGTTGAATTGTAGGTATATTGCTGTAGTGACAGGTTGTCAGCCCATCGCCTAAATTGCAATATACTGAAACCCTCGGATCCCTTAGCTGATTTTTACAGCATGCACGGGAGGAAATGCAGCTGGCACATTCTATGTTTTTCTCTCGCTCCCAGTGTTGCATGGAAAAAAAATGTTTGATTGTATGTAAACGTCAAATTTATAGAATTAGTATAAGTATTTTTATTTAATCACTAGGTATCGGACTAATACAAAACCAGCCTACATATTTTGTAACTAACCTACCTATTTTGAAATTACCACTGCGATTTTTTTACTTGGTTTAAAATGTCCTATGCAAGATGAATTATGGGCCAAAATTACCACCAAGTGTATGCCTAGAAGAGACAGACGGCGGCGATGGCGATGGCGAGATGAGCTCGACGCCTTTATCGAGGGCTGGCTGGAGGAAGCACAGGATAGAGTCGTGGAGAGACCGGAGAGAGGCTTTTGCCCAGCAGTGGGACATTAACAGCTAGACAAGACAAGTTTTCTTCCATGCTGGACTGGGAGCGAGAGAAAAACATAGAATGTGCCAGCTGCATTTCCTCCCGGGCATGCTGTAAAAACCAGCTAAGGGATCTGAGGGTTTCAGTATATTGCAATTTAGGCGATGGGCTGACAACCTGTCACTACAGCAATATACGTACAAACTACAAATCCATCTTGAATAACCCTCAAAACTTTGTCAGACGTGGCGGAACGACCTTTGTTTAGGTCGTTTACGCTCTGCCTACCCCATAAGGGATAAAGGCGTGATTGTATGTATGTATGTATGTACAAGACAAGTTTAAAATCTAAAGAAAGAATTCGTAATGAGGTTCGTATTTATAAAGCGATATTAAGCTTACGAACTCAAACTAACTGCCAATCTCAAGTGCTGTTTATGAATACAGGCCTGAATGTCGTACATACTGTCAAGGAAACTACGAATTTTGAGATGAAACTAGTTGTGCTATATCACACCAGAACACTTTTGATTGTTCGTCTTCATCTTGTCGTGTAAGTTTCAAGTCGTTCGACCCGATGAACCCTGCACTAGTAGTAAATAGACACTTTTACTTAACTCTTTTCATGCCCAGCTCACATCTGGAAGCGCAGCATCAAGAAGCTAGCTGGCACCTTCACCGGAACTATCGTGGAGGGATACCAGGAGGTCTTCAACGTGCAGGCACATAAACTGGTGGATAAGCTGAGGATGGAGGTGGGAGGGGAGCCCTTCAATATCATGAGCAGATATCTGGCTTATGCCACGCTCGAGACCATTTGTCGTGAGTAGATTTTAGAAGTACTACTTAAGAATTAATGTGGTTAAGGTTGTTTACAGTGACGTATGGCCTTTCATGTATCCCTTCTTTCACCACCACTAGCTCAAGTGGAAGAGATCTCTTATAAAAACAGAGTAGAGGGATAGAAAGGCAGAAAGGGAAAGAGAGAGAAAAAGGAAGAGATAATTTATAGGTGACCTCTCCACAGATCAGAAAAACATGGTTAGATTTGCAAAGTAGGCGGGACGCCTACCATGAGGATTCCTCTTGAACACAAAATATTCTTTGTAATTAAAGAACTTGTAATTTCTTCCACAGAAACAGCTCTAGGCGTCCCCAGTATATCCGACAGCATCGTGACCCACGAGTACTACAAGGCGTTCAACAAGACCTTCGAACTCTTCATAGCTCGAGGAATGAACATCTTCCTGCACCTGGACTGGGTGTACCGGCTGACTCCTAGATACAAAGAGCTTATGAGAAATGTGGCTGTGCTGCATAATGTTTCCGAAACGGTAAGTTCCAAACAGGGCTGATTAATCTTGTCCGGGGTCCTTAGGCACTACAACTTATGGAGCCGTTTTCAATACACGAAACATTTAGTTTAATGAAGCTGAATCAATACCGTATGCGAGTGAAACGAACGCGGTGTACAACGAAAGGGAAATCAATACGTTACCCGAGCGAAACGAGTGCGTCAATGCACAAAACATAAACGTATGAATACGTTACGCACGCGAAGCAAGCACGTCATAATACGAAACATGGATGAATCAATACGTAACGCGAGTGAACCGAGCACGGAGTAAAACGAAAGTGGAATCAATACGTTAGGTGAGCGAAGCGAGCGTAATATGGCACGAAATTAAGGTGGTTCCTGTCAGCAGATGAGCAGGTAGATTTCAACATATGCAACCATCGCCCGTAATGCCTGTAAATATCGTTCAAATCAGCGCGCGCTCCGGCGTGGCGGTTACGTCCGTGTCCGCGTCAAAAATGTGTGTAATACGCACAAAAAAGCTAATTCCATAAAAACTACGAGTCGGATTAAAAAAAGCTATGTTGCGATTTCAGATAATCATAAAACGGATATTTTCCCAAAGGAACCGTGAAAGCGCTTTTAATAGTTTAGTAGTTTAGAAGGAATATCAAATTTACTGATAAAAACAGCTTTACTTCCAGATTTTTTTTACAAACTTATTTATGAACTAGAATATTTTTATATGTTGCAATTACAGGCCATGAACAAATTTTCTTTTTGTATATTTTTTAGAAGTTTAGGAGAAATAAGCTCTTAAAAACAACCATTTGCCGTTAGGAATCACCGTAAATGAATTCATCCGTTACGCGAGCGAAGCGGGCGCAACATTCAATACGTTGAAGTGCTTGGTGCGTCGTCTAGGGAGATCACCGATGTTGAGTGAAATATAGGTACCTGTGTTACTGAACTAATAGTATGTAGTACTATTATATATTCTGTGCTAATAGACCGTGTGACGTCAGTGCCAAGTTGGATGTTGCAGGACCAAGTTGCTTACCTCATCTCTCCTGTTGTATTTTCTCTGTGGTAGGTCTACCTTTAATTGAACGAAAACTTTTTGGTGTTCAGGTAATAAAAAAGAGAATAAAAGAAAGGGAAGAAATGAAGAGGAATGGGACTTTACCACCACCTGTTTCAGGTAAGAGACGATTTCACATATTTTGTCATGATTTCTTTCCCTGCTTCCATCTTCCAGCAAATTAATTTCTTATCAAATACTTTTGCCAACAGAAAACGGCAAGTCCAGATTCAAAACCTTTCTAGACATCCTTTTCGACCTTCGGGAGGCAGACCCGACCCTGAGCATGGAGCAGATCAGAAACGAGGTGGATACCATCATTGTTGGAGGTCAGGAGACGGTGGCTACCACGTTGTTCATGACACTGCTCGTGGTTGGAAGCAAGACTGATATCCAGGATAAATTGTACGCTGAGTAAGTGTCCACGAAAGTTGTTCAGTTTTAATCACTGAGTGACTCCTATCAGTTTTCGGAAACCTGTTGGGTACCGTTTGGTACGTACATATAATCACGCCTTTATCCCCAACGGGGTAGGCAGAGCGTTAACGAAATAAACAAAGGTCGCTTCGCCACGTCTGACAAAGTTTTGGGGGTTGTTTAAGATTGATATTGCTGTAGTGACAGGTTGTCAGCCATCGCCTAAATTACGATTTACAGAAACCCTCGGATCCCTTAGCTGGTTTTTACTGCATGCCTGTCGCTCCCAGGCCAGCCTGGAAGTACAGTTTGGTGCTTGGTGTTATTTTTTGTTTCATTTATTTATTTATTTACTGTTTATTGTACACAAGTAACATGAGAAAGACAATACACAAGGAATACCGACACAACAGGTACAGCTTAATTCTACTAAAAAATATATTTATGCGAATTTATTCGTATTTTATGCGTTCTTTTGCCAGAATGAAAGATATCTTCGGTGACAGCAAGCGTCCCATCGAAAGAGACGATCTACTTCGCATGGTGTATACTGAGGCAGTAATCCACGAGACCCTGAGACTATACCCTCCTGTACCCATGGTCATGAGGGATGCTGACCGGGATTTGCAGATAAGTAAGGAAACATACATACATATACACGCCTTTATCCCTAATGGGGTAAGCAGAGCGTAAATGACCTGAAAAAAGGTCGTCCCGCCACGTCTGACAAAGTTTTGAGAGTTATTTAAGATAGATTTGTAGGTATATTGCTGCAGTGATAGGTTGTCAGCCCATCGACTAAATTGCAATATACTGAAACCCTCGGTTTCCTTACCTGTTTTTACAGCATGCCTGGGAGTAAATGAAGCTGGCACATTCTATATTTTTCTTTCGCTCCCAGTCCAGCATAGAAGTAAGGAAACCCCCTCTGTATTTCTTGCGTTTCCATCACATGGAAATTATAAACCCTACCCGATACGGGTTGCTCAATCAAAGAAACTTAACATTTTTCAGAAATGTATTTCTTTATTAGTCTACTTATAAGATGTTTTTTCAGGAATTGAAAGAGAAATTCCGTACAAATTGTCTGATCTGAACGGTGTCATTTAGGCTCGTATTTATAAAGCGATCTCAAGATTAAGAGGAATATTAAGTATGGATTTGACGGCCGTTTTCTATTGAAATGACATTTCTAATTCGAACTCCAACTAGCTGTCAGTCTCAAGTGCTGTTTATCGATACGGGCCTTAAATTTTATGTTCGTTTTATATTTCCCGTATGTTCAAATTGCTAAGAGTAGAATTAGATTATGATTAGAAGATCAATTAAATTATTAAATTAAATCACCATTCTGTCAGCGTTCTGTTACTTCCATGCTGGACTGGGAGCGAGAGAAAAACTTAGAATGTGCCAGCTGCATTTCCTCCCGGGCATGCTGTAAAAGTCAGCTAAGGGATCCGAGGGTTTCAGTATATTGCAATGTAGGCGATGGGCTGACAACCTGTCACTACAGCAATATACCTTCAAATCTATCTAAAATAACCCTCAAAACTTTGTTAGACGTGGCGGAATGACTTTTGTTTTGGTCGTTTACGCTCTGCCTACCCCATTAGGGATAAAGGCGTGACTATATGTATGTATGTATTCTGTCAGCTTTATCTGTATTAGCGTATAAGGGAATAATGGATATGGTAAAGTAAACGAATGGATAATGTTCAAAATCCATCAATTCTTTCTTTCAGAATCTTGTACAATACCGAAGGGTACAGCATGCGGCGTGAACGCGTGGGGAGCCGGCAAGTCCAAGAAGATCTGGGGTCCTGATGCTGAAGAATACAAGCCTCAGCGGTGGCTGGATAATGAAGACCTCGGCAGGACGAAATCCACCAGCTTTTTGGCCTTCAGTTACGGGAAAAGAGCGTGTATTGGTCAGTAACATACATATAAACACTCCTTTATCCCTAATACTAATCCCTAAGACCTAAGCAAAGGTCGTTTCGCCACGTCTGACAAAGTTGTGAGGGTTATTTAAGATAGATTCGTAGGTATATTGCTGAAGTGACAGGTTGTCAGCCTATTGCCTAAATTGTAATATACTGAAACCCTCGGTTCCCTTAGCAGCTGAATGCAGCTGACACATTCTATGTTTTTCTTTCGCTCCCAGTCCAGTATGGAAGAAACTTTGGTCAGTCTTCTTCTTCTTCTTCTCTTCTTCTGTCGAGTGGGTATCGAGTCTATCGATCCGATGAACCCTGTTCACTTTGGTCAGTAAACATGGTATATTGCTTTTAATGTATAATTTTTTGTCTACTCTACGTTTTTGACATACTTTCTACGCTTCTAAATTGAATTAAAAGGAATATACAATATACAATTTGCATATGCTTTGATCTTGTGAGTTTAGTTTGTTTGGATCGGAACGGAGTCCAACTCTTTAGAAGCAGCCGTTAGGTATGGTTCCGTAGAGTGGTCCTCGCCGCAAGGAGAGGAGAAAATTATACGCATACAAGGGGATTGATTCTAAATTTGCCGGCTAAAACTAAAATTAAAATCTATTTGCCACTTTCAGACTAAAAACATTGGAAAAGGACAGGAAATCTATTCTCTCCGGTTTTCGATTTATATTCGGTGGTTTTATGCGTTATCTGTCATTTTTATCCGCCGTCATATGATATGGCGGATTAAATTGACAGAAATACTGGGGAAACGTGCAAAAGCGCGTCATAGTCTAGCGGACAAAGTGTGAGAGTAAATCACCTGTCCATTTTCAATTTTATTATTTTGAAAGTGACAGATAGATTTTAATTTTAGTTTTAGCCAATGGTATCTAGAATCGAGCCCAATTACTCATATCCAATATTTATGACATGAAAATATTTGACAGTAAGTTTTAATTGAATAAAGAAGCCTTAAATTCTGGAATATCTTCCATGCTGGACTGGGAGTGCGAGAAAAACATAGAATGTGCCAGCTGCATTTCCTCCCGAGCATGCTGTAAAAACCAGCTAAGGGATCCGAGGGTTTCAGTATATTGTAATTTAGGCGATGGGCTGACAACCTGTCACTACAGCAATATACGTACAAATCTTTCTTGAATGGCTCTCAAGACTTTGTCAGACGTGGCGGAACGGCCTTTGTTTAGGTCGTTTACGCTCTGCCTACCCCATTAGGGATATAGGCGTGATTATATGTATGTATGTAAATTCTGGATTAAATAAGGAAAACGGCGAATTTTTCCGTTACAGGAAGGCGCTATGCCAATTCCCTGCTCAAGACGATGCTGGCGTATATCATCAGGGAGCTGAAAGTCTACTCCACTCTTGAGAAGCTGCAGTTCAAGATAGACGTCACGCTGAAGGCAGACGGTGGACACTTCATTACATTGGAATCACGAGATGGGAATAAAAAATAAGCAGAGTTTTAAACTATTATTTTTATTTGTTACATAAATATAAGCACGCCTTTACCGTTGGATCAGACAACGTTGTACGTGTGGTCAGTGTTCGCACCAAGAAAAGTCTTCTTCTTCTGTTAAGTGGGTATCGAGTCTATTGACCCGATGAACCCATGTGTCAGAGTTTTTAAACCGCCTAGTAGCACAACTATCAGGCCTCTGACATGGTTTGAGTAACGACCGCTATCAAAGACAGCAACCGGGACCGACGGCTTAACGTGCCCTCCGAAGCACGAAATCTTTTTCTTTTCGGACAATCAGGTGATTCAACCTGCAATGTTCTAACCAAACTGGGGAAAAATTCACAAAGTGATAAATTATCAAATATCAACTGTGTTTTCCTCCTGGGAATCGAACCCAGGACCTCCGGATCGGAGTCCATGGCAATAGCCAATAGGCACCAAGAATAGTGAGTTCACTAGACCAGTTGTCAAATTAAGTCCTTTCCCTCTGGAGCAGGAATATTTTAATTTCATACGTACACCTTTATCCCTAATAGGGTAGGCAGAGCGTAAACGACCAAAACAAAGGTCGTTCCGCCACGACTGACAAAGTTTTGAGGGTTACTTAAGATAGATTTATAGGTATATTGCTATAGTGACAGGTTGTCAGCCCTTCGCCTATATTACAATGTACTGAAACCCTCGGATCCCTTAGCTAGTTTTTACAGCATGCCCGGGAGGAAATGCAGCTGGCACATTCTATGCTTTCCGCTCTCCCTCCCAGGCAAGCATGGAAGAATTTTGGATGATTTTTGGTTGGGGGGCATTTATGTTTTATCAAGTCGAGGCGAATTTGCAGGATACTGAATGAAAAAAAAGAGGCACACACGAGACTGAACAACTTTTCCACAGGAAAATCGAAATATGGGAAAAATTGCTAATTGAGTCGTTTTAGATAGGAGGCCGACATATTTTTTATATTTTGATCTTGAGGATGTTCCTTGAGGAAAGTCGTTCATATTCATAGTACCCACCCAAAAATTTGACTACTTAATTTTAAATACAAGCACTAATGTTTTTATTTCGTAAGCTATCTCTACGTCTACATTTTCTTTAAGCAGATAACCTTTCTTTTCCTTCTATTCTCTCTGCTGAACCCTTATCAAATGTCCGTTGATCGGCTCCAATGCTGTGCTCATCCTGAACCGAAGGTTTCTGGTGTTGGACTGGATGACCAACTCTCTAGCACATTCCGCGAGGGTTGTTTTTAGCATTGCCAGTGAGAGATCCTTTCCTGAAAAAGAAACGGAATAGGTACTAAAAATAATGTTTTTACATATATTATTTTGCAATTTCATTGACTCTTTATGTGGAAGCTTGTAATTTGCATTTATTTAATATGGTTACTTGAATAATTTGTAAATGTTTATTTATTTATTTATTTATTAAGGTACACCAGCAGAAAACACGTCAAACAATGATCAAAACTTATTTCTAAACAGTACTGACATGCAATCCAATTTAGGTGACACAACATTTGCAAAAAAAATAAACAAAACTTTAAGCTGAAAAAATACTTAATTAAAAAGACTTAAACAATTATTTAAAGAATGATAAAATTAAAATCAATAAATAAATGCATCATTAATAAAAAATAATAAATTAAAATTAAATTAAATCACTTAAACTAACCAAATAAATTAATCAACTAAAGTAATTAAATCAATATTAAATTAAATTTAAAATTACATCTTAAAATGGGCGTGTAGCTGTTGGATGAAATGAGCCGGGGTGTCGCAAAACACGTCAATTTGGGGCAAAATAGCACACAAACTATTGTATGAGTTGGATACACGGGTGATCGGTGAGTGAGTGCCGACATTGGTTTTACTGCGGGGTCCTCGTAGGCAGTCTGTATTAGGATATCGAGGAGGGCAACGCGGGACTTGCAATGTAATTTGCGCGAGTAACTCACTGCAAGGGACCTTACCATTTAATATTTTATGAAGCAGTATTAAATCGTGAAGTGTTCGACGGTCACGAAGACTAGAAAGTTCGAAGAACTGCAGCCGCTGATCATATGGGCATCTGTGCGATATGGCTGATGATACAAAGGCCAAGTGTCTGGTGAAGCTTCTCTGGATACTTTCGATGCGCTGAGAGTTTACTACATAACCGGGGTTCCAGGCAGAAGAAGCGTACTCAAGGAGACTTCGAACAAGAGCGAAGTACAAGACGACTTTATTCTCTGGCAGGAAACCTCTGGTATTTCTCCTGATAAAACCTAGACACTTTGCGGACTTATTAACAATATTACTAATATGCGTAGTAAATTTGGGTTTGGAGTCAATGGTCACTCCGAGGTCTCTGATCTCAGTAACCTCGCTCAGGTTCTTTCCGTAGATGCTATAAGTGGTCGGCATAGGATTAGTCTTTCTAGTATATTTTATATGGTTACACTTTTCAGGGTTCAGTAACATTTTGTTAGACTCGCACCAGACACACAGGCTGTCTAGGTCTTCTTGTACAAGCAAGGAATCCGATGGGGCTTTAATGGTTCTAAACAATTTTAGATCATCCGCGTATAATAGAAAATGGCAGTGCCTAATTTCTGTAGTAATATCGTTTATGAATAGGCAGAACAAAATGGGGCCCAAATGAGAACCCTGGGGGACTCCGGATTCAGCGTAGTATACTCGAGACTCGTAGCCTCCTACGCACACCAACTGGCTTCTCCTCTCCAAATAAGATGCGAACCAACAAAGCAAGGAACCATGAATACCGCAATTGTGCAACTTATGTATCAGTAGTCTGTGACATACCTTGTCGAACGCACTTGAAAAATCCGTGTAAACACAGTCAACTTGGTCACCTGCATCAACATTTTGACTGAGATGGGAAACAAACGTTACCAAATTTGATTCAGTCGAGCGACCTTTGCGAAAACCATGTTGGCCGTCATTCAAGACAGGCTCTATGTGATGGCTTATAGTGGGATACGCAAGCGATTCAAACAATTTAGAGAAACAGGAAAGTATTGAAATCGGCCGGTAATTCTTCACGTCAGATATGTCATCTTTTTTCAATATAGGGGTAACCCGTGCCTCTTCCATTCAGTTGGAAATATGCCGGCTGCTAATGAGCGATTAAAAATAAAAGTTAAAGGGAGGACCAGATGTGCACCACAACGTTTTACAAAAACTAGTGGTATGTTATCCAGCCCTGCACCTTTAAAAATATATTTTTTTAATAGCTTTAGCGACTTCATTCTCACTAATATGCAGTCGGCCCGTTTAGATTAAATATCTTTAAATAATCTTAGGAGTGCCGAACACAGGTTTGTTTATATTGACGACACGTTCCGTTCCCTAAATGTTGCTGTAAGCTCCCGAAATAAAATAAAATAAAATAAGGTTATAACAGCGATAACATTTGTTGTGATTACCTCGATATTTCTCAACGTTTGCACACTCCATGATAACAAGTAAATGAGTTTTCTTTTTATTATTTTTTTGTTATTATTAAAACTATTATTTGATTTGATATTGTATTTGTGAAATAGGACTAATCTACAGCTTAAGATTTTGTAGCATGTTTTTTTTTCTATTGACGTCGTTAACTATTTAGTATCAAAACCAAAAGCCAGAAATTAATTAAAAAAAGTAATTTGATTCGATTTGACACGAATTGACATAAAATTCGACTTGACATTTTTATGTTTAATCGGATAAAATAATATTTCGTCAACTATGCACAGTTAGCGATTTATTTACCTAACCCACAGAGATGATCGAAATAGAACGTCATTGGGAAGCCCAGGTCCTTGCCCAGGTCCTGACTGTCAAGCCATCGTTCAGGTCTGAAGGCGTCTGTGTCTGCTCCCCACACGTTCTTTGCTCGACCAGCTCCCCAGATGTTGATCCCTTGTGGGAATCAAACCCACGACCTTCGTATCGGAAGGAAGGACCACGGCTTTAACCACTCTAGATTTTATCTAATTATGAAATGTATTTTACGCTATGCCAGCTCAATCAAAATGACGGAGTAGTTGTTTATGTAAAACGCACTCTAAAGCATAAAGTAACAGAAGTTAGGCTTGCACAAGCTTCCTGTCTTCGACTAGACATTTTGAATAGTACTATCTTATGTATATATCGATCTCCTTCAAATGTAAATGCAGATTGCTTTATCAACTCTCTGAGTACCTATCTTGACACGATCAACTCTGGTAGATCCACTATAATTACTTGTGATATTAATATAAACATTACTTTAAAGACTGAAGAACATTTTTATGAGCAGAAGAACCGCGTAAATTATTTGAACACGCTATCTGTACATGGTATTTTACCAGGACATACTATTCTCTCTAGACAAAAAAACTGCTTGGATCATGTTATGCTTAAATTTAACAAATTGAAATTTCATGCTACAGTTGCTGTATTACGTACTAGCATCACTGATCATTTTACAACAATTCTAGTGCTTTCAAAATCAAAACATAATTTTATTGCCAGTAAAACAAAAACAATTGTCACTTTCGAAGCTGCTTTAGCTGACCTAAAGGAAAGAAACCTTGCACAGTTACTTTTCTGTAGTAATCCTGACTTGGTGATAGATGGTTTATTATGTAAATTAATGGATGTACTTAAAGATAATACTGTTACTGTGACTGCTCGGAAGGGCATCAATAGCTTTACAACATGAAATAAGCCAAAAAGCTTGCAATTTACTTAACGTTGGAGGCGGAAGCCATCTATTGATGATAATCGGAAAAAATTAAAGGAAGTATTGAACTAAGAACTAGAGTGAATTGGCAAAGGGAGAGGTTAGATAGTAGTTCCGCACAAATATACTAGAGGGCGTTAGACATTTTACTTTTCACTTTCATTTTACGATCCATTATACGTTAGAGATGGTTCTGATAATAGATAAAAATTGTTATTTTACTAACAAACCGAAGAATTTCTGCGTGGAATGAAAAATCATTATCGCGATTATCGCTTTGATCGCGATCGACGGGTTCATCTCGATGATTGCGATGGTAATATGACGCTTACATAGCTATAAATAGGGGTGTTTTTAGAAAATAGGGATTCAGAATTCGGAATTTCACCTGGAGGGTGATCGCGTCATAGTGTTGCTCAACCGCAAGTACTTTCTTTGATAAATTCAGGGATTTGTTTGTTTTTGATTGTGTTGTTATTATTTGATTGTTTGCGTTACGGGACGCTATTTAATATAACTTTTATAAGGGTTTTGCAAGTGGGATCGCGAAGAATAGGCGGAATTGTGTTGGGTACAAGGGTTCACGATTGTTTGATTCGGTTACAGTAATTTGTCGTGTTGGGGTATGAGTTGAGTTACACTATCAACAGAGCTGTTTTAGTCTCTGGGCTCAGGTGGATCTAACTGTGTCGCAACGATACCTTGAGTCTCAATGCCTCTGGCAGTGGGTGCATTTTGAAGGGATCACCCAGTCATAATATATAACTATGACTAACACCTTCTCGGGTTTTGTGATTCAGTGTTGGTGCCTTGGAGGTACTGTGTCACGTGTGCACGATAAGGTATCGTAGAGCCACTTCCAAGCCCAATATCTGGCCACAAAGTCCGATCTCATATCTGTATATATCTGCATATTATATCTACACACCGATATCATTACAAGTCCCAAGTAGTAATGGTATCAAAAACACAGTTTCTAGCTTAAACAGGGAATAAGCCGCCCAAACATATTAGTTACTTAGAAATAGGATAACTATCATTGCACAAAGATAGTTGACACCACACAACACGAGTTTAAGATATTCAGAGGATACAATTCTTTAGTAGACAGGTATCGTAAATTTAGGCATGTTATAGGTAGGTAAACTCCTTAAATTGTCCATTAAAACTATGGTTTACTAGTTGTTCAGTTGTCATTAAAGTTTGACGTGAATCAGTGAAGTTTGGATACTCAGAATCAATAGTTATTCAAACATATCAAGTAATCAGAGTAAAACTTGATTTATGTAAAATATGATGATTTTATGAAGTTTAGGTAAGCTAGAGCTCGCCTATATTAAAGTCTCTTCCATGATAGAGGATTGGTAAGAGCTATATTCGTCAAAACTTGATAATAAACATCATAGAAATAGATATATTTCTCATCTTTAATTTGCAAAGTAAACTGTCCAAACTGCAATGGTTTATGTCGAATATAAGGAAAGTAGAATGCAATTTCCTTAAAAATAAGTAAAACCAAAGTCATCATTAGAGAATATATATTATATTTACTAAATTATACAACATTCTGTATTAGAATCTGTACTTATCATTGAGACAGATGATTCATTGTTAGGTTAGGAAGTTTAAGGTAAAACAAGTGATAAACTTGATTCAACTAAAGAACTAGTTGTTTCTTTCAGATATAAAGAATATTTAAATATTGAAGAGTTCAATATTATCTTAAGAGATAGGATATTTACCTTGTTTGTAGGCAGGTTTATTTACTAACTGACTGACAAAGAAATGACAGTAAAGATTTGCAGTTCCTCGTACATTCAGTTAAGATAAACTGTAACTTCTATAAAAAAGAGTACCTTTTCACCACTGGCTTATTATTAGAATCATGGTTTTGTTCAGGGCCTTTTGCATATTTTATGACAAAGAACAAACAAATCGGCGAGTAAGGAACAACTTGCTATCTCTATTGTTTATCAATATCAGCCCTCTTATTAGTTTTTGACTTGAGTTGCATTGTATTGAAATATCAAGGCCCTTAGAATGTAAATGTAAAGTAGGAAGCATGGTGAAAAGTTTATGCAAGACGAGAGTCCAGTAAGGCAGTCGATCTCGATTGGAATGGTTTGCCGTAGGAAATACTACTAATATAAAAGTTAAAAGGAAGAAAAAATTAAATAACATAACCTTTCTTAGTATTTGCAAATCAGAGGGATCCATATCACAAGATAACCCTCGCTGCGGATGGAGGGGCAGCTTCCCTATGGCATATATTAAAAATATTTTGTTTGTTCTAATATTCATAATTCTACTTAGTAATTATCTTATCTCTTTTACCTATATTATTAGAATCCTAGTTCTGAGGTTTGAGTCTTACAAATCAGCTCTTCATATAATTTAAATCTGCTAAGTGTAACATTAAGGACTAATAATTATTATATTATCTCTAAAATATAAACAAGTAAGACAAGTTGGTATTTTAAGTAATTTAATTAGGCACGTTCAAAATTTAGGTAAATCTCTCTCTGCGAAAAGGATCTGGTTACTAATAATGGGTACAACATAGGGTTTAGACGATCACATGGCCTAAGCGAAACTAAATGCCGACCAAACTGTGCGCTAACATACTGTATGATAAGGTTTTATTAGGGTTTGGTGCTTTTAATATTCATACTAAGTTAATATATCAAATCTTAAGTTCAATCCATTTCAGCTGTTTACATTTTACAGCAACGATCAGGGTTAGCTATTTCATATCTTCATTGTGGGGGTTACAATTTAGTAGCCGTTCATAGGATTAGGATAGTTAGTAATAAGATTATCTTTTAAGAAAGGTAAGGGTGGGGGAGAGTTACATTACTACATCCATACCTAACAGAAAACGTATTATTAAACCGTGGATCACCTCAGGTATACTAAGGTGCATTCGTAACCGAAATAAACTTCAGTTAAAATTAAAAAAAGACCCGTACAACGAGATTAATAAAATAATTTTTAAAAGATATAGGAACTACTGCAACAAACTTATAAAAAAACTTAAAAAACAGTATGAGAGAAATTTACTAACTAATTCTATAAATAACAATAAACGTCTTTGGAAGAACATTAAAACTATAACCTACACTCATAAAACTAAAAATACCAATACGGAATTATTAAGCCAAAACGAATCTCCGATTTCCTCAGCAAAATACGTTAATTTTTATTTTGCAGACATTGGTAAACACCTAGCTTTACGGGTACCGACTTCGAATAATGAACTCAATTCCTACCTGGGTAACTTACCAAGACAAATAAACTCATTTGTTCTCCTAGACACTGACGAAAATGAAGTTAATAGCATTCTCATGTCTCTCAAATCATCCAGTGCCCCAGGATGGGACCATATTCCTACATCTTTTTTAAAACTTGCAAAATCCGAGGTCGTACCTATTATAACTCACTTTGCTAACCTTTGCTTCTCTACGGGAACATTTCCTTCTGCATTAAAACTTGCCATTATTACACCAGTACACAAGGGTGGGGATCGAGACAGTGTTTCTAATTATAGGCCTATCTCAGTCTTGCCTTCGATTTCTAAGATAATGGAGAAATTAATTAATATAAGGCTGCTAGATTATTTAAATAAATTTAATATCTTATCTTCCTCACAATATGGGTTCAGGCGGGGTAAATCCACTGTAGATGCCGTCTCTGCACTGAGTTCTCTGGTCACTGAAAATCTTGACAATCACAAAAAGTGTATAACCGTATTCCTAGATCTTAAGAAAGCGTTTGACACTGTCTCCCTCCCCATCCTTGTGAGTAAACTGGAAGTGATGGGTATTAGAGATACACCACTTAAATTATTTAAGGATTATCTGTTTGGCAGAAGGCAAAGAGTAAAATTAGATTCACATACTAGTGAGGATGCTGAGGTATCATATGGAGTGCCGCAAGGAAGTGTGCTCGGCCCCACACTCTTTCTTATATATATTAACGATCTCTGTGCCATGGCCCTACCCAATGCAAACATTTTCTCGTATGCTCATGACACAGCGATTGTTTTTTCAGGTGACAATTGGGACGCGACTAAAATTAGCGCTGAATCGGGGTTGGCCCAGATAAATAAATGGTTGTGTCACAACCTTCTCACGTTGAACACCTCAAAGACCAATTATATTTGTTTTGGTATATACAATAGTTCACAACCTAGTGATATTAATATAAAAATACATAACTGCAATAATACGCCGCTCCGAGCGGTATGCAACTGTCCAGTTATTGATAAGGTTGATAAAACAAAATACCTTGGTGTCTATATGGACCAGCGACTAACGTGGTATCCGCATCTTGAACATGTAATATCGCGAATTCGGAAACTGATATGGATCTTTCAAACACTTCGTCATGTGGTGCCACGATTGGATGCTGGTGAACAGAACACCGAGAGAGACCTTCTTAAAGAAATATATTTGTCACTGGTTCAATCTATTCTGACTTATTGTATAACTATTTGGGGTGGTGCAGCGAAAACCCGGTTTATTGACGTCGAGCGCGCTCAACGTAGACTAATTAAGGTTATGTATTTAAAAAAAATGAAGTTCTCGACCGTATCCTTATACAAAATTAGTAATATTCTCTCTGTTAGAAAACCATATATAGCTAAAACTGTCATAAAAAAACATATTACTACTCCATTTGACCAGAAACTTGCAAATAAAAGAAGAAAGAATACAGTCGTAAATGATCCTTTGGTAAATACTGTGTTTGCTGCAAGGCAATACAATAAACGTGCAGCGCACTTGTATAATCTAAGCAATAATGAATTTAATATATACGGCAAACATGTACACGAATGTAGTAAAATACTTACTAAGTGGCTGGAGCTAAAAACGTACGACGAAACTGAGGCTTTACTGGACTACACAACTTAATATTATAAATAAAAAACACACACACACACACACACACAACACACACACAGACTTAATATACATCCATGAGAGTTTGTATTAGTTTGTATTATTATTACTATCTCTTTTTTAATTTTATTGAATTTTGTTAGCTTAGTAAAATTAGTACATATATATATATATTTGTGGATACCTACCAATTTATAAGTAAGTGCATATTTAGGAAGAGTGGTGTCTCCCGACACAGGCAATTTAGCTTAAAGGGAGACACCAATCACTATACTGTTTAAAAATTGTTTGTAATGCCCAAATAAATTTTACTTTACTTTTACTTTACTTTAGATGTAGTTAAACTCACCTAAACCCGTCAGATGGTCGAAATAGAACGTCATCGGAAAACCCAGGTCCTCGCTCAAGTCCCGGCTGTCAAGCCATCGTTCAGGTCTGAAGGCGTCTGTGTCTGCTCCCCACACGTTCCTCGCTCGACCAGCGCCCCAGATGTTGATCCAGCAGGTCGTGTTCTTGGGGATGGTGCATTTGCCTGGACACAGAAAAAAAAAATATAAACATACATAATCACGCCTTTATTATTCGGCGTTGGTAGAGCGTAAACAAACTAAATAAAGGTCATTTCGCTACGTCTGATAAAGGTTTAAGGGGTAATTTAAGATAGATTTGTAGGTATATTACTGTAGTGACAGGCTGTCAGCCTATCGCCTAAATTGCAATATACAGACACCCTCAGATCCCGTAGCTTGTTTTTACAGCAAGCCCAGGAAGAAGTGCAGCTAGCACATTCTATGTTTTTCTCCGGCTCCCAGGTCAGCTTGGAAGAACACATAACACATACAATTATAGAATATATCGTTCCTAGTTCTATGTGGCTAGAAGCACAACATCTTATTTCGGTAAAATATGAACAAGGGCCAAAGATAGCCGGCGAGGCAGAGGTAGGCCCCGAAAGAGGTGGCGTGATGAGATGGATGCCTTCGAAAAAGACTGGATGCAAATTGCACAAGACAGTAAGAAGTGGAAGGAAACAAAAAGGGGAGGCCTTTACCCAGCAGTGGGACAGATCAGGCAAGCAAAAAAATAAATGAACAAGGGATAAATCCAGGCAATGGGCAGCAGCAATTTACTTGTGAAAAAGGTATGGTATATGCTATCATTAGCGGTCCACCCATGGTTATAAACATCACGTGGAAATAATTCTTCAAGGCACGTTAAGCTGTTGGTCCCGGTTAATATCGTTTAATACCGTATATATTAATCGTTAAGCCATGTCAGAGGCCAGTGCAAAGCATTGGCGGCTTGAAAACTGACCTAGGATTGGGTCTGGTTTCCTTTCTGGGTTGCGGAGGTCAAAGGGCAGTCGCTCGGCTCTGTGTAAAAACCAGTACTCTCGTTCAATCCCTTGGATTAGGTAGCCGACCCCATGAGATACGGGATAAGGCTAGGGAGATGTATGGAAATAAGACTGGCTGAACAATAATCGCTGTTAGGTTGCGGTAGGTTTCGCGAGGGGCCGTTTTACAGAAATCGGAGCAAAAAGCGGGTTGTTTCCCATTCATTCGGAGTGTAGAATTGTTAGGCTGCGTTTCCACCAGAGCTGTGCGAGAATAGGTAGCGAGGGATGTGTTTTTAAACACCCAATAGGATCGCTCCATTTACCGCGCTTTGCTCAGCACAGCTCTGGTGGTAACGGCTTTAGCGGAGCGAGGTATGGTCCGTACAAAACAAGCGAGAGATATGTGCTAGGAATGTGTGCGAGGAATAGGCCGCCGACACATTTCACAGCCTAGCAACGCATCCTCGCTCGGCTCGCACCGATTATAATACGCATTTTGACATATTTATGCGCATTTTGACAGCTCCGCTACACATACTCTTACAAAACATTTTCCTCGCACCGCTTTGGTGGAAACACCCGCACATTTTCACAGCACAGCTAGACATCCTCGCACGACACATTTCCCTCGCCTATCTCTTACGGTAGTCCCATTTGGATAGGCCTTCTGGATCACCTGATTGTCTGACAAGTTCGAAGGCAACGACAATTTCGATTACTGTGTCTGAACTATACATACATACATAATATAATCACACCTTTATACCTAATGGGGTAGGCAGAGAGTAAACGCCCTAAACAAAGGTCGTTCCGCCACGTCTGACAAAGTTTTGAGGGTTGTTTCAGATAGATTTATAGGTATATTGCTATAGAGACAGGTTGCCAGCCTGTCGCCTAAATTGCAATATATCCTCGGATCCCTTAGCTGGTTTTTACAGCATGACCGGGAGGAAATGCAAATTGTACATTCTATGTATTTCTCTCGCTCCCAGTCCAGCATGGAAGTAACTATGGTTAGATTAAAGTTTAGTACGATTAACACTTACTTAGGTTCAAATCCTTGTCGGCGTAAAGGAAATATAAAGGTACGAATGGATAGAGTCGAATAGTTTCGTAGATGATAGCTTCGCAGTATTTCAGTCGATCCAAATCTTCGTTTGTGATAGGACGATCGCTATCTTCAAATATTTCTTGTATTCTGCAAATATATTTTTTAATGATTAAATTCTGATGAATAAGAACTGGTTCTGTAAGTATGTCAGCTTTCTCTAATCACTTTTTATATTTCTTCCAAATCTAAGACAAGACAATTGTAGACGTTGTAGTTAATTCAGTTTGTACTAAGGCCCGTAATTATAAACAGCACTTGAGACTGACAGCTAGATTGAGACCGTACCAGAAATGTCATTTCAGTACAAAAGGACCTGTGAAATCCAATCTTAAGATTACTCGTAATCTTGAGATCGCTTTATAAATACGAGCCTATGTTTGACTTACTCCTTATAAAGTTTTTCCTGGACATCACTCTGGCTACCAATAATCAGCAGACTTATAGTGATGGCATTAGCCAAGGTCTGATAACCAGATCCTATTGTAGTAATCAGTTCTGAGACAGTTCGCTTTTGGTCAAGCAAATTAACTTTGTCCATGATTTTGTTTTTATTGATCTTTGATTTATTTATCATCTGAAAATTTAAAACATCCAATTTTAATTATCAATTAACTTCTTCTTCTGTCGAGTGGGTATCGAGTCTATCGACCCGATGAACCCTGGTGTCAGAGTTTTTAAACCGCCTAGTAGCACAACTATCAGGCCTCTGACATGGTTTGAGTAACGACCACTATCAAAGACAGCGACCGGGACCGACGGCTTAACGTGCCCTCCGAAGCACGAAATCTGTTTCTTTTCGGACAATCAGGTGATTCAGCCTGCAATGTCCTAACCAAACTGGGGAAAAATTCACAAAGTGATAAATTCTCAAATATCAACTATATGTTTCCCCCCTGGGAATCGAACCCAGGACCTCCGGATCGGGAGTCCATGGCACTAGCCTCTAGACCACGGAGGCAGTTATTGGGTATAATAATATGGTAATTAGGTACCTTTTCTACAAGTTTCTTTAGAACATCCTCATCTTTCGCCAGGTCTTTGGAAACTGGTGTCAATCCGTACAGGCAGCTGAGTAGGAAAGGCACGTTGATGTTTCTGCCCAAGTGCAGCTCTGATGCATGGCTGATCATCTGGTAGTCCTCTTTAGTTAGAGCTGTGCTCGGCAGCCCGAATATAACTTCTGAAGTATGAAAAATATAAATAAATTAAATATCTTGATACATAACACAACATAACATAACGTCACGCCTCTTTTCCGGAGGGGTAGGCAGAGATCACATCCTTCCATTTGCTACGATCCTTGCAAACTTCTTTCGCTTCATCTATACATACATACATACATACATATAGTCAAGCCTTTATCCCTAATGGGGTAGGCAGAGCGTAAACGACCAAAACAAAGGTCGTCCCGCCACGTCTGACAAAGTTTTGAGGGTTTTTTAAGATATATTTTGTAGGTATATTGCTGTAGTGACAGGTTGTCAGCCCCTCGCCTAAATTGCAATATACTGAAACCCTCGGATCCCTTAGCTGATTTTTACAGCATGCCCGGGAGGAAATGCAGCTGGCACATTCTATGTTTTTCTCTCGCTCCCAGTCCAGCATGGAAGCAATCAAAATCTATACATACATACATATAATCACGCCTTTATCCCTAATGTAGGTAGAGCGTAAACAAAGGTCGTTCCGCCACGTCTGACAAAAGTTTTGGAGGGTTATTTAAGATAGATTTGTAGGTATATTGCTGTAGTAACAGGTTGTCAGGCCATCGCCTCAATTACAATATACTGAAGCCCTCGGACCCCTGTTTTTTTCAGCATGCCCAGGAGGAAATGCAGCTGCCACATTCTATGTTTTTCTCTCGCTCCCAGTCCAGCATAGAAGATACGTAGATATCTTGATATGTTATTTAAAAATAATTTTCAAAAGAATAAAAAAAAATCTAAATGATAACATTTTTTGAGTGTTTAATATCTGTCATATTTATTTGAGCAACTTCTCATGATAAAGATGAATGAGATGAGATGAGTGATGATGTTGATGATAACAGTTCACATTTAGTCAAATAATCAAAATTTTATGACATATCAAATACAGTTTTTTGTATGTAAACGTTGACTACTGAAATGAATTAATTTTACTCATTTATTAATTCTCCTTACGATAAGTCTACAATATTTTAGACATTAGTTCTAATCGTCACGCCTATGCCTAATTAAATTAAACTCCACAGAATATACAACGTGTAACAGAAAGGACATATGCATCGAGAGAGGTGTGCATCTACCCATGAACCTGAAAAACTTTCCCTAAGGAACATAGGTCAAAATACGAAAAACAAAGTTTGACTCCCCATATTACACGCGCTAACAGTTGATTGTCCGAAAATAAATAGATTTCGTGCTTCGTACGGCACGTTAAGCCGTCGGTCCCGGTCGCTGTCTTTGATGGTGGTCGTTACTCAAAACCATGTCAGAGGCCTGATAGTTGTGCTACTAGGCGGTTTAAAAACTCTGACACCAGGGTTCATCGGGTCCATAGACTCGATACCCACTCGACAGAAGAAGAAGCTGATGCATTTTGTATGGAAGGTCAATTTCTTTTTTATCTTATTTTGAACTATGTTCCATTGGGAAAGTTGTTCAGTTTCATGAGCTGGTTTATATTCTTTCCGGTGCATATACCCTTTCTGTTACACGTTGTACATAATAGTACTACATAACTTACGACAAAATGTCTCCAACATCATCCAGGCTACATATCTGTGGTTGACCTCAAACGATTCCTTCCCAACCTCTGCCTTCAGCTGAGCCACTAGCTTCCTAGCTTGTGAGCTGAACATGTGCTGGTAGTCATGAGGTTTGGTTACTCCTGATTCAGAATTTGACTTGTGTTTCCAAATTAGTTCTGGAAGATAAAGATTATTTTTAAGCGCTTTTCTCCTGTACCTAGGTTGCCTGAAAGAGATAAGGTTGAAAGTCAGCGCTTTAGTCTTAAACTGGAGCATATGCTGTTCCGGACACCTTTTCGGTATCGAGTGTAACGTTTAGTTTGTTACTAAAATTCAAGATCTTTATTTGTATATTGGTAAAAAATAAAGGGTTTCTATTCTATTGGCATTTAGCAATAAGGCCGCCTATATGTATACTAATATATCCTCATTAGGTTGGCTGGAAGAGATCTCTTATAGAGATAAGCTCGCCTATTGTTTTAACTTTTAAGTTCACTTTTATGTTAAATTCTTAAAACAATAAAGAATTGAATAAATAAATATTCAATATATAATAATAATAATATTCCTTGTTTGTTGTTTCTGTATGTGATTTATTTAGCGTGCAATAAAAAATAATAAAAATAATAAAATATTCTATTTTCGTGAATAATATATTCTATTCTACAGCCACAAACTGAAAAGAGTTAACGGAACTGAACAACTTTGACAAGGAGATTATTATGTTGTGACTTGAAAACGGACTTGGTAACGGTGTGTACGGCGTCCACAGGGTGTAAAAAAATATATTTATTTAACAATTTATTGTACACGAAAACATCATAAAACAGAACATACAAAACAAAGACACAACAGGCACTGCTTATTTCTAAAAAGAAATTTATTACAGCAGACCTGCAGAAGTGATTTTTTTAATGATACGCGGATAAAACTAAGTACTGTGTTCAGCTTTAAATATATTGGTTTAAAAGGACACAGGACTTTTTTTATACCTCGTATATTTTTTGGGTGTGAGCCCGATGGTGTAGTGGATAGGGCCGCTGCCTCCTGTGCGGGAGTCGTGGTTCGAATCCCACCACGTACCAATGTGCTTTTCGGTTTCCGAATTTCATATCTACGTTTATTCGGCGCTTTTCCCGTGCTTCGGAAGGCACGTTAAGCCGTTGGTCCCGGCTCGGTGCTTTTTCCGTCGCTCTGTGTAAAAACCTGTACCCTCGTTCAATCCCCTAGATTAGGAAGCCGACCCCGTGAGATACGGGATAAGGCTAGGGAGAAGATGATATTTTTTTGGTTTGAGTTTAGTTTTTATATTTACCAAGAGCGCTCGTGGGTCTCCCTGCATAGGCTTTTATTACTGCTCCGACGTCCATAGGATCACACACTCCTGAAATTACATAACAAACAAACATAAATACATACATATAATCACGACTTTATCCCTAATGGGGTAGGCAGAACGTAAACTACCTAAACAAAGGTCGTTCCGCCACTTTTGAGGGTTGTTTAAGATAGAATTGTAGGAATATTACTGTAGTGAGAGGTTGTCAGCCCATCGCCTAAATTGCAATATACAGAAACTCTTGGATCCCTTAGCTGGTTTTTACAGCATGCACGAGAGGAAATGCAGCTAGCACATTCTAGGTATTTGTCTCGCTCCCAGTCCAGCATGGAAGTAACAAACATAAAGTGACGCCTTTATCCCTTGCGGGTTAGGCAGAGCGTAAAAAACCTAGTTTCGTATGTTTCGCCACGTCTGACAAGTGCTTAGGGCAATTTTATATTGTAGTGTGCATCGCATTTAGTGACAGGTTGTCAGCCCATCGCCTAAATTATAATACTCTAACCCTCAAATGTTGCTGTTGCTGACTTCTACAGCATGTCCAAAATCGTATCGTTCCCATTTTAGCAAAAAATATATCCATAAAAATATATTTGATGCTCGTACTAGTCGGAGTAGATACTAGCGTGATATTTTCCCGTGGGAAAGTTAGCCTATTTATTTATTATATTGAATTCGAAACAAACTGTCACTTAAATATAGTTTTACATACATATACATAAATCACGCCTTTATCCCTTACGGGGTAGGCAGAGCGTTTAACGTAGCAAGTGGAAAGATGTGGTCTCTGCCTACCCCTCCGAGAAAGAGGCGTGATTATATGTATGTATGTAAAAGGCGCTTTCGCCACGTCTGACAAAAATTAAGGGGACTATTTTAGATTGTAATATGTATTGCTTTAGTGACAGGTTGTCAGCCCATCGCCTAAATTACAATACAATGTAACCCTCGAGTCCCTTTTGCTGACTTTATGCACTAGCACTAGCATGCCCGGGAGGAAGGGCAGCTGGAACATTCTATGTTTTTGTATCTCTCCCAGTCCAGCATGGAAGAAATATAATATATATAATATAGTTTTAAGAAGCATGTTTTAAATTGTAGGCCTATAGTTTCCGATATGATTCACAAAAATATTAACATAAAGTGTAAGTTTAAACATCTTACAGAAAATATATCTTACTGATTGTCTGATCGAGATGGACATTTTGTATGGAAAAACCATTTTTTTTCTACTTCCTGAAAGAATTTCTTGGTGGAAGTTGTTCAGTATCGTTAACTGAGCAACCCCTATCAGTGTGCGGGACGCTGTCCCTTACACCCAGTATGCTTTTCTTAAAGTAATCTTTACAAAACTAAACACTACCTTTTAGTAGTATAAACTGATTGTCCGAAAAGAAAAAAGATTCTGTGCTTCGGAAGGTACGTCAAGCCATCTTTGATAGTGGTCGTTACTAAAACCATGTCAGAGGCCTGATAGTTGTGCTACTAGGCGGTTTGAAAATTCTGACACCATGGTTCATCGGGTCATTCGACTTGAGAATCCACTCGCTAAGAAGAAGTAGTATAAAATTTTGATTCTCAAACCGAACAACGTCCCGAAGAACCCTGGTGTCATAGTTTTTCAAACCGCCTAGCTCGAAAAGTTGTTTAAAATAAACTGGATTTTAAGATCTTACCTACGATGGGTATAGGGCCTAGCCAGAAGACAAGTGGCGACCTCTGGTAATCCATGGTTTTTGAAACAATTGTTAGCCGTGTTAATATATCTGAAAAAATACCATAAAAACCATTATATTAGAAACTCTGTACGGGTAAAAAATAATACAATATCTACATACGTAATACATAGCACACTACAAATGTGTGTTTGACGTTAAAACAATAATTTTGGCCCAAACGAATTTTAAATTTCCTATGGAAAAACGAGACCTAAATTTGTTTACATTTTTCATTCACATACAGACATATAATCACGCGTTTATTCCTAATGGTGTAGGCAGAGCGTAAACGACCTAAATAATATTAAGATAGATGTAACATTGCTGTAGTGACAGGTCAGCCCGTCGCCTAAATTACAATATACTGAAACCATCAGATCCCTTAGCTGGTTTTAACAGCATGCCCGGGAGGAAATGCAGCTGGCACATTCTATGTTTTTCTCTCGCTCCCAGTCCAGCATAGAAGATTTTTATTCACAGTATTTTTTTTTATAATATCTTTATTTTGCGATTCACACCTCATGCTACGACTACAACTTTATGCTACGGCCTACGGCGTAGCACTAACTACGGCGTAGAGGGACCCATCTAAGGCTGCCTTTCCACCAGAGAGGGAAATGAGAGGGAAATGTGTCATGCGAGGATGTCTAGCTGTGCTGTGAAAATGAGTGGATGTTTCCACCAAAGCTGTGCGAGGAAATTGCGTCTAAAGAGGATATTGTGTAGCGAAGCTGTCAAAATGCGCATTAATGTGTCAATACATACATACATACATATAATCACGCCTTTATCCCTAATGGGGTAGGCAGAGCGTAAACAACATAAACAAATGTCGTATCGCCACGTCTGACAAAGTTTTGAGGGTAATTTAAGATATAATTATAGGTATACTGCTGTAGTGATAGGTTGTCAGCCCATCGCCTAAATTGCAATATACTGAAAACCTCGGATCCGTTAGCTGGTTTTTACAGCATGCCCGGGAGGAAATGCAGCTGGCACATTCTATGTTTTTCTCTCGCTCCCAGGCCAGCATGGAAGTGTCAAAGTGTGTCAAAATGCGTATTAATATGCGTTGCTAAGCTGTGCAATGTGTCGGCGGCCTATTCCTCGCACACATTCCTAGCACACATCTCTCGCTTGTTTTGTACGGACATAACCTCGCTCCGCTAAAGCCGTTGCCTCCAGAGCTGTGCTGAGCGAGGCGAGGTAAATGGAGCTCGCACAGCTCTGGTGGAAACGCAGCCTAAGGCTCGTATTTATGAAGCGATATCAAACTTGAGAGCAATATTAAGTATGCTCTGACCAGCCAGTTAGTACTGAAATGACATTTTTGATACGAAGTCAAACTCGCTGTCACTCATGAAAGCTCATTAAGCCATGACAGAGGCCAATGCTAAGTATTGGCGGCTTGAAAAACTCTGACCTAATCTAGGATTGGGTATGGTTTCCCTTCTGGGTTGCGGAGGTCAGATGGCAGTCGCTCTGTGTAAAAACCAATACCCTCGTTCAATCCCCTAGATTAGGTAGCCAACCCCGTGAGATACGGGATAAGGCTAGGGAGATGATGACTCATGAAAGCTGATTATTAATACGGCCCTAAGTCTGCTAATAATGTTTAGTAAAACATGCATTATGGTATAGTTTATGGTCAGAGCTGTTTACTTCCATGCTGGCCTGGGAGCAAGAGAAAAACATAGAATGTGCCAGCTGCATTTCATCCCGGGCATGCTGTAAAAACCAGCTAAGGGATCCGAGGGTTTAGGTATATCGTAATTTAGGCGATAGGCTGACAATCTGTCACAACAGCAATTTTCATGCAAATCTATATTAAATAACCCTCGGAACTTACTCGGACGTGGCGGAACGATCTTTGTTTGGATCATTTACGCTCTGCCTACCCAATTAGGGATAAAAGCGTGATTATATGTATGTATGTATGTATCCCGTTGCCTTCTGTCATGCCACTCATTTCAAGGAAACCTGCTCTAGCCTTCTCCGTAGGAGAACGGAATGGTATGATAGTACATTTACCATATTATATACAAATACTCAGTGGCGTAGTGGGGAAGCCCGATGGTGTAGTGGATAGGGCCGCTGCCTCCTGAGCGAGAGGTCGTGGTTCGAATCCCACCACGTACCAATGTGTTTTTCGGTTTTCGAATTTCATATGTACGTTTATTCGGCGCTTTTTCCGTGCTTCGGAAGGCACGTTAAGCCGTTGGTCCCGGTTAATATCGTTTAATACCGTAGATATTAGTCGTTAAGCCATATCAGAGGCCAGTGCTAAGCATTGGCGGCTTGAAAACTCTGACCTAATCTAGGATTGGGTCTGGTTTCCCTTCTGGGTTGCGGAGGTCAGATGGCAGTCGCTGTGTGTAAAAACCAGTACCCTCGTTCAATCCCCTAGATTAGGAAGCCGACCCCGTGAGATACGGGATAAGGCTAGGGAGAAGAAGAGACTCAGTGGCGTAAAAAAGGAACCTTTCGCGGATTGTGCATTGCAAAACATATGTTAAACGATCATCCCGCGATTGATGAAATGTCAGATAGCGAACTGACATACATACATACATAAATCACGCCTTTATCTCCTTCGGGGTAGGCACTGACCAACCAAAAAAAAATGTATTACTGCATTTCGCACAGGAAATCAGCAGGAGGTTCCTCGTGGTACTTTATCTTCCAGGATGCCTATTATCTGTGCTACTAGGCGGTTTGACAACTCTGACACCAGGGTTCATCGGGTCATTTGACTCGAGATTCCACTCGCTAAGAAGAAGAATTTTCCAGGATGATGATGATGTTGATGACGACTATCATGATGATTATACATACATACATATAATCACGCCTCTATCCCTAATGGGGTAGGCAGAGCGTAAACGACCTAAACAAAGGTCGTTCAGCCACGTCTGACAACGTTTTGAGGGTTATTTTAAGATAGATTTGTAGGTATATTGCTGTAGTGACAGGTTCTCAGCCCATCGCCTAAATTACAATATACTGAAACCCTCGGATCCCTTAGCTGGTTTTTACAGCATGCCCGGCAGGAAATGCAGCTGGTACATTCTATGTATTCTCTCGCTCCCAGTCCAGCATGAAAGTAATGATGATTATGACTGATGATAACGATAAAGATAGTGAAACTTACGAACACCGTCTCCCATCAGCTGGTGCAAGTTCCCCAGCACAGGTAGAGCGGGAAGGCACGGCAGATGAGGCAGCAGACTGCGCGCGCGACGGTAGCGCCACCATGGATACAGACATATTGCTAATAGTACCAAACATACCAACGTCAACATTTTGAAGTAATATTACAACTTCTTTTTTAAAGTTTATGAATTTTGTAGCTCAGTTATTCAGCCAGTGTTAAATGTTTTTGTTTTTTTTTAGGAACTTGGTAGATGTTTCTTCTTATTTTGAATTGTAGGTATAGTTTTCAAACAAGTGCTATTTGCCAATCACCCTTATTTATAACAAAATCAGAACATCTCATATACGCAATCGTCTCATATAAACAAATTCACTTCCACTGTTTATTTTAAAAGGATGATAAAATTGAATATTTTTAATAGAACACGGCTAATATCATGTAACAATCGATTACGTATGAATCGAAAGTGTGGGTTGTAATGACCTTATAGAAATAATTGACGTTGATGCTCAATGTCATGTTGCAACATGCGCATGCGCAGCGCATGCAGCACGCATGTTTAGCGGTTTGTAGGCATTTAGGGCGTCCGCTACGTTAGCCGTCGTCTTAGGTTTTATTTTCTTTTTTTTATGTTCTTCCATGATGGACTGGGAGCGAAAGAAAAACATAAAATGTGCCAGCTGCATTACCTCCTGGGCATGCTGTCAAAACCAGCTAAGGGATCCGAGGGTTTCAGTATATTGCAATTTAGACGATGGGCTGACAACCTATCACTACAAATCTATCTTAAATAACCCTCAAAACTTTATCAGACGTGGCGAAACGATCTTTGTTTAGGTCGTTTACGCTCTGTTTACCCCATTAGGGAGAAAGGCGTGATTATATTAATGTATATTTAAAATATCAATTAAAAATGGTGCCAAAAATATTTTTTTGGCAGATTACAAAAACACCCTTCTTCTTTATGTGTGGGTTTTCGTGTCGGTGGACGTCCCGACTACTGATGTCAGAGGTTTTAAAAGCAGCTATATGGATCTTGAGATGATTCGTGATTAATGTAACGACCCTTATCAAGGACAGAGCCCGGAACCGGTTAACAAACCCTCCCATCTCCCTAGCCTTATCCCGTATCTCACGGGGTCGGCTACCTAATCCAAAATTGAACGAGGGTACTGGTTTTTACACAAAGCGACTGCCATTTGACCTCCGCAACCCAGAATGGAAACCAGACCCAATCCTAGATTAGGTCAGAGTTTTCAAGCCGCCAATGCTTAGCACTGGCCTCTGATATGGCTAAACGACTAATATCTACGGTATTAAACGATATTAACCGGGACCAACGGCTTAACGTGCCTTCCGAAGCACGGAAATGCGCCGAATCAACGTACATATGAAATTCGAACACCGCGACCTCCCGCTCAGGAGGCAGCGGCCCTATCCACTACTACACCATCGGGCTCTTCACAAACCCTCCGTAGCTCTTTTTACAGGCAATTGTGATTCAGTTTGCATTTTCCTAACCAATCTGTGGAAAACCTCACAAAGCATATTAAGGCAATATTAAAAATGCAGATATCAGCTTTTCGTTACCCCCCGTGGTAATAAAACCCACGACCATGGAACCGGGAGACTAACGATCAGACCACTAGACAACGGAGGCTAAATCACGTCTGTCAAGCAAAAGGATTCCGAGCTTCAGAGGGCACGTCATATCATCTGGTACTATTAGTGGACGCCACGTCTGAGAATACTTCCATGCTGGACTGGGAGAGATAGAAAAACATAGAATGTTCCAGCTGCCCTTCCTCCCGGGCATGTTGTACAAGTCAGCGAAAGGGATTCGAGGGTTACAGTGTACTGTAATTTAGGCGATGGGCTGACAACCTGTCACTACAGCAATACACATTACAATCTAAAATTGCCCTCAATTTTTGTCAGACGTGGCGAAAGCGCCTTTTTACGAGGCGTTCTACGCTCTGCCTAACCCGTAAGGGATAAAGGCGTGATTTTATGTATGTATGTATGTACGTCTGAGAAAGTTTTGAGGGTTAATTAAGATAGATTTGTAGGTATACGAGCCCCGTCTATTGAGAAAGATCTTCTAAGAGAATAATAATTAGTTATTTATCCTATCTCCCATTAGCATAATATGTATTAGTTTATTATATACTAGCGACCCGCGGCGGCTTCGCACGGAAATTATCAGTTTTTCTCTACTATATTATGCATGTATTATACATGTACACCTTTCTCTTGTATCACTCTATCCATTAAAAGAAACCGTATCAAAATCCGTTGCGTAGTTTTAAAGATTTATGCATACATAGGGATATAGGGACAGAGAAAGCGACTTTGTTTTATACTATGTAGTGAAGATGTTCATTGATATATATTACTTTCTTTTAGTTATCTATTTATTTAGTAGTATTTATATTGTTTACGTATTAAGATGAACTTAGTATGCACTATCCCGTTATCTGCTATGTACTATTCTAAAACCCAAAGGTTGCCTGCAAGAAATTACTGCTTTAGCAATAAGGCCGCCTAGTGTTTTGTTCCTTACTTTTCTGCTGTATGTATTTGTGTTTCTTTGTGCAATAAAGTATCTTGTATTGTATTATATATTGCTCTAGTGACAGATTGTCAGCCTATCGCCTAAATTTAAATATACAGAAACCCTCGGAACCCTGAAACCCTTAGCTGGTTTTTACAGCATGCCCAGGAGGAAATGCAGCTGGCACATTCTATGTTTTTCTCCCGCTCCCAGTCCAGCATACATACATACATAAAATCACGCCTTTATCCCTTGCGGGGTAGGCAGAGCGTTAAACGCCTAGTAAAAGGCGATTTCGCCACCTCTGACAAAAATTGAGGGCAATTTTAGATTGAACTGTGTATTGCTATAGTGACAGGTTGTCAGCCCATAGCCTAAATTGCAATATACTGAAACCTTCGGATCCCTTAGCTGGTTTTTACAGCATTCCCGGGAGGAAATGCAGCTGGCACATTCTATGCTTTTCTCTCTCTCCTAGTCCAGCATAGAAGACTTACAAGTGTTTCAAAATGGCCGCTAATTGTAATTTGTCTTCGAGAAAACCTCTTGGAATTTCATCGTCCAGTTTTAGTTGAAAACTCAAATATTGGGAGTTGGGACGGCTTACAAAGTTGAAAGTCTCGAAATATTTTCAATTGTTTCCGGCATGCCCAAGTTAAGTCTGACTGCGTCGCGGTTGATTTCATATAATGGTTTTCACGCCCTCTTAGTACCTAAGCATAGCTTTCAAAAGATCTTCGGATGTGGATGGAAAGAGAGATAGATGGGAAAGTTACACTTTGAAAAAATAAGACAAGGAGCCTAAGAATATTTAATAGTACTACATACCTAAGGTTGGTAGGCCCGATGGTGTAGTGGATAGGGCCGCTGCCTCCTAAGCGGGAGGTCGTGGTTCGAATCTCACCACGTACCAATGTGTTTTTCGGTTTTCGAATTTCATATGTACGTTTATTCGGTGCTTTTTCCGTGCTTCGGAAGGCACGTTAAGCCGTTGGTCCCGGTTAATATCGTTTAATACCGTAGATATTAGTCGTTAAGCCATATCAGAGGCCAGTGCTAAGCATTGGCGGCTTGAAAACTCTGACCTAATCTAGGATTGGGTCTGGTTTCCCTTCTGGATTGCGGAGGTCAGATGGCAGTCGCTCTGTGTAAAAACCAGTACCCTCGTTCAATCCCCTAGATTAGGAAGCCGACCCCGTGAGAAACGGGATAAGGCTAGGGAGACTGACCTAAGGTTAGGCCCTAAACCTTAGGACATAATCTTAAAAGGAAAGCAGCTAGCACTATTTGTATGGTAAGGCCCATTTTTCAAATATTTCGATCTGTGTTCCTTGGGGAAAGTGGGTTGAAACCCTGAAGTTTGGTAAGCTAAGGCTCGTATTTATAAAGCGATCTCAAGATTGAGAGCAGTATTAAGTATGGATTTGACAGGTCATATTGTACTGAAATGACATTTCTGATATGATAGCTGTCAATTTCAAGTGCTGTTTACCAAAACGGGCCTTAGTATGGATTTGAGAGGCCATTTTGATTTGACAGGCTATTTCCGATTCAAACTCAAACTAGCTCTTACTTTAAAGTGCTGATTATAAATACGAGTACGGACCTAATTTTCTTTACACACAGTAAATCAGACATGTTTTGTTTACGTTTTGTTTTGTAAAATATATAAAAAATAGATAACTTTAAAATTTTAGGCATACCCATTCTTGTAGAAGTTTTATACCATTTCCAATATTTGCATTCGCAGGTAGGAAGGGGGACGATGTCGCTAACTTGGAACAACGACAGTGAAATAAAATTCATTAAAACGAATATTTCAACGTTTTCATCATCGAGATTGGAGTTTTGATTTTAGAGAGAGAAATTGTTTTGTACTTTGTAACAACCTACCTCCCGATAAATAATTAATTTGCTGTTCAAGTTATAAAATTATTGTTTTGCGAATAAGACTTCTGCACACGAAATGTTGGTGATTCCTAAGGTTTCTACTATCTTTCGTAATTGCATACAAGGTAATTGGTAATATACTGGGAGTAAGGGACTAAGGAACAGCGTACCAGAAACTGGGTTGATTGATGATCAGTCAACGAAACTGTACAACTTACATAAGTTCTATTAGGATATTAAAAAAAAAGTCTTTTCCATACAAATTGTGTGATCGAGGTGGTAATTTTGTATAGGTTTTTTTCTGGTGGAAGTTGTTCAGTATCGTTGACTGAGCAACTACTAGAAACTGATAGGGGTATCAGTTTCTAGTACGCTGTCCATTACTCCCCGTATGGTGTTTGAGGACATTATTTATTCTCATTCATGTCCAAAACTAATTGCCTCCGTGGTCTAGTGGCTAGTGCCATGGACTCCTGATCCGGAGGTCCTGGGTTCGATTCCCAGGGGAGAAACACAAAGTCGATATTTGAGAATTTATCACTTTGTGAATTTTTCCCCAGTTTGGTTAGGGCATTGCAGGCTGAATCACCTGATTGTCCGAAAAGAAAAAGATTTCGTGCTTCGGAGGGCACGTTAAGCTGTCGGTCCCGGTCGCTGTCTTTGATAGTGGTCGTTACTCAAACCATGTCAGAGGCCTGATAGTTGTGCTACTAGGCGGTTTCAAAACTCTGACACCAGGGTTCATCGGGTCGATAGACTCGATACCCACTCGACAGAAGAAGAATGTCCAAAACTAAAAATATCCCAACGTCTACGCTTTTTAAAGACTTATTACTTGTCATTGAATATACATGTAAAATAAAATAGGCAACAAACTTTTATAAAAATAAATTAAGGTACAAACATTTTGATTTTACCTAGACCTTTGATTGTGTTAACTATGTATGATATACTTTCTACAGAATTTTATCAGATATGATAACACATTCTTTATTAGAACTGTTTATTTATTAGGTAACCAACAGAGTATACATTGTTACAATGCACCACAAAATCTCCTTAAAATTAGCTTAATGCTACTCTAATTATAGGCTACAACGGCATGCAAATGTACAAGTACCTGACAGAATTAATATTAATAAATCAAAATACTTAGGTACATAATACTGGGTAGACAAGAAAGAACGACTAAGTGTACGCTAAAACATTACAAGGTAAACTAGCTATATAAAAATAATCCATAAAAAAAGAGAAATAATAAAAATATAAGTAACAAATCACAATATTTAACAAATGACAACAAACAAAATTATTGCTTAAATGTTATTTTAGGAGGTAAAACAGTGTCCTTGAACCTTTTTAAATTATCAAAAAAGATGTCAATGTCTTTGTTTTTGTCCTTGAACAGCAAGTTATATTGCCTCATTAGACGATTAATCGGTTCTCTGTTTACTTGAGGGTTCGATACATGTGCTATGGAGTACAAATGATATCACACACGTTGAGCGTCACTCAAGGCTCATTTCTGGCCCCCTTTTAATAATTCTGATGTAAATGTTTACCTCCTGCTATTATTTACACATCTTGCCTCTGACAACTTGTACTTAGTTGATTTCAATGTCGATCGATTCGATTATTCAATGAAGCATAGCCATCAGACTTGACTCAGACTTGCACTGGTTAATGTTTCCGAAGGTTCCATATTTAGTTCCATAATGTTTAAATGTAAGAATATAGGTTAGCATAATGATTTTACATCTAAACATGTTTGAGCAAAACATGAAAAAGCATAACTGTATACACATAATATTTTTAAACATAGCTGAAAATAACGGTAACAGAGCACGATAACGAAGAATTGTACGTAATTTAAGCGTAATTTAATACAAATAGAGTGCCATATCAACTAACTGCTGAGTGGCTAAAATCTTTTGCATAAATTTCTCAATGTTACTGTCATAAAGTCAATTTATAATCTTTTGTATGTTTAATAAACATGTTCGTGGCTTATGGATGGCCCAAGGGCCACCCCGCCGCACCTTAGCCTACTGTCGCGACTCGCATTTTTGTATTCGAGTAGGTAGTAAATTCATTTTCGATTGTGACTTGATAGTCATAATTGAAAGTGCGCTGATGTAATGTAACAACCAACTTTAGAAAAATAAAATTTAAAATACTTGAAGTATATTTTTTAGATTAAATATTTAATTTTCATAAAATAAACTCACCCAACTTGTACCACTGTATTATAAGAATGACAAAGATGCCTGATGACTGATATGCGACTGCAAATTAGTCCAATTCAATATAGTACAACATATTGTTATGCTTACAATAGAGTATGCCAAAATATCATTATGTAAATGTTTTATTATGCCAATAAAGTTATGCGAAACTCATTATGCTAAAGTAAATTAGGAATTAAAAATTATGCCACTAAAATGACACCCGTTTCCGAAGGGTTGGCATGTGTCTTAATACACATGCCAAGCCTGTGTGATTAGACTGTGTTTTTTCGAATAAATAGATATGTGCACAGGTGTTTGACCTCCATTTAATTTTCGCACTATCTGTATAATCATTAGTAAATAGTGTGAAGTAATAACTAACATAATTTTAAACTAGTACAATTATTACGAAGTTAAGAGCAGGATGTGTTAATTATATTTTGTGAATTTAAGCATTCGTAGTGTTTTTATGTTATCGCATTTTATTACAATATTAGTTTTATTTTAATTCTAAAATGATATCGCCAATCTACAGAGAGGTAAGGCTTCCTTGTCATTTATAAAATAGTTTTTTTTAATCATATTCATTTGTCCATGCATGACAAGTCAGAGTTTCTTCTCCTTTTTTCTTTTTTTCTTCTTCTTTTATTGTTCTTTTTTTATTTTTTTTTGGCTTCTTTGATAGATTTGAATAGATAGAGCTGATTTATTATCTAAGTTATCTAAGAATTTATATTGTTGAAATTGTATAACGTTGAATTATCGAAACCAACGTATTTAGCGGCCCGCAAACTGCTTTTCCTATACAACTTAAAAGAAATTCAAAATTTGATTCAAAAGGTGTTTTTAAAATTGCAGTGGTTCGTTCTTTTATCGCTCATTGTCCAAACCCTGGCCAAAGGAATAACGTACGCGTTCTCTGCAATTTTGACCCCAGTCATCACTTCCAGTGACAGTGATGTATTCGTTACCAAGGAAGAAGCGTCATGGATCAGTAAGTGAATTGCTTGATTTTTAGAGTTCCGGTCTGTATTTTGCGCACTTGTCGAAAACTCAGGGTTTTCACTTTTTGACATGAAATTTGGTAAGAGGATAGATTATAATGACTTTAAAAATGTAAAATATAATTTCATTTATATTATTTCTGGGCATTCTCCCATACTTTCGAAACGTCATTATAAACGTCCATCAGATATATTTATTTTTTATTTTATTTACCTTCTTTTCAGCGGCAGCGTACAGCGCAACAATTCCATTAGGTTATATTTTCATCCCAAGTATGATGCAAGCCATCGGTCGCCGGTACACCAACGGCTTCCTGAACCTCCTTATGCTCATTGGAAGCATCACCATCGCCACAGCTCCCAACTTTACTGCACTAGTGGTCGGACGTGCCATACAAGGAATTGTCGGCTGTATATCATACGTTACTCTAGTACTAATTACTGAATTTGCTCACCCTAAAAGGCGTGGAACAGCATTAGCCCTAAAAATGGTCATGTTGGGTATTGGTTCTGTTCTATGTTTAGCCTTGAGTGCCAAGTTGACTTGGAGGCAAATCGCTTGGCTGCAAATAACGCCTTCATTAATTGGATTGTTTTCTTCATTTTTCTGGCCTGAAAGCCCATCGTGGCTTGCTTACGAAGGAAGGTACCAAGATTGCGAGGACGCCTTTCATTGCCTGAGAGGAAATGATCTTGATTCAAAAAAAGAATTGAGAGAACTGATACAATCGCAGCGAGTGTTAAAAAAAAATAGAGGTGCCAATAGTACGTTTTTAGGAATTGGAAAAGCATTTCATTGTAGAGAGTTCTGGAAAGTAACACTAATAATGATTACTGGGACTGTATTCATTAATGCAAGTGGAATGTTCTTTCTGCAAGCTTATTTGATAGAAATTTTAGTCAGTATAACTGGATCTAAATCTCAAACATTGTATTTTTCTACAGGATTAAGTTCATTAAAATTATTATCTGCAGTATTGACTATATTAACTGTAAAGATATTAAGTAGAAAAATGCTGCTATTTTCAACGGGTTCTTTAGGAATAGTTTTATTCAGCCTTACAAGTTTGTTTGATTATTTAAATAAAATCAATGTTTTAGTTTTACCTTTGTTACCTGTTGTGATGTTGCTTCTGTATACGTTTGTTGTTAATCTTGGGGTTCCAGTTCTTCTTCTGATGGATGCAGAAATAATTCCTATACAATATAAAGGGATTGCTCCAATATTTTGCGGAGTATTTTTGGGTTTAATTAAAACAGTGATGTTAAAATTCACTGCTAACATGTTGGATGCTTTAGACACTTACGGTACATTTTTGGTATATATTTCGGTAATGGTGGTCTCCCTTTTTATTTTATATTTCATAATACCAGAAACCAAAGATAAAACATTGCAGCAAATTGAAAATAACATGTTGAATTTTAATATGACTGAAGATGATGAAGAAAATTCTGCAACTGAAATGAAAACAATATTAAAACATACATAATTCATTCCCATAGGTACATCTATTACATGTTATATAACTTATTATCATAAAGAATAGAATAGAATAGAATATCTTTATTTGCTCGGAATCATAGTAACAGAGTTCTTACACAGGTACATTTAAATAGAATCATATGATCCGCCAGATTGTTGGCATGCAAAATATTAAAACATGAGCATTTAAATACTAATAACAACCAATCGTCATTAATTCATAAGTTCATAAAATAAAATGTCAATTACAAATTCATATTCATAACATATCATATTTATCACATTACTTAATTATCAATTATCATAGTATTCCTAATTAAAATGTCTAAAATGTCACTATCATTGAAATTATTAATCGTTATATCAATTTTACCTTCTGTCATGTCATGATGTTAGAAAAGAAATCATTCAGGTTATAAAAATACTTTTCCACTAACTACACACGAAACCTTCTTTTAAAAATGTTTGTTGTCAAAAGCCTGATTTCACAAGGAATGTGATTATAAACTCTAGTTGACATTATATGTAAATTTTTCCTATAATAGATACTCTTAAACTGAGATTTCTTTAATTGAGAGAGATCTCATGGGCGCAATCTTAAATAAGATTATATTGGCGTATAAAAATCCTGATTGGCTCTAACAAAGACACATGCTTCAAAAATATACATCGAGGCTAACGTTAATAGTTTGTGTTTTCTAAACAACGGTATGCACGATTCAAGAGGTCCTTTCCCACATAAAGCCCGTATACATTTTTTTGAGCTATAAATGCCCCAGCTATATCTGTGGAGTTTCCCCATATAATTAGACCGTATGATAAGCAGTGGCCTATCCGCTTAGTAAAAGCTGTTTTTTTTGTCATGATGAATGTGATGGCCACTACCTTAAGGGGGTACTTAACCTAAGAAGTTATCTTAAAATAAAAGGACATGTACGAAAACTATTGGATATTTGAATGTATTTGCTTTTAGGGCAAAATCATTCAAAAATGCTATTTCTAAAAATTTTGCCAGTTTATTCCTCTCGAATAGCCATTATAAACTAAACTAGGTAATGCCGCGAGTTGACCTGAAAATTGACTCCAATTTCGCAGCCCATTGCACTCGATCGCCATTTTATTTTCTGCTAAACCTTAAAATAGTTCCGCTTTGCCTCGATATTGGACCTGGATTTTACGGAACTGTGCGGTCGACTTGTATATGTTTTCCAAAGGTAGATAGTATAAAACCCAGTCTTCTTCTTTCGAGTGGGTATCGAGTCTATCGACCCGATGAACCCTGGTGTCAGAGTTTTTAAACCGCCTAGTAGCACAACTATCAGGCCTCTGATATGGTTTGAATGACGACCACCATCAAAGACAGCGACCGGGACTGACTTAACGTGCCCTCCGAAGCACGAAAATCATTTTCTTTTTCGGGCAATCAGGTGATTCAGCCTGCAATGTCCTAACCAAACTGGGGAAAAATTCACAAAGTGATAAATTCTCAAATATCAACTTTGTGTTTCCCCCCTGGGAATCGAACCCAGAACCTCCAGATCAGGAGTTCATGGCACTAGCCAGTAGACCACGGAGGCAGTCCAGTATAAAGGTAGTATAAATACTAGGAGAAGAGAGAGATATACTTGAGAAGAATCTCAGGCCATCAGATTACTCAATTCCATGATTACTAAGCAATCCTCTGTGGACATTTTTAATGATACATTTTCTTTATTTTTAAACAATTGTATTAGTTTTCTAAGTTAATTTTAACAAACACAAGTTTGTCTTTTCTTTTACCTGACTGTCAAGGAAGGTTCATTTAATTTATGTTTAATCTTTGTTGTTTCACTCTACCTGATTTAGGGGGTAGGCATGAAATTGAAATTTGGCTATTTCTTAACCGATTTTTGTGGAACTATTTTTATTCGACTGAGCATAATTTAAAATGAAAGTTAGGAAACAAATAATCACGCCTCATGACTTAGGAGGTAGGTAGAACATTGAATTTGAGTAGTTTTTAACCGATTTTGATGAAACTTTTTTTGTTTGACTGATCATTACTTAAACTCAATGTTACGATACAAATATAATCACGCCACCTGACTAAGGGGGTAGGCAGGAATTTGAACTCTGATCGTTTTTACCGATGTTAAAGGGACTTTTTATTTGACTGACCTTTTTTAATTAGCCCAGGTTAGAAATAATCACGCAAACCATTCTAATATTGAGTTAGTGCCCCAGTTTGTATGGAAAACACGCAGTGTCGAACATACTGAAAATGCTTCTCTGCGCGTAAAAGCGGGATCCGCTAACCCGCGCGCGGAGGCGTGTTTCGCATTGTCTGATTTTTGTTTTTGTATGGAAAACACGCTTCCGCGCACGAGCTAGCAGATCCCGCTCCTACGCGCGGAGAAGTGTTTTCAGTATGTTGTGTTTTCCATACAAACCGGGCGTACGAAGTCGCGGGCACAGCTAGTCTTAAATAAGGTTTAAAAATAGCAAGTTGTTTTCAACAGTTGGAATTGTTTTTAAAAAGTAATCTTGTCATTCAACATGCATTGACTTAATCAAACTGGTAACAAGCTCACAAAGTGATAATTACTTTTAGCATCACCCATGGCAATCGAACCCATTACAAGGCTAAGGGCAGCAACACAAAGGCGTCACTTACTACGCGCAAGGTTCTGCTCAACACGCTGTCAATGCTTTTTGCATTGCCTACAACACACATGCGCCACATTACGCGCTACGCGCGCGTAGCGACGAACTCTACGTCAGCGCATCCCTCTGCCAGTACACGAGGTGACGCATGTGTGTGTTAGGCAATGTAAAAAGCATTAACAGCGTGTTGAGAGCAAACTTTTCTTCCATGCTGGACAAGAGAAAAACATAGAATGCGCCAGCTGCATTTCCTCCCGGGCATGCTGTAAAAACCAGCTAAGGGATCTGAGCGTTTCAGTATATTGTAATTTAGGCGATGGACTGACAACCTGTCACTACAGCAATATACCTACAAATCTATCTTGAATAACCCTCAAAACTTTGTTACACGTGGCGCAATGACCTTTGTTTAGGTCGTTTACGCTTGGCTTACCAATGGTGATAAAGGCGTGATTATATGTATGTATGTACGTATGCATGAGGGCAACCTTGTGCGTATTAAGTGACGCTTGTGTGTTGCTACACGTAAAAACCACAGAAATAAAATTGTGAAACAGAAAATATTTTATCTGCTATTTAGTCTGAAAGTCTGAAATTAATGAAAGATCTTTCAACTGAAATAAAACGTAGAGTCACAAGAGCGAGTTTTCTTTGTAATTTATGCTTCGTTAGTTTTAAAAAGCTTTTTAATTTACTTTATGTATTTTTTATTTAAAAAAACAGAGCCCGATGGTGGAATGGATAGTGCCGCTGCTTCCTGAGCGGGAGGTCGTGTTCTGAATCCCACCACGTACCAATGTGTTTTTCGGTTTTCGAATTTCATATGTGCGTTTATTCAGCGATTTTTCTTGTCTTCCGAAGGCATGTTAAGCTATTGGTCCCGGTTGATAACGTTTAATACCATAGATATTAGTCGTTAAGCCATGTCAGAGGCCAGTGCTAAGCATGAGCGGCTTGAAAACTGTGATCTAATCTAGGATTGGCTCTGGTTTCCCTTCTGGGTTGCAGCAGTCAAATGGCAGTCGCTCTGTGTAAAAACCAGTACCCTCGTACAATCACCTAGATCAGGTAGCGGACCCGTGAGATAAGAGAGAAGGCTAGGGAGATGATGATGATTTTTTATTTAATAAACGCTCTACCTGTTTCTATCTTTTATCAAGTTAATTCATTCCGTTCGGACTAATAAATTGAAAATATTTATTAACGAGCAAAGCTTCTATGCTGGACTGGAAGCAATAAAGAATTATAGAATGAACCAGCCCCTGCTGCTTTTCTTGTCTGAATTACTGATGAAGGGGGTTCGGGGCATCTAAAGTAATATTTATGCCATAGGCTGACACTATAATGAATATTTGTTTAAAATCTAAAACGTGGCAAGAATGCCTTTTACAAGGCTGATCGCGCTATGTCTACCCTGTAAAGGATTGAGAAGTGACTTTATATGTTTATCTTTTTACTCTTATACAAAGGTGTAAGGGGGACAGCTTCCCACAAACTAATAGGTGTTGCTCATTCAACGAAACTGAGCAACTTTCACCGGAAAATTTTTCAAGGAAGTAAAATTTCATCAAGGTAGTCATTTTGTATGGGAAAGTATTTTTTTATTAATTTCTTGAAAAAAAAAAGCTTGGCGTAAGTTGTTCAGTTTCGTAGACTGAGCAACTCGTATCAGTTTGCGAGAAACTGGCCCTTACGCCCCGTATGTTTTTAAAGATAGAGGTCCTTAAAAAGCCCCTCTCGACGTCGGCTAACGTACGTTAATTATTCTTCCCCCTTTTTCAGCACGTAATTTTTTTTATTTTATGACCCAAGTTCCAAAGTTTCTGGTCTTTGTTTCACGGGAATTTTGCCTCTTTTATTTCTTTTGAAATGGGCGCTGGAGATAAAAGAAATTTGTAATATGAATAACTTTCATGCTGGACTGGGAGTGAGAGAAAAACATAGAATTTGCCTGCTGCATTTCCTCCCGGGAATGCTGTAAAAATCAGCTAAGTGATCCGAGGGTTTCAATATATTGCGATGGGCCGACAACCTGTCACTACAGCAATATACCTATAATTCTATCTTAAGCAACCCTCAAAACTTTGTCAGACGTGGGGAAACGACCTTTGTTTAGGTTGTTTACACTCTGCCTATCCCATTAGGGATAAAGGCGTGATTATATGTATGTATGTAAATTAATCAAGTTATTTTTGTTATACTTCTTCTTCTGTCGTGTTGAGTACTCTGCCACGACGACAGCATTTTTGCCTGATGGTGTAGTGGATAGGGCCGCTGCCTCCTGAGCGGGAGGTCGTGTTTCAAACCCCACCACGTACCAATGTGTTTTTCGGTTTTAGAATTTTATATGTACGTTTATTCGGTGCTTTTTCCGTGCTTCGGAAGGCACGTTAAGCCGTTGGTCCCGGTTAATATCGTTTAATACCGTAGATATTAGTCGTTAAGCCATGTCAGAGGCCAGTGCTAAGCATTGGCGGCTTGAAAACTCTGTCCTAATCTAGGATTGGGTCTGGTTTCCCTTCTGGGTTGCGGAGGTCAGATGGCAGTCGCTCTGTGTAAAAACCAGTACCCTCGTTCAATCCCCTAGATTAGGAAGCCGACCCCGTGAGATACGGGATAAGGCTAGGGAGATGACATAGTATTAAACAAAGTTGATTTCTCTGTCCCTATATCCCTATGTATGCATAAATCTTTAAAACTACGAAACGGATTTTGATGCGGTTTCTTTTAATGGATAGAGTGATTCAAGAAAGGAAGGTTTATATGTATAATACATGCATAATATAGTAGAGAAACACTTATAATTTCCGTGCGAAGCCGGGGCGGGTCGCTAGTTAATTTATATATTTCGTGTTTGGTGTATATGTATAATAAATCAAGTAGGTATTATTAGTTACAACTATATCAACAATGTAATGTAAATCTACGTAACCAGAGGACGTCATAATCTCCACCTGTTTCGTTTGTCAACAGCTGCAACTAAGGCCCGTATTTATAATCAGCACTTGAGAATGACAGATTGTTTAAGTTCGAATCAGAAATGTCATTTCAGTACAAACTGACCTGTCAAATCCATACCTTATATTGCTCTCAATCTTGAGATAGCTTTATAAATACATACATATGGTCACGGCTTTATCCCTAATGGGGTAGGCAGAGCATAAACGACCTAAACAAACGTCGTTCCGCCGCGTCTGACAAAGTTTTGAGGGTTAGGTTTGTAGTATATTGCTGAAATGACAGGTTGTCAGCCCATCGACTAAATTACAATATACCAAAACCCTCTGATCCCTTAGCTGGTTTTTACAGCATGAAATGCAGCTGGCACATTCTATGTTTTTTTCAAATAAATACGGCCCTAAAAATGATAAGTTTACCTGGAATTTTAAAAGGAGAAAGTTTTAAATAATCAAAACAAATATCTAGGATGGTATCTGTGACGGAAGAAATTCCTGTACAGTGTCACAACCAAGGATATTGGTCACAATAGTGTACAGGTCGACCATGACTTTTATACAGTCTGCTCTTCCATGCTCGACCTGATGTGAAAGAAAAACATAGAATGTGCCAGCTGCATTTCCTCCCGGGCATGCTGTAAAAACCAGCTAAGGGATCCGAGGGTTTCTGTATATTGCAATTTAGGCGACAGGCTGACAACCTGTCACTACAGCAATATACCTATAAATCTATCTTAAATAGCCCTTAAAACTTTGTCAGACGTGGCGGAACGACCTTTGTTTAGGTTGTTTACGCTTTGCCTACTCCATTAGGGATAACGGCGTGATTATATGTATGTATGTAGAGTCCTTTTTGGGACCAGACCAGTAAAATAGGGCTTTAAATTTTCGTCCTTAGGCTTAAGGCTTGAATAGGCTTAGTCCTAGCACAGAGAAGTCCTAGTCTAACCGTAAGGACTAAATGTCCTTATAGGTTTTTAAGCCTACTAGGCTTTTTATTTAAAAAACGGAAAAAGCCTAAACTCCTTTGCAGCACTAATAGTCCGATAGCGCTAGCTTTTGAAGTTTCAAAACTCTTAAAGTTGTTTGTTTTTTGCATGCAGTTTCCGGACCATTTGCCCAACCTAATACATTATTTTGTGTCATCCTAGGTACTTGCATAGGTAGAAATTTAGGTATTTGTCTTTTCGATCAGTATTGGACGAAAAGATAGTTAGAGATGAAAATATTACCTTCATGGTAATAACGAGATAGTAATTGATGTACATAGGCATTATGTGCCATATATGTCCACGAGAAGCCTAATATTTAACCAGTACCTAATACGTCGCCAACTAGATCTAAAATAATATAAAAATAGGTTAAATGGGTGTTACGCGTTTCAGAATACTGATATCTGTTGTTTAAAATATTTTGTGTCGAATTCATCCACGACGTTTATAGATATTAATTTTTTTCATTACAACAGCCTGTAAAATCCACAAAAGAAATGGCAAGTTATTAGAGTTTACGTGTTCTTTGTTATTATGGTGTAACAAAACACTATTCATAATTTGTGTTGTTTTTATCCACGAACTTCTATTATTAGGTACCTACCTATATAAGAATGGCGAGCGCAGCGCGAGACCATCGAGCGCGCGGAATATCACGCGCGGGCGCGGGCGGCGGGGGGCACCGGTCAGCCAGAAAAGCGTGCATTTTGTTTACATTCAGTCTTCTTGGTGCAAGTTGCGACAAGCAATTAGTAAAAGTCAGTTATGAAACTGTGGCAGACTAAAATTTAAATTGAACTGGGTTATTACCCGACCGGACCAACGAAGAATAATGAGATTTTTGTTCCTTTTTTACTGTAAATCACGCCTGTTTTTACTAAATTGTTACTCCTGTGTTTGTTTTTGTCGAAATTGAACACTGAGACCTTATTAAAGCAAATCTAAAAAAATATGTCATTCATCATTAAAAAAAATCATCAGGGCTATGTAGGTATGTACCAGTGTTGTTGCAATAGCGATAGTTACACAATGGATATTTGACCTTGAAAAAAAGTATAAGTAGACTATCGCTATCGCAATAACACTATTATGTACTAAGTGATAATAAGGTTTAGATAGGTAGGTATTTGTTTGATACACTTCTTGTTCTAAATTACTGTCATAAAATATTTCGTTTGCAAAGTAAGGTAGGTATGTTTCATTCCACTGCATGACTCGGAGAGGCTGCGGGAGCGAGGGTATAGGTGAGGGGCGGGGCGGGGAGCGCGCTCAGTTGCCACTTTGCACGGCACAACATAACCAGCAAAAAGGCAAGCTCGTAATCACAATCAAAATATGTAGGTATGTTAACGTACCTATTTACTGCCTACTTACAATATATTATGTGGTAGATACATAATTATACTCATAAAATAAAAATAAAATATTTATTAGATAATCGACGGGAACAGTAGCCTCCAAAAACAAACGAATAGGTAAACGTTCATCTCATACTTAGGTATTAAGTAATAGAAACTGGTTTGTTTTGATGTTAAAACTTATATTTAATGCAAAAACCATAAAATAATCTAAGTTTTTGGAATAAAGTATATACATATAGCTATTTATAAACAACCGTTTCTACCCGGCTACATTCGCCCAAAATGGTTTTAGCCGATTTCGACGTTTTAAACCGCTTGGTTGAACCGGCTTTACATCTATAGTAGTGGGTAAAAACCCATTCAATCCACCCGATTATCACCAAATTTTTGGGGTTAAAACCGGGTAATGACCCAAATCACCCGTTTTAATCCCGTATCACCCAATATGTCGGGTGAAAACAAGGGTCAATAGTCGTTAAAAGCTATGGAAACTCCGCCAATTTTGAAGTTAGGATCTTCCAATTTTGTGTTACTACTCTTACTCAATTTTATTCTATTACTCTTCTTGTTCTCCTAAGCCTTCTTCCCATTATCTGGGGTCGGTTTTCCTTGTCTGCCTCTTCCATTTATGTCTATCTTGTGCTGTTTCGGCGTCTATGTCAGATTCTTTCAGGTCTTTTTGTACCGTCATCAGCCAAGTGGCGGGGCATCGTTCTTCGACTTTGTCTGTAATTAGGTACATTTTTTATCTTCCTCTGATGTGGACATTGCGAACTTAGTCCAGCAATGTAACACCCACTGACCAGCGTAACATGCGCATTTCTGTAGTGTGAAGCTTTGGCAGGTGTTGTTTAGTAGATGCCCAACATTCTGTACCGTAGAGGTGGCAGGTCTTATAGCCGTTTGGTACAGTTTGCCTTTAAGCGCATCTCGGACACTCCTAACTGCCATGTAATTTCGGTCATACATCGTCAGACGGCATGTTGCACCTGGCTTGCGTTTGTGTGTGTGTTATAAGGGTTGACAAATTTTGTTATACCGGTCATAATCATCACTTGATTAATCTGGTTCTTGATTAAACCAACGTTTTAAAGTAGTTCACTGTAACTGAACAGTTAGAATAGATAAAGTTCCATATTTTGTATGAATTTACTTACCGTCTCTCATTACTGTAGAATATAAAAAAAATCCTATTGGAGTCATCTCTTGTAGTAGAAAGACATCCGTACTCGGAACAGTACCTAACCATCTTTGGAACACAAAACTTTATTATTTCCGTTACACTGGGAAACATGCGCGCGCTATACCCGCTAAGCACACGCTCAATGTGGCCCACAATCCGGCGCGGAGTGTGACGTATGTCGGACAGGGGAAGGGAGGTGAATGTCCATTCTGTATGTAGTACTATTATATATTTTTTGCTTTAAGTGTAATGGGCATCTTCCTGTCGCACATTACACTTGTGAGTTGTCTCAACCATCCACCCCGTTGTTGTTCTATGGGTTACATCTCGCTCAATTTTTCCGTCATTGCTAATGATAGATCCCAAATATTTATGTATGGACGCCCCTCTATGAAAAGTTTTATCTGGCTCATATCCGTGTGACTATCAAATATACACGACATATGCTCTGTGTTTTTGCGACTAATCTTAAGACAATTCTCTTCAAGTGACTTCAGCCAGAGATTGAAATTCTGTTTCAATCTCTCTGAATTGAGTCTGTAGGTCTTCCACTGAGTCTGATATCAGAGCAACGTCATTTGCATACAGTATATTCTATAGTACTGGTTTTTGGCAGCGGTTTGTGAGATAGTCCTTGGTGACATTGGTGACGTTAAATAACAAAGGGCTCAATGCCGACCCTTGATCAACGCCAACTGTAATTTCAAATTTGTAACAACATTGTATATATCCTGAATAAAGGCGATGTATTGTACTGGGACATTTTGGGCTCTAAGTACATCCCAAATAAGTTCTCGGTGCACGTGATCGAAAGCCTTTTCTAGATGAAATAAGATCATGTGTAGGTTTGTGTTACGTCCTCTGGCCTTTTCCTTTTTGTATCGGAAGGACGAGTTGAGTGCCTTTCGAAGCTTAGCCGTCCTGGTAAAAAAAAAGGTTGGTTCTGTCCTGCTTCTCTTCATCATAGCTAACCTTCAGTCGGTATACGCTTTTGCATCCAGAAATTTCTGGACTTCACAGGGCCGACGATAACTGCCAGGAGAGATATTGTAAACAAATTGTGTAAATACCACATGGACTTGTCCGGATGGGATATTGATGGGAAGGTGATGCCAACCTCACCAGACAACTGGTCTTGGGGTCGGTGACTTCAACTCACTAGCCGCACAACCAAACAAATCCCCCATAACTGATAGATCTTCCGGTGGTCAAGCTAGAGGTCGGTCTTTTCATTTAAATCACGTTTAAACCTTCGACAACCATGTATGCTCCGACCATCTCAGACCAGCCGGCAAATTCCAGGCTGCTGCCGTCGAGGCAGAAGATACTCACACGGCATATGGCATGAGGTACAGAATACTTCCTGGAACCAGTCTCAACACTAAAGGATGTAGATGAGCTCACAAGCGAGTTCGCGACTACAATTCAGCGAGCAAAGGAATATGCTGCCGTGTTCTGCTAGAAGCTCCTGTTGCGCATGAGGATTGGCGTCCATAAGGCGTACTTGAGAATCCGTCTTGCGTATATCGCTCTAGCATGGTATGCGTTGGTCTCTGAGACTAATTGACAGGGACTGCGGGCCCAGGAGTTGAAGGTGGAGCGTGCCATTACATTTCATCACATACTCGGAGAGATCTAAGAGACCTTGGGTGAGTTCGTGTCCAAGCTTACAACCGAAATGTTTGTGCGCTGTGACTGGTTACATTTCAAATACTTTCAAAATCTGGCCCTGGTATCACGTTCATACCCTGATAAAAAAATAAAGTTATGGAGAGACAGAGGTAGGGACAAGAGCAGAGGGACGTTATGCTGGGATGGATGGGAGCAACGGGAGGGATGAGAGCGGAGGGAAAGAGGGATGCTTGGACGTTGAGGCAGGAGGGACAGATAGGATTGGTAGAATGGGTAAGACGAGAGAAAGGGGATTATCAGAGAGACTGAGGGATGGATAAGCGGATGGTACGGATGGACAGATGGACCGATTATGGTTGAACAGAGGGACAGAGTGACAAAGGGACTTTAGGGTAGAATGTTAATGGGCTGGGAACGTGAGTGACCAGAGATGCGGGAGAAACTGAGGGACGGAAAGGATCTCTAAATCATCTATGACTGAATACTCTACTACCTCCATGCTCGTCAATTTGTCTGCCAAATGTAGAGAGGGTTAAGCAATTTAAAAGAGGTCCCTGGACATTGCCGTCTTCTGCAACTGCACTGACAAAAGATAAGGTTCTGACATATAAGATTTTTGCTGGCAATGCACATCTCCTGTAACTACTGTTACAAGCCAACGCATGACCACCACTGGAGCAGCAGTGGCTACGCCCAACTATTTATTTCGTTTTATTTAAATAACTACTGGAGGATATTATAAATATATTTTTTTCCTGAACTGATTATGAACAGTTTTACAAAGAATAAATATTAAAAATATGCATATTTTAGCCAGAAAACCCACGTGTGTTTAAACTTGATTTTCTCATTTTGATGTTTTTTGAGATAGCGGACATGTGCTTAACACGGCAGTGCTGTTCGCGGCTTCGCTGCGAACGAGATAGCGTGGTATATATATCACACAGATGTCCTCTAGTTTTATACAAATGAGGTTATTTGTGTGACATCCATTTGACATAAGAGTGTGAGAAAGCGTGCTCATCACAAGCCAGCAGGGCACACTCCTTGATCATTTTGTCTTATTCCATACAACAAAAATTAAAAAGTTTTTTTTCCAGACAAACTATCTGTTTTAGACAAAAACTTGTTATTACAATTATTCATCAGAATGAAAAACCTACTGATCTTAAAATTATGGAATTTATAAAAAAAAAACTTATGTCCCTTATTGAGCAGTTTCGACCCACTGTGCGGCGGAACTCGAACATACAACCTCTTGCTTCGTAGGCAGGAAGGCAGGGTCACTACCAACTAGACTATCCGGCCGTCAAAATCTAGTTGATTTATAATCGGCATACCGCTTCTCGTTACATCACTTGTACACACACCTTTGTACTCTGATGACTACATAGGTACCTATCAGAAACTACGCCGTCAGACTGTTCAAAGCTGTCACACCACACATAACAAAAATATCAAGTATATCTTTTTAATTCGTGTATATTTCGTTTCACTGACTGTACACTACGTACCTACTCGAAGCGGGGCGCGGGACATCGAGAAGCGTTATATATAGCAAAAAAGCGGTAGGTAGGTATGCCGATAATTATTCAAGTTCTAATCGTTGCGTCGTAAAATAATATTGACCATCTAAGCATTGACCATTGACAAACGTGGGTATTGAGAATACAGACATGCGTTTTCTTAAAATGCATTTAGAAAATTCGCACGTCTTTTCTTTATTTTATTTTATATCTATACTAACTGTGCGACTCCGTACGCGTGCGTGGTGGTTATGATTTTAAACAGCAATGTATTTTTTTGTTTTAAATTTTCTTTGGTGGGAGATTGCACAGGACCGTGAGACGTGGAAGAAAGAAGGGAAGGCCTTTGCCCAGCAGTGGGACACAACAGGCTAGTAATAATAATAATAAATTTTCTTTATCTTGGTATCCACACATGTACCCCACGCTTTTTATTCAGGGTCAACTGGGGTACCAATCTCTGGAAGTGCGCCGGTCTGTTCAGCTTTGTTGGATTTATTCCTTAGGCTCTCTGTACCCGACGTTCGCCTACTAACATACCTGCGGCCCCGCGTCCGCGGCCCGCTGGCCGAGCCCCCGGCTCGCACGGTGTACCGCGAACGCTCGCCGCTCGTGAGCGCCGTCTCGCTGCTCAACTCCGTGCTCGTTGCTAACCCTCACTGCGACATATTCGCTACAGGGTTGGGTTGCCTTATTAAAGAATGCCAGCGACTGATTGAGACGAATGCGAGGGGAAGTAGTATACAAGAATGATGAAATAAGAGACTAATACTTAATTATAATAAATACCTAATCAATTATTATAATTCTTGACTGTTAATTTGTAATTTTATTTTATTAATTAAACTAAAATATTTTTATTTGACCTGATGACTGTATTGTAACTGTATCTACTGTACATCATCATCTCCCTAGCCTTGTCCCGTATCTCACGGGGTCGGCTTCCTAATCTAGGGGATTGAACGAGGGTAACTGTATCTACTGTACATAGGTACATATGTTATTAATTATGAGTTTATATTTATAACGATTTGGTGTATTATGCTGTAATGTTATAAATTTATATACAATAAACGAATTTGAATTTGAATTTACTCTTATTTATTTGTGTCATTTTGAATCGCGTTGTAAGCCTAACACGTGTATAACATTATACTTGTGTGCGTAATGTGACTCACAGTTTTTTATGTATATCTATAAAGTTTTACGTGAGGTAACATTGAGCCAAATAAAAAAAAAACCATCAAATCGGATAAGAAACAATATAAATTTAATTTCCTACCTTCCAATGTTTCTTAGGGAAAGTTGTTCAGTTTCATGTGTAGATTCACACGTTTCAATATTTGCACTTGATTTAAAATGACCTTATATTACCTACGTAGCGGAGATAACCGTACCCTATGAATGTGTGCGTGCGTATGCCCTCCGCCCGCTGCCGCCGGCCCGCGTCCGCCTGTTTCGACCGCAACTATTGTTTTTGTGTTTTATTCATTTAAATATAGTGCACGAAAGTGACACAAATTTAGAATGATGATTACTCATGCATTTTTGATATTAAATAAGTAAACTCTAATAATTGTATTATTTTTTTGGAGCTACGGAAGCTTAAAAAAACAAAATAATTAATAATCTTAAAAGTGCATGCCCTAATTTGGCACAAATTTATTTTATAGGCATATGAAAGTGATTTGAGTAAGGAAACAGTTATTTCATCAATTATAATTTTTTTTGCACTGTTTTTACATAGAGACCCTAGGATGTCAGTTTGCACTGGACGAAGATGGCACAAACCGGGTTAGCACACTACGCAGGCTATCCTAGATATGATATTATAGTTATTTTAAAGTTTAAATTAATTTTGCCAGTATTAATTTGAATAAAAAAAAACAACAACAAATCATGGAATTACTGAAAATGCAAGTACCAGATGTGACACAAAATACAAAAAAAATTATTCATAGGTACTGCTGTATCCACAGGCAAGAAATAAGCAACTTTAGAGTTTTTGAAACTTATGGTCTCAAAATAGACCAGCGCTATCGGACTATAATACAGCTGCGCTGGTGTGGTCATGTGTTCCGCATGCCAGATGAACGTGTAGCAAAGCGCATCTTTTACAGCGAGCTTCAAGAAGGCAAGCGCAAGCATGGCGGACAGCTCTTGCGGTACAAAGACGTGCTAAAGCGACATTTGAAGAGCTGCAGTATTGACCCCTTGACGTGGGAGTCTACAGCTGCAAATCGCCCAAAGTGGAGACGTCTTGTAAGGCAAAAGATCGATGCCTTTGAAATTTCACGCAGAGACGAACTCGATGCTAAGAGGGACAAGTTAAAGGCCAGACCACCAACGGCATTAACATACCATTATTGCAGCGGCGTTCTCACCTGCCCAAAGTGCTCAAGGACCTTTAAGGCCAAAATTGGCTACAGCAGCCATATGCGAGCACACGACTGCGCGGAGCAGCGAGACGCTAGCAGCTGAGCCCGTCCTGCAGTCGCTGTAGCCGAAATCGGCTCAGATATATATTATTATTACAGTTAGTCAGTAGCAGTCAGTCTTTCTACACGCGCAGTTTGTGGGTCGGCTATACGCAACGGGCATACAGTGCGCTACGTGTTCAGTACTACAATGCTTTCAGAGTGCTTTTTAGGCTGCCACGATTTTGTAGTGCATCCACGATGTTTGCTCAGGCACAGATAGATTGCTTTCAAGCCATTATAAGGAAAAGAAGTGCCTCACTGCCTAATCGAGTGCGCACTAGTTCGAACAGCATTCTGAAAGTATTGGCTTGTAGATGAGACTCGCCTATCTTTCGACACTGGATGGGTCTATATGCTGACCAAATTTCTTTAGTTAAATAAAAAAAAAATTAATAAGTATAATTTATTACTTATTGTTCGACATTCATTTAATTGATAATTTATCATATATGTAATGAAATTGTAATGTAATGTACTAATGAAATGTATGAAAGATGTTTATTAATTAAATTTTAAGTTTTGCTAACAACTATAGATGTTTTCCGAAATAAAGTTATTTTGAATTTCAATACAAAGGGGTAATGATTATTGAAATGATTCTACAGCTTGAACAATAATTTTCATAAAAGAAATTATGACAGGTTTTATAGATGCCAACATTCGAATATTTTTTTTACAGAATGGTTTAATTCTTATTAAAAATATAAACCAAAAATTATCTCTGTTTTCATTCTTCCCTTTTTTTCTTTCTTCCTCTCAAGCTGCCTTGTATCTTATGCCTCGTGAAGGCTTTCCGCGTGACGTATGCCCTCATCCTCAGTCACCTATCCATTTGTCCGTCTGTCTGTCAGCGTCTACTGCCTCAAGCAGACTTGAATCTCATGCCCTGCGAAGGCTTTCAGCGTGACGTTTGCCCTCATCCTCAGCCGCTTGGTGCTCGCCTTGAAGACCAGCTCCCGGCTGCAGTGCGTCAGGGAAGTCTTCAGTGATACCATTGCTTATCCCTTTCCTGTTCCATCTGTCCGTCTGTCCATATGTCTGTCAGCGTCTACTGCCTCAGGCAGACTAGTATCTCATGCCCTGCGAAGGCCTTCAGCGTGACGTATGCCTTCATCCTCAGTCGCTTGGTGCTCGCCTTGAAGACCAGCTCCCGGCTGCAGTGCGTCAGGGAAGTCTTCAGTGATACCATTGCTTATCCCTTTCCTGTTCCATCTGTCCGTCTGTCCATATGTCTGTCAGCGTCTACTGCCTCAGGCAGACTAGTATCTCATGCCCTGCGAAGGCCTTCAGCGTGACGTATGCCTTCATCCTCAGTCGCTTGGTGCTTGCCTTGAAGACCAGCTCCTGGCTGCAGTGCATCAGGAAAGTCTTCATCGATACCATTGCTTATCTCTTTCCTGTTCGTCTGTCCGTCCGTCTATCTGTCAGTATCAGCGTCTACTGCCTCAAGCAGACTTGTATCTCATGCCCTGCGAAGGCCTTCAGCGTGACGTATGCCCTCATCCTGTCGCTTGGTGCTCGCCTTAAAGACTAGCTCCCGGCTGCAGTGCGTCAGGGAGGTCTTTAACTATGGCATTGCTTATCTCTTTCTTGTTCGCCTGTCCGTCCGTCTATATGTCCGTCTGTCCGTCAGCGTCTACTGCCTCAAGCGTGACGTATGCCCTCATCCTCAGTCGCTTGGTGCTTGCCTTGAAAACCAGCTCCCGGCTGCAGTGCGTCAGGCAAGTCTTCAGTGATACCATTGCTTATCTCTTTCCTGTTCATCTGTTGTCTGTCTATCTGTCCCTCTGTCTGTTTGTCCGTCTGTCCGTCTGTCCGTCAGCGTCTACTGCCTCAAGCAGACTTCTATCTCATGCCCTGCGAAGGCCTTCAGCGTGACGTATGCCCTCATCCTCAGTCGCTTGGTGCTCGCCTTGAAGGCCAGCTCCCGGCTGCAGTGCGCCAGGGAGGTCTTCAGCGATGCCATTGCGTATCTCTTTCCTGGTTAAACAAGTTCAAGGTACTTTAGTGATAATAAAAGCACACCTATCAATTTGCTTCCCGAAAGTAATACAAGTTGGTAGGTTGTTCAGTGAGCGAAACTAAACAACTTTTACGAAACATTGTTTCAGGAAATGAAAAAAATATTTCTGCTTCCCCATACAAATTGACTTATCGAAGTGGTCTATTGATGTTTTATGCGGATGTTATTTTTTTTTTGCTTTTTGAAAGAATATTATGCCCCGTATATGGCCGGGATCATTTATATTTTTTCAGTTTGCATATAAAGTCAGGTCAGGAGTACCCTAAGCCGACGAGCGAGAATGAAAAGATTGATGAATGTAGATGAAGCCAAAGAAGTTTGCAAGGACCGTAGCAAGTGGAGGGATGTGATCTCTGCCTACCCCTCCGGGAAAGAGGCGTGACGATATGTTTGTATATAACATTCAGCCGAACTACTTACCAAGACAAGACCTCTTCCCATAGCTGAACGCTATGAAGAAGGGATTGAAGTCATCTTCCAGCCATCTTTCAGGGCGGAACACCTCCGCATCCTCACCCCAGATGTGTTTGGAGCGGAGTGAGCCCCAAATGTTGATACCACACATAGCACCTTCAGGAATTGTGCACTGTTCTGTTGGAAGAAACATACACATAGTTACGCCTGTTGCCTTTGTGGGGTAGACAGAGCAACTTCTGACAAATTATGGCAATTTTAGATGAAAATGTGCATCACTAATTGATATATCTCCTATTACTAATTTCTGCAGTAATGTAAGAGAACCCTTTTATCGTTTTCAGTCCAGCTTAAATTCTTTTTTACGACAATTTTGCCCGTGGTCTAATGAAAATGAGGTTTATGTTCCGAGATAAAAATAGTCATTCTGTTGTATACATTTTTGAATATTTCTATTGTGAGTGTAAGAGTACAATTATATATTCTGTGGTGTAAGGGCGGGTTTGTGCTGCTTCATATTCGGTTCGTATCCGAATTGTGTTCGTGAAATCACTACATAGTATAAAACAAAGTCGCTTGCTCTGTCCCTATATCCCTATGTATGCATAAATCATTAAAATTGATGCGGTTTCTTTGAATGGATAGAGTGATTCAAGAGGAAGGTTAATGTATATAATGCATGCATAATATAGTAGAGAAACACTGATAATTTCCGTGCGAAGCTGAAGTGGATCGCTAGTATCCATATAAAACGGATGCGGATGGGTGAGCAAGCTGTCATTCATTTACTAGGAAGGCCAATTCTGATCAGAAAGTGCAAAAGCGCCCTAACAGTTGACAAAACTGAACCTATTAATGAAAACATTCTTTGTGAAAGCTTAGAAAGACACAATCCCTGGTATACTTACTTATCTCCAAGTCTTTATGAGCTTGACGGAAGCAGATAGGCGCAGCAGGATACAGCCTCAAGGTCTCATTGATGACCGCCTCGCAGTACGGCATCAGCGCCAAGTCTTCTTTTGTTATTGGGCGCTTGCTGTCTCCAAACACTTTCTTCATCCTGCCAGAACAAAACATTTTTATGGGTTTGGGTTGTTCCATGATGGCCTGGGTTCTTCCATGCTTTACATAGAATGTGCCACCTGCATTTGCTTCCAGGCATGCTGTAAAAACCAGCTAAGGGATCCGAGGGTTTCAGTATACTGTAATTTGGGCGATGGGCTCACAACCTGTCACTACAGCAATATACCTACAAATCGTACGTACATATAATCATCTTAAATAACCCTCTAAACTTTGTCAGACGTGACGGAACGACCTTAGAAAGGTCTAGTGTCTACTCCATTAGGGACAAAGGCGTGATTATATGTATGAATGTTCCTTACGTCAGAGGGGACGTATTACGAGCTGATGATGATAGGTTTTCTCATAATTTTTATTTTATTAGTCTGAAAGTCTTGCTGGCACAAGCTGCAGAAACTAGCAGTTTAGTAACTGCCTCCGTGATCTAGTGGTCTGAGCCATGGGCTTACGATTCGGATGTCCTGGGTTCGAAACCAGGGGGGAGGGACAAAGTTGATGTTTGTCAATTTCCCCAGTTTGGTTAGGACATTCCAGGCTAAATCAACTGATTGTCCGAAAAGAAAAATGGATTCAAGGTACGTTAAGCCGTCGGTCCCGGTCGCTGTCTTTGATAGTGGTCGTTATTCAAACCATATCCGCGGTTAGAAAACTCTGACTCTGGTTCATCGGGTCGTTTAACGAATCCACTCGCTAAGAAGAAGAATTGCAGTTTGCACGAAACTCTATTTTTATTCCTAAAATAACCGTGAGCTGTTCGGTAGTAAGGTCGCACTGTGAAGAGAATAAGTAAAATTTTAAACTTCTGTAAAAATAACTCTTCATAAAGTTTATCCTGGACATGGCTGTGATGGTTTGATGAGGGTTTGTTTTACAATTCGTTTCATTCCCGCCATTTAACTTTTTAAATCTTTGGACATGAAATATAAGACTTGAGCTGAGAGCTATACAGCCTAGTATTAAATTAATTTTGTAATAATAAATTAAATACGAGTGTATAAAATTTATTTTTATGTCGTTTTATGTCATAAAAAAACAAAAGATATATTTTGATTTGGTTAATAATTTGAAGTAAATATTTTAAAATAACAAGTTATATCTATGAACTTCTTATTGTATTTGGCTGCATGGCCTTATTTTCTTTGCCTTAGAAGAGACGCATACGGTACATACGGTTTTGCCCTTATACACAAAATTCGATTGAAGCATGAGAAGTGGAAAGGAACTTTTCTTTAAAACTTACTCTTCATAAAGTTTCTCCTGGACATGGCTGTAGGCGCCGAGCATCATCAGACACATGGTTAAGGTATTGGCCACAGTGTCATGACCAGCCGCTATGATGGAGTTCAGTTCAGAGATGATTTGTTTGTGAGTGAAGACTGGGTCCGTCTCGTTCAGGTCTAGAAGTATGTCTATGTATGGCTTGAATGCGGGTTTGTTTTCTGTAAAATTAAGATAAAATAAGTTTTTTTTTCATCTATATGCTGCTCGTATTTATGTAGGTACCCATTGACATATAACAAGTGTTATTTTATCTATAATATGCTGGTCTTACGCAGCTTCTATTTATACTCGTATTTATATACCGATCTCAAGATTAAGAGCAATATTGAGTATAGATTTGACAGGTTGTTTTGTACTGACATTTCAGATACGAACTCAAACTCGCTGTCAGTCTCAAAAGCTGATTATTAATACATCATTAATAATCATTACAAACAGTACTTAAGACTGAAACGTCATTTTAGTACAATGTGGCCTGTCAAATCCATACTTAATATTGCTATCAATCTTGAGGCTTTATAAATACGAGCCTAAATATCCCCCTAAAAGAACTCTAGTTACGTAAAGCGATAGAGAGAGTAGTTAGACTTATACTTTCCTTCTTTTTCATTTTCGATTAATGAATCAATGTTTTCTATTTCTCGTTCTTTTTTTCTATGATTGATAACCTGAAACATGTTATAAGTTATATTAATAGACAGATTCACCTTTCTTCCATGCTCCTATGTTAGGAGCGAGAGAAAAACATAGAATATGCCAGCTGCATTTTCTCCCAGGAATGCTGTAAAAACCAGCTAAGGGGTCCGAGCGTTTCAGAAAATTGCAATTTATTGATGGGCAGACACCACAGCAATATACCTACAAATCTATCTTAAATAAGCTTCAAAATTTTGTCAGACGCGTTGGAACTACCTTGGTTTAAGCCGTTTATGCTCTGTCTGCCCCATTAGGGATAAAGGGGTGATTATGTATGATTTATCGTTCATTGCACTACTTCATCTTTAAAATTATCACTTCTGTAGGTCTGCTGTAAGAAATTTCTTTTTAGAAATAAGCAGTGCCTGTTGTGTCTTTGTTTTTTATGTTCTGTGTTTATGATGTTTTTTGTGTACAATAAATTGTTAAATAAATAAATAAAAAATACTTTACTTGTGTGCAGCTCCTATTAATTCTGGCTTCTATGTATGCTCAATCTGTCGTCTATTATGTCTTGGTTACCTCTGGCTTGGACTAATGGTTTTATGCATGAGTTATAAACTGTACTTTTCACTTCAATTGCGAGGTAAATTGAGGAAATTCTATTAAAATATTGTAAAAATATTAGGCCTTGGCTAGAGACCTATACGGCCTTCTATTAAATTAAAATACATACATACATATAATCACGACTTAACTTAACTGCCTCCGTGGTCTAGTGGCTAGTGCCGTGGACTCCTGATCCGGAGGTCCTGGGTTCGCTTCCCAGGGAGGAAACACAAAGTTGATATTTGAGAATTTATCACTTTGTGATTTTTTCCCCAGATTGGTTAGGATATTGCAGGCTGAATCACCTGATTATCCGAAAAGAAAAAGATTTCGTGCTTCGGAGGGCACGTTAAGCCGTCGGTCCCGGTCGCTGTCTTTGATAGTGGTCGTTACTCAAACCATGTCAGAGGCCTGATAGTTGTGCTACTAGGCGGTTTAAAAAACTCTGACACCATGGTTCACCGGGTCGATAGACTCGATACCCACTCGACAGAAGAATAATCACGACTTTATCCCTAATGGGGTAGGCGGAGCGTAAACGACCTAAACAACGGGTCGTTCCGCCACGTCTGGCAAAGTTTTGAGGGTTGTTTAAGATAGATTTGTAGGTATATCCATAATTTTATTTATTTATTTCAGAAAAACAATGCAGGTTTACAGTACAAAACCAAACACCCACATTGGAACTTAAATTATTGTACAGTTTTGCTTAAAAATAGATATAAATATACGGCAATCTTATAAATACGAGTATTGAATAAATCAACATCTTGGACGTCTAACAAAAAGCTATTAAGAAGGGTGATAGCCCAGGCAATAAGTGCATTGGCAGCATAGCGAGTGCGTGTGGAACTGGTAGCAAACAGTTGTCGATAGCGCCGACCAGTACGCGTGTAGTTATCAGGAACGAACAGACAGATCCTTTCTAAGACGCTAGGATTGTCTACTTTATTGCGCAAAAGCAAGCAGTAATGGACGGCTAAAAAAGATTTACGCCTTATTTGCAGTGTGTCGAAACCCACCATACCAGATACAAATAGGGAAGGGTACAAGAAAGGGTAGTACAAAAAAAATCTTTTATATATATATCGTGCGAATTTACGCTGTACCCTTTCAATCATAAGAACGTACATCTTTTCAAAAGGGTCCCAGGTAATTGAACAATATTCCAGCTTGCTACGGACGAAGGCATTAAAAAGCATGATAGCTAATCCAGAATTACGGAAGCAGGCAGCAGTACGCATTATAAACCCTAGAACCCTACTGGCAGATTTGCACATACTTATAATGTACATACATACATACATATAATCACGCCTTTATCCCTAATGGGGTAGGCAGAGCGTAAACGACCTAAACAAAGGTCGTTCCGCCACGTCTGACAAAGTTTTGAGGGTTATTTTAAGATCGATTTGTAGGTATATTGCTGTAGTGACAGGTTGTCAGCCCATCGCCTAAATTACAATATACTGAAACCCTCAGATCCCTTAGCTGTTTTTTACAGCATGCCCGGGAGGAAATGCAGCTGGCACATTCTATGTTTTTCTCTCGCTCCCAGGTCAGCATGGAAGAAATACTTATAATGTTACACGAGCACATTATACTTATAATGTGCTCGTGTAAAACTAGTTTCACATCCAAGGTCAATCCTAGATCGCAAATTTTATTTACGCGCACTAACGCTTGATTATTTAGAACATATGAAAAATCAAGAGGCGGAAGAGTGGACCTAGAGAACGAAATGATACAACATTTGGATACGTTAAGGGATAGGCTGTTATCGTGACTCCATTGTGCAACAGATTCAATATCCCTTTGGAGAGCAAGACAGTCGGCAGTACTAGATACGGGGCAGTAGAGTTTCAGGTCATCGGCAAACATCATAAGGAAGGTCATTAATCATAATTAAAAATAATGTTGGACCAAGTGTGCTTCCCTGACTTACGCCTGATCTTGTAAAATAAGTTTCTGATCGGTAGCCACACATTTGGACATACTGTCGACGATCTTTCAGATAAGATGCAAAAAACTTAACAAATTTAGGGGCAAATCCAAACGAAGAGATCTTTGAGAGGAGTATGTCGTTATCAACGAGGTCAAATGCATTTCTAAAAACAAAATAGGCAGCATCGACCTGTTTGCCATCCTCCATCAGTAAAGTTATCGAATCAACCAGTGCGACTTGGCAGGTTGTAGTTGACCTTCCTGGACGAAAACCATGTTGAGAGTCGTCCAAATAATTACAAATTTTAGTTGTAATATACGCACACAATATTGACTCGAAAAGCTTACTAAAAACTGACAAAACCGCAATAGGTCTGAAGTTGGTAACATCTTGCGATTTATTGCTCTTTGGTACTGGAGACACCCTTGAAAGTTTCCATTTAGAGGGATACAGGCTACTCCGAAGGCAAAGGTTGAAGAGATGCAAAAGAGGAAGTTCAAAGGAATCCTTGCAGTCCTTAATAAGAAAAGGAGGGATAGCATCAGGACCCTCAGCAGAAGAGGCCTTTAAACGACGGATGGCTTGCCGCAGGTCAACCAACGTAACTTCATTTAAGCAAATAATAGGCATCTGCTCCACATCCCCGCACCTCTGAGCAGCATCAGGATATCGATGTAGTGACAGGTTGTCAGCCTATCACCTAAATTGCAACATACAGAAACCCTCGGATCCCTTAGCTGGTTTTTACAGCATGCCTGGGAGGAAATGCAGCTGGCACATTCTATGTTTTTCTCTCGCCCCGAGTCCAGCATGGAAGTATTAAATTAATTTTGTAATAATAAATAAATTAAACTCTCGTACTCGAGGACAAAAATGGTTTTGTGCATTATTTATAAACTCTGCTTTTCACTTCCATTGCGAGGAAAATTAAGAAATTCTACAGAAATATTGTAAAAAAAATTGTATAATTCATTCCCGCCATTTAACTTTTAGAATGATTTAACACAAAATATTAGGATTGGGCTGGAGTCTTATACGGCTTTCATTTGAAATAATTTTGTAATAATAAACGAAATAAACTATCGTACTTGAATATTAATTTTAATATCGTTTTATGTCATAAAAATACAAAAGGCAAATAATTTAAAGTCAATATAATAGAATAATAAGTTCTATCCATGAACTTCTTATTATGTTCGGCTGTATGGCCTAATTTTCTTTGCCTTAGAAGAGACGCATTTATGACATATGGCACAAAATAGTACTTTAAGGGCATAAACCGTGGGAAGGATCTTTTCTTCCAAAAACTTACTCGCTCTGCTTGACTGTTGATAATATTCGCAAGTTTCGCCGATTCCTTTGAGTCCGATGTTAAACTGTAGATGAAATCCGAGTATTGATGTATCATTACCAGAGGTCGGAAATTCGGGTGCAAAAAAAGTAAAAACCCACTGTTGGAGCTACTGAGAGTTGCTACAACCACCTTTTTCAAGATGTTTAGGGCCCCAGTTTATTTTTCTTTATTAAATTGTTTTAGTAATGCCAATGTGTTTTTTGCGTCAATATAAGGCGAAAGTGTTTGCAATTTTTTTTTATATTTGTTTTAATTTGAAAGATATAAGTAGAAATGTGTTTTCAATGTACTGAAAAATATTAAAAATATAAAAATAGCATTTGATTGTTTGATATTTTTATTGAATACCATTTAGAAATGATTTCTACGATGCTTTTATTATTTTTACACAAAAATTTGAAAGGGGCCCTCGGGGGCCCATAAGCGTTTTATTTCTTCAAAAAAAATTGCGGAGTAAATTAAAATTAAAATTCGTAATTGGCAAGGTTAACACAAAATAAACGCTTTTTACTCTTGTCATTTTTTCTCTACGATTGATAGTTTCAGGGTAAATTGATGTTGAAGTTAGTAGGACACAATTGTTCAAGACCAAGCCAAGTAGTTGTTTTTTATGGTGAAATCAGCTAGGTTAAGAAGATATAGGCACTTCTCTTTCAAGAAAGATTTTTTTCTCTACGGTTGACAGTTTCACAGTGAATTGATGTTAAAATTCCCTGGTCACAATTTTTGGGCCTGGAGGCCCCAAAGCGTTTTACTGCTTAAACATTACTATACTTTTTTCTTTCTTTGTGAAACTATAAGGTTCATTGTAAGCACCTAAATAAGACCAGTCAAGCACTCGCATATATATATAAAGAGAATTTTACCGGATTCGTCTTTATTTTATATTTTACAAATAAGTACATACATATAATCACGCCTTTATCTCTAATGGGGTAGGCAGAGCGTAAACGACCTAAACAAAGGTCGTTTCGCCACGACAGGTTGTCAGCCCATCGTTTAAAATACAATACTGAAACCCTCCCTGGGTTAGCCGGTTTCCAATAAGTATATCAGAGAAAATATTTGATACTAGGTTACATGTAATACACTTTTGATTTTGTGTACTTGCCATATTTTACAAACCAAAAATTAAGACAATACATCCTAAACGCACTTAGACAGATACAGTCAATATGCTGACCTTATCGCACATACTCAAAGAGGGAGATAGACAGGGACAAGGATAGAGAGAAACAGGGATATTTGGTTTAGTTTAGTTTATAAATAACTATTGCATATTTTGTTTTGTTGATTTGTGTTGAAATATAAATATAACTTACATATTTACGTCGTTTTATTGTGCATAACTATATCGGTTATTTAAGTATCAATATACTCTTTTATTTGACTATTGAATTTAATAATTAAGTATAAATATACATACAGTGTTACAAGCTGAACGAATGATGCACTTAAAGTTATTTAAATTTCATTAAACAAGGAAGAGTTGCGAGCTGTAATTTTTTAATATTTATTTATTAAACTGTAATTAATTTCTCTTAAACTGCCGGAACTACGGAGCGAGGACTTGCTTGAAACTAGGTAGTAGACATGTGCGATGATCGGCGATGTTTTCATCTGCGTAATCGGAGTCAACATTCAAATGCTTGATAGATTAAATTACGTGCAATCATTCAACAAAAATAGCATTCAAACACCTGTATTGACAATATTGACTCAATTTGAAACCAAAGTGGTCACTTTAAAGTATTTTTTGGTATAGCTGCAGGTGCCGCCTGCCTCTTCCACTATGGTTGAGTAGTCTTTTGCACATACTGGGATAAACGGTCGAAGTGATAAATTTCCTAGAAATATTTATTTGAAAGACACATACATGCTGGTCCAATATACTCTCTCTATCTCAGTATATGCGACAAGGTCAGCGTATAGAGCTGCATCTGTTTCAATTTGTGAAATGTTGAAAGTACACAATATTATGGTCAAATTTTATAAAGAAAGCCAAAAGTATTTCATGTAACAAGCATTTAATTGTTAATTTACTATGAAACTATCAACCGTAGAGAAAAAATTACAGGAGCAAAAACGTTTATCTTGTCCTAAACTAGCCAAATAAGAATTTTAATTTTGTTTTTTTCCGTATATTCTTTGTTTAAGAAGTAAAATGCTTTGGGCCCCCAGGCCCAAAAATTGTCCTAACAACTTTAACATCAATTCACTGTGAAACTGTCAACCGTAGAGAAAAAATAACAAGAAAGAGAAGTGCCTTGCCTATCTCTTCTTAACCTAGACGATTTCACCATAAAAACCACTACTTTGCTTGGTTTTGAACGATTGTGTCCTGCTAACTTCAACATCAATTTATCCTGAAACTATCAACCGTATAGAAAAAATTACAAGAGTAAAAAGCGTTTATCTTGTCTTAACCTTGCCAAATACGATTTTTAATTTTAATTTTCTCCGCAATTTTTTTTAAAGAAATAAAACGCTTTTGGGCCCCCGAGGGCCCCATTCAAATTTTTGTGTAATAATAATAAAAGCATTGTAGAAATCATTTATAAAGGGTATTCAATAAAAATATCAAACAATCAAATGCTATTTTTATATTTTTAATATTTTTCAGTACATTGAAAACTCATTTCTACTTTTATCTTTCAAATTAAAACAAATATTAAAAAAAAATGCAAACAGTTTCGACTTATATTGACGCAAAGAACACATTGGCATTACTAAAACAATTTAATAAAGAAAAATAAACTGGGGCCCTAAAAATCTTGAAAAAGGTGGTTGTAGCAACTCTTAGTAGCTCCAACAGTGGGTTTTTACTTTTTTTGCACCCGAATTTCCGACCTCTGATCATTACAGATCTTTTGCAGTATTTCTTGAGACTTTGTTCGTATGCAGAAAAATATTCTTCAGTAACTGTGTGTTCTGACGTGTTTGGCACGCCGAATGTGGCATCTGAAAGATACGTTTCTAATTAATCAATGGTTTCACATCCGATCCGAGGATTTTAGTATATTGCAATTTAGGCGATGGGCTGACAACCTGTCACTACAGCAATATACCCACAAATCTATCTTAAAAAACCCTCAAAACTTTGTCAGACGTGTCGAACGACATTTGTTTAGGTCGTTTACGCTCTGCCTACTCCATTAGGGATAAAGGCGTGATTATATGTATGTGTGTTCACATTTCCTTAAACTAATTTTAAACTAGTATCCGTCGGTCACTGGTTCAAATCCGGCTCGAAGGACCAATTTGTTAAGTCTCTTAATAAAAACTGATTGATAATATAATTCTACAACGTGTAACAAAAAATGATTATGCACCGAAAAGTACATGAACCAGCCCATGAAACTAAACAATTTTCCCAAGGTCAAATAAGGTCAAAATAAAAAAAGTTTGATCTTCCATAAAAAATGAATCATCTGATAGCGCGTGTAGTGCATGTGGAGTGTGACAGTGTATGGGGGGTCAAATATTTTTTTTGTTTTTCGACCTATGTTAATTTGGGAAAAAAATGAAACAAAATTAGTACGACATGGTTTCCTATTCCTACAGCGTTTTTTGTGGTTTAGAAGACACGTTTTACCGTTATCTTAGCATTTATTCTTTTCTAAAGTGTAATATGTTATTTGTCACCATACAATGAAACTTTAGACAATAATACCTTAAGTTACAAGTACCATCTGTACCTGATAAAAACTTTTTAATCTTTGTCTTCATCAAATGTACAATATGGCGACTGCGAAATATTTCGTCCGTATTTAATTTTAAAACGATTAGTTTTAATTACTAACGCATGAAAACTTGTTCCAACGCACTTCAAGGTGTTTCTTGAGTTATTGGTGGAATACTGCAAGATACAGTGCGGCATTTTTGTAGCTTTTTACCACCTTTTTGTTTCCTCCATGCTGGACTGGGAGAAGGAGAAAAACATAGAATGTGCCAGCTGCATTTCCTCCCGGGCAAGCTGTAAAAACCAGCTAAGGGATCCGAGGGTTTCTGTATATTGCAATTTAGGCGATGGGCTGACAACCTGTCAGCAATATACCTACAAATCCATCTTAAATAACCCTCAAAACTTTGTCAGACGTGGCGGAACGACCTTTCTTTAGGTCATTTACGCTCTGCCTACCCCGTTAGGGATAAAGGCGTGACTATATGTATGTATGTATGTATGTTTTGTTTAAAAAAAATGTCTTAACTTTTAATCGTTAGACATCCAGTAAGCGAATGAACGCACATGAGACAACTAGCTTCTGTTGAACGGGACATAGCTGAATAACTAGATTAGTGTCTTCTCTATCTATGTAGCTCAGTGGTTACACGTTGTATATTCCGAAAAAATGTCCTTTAGTCAATTCATCATCTCCCTAGCCTCATCCCGTATTTTACGAGGACGGCTATCTAATCTAGGGGATTGAACGAGGGTACTGGTTTTTACACAAAGCGACTGCCATCTGACCTCCGTAACCCAGAAGGGAAACCAGACCCAATTCTAGATTAGGTCAGTGCTTAGCACTGGCCTCTGACTTGGGTTAACGACTAATATCTACGGTATTAAACGACATTAACCGGGATCAACGGCTAAACGTGCATTCCGAAGCACGGAAAAAGCGCCGAATAAACGAACATATGAAATTCGAAAACCGAAAAACACATTGGTACGTGGTGGGACTCGAACCACGACCTCCCGCTCAGGAGGCAGCGGCCCTATCCATTACACAATCAGGCTCTCTTTATTGTCCTTTAGTCAATTGTCTGAAATCAATAATGTCCTGTCAAAATCTTTATGTCAAAGTCTTAGCAGCCAGCAGCAGCAAAGAGGTGCAGAAAATAGTCTGCAGCATCTACCAATGTCCAAGTTTTATATTACAACATAACAGACAGTCGATGATAGCTCGCCTAGAAAAAATCTAAAGGTTGCCTGGCAGAAATTGCTACCTTAGCAATAAAGCCCCTATGTTGTACCATCACAGTCATAGCTCCAACTAGGATTCCCTGTATCGGGGTGCCATGGACATCACAGAAATAACCACAAAGAACACCCAGACCCAGAAACAGACATTTAAATTCATCATTCAAATGTTTGTCCCGGCCGGGAATCGATCCCGGGACCCACTGCGTAGCAGGCAGAGACACTGCCAACTAGGCTGTGCCGGCTGTTTTGTTATTTTGTTATGTGTATTACTGATGTACGGGTTTCTTTCAGTGCAATTTTTCTTCTGTTCAGTGGGTATCGAGTCTATGGACCCCATGAACCCTGGTGTCAGAGTTTTTAAACCGCCTAGTACCACAATTATCAGGCCTATGACATGGTTGGAGTAACGACCACTATCAAAGACAGCGACCGGGACCGAGACGGCTTAACGTGCCCTCCGAAGCACGAAATCTTTTTCTTTTCGGACAATCAGGTGATTCAGCCTGCAATGTCCTAACAAAACTGGGGAAAAATTTACAAAGTGATATATATATTCTCAAATATCAACTTTCGTGTTTAAGTGCCATAAGGTATGATGTTGAAATTGAAAAAACCTATAAAAAACTTACAATAAATAGTCTGCAGTGCTATCCAGTTGATATACTTTTTGCAAGCGTCGAAGGGTTCCTTGCCAGCCTCAGTCTTCAGCTTTTCCACCAGCATCCTGGAGTGGTCGTTGAAGATCTGCTGGTATCCTGCTACCACCGGGCTGCTGAATGCCACTGATAGCTTCTTCGAGGTGTACTTCCATTTTTCACCTACAATAAAAAGAAATGAAAAGAAAAAAAAGACGAGGAAAAAACATAAAAAAGGAAAGAAACAAAAGAAAAAAAGAATCGGAAAAAAAACAAAGATAAGTGTAAATTTAGTTTGTCAGCATTTTGCCTAATACAATACATATACACCAACGTCTTTATCACTCTAATACATACATACATATAATCACGCCTTTATCCCTAATGGGGTAGGCAGAGCGTGAACGACCTAAACATAGGTTGTTCCGCCACGTCTGACAAAGTTTTGAAGATTATTTAAGATAGATTTGAATGTATAATGCTAGAGTGACAGGTTGTCAGCCCATCGCCTAAATTGCAATAAACAGAAACCCTCAGATCCCTTAGCTGGTTTTTACAGCATGCCCGGGTGGAAATGCAGCTAGCACAATCTATGTTTTTCTCTCACTTCCAGTCCAGCAGGAAGATACAATACAATAAAAAAAATAAAAAAAAAGGAAAGAAAGAAAAGAAAAGCAAAGATAAGTGTAATTTTAGTTTGTCAGCCTTTTGCCTAAATTACAATACATCGACACGAACGTCTATATCACTCTAATGATTTCGACATTATGGCCAGGAAAAGAAACAGCTAGAACATTCTATGTTACCACCTAAAATAACACATTTCTCTCACCAGGGCAGGTTATAAGTCCATCGCCAAAAACGTTTCTACAGTTCTGGTACTGCGGTGCTTTGTCTGAGTACGCCATTGTAACAGTTTTCACATCCTCGGGGGCAGACAGTACTGGGGAAATAACAGAACTTTCATTTATTTATTTATTTACTGTTTATTGTACACAAGTAACATGAGAAAGACAATACACAAGGAATAACGACACAACAGGTACAGCTTATTTCTACTAAGAAATTTCTTCCAGCTTACCTACGGAAGTGAGACTTAAAATGAAAGCAAATTAGGCGTGCACAAATAAAGCATAATATTAAAATAATACCCGAAAATTATAAATTACATAAATAACTAATTATATATATACTTAAAATCATAATAACAATATATACATGAATATAATATAAATACATTTATATATATACATACTAATACTATACGGAAAGTGAAAGGTAATGCTCTCTTACTCTCTTTTTAAAGACAGCGACAGAAGGACTGTCACGGACCGTGTGCTTTCCATACCACGTGATAAAAATATTCACAAAAACATAAAGCTTTGGAACTGAACATCTTTTTCTACGGGGTGTAAGGGATAGCGTCGCGAAAACTGATAGGGGTTGTTCAGTCAACGAAACGGAACAACTATCAGCAGGATTTTTTTTATATATACTTTATTGCACATTTACTTCCATGCTGGTCTGGGAGCGAGAGAAGAACATAGAATGTGCCAGCTGCATTTCCTCCCGCGTATGCTGTAAAAACCAGCTAAGGGATCCGAGGGTTTCAGTATATTGTAATTTAGGCGATGGGCTGACAACCTGTCACTACAGCAATATAATTACAAATCTATCTTAAATAACCCTCAAAACTTTGTCAGACGTGGCGGAACGACCTTTGTTTGGGTCGTTTACGCTCTGCCTACCCCATTAGGGATAAAGGCGTGATTATATGTATGTATGTATGTAAGGGATAGCGTCGCGAAAACTGATAGGGGTTGTTCAGTCAACGAAACGGAACAACTATCAGCAGGATTTTTTTTTATATATATATACTTTATTGCATAAACACAAAAGAAATGTAATTTACAAATATAGTGTGCAAGGGCGAACTTATCTCTATGAAGAGATCTCTTCCAGCCAACCCAATGGTAGTAAGAGAAAGTGAATAATTTTGAGGGGACAAGAAAATGCAACAGGAAGTTTTTTCAGGAAGTGATGAAAAAAATTTGCATGATAAATTGTCAATATTGTGTGTAAATTTTTAATGCAATAAAGAATATATATATTGTCTGATCGAGGTAGTCATTTTGTATGAGAAGGTATTTTTTTTTTCATTTACTGAAACAATGTCCTGGTGAATGTTGTTCAGTTTCGTTGACGGAGCAACCCCTATCAGTTTGCGCGACGCTGTTCCTCATACCCGGTATAAAGCAAAAACAGACGAAATACCTAAAAAAAAGTATTACTATAAAAAAGCCATGATCAGTCAGCTGATCAACTTAGTACCTAAAGGAGGACTATAAACTGAGTTTACCTAGTTAAAAAGTACTTTACATTAGTTAGAAAGTACTAATATAACATAACATACTAATATAACATAACATATATACATATAATCACGCCTTTATCCCTAACGTGATAGGCAGAGTGTGAACGATCTAAACAAAAGTCGTTCCGCCACGTCTGACACAGTTTCGAGGGTTATTTAAGATAGATTTGTAGATATATGGCTGTAGTGACAGGTTGTCAGCCTATCGCCTAAATTGCAATATACAGAAAACCTCAGATCCCTTGGTTTTTACAGCATGCCCGGGAGGAAATGCAGCTGGCACATTCTATGTTTTTCTCAGGCTCTCAATCCAGCATAGAAGAGAATAAAATACTGTAAAATATTTGTGTCCAATATTATTAGGTTCTATGCTAACCACAGAACAGATAATAAATATAAATTAGGATAGAACTAATAACTTACAAATGCAAGGCAAAGGTCCTAGCCAGAAAACAAACGGAGCCATGTAGACATCGATCATTCTTGACATGATGTTTAGCTGGTGGAGGAAATCTGAGGAGAAATAAATATGCATATGCAATAATAAAATAATAGTGTTTTCCGTGATTCGAAAGGTACGTTTAGCAATTGTTAGATAATGTGATAGGACATTTTTACACTAGACGGCACGGCGACGCTAATATTGTCTATCATCTATGCGGCGACGGTACCATCACTATGTCGTGGCCCTGTATTTCCACTAGACGGTACGGCAACGACTTTGAATTGGCACACATACGCACATGCTTCGTACGAATTCAAAACACATACAGTTTGTCAGGCCGGCGACGACGGTACCGGTGGGAATCAATGCCGTGCCTTGCCGAGCCGGCAAGTGGAAAAACGTTCCATATAATTTTGCCGTCGCCGTGTCGTCTAGTCGAAAAAACGCCCCTACTGTGGAGATAAGAATCTATTCGTCTGCTTCGTTAAAATAATATGAATGTTCGTACATGATCGATTATTTTTATTTTTTGTGGATCAAACAAATAAGCCAAATAAATTGGACCCCTCTAATCGATCCTACATTGTCAAACACAGAAACAAAATTATTTGCGTTTCTCAATATTTGGTACAACCACAAAATAAAACACGATCTGCCCATAAAATTAAAAACCGGTTCACGTTGCATAAAAAAATATTAAAAACACGTAGAAAACTACTTACATTCACTACCCTTTCCCATAAGCAGATGGATATTTCCGACTAGAGGGTATTTCACGAAGCTTGGCAAGTGAGCAAGCATCTTGCGCGCGCGCCGAAACACCCACCAAGGGTAGTACGCACACATTGCCACGACACACATAAACGCACCACCGTAGAGAAACCACATTTTGAATTCGGAACGAAATTTTGCCAGTCTCTTTTAGCGAGTGAGAAAACCAGCCAGTCTTATTCTTCTGAAGACTAGGGTTGTGATAGATAGCCAGTGATATCTATATGTATTTCTGAATTAGGCTCTGCTAATTCGGATACCAGAGAGGGTTTTCTGGCTAGAATCTAGGCTGTAAAAAGATAGATTTTTATTCAACTCTACTTTAAGTACAGGTTAATGCTCAAACGAGTGAGGACCTTTATAGGAACTACTTATAATACTTATAATTTGAAGAAACTATTAGGGTTCTGTCACATTTTGTAACACAAAACCCATATACTTAATAACTTTTAGTTTTGCTACGGTTGGCCGATGTTATCTTTCCATCATGACTGTCAGCCTTAGTGCCTTTGGCACAAACAGATCCTCATTTTTATGTAATCATCAATTAGATATAATGTTATTCAATGAAAAAAAAAAAAAAAAGTTTGACCATCATCTCCCTGGCCTTACCCCGTATCTCAAGGGTCGGCTACCTAACCTAGGGGATTGAACGAGAGTACTCGTTTTTACACACAGCGATTGCCATTTGACCTCCGCAACTCAGAAGGGAAACCAGACCCAGTCCTTGATTAGGTCAGAGTTTTCAAGCCGCCAATGCTTAGCATTGGCCTCTGACATGGCTTATTGATTAATATCTACGGTATTAAACTATATTAACCGGGACCAACGGCTTAACGTGTCTTCCGAAGCAGGGAAAAAGCGTCGTATAAACGTACATATAAAATTCGAAACCCAAATAACACTTTGGTATGTGGCAGGATTCGAACAACGACCTCCCCGCTCAGGAGGCAACGGCCCTATCCACTACACCATCGGGTTCTCACAAAAAATAGTTGCTTCAAACTACTAAATGAATATAACAAACAAGTGCTTGTACTGATCGCTACACTGCACTACATAATTTGTAACGATGCGTGAGAATATAACCCTCAATATATTAACACATCCCAATTACACTGTTTTTAATCTGTGTAAGATCATGCGTTTATCTAAAATCATACTATGCATGAGGTGCATATTACATGCGATAGGGCTGCTAAAAGATTATTTTTATGTTATTAATAATAATAGTTCTCCCACCGATTTTCGGTGATGGCAGCCCAGAGAGAGCCAACTGCGCAGGACTAGTATTTAGTGCCCAAGTGTTTGCGCTACACACAGGTGCACTCTCTATTCCTTCAATCTCTTATTCCGATGGGACTGACTGACACGATCAGAGAGAAATCAGGTGCAGGACCGATCGCCCAACCGACAGCATGGATCATCTTACTTTTCGGACAATCAGGTGATCAGCCTGCAATGTCCTAATCAAACTAGAAACAACAACATAAAGTCATTGTCCACCGCCGGGAACCGAGCCCGGGACCTCCAGGTCGAGAGCCCATGGCTACATTGTTTATTTTTTACGGAACCCTTGTTTTGAAGTTTGGAATATGTCTTGGATCTATTTTCCAAACTTTATTACCGAACTGATCGCTCTAATTATTAATTTTATTACATTGTTAGTTTTATTAGCTTCCAGTCTGTCATAATCCCAATGTCTATGATTTTGTGAGTCTATGTATTCAAAATGTAACAAATTGTATTCTTAAATTTCCTTGTATTCTTAACTATGTTGGAGTTGAAACCCTTTTTACAGACCTCTATTAAACACAAAGGATAGCTTCTGAAACATGAAAATATATCTCTCACGGTAAGCCGAAGATCGTGGGTTCAAACCCCACCTTAGTTTATATATATTTTCATGTTAATAACATTATTAACACTAAGGGTCATATTTATAATAATCAGCGCTCATGAGTGACAGCGAGTTTGATATCGTATCAGAAATGTCATTTTAGTACAAACTGGCCTGTCAAATCCATACTTAATATTGCTCTCAAGTTTGAGATCGCTTCATAATTACGAGCCTAAGTGTGAATTTCCAAAAATATGGAAGGATAGCTTCGTTAAACGTGTAGAAATAAGATACTAGTTTTGATCACGAGGTTTTGAGTAAGAACTAGTCTTAACTAGCAAAACTCGTTTTAACTGTAATATAATTCGCGAATCTTTTACGGCGTCGCTCTATGCCTCAGCTTTAGTAGTATGTTTTAGTTTCTTCTTACTTAGCCTAGAGTTAAGAGCCTATAAAACATAAATAAAAGCATACATGTCATATTCCCTCCACAGCAAACGGAAAAGGACAGCAGAATAGACAGACTAATTAAATCCTGTCATTTTGGAAAATCTATATATATAAAAATGAATCCCTATTTCCCTTGGTCACGGCATAACGCCTGAACGGCTGGACCGATTTCGCTAATTCTTTTTTTGTTCTGTTCGTTATTATCAGGAGAAGGTTCTTATAAAAGAAAAAAATAAGGAAATTGCGCGGAAAATTAGAAAATTTAAAATTACTTAACCACCATATAAAATTATTAAACTTTTTTAATGTAATCTTAAGACATTTGACATAGAATTGACTGAATGCGTGCTGCAAATATAGTCAAAGAGGATCTATTTATGGCGTCTAAGGCGGAACAAAGTTCGCCGGGTCAGCTAATAAAAGATAATATTTAGTTGACACCTTAGGGCGTTTTTGCACTGCTTCGTATTGGGTTTGTATGCATGAAAAATTATATGGAAGCTGTCATACATTTTTACGCCAATCCATATATTTTTTCACGGATTCGAACAGAATACGGAGCAGTGCAAAAGCGATCTTAGTCGGGACCCGTTCACATCACAAGTTTAGATTCTTAAACTGACAGGATTATAATAATTCCGTCCTTTTCTGTTCGCTCAAGGCAGAAAATTTTAGGTTTTAAGTCTGCGCCGAGCCATAGATGAGCACATTCATTTTAAAATATACGAATATCGCTCGTAATTTCATTGAAATAACATTTATATTAGCGCGCACTACGGCGTGGCAGTTACTTCTGCGGTCGCGCGTCGCTTGTGCGAAAATAACAGCAAATCTAGATTTTTTGTTTAAAATATTCAATTTAAAAAGAAAATAAGACATATACCTACTATAAAACCTAGAGGTGGTATGTACAGAATTATTTTTTACTTTAAAACTGTTTATTATAGCCATAATAGGCGAATATCGTCACGAGAATCTAGGGCTTAGCTTCCATGCTGGACTGGGAGCGACAGAAGAACGTAGAATGTGCCAGCTGGATCTCCTTCCGGGCATGCTGTAAAAACCAGCTAAGGGATTCGAGGGTATATTGTAATTTAGGCGATGGGCTGACAACCTGTCACTACAGCAATATCCAGTTCTATCTTAAACAACCCTCAAAACTTGTCAGACGTGGCGGAACGACCTTTGTTTGGGTTGTTCACGCTCTGCCTAACCCATTAGGGATACAGGCGTGATAGCATGTATGTATGTATGTAGAATCTAGGGAGGCAACTTCGTGTTTTTTTTTCTATTGAGGAAATTTCAAGTAATCGTGTTTCTAAGACATATACTAATTTACAACAGTCTTACATTAATTTCACAACTAATACTTTAGCATGAACGATACAGCATGCGTACAAAAATGACGTAATTTCGATGACACACTGGACCCTTAAATGTATTCGTTTTCGAATTGGGGCTAGTAAGGAATAGTAGATTTCACGACAAGTGCATAAAACATGTCATTTTGTCCGAAATTTTTAGTTGCCCAAGCCCGCATGGTGAGGGCTGTTATTAAATCGAGGACAAAAATAGTTTTGCGCAGTAGTTTTTAACTCTGCTTTTCACTTCGATTTCGAGGAAAATTTAGAAAATTCTACAAAAATATTGTAAATAAACATAACATTTCATTCCCACCATTTAACTTTTTAAATCTTACGACGTGAAATATTAGGCTTGAGCTGTGCCCTAATAGCGTACTATTAAAATAATTTTGTAATAATAAATAAAAGAAACTATCGTTCTTGAATTTAATTTTTAACATTATTTTATGACATAATAACCCAAAATCGAAATAATTTAAATCAAATATTAATAATACTAATTATTAATAAAAAGTTCTATCTATAAACTTCTAATTATGTTTGACAGTATGGCCTAATTTTCTTTGCCTTAGAAGAGAAGCATTTATGAGTAGATACGTTTTTGCCCTAGTGCACAAAATACAATTTTGTGCAGCCTACAGCCTGCATAAAATAGTACTTTCAGAGTATGAGTTGTGACAAAATAATTCCAAACTGTAACACTGGTGGTGTGACGGTTGGTTTTTTAATATTCAGCTTGTATGGTAAATATGGAAAATAATATCAAGGTAATTTAATGAAGTACTTAGTTTATTGATACAGCAGTATTGAAGCAGTCGTGTGATCGAACGTCTTAATTTTTAAGAAATGGTTGCACCTATCTATAGAGAGGTAAGATCATTTTAGATTTATCGACTACAACAATTTATTCCAAAAAGGCAAAATCATATACCTGGTATAAGGGACAGCGTCCCGCAAACTGATAGGGGTTGGTCAGACACTAAACAACTATCAGCAAGTTTTTTTTTCAGGTTGTGAAAATAAAGTCTTTTCCATACAAAAAGTTCACCTCGATCAGACCATTTTTCTTTTCACGTCCTGAAAAAAAATCCTACTGACAGTTGTTCAGTGTCGTTGACTGAGCAAACCCTACCAGTTTGCGGGACGCTGTCCCTTACACCTGTTTTTTTTTTTCAATACCTAATGTGAAGAATTTGTTGCATGCCGGGTAGTTTCTACCCTAGCAACTACCCTAGTTTTCACTGCGAGCATTAAGCGTTTTTGCACTGCTCCGTGTTCGGTTCGTATCCGTGAAAAACTATATGGATTGGCGCGAAAATGTATGACAGCTTCCATATAATTTTTCACGAATACAAATCGAATACGGAGCAGTGCAAAAACGCCCTTCACCTGTAATGAGCATGCGCGCGCATGACTTTAGTACCTATACAACGTGTAACAGAAAGGGTATATGCATCGAGAAAGTTGCGAATCTACCCATGGAACTGAACAAATTTCCCTAAAGTACAGAGGTCGAAAAACAAAAATAAAAAATGACTTTTCATACAAAATGCATCAGCTGATAGCGTATTTAGTATGGAAAGTTTTTTTTTTTCGTATTTCGACCTTTGTTCCTTAGGGAAAGTTGTCCAGTTTCATGGCTAGATAGACATATCACGATGCATATACCCTTTATGTTACTCGTTGTTGATGCCAAATACTTATTTTTTGCAGAGGCTAATGCACGCAGTAAGAACGCATCTTTATGTGTAAAATAAGTTTTGTACAGAATCCATGCCTCATCCATGTTTTGTTTTCCATTGCAGTGGTTCATTCTATCGACGATTATTATCCAGAACGTGGCCACGGGTATTTCGTACGGGTATCCTTCAATATTGACCCCAGCCATCACTTCCAATAGCAGTAATGTCATTGTCAGCAGAGAAGAAGCCTCCTGGATCAGTAAGTGTTTGATATGTTTTTTTACTTGATGTGTTGATGAACTTGCGTCCGGAACATGAGTATTTGCTCCTTTTCAAATAGGCATTATCTAAGCGAGCTTGACCACCATTTTGACCACCAACGTCAGAAAGCGAGTGAGATAGCATATAAATGCTTGCTCTACTTGGATGAGTGTTAAAATTTTGCCAAATTTTCAAAATTTTGAAATCACTCATAGACAATCTTTGAATTGAAAGGTAGTCCCAAATATTAACAAAGCATCATCGCACCTTTGTAATCGCACCTAATTATCCTCAACAATAGAGTTATATCTGACACTGTGGAATAAGTTGCCACAGAAAAGGAATGATGGTCCATCAGTGAACAGTTTTAAGAACAGTCTTGATGTGCGGTCAAACAGTGACAGATAATAAGTGTAGTGAGTAAAACAAACATTAACTTTTAGGAGTAAATTGTTGAAGCCAATTGGCTTAGTGATGATGGATGGGAAAAGGGTAGCTACCCGCCTGGTCAGGTGTTGTGACCACGGGACCGAAGTCAAACCGGACAAGTTTGGAACTTGTATATCTACAGATCGCTGAGAAAACTTTGATACCGCGTTTCAGAACTAGTGTTTCTTGATTTGGCGACATGCTCTACTATTACTAAATCATAATTATAAAATATTTCTTTTTTACAGCGGCCTCATACAGCATGTCGGCAGCAATAGGCAATATATTCATCCCTAACCTCATGCAGTCGTTTGGTCGTCGCTACACCAACATGGGCATAAATATTATTACACTTGTTGGATCCATCATCATTGCCTCAGCTTCAAATTTCACTACGTTGATCATCGGTCGAGCTGTACAAGGACTTATCGACAGTAAACTGTTTCTCTGCAATATATTCATAGGTGAATACAGTAATCCTAAAAGGCGTGGAGTAACTGTAACCTTGAAATTCGCTGCTGTCAATTCTGGACTACTCATTTGTGTTGGGTTGAGCACTCTACTTACATGGAGGCAGATCGCTTGGCTGCAAGGGATACCTTCCATATTGGGATTGGTGTTTACATTCGTATGGCCTGAAAGCCCGTCATGGTTGGCTTATAAAGGGCGATACCGAGATTGTCAAGAAGCTTTTCAATGGGTGAGAGGAAGTGGTCTCGAATCAGAAAAAGAATTGAGAGAGTTACTGGCAGCACAGAGAGAACTGGGAAAGACAAGAGAATCAGCCGGTTCTTTCTCAAGATATTTAAAAGTCGGATTTTTGAAACCGTTATTAATTTTATCTGTGCTGATCTGGTTTGCACAATCTAGTGGACAAATGTATCTTTATGCATATATAGTAGAAATTATGATTGATGTTACTGGAAACAAGTCGGATGCATTTTATTTTTCTTTATGTGTTGGTTTGATAAAATTGTTAGGTTCTATAGTGTCCGGAATATTAATTACTAGATTTCAAAGAAGGCTTATGTTGTTTTCCACCGGTACCTTATCTGTTTGTTTGTTAGGTTTGACGAGTTTGTTAAATTATTTCAATAGCATCAATGTTTTAGCTCTACCACTTTTACCTGCAGTGATGTTGGTTTTGTACAATTTTGCAATTCATCTTGTAATCCCAGTAGTTGCTGTTGCAACCGGCGAACTTTTTCCTTTAGAATATAAAGGAATCGGAATTACTTTGATCATGATAATTTGGTCTGTTCTAGGATCAGTTACATTAAAATGTACATCAAATATGATAACACTTATTAATACGTATGGAACATTTGGTGTATACCTTTTAGCAATGTCGAGTGCATTGTTTGTATTATTTTTCATTTTACCGGAGGCTAAAGACCGGACATTGCAAGATATAGAAAACAAGTTTTTGGATCTCAAGCTAACAGACAAAGAGGAGACTGCTGCTGAGATGACAGTTATTCTGAAAACCTAGTCTTACGAGTACTATGAATACGTTTTAATGATAGGCCCGTAGTTGTAATCAGTACTTGAGACTGACAGCAAGTTTGAGTCCGTATTAGAAATGTAATTTCAGTATGAAAGGACCTGTCAAATCCATACTTAATATTACTCTGAATCTTAAGATCGCTTCATAAATACGAGCCTTAGTTATTAATAAGAAAAAAGTGTGATTTGTAATATTTATACAAAGCAAATAATTATACCAATTTTACAACAATATGAAGACTTTTTCTTTTACTACAATGTTCCTACCGCTGCACAGTCAAGATGAATTCGTCAATTTGATATTTTTTTGGAAGTTTGATCTGTACATGTAATCAATACATGTAAATGTTTAATTCCTAGCTTTATTAATACAGTAGACACACATTTACTGACCCAATGGTAGGTACCTGATGATAGTATGCAGATGATATTGGCCATGCTTGCCTAGATAATGCATATAAGTATTTGTTTTCCAAAAGTTTAATAATCTGCAGTATCAAAAGCGTTAAAACATTTTTTAGCCATACCCAAACATAACAAGTAAATTGAAAAGTTCAAAAAACAAACAAAAGTAAGATTTAAGAACTTTAATCTTCTTCTTCCTTCCCATTTCCCACCTACATGGGGTCGGGTCTCCTTATTATCTTGCGCCAGAGCGGACGGTTCTGGGTTGTCTCTTCAGTGATATCTAGGTTCCTTAGGTCTTTTCTGATAGTGGACCACCATGTTGATTTTGGTCTACCTCTACCTTTTGGGTGTTCTGGAAGGTTCAACGCGATGTTTACAACATGGTCTTTTCCTCTTCTTTGAGTGTGGCCGTACCATCGTAACCGAGTTTCAAGGAGCTTGTCTTGAATAGGGGCAACTTTGAAACTTCCGCGGACGTGTTCGTTCCTAATCCGGTCTAGTCGAGTAAGAACTTTAATACGTTGTAGATTCTAAATGGTCACTCAAAACGAAGAATGATGTCAGAATCCTAAAAAAAATCAAACACCTATTCAATGATACCACACTCGGCATAGTTCGCAGTTTCTTTTTAAATAGCGTCATTATCGGCGATATTTTATTTGATCAAAATTATGTCTTCAGAGACACTCGCATGGTTAAGACGAATCGATTGACGTAAGAATCATCAAAATCAGCCCATGAGTATGATCTCTAGAGTGCCACAGAGGATACTTAACAGGAAACATAGATACTTTGCGTTACGCATACATACATACATAAAATCGCGCCTTTATCCCTTACGGGGTAGGCAGAGCGTAAAACGCCTCCTAAAAGGCGCTTTCGCCACGTCTGACATAAATTGAGGGCAATTTTAGATTGTAATGTGTATTGCTGTAGTGACAGGTTGTCAGCCCATCGCCTAAATTACAATACACTGTAACCCTCGAATTCCTTTTGCTGACTTCTACAGCATGCCCGGGAGGAAGGGCAACTGGAACATTCTATGTTTTTTTTCCTCCCAGTCCAGTATGGAAAAAGCATGCATATGGAAATGCGTTACGCAGTCGGGTAAAAATAAATATGTTTTAGGTGTTAGATACCAGGCCACTCAGAAAGTATTGCGATAAATAGTTTTTATATATGGCAGACTGGCCGGTTAGAATCTTTTTTGAAAATATGATTACTTTTTTTGTAAGTAAAAATATGTGTGTTCCATTTTCAAAATTTCTCTCCACATTTTTTGCGAGCCAATTCAAAGTATCGTGTCTTACTGAAAAATGGATCTGCGCCGGGAACATTTTAGAGCTATGATTTTTTACGATTTCAAGTGTCGCCTGAAACCGGATGAATCGTTCGATAGACTTCAAATGGCATTTATGGATGAAAGCCCCTCCAAGGCAACCGTGTATCGTTGGTATAACGAATTTAGGCGCGGTCGATCAACCTTGGGGGATGAAGACAGAAGCGGTCGCCCTTTGACGGCTATTACGGAAGAAAACGTGCTAGCAGTGAAAAATTTAATCCAAGATAATAGGCGAATTACATATCAGGAGATTCAGCACATATTAAAGATTGGATCGGGAAGCGTTCACGAGATTCTACAAGGGCATCTTCGCGTGAGGAGGATAGTATCGCGCTGGGTGCCGCACTACCTCAGCGACGCTCAGAAGCAGGCCCGGGTGGAATGGTGCCGTGATATGCTGAACAAATTTGAAGCAGGCTCGTCTCGACGTGTTTACGACATCGTAACAGGTGATGAGTCCTGGATTTATTAATACGATCCAGAAACCAAGCGCCAGTCGACAGTTTGGGTGTTTCAAAATGAACCAACGCCTACCAAAGTGAAGCGATCTCGAAGTGGGGGGAAGATTTTGATCGCCAGCTTTTTTAATTTGACTGACCACTTGGCCTCAATTCCCTTACGAGATCAAAGAAGCATTAACGCCGAATGGTATACTACCAAATGTTTACCAGAATTTTTTTCTGTTGTGAGCAACAAGCGACCAAACACAGGGCTCCGCGGACTACTGCTCCACCACGACAATGCGCCTGCAAACACCGCGCTCAAAACGAGGGACTTCCTGGACAGCACACCAGTCAAACTCCTGGGTCACCCTCCTCACAGCCCTGATCTAGCACCGTGTGACTTCTTTTTATTTCTTAAAATAAAAAATCAGCTCAAGGGGATACAATTTTCGTCGCCGGAAGCTGCGCTGGCTGCGTTCGAGCAGGCTGTAAACGAGGTGTCTACGGCGGACTGGAAAAAGTGCTTTGAAAACTGGTTCAGACGCATGAATCTTTGTATAGAGGCTGGTGGAGAGTACTTTGAAAAGATTTAATAAAAATATATGTACCTGTAGAACAATTTTTTTTAGTGTCGCAAATCTTTCTGATTGTCCCACGTATATCAAGGTATAAAATAATGATAATGCTTTAGTTTTGTACTTGTATCCTTTAACTTTTATTGATTTTCTACATTTTTGCGAATCATCCTTAAGTACTTTGTTAGCTGTTCTATAAACTTAACAATATTTATGTTATTAATCATGGCAAGTATTTATATTATAGTCTAGTCAATTTCGGTCTACCACGGTAACATACTGTACTGTACGTAGGTTTTTTGTCCCGAGTATAACGACTTTGCATATAAAAAAGTACCTACGTCATTCTACTTACATGCAAATATAATTTACAACGAATCGAACTAATTAGTCATGCAAATTATGAATAATGTCGGTATGAAAAAGAACAGTTTCACATTAGATAGGCAGTGGTGGTCTGCGCATTACTGAAGTTAAATGACACAAAGGCTTCACAGCAGACATCACTAAGTTTGTTATCGCTGATATGGTAGCACCTATTTACAGAGAGGTAAAATATATTTTTATCAAAATTCTATCAATAGTCAATGGGCTTGATTGTAAGGCTAAAACTAAAATTAAAATCTATCTGTCACTTTTGAAATAATAATCTTGAAAAAAGGACAGGCGATTTATACTCTTCAATTTCATTTAAACACTTTATCCGCTAGATTTTGACCGCATTTGCACGTTTCCTCAGTATTTCTGTAAATTTTATCCGCCATATCATATGACGGCGGATAAAAATGACGGATAATGCATAAAACCAACAACTATAAATCAAAAAACCAAAGGGAATAGATCTCCAGTCCTTTTCCAATGTGTTAAGTCTGAAATGTATGTATGTAAGTCTGAAAGTGACAAATAGATTTTAATTGTAGGTTTAGCCGGTTGAATTTAGAATTTAGCCCAATGTGATGAACAAAGATCGAGAAACTATTATTGTGAAACTCATTGGTTTGTTTTTTTTGTCTTTCATGACGAAAATATTGGTGTGATTTGGTTTGTTTTACTATGTGTAAGTTCCCGATTTCTTCGGAAAGACTAATGGGTGAATCTACTAGTGTAGTGAGTGGTCCACAAAGTGTCACATGCTTGCCCATAGAAAAGTCAGATGGAACGATTCCACAGGTAAGGTCCAAAAGACACTCGTAACCACATTAATAAACCCGATCACTGATGACACTCATACCCTCAGCAAACACCCATTGTGATTCTCCGAAGAGATCGTGGACAAACAACAACAAAAAATAACACAGAACCAGAATAGATGCTTAATTTAATCATTAAAATATCCGTACGAGCAAATTGTTAACCGATAATAAGCATCGATGAAAGGATGGACTCTTTACTTAAAAAATAAATAAGTCCCTAAATTGTCGTAATACAGTTAGCATAAAGTATGATCATTTATTTTTCCAGTGGTTTGTACTGTGGACGATTATTATCCAGAATGTAGCCACAGGAATCTCCTATGCATTCCCTTCAATTTTAAGTCCAGCTATCACATCTAATAGCAGTGATATTCTGGTCACCAGAGATGAAGCCTCCTGGGTCGGTAAGTGATTGAATAAATTCTTTGAGTAAACATATTTTAGTCGTGGCCTTAAGGGTTGAAGCAAATAAACGATGAATTAAATGAAACTATTAATTTCTGCAAATAACAATGATAATACTAGATAAATAGAAATATTATGTCAAGTATATACGTAGATGTAGGTATGTACGGACAAAGAAGATGAAAGCCTAGATAACGATCAGATAACAGAGAAAGATTATATTATTACAAACATAATGTTAATAAAATAAGAATGGAAGCATTAATCCATTTTATTGTTTCTAAATTATCTAATAATATAACATAACGTACTGTATTTTTTCAGCGGCATCATATAGCATGTCTTCCCCAATAGGCCATATATTCATCCCTTTTCTCATGCAGATGTTTGGACGACGCTACACAAATATGGGCATAAATTTTCTTACATTATTGGGATGCATCATCATCGCCTTAGCTCCGAACTTCACCACATTGGTTATTGGACGAGCTGTGCAAGGGATAGTTGACTGCAAGCTGTTCATCTCAAATGTACTGATAGCTGAATACAGTCATCCCAAACGCAGAGGGATCGCTATAGCCTTAAAATTTGCTGCCGTTAATTCTGGATTAATCTTCTGTGTTGGATTGAGCACGTTGTTTACTTGGAGGCAGATAGCTTGGCTGCACTGCATACCTTCTATTGTTGGGTTGGCGTTTCCATTTTTATGGCCTGAAAGCCCCTTTTGGTTGGCTTATAAAGGACGATACCAAAACTGTCAAGATGCTTTTCAGTGTTTAAGAGGAAACTATTCAGATTCAAAAAAGGAATTAAGAGAGCTTTTAGCGGCGCAACGACAATTGGAAAAAATACGAGATACAAGTAACTCATTTGCAGGGTTTATAAAAGCATATCGCACAAGAGGATTCTTAAAACCATTTGTTATTTTATCTATATTGAAATGTTTTAATCAATTCAGTGGAGTGTTCTATCTATTCGCTTATATTACTGAAATCATGACTAAAATAACTGGAGACAAAACATATGCATTATATTTTTCTATAGGCATAGGATTTCTAAAATTGTTTGGTTCATTATTGGCAGCGATCTTGGTCGGTAGGTTTAAACGAAGATCGTTGTTGTTTTCAACGGGTCCTTTATCTATATTTTTATTAGGTTTAACATGTTTATCTGACTATTTGAATAAAAGTGATGGTTTAGTTTTACCTGTATTACCTGCAGTGATGTTAATATCATACACTTTTGCAATACATTTTGTAACACCAATATCAGGTATTGCAACAGGAGAACTGCTACCAATAGAGTATAAAGGAATAGGATTAACGTCTCTTGGAATAATTTGGGCAGTGTTAGGTTCAATGACATTGAAATTAACTTCAAATTTACTTTCATATATTTATACATATGGAACTTTTTCATTGTATCTTATGTTAATGTCAATTTCTTTGTGTATTTTATATTTTATTTTACCCGAGTCCAAAGACAGAACACTGCAAAATATAGAAAATAAGTTTTTGGACATAAATGTAACTGATGATGAAGAAGATAAAGCTGATGTAACATTAATTCCCAACAAATAGTAGTAATATATCTAAAAAAAAACTTAACCTAATTTCCAAAAGTACATCAGTGATTAATTTTCATGACATTTTGTAGTGGAACATTATTATTTTTATAAATGTAATATACTTCTTGATAAATAAGGTAAAAAATTATCTTGAATAAACATCTAGTCCACAAAATTTTTAGACATAGCTTAGCTATAGCCATTGACAGCCTCACCCCTGCTATTGAATGAAAAGGAAATTCGTGATATACAACAATCCTTCTAATAGCCAACAGACAAAAAAGGTGAGTACCTATTTTATAAAGTTATCCAATGATGATAGATGGTATATGCCACACAAGGTAGTGTTTTGGGCCCCTCTCTTTTTTGTTTTTATCAACCAAGGAAATAACCACAATATCGCTCTCTCTTGTATACAATCCGTGTGACAAAAAAAATAATGTAAATATATTTCTGTAGGACGTTGTAGAGAAAAGTATGTCACCTGTATCATACAATGATAATATTCAACAGATCAAACTAATTAGTTATGCAAATTAAGCGTCATGATAAAATATAGCAGTTTATTGATACATTTGTTTCATAGCAGACGTTCGTAATTTTAAGATTATCAATATGGTACCACCTATTTACAAGGAGGTAAATAATATTTTTAGTACAATAATAACAGTAAGAATCATAATGTTCTCAAATCTAGTTGTTATTTTATTAAATTGTGCAAGTGGTTTGTTAGTCTACAACAATGGGAACCAACAGATTAATGTGGTATAACCTGGACTACTATTACGACAACTATTTCCATTGTGGACTGGAAGCGAGACAAAAAACATAGAATGTGTCAGCTGCATTTCCTCCCGGACATACTGTAAAAACCAGCTAAGGGATCCGAGGGAATCTGTATATTGTAATTTAGGCGATGGGCTGACAACATGTCACCACAGCCATATACCTAAAAATCCATCTTAAATAACCCTCAAAACTTTGTTAGACGTGGCGGAACGACCTTTGTTTAGGTCGTGACGCTCGATTATATGTAGGTATGTATGTATAATAAAGAAATATCTTTCGGCCCTTCTTTTGTTTTATATTTCCCACCTGCTGTCAAGAGATCATGCTATTTGAAAAAATGTATAAAATTGACTCACAATTTCAACCATGGAAAAATAACCCTATCTCTTTCCACGGTTGAAATTATGAGACGAAAAGTTCGTAACATGAAATATTAAAAAAACATTCTACATCATAAGTATAAATTAGAGCAAAGTAAATACTGTAGTAGTTATATAGGGTCATAACCCTAAAAAAATATTTGTTACAGAAAATATAACTAATTATTATAAAGTAAAACATAAGCTCAACTAACCTAAGTAAAATTACGGAAATAAGGAATTATTATGGAAAATCTACATAATATTGATTAAAAAATTTGTGATTGCAGTGGTTTGTTCTATCGACGATAGTTATCCAGAATGTAGCCACCGGTATCTCGTATGCGTTCCCTTCAATCCTGACCCCTGTGATCACGTCCAATAGCAGCGATATTCTGGTCACCAGGGATGAAGCTTCCTGGATCGGTAAGCATTTAATAACCTAAACCTTTTATCTACTGGGTTTAAGGGACAGCGTCCCGCAAACCTATAGGGGTTGCTCAGTCAACGATTAACAACTATCACCAGGAAATTGTTTCGGGAGACGAAAAACAAAATGACCTTCGCAAAAAAAAAAAAAACTACCGCCTCGATCAGACAATTTGTATAAAAGGACAATTTCTTTTTTCACGTTCTGAAAAGATAAACCTGCTAATAGTTGTTTAGTTTCGTTGACTGAGCAACCCCTATGAGTTTAGGGTCGCTATCTCTTCTTCTTTTCGATTCGAGATGAACTCAATCCCTTACACCGTATATTTTATAGCGGAAAATTAAATTTTCTTCTTCCATGCTGGACTGGGAGCGAAAGAAAAACATAGAATGTGCCAGCTGCATTTCCTAACGGGCATACTGTAAAAATCAGCTAAGGGATCCGAGGGTTTTTGTATATTGCAATTTAGGCGACAGGCTGACAACCTGTCACAGCAATATACCTCCAAATCCATCATTTTAAACAACCCTCAAAACTTTGTCAGACGTGGCGGAAACGACCTTTGTTTAGGTCGTTTACGCTCTGCCTACCCCATTAGGGATAAAGGCGTGATTATATGTATGTATGTATGAAAATTAAACTCGTAAATTTTTCTTCTTTTTCGATTTAAATAGTTAGGAACTTTTCTGAAGGTACTAGTTCTATCTATCAGATCGGAAAAGCTTTAATATTATGTCAACCCATCATGTGCCTTAGGAAGATTTTCAGTGAAACTATATTCACAGCTACATACATACACACATACATAAAATCACGCCTTTATCCCTTACGGGGTAGGCAGAGCATAAAACGCCTCGTGAAAGGCGCTTTCGCCACGTCTGACAAAAAATGAGGAAAATTTTAGATTGTAATGTGTATTGCTGTAGTGACAGGTTGTCAGCCCATCGCCTAAATTACAATATACTGTAGTCCTCGAATCCCTTTTGCTGACTTCTACAGCATGCCCGGGAGGAAGGGCAACTGGAACATTCTATGTTTTCCTATCTCTCCCAGTCCAGCATGGAAGAAACAAGCAATTCACAGCTATATTTCGGAATTTATATTATTGTCTAAACAAGTAAATGAATATAGCAAATAAAATAATCCAACACTTGTTGATACCACAAATACAATCAACAATTCTCAGAATAAGTTACTAGATTAATAATGTAAAATCAATCTGACTGCCTCCGTGGTAAGAGCCATGGGCAAACGATCCGGAGATCCTGGGTTCGATTCCCAGGGGGAACACAAAAGTTGATATTGAATCACCTGATTGTCTGAAAAGAAAAAGGATTCAAAGGGTTAAGCCATCGGTCCCGGTCGCTGACATTGATAGTGGTCATTACTCAAACCATGTCTGAGGCCTAATAGCTGTGTTACTAGGCGGATTGAAAACTCTGACACCAGGGTTCATGTTAATTCTTTATTGTACACACAGAGATTTCTAAAATTAACTTAATCTAGATACATTATGTACAAAGGCGGGCTTAACTCAAAATATTTGAGTTTTCTTCCAGCTTATCGTGTGAGAGGAAAAAATATAGGTTCATCGGGAGGTTGAATCGAGAATCCACTCGCTAAGAAGAAGAAGTGTACAATCAATGGTCTATTTATTAGCTGCTCTTAATTGTCTAATTTTAAACAAACAAACAAACATATAATCACGCCTTTATCCCTTATTGGGTAGGCAGAGCGTAAACGACCTAAACTAAGGACGTTCCGCCACGTCTGACATAGTTTTGAGGGTTATTTAAGATATATTTGTAGGTATATTGCTGTAGTAACAGGTTATCAGCCCATCGCCTAAATAACAATATTCTGAAACAATCGGATCCCTTAGCTGGTTTTTACAGCGTGCCCGGAAGAAAATGCAGTTGGCACATTCTATGTTTTGCTCTAGCTCCAAGTCTAGCATGTACTATTTTAAATCTATTTTATATTATGTTTCAGCGGCTGCATACAGCATGTCTTCCCCAATTGGACATTTGTTCATCCCAAACATTATGCAGATGGTCGGACGCCGCTACACCAACATGGGCATCAACCTTCTCACGCTGCTGGGATGCATCATCATGGCTGTAGCTCCGAATTTTACCACATTAGTTCTTGGTCGGGTTTTGCAAGGGATATTCGATTGCAAGCTTTTCATCTCCAATTTAATGATAGCTGAATATAGTCATCCCAGAAGACGCGGAATCGCTATAACCTTTAAATTTGCTGCAGTTAATTCTGGATTAATCTTCTGTGTTGGATTGAGCACCGTGTTTACTTGGAGGCAGATAGCTTGGCTGCACTGCATACCTTCTATTGTTGGGTTGGCGTTAACATTTTTATGGCCAGAAAGTCCATCATGGCTAGCTTATAAAAGGCGATACGAAGACTGTCAAGTTGCTTTTCAATGGTTGAGAGGAAATGATTCCGAATCAAAAAAGGAATTACGAGAACTAATAGCAGCACAGCGACAATTGGAAAAAATAAGAGATTTGGGCTGTTCCTGTGCAGGGTTTTTAAAAGCATTTCGTTCAAAAGGATTTCTGAGACCGTTCATTATTTTATCTGTTTTAAACAGTTTTAATCAATTCAGTGGATTGATGTATCTTTTTGCTTATATTATTGAAATAATGATTGAGATAACAGGAGACAAGTCTCATGCCTTATATTTTTCTATAGGTTTGGGTTTTCTAAAATTATTTGGTTCAGTAGTGGCAGCCATCTTGGTAGGCAGGTTCAAGAGAAGACCATTGTTATTTTCTACTGGTACATTATCTATATTTTTGCTTGGTTTGACGTGTTTGTCTGACTATTTGAATAAAAGTAATGTCTTAACTTTACCATTGTTACCTGCAGTGATGTTGGTAGCGTACAGTTTTGCAATACACCTTACAACTCCAATAGCAGCCGTTGCAGTAGGAGAATTATTTCCTATAGAGTATAAAGGAATAGGATTAACCTGTATAGGTATAATTTGGGCACTTTTGGGTTCAATGTCATTAAAATTGACTTCAAATTTACTTTTATATATTTATACATATGGAACATTCTCAGTGTATCTTGTGTTAATGTCGATCGTTTTGTGTATTTTATATTTTATCCTACCTGAAGCTAAAGACAAAACATTGCAAAATATAGAAAACAAGTTTTTGGATATAAAATTATCAGATGATGAAGAAGCAGACGCTGAAACGACAAGTATTCTAAAAAAGTATTAGTTATATTGAGATAGCCTGTACGTAAACATACATACATAATCACGCCTTTATCCTTAAAGCGGTAGGCAGAGCGTAAACGACCTAAACAAAGGTCGTTCCGCCACGTCTGACAAAGTTTTGAGGGTTATTTTGTAGGTATATTAATGTAGTGACAGGTTGTCAGCCCATCACCTAAATTGCAATATACTAAAACCCTCAAATCCCTTAGCTGGTTTATACAGCATACCCAGGAGGAAATGCAGCTGGCACAATCTATGTTTTTCTTTCACTCCCAGTCCAGCATGGAAGCAAAGCAGAGCAGCATGTACGTATACATTTCTAAAATATGCGAAATAATTAATGCGGAATGTTGTCGGGACTTTAATTTGGTTATTTGACCATTCAATCGCTCTACCTTGAACTACTTGAAGCCTGATTCCTAACCATCTCGAGGAATTTTCAATCTGTTATTTCTAAAAATACATAAAAATATATTAGTTAATACTAGCGGGGATTATACCAGGTATAAGGAACAGCGTCCCACAAACTGATAGGGATTGCTCAGTCAACGATACTGAGCAACTATCAGCGGGATTTGTTTTAGGAAGCCAGTTTTTTAGTCACTTCCTGAAAAAAGATCCTGGTGGAAGTTGTTCAGTATCATTGACTGAGCAACCCCTATCAGTTTGCGAGACGCTGTCCGTTACATCCGGTATTAGTGGTTCGGTTAGTACGGACTGTGATTGATGTTGAGTGTTTATGCATGAATTTAATAATGTTAAATGGATGGGTAATTTAAAAACCAGTACCCTCGTTCAATAACGTAGATTAGATAGCCGACCCTGAGATACGGGATATGGCTAGGGAGATGATGATGGATGTGTACTTCGGCAGTAGCTGGTACATATCACGAGTTGACTATAACTCGTTGCCACAGATTACTTTTGAAGGCACACCAATACCATTCAATCACAAGGTCAAGAACCTCGGTCTTCTTTTTGATGATACTTTTTCGTGGAACTCTCATGTGTCGGAGGTAAGCAGGAAGGTGTTTGCCGCGTACGGTTTGCTCAAACGACTCAGAAATCTTCTGCCAATCAAAACTAAAACTTCCTTGGCACATTCTCTTCTTCTTCCGATACTGGATTATGCAGATGTTTGTTATTCTGACTTATGTGTTGCACTTCAGAACAAGCTCGAACGTCTGCAGAATCTATGTATTCGCTTTATCTTTGGTCTGCGGAAGCATGTCTCTGCCTATAGATCCCAGCTTCAAAGGCTGCCAATATCCCGGAGGAGGGACTGCCATATCCTTTCTCTGCTTTACTCCATCCTTTCCAATCCCTTTTCTCCTCCTTACCTTAAAGAAAGCTTCATTTACCACTCCTCTACTCTGACGCGTAATCTGCGCTCCAGTTACAATCTCACCTTAAACCTACCTTCCCACAAGACTGATTTCTACGCAAAAAAATTTACGGTACAGGCAATTAAACTGTGGAATTCCTTGCCCGAGAATGTTCGACGAGCTCCGTCTATCGAATCGTTTAAGGAGCAAACAAGAAATTTCTATCTGGCTAATAATGTTTAATGTGTAGCTGTCTAATTTATAAGTAATATTTAAGTAAGTATATGCAGTGATATTCTATCTACCAATTTCTCTGATATATAAAATAGAGTATCCTATCTTATGTAGCATATATTATGTATTAGTTTATCATAAGATATGTATCAGTATATTTTTTATTGAAATATTTATTTAATAGTGTGTAAATATTGTCTAAGTATTATATGTAGTAATATGCACTATCCCGCTTTCTGCTTGTACAATTTCTATACCCAAAGGTTGCCTGGTAGAAATTGCTGCTTTAGCAATAAGGCCGCCTATATTGTACTGTCACGTTTGTTCCTTTTTATTTCTGTTGTATGTGTTTCTTTGTGCAATAAAGAATTTTGTATTGTATTGTATTGTACTTTAGCCTTTTTGAGACCCTACAGTGTGATTATTTGAATATAACGTGTATTGATTGTTCCAATAAATAATATACAACAAAAAAGCGTTTACCTTGTTCATTTTATTTTTCAGTAATGACCCGACGGAATCTGGTGTCAGAGTTTTCAAACCGCACAGCTAATAGGCCTCTGATATGGTTTATGTAACCTCTGTCAAAGACTGTAACTAGGACCGAAGGCTTAACGTGCCCTCCGAAGCACGGAATCCTTTTTTTATCGGACAATCAGGTGCTTCAGCCTGTAATGTCTTAACCAAACTGCGGAAAATCTTACAAAGTGATAAATTGACAAATATCAACTTTGTGTCAAACCCTGGGAATCAAAGCTAGATCGGGAGATAGGAAGTCCATGGCTCAAACCACTAGATCACTTGCCACCATTTATCTACAGAATTAATAAAAATGGACCCAGAATAGAGCCCTTAGAGACGCCCGAACTAGTGTGATAAGATGTATTCAAATACATATAGCTTTCATATCCAAAAATAAAGTCAGCGATTTCTGTATGTAATCAAATCAGAGAATTTTAGTATCATATAAATAATCATATCATATTTAAGTCTTTGAGCAGTATGTCAATCAATGTCAACAAGGTCAAAAGTCTTGGTAAAATCAAAGTAGGTACACGATTTTTACATGTAAAGCTTTGTCTAACTGGGTTAAAAAGACGGAATTTACAGGGCATGACCGGAAGTCGTGACGAATGTTATTGCTCAAGATTGTTTCCGAGGTTAGTTTAGTCACGATTTAGTATTTCTTTTGGTAAGTATATTGCGAGAGGTTAGGGATAGTTTCTGTATTTATGATTATGACTGATTTGTGGTCTTACGTCACTTGGACAGCGCTAAGATCACGTGATTGTTTTTATCGCTAAAACGATTGAAAGGAAATCTAAATACCAGCCATGTATCTATTATATATCTATTTGAGTTTATTCCTGAAAAATACAGTTAAGTCTACTATTAAAATAATATAAACAGACCTACAGAGACATTGTCAGATGCATGTAGAAATAACTAATAATATTTTGTTATATGCCACTGTTCTTAAATGATGTATATTAAAATTAGCTTCTAAATATGCTAGATTATAATTAATTAATTAGCTGCTTCACTTCCCGGGCTTACTGCAAAAACTAAAGCTATTAAACATACCTAATTTTAGAGTGCTGACATGACAACCCATTGTTTGAGTGGTGTGGTCGTCAAAGTATGTCATGTAAGCTATGTAAGGAATGTACCTTACAGGGGTGATTTTTATGTATGCCTTAAAATTGTTTTCATTTCAGTTGAGTCATCTTCTTCATCAGCTATTTTTAAATTCAACATAGGTACAATTCTCAATTTCTTGCAATTATTTATCTCTCGTTTCTGGTATTATGTAATATAAAACAAAAAGAGTAACTGCCATAATCGGAATAAATACCATAAATGTATGTATAGTGTCTAAAGAATCTAACATATTCGCAATGAATTTTATTACAATTGTGTCAAGTAAACCCATAGTTGTGCCGCAAAGTGCTAAAACGTATAGGAAATATTTCTGTCTTTACCATAACTAAAATTGGTATTGCAATATTTATTACAAATGTATACAGAAGCAAAGTTACAGAAGGTAAAATTGGTGAAACTAAAACTTTAATTTTATTCAAATAATCAAACAAACATGTAAGGCTGACTAAAATTATCCCTAACCACTCTTTTTGTTTGCATTTTTCTACTAAACATTGTTACTGTTACTATATAGTCACTATCCAAGCTAATAATTTTATTGAAGTTATACCTGTCGAAAAATACAATGCTTCGGATTTATATCCAGTCAGATCAATTATGATTTCTACCAAATAAGGTTGTATATAGGAATTTCCACTTGCATTTAAAAAAATACCTGAAATGTGAACTATTAGTGTCACCTTACAGAATTTTTTAGATTGATATTCTTTTAGAATTCTCGACACTGTGCTACTGGTACATTTTTTTTTACTCTTGCTGCGACTCAATCAGCTCCCTCAATTCATTTTTAGAATCGCGATCATTTCCTCTTAGCCACTGAAAATCATCTTTGCAATCTTGGTATCTTCCTTCATAAGCCAACGACGATGGGCTTTCAGGACCGACAAATAAAGAAAATAACCCGAATATGGAAGGCGCTGTTTGCAGCCAAGTGATTTACCTCCAAGTCAACTTGGCACTCAAAGCTAGACATAAAACTAAACCTATACCTACAAATACGATTTTAAGAGCCACGTCTTTTAGGGTGTCTGTATTCAGCTATTACTACCAGATTTAAGTATGTTTTACATACATACATACATATAATCACGCCTTTATCCCTTATGGGGTAGGCAGAGCGTAAACGACCTAAACAAAGGTCCTTCCGCCACGTCTGACAAAGTTTTGAGGGTTATTCAAGATGGATTTGTATTTTGTACGTATATTGCTGTAGTGACAGGTTGTCAGCCCATCGCCTAAATTGCAATATACTGAAACCCTCAGATCCCTTAGCTGGTTTTTACAGCATGCCCGGGAGGAAATGCAGCTGGCACATTCTATGTTTTTCTCTCGCTCCCAGTCCAGCTGTTTTGCTGCTGACTATTCCAAGTATGGCACGTACGTAGACTAGTGCAGTAAAGTTGGGAGCTGTGGCGGTGATGATGGCTCCAATCAGCATGAGGAAGTTCTGAATGACGTTGGTAAAGTGACGACCGATGACTTGCATCACATTTGGCATGATGATATAGCTTCTTGGTGTTACAGCGCTGTATACTGCCGCTGAAAAAGAAATTGAAAGTATATGTAATAGGATGCTAAATTAAATTGAGGCCGACATATTACAAAAGATTGCGATTACTTTATTAGCATAGCCAAAGTTTAAAATTGATGTGTCACCTTTTAAATAACTTAAAAAATCTGTGTGGTTACCTTTACGGTGTGCTTTATTATCGACAACAATTATTACAGAGGGTCAATATAATTCACGTTATACAAATAGAAAATTTCATCCAAGACGTCACATCGAGACAAGGTTCCCAGGAGGCTGGCAGCATTGCCTCTCTGAATGGCTAGGCTTATTTTTTGGGCAAAGAAACTGCCAGCTCTCGGATCACTAGATGCTTTGACGAGACGTCTGGATAAATAGTGTAGAAAACTTTTAGCAGCCGGACCCCATGGGCCCATAGTCTCTACTGCAAAAGGGACAAATGTGTTTACTTATAGCCTCAGCTCGGACACTCCTAACTACAATGTAATTTTGGTCATACATCGACTTACGGCATGTTGCAGTTGGCTTTTGCGTGTTATAAGGGTTGACAAATTTTGTCTTACCGGTCATAATGATCACTTGATTAAACCAACGTTTTAAAGTACTTCACTGTAACTGAATAGTTAGAATAAGTTAGGTTGCATATTTTGTATGAAGTTACTTACCGTCTCTCATCACTTGGGAATCTATAGAAGTTCCTACTGGAGTCATATCTTGTGGTAGAAATACATCCGTACACGGAACAGTACCTAACCATCTTTGGAACAAAAAACTTTATTATTTTCGTTACACTGGGAAACATGCGCGCGCCATGCCCACTAAGCGTACCAACAATGTGACCCACAATCCGGTGCGGAGTGTGACGTATGTCGGACTGGGGAGGGGAGGTGAGTGGCCTTTCTGTATGTAGTACTATTATATATTCTGTGCTAAAGCTATAAAAGTATGTATAGTCTAGACCATACTTATAATTTGTATAGCTCTACTTAACAAAGATATATTTGCTTTACCTCTCTGTAGATTGGTGCAAACATTTTTAAATATGCGATCAATTTTATACTGCATATACTATAAATTTCACTAAAATAAACATAATATACGACCATTTCTTACAGTCATAATAATTCAACTACAAATATTAGTTGTCATATTTATTTTATAACTACCACAGAATAGATAATTGTACAGAAACACACCTCCCATACAACGCTAGGAAAAAAATATTATTTAGCTTTCCGCCCGCGGTTTCGATCGCATGAAATGTGTTTTCCCGTGAAAATGAATATGTTCCTACGGTAAAAAATTGCATATGTCGTATTCCTGAATTTAGCCTATCTGTGCTATATTTTATTTCGTCTCGTCCAGAGGTTGAAGGGAGATTAAAGAGTAAACAACCGCTCAAAAAAAAACTAATATTCAAACATTCATACATACAAACCGCATTGTTAAATTTATAATAATTGATATAATTCCTGTGAAAGGGCGAAAGACACGAGGAACTAGTTTTGAATTTTTGCGAACATTGCTGTCGATTCTGGCAGCACCATTTTTTTACTAATTTTAAGATTGCGCTGTCACTTTCTCAGAATGGGATAGCAAATGAACACATGATATTGGCATTTCTAATTAAATCTCGTAATATTTATATTATATTTTCTTTTACGCGCATGAGTATTTATGACGTTATTTCTGTCAAATTTATAGTTTTTTCCGGGCGTCAAATATTGTTTGAATGTAGTTGAAGAATGACTTTTCTGTACCTAAGATATGCTGAGTACTATAGTATATTCTGTGGTTTTCTAATTAAATAATTTGTCGTTTAAAAATATTATAAAATCGATTTGTATTGTAACAAGAGTACTTTAAATCTCAACGACGTTTTAGTTTGACAAGGTGCTCGATTCTAGGTGCTATTAGAATTTAAATCCAGCTGTCACTTTAACTAACAACAGAAACAATATAACAACAAATAAAACAAAAAAATATTGACGTTAAAGCAATTAATTAAATATTTTTGCAACTGCAGGGCAAAAGCCTCTTCTCCCTTCCTTAATTTTTATAGACCTTCTCAAAAACAAAACCTTAAAAAGGAAGTAATATAACGAACATGAAAAACATATTTATTAACAAACATTAATTATCACTACATACTATAAAACAAAGTCGCTTCCCGCTGTCTGCATGTATGTATGCTTAGATCTTTGAAACTTGTTTTTTTTAATAGATAAAGTGATTCAAGAGAAAGGTTTATACGTTTAAATAATGCATAATATAGTAGTGAAACACAAATAAGTTTAGAGATTTCTAATGCTATGTCAAACGCTGGCTGAACCCTACGAGATAGATCAAAATAATGTATCATGGTATTAGGCTTGATTCTACATTCCACCGGCTAAAACTAAAATTAAAATCTATCTGTCACTTGCAAAATAATAAAATTGAAATAGGACAGGCGATTTATACTCTATGGTTTTACACTTTGTCCGCTAGATTTTGACGCGCTTTTGCACGTCTCCCTGGTATTTCTAACAATTTTATCCATATCAAACTCGTATGACGGCGTATTAAATTGACAGATCACCTTGAACGAATAACATCTGGACGCGCAAATATGACGTTTTACTCCTTACCCCTCTAGTTTGACAGGATGAATTTTGGCCACAGTACACAGACTAAAGCCGAAACATACCTTTGAAACTGGTGAAATGTGCTGTTTTGTTTTGAAGAACGAACGAGCAATATTTCTTTTCATTCGTAAGTGTGTTTTAGATCCACATTTCTCGTTATTTTCTTGTAAAATTAATAAAATACGTAGGGACAGGACTGAATAATACGACTCAATAAAACGTCCATGGTTCTGAAAGCATGGTAACCAAAATATTGTCATTCTGTAATGAGTCGGATTATAATTGTTATTTTTTCATTCGTTCATTCATTTCTGTTCATCTAGAGACGTGACATTATCGATGAACGATATCGATAGGAATGATTTACTGTATAAACATTTACGAACAAAATAAACATTTGTGGATGGACAACGCTAATAGGAATCAGAATATAACAGTTAACCTCACCTTTTATTAGGGTTCCGTATTACTAAGATTCCACTGTCTGTTTTTTGGAACCGTGATAGCTACATAATAGTTGAAATCAATCGTCCACAGGATTTAAGCTAAGTGTTTTTACTTCAAATTGCATGTGGCGCCCTCTAGAGGGCATGAAGTAGTGAAATAAAATAAAACCTTTTTTATAATGACGTTTCAGAGGCAAGGGTTTAATTACCAAATTCCATATACGTATTATTATATTATTAGTTGTAGTGCATTTTTCTGTAATTTGAGGTTTTTATTATCATGTATATTTAATCAACATAAATAATAATACAAAATAAATAAAACAAACTTTTTCCCGCGGGTTTGTTTGTATTTACTCGATAAATTAGAATATTTTCTAAAATCACTCCACAGATCGGAAAACTGGCCTTAAAGGTATATAGTGGCGATTGCCACCCGGACACCAGCGCTGGTACCCCTACTTGCCCCAAGCCATATAGTAGGTGGGATAGGGGGGCTCACGCAAGTCCCAGTAAGGTTTCCAGGTAGCGGGACTCACCAGGATTGTACCGAATGTGAATAACTAATATAATATATGTGGCATATACATTTTTGCGCTCGCTTCGCTCTCGATACGCTTGGTCAAAATAGAGTTTAAAATGTATATTATATTTTATGCGCTCGTTTTACATGCAAGAACGTTCTAGGTTTTCTTCCTAGAGTGTTTGAAACAATTTCAACACTTCAAATTCAGAATTTTAACCAAATTGATTTTCACAGATCTGAAAATGACAATGTAAATCACGTTGATGAACTGGGCAAGGCAATAGCGCAGATATACTTAAACACCCGAATTGCCTTTATTAGAAAACAAAGTATAAAAAACATATTTTCAAAAAGCATGTTCTGTAAGTTTTTATCTCCTATTGTAAGCTGCTCTATATTTGGTGTAAAAAAAATATTTGCACTTGCAGCGGGTGTGCTAATTTGATGATGGGCAGAAAAAAAAATCAAAAGGGGAAAAAAAAAATTTCATACAAATTGTCTGATCGAGGTGGTCAATTTGTATGGGAAGGTATTTTTTTATCGCCTCCTGACGTAATTTCCTGGTGATAGTTCTTCAGTTTCGTTGACTGAGCAACCCCTATAAGTTTGCAGGACGCTGTCCCTTACACCCAGTATGTATTCTATCTTTGAGTCTACAAAATATGTCATGTATAATTTCAATTATTAATAATCAATTTGAAAATTCTACTATTCTTTTATTTCCTAATCAAATTTAATTAAAAATACGTCTTCATATTTCTTTAATACAGGAAACATCATTCACTCAACCATTCATTCTTTATCGATTATCGACTAGGGTACAACACTATCTAAAACACCTAATAGCACAGATTAAAAACTCTTATAACCCGATTAGTTGAGAAGTGTCAAAAATAAACAAATATATTAGGAAACGCGTACTTTTATATTTGTTCGAGTATTATCATATCAGTCATACCTCCCTCCCCCCCAGTTTTGGTTGAACGAGTTCTCATACGTTTTTGTTTCGTGGCGTGTCCAGATGTTATTCGTCCAAGCAGATAACGCATAAATCCACCGACTATAAATCAAAAACCAGAGTGAATAGATATCCTACTATAGATATTATGGTAATAAAAATTTATAATCATACACTCAACGACATAAAAAATATACAAAAAACATCGGTATTCACTAAATATCTGAAGTCATATTTAATTAGGAAAGGCTACTATTATATTACAGAATTCTTTAATGATACTAAGTTAAAAAAAAATAAAGACTGCTACTCTCATGCTGCTGTTAAATAGTTTAAATATAGGTAACTGAACTGCCCACTTTCTATACTATTATTATGTATTCTGTGGTAGCTATATTTGTATTGTGACAAGTGTTTCGTAATTTATAAATATCGATAAGCCATCGTCACTTCAAAATACGAAAAATGTTTCATTGAAATAAGAAACTGAAAAAGTGACTGAAAGGTTTTGTATTTTAAATTTCGGAATAATTCAACCTTAAAACAAATCAATATTATTACACTGCAATTTCATCACATGAATAAGTTCTGAACTTTAGCTATGACGTATGGCAAGTATTTGATTGGTCATAGAAATGAAATGATCACAACATAACAAAATAATATTTAGAAAATTAACTCGATATTAAAAATACTTTTTGTGAATAAACTTGATTTCTTAATAAACCAAGATGATTAAAACTACATACGATCGAATACGATCATCACAAAGTAATAAAATTACATTGTTTACATTAAAATTATAAAGGCTGTCCTTTGCGGATGAACAAACACTTTTGTATGAGAAATTAAAAAGTAAAAAGCTATTTATTGCCACTGCCACTGTCCCCCAAGACACAGGTTTCATCCTAGTTTGGGGAACAGGGTTCATTAATAAGGTACACTCTCTTAGACTACGTTGTATTAGTTTATAAGTCCTACTTGTACAAATTTAATGGGAATTAAATAAAATTTATTATTATTAGGATTTATACATTTTTGTATCTCTCCGAAGAGGTAAGCTGGCACGGGCCGAAGCCAAGTGCTATAGTGAATCTAATGACAAAATCTTTCTAACTATCCTGCATGTGTTGAGAATGACTGCTTTTTGTATGAGTATGAGTGTGGATGTGTTCATTTTCAGTGTTTGGAGGCTGGTATGTAAGGTTTTTGGAATGACTCCTGTACGTCGATTCTGTAAAATCCGAACAATAACTCGCATCTCACTTCGATCTTCATACTCACTTCACACCCGGACAACAATGACCTTGAATTTGTATTCTGTAGACATCGATTCTCAGAACATAAACAAATGCGAAGTGAAGTGAGCTTCGAACGCTCGTTCGTCTCACTAGTGATGGCCACATTGATGAAAATGTTAGTCGATCTTAATCGATATTTTGTTTTTGGTGTAATTTGTGAGTTTCTGTGCAATAGCTAGCCGGTAAATGGTTTTATATATATAAGAGTACTTAATTTTAAATAATAGTAGTTTTAGTTATGTGTTTCAGTAATGAATTTATTAAAATTAAATAGGTTGGCTGTATGAGCAGAGATGCTTTGTCTTCGTCTAATAAAACAGAGTTTGTTTATAAACTTTCAAGTGCTTCGCAAGTGGTTTTTTGTTACATTTTGCTGTGTTTTACGTGGAATAATCCAAATAATTGATTAAAAAGTGAACATGTGGTAAGTTTGCTACTTAATATATTCGTGCTATTGTAACTTTGTCATTAAACAACAACTCTGTTATATTTCCAGTGAACGTTCATCTCATCCTTCTTCAGCACAAATAGAGGCCTTGTTAGACTCCTCAAAAGAAACCCTGACTTTGCAAAGGGTTTTTTCAAAGTGTCAACAAGCCAGAGATCGAAGTAGATGCCAGTGGGAAGAATTAAGCCTAACGCTAAACAAGCTGGGATGAACAATTAAAACATCAAAACATTGGACCAATGTTAGTACCTATGCCTGTTATTATTATTTGTCAGAATTATGTATACTTAACATTCCTAACAGAGACCCCATGCAGCAGCCATAAAAACACTTCAAATGCAAAAAAACTAGGTCAGTTGATAGGCTTAGTTGAAAAAGCTCTGTTTGAGTTTTGTTTCTTAACTTTGTAATCTAAATTAGAATAGAATATTTGTGTTGAAATCTGTAATTCTAGTCCGTAATCTGTAAACCTATTCTCAAAAGAGTCATAATCATAAATTATTGTACTTTTTTATTTTATACATACATATAATCACGCCTCTTTCCCGGAGGGGTAGGCAGAGACCACTTTTTATTTTATATATATTAGTATTGGTCTGACAAAAAAAGTGCTGTTTAAAAGAAAGTTGTAGCACGTGCAGCTGCTAGACGTAAAACCGGTGGTGGTCTGGACGGTGCAGTTGAACTATCAGAGTTGGAGGAAAGAATTGTGGTTTAATTTGGTGGTGAGGGGTTTGGCACTGGAGATGCACATTTAGCTATTTCGCTTTTTCCAGTAAGATTTTTGTAAAACATAATGTCCGACATACTAAAATGATTTAAAAATTATGTAACTAATATCTACTTTTTTATTCATTTGCATTTCAGGAAAATGAAACATCTGGCCGTTTACCACGAACTTTGCTCTCAGATTCAGAAGAACCAGCTACATTATCACAAACACCAAGCCCAATACCTATGCCTTGTCGTACCTGGCGCGGAGCCACTGCCAGAGATGCTGATTCTTCAAGTAAGTAAAGAAGTGGAGTTCGATTCTAATACAAAGGTTCCGTATATCCCTATTTTTGAAAATTTTAGTTGTGTAAAAAAACACTTTATTTGTAATGTAGTGTTGTTTCAGCGTCGCGTCACGCGCAGCCACCTAGCACGCCGACTAGCATCGAAATTCATATATGAGGCTTCCTTGTCCCGCCGTGGCGCCACCGGTACTAATACCAGTATGGTTCCATGCTAATGGAGATGCTAGTTCTTCAATTTAATTTATAAATTGCTCCTAAGTATTGTAGCTACATACTAAGTAGCAACACCTCTATCTCACACAAACTCGTTCACCTTTTCAGCATCGCGTTCTGCGCAGCCTCCCACGCCCCGACTGTCGGCAACACCAGCATCTTAAGCGTCTCGTTCTCGCCGAGGTGCCATCGCCGGTTCAAATGACAACCGAAGCATTCTTACTAGGCGAAGTGCTGCATCAAGTGAGTTACTAAAAATATTAAACCTCGCAATTTAGGTCACTAAAGAATTATACATTTAATCGCTTATTTTTTTTTGCAGCTCGTACAACACGTCATTTTGCTGCGGCACCAGCACCACCCTCTCAACGACAATCGAAGTTCAGTTCAGTTCAATCGGAGCGCGGATTACTGAGCGCTTTCTGAGGGTAGAAGAGCAGCAGCTGGAGATACAGCAGTCTAATGCTCGTATCTTGCAAGCTTTGTTGTAGCTGCCCATTGAAAAAGACGGCTCTGTCTCGAACTGTGGCGACGGTGGGCGAAGTGTTGCAATCTTTGGCGGAAGCTACTAAAAATCGGAGTGATTAGGAACTCTCGCAGCTTAATATAAATTATTACAATAGTTTAATGAATGATAATGTGACAAAAAAAACTGTTAGAAATAAGTATGTTTTTTTTACATATTATTATATTAATAAAATATGAAAGTTACACACACTTTAATTATTAATTACATTTATTCTTCGTCGGTGCATCCCTATCCTAAGCGTAAGTTAATAATAAAACTTATTTGATGATTTTTATGCTAGCCCTAATTAAATATGTAAACATTATAATAATATTACCTATGGTATGATAATGAAATAAATTATTCAAGGTTATTATAAAACTTAATAATACCTAAATTATGAATGAACCATTCGGCGTGATCGCCACAACCTATTTACTAATTTCTGCCTATGCAACTTTCCCACATGCAAATCTGCATAAGACGGCATATCTCTCTTTTGGTTATCTTCTCTGCACCTCAGCAATCATTCGAGCCTCTTTTTGTTTCTCGTCTTCGGTCACTGTAAATGCAGGCAATCCCACCTGGTTGCATTTATTGTGTAGAAGACTACATGCAATTAAAATCTTTGCAACTTTGTCCGGATGATAGTTTAGGACTCTGTGAACTAGCAAGCATCTCAAACGGCCCTTTAAGACGCTCCCATGTCTCAATGACCTTGAGCGTTTTGCTTACCTGACACCCCACCCACCCGTTCTTTCCCCTGATGTTTGTTACGTAAAGGAGAATAAACTTGGCCATCTATCGGATTTAGCTTGTACTACTACAACACGCGATGGGTTCTAGTTTGTGATCATCTTCTTTAACACCGGGTATATTTTTGAACTATGTGATCCATAAAATACTTTATAATTAAAAATGCAAATATTACGGGTGTTCTCTTGGTGTTCTACTCATTAAACTAAACAACTTTTCCTAGAAAACATACAACTGTCAAATAATATGAAAAAAAATACAAATGTGTCGATATATACTATCACACTACTGATTCTAATTTATTATGTACATATTAAATTTTCCAAATTATTATTTTATATAATATTAAATAATTATTTATAATAATATTAAATTATTATTTTATATTTTATTCGAAAAAGTTGTACAGTTTCATGAGTAGAACACACCGTTATCATTATTTACACTTTATTCAAAATGATCCTATAAAATAGTCCAAGAGCTTGCGAACATTTTAAAGAATTAAATTATTATGTTTTATTGAAATACAGCAAGAATTTTTATTCACTAAGGAAATTTTAAGGGCTTGTTATTGTTGGTGAGATTATGAAACTGTTTTTTTTTTTTGGAACGTAAGGTGAAAAAAATTTACTAGACACGATAGATTTTTTTTTCATATTTTGACCTATATTCCATCGAGAAAATTGTTCAGTTTCATTGTCTAAACAAGTCCTTAAAATTTCTTAGGTAAATGATATACCTTGGTTTTTTATGTATGTTCTTCTTCTGTCGAGTGGGTATCGAGTCTATCGACCCCATGAACCCTATGTATGTAAATGTACCGGGTGTAAGGGACAGCGTCCCGCAAACTGATAGAGGTTCCGCAGTCAACGCCCATACTACTTTTACCCCTTTACCAGCAGTTTTTTTTTTAAATACCTACGTTTCCGTCATTGTTACATCTGGTTTGCTATTAAGTAAGATTTGAAAATTGTATTGCTGTATATGATGTAACAGACCTTGTATTTACGCGTATATTAATTACAGCAAGTTTAAACCTGTTTAAGAGATAAAACAAATATAATTTTGAGATGCTGTACGGAGCAAAATGACTATGTGAAGCAATTTGCTAAAATCTTACTATAATAAATACTTTTCACTTATAATATACCCGGGCTCAAAAAAATCACCAAATTACAATAACAAAAGAAAAAAAACTAAATTAAACCGACGACTTTTTTTTCGATTTTATATGAAATTAATATTTTTAGATGGCTTGTAGAGGGCTCAAGATCTGTATATTTTTAAAATTTAATTATGTATTTAAAATCATGAGAAACCACAACATTTCATACCTCTTGGGTAAGTGAATTCTAATGTTGTATGGGTCTACCTAGACTTTCATCTCCTGAAAGAATTTGCAGGCCGCTGTCTCTTACGCCCGTTATGTATAAAATATGCAATTTTCAATTATTAGGCATTACATGGCTGTAAAATCTAGCCTAGCTATGTATTATTTTAGATTATAATCTATAGCCAGTCATTAGTATGTATCTTATGTAAATATATTCATTAAATAATTAAGTATGTAGGTCAATTTATTTTAAAATCTAACAGAAGGTAAAAGATTATTATTATTAGGTTTTTTGTGTCTTAACTCTGGTCTTCTGCTGTAAGGAATGACATTTTGTAAAGGTAGTATTAAAAGGCGATTAAAATTTGGAAAGATATAATGAAGTACAGAAATATAATCTCTTGAAGTTCAAATCATACATACATATAATCACGCCTTTATCCACAGTGGGGTAGGCAGAGCGTAAACGACGTAAACACAGGTCGTTCCGCCACGTCTGATTAAGTTCTGAGGGTTATTTAAGATAGATTTGTAGGTATATTTCTGTAGTGACAATACGTCAGCCCATTGCCTAAATTACAATATACTGAAACTCTCGAACACTGGTTTTTACAGCAAGCCCGGGAGGAAATTCAGCTGGCACATCCTATGTTTTTCTCTTGCTCCCCGGCCAGCATAGAAGAAATGATTCTTAAACTATATGACTAGAAATAAATAAATCTACTAAAAATAATAGCTTAGAAGGTATAGCTTAGAGTAATAGTAATAAAGGTCATCAATTAAATATGAAGTTTTGATAAATTTATGATTCTTCTACTGATGTGTGTCGCATTGTGTGGTTTTTCTTCTTTTGTACTAATGGATAACTGAAACAGAAAACAAATATTATAGTGATGGTAAAAAGAACATAATAAATATATAATCTACTGATTATTTCGTATGGATAATTTTGATCTTCCATGCTGGCCTGGGAGCGAGAGAAAAACATAGAATGTGCTAGCTGCATTTCGTCCCTGGCATGCTGTAAAAACCAGCTAAGGGATCCTCGGGTTTCAGTATAGTATAATTTAGGCGATGAGCTGTGACAATAGCGTCATACATCATCATCTCCCTAGCCCTATCCCGTATATCACGGGTCGGCTACCTAATCTAGGGGATCGAACGAGGGTACTGGTTTTTTCACAGAGCGACTGCCATCTCATCTCTGCAACCCAGAAGGGAAACTTAGGATATCTAAAATCACGCTAATAGACTTAGAGGGTAGGCAGGATATTTAAATTTGGCTGTTTCTTAACCGAGTCTTATGGAACTTTTTTATTCGACTGAGCAACCTTTAAAATTAAAGTTACGATACAACAAATCACGCCTCATGACTTACGAGGTAGGTAGAAAATTAAAGGTAACTAATTAATTAAAGGTAACTTTAATTTTAAATATTGTTCAGTCGAATTAAAAAAGTTCCATTAAATCGGTTAAGAACAAGCCAAATTTCAATTTCCTGCCTACCCCCTAAGTCTAGTAGCGTGATTTTAGGTATCCTAAGTTGCAACTCGGGTAACACACAGATAAATAAAAAAGTCCCATCGAAATCGGATCAGTAGTTTTGTTGTGATGTGGTAACATACAGACAGACAGACAGAATGACAGACAGACAGACAAAAAAAAAAAACTTTCTGATCTTTATATCGTTAATAACGCCTGCTGCAATTATTTTTTGTAAATATATTCAATGTATAGACACGATCCTTCTAGAGATTAATTATATGTATAGATAACCCTCAAAACTTTGTCAGTCGTGGCGGAACGACCTTTGTTTAGGTCGTTTACGCTCTGCCTACCCCATCAGGTATAAAGGCGTGATCATATGTATTTATGTATAATTTTGATAACGCCTTTATTTGGATATGTAGTTTATTCCTGTTCTTAAAATAGTTTGAGCTCTTGGACTATAATTAAACTTACAAGTGCTGTAAATGTAAATTCTAAATTAACACGTCTTAATTCTTCTTTGCTAGACTAGGGGCGATAGAAATACATAGAATCTTCCAGCTGCTTCTTTTCCCGGGCATACTGTAGTCAGTAGAGACATGGAGTAATATAATATACTTACTCCGAAAAGGGAAACAAGGTTGTGGAATACCGTTATAATCACAAAGTTTACATAAACCGAATGAAAGCTGTAAGTTTATTTTCACTTACTTTTGTTGGTCCGACGACGTAATGCTATGAACTCTTGTGATTCAAGATATTTGTGCAGAATTTTTTGTTTTTAACATTTTGTTAATGGCTGCTGGAAAAAAAAACAATTAAAAATTTATGAGAAAAATAATACAAATTAAATAAAAATTTAAGAAAGTTAATTAGAATCGAATATTGGTAAGGATCGATCTCGTACTACTGCGATTGAAAGCCTCTAGCACTGCCACCGCACTAATGTGGCTGACACTTTGAGTGGCGAAATTATGCATAGGTTTGTAGACGGTTACATATTACAATGTCAGAAAACATAATGCCTTTACTTAAAATGCATGGGCCCAAAATACCCGAAATCTTAATACCGTATTATTCATAATACCTTAATCCAGTACATCTTACTGTACAATTCCGAATTTTTAAATACTAATAATTATTATCTCAGTTTTCAAAATTCCGAATGTGTAATTTATCAAATTTTCAATTATCCTTAAATTACAAAACCAAAAAGAAAAAAATAATAATACATGATGTGTCAATGTCATAGTTGATATTATATTTGATTTACTTATATTAAGAATTCTGTCAGTTACTCATCGTATCGTTTACATCTATCGCTGGCTTGACGTCGTAAAAGCGGACATGGAAGAGAACGATCTCACACCCTGCGGCTCGGTCGCTCACTTCGTTCGCTCCAAAGGGTCACTACTCTAACCTAACCTAACCTACTGAGTCGGATCTGAGTAGAATGTTTTTATTTTTTATTGCGGGGGGCTGCGCCCCCCGAGCCCCCCCTAACTTCAAGTTTAGTCTTTTATGGTTAAATATTTTAGGGTTAAGTATTTAGTACATTTAATTTTTGGGTTTCGGTTATTCGACCGTAAGGTACTTTAAATCATTGGTATTCTACATACTTGTCATTTTGAACATAAAGTATTTCGATTTCGGGTATTTTGGGCTCATGCATTTTAAGTAAAGGCATTATGTTTTCTGACATTGTAATATGTAACCTTGTAGACAATATGCAATCTTTACGCTGTCAGATAGAATAAAACATTCCAATCAAACAGCTATCAATATTTTTAGAGAACCAAGATATTTTTGTTATTTCCTAAAAAAACATTGCTGAACCATTTGCTACATTCTACAGTAGCTGACTAATAAAATAGTAGTAAAATAAAACAAAATAATATTATGTTGAAGTAAATACTTACTGTTTTTTTATATTTTCTAAGAATTTTAGAGAAACTCATCAATAATAATCAGTAGATAAAGAATAATTAGCACTAATATTAAACAATGAATATTAAAAGTCTTAAACACAAAATGTCCAAACAGAACTTACGAAAACTATTTTTGCCTGACAAGAGCGACACGGGTTCCCCTCGCGAAGGCCGTGGGCCGTCTGCCGCCCGTCGCCCGCGCACGGACCCGCCCTTTGCGAACCTTCCAGAAATCAGATTTTATTTTTTTTCTCCAAAACTAATAATCGAAATAAAAAAGCAAGCAGATCACATTTTAGTGTTTATGATTTATAACGTTCAAAATAATTATCATAAATGCAAGTCGTTAAGTGCAAGTAAATAATAAAAGTTTAGTGAATGTTTTAGACACGGAAAGAGGGCCAGAAGAATTCGTATTTCTCATTAATTACTCAATATTTTTAAATAATCTTAAGAGTGTAATGAAGAGCTGAGACCAATCTACAACATATAATTATTTTATATTTTTTATGTAACGATAAAGTATACTTTATAGACCTTGCAAGCGACCGAAATATCACGAGAGCCCCTTAAGAGACCAATTGCTCGTTCAACAGAGTTGCGGACAGTTGCGTGGAGGCTATTGTAGAGAGCTTCTGGTGTGTTGTCCTGGGCATTACTGATGGGTGTCATAAGGTACGCTCGCTGGGCATATCCGGAATCACCTAAAATAACGTTACTACGTGGTAAAATTCAATTTACTTATTTTACCCAAATCAATTATTTTAAAATTGTGTACGATTTGACATAAGAATATTGGGAAATACTACATACTGTTATTTTATTATGATATTATGTATGACTAAAGTACTTACCAAGTAAAATGGCTTCTTCCCCAGAATTTGTTATTTCCTCTAGATATTCTTTTATAATGCTATAATTAAAAATTAAACTATCATGTGTGGCTCCACCATAGAATACCAACCATCACGTAGAATCACGTAGAATGTTGACATCGGCTACCGTTATCTAGAAAATATACAGTAGGGCAATAAATAGGTTTTTTATTGACACAAAAAATGAATATCCATAATAAGTATTTTAGGTTTAGTTGGCGTGGTAGCCCTTTCGACAGTAGAAGCGCCCCTCATTTTCTGTCGGTCTCTTTAGTGCTACTAGAGTACCATCAATACAGCCGATGACCGCCGGGATTTTGAACGTTTCATAAAATCTGTAACGTATATATACCTATCCACTTTAGCATTTTGATCAGAAGGATTTTATCATGAGGTCAAAATCAAAGCGTAAAAGAACTGACAAACCTTTCCTTTAAGATTTGTCTTTCTTGAACATCTTTCGGGAATCTTATGTACTTTTGGACTATATTTGGCTTATTCAGCGCATCTACAACCTCCTCATTGCAGCGAGATGCAGACTGCTGAGACAAATATGTACGTTTATTTTCCTTTATTATTTTCTGATAACTGCCATTGGCCAGGAAAGACAATGTGCATAATATCTGTGGAAAAGTGAAATAAATTAAATTAATCTGACAGACATTATATTATTAATAAACTGCATATCATAGCAGCATAGTAGTTAAATAGATTTCATACCTTTATACGAGTTTAAAGTCCTTTTCCTTCACGTCTTGGACACTTTATATGAGGCAATAACTCGAGCTCCAATTTGTCGATTAACTCTTTGTTCAGTCTGGTCACTTTCACATAATCATCATCTCGGGTTAATAATGATGTAGAACGGATTTGGTATGCTTGCCGACGCATCTCACAATTTATTTAAAGCATGCGCCTCTTTTTATAAAGATAATAGTAAAAATACCCGAGCCATTTTCAAATAGCACTACACAAACACCAAAATAACAATAAAAAAAACAATAGTTTTATGCACCTAAGTCACGCCTAACACTTGTAATTATTATTTTTTGTGAAAAAATACTTAATTGAATGTTATTTGTAAAAATTTTGATTAAATTATTATGTCTTGACTCCGCTTTCACACGAAGAAGCTTAACTTTTTATTTGACAGATGAATTCGAGTTCGAATGCGAAGTGAGCTGCGAAGTGAGGGGGGAATTCCCTTACCGAATACCGATTCATATGTCATCTCATACATTAAACGTCAAAATCTCGCAACTGATTTAGTTCAACTCGCCGCCACTCTCGCAGGGGTGTCGCTAGTGGAACTGCGATTCATAAAGGAATTTATAGAATGCCGATTTGGAAACTCACTCCGGATTCAGATTCGAGTATTGACATTTAGCTTTACAGAATCGCACTGCTGTGCTAGAGACAATTATTGGAATAGTTCTGGCAGAGCTAACCTGCCACTGTTTTTTTATTTCTACAGATAGTTCAGTATATTTAGCAATTTTTTCGGTATGTGTGGCCAATAAGTTGTGGGTGTTACATATTGCAATGTCAATGAGTAATACTGTTCTGTTAATTTTATCTAAAACTGTAATGTCAGGTCTATTGCAATGAATAGTTTTGTCAGTGCCAATTGTGCGATCCCAATATATTTTGTAGTTATTGTTTTCTAGTATTGAAGAGGGTTGATATTTATAGTACGGCAATTTTTCTATAATAAACTTGTATTGATATGCTAGATTTTGGTGTATTATGGCTGCAATTTGGTCGTGGCGGTGTTTATAGTCTGTCTGGGCTATCGATTTACAGGCGCCGGTAATATGTTGGATCGTCTCTGAGTTGCTGTGGCAGTGTCTGCAGGAGTCCGTAGGTAAGCTAGCTGATTTTAGTATATATTTTTGGTAATTGCGGGTATCTATAATTTGGTCTTGGATTGCTAACATGAAAGCTTCAGTCTCCGGGAAGAGCTCACCTCTCTGCAACCATAAGTTCGACGCAGCTTTGTCGACGTGAGGTTGCTCGAGATCGTGACGGTGTCTACCATGAAGAGACTTTTGCACCCATGCGGCAATTTTGTCTTTGTCTTCAATTGTTCTTTCGTTACGTTGTACAGTGTGATTGTGGAGATTAAGAGGTGTGATTTTTTTATCTACTTGAGCTATTTTGTTGTGTAATATTGAATCTTGTGAGCGAGTGTGGAAGTATTTTCTGAGTGATTTAATTTGATTGTTATGGAGGTTAGTAATGTCTATAACGCCCCTGCCACCTTCCTTCCTAGACAATGTGAGTCTTTGGACGCAAGACCTCGGGTGATGTTTGCGGACGGCTGTAAGTGAAGTGTTTATCAATCGTTGTAGCTTAAGTAGATCAGTCTGTGACCACGTGATGATTCCGAAAGAATATGTAAGTATTGGTATGGAGTATGAATTGATAGATTTAATTAAATTGTGAGAGTTAAGTTGCGAATGTAGTAGTATGTTTAGTCGATGTTTAAACTTCTTTTTGAGTTCCGATTTAGTTTGGTTTTGCTGTATTTGTCGAGCTTGTTGGAAACCTAAGTACTTGTAGTAACTATTTTCGTCCAGAGACTCTACGCAGCTGCCAGATTTTAGTGTGTAATTGTTATCTACAATAGTGCCGTTCTTTATAGTGAATGTCTTACATTTATCTATCCCGAATTCCATACATATATCCTGTGAGAATGTTTGTGTGATATCTGCTAATATGTTAAGTGATTCTGTGGTGTTAGTATATAATTTGATATCATCCATATACATAAGATGTGTGAGCAAAACGTTATTGTTGTCATTATGGTTTGTGATAGGTAATCCGTGATTTGAGTTGTTCAGCATATGCGAGAGAGGATTCAATGCGAGGCAAAACCAAAGCGGACTAAGCGCATCACCCTGGAAGATTCCTCGTCTTATGGGGATTTCAGGGGTGTCATAATTTGTGCAACCTACGACTTTCAACTTGGTTTTCCACTGCCGCATTGATTCCTCTAGGAATTTAACAATATTTGGGTTGATTTTGTAATGATGCAAGATGTGAATTAACCAGCTATGGGGGACAGAGTCAAATGCTTTACGATAGTCTACATACATTGCACTTATGTTCCTCTTTTGTTTTAGAGCTTGGCGCATTGCGACCGAATCTATTACAAGTTGTTCCTTGCAGCCTCTGCTGTGCTTGCGACAGCCTTTTTGCTCCTCGGCAAGGATGTTGTTTTCGGTTATAAATTAACTCGGCAATGCAAGCTGTTAAAATTTTGTAGATGGTTTGCAAGCAGGTAATGGGCCGGTACTTTGCTGGATTCTGGTGCTCTGTATCTTTTGGTATCATGAAAGTTGTTCCTTGTGTAATGTATTTCGGCATTTGTTCTGGGTTTAGAATGAATTCGTTAATACTATTGTGGATTAATGGTTGAATGCAAGTAAATTACTTCCAAGCTGGACTGGGAGCGAGAGAAAAACATAGAATGTGCCAGCTGCATTTCCTCCCGGGCATGCTGTAAGAACCAGCTAAGGGATCTGAGGGTTTCAGTATATTGCAATTTAGGCGATGGGCTGATAACCTGTCACTACAGCGATATCCTTACAAATCCATCTTGAATAACCCTCAAAACTTTGTCAGACGTGGCGGAGCGACCTTTGTTTAGGTCGTTTACGCTCTGCCTACCCCATTAGGGATTAAGGCGTGATTATATGTATGTATGTATGCAAGTAAATTTTTTATACCAGTAGTTATGGATATTATCACTTCCCGGTGCCTTCCAATTGTGAGTTTTTTTTATAACTTTAATAAATGTATCTATAGGAATATGTTCAAAATTCATTTCGGGAATCAGTTCAGTAGCTTCGGAGTTATTGTGCAGCCATTCCGCTTCTTGGTTGTGCTGCACTGGATAGGCCCAAATGTTTGACCAGTATCGATACATGTCATGTGACTCAGGTGGAGTTGAATCAATATTTGCGGTCTGGTTATTTGGTGTTGCTGTGGCAAGATTCCTGTAGAATTTGTTTCTCATTGCTTGAAAATACTGCGTTTTGTTGCTTGCGTTTTGTGCAATTGACGTACCTTTTTAACCTACTGCTAGCTGCATTAAGTTTCTGTTTGAGAGTATCTATAAACTGTTCATTTGTTAGGTTAGGTTCTTCGTGGACTGAGTGTATTCTGAATTTGTGTTTGATTTGTTGTACATGAGAAATTAATTTATCGCTTCTGATTCCCATAGCATACTGTGTCATTCTTCCTATGTATTTTCTGAGCATCTCAATCTCGTTTTGTAAGCGTTTTTGCCAATTCGGAGTAATTTGGGTGTATCTTTCTTTAACTGTTTCTATTTCTTTGATCTTGGTCCCGTTGCATACTGCTGCAGTATATGCTGCGCAGTAGATCTGAGTTTGTGTGACCATAAAGTCTTGTTTTCTATGTATGTATTTTGGGAGAATTTCTGTATCTATGACTCTTACTATTTCTGCAAATTGTTTGGACGTATTTTGCTTTGGTATATATGGGCGTTTTGTAGGATTTGTATATTGATATTTTTGATAAATCTCTTGAAATTTCAAGTCAATTGATTCCGTGTCTAAGGTGATAGTTTTTACGAGTATTGAGCGATGCTTGTGAGAGTTATTGTGTCGGGTTTGAGATTATGTGCGTTCGTTTGAGTTTATCTGTTCGTTTTCAGTATAATCAATGTCTTCGTGAGGTGAGTTTGATTGAGTTGAATTAATAGTTGATGTATATGTGCATGATTGAGACTGCGTAGGAGAAAGATTTATGTTCAAAGGGGAGTCTGTTTCAACCTGAGTGAAAGTGGAATTTCTATGTTTCGTGGTGTGAGTGACCCTTGGAGTTATATGGTGTTCTCTTGCAATTTTTTCTTTGATAAAGTTTCTTTCTTTTACTGGTACTAGATTATTGTTGATGATTGACCTCAGTTGGTCGGATAATCTCTGTTGCGATAAAAAGTGTAAGTCCGGGTGCATTTCAATAAATTTCGTATGTAGAGTAGGTCTATAGCCTGTAAGATTAGTTTCGTTGTTTGTAGCAATGTAGTAACATTCTAAAAGATCTTTATTAACTAAGTTCCAGCTTAATCTTTGTCTGACTTTACCAGCTTTTGTAGTCAGAGGTCTAATGTTGTCAAGTATATTGATCTGGGTATTATTTCTACCATGCTGGACTGGGAGAGATAGAAAAACATAGAATGTTCCAGCTGCCCTTCCTCCCGGGCATGCTGTTGAAGTCAGCAAAAGGGACTCGAGTGTTACAGTGTATTGTAATTTAGGCGATGGGCTGACAACCTGTCACTAAAGCAATATATATTTCAATCTAAAATTGTCCTCAATTATTGTCAGACGTGGCGAAAGCGCCTTTTACGAGGCGTTAAACGCTCTGCCTACCCCGTAAGGGATAAAGGCATGATTTATGTATGTATGTATGTATGTATTGTTTAGATTTGGGTCAACTGAGGAAGGATTGTTATTAGTGGTGCTGTTGGTATGCTGAGAGCCACTTTGGGTGGGATCGATAGATTGAGTTATGATGTTGCGGTATGAAGTTCTAGTGTTATAAGATGTTGACGGTTGTGTTGAGTGCAGATGTCCTAATACTTCTTTTCTTATTTCTTCAAGTGTCTCAGTGGGTAGCATATTTTTCTTAATTATAGCTCTTATTTGATTCCCTATTGTCTGTTTACTGACTGGCATTTCCGGAAATTTGTCTGTGAATTTAGTGTGTATTATTTGAAGGTACCCTTTCTTTTTTTGTTCCATATTTGTAGCAGTGAGATATGATCGCCAAATGAATTTATTCATGTCTTCAGACCAATGTTATCGCGTTCGGCGTTTTCTGCCTGTAGTGGAAACTAGATCAATGGCTTCTGCCGCTAGTTCAGCATCTACAGACAAAGGCGATGTTACAGTTGATGATCGGGAATGATGATACTCGAAGGGATTTGGTGATGAACTGGGTGATTGGAAAAGACTATGTGTGGATGAGATTGGTGATGAAGGTTGTGAAATGATGGGGTTTACTGTAGGAATATTTTCCTGGTCTGCAACTGTGTAACACTGGGCAGAATACGACATGTTGCCCCCCTCATATACGACGGGGCTACCCGAACCTGACGGCCCGGGGTGGGATTCCCTCTCCCGAGGACCCACCTGAGGATCAATTTGTCTATTTCTTAGACGCATATCGCATGGTGGTTACTAGCGCACCGTTGGTCATTGGTAAGTAATTAGCTAAAAGCTGCCAATGTCCGCCCCCCACGTAGCATCAGATGGTCGTGCCGGACGTGGTGTTAGAATTTGTGAGGGGCTTATTATTATTATATTATTATCTTTGACAGAAAGAAGATGATGTAGATTTAGTATTTCGGTCAAGATTACGGCACAGGATATATATACTACATACAGAATGAAACCACGCACCTCTCCTCCCCAATCTCATATACGTCACACTCCGCGCTGGATTGTGGGTCACATTATGGGTACGCTTAGCGGGCATGGCGCGTTTCCCAGTGTAACGAAAATAATAAAATTTGTGTTCCAAAGATGGTTAGGTACTGTTCCGTGTACGGATGTATTTCTAACACAATATATGACTCCAATAGGAACTTTTTTAGATTCCTGAGTGATGAGAGACGGTAAGTAACTTCATACAAAATATGCAACCTAACCTATTTGAACTATTCAGTTACAGTGAACTACTTTAAAACGTTGGTTTAATCAAGAACCAGATTAATCAAGTGATAATTATGACCGGTATAACAAAATTTGTCAACCCTTATAACACGCACACAAACGCAGGCCAAGTGCAACATGCCGTCTGTCGATGTATGACTAAAATGACATTGTAGTTAGGAGTGTCCGAGCTGTGATTACGGTCGTAGTACTATTATGATAGATGAGATACTCTTTGATTTAGTATGGAAATTATTGAAGCAAGCAAAATTGAGCCTTATTTCATGAAACATACGACTGAGAACGTGTTGAAGGGAGCGAATATTGCATTTGATAAGTAGATAAGGTTCATTTTATAGAACGTTTCTGGAGATATTTGAAAATGATCTTTATCTCCAAGTAGTAGGTTGAGAATAAGGAGGGATAACGATTTTCAATTTAAAATATCCGGTCAAGTGCGAGTCGGACTCGCTCACCGAGGTTTCCGTAACAACTTGGGGGTATTTAAAGCGATTATAGAACCCGCTTGCAAGCCCCCCTCAACCCCTGGTATCAGTGTCTGAATACGGTCGTTACTTTCAAACCAGGCTGTTACTTTTTTCCCCGGTTTCGATGTCTGAATACAGTCGCTATTTCCGAACCCGGATTTTACTTTTCTTTTCCGTTGAGGGGGGCAAGCCACCCTAAACCCCGCGGTCTCGATGTTTGAATACGATCGCTACTTTCAATCCAGGCTGTTACTTTTTTCTTCCTGTTACTACGACGAGCTATGAATCGTTAATTTATAAATAAATTACTATAACTTGATTCTGTTGGACCAGTTTTTCGAATCACTGCGTATTTTGTGAATTATCCACTAGTATCGCCACCTTAAGTTGTGCGCTCTATGAATCGATAGCACTCATCTTCAATGTTAAATTGGTCCGTATTCTTTGAAGAGACAGGGAATGCTTATTTATTTTTCTGAACACTTAATTACTTAAATTATTGACATCGTTTTTTTTTTGCTGGCCTGGGAGCGAGAGAAAAGGATAGTATATGCCAGCTGCATTCCCTTCCGGGCATGCTGTAAAAACCAGCTAAGGGATCTGAGGGTTGAAGTACATTGTAATTTAGGCGATGGACCTGTCACTACAGCAGTGTACCCAATAAATCAATATTATTAAACCTCAAAACTTTGACAGACATGACTGAACGACCTTTGTTTACCACCATTTTGACCATAAGGGATAAAGGAGTGATGTATGTTTTTATAAATGCTTATTTTGTAAGATAGATATAATAAATAATCGTACGTTTTATGTCTGGATTCTAACAAAGTACAATTTTAATTTCCTAAATTATTTTTTAGGGCTATGTTTAGGCCATGAAACTGAACAACTTTCTCTATGTAAGGGTTTTGCACTGCTCCGTATTCGGTTCGTTTCTGAATCGTGTCCGTGAAATTGCCAATTTAATAGAAAGGCCAATTCGGATCAGAAAATATTCGGATACGGATTCGAACCGGTGCAAAAGCGCCCTAACATTACTTTAGTAAGTCGGACCACCGGACTTCAACAAGAAATAGTTAAAATATTTGCCACTGACGGTTGTGCTTAATCAAGACGTTACTAAACTGTAATAAATTATAACACCACCAAATCTCAGTAGCCAACGTTTTTGTACCCTAGTGAAATAGGGCTATCTATTTACTTATTTAACAATTTATTGTTTATATTTACACAAAAATATCAATAAAATATAGGACAAAAAAACACAAAGACACAACAGGCACTGCTTATTTCTAAAAAGAAATTTACTTTGTATTTCTACTAGCCTTTTCCGCCGTAGTTTCACCCGCGGCTTACCTAATGAGTTTTCCCGTGGGAATCAAATATTTTTCCGCGGTAAAATGCAGCCTTTGTTACTCAAAGCGAACGTAGTACATTACATTGAAATCGGTCCAGTAGTTTTTGAGTTTATTCGTTACAAACATACACACAAAAATATAAATCGTTCCTCTTGCAGTAGAAACTTCAGGGGTTTGGTGTGCCGCAGACTTTGTGCGCAAGATAGGGCGGCGTTTGAGGGATTGTGGTGGAGATACCCGTTCCTGCTCGCACCTGGTCCAACAAATAGCTCTGGCCATTTAACGCGGCTTTCAAGTCCTAGGTATCGCTGGATCGATGAAGTCCAAAAAGAATTGAAAGTGCTTTAAAAGGCTGATTGGCGACAACCTGCTCAGGATAGGGACGAATGGCGAAACTTGGTGTCGGAGGCCAAGATTCACTTTGGGTCGCTGAGCTAGATAAGGAATTCAACGCGGAAATGCTGCCAGCATCATGGGCATATTTGGGCATTGCACCAGTGGGAATGGAATCTACTTATAGTCTTCTTCTTCTTCTGTCGAGTGGGTATCGAGTCTATCGACCCGATGAACCCTGGTGTCAGAGTTTTTAAACCGCCTAGTAGCACAACTGTCAGGCCTCTGACATGGTTTGAGTAACGACCACTATCAAAGACAGCGACCGGGACCGACGGCTTAACGTGCCCTCCGAAGCACGAAATCTTTGTCTTTTTCGGCCAATCAGGTGATTCAACCTGCAATGTCCTAACCAAACTGGGGAAAAATTCACAAAGTGATAAATTCTCAATTATCAACTTTGTGATTCCCCCCTGGGAATCGAACCCAGGACCTCCGGATCAGGTGTCCATGGCACTAGCCACTAGACCACGGAGGCAGTTACTTATAGTTAAGCTTAGTATTTATATTTATTTTTGTTATGTTTCTGTCATTGTAATTGTAAGTTTTTATGATATTAAATAAAGTATTTTTCTTATAATATTAGTATACTAGGCGTAAGGACAGGGTCCGGCAAACTGATAGGGGTTGCTCATTCAACAAAACTGGACAACTATCACCAGGAAATTCGTTCAGGAAATTAAAAGAAAATTTTCCGATTCTCTGATCGAGGTGATAATTTTGTATAGGGTTCTTTTTTCATTTCCTGAAAGTTGTTTGCAGTTTCGTTGACTGAACAACCCCTATCAGTTTCTGGGATAGCACCCTTACACCTGTATAATAATATTTCGCGTGATAGCACTGTTTCCTACAGAAGCAGCCGGAACATTCTATGTTTTTGTTGCATGGAAGACATACATACATATGATCACGCCCTTATCTCTAATGGGGTAGGCAGAGCGTAAACGACCTAAACAAAGGTCGCTCCGCCACGTCTGACAAAGTTTTAAAGGTTATTTAAGATAGATTTGTAGGTTTATTGCCATAGTGACAGGTTGACAGCCTATCGCCTAAATTGCAATATACAGAAACCTCCGGATCTCTTAGCTGGTATTTACAGCATGCCCGGGAGGAAATCCAGCTGTCACATTCTATGTTTTTCTTTCGCTCCCAGTTCAGCATGGAAGAATCTCTTACACCTGTATTTTAATAGGTTGTCAGCCTTTCGCGTGATAGCACCGTTTCCTACAGAAGCAGCCGGAAAATTCTATGTTTTTGTTGCATGGAACAAGTGAAATAGATGCCTGTACATAATAAACCCCTGTTTCCCTTTCACATCACATTCGCATTACTCGCATCTCGGGTCGTATTTGTCATTTTTATCACCCCTAAGCCGTTTGGGCCCGTCACGACCCTTCAGACCACAACTCTCGAAGGGGTCAAATGTTGGTGGATCACCGTACATCTTGTACTCAGAAACGAGATTCGGTTTTGGTAGAAGTGACTACAATTTTCGCGAAGGAAGTAAGGCATATTTATTTATTTTTACTTCTTCCATGCTAGCCTGGGAGCGAGAGATTCTTCCATGCTGGCCTGGGAGCAAGAGAAAAACGTAGAATGTGCCTAGTTGCATTTCCTCCCGGGTAAAATCAGTATAGGAATCCGAGGGTTTCAGTACATTATAATTTAGGTGATGGGCTGACAACCTGTCACTACAACAACAGCAATATACCTTCAAATCTATCTTAAATAACCCACAAAACTTTGTCAGACGTGGCGGAACGACCTTTGTTTAGGTAATTTACGCTCTGCCTACCCCATTTGGGACAAAGACGTTAGTATGTATGTATCTCTGTTGAACTTTCTTGGCATTTCTATTTAGTCACTTCTATGTACAACTTGAAAGATTTTCCTCTTTCTGTGATAGTGTAAACACAAGAACAGATGTCCGGGGAAAGTCCTGGCAAGTTTCCGGGTGAGGCGATATTGTTCCGGGTTTGTTTGACAGGTCCGAGTCCGACTATTTACCATATTTTATTTATTGTCTGGCAACTTCGCGGGCCACGGCTTCATTTGAGTTATTGTATTGGGATGAAAAGTTTCATGTTATTATAAGAAACTAGTTCATACATACATACTATCACGCCTATATCCCTAATGAGGTAGGCAGAGCGTAAACGACCCAAACAAAGACCATTCCGCCACGTCTGACAAGTTTTGAGGGTTGTAAGATAGATCTGTATACAGGTTGTCAGTTCATCATATATACTGAAACCCTCAAATCCATTAGCTCCCAGTCCAGCATGTAAGAAACGAGTTATAAAGAATAACAGTTTTTCTATGCATATCAGAGCAGGATTCTGTGTACCATGAGGTACCTAACCACCTAAGGGCAGCAACACACAGGCGTCACTTACTGCGCGCAAGGTTCTGCTCAACACGCTTTCAATGCTTTTTGCTTTGCTTACAACACACATGCGTCACCTTACGTGCTCAAACTCTACGTTGGCGCATCCCTCTGCCAGTACGCGCGCGTAGAGCGTAAGGTGATGCATGTGTGTTGTAGGCAATGCAAATTGACAGCGTGTTGAGCGCAACCCTGCGCGCAGTAAGTGACGCCTGTGTGTTGCTGGACTAAATTGTATTCTTACCATCACTGTTGTATACTTACATATAATCACGCCTTTATCCCTAATGGAGAAGGCAGAGCGTCCACAACCTAAACAAAGGTCGTTTCGCCACGACTGACAAAGTTTAGAGGGTTATTTAAGATAGATATGTATGTAGGTATAATAGCTGTAGAGACAGATTGTCAGCCTATCGCCTAATTTGCAATATACAGAAACCCTCGGATGCCTTAGCTGATTTTTACAGCATGCCCGGGAGGAAATGCAGCTGGCACATGCTATGTTTTTTTCTCGCTCCCAGTCCAGCATGGAAACGTTGTATTACTGAGTTATTTTGGTTTTAGAAAGGTTCCTGTACTTCAAAACACTGTTATATCTTTTAACTATGCGATTGGTTGCTCGTAACTTTACGTAAGGCGATTTTACATGTAATCACGCCTTTATCCGCAAAGGTCGTTCCACCACGAGTACCACGACTGACAAAATTTTTAGGGTTATTTGAGATAGATTTGTAGAAAGAAAAGAAACGAACTCTACGTGTTAGTTCTCTTCATGACTTTAGTTTTACGTATCATCGATGCTGATAAAAATAATCCATCCATTTTTTCCATGCTGAACTGGGAGCGAGAGAAAAACATAGAATGTGCCAGCTGCATTTCTCCCCATACATTCTGTAAAAAACAGCTAAGGGATCCGAGGGTTTCTGTACATTGCAATTTAGGCGATGGGCTGACAACCTTTCACTACAGCAATGTACCTACAAATCTATCTTAAATAACACTCAAAACTTTGCCAGACTCTGCCTTCCCTATTAGGGATAAAGGCATTAATTTATTAATAAATATAAAATAGCGCTTTCTCTTCAGATCAGTTCAGTATTTTTGTAAAAAAAACTGTACCCTAGAAGAATATACCTAATTTAATTTTTCCCTTACCTTTCTTATTCCTAAATTCGTAGATATTTAATAAACCTTTCACATTCCTTCAACCTATCAAGTTCAGCATAATACATGATTTTCCTAACCCATATCTACTAACACGACAGCTTGTCATTTAGTTTGTTTGTTGTGGGTTTGTCCTGAATAATTTAGTATATTTTTCTAAAAAAGGATATTGAAATTCCTTTTCATTTGGACAGCTTGTTTACATTTGTGTGTGATAGACTTCTACCTTTTTCTTCTTCTTAGCGAGTGGATTCTCGAGTCAAACAACGAACCGATGAACCTTGGTGTCAGAGTTTTCAAACCACCTGGTAGCACAGCTACTAGGCCTCTAGCTAATAGAGGATTAAACTGTCTCCATGGTCTAGCTAGGTAGTGATCTGAGCAACGGGCCCTCGATCTGTAGGTAGTGCTATACCCACGGGGAAATCAAAGTTGACATTTGATTTTTTTCTTGTTTAGGATTTTTCAGTCTAAGGGCCGTATTTGTAATCAGCACTTAAAAGTAACAGCGAGTTTGAGTTCGTATTACAAATGTCATTTCAGTACAAAGTGGCCTGTCAAACCCATACTTAATATTGCTCTCAAGTTTGAGGTCGCTTTAAAAAATATGACCGTAAATCCCCTGGTCGTTTGTAAGAAAAAGGACTTGGTCCTTCGAAGAGCATCTAGCCTGGCCGCTGTATTGATAGCAAGTATATATTTATATTATTTAATACAAATAGACCTTTCACCTGATGGAAAGTGGGCTCCATTCTAGATTTCACCGGCTAAAACTAAAATTAAAATCTATCTGTCACTTTTAAAATAATAAAATTATACTCTCTGGTTTTACACTTTGTCCGCTATATTTTGACGCGCATTTGCACGTTTCCCTAGTATTTCTGTCAATTTTCTTAGAACCACCGACTATAAATCAAAAACTGGAGAGAATAGATTTCCTGTCCTTTTCCAAAGTTTTTATACTGAAAGTGGCAAATAGATTTTAATTTTAGTTTTAGCCGGCAAATCTAGAACCGAGCCCAGTGCCTATGAATAAACTAATAAGTTTGACTGCCTCCGTGGTCTAGTGGCGAGTGCCATGTACTCCCGATCTGGAGGTCCTGGGTTCAATTCTCAGAGTTGATATTTGAGAATTTATCACTTTGTGAATTTTTCCCCAGTTTGGTTAGGACATTACAGGCTAAATCACCTGATTGTCCGAAAATAAAAAGATTTTCGTGCTTCGGAGGGCACGTTAAGCTGGTCGGGTCCGGTCGCTATCTTTGATAGTGGTCGTTACTGAAGCCTGATACCTGTGCTACTAGGCGGTTTAATAATTCTGACACCAGGGTTCATCGGGTCCATAGACTTGATACCCACTCGACAGAAAAAGAAGAACTAATAAGTTTTAAAACTTGTCAATAATGCAGTTTGTCAATAATTTATAGATTACTTAAATCCGTACAATCTGGCTACGAACACGTTCGTATTTGACACTGTAAAGTCTAAATTAATTTACTAATATTTTAGGGATGAAAATATTGCATGCAATCAAAACTAGAGACATGCGAAAACTTTTGCACGTCAAATATAAATTCTCAATTAATCCTTTATGTCTATGACCACATACATACATATAATCACGCCTTAATCCCTAATGGGGTAGGCACAGCGTAAACATCCTAAATAAAGGTCGTTTTGCCACGTCTGACAATTTTGAGGGTTATTTAAGATAGTTTTGTAGGCATATTGCTGTTAGTGACAGGTTGTCAGTCCATCGCCTAAATTACAATATACTGAAACCCTCGAATCCCTTAACTGGTTTTTATAGCATGCCCGGGAGGAAATGCAGCTGGGACATTCTATGTTTTTCTCTCGCTCCCAGTCCAGCATGGAAGATAAATTACATTAAAATATATTTGATTTCATGATTTCAACATCATTCTATGATGAACAAAATGTGACATGGTTTTGCGAAATTGAAATTTGATAGTACATTGTGTTTTTTTCACTTACTACAAAGCAACGGCAGACTAGCTTACGGCTGGCATGATACACTTACATACATACATAAATCACGCCTTTATCCCTTACGGGGTAGGCAGAGCGTTTAACGCCTCGTAAAAAGCGCTTTCGCCACGTCTGACAAAAATTGAGGGAAATTTTAGATTGTAATGTGTATTGCTAAAGTGACAGGTTGTCAGCCCATCGCCTAAACTACAATACACTGTAACCTTCGAGTCCCTTTTGCTGACTTCAACAGCATGCCCGGGAGGAAGGGCAGCTGGAACATTCTATGTTTTTCTATCTCTCCCAGTCCAGCATGGAAGTAATACAAGAATGATACACTTCATTGCTTTATTTATGCACCGTCACTAACGTAGGTTGACAATACATTTCTTTATCAAATTGCTATACCCTGAGGTTGTGCTGTTACATATGGGATAAGAATAGAATAGAATGTTTTTTTTTATTTGTCACCAGTCAATGAACATAAATTTTACAATTAGAACTTAACCTAAGGCGACAAAAAAGTCCCGTCAGCGGTCGAATTTTTGATTTGTCATCACTACATAGTATAAAGCAAAGTCGCTTTCTCAGTCCCTATATCCATATGTATGCTTAGATCTTTAAAACTACGCAACGGATTTTGATGCGGTTTCTTTTAATGGATAGAGTGATTCAAGAGGAAGGTTTATATGTATAATACATGCATAATATAGTAGAGAAACACTGATGATTTCCGTGTGAAGCCGGGGCTGGTCGCTAGTTTCTAATATTTTCAAAAGTCTAGCTCAGCTCTATGCCATGTAGTACTATTATATATTCTGTGTTTTTGCTGCGAAGGTGCACACTTTCAGTAATTAAATTATACTTACTGTATCTGTTCCCGTGAATTTCCCATCTTTTATCCCCATTAGGTTGGCAGGAAGAGATCTCTTATAGAGATAAGCTCGCTTGTTGTTTAATTTTTAAGTTGAACTGTATTTTTATTTTTTAAATCAATAACGAATCACTACATACTCGTAGTATAAAACAAAGTCGCTTTCTCTGTCCCGATATCCCTATGTATGCTTAGATCTTTGAAACTACGCAACAGATTTTGATGCGGTTTCTTTTAATGGATAGAGTGATTCATGTATAATATATGCTTAATATGGTAGAGAAACACTGATAATTTCCGTGCGAGGCCGGGGCGGGTCGTTAGTTTTTAATATTTTCAAAAAAGTCTAGCTCAGCTCTATGCTGTGAAGGTGCACACTTTCAGTAATACACCTTCAACGTGCTAGTCTTCCGCGACACCAAATAAAATAAAAAATACAAAACAACACATATATTGATAATCTTCCATACTGGACTGGGAGAGAAAGAAAAACATAGAATGTTCCAGTTGCCCTTCCTCCCGGGCATGCTGTAAAAGTCAGCAAAAGGGATTCGAGGGTTACAGTGTATTGTAATTTAGGCGATGGGCTGACAACCTGTCACTACAGCAATACACATTACAATCTAAAATTGCCCTCAATTTATGTCAGACGTGGCGAAAGCGCCTTTTAGGAGGCGTTTTACGCTCTGCCTACCCCGTAAGGGATAAAGGCGTGATTTTATGTATGTATGTATGTATGTATTGATAACAACGTGTGTCCTCTGTGTCCTAAGCTCCTGACAAGTTATGTATGTATTAGTTTATTATAGTATGTTAATATGTGAACTAATATTACTATAACCATATCAATTTCTAATTAAATTATACTAACTGTATCTGTTCCCGAGAATTTCTCATCTTTTATCCCCATTAGGTTGACTGGAAGAGATTTCTTATAGAGATAAGCTCGCCTGTTGTTTAATTTTTATGTTGAACTGTATTTTATATTTTTAAAACAATAAAGAGTATAGTAATAATAGATAACTTGGAAAGAGAAAGAAGCTCATGTTTATAGTTTTACTTCCATGTTGGCCTGGGAGCGAAAGAAAAACATAGAATAGACCAGCTGCATTTCCTCCCGGGCATGCTGTAAAAACCAGCTAAGGGATCCAAGGGTTACAGTATATTATAGTTTAGGTGATGGGCTGACAACCTGTCACTACAGCAATATACCTACAAATCTATCGTAAATACCCTCAAAACTTTGTCAGACGTGGCGGAACGACCTTTGTTTAGGTCGTTTACGCTCTGCCTACCCCATAAGGGATAAAGGCGTCACTATATGTATGTATGTATGTATGTTTATAGACATATGTTTGTATGTATATGTTTGTATGTATGTTTACAGCGATAGGCGCTTATAGGGATATCAAGTTTTTTTAAAAATAAATACGTACCTACATATAGTCAAGCCTGTATGCCTTACGGGGTAGACACAGTATCTATGACCTCATAAAGTGTTCGTTACGTCGTTCGTTATGACCAGGTTTGAGGATCATTTCAGAAAGTACGACTTGTGTATAGAAGTAACTGCTATAGTGAGATGGGTAATAATAATAATAGTCCTCCCACCGATTTTCGGTGATGGCGGCCATTCTCCTAACGATCAACCAACTGCGCAGGACTAGTTTTTAGTGCCCAACGACACGACCAGAGAGAAATCAGGCGCAGGACCGACTATTTACATGACAGCATGGATCATTTTACTTTTCGGAAAATCAGGTGATCAGTCTGCAATGTCCTAACCAAACTAGAAACAACAACACACAGTCATTGTCCCCCGCCGGGAATCGAACCCGGGACCTCCTAATCGTGAGCCCATGGCTCAGACCGCTAGACTACATACATACATATAGAATCACGCCTTTATCACTTACGGGGTAGGCAGAGCGTCAAACTCCTCGTAAAAGGCGCTTTCGCCACGTCTGACAAAAATTGAGGGCAATTTTAGATTGTAATGTGTATTGCTATAGTGACAGGTTGTCAGCCCATCGCCTAAATTACAATACTCTGTAACCCTCGAGTCCCTTTCGCTGACTTCTATAGCGTGCCCGGGAGGAAGGGCAGCTGGAACATCTATCTTTATCTATCTCTCCCAGTCCAGCATGGAAGAAAATAGAAGACCGCTAGACTACTGGTAATTAGTGAGTGAGATGGGTAGTCAGACACTGAAACCCTCGAATGCCTTTGCTGGTTTTTATAGCATAACCGGGACGGGAAATAAGAAGCTTTTATATCGCTCCCAGTACAACATGTCTACAATTTATCTAGATCTAAGGGTAAAAATGTAATAAATGGCTGAGGGTAAAGACGTAACCCCCGTTAATGATGGATGGTAGCTGAGAATGATCCGCCATATTGGATGGATGTCACGTGCACGGCTGTCGCCGGTTTTAAGTTCCACGCCTTTGGTTTAATTTCAGTAGATTCTTTAGGGCGACACCATTCCCGAGATCCCGATGGTGTAGTGAATAGGGCCGCCTCTTGAGTTGGAGGTCGTGGTTCGAATCCCACCACGTACCAATGTGTTTTTCGGTTTTCGAATTTCATATGTACGTTTATTTGGCGCTTTTTCCGTGCTTCGGATGCACGTTAAGCCGTTGGTCCCGGTTAATATCGTTTAATACCGTAGATATTAGTCGTTAAGCCATATCAGAGGCCAGTGCTAAGCATTGGCGGCTTGAAAACTCTGACCTAATCTAGGATTGGGTCTGGTTTCCCTTCTGGGTTGCGAAGGTCAGATGCCAGTCGCTCTGTATAAAAACCAGTACCCTCGTTCAATCCCCTGGATTAGGTAGCCGACCCCGTAACATACGGGATAAGGCTAGGGAGATGAGGGCGACGCCATTCAATCAAGTTCAATATACGAACATATAATCACGCCTTTATCCCTAATGGGGTAGCCAGAGCGTAAACGGTCCAAACAAAGGTCGTTCCACCACGTCATCACTGTTTAGGTCGTTTATGCACTGCCTGCCCCATTAGCGATAATGTCGTGATTATATGTATTTATGTCTTTTATTGAACTAGAGCCCTTTTACTTTTTAGAAGAAAAATACATTTTGCAAAAGTCGTATAAAAAGTCCACGACAGGCTTTGATTAAATTCTTTCACATCCTGTGTATACCTAAATCTGAATAGCTTTTCTCAAGACGCGCAAGGTGAGGTGTTATATTCAGGATAAGCTGTTTTTTAAACCGCTACATAATTTATGTACATACTAAGTATAGGTACTATATAACGTTGCACGAAACTTGGCTATAATCAAAGTAACAGCACGAAACAAGATGTTTATAGCGAGTTGCCATGGCAACGGTTAATTGCATCGCTGATCCAATTTTGTCGAGTGTTTTTGTTTTGTTTTTAACGCTAGAAACTCGATAGACTTTAACAGAACATGAACTATGTTTTCATTGGATGCTCTAAATTTATATGCATGCTGGACTGAGAGCTATAGAAATAAATAAATATATAATAATAATGTAATTTCCTAACATAATTTATTATTTGTCACTTTTCATTACATAGCTTTAATTTATCAGAACACAATATACATTAGTATTGTCAAATTTGGAATATAATATGTTTTTTTTTTAAATCGACACATATGTATTCATTTATTGGTGGAAACTTAATTGGCTTGTGTGTTATTTATATTAGTTTATGTTAGCATCAATATTATTGCTATATCCCTTTACAACCGAAGAAAATATTTAACTCCGATCTTTTTGAAATCTACATGATTTTTACGTGAGTGCCTATGTATAATGTAAAAAATATTTTAAAAAAATCCTGATGTCTCTGGTTTCCTGAAAACGTACCCTCACGACCGTGGGGCTTAGGAGATAACTCGAGATTTGATTTTTGTTTAGTTTGGGGATATATTTTGTAAGAAATGAAAATTAACGTAATCTTTCGTTATAATCAGTCTTTATAATTATCAGTCATCTACTAAGGATAACAATCATAGATAAATTAAACTTAAAGTATTATTTTTATGACAATAGAATCAACAGTCTCATTAGAAAACTAAAACATTTCTTCTTCAATTAACAAAAGTAATTTAAATCTTCTTTGGAATCACATGAGATCTTATCATTTAGTAATAGTTAGCATGTCTTACATAATTGACATATAAAAAGAGAGAACTAAAGCTTGTGAAAAGCTTTGAAACAATTTTTGTCCCGAGACAAACAGAGATATACATAACATTTCTCGCATTTTAATTTTGATCTACTGCCACAATTTTCCATACGACAGGTTCTCGGTGCTTTGATATCATCGAAGACAGCCAGGTGATCGTAACCATCATGTCTTTTAGCTGTTGATGGCATGTTTACAGGTTTGTAGATCTTCAAAGGCTGACGACCTTGCTACGGTTCAGGCTCATCTTCTTTGCGTTCTGTTTCTGGTAGACACTTCAAGCATTCTGCTACTTCCAAACGAAAGTCTAGTAAAGGCAGCGTATCCTTTCGGCGGTAACCATTAGCTGTGCAGTAATTTTTATAAAGCCTCCACGCGTTTGCACGAACGAGATCTATAAAATGTACCTCTTGCACTGCTTGATCTGCATCTGGTGTATCCCCTGCTTCTGCTTGTTGTAGGGATACCTCTTGCACTCCTTGATCTGCCTCTGCTGGATGCCCTGCTTCTACTTGTTATAGGGATAGGTGGTAGAACTAGATCCACTCTCATCTAGATGATCTAAGACTCGCGGCACAAAATCATCATCATCTTCAGCAAATTCCTCGATTTCCGAGTTATTTCCATCTGCTATTAATAGTGCAACTTCGTCGTCTTTTAAGGGTCCTAAAAATTAAGAAAAAGCCTTGTTAAACAATCATTTGTACAGGAAAATTATGTTTAGGTTCAAAAATTGAATAAATATTCATTTAGAACGTATCACCTAACCTACACGATCGTGCGTCCTTGATTTTGAGTCACGATATACGCCTAAGTAGGCATGCTAGATGCAAATTACATACACACAGGTTAAAAACAACATTTATTTAAGTAAATCACATAAAAAAAATATGAAAACTGCATTAATTTAATAAAAAACAAATTACTTACCCGAGCGAGTTTGCGCGCCAAAAAACGCAGCCATCCTTCACTGTGATTAGGGGCGAATGACAGGTTCAAACTTGATCGCAAACGGCCCGCGTCGATTTTTGCCAAGAAAAGGATAGTCTCACGATCGATCGAAGCCGGTTGCGTCTCGTAAAGTCGATTTGCGTATGCGCTAGAATTTTTGAAACTCAAGTCTCACTATCGTATCAAGTCGGTTGCAAAGGGATAAGTTTCCCTATAATGAATAAATAAAATTAACAGAATGTTCTAGCCATAGTTCCTGCTGTTTCTCTAGCTGGGCTTACTGTAGAAATCAGTACAGGGAGCCGAGGATTTCAGCAAGTGTAAGTATTGCATTTTAGGCGAGGAGCTGACAACCTATCAATATATAAAACACATACCATCTAAAATTGGCCTCAAAGTAAGTCAGATGAATTTTTGGCATTGTCTCAATTGATATCAATATTTTTTTCGGAAATGTGATGTTTTCAGTTTTGTATCAAAAATTATCAAATTCAAATTCACAGTTTTCTGGATACTCGTAATCACTTATCTTATAAGCGCGGCGGGCGCCCTAAATAGATACATACATATAATCACGCTTATATCCCTAATGGGGTAGGCAGAGCGTGAACGATCTAAACAAAGGTCGTTCCACCACGTCTGACAAATTTTTCAGGCTAATTTAAGATAGATTTTGTAGGTATAATGCTGTAGTGAGAGGTTGTCTCTTAATATCTTGACCCAAACCAAACAAGGAGATGTGTTTCTTTTGTAATCACCCGGGCTTCTAAAACGCGTAGCTATTCGTTAATTATGTTTAAAATCATATCTATTTTCTGCACGTATCTTCGTCTGGCCTGGTTGCAGGCGGTTCAAGGTGGAATTAGTATTACGCAACAAAACATGGGCCTAGATCGCATCTAGGCGATCACTATTATGATTATTTGAGTGCATCTGCGGAGTAGTATAATCAAGTTGTTGTTTGTTGGTTTGGTCGTGTGGTTTACCATATATGGAGCTGGAGATATAGATATATTCATTATTGCACATAAAACAAAACAACAGGAAATCAAAACTAAAGTACAATGAAGGCGGCCTTATTGCTATAGTAGCAATGTCTACCAGGTAACCTGGGCAGATACTGCAGTATTGCACATCTTTGTTTTATTTGCTTTCAGTGTCAACATATTTTCCAATAGCTATTTGCAATGCCTGCCTACCCCATTAGGGATAACGGCGTGATTACATGTATGTATGTATTTGCAATTAGCTGCCTCTCTTCGCACTCATTAAACTAATTATTAATTACAGGTAGAAGGGACATCGTCTCGCAAACTGATAGGGGTTGCGCAGTCAACAACACTAAACAACTTTCACCGGGAAATTCTTTCAGAAAGTAAAAGAAAAAAAATGGCTTTTCCTTACAAATTGTCTGATCGAGGTGGACATTTTGTACGGAAAAGCCAATTATTTTTTTCACTTCCTGAAATAACAACTTAATGGAAGTTGGTCAGTGTCGATGACTGAACAACCCTTATCAGTTTACTGGGACGCTGTCCCTTACACCTATATTATAGTTGCGGTATCACTAGCGTAACAAAAGTAAGAATAAGATAAAACGAAGGGAGGGGCGCAAAGTGCGAGTTTCTCATGCTTCTTCTTCATTGTGATATAGTTTTATTTTATTTTGTGACATAGATACAATTTTATTTGTAATAGACTCGCTTGTGACTTTCTAAAAGTGTTCTTAGGAATCTATTTGGAAATAAATGATTTGACTTTGACTTTATCTTTTATAGTTTCAACAACTGGTAAACGAAAAATGGGTTGAGCAGAGGCCTTAGAAGCACCAAAAGTTCCTCCACTATCTTTGTTGGTCTAATCATCCAGTATTTGATATTTCTCTATGCTTCACTTTAGATTGTCCTGTCCTGTATATAGGTAAATAGTTTAAAACTTCCTTATGGAAATACCAGTGTTTCCCATGTAAACCCGGGTTACACCTAGTAATTAGTATAATTAGTGAGCGTGCTACACCGCGCGTGATCGCGTGCGCTGAGGTATAATGCTGCAGATGTGAGGTTGTTAGGCATAGGGCGATTTCACTACCATGACCGGCGACCTTCGGATTTGGTAGTGTGCTATGTAATGTTTTGACGAGATTAAGAATAAAATACTTTTGGGTTTCTTTGTACTGTAATTTAATTGTTGTTGGGCTGTTTACTGTCTCTACAGCTATATATTTACATTATTTTCCAAAATGAAATAAAAATGCCCGGTCAAGATCTGCCTAACCCGTAAGTAATGAATACGGGTGTAGAGATATAATACTGCAGATGTGAGGTTGTTAGGTATAGGACGATTTCACTACCATGACGGGCGACCTTCGGATTTGGCAGTGTATTATGTAATGTTTTGACGACATTAAGAATAAAATACTGGTATTTATTTATTTCTTGTTAATATTTATGTAGATGACATTATATAATTATTTTACATTAGTATTATTTTATTGATATTTATTAAATTTTGTGCACGTGTTATCCGCGTATCGTTAAAATTATCACTTCTGTAGGTCTGCTGTAAGAAATTTCTTTTTAGAAATAAGCAGTGCCTGTTGTGTCTTTGTTTTTTTATGTCCTGTGTTTATGATGTTTGTTGTGTACAATAAATTGTTAAATACTTTTGGGTTTCTTTGTATTATAATTTAGGCGATGTTGGGCTGTTTACTGTATCTACAGTACATTTTTACATTGTCATCCAAAATGAAACCCGTAAAGAAAGGTTACGGGTGAATATATACTATAATACTGCAGATGTGATGTAGTTAAGTATAGGGCGATTTCACTACCATGACGGGTGACCTTCGGATTTGGCAGTGTATTATGCAATTAAATGTTTTGATCTTGATTTCGATTGTTTAAAATAAAGGACAGTAGAGGAACCTGCTAAGGAAACATACATACATACATACATATAATCACGCCTTTGTCCCTAATAGGGTAGGTAAAAAGAAAAAAAATACAGCAAAAAGGAAAGGAGGCGAAGAAAAATATGGACAACAAGTATTTTAACTTTCATGCTGGACTGGGAGTGGGAGAAAAACATAGAATGTGCCAGCTGTATTTCCTCCCGAGCCTGCTGTCTAAACCAGCTACGGGATCCGAGGGTTTCAGTATATTGCAATTTAGGCGAAGGGCTGACAACCAGCAATTTACGTACAAATCTATCTAAAATATCCCTCAAAATTTAGTCTGAAACTTAACTGTCAGACGTATCGGAACGATCTTTCCTTAGGTCGTTTACGCTCTACCTACCCCATTAGGGCTAAAGGAATGATTATATGTATGTAGTATTTCATAATTAAAAGAAGAATTCTAGCAACCCGACTGTAGTACCTATAAAAACAAGTTTGAATGCATTAATTGATCTAAAATTGAGCTTTGACATATGAATCTTATGTAAGTAATAACGTAGTATTTTAATCAAGTACCTTTATTTTGACCCCAATAGGTTCAGTCAAAAATTTTTTTTGAGGACATATATATTATTTAGCGCTAAAATCCCTAAGCGTACTGAAAGGGGTTGCTTAGTCAATGAAACTGAACAACTATCAACAGGAAATTCTGTCAGGAGATGAAAAAAATAAGCATGCCTTCCCAATACAAATTTGTCTGATCGAGTTGGATTTGTATGGGAAACTAATGTTTTTTTTACAAAACGGACTTTTTGGGACACTGTCTCTTACACAGTTGCAAATATTGCAAACAATACAGCCTAGCATGACTTATATAAAATAAAATCAACACGTAACTGTCGGTACCTTCCATGCTGGACTGGGAGAGATAGAAAAACATAGCATGTTCCAGCTGCCTAGAAGTCAGCAAAACGGACTCGAGGATTACAGTGTATTGTAATTTAGGCGATGGGCTAACAACCTGTCACTATAGCAATACACTTTTCATTCTAAAATTGCCCTCAATTTTTGTCAGACTTGGCGAAAGCGCCTTTTACGAGTAGTTTAACGCTCTGCCTACCCTGTAAAGGATAATGGCGTGATTTTATGTATGTATATAACTGTCGATCAGGTATCGGAAAACACTTTGAAAAGCAAAACGAAACGAAAAACAATCATTAAAAGATCGTTAATAACGGTAGGGTCATTAAAGGGTAGGGAACGAATGATGGACGTTGACGCGTAAACAGTGCGGAGTGTCGCTTCTCGATTTTAAATTTATTATCTATGTATAAAATTGAAAGTTCAAGTTGAAAGTTATATAGTGTGAGAGCTAGTAAAAAGTTACAAACAATTATGTAAATAGTGGTGTTAAAAACAATACGGTTAAGACAATATTTAAGAAAATACGAAGGTGAAACAGTGTTCATATACATCGTAGTCGTTGGCAATCGATCATTTACCAAGGACAGGTCATTGACCGAGCGCATCCTGCGGTCGCTGTCGCACTTGAGACGTACGCGCACATCTGCGCTCCTTGTCTTACACCTGTGAAGGTCGAACAACTGATCACGTTCCAAGCAAATTAGATAAATCTGTTAAGAAATTCTCCAGACGGTAAAATGAGGAATTGTCTAGCCTGCTATAATCACATAAATATAGCGGAACTAATAGAATGCTCGAAGTGCAAGGGGCAATACCACTATGTGTGTGTAGGTATTACCGAAGCGCTTTTTAAGGAGAAAAAACAGGACTTAGATAGAAACTGGATCTGTCCAGTATGTACACGAATTACACGACGGAGCAAGAAGAATGCGGAGACACCAATACGCAATATTTCGTTAAATGACACCACAATGTCCGTTGACGAGCAGGTAAATGAAGACTACAGCATTATCGGTGATACAATCATCAATGAGAAGACTACCAAAGTAAGCAGTACCCTCACCCTCGACCAAATAAGTGACCTATTAGATAGAAAGTTGCAGAATAATACACAATCTATTCTTAAAGAACTATCATCTTTTAAACAATTAATACAAAACAAATTAGAATCCGCAATTGCTATGCTAAAGATGGATATAAAGAATAACATAGAAAATCTGAAAACTAGCCAAGATAAAATAAATACTGACCTAATAAAAATAAATGGCAGTATTAGCAAATTGGAACATGATAATAACCAATTAAAAAAAGAAATATACGAACTAAAAAATAAGACAACAAACATACAAATAACACCCGAAAACTTGGAAGATAATAATAGGAAAATCATATTATACGGACTTGAGGAATATAATTATGAAGACAACAACGAGTTATACGATCGAGTCACAAACGTTTTCAAAAACATATTATACCTCGATATCTCTGGCTACATTGAAGACTTGAAAAGACTAGGAAAAAGGGGACTCAATCGGCCAATTTGCATTGAACTTTTAAGCAAGAGTAGGACCAATTATATTCTTGACCAAGCGAATTATTTTGCGAATACCGGCCTGGCAATATCAGCTTGTTTAGACAAAAATGAACTAGCCCGTCGTAAAGAATTGAGAACTTTATTAATAGAACAGCGGAGACTTGGATACCACGCCGTGATAAGAAATAATAAACTATACGTCCAAGGTAAGGAATACGCAGATACTCGAAACGCCTTATCTACGTCACAACTGCCCGCCACCGATCCTGACAATAGTTCATTCATCGGTCCGATACAGCAAAATAAAACACAAACACCAAGGAATTCCTTTCGTAAATAGTTTTACAATAAACTTCCAGAATACACAAAGCTTGAACAATAAAACACATATTATTCAAACCCTGTTAGATAAAGAGAAATACGATGTAATGTGCCTTTCCGAAACTTGGATCTCTAACAAACGAAAATACTTAATACAAATAGACGGCTATAACTTCGCTGCGACCTTTATTAGACAGCGTTACAGAGGAGGTGGAACTGCCGTATTGCTGCGCGAAGGGATTGATCACAAACCACGTCAGGATATAACAAATCTTTCTATAGAATATTATGTTGAGTGCTGTGCCATTGAAATTCCTAAACTAAATTTGCTATTAATTAATTTGTATAGATTGGATCGCAGAATAGACATATTTTTTGATGTTATACATAAATTAATTAATAAGATTAAACCATCTTGTAGTAAAAAACACGTTGTAATTGGAGGCGATTTCAATTTAGATGAAGAAAGAGACAAATTAAATTACTCACGTCTCAAGAAATTATTTTTGGAATGTAATCTACACCAATTAATTAAAGAAAAGACTCGAGTAACTAACGAAACATCATATTGCATTGACCTTATATTCACTAACAATACGACGCGTGGCTATGCCAAAGTTATAGATAATGGTATCTGTGACCATAAAAGTGTAAATTATTATTTTGACGTCATTAAAATAGAATATAAATTAAAACCTATAATTACATTTAAAAGACAATTAACGCATAACAATATCATTAAATTTAAAGACGACCTTAGTAAAACCAAGTGGACCGAAATAATAAAAAATAATAAAAATATGAACGAAAATTATAATTCATTTGATAACATAATAATTGACATATTCAATAAATGTATACCTATGAAAAAAGTAACATTACGGTATAATAGTAAAATTAAATATATGTCGAAGGGTCTAAGAATATCGTGCGAGCACAAACGCCTATTGAAAGTTCATGTTAATTTATCAAAAAATAAAATACTGAGATCACATTACAAATTATACGAAAAGACTTTAAAAAAATGTGTAAAAATGTCAAAAAGGTTCTCATACGCAAATAAATTAAAAAAATCTAAAAATAAGATGAAGTCAATGTGGAGTATAGTCAACAACATTACTAACAATAAAATCAAAAAACCACCAGATAATATAAAAATTAAAGTAGGAGACACGGTACATGAACACCCCCGATACGTTGCTAATCACTTCAATGAATACTATTTGTCGGTGGGCTCAAGTCCGAGCCACCAAGCGCGTGCGCACCAGTCTGCCGCGGGCGCCGGAGCCGGACCGACTCGCATGTCTACTGGTACTCCCGGCTCCCCGCATCGGAAAGATTCAACCGTTTTACCCCGACCTACTAGTTCGATGTTCTTATTCCCAATTGACGAATGCGAAACCTTAAAACTTTTAAAAAATCTTGACAGTAAATATAGCTCCGGAATTGACGAAATCCCCCCTATTTTATTAAAACAGTGTGCAGATATACTTGCGCCACCTTTGACAAAACTTATAAACCAATCCTTTGACGAAGCGTGTTTCCCCGATAAACTTAAAATCGCAAAAATCATACCCATATTTAAAAAAAGTGGAAACAAGTTTGAAGTTAGTAGCTATAGGCCAATTTCGTTGTTACCAGTAATATCAAAAATTTTTGAAAAAGCAATAACAAATCGTGTGAATAATTACCTTGAGAAGTTTAATCTATTATGTCATAATCAATACGGGTTTCGTAGTAAGCACTCCACAACATTAGCAGTTACCAAATATATTCAGGAGGCGCTAAATTATATTCGCGATAATAAACATGCTGTAGGTCTACTCTTGGACATGACTAAAGCATATGAAAAAGTTAACCATGATATCTTACTATCGGACCTTCACGGTATTGGATTACGCGGAAAAATAGGAGATTGGTTCAAATCGTACCTTTCCGACAGACAACAATGTGTAGAAGTACAGCATATCGATGATACCTCGCGAGTACTACGAAATATAACCTCGGATTTAAAAACAATTAACTGCTCCATACCACAAGGAAGCGTAGTAGGATGTTTGCTGTTTTTAATTTATATTAATAGGCTACCACAAGTGACTAATTCGTTATGTGTAATGTTCGCGGACGATGCATCGTTTCTATTTAAATGTAATGACGACTTTGAGAGTATCAATAATATAGTTAATGAATTTAATAACATCAAAAGCTGGCTTGCCGATAAAAATTTAGAAATTAATATTAATAAGACAAATATTATTCAATTTAAACCTTACCAGAGAAAATCTATTGACCTTAAGTATGTAACCGACAAATTAAACATAACAGAAAAAAGCGAACATAATCTCTTAGGTATTAATCTAGATAGCCACCTTAATTGGAAGAGTCACGTGGAAAAAATACGAGTTAAATTGTCTCAATTTACTTATGCATTGGCAACCTTAAAATCTAACACCAACTTGGAAACGGCCAAATCTGCTTACTACGCCTACGCATATGCTTGGATGCAATACGGAGTAGTCCTTTGGGGCCACAGTACCGACGCTGACAATATCTTCGTCCTTCAAAAAAAGTGTTTGCGAATTTTATTAAATTTAAAACCCCGGACCACCTGTCAACCGCATTTTAGACAACAAGAAATGTTAACTTTCCCGTGCATTTATATATTGGAAATGGCAAAATATGTGAAAAATAATATTAACCAATTCACTTTTTCTAGTAGTTTAAGACGTAAGGATACCATTGTACTACCGCGTTCAAAATTGACCTTTTATCAAAATAGTCCACATTATCGAGCTGCAAAAATTTACAATAAAATACCAAAAGATATAAAAGCCGAACCCAAATTAACTCAATTTATAAACAGATTTAAAAAGTTCTTAATAATAAAAAGCTACTACACCATAAATGAATATTTTAATGGAAATTTAATTTAACATTGTACTTTTTAACATTGACATTTGATAGAATCAACATTAATTAATCATGACATTAGGAAAATATTAAATTAAAATCTGACATTTTAAATAGGGTAATGATAAATTGAATTATGAATTGCATTTTGACACTATTTATACTTACTATACTAACACTTAGATTGTAATAAATAACTAAAATAAGATACTCATACCTATCAGTTTCACATATGTCATTACAGAAACGGAAATTCTGCTATCCAATCTAATTATATATCGTACAAGCTAAAAATATTTGATTATACTTTGTTTAAGACAAATTGCAATGCCCTAGTAACAGGGTTCATGTACTGCTCCATCTATTTAAAATAGTATTTAAGACCTACATAATGTAATGTATATGTACGTACATGATCGCAATAAATATATGAATAAAATGTTATTAACTTCAACTGTATAATAACGTGTAGTTAGATATTAAATAACATTAATAACAATTTTGATATGAGTTGTTTTATTATGAAGGTGACGGTTAGTATATTCGATTTTTACGGCCAAGGATATTAATTTACATACATACATACATATAATCACGCCTTTATCCCTAATGGGGTAGGCAGAGCGTAAACGACCTAAACAAAGATTGTTCCGCCACGTCTGACAAAGTTTTGAGGGTTATTTAAGATAGATTTATAAGTATATTGCTGTAGTGACAGGTTGTCAGCCCATCGCCTAAATTACAATATACTGAAACCCTCGGATCCCTTAGCTAGTTTTTACAGCATGCCCGGGAGGAAATACAGCTGGCACATGCTATGTTTTTCTCTCGTTCCCAGGCCAGCATGGAAGCTATAATAGATATTAATTTAACTATTTAATAATCTTCGATAAGGCTTCTTCGTATGAGTTTTAATACGTACTTAGTTTTAGTAGAGTGGATTCTCTCATCCAACTGGATCTTAAATGCAATACTTCCCAGTCATTCTTCCATGCTGGACTGGGAGCGAGAAAACCCACAAAGAACGTGTGAGTTGAATTTTCTCCCGGGCATGCTGTAAAAACCAGCTAAGGGATCCGAGGATTTTAGGATATTGTAAATTAGGCGATGGAATGACAACCTGTCACTACAGCAATATATCTACAAATCCATTGATATAGATAAATATAATCACGCCTTTGTCCCTAATGGGGTATGCAGAGCGTAAACGACCTAAACAAAAGTTCGTTGTGCCACGTCTGGCAAAGTTTTGAGGGTTATTTAAGATAGATTAGTAGGTATATTGCTGTAGTGACAGGTTGTCAGCCTATCGCCTAAATTACAATATACTGAAACCCTCGGTTCCCTTAGCTGGTTTTTACAGCATGCTTGGGTGGAAATGCAGCTGGCCCATTCTATGTCAGCCGATTATCTGCGTGTTTACGCTAAGATACTTAGTTATTATCTTCATTGTAAATCTTATAATCACGACTCTATTAATTACAGGGTAACTGAATCCTTAACAGCCTAGTAAATGCGTGTTCGTCATTTATCTATATAAAATAATTGTATGAAATTAAATGAAAATTGTATGTTAATGTATGTTTTTCATATAATATTAGTTAAGTTTAGTTGTTATTAATGTAAGCAGATAATGACATCGATACAAACTTCATTAAGGTTTAGCGATGTCATTTAAGTTATTAAATACATATAAACATACATACATAAATCACGCCTTTATCCCTTACGGGGTAGGCAGAGCGTTTAACGCCTCGTAAAAGGCGCTTTCGCCACGTCTGACAAAAATTGAGGGCAATTTTAGATTATAATATGTATTGCTATAGTGACAGGTTGTCAGCCCATCGCCTAAATTACAATACACTGTAACCCTCGAGTCCCTTTTGCTGACTTCAACAGCATGCCCGGGAGGAAGGGCAGCTGGAACATTCTATGTTTTTCTATCTCTCCCAGTCCAGCATGGAAGTACTTATTAAATTGTGTTTTGTAAATGATGATAATAAATAAATTAAAAATAAATGATTTTCTCTCGTTCCCAGTCCAGCATGGAAGAGAGAGCGGGGTCGATTGTTTTATTTGTTACTTCTTATATTTTTAGAAATGAAAAAGCACTGTGTGTGCAAAAAACTATTTGAATTTGTTACTATTATGTTAAAACTGAACAAACTTATCATCTTTAAATACGTACGTATGACACTACGTACGTATTTAATGTCCCATTCCAGCTTCCATGCTGGACTGGGAGCGACAGAAGAACGTAAAATGCGCCAGCTGCATCTCCTCCCGGGCATGCTGTAAAAACCAGCTAAGGGATTCGAGGGTATATTGTAATTTAGGCGATGGGCTGACAACCTGTCACTACAGCAATATCCAGTTCTATCTTAAACAACCCTCAAAACTTGTCAGACGTGGCGGAACGACCTTTGTTTGGGTTGTTCACGCTCTGCCTAACCCATTAGGGATACAGGCGTGATAGTATGTATGTATGTATGTATGTATGACACTAAGGGCCGTATTTATAATCAGCTCTCATGAGTGACACACACTTTGAGTTCGTATCAGAAATGTCATTTCAGTACAAACTAGCCTGTCAAATCCATACTTAATATTGCTCTCAAGTTTGATATCGCTTCATAAATACGAGCCTTAATCAAAATTCAATCAATCATGCAGGTATTTTATCATAATTTACTAGGCAATTATCGCCTCTATTAACCCACACGTTTGTTAAGCTATTCCCTATTAACACAAATCTTCATTAAGGTCTATTATCATTTAACATGCAAACACGAAACAATTGCATAATTGGTGTGTGAGATAACTTTGTACGTATTCTGTTCATACAAGTTTTTTTATTGGTTTCTTGATTAGTTTTTGTATGTTTTTCTATCACTCCCAGTCCAGCATGGAAAAAGTTCTTCCATGCTGGACTGGGAGTGATAGAAAAACATAGAATGTTCCAGCTGCATTTCCTCCCGGGCATGCTGTAAAAACCAGCTAAGGGATTCGAAGGTTTCAGTGTATTGCAATTTAGGCGATGGGCTAACAACCTGTCCCTATAGCGATACACATTTCAGTCTAAAATTGCCCTCAAAAATTGTCGGACGTGGCGGAATTACCTTTTTTTGGTCGTTTACGCTCTGCCTACCCCATTCGGGATAAAGACGTGATAATATGTAAGTATGTATGTATGTTTTTGTATGTGGTTTGACGCGAGGTTAGGTTTATAATAATTATGGAGTTAGTTCAAGGACTGAGTAAAGTATAAGACATACATACATACATATAATCACGCCTTTATCCCAAATGGGGTAGGCAGAGCGTAAAAGACCTTCTTCTTATCGTATCAAAAATATTTACAAAAATATACAAAAAAATAATATTTACCAATAATTAGGTTACCTGGGCAAGATTATCGGGTTCCGCACTAGGCGAACCTGTGTCGCGGGCAACCTATGAACACAGTTTGATACGTACAGTTGCGTCAGTGAGCTCAGAAGTTAGAAAAATAATAATAATTAATTACAAAACAATAAAAACTAATTAGAAAAAGTTACAAAATATTGGTCGACGAATCAAATTATTAAAATAAGTTATAGAAAGGTTGGGTAGGAAATATAGGGAAGGGAGAGGTCAGGAATGTCGCAGGGAAGGATAAAAAGGAATTAAATAATCACTGTTTCATTACAAGAAGATCCTCAGTTCCTTTGTAATCAAGGGTAAGAAGCCACTTTGTGATAGTACATTTTGCGCTGTGCAGCGATTCATACCTGATATTGCAGTGTTTCATAACTTTCTTGTAAATGAAAGGAAAAGTAAAAGAACTTAAACGTTGGCCAAAGGAAGTTTTTTTAGCTTCGGTCAAAACTTTTGGTCGCCTCGAGTTTAGTCCGCTAGCATCCGATGTTAATGTACCAAGGCACTTATGGTACGTTGTAGCTTCTTTTAAAATAAACAATTTTCGGACTGTTAGTACTTCTGTATCCTTGAACAGGGCAATCGTAGGGTACCTGAAAGGTCGCCGGAACATTACTTTAAGGACCGACCTTTGAGCTCTTTCCACAAATATCATGAAGCTACCCGCTGCGGAACCCCACGCAGTAATACAGTACATAATTACAGATTGGCATAAAGCCTTGTACACCAATAAAAGAACTTCTCGTGAGGCTCCGGACCGCAGAAGCTTCATAACGTTAATAATTTTGCGGACTCTGTTTGAAAGGGCAATTATGTAAGACCTAAAATTTTGCCGTTCGTCCAAAAGTACGCCGAGATATTTTATTTGATCTTCTCTTTCAATCGCTGCACATGTACAGTTTGCTCTTTCCATCACATTACACGTATGCACTCTAATAGTTGGGTAGTACGTTGGCGCAGAAGATATAGTTTTATGAAAACACAAAACTTTGTTTTCTCAGCATTGAGTGTGAGGAGATTTTTATCGATCGTAATGGCTTAAATTAAACGACCTAAACAAAGGTCACGTCTAACAAAGGGTTAATTATGATATATTTGTAGTTATATTGCCTAAATTGCAATACACTGAAACCCTCGGATCCCTTAGACGGTTTTTACAGCATGCTCGGGAAATGCAGCTGGCACATTCTATATTTTTATTTTTTTCATTTCACATGTTTAAGACATAAGAAACGAAATCTTTTATGCAAGCAAGAATTGAATCTGGAACCTTGGATTACTCTTCCATTGTTTTACTGAACTATCCTTTCACGGTAGCTAAAATCTTGAACTTTAATTTTCTTTTAACTAAACGTCAAAAGTGACGTGTTAACAAAGAGAGTTTAAAAGTAACGAGAAATCAAAGTAATTTGCTAAGGCTTTATTTTTTACTTGCCAGTTTAGAAACGATAAGAAAATCGGTAAGCCGGTATCGCTGACAACTCGACACTAGAATAACTCAGAATCTTATTACCCTTTTATTAAAACTTAGACGCTCTACCACCTCCTCTACCACATAAGGGCGAATGTTATGCTATTATTTTTTTACTTGGTGAAGAACAGTTCTTCAATGCTGCACTGGGAGCGAGAGAAAACATAGAATGTGACAGCTGCATTTCCTCCTGGGCATGCTGTAAAAACCGTTAAGGATCAGGGCGTGATTATATATATATGTAAGAACAGCTGTATTTACTGTCAACTCTCAATACAGAATCATAAACGCAAAAAATATAACGCACAGACACGACTGTAACACTTCGATAATATAATATAACCAATATTTGTTAGTAAACAAACAAAACATTGACCACTTTTAACTCTATATCGTAGCGAATAGAGTCGAAAATTACATACAGTAGAAAAAAATCTATAGGCCTTTTTGTTCCGAAGTGTACCGTCGTGATTGTACTGCATAGTTTGATTTTGACCTTGAAACGCTCACGCCTAGGGGTACAGGTGCGAAGGAAAGTGATTAACAATGTAATTTTATGTTTTTTTAGGATGATACCTGAGTTGCCAAAGACAATATTTATTAGTAAATTATTTCGAAATATTTACTAATACTAAGTTATGTTTCAACAAAGTTTAGTCAAGTAAAGTATTTTTTTCTAATACCTATGCCCATAATCTGTCTAAATCGTGAATTGTTTATAAAATTTATTTTAATATCAAAAGGGTATTGATAAAGTTGTCAAATTAATTTCAGCTGTAGCCAAAATAATTATGAATTTGACATGACATTTCAGACATTGCCTAAAAATATATAAATTAAGGAGCTTCCTAGCTTAAACGCTAAAACGCTGAATGAGTTTTAAATGGGATGAGGTATTTCCCACAGATAAAGCAGAAGTGAGTTATTCTAGAAAGTCGTGAATCTGTTCTGTATACAAAATTTTAGCCGATTCTGTCTAGGAGATCAAATGTACCGAAATACAGATGGGTACCAATTTATACCTAAGTCTTACATCCGAACCAAAAAAACTGTCCAACATTAACATTTAACTATTTATAAAATATGAATTGTATATTAACCATAAAGATTTTAATAACGGGCACTCACTTTGGAATATAAGTCGCGTACTTTACGAAATTTTTCGGGACATTTGAAGTCCTCTCATCAGGTTGAGTGTGTAGGTTGCGGAGTGTATGACTTATATTCCAAAACGAAAGCCCGTTATTAAAATATTTTTTCAGAATGTCTCACTTAAGTTTAAATTTGACCGTTGTAATTGTACATACATACATATAATGACGCCTTTATCTATAATGGGGTAGGCAGAGGGTAAACGACCTAAACAAAGGTAGTTCCGCCACGTCTGACAAAGTTTTTAGGGTTATTTAAGATAAATTTGTACGTATATTGCTGTAGTGACAGGTTGTCAGACAATCACCTAAATTGCAATATACTGAAACCCTCGGATCACTTAGCTGGTTTTTACAACATGCTCGGCAACAAGCTGGCACATTCTGTGTTTTTCCCTCACTCCTAGGCCAGCATGGAAGTAAGCGTTGTAATTGTCCTATGAATAAACGATTAACTATTATTATTAGTTTTTTTCTTAAAACTAGCTAAGGTTAAAACTATTTTCTTCATGACTGTACCTGTTCATCGACTAACTCAGAAGTCAAGAACAGACTTTATGTAAGTTTAGATCAGATGCAGTGGAAATACAGGTTTGCTCATCTTTACATAAAATTTTATCATTTATAGCATCTATTACATAATGATAAGGTATATAAACGTTCAACCTTTTGGCCTAGTAACCTTTAGACAATGGCAAATTAAATATGTTATTCAATTTAGTATATCGTATATACCCTCGTGTTTATAGTTCCATGTTGGCCTGGGAGTGAGAGAAAAGCATAGAATGTGCCAGCTGCAATTTCTCCCGGGCATGCTGTATAAATCAGCTAAGGGATCCGAGGGTTTCAGTATTTTGTTATTTAGGCGATTGGCTGATAACCTGTCACTACAGCAATATACCTACAAATCGATCTTAAATAACACTCAAAACTTTGTCAGACGTGGCGGAACTACCTTTGTTTAGGTCGTTTACGCTCTGCCTACCCCATTAGGGACAAAGGCGTGATTATATGTATGTATGTATTTATTTCTATTGATTCGTGGAGGGCACAACTTAACTGAATATTGACTAACAATTTATCGCCGTCACTTTCTGTTCTCTTATGGATAGCAAATAACGCAAAAATCACGACTTAACTGATACATACATACATACATAAATCACGCCTTTATCCCTTACGGGGTAGGCAGAGCGTTTAACGCCTCGTAAAAGACGCTTTCGCCACGTCTGACAAAAATTGAGGGCAATTTTCGATTGTAATATGTACTGCTATAGTGACAGGTTGTCAGCCCATCGCCTAAATTACAATACACTGTAACCCTCGAGTCCCTTTTGCTGACTTCTGCAGTATGCCCGGGAGGAAGGGCAGCTGGAACAGTCTATGTTTTTCTATCTCTCCCAGTCCAGCATGGAAGTAACTTAACTGATATACCTCTCATTTTCTATCCTAAATGTCAATAAATTCAAAAACTTCTAGACAAACACACCATTGACCAAAAGAAAAAGTCAACAAAGTAAAGCTGGATGCGGGCATTTAAAAGTTGTTCCAACTGCCTGTCCGTCTAAAAAAATAAATAAATAAGAGAACAGAAAATAACAGCAATAATTTAAGAAAGTAATAGATATAGTTAAGTTGTGCCCGCTACGAATTGATACCATTATTATATCACAATCGGAATTGGAAACCCATGTAAGAAGTTTGTAAGATAAATTGGTAATAACACTCAGCCAAATAAATTTGACAAGTGAATCTTTTATTTCTTTTCTAGCATACTCATGAAAATGTTTAGGTTTTTCGTCATATGTATCAAATAAGAAAAAGAATCAGATACTTTTAGCTGGTTACTCTTTATAAAAAAATCATGATTGGAACCTCTTACTAAAGTAGATTTAAAATTCACATCATATCTAACTGAACAGTACCTGGAAATAAGTTTGACTTGACAGGAAATATGCTTGAGATACTTCAGAAAATAATATTAGAAATGTGGTTTATTGAAATAAATATGTAAGTATTTCAAACATCATTTCAATCAGTAGCAGTGTTACTTAATTATTTATCAGCAATCATCCATAACTAAGTGTAAGGGACAGCGTCCCGCAAACTGATAGGGGTTTTTCAGTTAACGAAACTGGATTTTTTCACAGGAAGTGAAAAAAAAATGGCTTTCCATACAAATTGTATGTTCGAGGTGGACATTTTGTACGGGCTGGTCCATTTTTTTTCATCTCCTGAAAGAATTTCCCGGCGAAAGTTGTTAAGTTTCGTTGACTGCACAACCCCTATCAGTTTGCCGTAGGATGTCCCTGGTATACGTACATAGGTAATAGGACATAAAAATATCATCAACATAAAGCATTAGATCATAATCATTAAATGCATCTAAACGTCTTTACAATGCTTCTGATAAATAATAGAGCAAACTATCCTTTTTCCACGGTTTTGTCTGCCTAGATTTTGATTGAGTGGGGATGAGATTTTTAAGTAGCTTAGCTTACACTGTAGAAACATACGTGCTTATGATCACAATCATCATTGCATATGGCGTTCTCCTGCTTGGAAAATTTGTTTATATCCAAGTGCTTTTTCATCAGAGATATAATAACAATGAATTTCAAGGATATAATATAAAGATAATTGTATTTTACGTAGCCTAAAATAGTAGGCAGGTATAGTATGTAATATTTAGTCAATCCTATGTAACAGTTTATTGTACACAGAAACATACACAGAAAAAATACATAGGGAATCAAGACACAACATTTACTGATTATTACTAAAATGAAATGTATTACAGCAGACCTGTGAGATTGCATAAAATGTAACGCGGATAATACGCCCACCAGCTTCACATCAAATATGCCAGGATCCAGCGTAACTTGATCTCCGATCAGCTATGAGGTATGATTCGACCACATAACCTCCCTGAAGAACAAAGTTATAGTCAAAGTCAAATCCTGTATTTCCAAATAGATTCCTAAGAACACTTTTGGAAAGTCACATGCGAGTCTATTACAAATAATATTATATCTATGTCACAAAATTAAATATACCACAATGAAGAAGAAGCATGAGAAACTTGCACTTTCCGGCCCCCCGCCTTCGTTTTTTCTTACTCTTATTTTCAAACGTACAAACACACATCAGTTTAAAAAAAATATAGATGCAAGAGTACATCTAATAGCCTATCAAGACTGGGTTTACAATAAACGAGTAGGTAAGAAACAATCGTTGACGTCACGAGTTTTTGTTCGCAGTGCCTGGCCGTACCAACTACGGGTAAGTAGAGTCGCTTGCGCATCTTATACAGGGATGGAGTTAGCAACATTTGTCGGTGGCGGCGAAAGAAGTTGCCGTTAAGGTGCGTCCTCGTTGAGAGCAGCATTGAGCGCGTGTAGATTATCTATTGATGCAAAATGCCCATTAGAATAGAATATAATGTAGGTATTTTATCGCACAAAAACACAAAAAAAAACAAATTAAGTGGTTCAGTTCACGGCGGGATTACTCAGGTAGCATATCTTCCAGGCAACCAGGCAGTAGGAAACAGTAGAATAAACAAATTGACGCCCAGAACATAGAAAGATAAGCAATTTACTTCATACGATTTTAGGAAATTTCTCGCCAGACTTCGCGATATGCTTCCAGATCGTCGTCAGGAGTCTACTCCGTCGATGTTGCCAGAAAGGTTCCATTGGGTGACAACATTTGCCCATCGATTTGGATGTATAGTATAAGGCTAAACTGTACAGCCCAGTCCACGTAGTTTTCTTATTTTTCTTGGTCCTTAATTTACCTGAGTTCAGCGCTGGATTTATTTTATTACGTAAACATTAGATTGATGGCGTTACACTATAATCAGTTGTGGGAATCCAGTAGCCTAGTGTTCAACTGTTGGTGATACGCTTTGTTGATAATTGGAGATCATACAATTTGTATTTTATGTAGGTAGATAAAACAATAAAGAATATATATAAAGACTAAATAAATATACAAATAGATGATGATAAATCTTTCACGGTCTGAGCAGTCAAATTGTGGAATTCCCTTTCCGAAAACGTTCGACGAGCACCGTCTATTGAGATTTAAAGAGCGAACAAGAAAGTTCTTCATAGAGAATAATAATTAGTTATTTATTCTGTCTCCCATTAGCATGCCATCATCATATCATCTCCCTAACCTTATCCCGTATCTCACAGGGTCGTCTTCCTAATCTAGGGGATTGAACGAGGATACACAGAGCGACTGCCATCTGACATCCGCAACTGGCCTCTGATATGGCTTAACGACTAATATCTACGGTATTAAACGATATTAACCGGGACCAACGGCTTAACGTGCCTTCCGAAGAACGGAAAAAAGCACCGAATAACGTACATATGAAATTCGAAAACCGAAAAACACATTGGTACGTGGTGGGATTCGAACCACGACCTCCCGCTCAGGAGGCAGCGGCCCTATCCACTACACCATCGGGCTCACCATTAGCATGACATATATTAGTTTATTTTAGTTATGTATTTATTTAGTAGTATTTATATTGTTTAAGTATTAAGATGAACTTAGTATGCACTATCCAGCTATCTGCTATGAACTATCCTAATATCCAAAGTTTGTCTGGTAGACATTGCTGCTTTAGCAATAAGGCTGCCTATATTGTACTGTTTTGTTTCTTATTTTCTGCTGTATGTATTTGTGTTTCTTTGTGCAATGAAGTATCTTGTATTGTATTGTAAGTGTAGGTCATATTGATATTATACCGGGTGTAAGGGACAACGTCCCGCAAACTGATAGGGGTTGCTCAGTCAACGACACTGAACAACTTAGACCAGGAAATTATTTCAGGAAGCGAAAATCAAATGGTTTTCTATACAAAATGTCCATCTCAATCAGACAATTTGTATGGAAAAGCCATTTTTTTTTACTTCCTGAAAGAATTTCTTGATGGAAGTTCAGTATCATTGACTGAGCATCCCCTAACAGCTTGCGGGACGCTGTCCCTTACGCCCCGTATAACAGACTGCGGTGTCATTGAAATAAGAGAAACAAAACTATAATTTATTTCATTATTTCTCCCATGGAAAAAAGGTTTCTTCCATGCTGGCCTGGGAGCGCGAGAAAGGGAAGAGAGCTGCGTTTCCTCCCGGGCATGCTGTAAAAGGGGAGAAATGGCGCGAGATGGAGGAGGCCTATGTCCAATCCTGGGCATCCAATGCAATGTAAATTTCATTCACTCAGCTTTTATTTTCTATACATACATACATACATAAAATCACGCCTTTATCCCTTACGGGGTAGGCAGAGCGTTAAACGCCTCGTAAAAGGCGCTTTCGCCGCGTCTGACAACAATTGAGGGCAATTTTAGATTGTAATGTGTATTGCTAATGTGTAGTGATAGGTTGTCAGCCCATCGCCTAAATTACAATACACTGTAACCCTCGAGTCCCTTTTGCTGTCTTCTACAGCATGCCCGGGAGGAAGGGCAGCTGGAACATTCTATGTTTTTCTATCTCTCCCAGTCCAGCATGGAAGTTCTATAGTTATTTTCTATATCATTATTTAATGAACTTTTGAAGATTTCATTTGTAGCTAAGTTATTTAGTATTTTATTTCGTATGGCATAATATAGGTTTGAAATGATTTTATATAATATTTTAAGTAAAAAATAATTTTATTGAAGCATTTTATTTTACTAAAAAACTTTAATTAATTCTTGTTTTACACTGCTGATTTAAATACCTAATATTGTAATGATTGAATTATGTTTTAATTTAATTTTAGTTTAATGTTTTAACTGAGTGAATGACTGTGATCCATATTCTAAAATAATTATTCAATATTTTTATTTGATTGATTTATTTTATAATTTGTTTTTAAGAGCTGCATGAATTTGAGATTTACTTTTAATTATGAATTATTCTTATTTACGCTGCTAATTTTAAAACACAATATTGTAACGATTGCATTTTATTATTTTATATTTATATGTTTAAGTGAATAACTGTAATCAATATTTTATTATATTTCATTTTAATTTAAAGTTTAGTTTAATTTAATATTAAGATTAACATGGAACTGTGTTATTGGAAATCTATTTTGCCTAGTTTGTTTGTCACTGTTTTAAATGTTCTACGTATGTTAAAATTATTTTTTATGTTTTTATGTTATGTTTTATACTATGCTTGAATATTTTTTTTTTATACTGTGTTTATACTATACTTCAAATTAAATTTATTAATGCTTAATGAAATGTTTGCATGCTCGTATGTTGTTTGCATTGGAAATAAACGGCTTAATTATTATTATTATGCTGTAAAAGCCCGCTAAGGGAACCGAGGGTTTCAGTATATTGTTATTTAGGCGATGGGCTGACAACCTTTCACTACAGCAATGTATAAATCTACCTTAAATAACCCTCAAAAACTTTGTCACACGTGGCGGAACGACCTTTGTTTAGATCGTCGAGGCGTGATTATATGTATGTATGTATGTATGAAAAAAGTTATCCCCACAGCGATCCACACAAATGATATTAGGTACATTACTTACGTAATAAGGGTCAATATTAACTTACTTAGTTTTTAGTTCATTTTCTGACAAATAAAATTCTCTTGGTATAGGTATTTTTCTATAGTTTAATCTATAATGTAACTAAGTCCCGTACTTATAACCAGTTCTTGAGACTGACAGCAAGATTGAGTCCGTACCAGGAATGTCATTTTAGTACAAAATGAACAGTCATATCAACACTCAAGATTGCTCTCAATCTAGAGATCGCTTTATAAATACGAGCCTTATAATAGTTAATCATCTAGAACTTATAAATTGATAAAAATGTTATTGAAATAGATCTTTGTATATTCTTTTCTACCCAAAAAAATACTATTATAAAACAAAAAATACGTAACGATTTTTGGTCTAGTTTTCAGGCTAGATATTCCAGCGATTCCCCAGCTACTCAATTACATAGTTCAAAAGCTAGACTCAAAAGCAACTGGAAAAAATGAGACGAAATCGGAATAAAGCCAACTGGGAATCGAATGTGACCTAAATTTGGTAGCAGCAATGAAAAATACATGTCGTCAAAAAATATCACGATACGATTTTGCGGAATCCGATAAGTTCGCTGGATCCGATAAAAAGAGTTCGTTAGTCGCAAAGAGTCAACATGGGGTTCAATTCTAGATGAGACTAGCTAAAGATAAATTATATATAACCCTATTAAAAAGAACTTCAGAAATATGTGTCAACATGGGGATCAATTCTGGATAACACTAGTTAGAGCTAAATGAAAAAAACCCTGAGACAGTAGATTGAAAAAGAACTGCATAAAACCGTTGCGTAGTTTTAAAGACTTAAGCATACATAGGGATATAGAGACAGATAAAGCGACTTTGTTTTATACTATGTAGTAATTTATAAATATTTATTACGAGAATTTTTACAGGTTTACATATAAATGGGCCGCTAAACTGTCAAATGTCAAGTCGCAGTTAAAATTATAATTCATCATCATCCGACGACTATTCAATTTTAACCATGCAGTCACAACACAAAATCACGCCCTTATCCCTAATGAGGTAAACAAAGCGATAACCACCCAAACAAAGGTCGTTCCGCCACGTCTGACAAGTTATGACTTTTGAGGCTTATTACAGTTGATTATGACGTATATTGCTATAGTCACAAGTTGTCAGCCCATCGCCTAAAATTGCATACATACATACATATAATCACGCCTTTATCCCTAATGGGGTAGGCAGAGCGTAAACAACCTAAACAATGGTCGTTCCGTCACGTCTGACAAAGTTTTGAGGGTTATTTAAGATAGATTTGTAGGTATATTGCTATAGTGACAGGTTGTCAGCCCATCGCCTAAATTGCAATATACTGAAACCCTCGGATCCCTTAGCTGATTTTTACAGCATGCCCGGGAGGAAATGCAGCTGGCACATTCTATGTTTTTCTTTCACTCCCAGTCCAGCATGGAAGAAAAAATAAAATTGCAACACAATAATAACCCTCGGATCCCCTACGCACTCAAAAACTAAATAATTTAATCCGTTAGCAGGTGACATCTAGAATGTCGCACATAGTTTGTTTATTTTGAATCGACACAAATTTGATTTTATTAATGACAGTGATTTGCGATACAGATTTTGGTTTAATATTTACGTTTGTGATATCATCTTCCTAGCCTTGTCCAGTATCTCACGGGGTTGGCTACCTAATCTAGGGGATTGAACGAGGGTACTGGTTTTTACACAGAGCGACTGACATCTGACCTCCGCAACCCAGAAGGGAAACCAGACCCAATCCTAGATTAGGTCAGAGTTTTCAAGCCGCCAATGCTTAGCACTGGCCTCTGACATGACTTAGCGACTAATATCTACGGTATTTAACTATATAAACCGGGGCCGACGGCTTAACGTACCTTTCGAAGCACGGAAAAAGAATAAACGTACATATGAAATTCGAAACCGTAAAACAAATTAGTACGTGGTGGGATTCGAACCACGACCTCCCGCTCAGGAAGCAGCGGCCCTATCCACTACTATATCGGGCTCTATATACGTTTTTTATATAAATAAGATAAGATAAGATAATCGTTTATTCACCATTAAACAGGGTACATAGAAAGATCAGGTCAGTTATCTATAAAAATATAAGTCATCCTGTTTAGCCATTACAAATAGCATGCAAATTGAAAAGAGGATAAAAATAAATTAAATTACATGAAAATTTATAAATCACATTATCTAAACCATGTACAATCTTAATCACTCTATTTAGTTCTAACATTAACTCAATTTAGAAATGCATAATTTCAAAGTATAATTCAGGCAAATCAGCATAATTCAATCAATATCAAAAATAAAATGTCAATAGAAATACAATATATCCACATAATGTCACACACTAAATGTCATCTGGCTGAAATAAATCTAGTAGCCAAAGCCAAAAATGGATAAACAATAAAACTAAAACAATTTTGAATGTCAGTTATTCACGCTGAAGGCCTTAGTTGAGGGCAACTTGAGAACAAAAGTGGAAGTTCAAGTTCTAAATGGTGTAAACCGATGGCGGGAAAAGTATCGAGCGTAATTATCATGTCCACCCTATCGTATGTACGTAAGTTTTATTGCTTATGCTTATATTCAAGGAATTCTTTCACTGTGTAAAAGTTTTTTTCCCGAAGCCAATCGCGCAATGAGCGTTTAAATTTAATAAGCGGTTGATCCGTTATAGATTTAGGTACATTGTTATAAACATTCACACACATAACCATACAATTCCTATTGTATCTTGAACTTTTAGGTATGGTGTCAAGAACGAGTCTATGGGGATATCGCATGTTTTGCCGTTTCGAAACGTCCTTGGCCAACAAGAATAGATAAGAATGGTGCTTGACAAAACTTGCTATTTCCAAAATGTACAAACAGGGTAGAGGTAAAATATTTAAAGTTACGAAGAACGGCTTGCAAGATTCATCCGGAGCTATCCCGGTCATGGCCCGGATACACTTCTTTTGTGCGACGAATGCTCTGTTAGCCTCAGTGCCATTGCCCCAGATTATGAGACCATATCTGAGGATAGATTCGACATACGCAAAATACGCAATTTTGGCCGTTTGCCGTGATGCAGTTTTTGTTAATTTGTACAACGCATAAGCAAAACTGTTTATCTTATTGCATACCTTCTCAACATGTTGCTTCCAGTTAAGTTGTTGGTCCATTAATATTCCTAAGTAAGTTACATTTTTTGCATTTTGAAGTATTTGTCCTTTATAATTAATTTGTTCCAAATCATTGTGTAAATTAAAATTAATAAAATTTGTTTTGGTGATATTTATTTTTAAGTTATTAAGTTGGAGCCATTCGGTTGTTGTGTCTAGTGTTTTGATTATTTCAGTTATGTGGCTATCAGTGTTTAGACTTTTGGATGTAGAAATAAGTATGGTTACGTCATCTGCAAATAATATTGGTTTGTAATTCAAGGCACTGGGAAGGTCGTTAATATATAATAAAAACAAAAGTGGACCTAGTACACTACCCTGAGGCACTCCTGTGCTAATATGCCGTAGGTCTGATTTATATTCATTGACGTGCTGATCAATATCAAGAAGATTACTTACTGCCACGCATTGTGTTCGATCTTTCAGATATGAATCGAACCACTCTAAAGCTAGCCCTCTAATACCATACCATTCCAGTTTAGACAGAAGTAGTTCATGAGATACGAAATCAAATGCTCTGGACATATCCAGAAAAACCGCTGTAGTATAATGGTTTTTATTGATACCTTCCAAAATTTCAGAGACAACTTGGTATATTGCGAGTGAAGTGGACTTATTCTTTAGAAAACCATATTGATCCTCGTAAATTATATGATATTTATCTAGAAAAGAAATTATTTTACTGTGCATGATTTTTTCAAATATCTTAGAGATTACTGGAATGAGGGTTACCGGTCGATAGTTGCCGATATCTGTTTTACACCCTTTTTTATAAAGTGGTTTCACTATAGATTGCTTGAGACATTCCGGAAAGGTTCCTGTTTGAAACGCAAGGTTTACAAGAAACGCTAACACAGTTTTGATCTGATCTTTGCAAGATTTTAAGACCCTAGTACATATACCGTCAAAACCCTCACTATTTGTATTATGACGTTAATAGAAACAAACTCACACATACACACACATCCAGTTAAATTAGTCAGTAACTAAACTAGAAGCTGAAGACATAAGTAATACTTAGTTTCTATATACTGCCTTCATGGTCTAGTGGTCAGAGCCATTGGCTTACGATCCGGAGGTCCTGGTTTCGATTCCCAGGGAGGGAACATAAACTTGATATTTGTCAATTTATCACTTTGTGACGTTTTCCCCAGTTTGGTTAGGACATTGTAGGCTGAATCACCTGATTGTCCGAAAAGAAAAAAGATTCCGTGCTTCGGATGGCACATTAAGCCGTCGATCCCGATCGCTATGTTTGATAGTGGTCGTTACACGTCAGAGGCCTAATAGCTGTGCTACTAGGCGGTTTCAAAACTCTGACACCAAGGTTCATCGGGTCGTTCGACTCGAGAATCCACTCGCTAAGACGAAGTTTCTATACGACGGGTATATTCTCACTGACATGCTTTATAAACTACATTACTATCTCAGTAACATGCTTCGTAAACGAGCAACTAATGTCTCTTTACTAATTAACTAACGACGTGAAGACAGTAACATCGTATTGTTTAGATGTCACATATACTACATACATACTATATAATTCTTCCATGCCGGCCTGGGAGCAAGAGAAAAACATAGAATGTGCCAGCTGCATTTCCTCCCAAGCATGCTGTAAAAACCGGCTAAGGGATCCGAGGGTTTCGGTATTTTGTGATTTAGGCGATGGGCTGACAACCTGTCACTACAGCAATATACCTACAAATCTATCTTAAATAACCCTCAAAACTTTGTCAGACGTGGCGGAATGACCTTTGTTTAGGTCATTTGCGCTCTGCCTACCCCATTAGGGATAAAGGCGTGATTATATGTATGTATGCATGTATACTATATAAGTACATAGCTCTACTTTAACCTGTGTAGGCAGGTGCATTCTTAATTAGTGTTGCATTCGTTAGAGCTTATATGCATTCCTATACTACAGGGACTAACAACAATACATACATACATATATTCACGCCTTTATCCCCAATGTGGTAGGCAGAGCGAAAACGACCCGAATAAAAGTCATTCCGCCACGTCTGGCAAAGTTTTGAGGGTTATTTAAGATAGTTTTGTAGGTATAATGCTGTAGTGACAGGTTGTCAATCCATCGCCTAAATTACAATATACTGAAACCCTCGGATCCCTTAGCTGACTTTTACAGCATGCCCGGGAGGAAATGCAGCTGGCACGTTCTACGTTTTTCTCTCGCTCCCAGGCCAGCATGGAAGAAATACATACCTCTACTTCATCTGTGTAGGCAGGCACATTCTTAATTAGTGCTGCATTCGTTTGAGCTTAAATGCATTCCTATACAGGGAGTAAATATAATACCTAGCCATATTTTAGGGTGTGATTCTAAACATGAAACTGAACAACTTTCTCTAAGGAATATAGGTCACAATATGGCTCTGTCATACATAACAAGGTGTTAAGGTGTTTTTTGCATATTTTGACCTATATTACTGGGAGAAAGTTGTTCAGTTTCATGGGTAAAATCACACCCTAAATATGGCCAGCATTTTTTTTTACTCCCGGTATAGTATAGGCATGGTATACGTATCAAGCGCGAGTTATACAATCGAGTGATTCAGCCTTCATTGTCCTAGCTGTACTGAAAACAATCTTACAAATTATGTACATTTTATGTCCTTCCGTCACGGGAATCGAAACCACGATCACAATTAACTAAAGATGCAGTCGCTAGGACCTTCGTAATATTCTGCAAATATCTGTAATTCCAAACCAATATTATTTAATAAAAAAAAATACAGAAAGGAAACCAAAAGTTATTTTAGACTTTAGCATTGGCCGGCAAAAACTATAATGCGATTGAAGGTACCCTAGTAACTTATTAAAGTATGTAACAAAAAAAACATTGCTCACACTGGCCGAGGACGTCAGGTTTTTTTTCCTAACCATGTTACGGTCAAACGGCGATATAGGGCAATATTCATTACATCCACTTTCAAGATTACCTAAATTAAAATTGATGATCAAGCACGACATTGCATTGCGTTACTAATTGTAGTATAGTATGTATTATTAACATGCTAAAATAGAGCTCGATATAGCACGAAAGTATAAACAAAAACAATGTATTTATGTAAATTCTTCTTCTGTCGAATGGGTATCGAGTCTATCGACCCGATGAACCCTGGTGTCAGAGTTTTAAAACCGCCTAGTAGCACACTGTAAATTATTGTCACCTATTGTTTTAAATGATCATTTCACAGTTTCCGTACATTTCATATAAACTAAAAGACATGTAGGTAGATGTCATTGAAAAAATTATAAAAAATCACTCAGATAAAGTCACGCCTTTATCATTTACGGAGTAGGTAGAACGTAAAACTCCAAGCCAGATGCCTCATCGGCACATCTGTCAAATATTTAGAGCAATTTTAGATTAGAATGTATTTAGCTATCGTGACAGGTTCAAAGATGTCTTTAAAAAATCCATAGAGAGGTTTTAGAAGAGTGTTCCACTTACCTTAGAAACCACAATTTATCTCATTTTGTAACCAATACTGGTTCTATTTTAACAAAGTTGGTCTTGCAAAAAGAACAAGACGTTAATCGACAGGACGTGTTCTAAATTCGAATAGTTCGGAGCGTACCAGAGTTTCCGGAGCCACGGGACTCATTTAGAAGCGGTTTTTTGGGTAAATGTCGAAGTTTGCCCCCTGACTGCGACGTGCGGGACAGACAAACCGTCTATTCGATTGTTGCATATTATTAGCCGGGAAGTATAGTCACCGATCTTTGTTTGAAACTTTTTGGGTTGTCTTCTTGGCTTATCACTACATAGTATAAAACAAAGTCGCTTTCTCTGTCCCTATATCCCTATGTATGCTTAGATCTTTAAAACTAAGCAACGGATTTTGATGCAATTTCTTTTAATGGATAAAGTAATTCAAAAGGAAGGATTATATGTATAATAAATGCAGATTATAGTAGAGAAACACTGATGATTTCTGTGCGAAGCCGGGACGGGTCGCTAGTTTTATTATATTTTTGTTTGGGTAACTCTCCAGCAATAATAATAAGTACTTTTCCAAGGATTCCTTGCGTTGGAGGGCACGTTAAGCCGTCGGTCCCGGTCTATATCTTTGATCGTCGTCTTCGGGTGTTCCACCAAATCACAATTCCATTGACATATTGGAGATACATATATACTATTACGCCTTTATCCCTAACGAGGAAGGCAGAGCGTAAGCGACCTAAACAAACTTCGTTCCGCCACGTTTGACAAAGTTTTGAGGGTTATTTAAGATAGATTTGTGGGTATATTGCTGTAGTGACAGATTTTCAGGCCATCGCCTAAATGACAATGTACTGAAACCCTCGGATCCCTTAGCTGCTTTTTACAGCATGCCCGGAAGGAAATGCCGCTGGCATATTCTACGTTCTTCTTAAGCTCCCAGGCTAGCATGGCAGGAGATACAACAACTTCGTGGTCTTCTCCTTAGCGAGTGGATTCTTGATTCGAACAACGACCCGGAGAACCCTGGTGTCAGAGTTTATAAACCGCCTAGTAGCACAGCTATTAGGCCTCTGACATGGTTTGAGTAACGACCACTATCAAAGATAGCACCGAAGGCTTAACGTGCCCTCTTCTTCTTCTTCTGTCGAGTGGGTATCGAGTCTATCGACCCGATGAACCCTGGTGTCAGAGTTTTAAAACCGCCTAGTAGCACAACTATCAGGCCTCTGACATGGTTTGAGTAACGACCACTATCAAAGACAGCGACCGGGACTGACGGCTTAACGTGCCCTCCGAAGCCAAGAATCCTTTTACTTTTCGGACAATCAGGTGATTCAGCCTGCAATGCTAATCCTAATCAAACTGGGAAAAACCTCACAAAGTGATAAATTGACTTTGTATCTCCCCAGGGAATCCAGGACCTACGGATCGTAAGCCGATAGCTCTGACCACTAGACTGTTGAGGCAGTAGTATATCACAGTATTACTCAGTTTTTTAAACAGTATTCAAATTACGTATACTTGATGCCGTATAGTCTCAACAATAACATAATTGTTGAGCAAAACCGAGTGTCAATGTTATACTTCGGATTTTACTTAAACTTCAATAATATTATATTATACTTCCATGCCCGCCTGGGAGCGAGAGAAAAACATAGAATGAGCCAGCTGCATTTACCTCCGGGCATGCTGTAAAAACCAGCTAAGGGATCCGAGGGTTTCTGTATACTGCAATTTAGGCGATGGGCTGACAACCTGTCACTATAGCAATATACCTACATATCTATCTTAAATAAGCCGCAAAACTTTGTCAGACGTGTCAGAGCGACCTTTGTTTAATTCGTTTACGCTCTGCTTACCCCATTAGGGATAAAGGCGCATATAAATATAATTAATTTTCTAGGAGTAAAGGCGTGATTATATGTATGTATGTATTCAATAATATTTTGAAGATTTCTCTCTATAGTCGGCATTTCAAATAGTCGTACTATTTTAAACTAAAGAAAGATTTGTTGTAGAAAAATAATTTAAGTTTAATCAGGTGTTCGGTGTTCAAAATTGTCATAGTCACATAGTTCTGTCATATTTAGAAATGGTAATATAGTACCTAATCATAACATAAAAGTAAAGTAAAGTGTCTCTTCTTCTTCTCAGTCGTAACACTCCTGGCAGAGTGGTCGTGGTCGTTATGGGTTGGTGGCACGCTTCACCAGTCGCCGCCATTCTTCCCTTATGGCTGCTTTTCTTGTGCACTCGTAAAGGGGCCCATCAAAAGCCTTTCTGATTTGGTCCGTCCACCGCGTTGGAGATCTGCCGCGAGCCCGAGTGCCTTCCACACTGCCTTGCACAACTAACCTCTCTATACTGGTGTTATCACGCCGAGACACATGTCCAAAAAACGTCAAAATTCGGCTCTGGACTATCGAGGAAAGGCGATGTTCAACCTTAAGTTCTTGGAGAATGGAGGCATTGGTGCGAAACTCTGTCCACGATATTCTGAGCATTCTCCTCCAGCACCACATCTCAAGAGCATCAATTTTCTTCCTCTCGACGTCTCGTAGGGTCCATGTCTCTGCCGCATAGAGAAATACAGGGAAAACGAGCGCTCGAACCAATCGCGCTTTGGTCGATTTTGTTATATCCCCGTTCCGCCAAATTTTCTCCAGCTTGCTCATTACAGACCTAGCAATTGACATGCGCCTTTTAATTTCGTCAACACAACCACCCCCATTGGATATAAGAGCCCCAAGATAAATGTACGATGAGACAACTTCGCAGCTTGCGATCGCTGTTATCTCCGGACAGTTGTTATTCGTTCGATCGACAATCATCATTTTGGTCTTGCTACGGTTTATTTTTAATCCAAATTGAAGGCTGATGTTTTCCATTTTACGCAACAGTTCTTCGATATGGCGCTCACTAGTCGCAAATAATGTGGTGTCATCTGCGTATCGCAGATTTGAAATTCGCAAGCCTCCTACCCCGATACCATCCGTCCAGTCTTCTAAAGTCTCTCGCATTATAAGCTCTGTATATATGTTAAATAGTAGCGGAGAAATTATACATCCTTGACGGACTCCCGCACTTGGGTGAAAATCATTGGATAGAACGTCGTCTGTTCTCACTGACGCTGTACCACTCTCGTAGAGAACTCGCAATAAATGAACAAGATGTTTTGGAGCGCCCATCCCAAGCAAGGTTTCCCAGAGCATCGGCCATTTCACTGAGTCGAATGCTTTAGAGAAATCGACAAAGCATACGTAAGTCGGCTTGTTGAATTCTCGGGCTTTCTCTATGATCTGTCGCACTGTCAGAATCTGCTCCCGGGTACCCTTACCTTTCACAAACCCGGCCTGTTCAGGAGCAATCTCCTTTGTCAAGAAGGCCTTTAAACGCTCATTCAGTATGTGCAGCAATATTTTACTTGCGTGTGATATAAGGGCAATAAGACGGTAATTACCGCAACTTTTTGTAGAGCCTTTTTTATGCAACGGTACAAAGACAGTATGCGCCCACTCTCGAGGCCATTTTTCGGTCTGCCATATTTTGTTACACAACGTATGAAAAATCTGGACACCTCTTTCTCCCATGGCCTTTATTGTTTCGATCGGGATGCAATCTCTACCGGTAGCCTTATTGCTCTTAAGGCGTTTAATGGCAGCTCTGATCTCTTCCACAAGTATATCAGGTTCTAGCTCTTTATCTGATGGTTTAAAAGAAGCAAAGCATTCTGAATCTGGGTCTTGGTACAAGGATTGGCAATATTCCTTCCAGGTGTCAGAGATGGCTTCCATCTCGGTCACCAATTCGCCTTGCTGGTTTTGTATGGCACATGATTTGGTGGTTAACGTTTTAGTGACAGAACGGATTTTTTGATAGAGGTCTCTAACTTCATGGGTATTTGTGTGCATTTCGACTTCCTCACAAATCTTTATGAATCGATTATTCTTTTCCCTCCGGCACTGTCTCTGAATTCGAGATGTCAGCTGATTCAACACACTTACAGGTGCTCCCGTGGCTTTTAGTTTCCGTCTTTCCTCGACGAGCGCAAAGGTCGACTCGGTCATCCAATGCTGTCTCTTCCTGGTCTTGGGAGGTGGATTGGATGCTCTCACCGCACTCCGTATCAATCGGTCTGCCCGATTCCACAATTGGTCAGAGGACTCCGTATCTTTATTAGCATCCGCCCATTCAGACCAGTTCTGATCCAGCGACTCCAAAAACGCAGGCCGATCCTTCACTACTACTCTAGTCTGCTTGGTGAGTTTTCTAGCAGCTCTAAGCTTAACCACTACCTTTGCCACCAAAAGTTCATGATCAGACCCGCAATCAGCTCCAGGCAAAGTGTGAACATTTCTAATCGCAGTTCTCCACCGGGCCCTGATCAGAATATAATCGATTTGATTGCGGCTCTTGCCATCAGGTGATGTCCACGTGTACAGTCTACGTGGATGGTTTTGAAAAGTTGTGTTGGATACAATTAAATTGTGATCTGACGCAAACTGTATCAAACGATCACCTCTTGCATTTCGTTGACCCAGACCAAACTTTCCAACGGCGTCACAGAGCTGGTGCGGATCCGCTCCAATCTTTGCATTAAAATCGCCGATAACTAGAAGGACATCTCTGTTAGGAACCTTCGATATTGCGGTTCCTAGGTCCGAATAAAAGCTTTCCAAAACTTCGTCACTCGCAAGGCTGGTGGGCGCATATAATACAATTATGTGCAGATTTACAGGTGAAGCTCTGATTTTTATGCTCAGTATCCTGTCATTAATTGGTTCATAACCCATAACGCAGACTTTCATCTTCCTCGGTATTAGGGCGGCCACTCCGTTCCGGCTATTTTTGTCGTTTCCAGAGAAGTATACAGCGTGTGTCTCGGTAAGGAAATGTCCATTACCCTGCCAGTGGGTCTCAGTGAGACCACAGATATTAAGTTCGCATCTTGTAATCTCCTTCTCGACTATGCTGAGTTTCCCCGGTGCGAGCAACCCACGGACATTCCATGTACCTATCTTTTGAATAGTCCGCATTTTAAAAGAGAGCCCAGTAGCAGATTTTCCCTGCGCTGCCTGGGCATTGACATCCGCAAGGCCGGTATCCCATTTTACACCGTCTGCCCCGGACGCAGTACGGCGCCGGTTGCTAAGCGGATCGCATGGCCACCTCAGTATATTATTTCCTTGTACTTTCATAACGACTTTCATGGGAAAATAGTGCAGTGGTTTCCCCTTGCCTTCTGCACCAGACATTTTAGGAGTTATTTAGACCCCAAGGTCACCGTATCCTCTTCCACCACAATACATGTATCACGGTGGGCTTATGGTTATACCGCCATTGCTCGGTCGCCAGAGCCTCGTCCGTTGTCTAGCAGGGAGCACCACGACGCCTGCTGGAGACGTCGCCGCTGATTATCAGCGCGTGCAGGTGAGGTTGACAGTAGGGTCGGCGTATGATGTTGGTTACCGTTCTCCCCTTACTCCCCAAAGTGTGTGTTAAAGTGTTTACTGCGTTCGAAAAATGTATTTGATATATATACTAGCGACCCGCCCCGGCTTCGCACGGAAATTATCAGTGTTTCTCTACTATATTATGCATGTATTATACATATAAACCTTTCTCTTGAATCACTCTATCCATTACAACAAACAGCATCAAAATCCGTTGCGTAGTTTTTAAGATCTAAGCATACATAGGGATATAGGGACAGAGAAAGCGACTTTGTTTTATACTATATAGTGATGTTTTGGGTTTGCCTGTGCCAGCTTTTCGTAAATGTGCCATCTGCAAGAACAACACAAAGAACTCTTTTTCTCGAAACCCGAGCAATCATTTGTTTACTAACCTAAACACGCGCACGGGTACACATGACAATGGCAACATGTGATATAACGACCAAAATCGAAAGTAAGAAGACGTCCTGAATTCCAAAATACGTACATACATATAATCACGCCTTTATCCCTAATGGGGTAGGCAGAGCGTAAACGACCTAATCAAAGGTCTCTCTGCCTACCCCATTAGGGATAAATGCGTGATTATATGTATGTATTAAAAATATATAAATACACGAATCTGCCCACGTCCTTTTCTATTCTACATAATGTCCATCATCATTTATGTTTTGCGTTTCTTCTTTTGTCAAATCGGTTTTCTAGATTGTCGAATGACCCAAAAATGAAAAGAAATGGGTTCACCATTTCAGTTTTTAAACCACCCAGTCTGCCTTCGACATGGTGTGTAAAACAAATTTAATCGGAGACAGCGACGAATCGACGGCTTAACGTGCTCTCCGAAGCAAGAAATCACCATTCCTGCATTATCTTAACCCTTTTGGGAAAAAACCCACTAAGAGTGACACATTGTTAATATAAAAATTTTGTTCGCCCTTGCTCGAAAATCGAACCTAGGATCTCCAAACCCAGAATCTAAGGCTCAGATCACTGTACCACGGAGATAATACGGGGTGTAAGGGAGTGAAAAAAATAATGGTTTTACTTACAAATTGTCTGCTCGAGGTCGTCATATGGGGAGGTACATTTTTTTTCATCTCCTAAAAGAATTTCCAGGTGAATGTTGTTCAGTTTCGTTGACTGAGCAACCCCTATCAGTCTGCGGGACGCTGTCCCTTACACCCGGTATAAAGTAGTTGGTGTTCATTGTACTATTTGTTGAAGTAAAAGTAAAACGTGGCAATTAGAAGGCGACGTCAGTGATCTGTGACACTCAGACAATAGTCCGTAACTGGTCTCGATTTTAGATACCATTCATTTTCCTAGCCTTATCCCGTATCTCACGGGGTCAGCTTCCTAATCTAGGGGATTGATCGAGGGTACTGGTTTTAGATACCACCGGCTAAAACTAAAATTAAAATCTATTTATTTATTTAACAGTTTATTATGTAGAGAGCCCGATGGTATGGTGGATAGGGTCACTGCCTCCTGAGCGGGAGGTCGTGGTTCGAATCCCACCACGTACCAATGTGTTGTTCGGTTTTCGAATTTCATATGTACGTTTATTCGGCGCTTTTTCACGTTAAGCCGTTGGTCCCGGTTAATATCGTTTAATGCCGTAGATATTAGTCGTTAAGCCAAGTCAGAGGCCAGTGCTAAGCATTGGCGGCTTGAAAACTCTGACCTAATCTAGGATTGGGTCTGGTTTCCCAGCTGGGTTGCGGAGGTCAGATGGCAGTCGCTCCGTGTAAAAAACCAGTGCCCTCGTTCAATCACCTAGATTAGGTAGCCGACCCCGATAGATACGGGATAAGGCTAGGAAGATGATGAACAGTTTATTGTACACATGAACACAGACAGAACAATTACATAAGGAATTTAGATACAACAGGCACTGCTTATTTCTAGTAATCTTTTTGTCACATTCATTATAATAACATACATACATACATACATAAATCACGCCTTTATCCCTTACGGGATAGGCAGAGCGTTTAACGCCTCGTAAAAGGCGCTTTCGCCACGTCATTATAATAAAATTTAGAAAAAGGACAGGCGATTCATACTCTATGGTTTTACACTTTGCCCGCTGGATTTTCAGGCGCACGTTTTCCCAGTATTTCGCGTAACAATAATAATAATAGTTAAAAATAAAACCATCGACTATAAATCAAGATAGTGACAAATAGATTTTAATATCAGTTCTAGCCAGCAAATCTAGAATCGATCCCACTGTATTGATTTCACTTGCCTCTGCCTCCACTCAGTGACACTCGAGTCAAGGTGCTCTTACTACTAGGCGAGGCTTTGTTGAATCGGGGCCTAGTTTTATTCTTTTAAATGTTACTTTTTATATCAAACTAGCGACTCGCCCCGGCTTCGCACGGAAATCATCCGTGTTTCTCTACTATATTCTGCATGTATTATACATATAAACCTTCTTCTTGAATCACTCTATCCATTAAAAGAAACCGCATCAAAATCCGTTGCGCAGTTTTAAAGATCTAAGCATACATAGGGATATAGGGACAGAGAAAGCGACTTTGTTTTATACTATGTAGTGATAGTGGTCACCAAGCATACGAACCTGGCACAAACTGAGGCTGTGTTGAGGACTTGAGACCGCCGTGAAGAGCACTAGTTGCCAGTTAACTCATCTAGCTTCCAAGTTACTCAAACTTACGTTCTAGGTACTCGTAGGTTTTAAAAGAAAGATTCATTCAATTCTTCCATGCTTGCATTTCTTCTCAAGCATGCTGTAAAAACCAGCTAAGGGATCCGAGTGTTTCAGTATATTGTATTTTCATTTTTACATGAAATAAAAATTGTATTGTGAGTGCTAGAAGTCTCCAAAAATGTGTAATTGTTTGTTATTATTATTTTTACAGCTTGAACGTTGTAGGTATGTTTACTTTCTAAGTCTTAACTGTATCATGCAATAATTAACTACCTAAAAATAATATCTAGCGACCATAAGCACAAATTAAACATTTAAACACATTTTTTTCTTAGCACGAACATAATCAATAAACATTTAAAAGGGTGTTTTGCCGCATCATAAATTTTAATGCATTTCCGTTTTTTTATATGCACCGTTTATGCTGTGCGGGAAATAGATAATATATTAAACGGTATGTGGGTCTGAACGGTGTAGGTATAATTTCTAAGTGGACTATTTGACTACTCAATTTGACAACTTGGTCCGCATATAAAAAAAAAAAAAAGTCGTTCCCATCTTTTTCTCGGTCTTCGTCTTTTTCTTATCCCGTCCAGGGTTACGAGTTTCTTACCGCGATTTAAATGATTTGATGAGTTCCCGATATTATGATGCTGTTACAAAAAACATGATCACGTGATAGACAGGAGACAAAAAAAATGAGAGATTCTGTTCACCTACCACTGAAGCATAAAAATCAAGTAGGTATGTAATTACAGCGCGAAGAGCTTTCTTCATACATACATACATATAATCACGCCTTTATCCCTAATGAGGTAGGCAGAGCGTAAACGACCTAAACAAAGGTCGTTCCGCCACGTCTGACAACGTTTTGAGGGTTGTAAGATAGATTTGTAAGTATATTGCTGTAGTGACAGGTTGTCAGCCCATCGCCTAAATTACAATATACTGAAACCCTCGGATCCCTTAGCTGGTTTTTACAGCATGCCCGGGAGAATATGCAGCTGGCCCATACTATGATTTTCTCTCGCTCCCAGGCTAGCATGGAAGTTTTTTACATATCCAATAAATAGGATCAAAATCTTTTCTGCACCAGCCAGCCCAATTTCAGTCATCCATCAGAAAAAGTTGTCACCGTCAATCTTTTACATCGTGCAAAAACTTATCTTGCGACAGAGATACCGCGGGCAAAAAGCTAACTCAATTATAGCAAAAACATGGCCTCTTGTTGAACTAGTTTGACTTATTTATTATACGTACCGCGCGTCAACGATACTGAACAACATTCACCGGGAAATTATTCCAGGGGATAAAAAATTAAATTGACTTTCCCGTACAAAATGAACTCCTTGATCAGAATTTTTGTATGGAAAAGCAATTTTTTTTATATAATTTTCCTGGTGATAGTTGTTCAGTTTTGTTGACTGACTAACACTCTGTATATTTGATCATAATCACGTAATTTATTTGATGCTACATCTTTGAATTAATATTTACACTTTGTTATTTCAAAGTTAAGTTTTCGTTCTGTTAGACATCTAATAAATAAATAGGTAAATTTTATTGTTGATATAGACATTAAAAACTACAAAAAATGTTAGTTTAAAAAAGGTAGGTACCTAATATGTGGGTATGTATATGTCTGTAGTCTACATAACATACGGGGTGTAAAGGACAGCGTCCCATAAACTGACAGGAGTTGCTCAATCAACGAAACTGAACAACTAACACCAGTATTTTTTTTCAGGAAGTGATACTATACAAATTAAGGTGGTTATTTTGTATGGAAGGTGATTTATTTTTTCATTTCCTGATATAATGTCCCGGTGAACGTTGGTCAGTTTCGTTGACTGAGCAACCCGTTTCAGTTTGCGGGACGCTGTCCCTTACACATTTCGGTTTTCTTTTGTTAACTTCTTCTTTCGAGTGGGTATCGAGTCTTATCGACCCGATGAACACTGGTGTCAGAGTTTTTAAACCGCCTAGTAGCACAAATATCACGCCTCTGACATGGTTTGAGTAACGACCACTATCAAAGACAGCGCCCGGGACCGACGTTTAACGTGCACTCCGAAGCACGAAATATTTTTTCTTTTCGGACAATCAGGTGATTCAGCCTGCAGTGTCCTAACCAAAGTAGGGAAAAATTCACAAAGTGATAAATTCTCAAATATCAACTTTGTGTTTCCCCCCTGGGAATCGAACCCAGGACCTCCGGATCGGGAGTCTATGGCACTAGCCACTAGACCACGGAGGCAGTTACTTTTGTTAACTGAATGCTAACCACGTATAGATTTTATCAGTCATATTCATCTCTAACCCAATTTCGTCAAGTAGGTTTATTATTTTTGCCTGTGTGACTTAGTTCTTTACTAGCGACCCGCCCCGGCTTCGCACGGAAATTATCAGTGTTATTCTACTATATTATGCATGTATTATACATATAAACCTTCCTCTTGAATCACTCTATCCATTAAAAGAAACCGTATCAAAATCCGTTGAGTAGTTTTAAAGATCTAAGCATACATAGGGATATAGGGACAGAGAAAGCGACTTTGTTTTATACTCTGTAGTGATTAATTAAACTGTCTTTGTTTACTTTCGTAACACGGGTACCGTTCGTGAAATCACTAAAATATGATTTAGTTTAGATTTTTTTGTGAAAAAGGTTTGGAACATATAAATTCCAGACGATATACTGCCTCCTGAGCGGGAGGTCGTGGTTCGAATCCCACCACGTACCAATGTGTTTTTCGGTTTTCGAATTTCATATGTTCGTTTATTCGGTGCTTTTTCCGTGCTTCGGAAGGCACGTTAAGCCGTTAGTCCGTATATATACCGTAGATATTAGTCGTTAAGCCATATCAGAGGCCAGTGCTAAGCATCAATCCGCCAGCTTGAAAACTCTGACCTAATCTAGGATTGGGTCTGGTTTGCCTTCTGGGTTGCGGAGGTCAGATGGCAGTTGCTCTGTGTAAAAACCAGTATCCTCGTGCAATCCCGTAGATTAGAAAGCCGACCCCGTGAGATACGGGATAAGGCTAGGGAGATGATGAAATTATAGACGATATACCTAAAAGCTATAGACATTTTAAATTATCTTGGATAATATTTATAGATTTCATACTTATACATGATTTTTTATACATTGACACACGCTTTTCTTAAAATTAGGGACGGTAAACTGTAATAGATAATCTACTGTTATAAAAAATCCTTACAAATGTGAGTCGAATATGTTTACGATGTTGATATTTACGAATATGCTGCATTTCCTCCCGGGCATGCTGTAAAAACCAGCTAAGGGATCCAAGGGCAGTATATTGCAATTTATTCGATAGGCTGACAACCTGTCACTATATAAATATACCTATATATTAAATAACCCTCAAAACTTTGTCAGACGTGGCCAAACCACGTCGTTTACGCTCTGCCTACTCCATTAGGGATGAAGGCGTGATAATATGTATGTATGAATGTGATATTTAGGCTTGCTGTATGATTTTATTTTAACTCAAACAGTCAATACTATGCTATGACTATACGCGGTGTAAGGGACAGCGTCCCACAAACTAATAGGTATTACTCAGTCAACGATACTGACCAACTTAAACCAGAAAATTCTATCAAATCTAAAAAAATGGCTTTTCCATACAAATTGTCGTAATAGGTGGATGTTTTGAATGGAAAAGCCAATTTTTATTTTCACTTCCTGAAAATAACCTATCAATTTGCGGAACATTGTCCCTCACACCCGGTATTATGAGCTATGAGAATGTTGTACCTACATAAAATCACACCTTGACGAGTTTTTTTTTCAACTACCTACCTGCATGCTCTAAAAAAACGTCAAAGGCCAACGACAAAGAAATACAATATGGAAATGAATCACGTCTCGGTGATTTATCATTATCCTCTCTATGCGGCACGCGCGACGAATACCGCTTTTTAAAGATACATACATATAACTTCCATACTGGACTGGGAGAGAAAGAAAAACATAGAATGTTCCAGTTGCCCTTCCTCCCGGGCATGCTGTATAAGTCAGCAAAAGGGATTGGAGGGTTACAGTGTATTGTAATTTAGGCGATGGGCTGACAACCTGTCACTACAGCAATACACTTTACAATCTAAAATTGCCCCCAATTTATGTCAGACGTGGCGAAAGCGCCTTTTAGGAGGCGTTTTACGCTCTGCCTACCCCGTAAGGGATAAAGGCGTGATTTTATGTATGTATGTATGTACATACATATAATCACGCCTTTATCCCTAATGGGGTAGGCAGAGCGTAAACGACCTAAACAAAGGTCGTTTTGCCACGTCTGACAAAGTTTTGAGGGTTATTTAAAGATTAAGGATTATATTTTATACCGGGTGTTGCAGGCTTTCCCTGCTTGGCTGGATGCGATTAAAAACATAGAATAAGCCAGCTGTTGCCACTCCCGTCCAACCGATCATGCTGTAAAAGTAAAGACATTTAAATTCAGTGTATTGTAATTTAGGCGATGGGCTGCATGACAACTTGTGACTTCTATCTGAAATAAACAACCCTCTAAACATGTCAAATAAATAACCCTCTAAACGTCCTCGAACTTTGTACAAGTCGTACACGTTCTGCCTACCCCATTTAGTTATATAGGCTAGTTAGTTATCGTATGTATGGTCACAGATAATATAATACTATACTAGTAGTATGGTTTAATCAGCTGCTTGGCCCATTTATGCGGGGGAATATTATTTTCTTCCATGTGATGGGAGCGAAAGAAAATAGAATGTGCCAGCTGCATTTCCTTCCGGGCATGCTGTATAAACCAGCTAGGGGATCCGAGGGTTTCAGTATATTGCAAATTAGGCGATGGGCTGACAACCTGTCACTACAGAAATATACGTATAAATCTATCATCAATAACTCTCAAAACTTTGCCAGATGTGGCGGAACGACTTTTGTTTAAGTCGTTTACGCTATCCCATTAGAAATAAAGGCGTGATTGTATGTATGTACCTATAGCTTTAAATCACGGATTAAGCGTTGGCTTGTCGAACAGGCATTCTATAGTTATAATGATTTTATTAATTTTGATGACAATGAGAGCAATACAATTTAAATGATTATTAATGTGATATACTTAAGAGCTTATGCAGAGAGCCGGATGGTCTAGTGGATAGGGCCGCTGCCTCCTGAGCGGGAGGTCGTGGTTCGAATCCCACCACGTACCAATGTGTTTTTCTGTTTTCGAATTTCATATGTACGTTTATTCGGCGCTTTTTCCGTGCTTCGGAAGGCACGTTAAGCCGTTGGTCCCGGTTAATATCGTTTAATACCGTAGATATTAGTCGTTAAGCCATATCAGAGGCCAGTGCTAAGCATTAGTGGCTTGAAAACTCTGACCTAATCTAGGATTGGGTCTGGTTTCCCTTCTGGGTTGCGGAGGTCAGATGGCAGTCGCTCTGTGTAAACACCAGTAGTCTCGTTCAATCACCTAGATTAGGAAGCCAACCCCGTGAGATACGGGATAAGGCTAGGGAGATGATGACTTAAGAGCTTATAATTTTTGACTTGTAATTTACGATTATTAATAAATTTATCTCTATCTCTATGTATGTATGTAAATAATATTTTCTATTCAGTTTAACCATGTTTATAATGATCGGCCATGTCACTTGTGATTTTTTATTTTGGTTATTTGTCTATTTATAGTAGATCCATGACCTTCATTAAGTGCTGTCACATTGAGTGCGTTGTCCGTCTAATTCTCACCTACCTGACCTTACCCTGACATCCATCTTAAAACAAACATGGCATCAAGTTCAACTTTAACGATATTTTGCACTTAAATATTGTTCTTATTCTTCCATGCTGGACTGGGAGCGAGAGAAAAACGTAGATTGTGGCAGCTGCATTTCCTCCCGGGCATGCTGTAAAAATCAGCTAAGGGATCCGAGGGTTTTTGTTTATTGCAATTTAGGCGATGGGCTGCAACTGTCACTACAGCAATATACCTACAAATCTATCTTAAATAACCCTCAAAACTTTGTCAGACGTGGCGGAACGACATTAGTTTAGGTAGGTAGTAGGTAGTTTTCTCTGCCTACCCCATTAGGGATAAAGGCGTGATTAAATGTATGTTAGATAATCTAAAAATTAAAGGGACCATATTCTATGTAGAATATGATCTTATCTTTCCCGATAACTGAACAACTATCCCCAAGGAATATGACTCCAACAGTTGACACCATTTTGTATGGGAAACCATATTTCTTTGACCAATGTGCCTTATAGAAGGTTGTTCAAATTCAAGGATAGCTTCTTAGCCTAACTTCTTACCCTTTTGGGCAGCATTTTTATACATAATTCAATTACATTTATTTTATACTAGCGACCCGCCCCGGTTTCGCTCGGAAACCATCAGTGTTTCTCTATTATATTATGCATGTATTATACATATAAACCTTCCTCTTGAATAACTCTATCCGTTAAAAGAAACAGCATCAAAATATGTTGCGTAGTTTTAAAGATCTAAGCATACATAGGGATATAGGGACAGAGAAAGCGACTTTGTTTTATACTATGTTGTCTTTTTTTTTTTTTTTTTTTTTTTCCTTCATAGTATGGCTTCCATCGTTTTTATACGATGATTCTGCCAATGTCACGGTACAAAGAATACACTGGTATTAAAAAACCATTCTTAAAACGAAATAATGACGATTACCAGTGGTTTTTTTCCCAATCCAACCTAAAACAAGACACAAAATTAGTATAAAAAAGTAAAGTAGGTATGTTAGAATACAAGTGGAAGGACAAAACAGTCTATAATTTAATATTATTAATTTTAATGAATTTGGCTAAGGTATACACGAACGAAGACTGCACAAGGGTTAGTAAAAAGTTAACATTTACTGGGCGGGGAATATTTTTCGGAAGCATCTGGTATAAAGAAACATTCAGATTAGGGCAGTTAAAGAACATGTGATCAACAGTTCCCTCTTCTAATCCACATTCACACATGGAATGGTCACGAATGCGTAACTTAGCTAAGAATACAGGAGTGCAAACATGGCCCAGTCGCAGACGGATAATTACTGACGTAACAAGTTTGTCGAGATCACGTACTCTAAAAAACCATGGGACAGAAGGAATAGAAGGTTGTATAGCACGATAATGCTTACCAACCGAAACATTAGGTGATAGCCACCAAGATTGCCAGGAACTACGTAAATAAGATTTAGCTGAACAACGAAGATCCCTTGCAAAGATTTTTGGGTATTTGTCGATACCAATTTGAATAGCTTGTTTAGCCATAGAATCAACAGCTTCATTGCCTGTAATACCACTATGACTCGGGATCCAAGCCAGTTCAACATCAATATTAGACTTTTGACATCTAAACAAAGCATCTTTAATTTGTAAGCATAATAAAAAATTGGATTTAGAGTGAAATGGAAGTTTTTTCAAATCTTGCAAACAACTAAGAGAATCTGAAAATATAATTGATCGATTTAACTTATTGGATTCAATATATAGAACTGCTTCTAAAATAGCTACAGCCTCACCGGTAAAAATTGAAGATTGAGGGTGGCATTTAAAATTTAAAATTACATTATACCTTGGGATCCATACAGCAGAACCCACATGATCTGATTCTGTAATTTTTGAGGCATCAGTATACAAGTGAAGCCATCCTGACCAATTATTATCAACAATCCTGTTAAACTGAGAATTAGCACTAGGAGAATCTTTTACAATATCCATATCAGTAACAATTTTAGGTGAAAATAATAGAGATTCAAAGTCAAATTTAAAAATAGGATTACAACTAATCTGGAAAATGGAATCTACATCAATTCTGCTCAATGACTTAACCAACAAAGGATTCTCCTTATGAAGCCAATAAGAAGAGGTCAGAGTTTTTCCCTTTAAAGAATTAATTTTGTCGATAAGAGGATGTTGAGAAAACTGAATTACATTAAAAAAGAATCGATCAGCTAAGAATTGTCTCCTAAAATGTAAGGGAGGATCTAAACATTCTACTTGAAGGCCGACTGTAGGCGAGGATTTCATCGCACCAACAATAATTCTGAGACATTTAGCTTGAATCTTATCTAGTTTCGCTAGAGCAAGCCTATTACAAGGTTCTAATATAAACCCGGCATAATCAAAATGACTTCTAATAATAGCATTATATAGAAGTTTCTGACTAAATGGATGAGAACCCCAACGAACACCAGAGAGGCATCTAATAATATTAATATTCTTTTCACATTTATTAACAACATGATTTAAGTGATGTTGACCACTCAATTTAGAGTCAAGTATGACTCCTAAAAATTTAACCTTTTCCTGAATTAAAATAGGTTGACCGTCAATTGAGATATTAATTTGAGGAATAGCCCGTTTGCGAGTAAAAACAATAGCAGAACATTTAGGAACCGAAAGCGAAAGTCCATGATCAGAAAGCCAATTATTTAAATAATACAAAGCAGAATTTACACGATTAGAGGCTTGTTCAAATGATGAAGAACGAACATATATAACAATATCATCAGCGTATTGCAAGATATTTCCAAAAGAGAGAACAGTGAGATCCAGGTCGTATGTATACACATTGTACAATAAAGGACTAAGGACTGAACCCTGTGGTAAGCCTTTATAGATAAGTCTCGGAGGAGAAAGACTACCGTTGACTCGGACTGAAATAGAACGAGCCATGAAGAGATTACTTATGATATTGATCAACTTCCCTGGAACGTTCAGATAGTGCATTTTCTGCCTGAGCAGAGGGAGCAGAACATTGTCATAAGCTGCGGAAATATCAAGGAAGACACCAATAACATGTTCATTATCACTAAACGCTCTTCTAACATCTGTAGTAAAAATACTTAGACTATCAAGAGTACCCATTCCTCTCCTGAAACCAAATTGATACTTAGAAAGAAGACCTTTGCTTTCCAAAAACCACTCAAGTCTATTTTTAAGTAAGTGTTCAAAAATTTTTGCTATGCAAGAAGATAACGCTATAGGTCGGTATGAATTTGGATCAGCAGGAGGTTTACCCGGTTTCAGTATAGGAATGACCACTTGCGACTTCCAAGAATCAGGAACAATATTGTGTTCAAAAAAGAGATTATAAAGTTTTAAAAGATATAATTTTGCAGAATTTGGAGACTTTATTATAAAAGAATATGGAATACCATCAATGCCTGGGGTTGTGTCTTTTAATTTATCCAAAGCACAACAAAGCTCTGCATAAGAAAAAGGGTCATTAAAAGTGTGAGTAGATTGCAACCCGTAAGAGGGAGAAAAAGAAGTAGGAAGAGAGTCCGCAGAAGGGACAAAAGGTGGAGCTAACTTATTTATAAAGTCCGGAAGCCATAATGAATGATCATTTGAGGAAAGGGAATTCTCTGTACGAGCTCTTCTAAAAGAATTAGTACGTCGCCAAACTATGGTAGAAGGAGTACGCGGGGATAAAGAGGCGCAAAAATTATGCCATCCCTGACGCTTTTTCTTTGATAGAAGTCTTTTACATAATGCATTATACTTTTGAAAATTAATAAAATTACTCATACAAGAATCCGTCACAAACGAATCTTCAGCTTCATTACGTTTTCGAACAGAAGTTGAACAGTCAGAATCCCACCAAGGTGGAGAAGGTATTTTACTAAGGGCAGAGTTCTTAATGGGAATAGATTCATCGGCTGCTGAAATTACAGAAGATACAAAATTCTGATAAGATTCTAAAAGATTATTAGAAGTAGGAATTGGTAAATTAGATATGCTAATTTCAATCAATGAAAAAAAATTATCCCAGTCTGCTTTTTTAAGTCTATACTTAAGAAGAGGAGGAAGATCTAGTTTTGGAGGGCTAATATTATTTAAAGATAGGATAATAGGAAAATGATCGCTACCATAACTGTTTGCCAGAATTTGCCAAGAAGATGACATAACAAGAGAAGGTGAGACTAGAGAGAGATCTACAGCACCAGCATTCTGAGTAGGCGAAACTCTGCGTGTGGCAGAACCATCATTTAAGATACACAAATTTATAGTATCAAGCATATCTAAAAATAAAGAAGATAATGCATCACACTTAAAGCTGCCCCACAAGAAGTGGTGGCAATTAAAATCCCCTAAAATAACTAAAGGGCTTGGAAGGGAAGACAGAATAGTCTGAAGTTCTGATAATATATCAAAAGAAGGATAAGGAATATAGACTGAAACAAAAGTAATATTACAAGATCTAACTGCTACAATATGTAGACCAGGATTATGGGGAGGAATAGCAATTTCAGAAAAGATCAAATTTCTAGAAATTAAGAGTGCACAACCAGCATAAGCATCATCTCTGTCATCCCGCAAACAGGAAAAACCAGGAATTCTAAATATAGAACCCGGCTTCAACCAAGTTTCCGAGATGGCACAGACAGTTGACTTAAATTGGTTAATTAAATGGATCAAATGCGGTTTTTTTGAATTAATGCTCTTGATGTTCCATTGTACTATTGTTAATGGACGCATTTTTAATGGCTAAAACAGAAAGATATTCCGTTAAAACATTTGTGACATTGGGCGGTAAAGAATCAGAGAATTTAGAAATTACATTCAACAAAACAACAACTAACGACTCTATTAGATTGTCATTCGGAGTGATCTTTGGAGTGGGAGATCCAGGAGGATCATCTAGTAAAGCACATCCATTCTGCTGAGAAGAGCTTGGAGTAGAGATGATGTCCAAGTGGGCTCTTCTATCATAAGATTTCCCCAACACAGGAGTGGGGCGACGTTCTTTCACAATCGTTTTTTTGTAAGAAACTGAAGTTGGAAGAGATGAGGTAGAATTGGAAGAACCTGTCAGAACATCAGCAAATGATTTCTTCGATGAAGGTACATGGGTTTGAGCCTCAGAGTAACTCAGATTTTTATCAGCCATAACAACCTTTATATCCTTCTGTCGAATATGTTCAGGACACTTGGGGTCGTTCGCTTTGTGATTCCCACCACATAATAGGCATGTGCAATTAGCAGGAGATTCCCTACATTCACCTCCCTCATGTTCTTGACCGCATACAAAACAACGAGGCCTTGAGCGACAATGAGCTCGTATATGCCCAAAACGACAGCATTTTCTACATTGTATAGTGGGCAGTTTGTATAATGTGACAGGTAGAGAGGAAAAAAAACAATAAACCTTTTCCGGCAACACCTGACCTGAAAAAGTCAGGACAACTGTGTTAGAAAGTTGAACCGAAACATTGCCTTCTGTATATTTTTTGAAGTTTAATCTCCTGGCCCTAACCACTGGTCCACACCCCGGAGGGTATTTAAGTCCGGACACCAGCTCTTCAAGAGACCACTCCAACGGGATATTTCGCACCACACCCATGCGAGAGACTTGGAATTTCGGGATAGTTGCCACAAAGCCATTTTCTGTGATAAACGCCCTCTCAACAAAGTTGTTTGCAGACAAAGCCGTTTTGAATTCAATAGAAACGCGACTGCGACTAAGCGATTTGACACTTCCATCTATAATGCCTTCCACTTTATTATTAAACAGAAGTTGAGCAAACTTCAGAAGCTTGATTGTCCTGTCCGAGGAGTTTGAATCAGATTTGTTAACGTGAACCGTAAAAGGTCCACAATCATTGGAAGAGTACTTCACTATAGAATTATTTACATATTCCGGAGGGATGTAAACATCCTGTTTCGAGGCATTCGGGGGGTTAAAGGACCCCTTCTTGGAGTCGGAAAGAACTATTTCTTCTTCTGCTCCGCGCTTGATACCTTTCGAACGAGACAAACCAGAATCAATTCCAATATCCATCTCCTCAGACTGCGAAAACAACTGAGGAGAAGCCCCGATATCAGGATCCTTACCTCCCCCCGGAGGGGGGCCGGAATTACTCATGATATTTAACTGAAGTTAAGGAACAATTACATGCAACACTTACCAAAAAGACCAAACCACAAAAACAAACAAAACAACACAAAATTTATGAAATAAACCAGTAGATTTAAGCAATAAATTATTCGACAACTCTGTAGCACATGTGTTCAATGACACGATGACAGACAGAATCCCTACTATGTTGTCATGGCGTTTTCTTTATGATGCCGCCAGTGTCAAGTGCGGATACTAAGGCTCGTATTTATAAAGCGATCTCAAGATTGAGAGCAATATTAAGTTTGGGTTTGACATGCCGTTTTGTACTGATATGACATTTCTGATCGAACTCAAACTAGCTGTCAGTCTCAAGCGCTGATCATAATTTCGAGCCTTAGATAACTTAGCTGTCAATTTGGATTCACACGAGAACAGCAGTCACGCGTTTTTTGTACACTATGGCTAGTATTTATAAAGCGATCTCAAATTGAGAGCAATATTAAGTTTGGGTTTGACAGGCGTTTTGTACTGAAATGACATTTCTGATACAAACTCAAACTCGCTGTCACTCTTGAGAGCTGATTATAAATACGGCCCTATGTCTTCCACTCAATCGATAGTGCGATGACGTCACGGAATGTCATCGCGACCTCTATGCGCATGGGCAGCGCAAGGTCGCGCAGCTGCTAATGAAATGAGCGTACGGCCAACGGCCAAACAACAAAAAAAACAACGTGCTGCTGCTGTGTAATAATACTCCCGAGCCTTTATCACGTATCATACGGGTCGGATACCTAATCTAGGGGGTTGAACGAGGGTACTGGTTTTTACACAGAGCGACTGCCATCTGACCTCCGCAACCCAGAAGGGAAACCAGATCCAATCCTAGATTAGGTCAGAGTTTTCAAGCCGCCAATGCTTAGCAATGGTCTCTGACATGGCTTAACGACTAATATCTACGGTATTAAACGATATTAACCGGGACCAACGGCTTAACGTGCCTTCCGGAGCACGGAAAAAGCGCCGAATAAACGTACATGGCTAGTTCTGCAAACGGAGGAAGAAAATGGACCGATTTTTATTTCTTATTTTTTTAAAGATTTTTTGCTTGGTAATTGGTAAATAGAAATGATTTAAATACATACATTGCATATACAAGCGGGTCAGACAATAGCTTTGTATTTACAAATTTTATAACCCATTTTTTACGTTTTTAAAGGGCACTGATAATAGGAAAAGAAAATTATAATTAAAGAGTTTGTTGAATTAAAGAGAAATTAATATGACTAATACTGAGTTATATTACTGTGATGAATAGACATGAAAACAAAATGTTGCAGAATATATATTTGCACAGAAATATCTATCAGGGTAGTGATAATTGATCAGGGAAGTAAGACAAGCTCAGTTCCCTGGTCATCGTTTTAGGTAATATACGTCCACTTCAGGGCATTAGCACCGATAGTTTAGATTTAAAATAAAGTTCTATTATGAAATTAAGGGGAAAATATCCAAAGTTCATCTTTTTTTGATTCCTTCTCCTCATAAATCCAGGGAAGTGGCACACAGGGTAGTGATATTTTAGATGTTTTAACCTGAATAACACAAGTTAATCATATTTTGAAACTAAATTAATTATACGATAGTTTACACGTAATCAAATCGAGTATGTTTCCCGGAAAAAAGTGAAAACATCTTTAAAATAACAAAATTAAATGCGTTCCAGGTAAGTGAGATGTTCACTGGTCCGAACGCAGAATTCCTCCTAATAGGCACTCTTGCAAGTGATCGCTTGAGTCCTCAAACAAATTAAACATGTAAAGACGTTAAATTCACTCAGTACTTTTGTCCGGCGGAACTGCGACGCCGTTTGGAATCAGCTTTCTGGGTGATTTTTACTGTTTTGAAGCTGACACGGAAGTGATACAGATTTCTTGTCCAATCAATTTAAGCAAGAAAAAAATAAAGATAAAATGTAATTATAATAACATTAATAGGTTTATTGATAATATTGTACTATCCTTTACGTCAATATTAGTGTAGCTTTACCGTAATGTACTTACCAAATTTTTGATTTGGACTCAAATGGTGAATATGGGAATGTCCACCCACAGGGAAGTGATATTTTTTGCTATTTAGGAGCAAATTTAACTAACAAATACTTATCCGATGAAACTGAATTTCAGTGCCCAGTTAGGCGATGATATCTTTAATATAAATGTTTTATGAAATACAAAAATCAAATCTTTTAGAATCTATAATCCGGGCCATCCAAAATTCCTGTATTTGTAGAACTACCCACATATGAAATTCAAAAACCGAAAAACACATTGGTACGTGGTGGGATTCGAACCACGACCTCCGTGCTCAGGAGGCAGCGGTCCTATCCACTACACCATCGGGCTCCACATTGTACATTTCTGATACATACATATAATCACAGCAGCATAATATATAGCATTCAGCATGCATTCATACAAGCATGAACTAATAACTGCTGCTGTGTATTTAAAAAACACGAGCTTAAATATTGGGCGGGGTCTTCTTCTTCTTAGCGAGTGGTTCATCGAGTCGAACGACCCGATAAACCCTGTTGTCAGAGTTTTCAAACCACCCTGTAGCACAGCTATTAGGCCTGTGACGTGGTTTGAGTAACGATAATTATCAAAGACAGCAACCGGGACTGACGGCTTATCGTGCCCTCCGAAGCACGAAATCCTTTTTCTTTTTCGGACAATCAGGTGATTCAGCATGCAATGTGCTAACCAAACTGGGGAAAGCCTCACGAAGTGATAAATTGTGACCCTTTATAATAACTGCCTCCGTGGTCTTGTGGCTAATGCCATGGACTCCCGATCCGGAGGTCCTGGGTTCGATTCCCAGGGGGGAACACAAAGTTGATATTTGAGAATTTATCACTTTGTGAATTTTTCCCCAGTTTGGTTAGGACATTGCAGGCTAAATCACCTGATGGTCCGAAAAGAAAAAAAAAAGATTTCGTGCTTCGGAGGGCACGTTAAGCCGTCGGTCCCGGTCGCTGTCTTTGATAGTGGTCGTTACTCAAACCATGTCAGAGGCCTGATAGTTGTGCTACTAGGCGGTTTAAAAACTCTGACACCAGGGTTTATCGGGTCGATAGACTCGATACCCACTCGAAAGAAGAAGAATAACGGCTCTTATTATTAATTTGAAATGATTATAAATTCAGATTTACTGCTGAATCGAGAGAAACGTTGAGCCTTATGGTCTCATATAAAATGTTAATTTCACATACCGCGGGCATATCATTTGCATTACTTTATTAATCCAGGTTAAATTAAGCAGATATTATTTTGCCTTCGGAAAAACCGGCGGAATCCACATAAAATACTCGATATTTTATTATTACTTCAGGTTTAATTTCTTCCATGCTGGCCTGGGAGCGAGAGAAAAACATAGAATGTGCCAGCTGCATCTCCTCTCGGACATGCTGTAAAAACCAGCCAAGGAATCCGAGGGTTTCAGTATATTGTAATTTAGGCGATGGGCTGACAACCTGTGCCTACCCCATTAGGGATAAAGGCGTGATTATATATATAGTATGTAGTATGTCCCTAATAGGGTAGGCAGAGCGTAAACGCCCAAAACAAAGGTCGTTCAGCCACGCACGTCTAACAAAGTTTTGAGGATTTTTTAATAGATTTATAGGTATATTGCTGTAGTGACAGGTTGTCAGCCCATCGCCTAAATTACAATATAGTGAAACCCTCGGATCCCTTAGCTGGTTTTTACAGCATGCCAGGGAGGAAATGCAGCTGGCACAATCTATGCTTTTCTTTCGCTCCCAGTATAGCACGGAAGCAATGCTAGTCTGTGTTGTCAACCAATCGCCTATATATAAATACAACTGTATCGCTATAATCCCTTTGCCGGTTTTTATAGGAGGAAAGGAGGCTTTATTTAATATGATACTCCTTTATTAAATACTCCAGGTTAAATTAAGCAGATATTATTTTGCCGGCGAAAAACGGCTGTCCTCAACAGGAAACCGCCGAAACCCACCCTTGTGTTTAATTACAGCCGCATATAAACAAAATGCCTCATTGTTTTCAGGTTGGAGGTTGGAGGGAAATCGTGGCGGCAAAAATCGACGTTGGCAGTCGTTCCGCGGCAGCCGTGCGGCGCGGACCTGTTACGCGCCATTCGAACCGATCAGAACAACACCGCGCCGCGAGTGACGTTCCAAATACAAATTTGAATTTTGTGTTCTGTTTTCCCGCCTGATTCTTTGTGGACAGTGCTTGGATTTTTTTCTGATTAAACAAAGGTTTGTACTTTTTTCTTTTTTTAAATATAAAGCGGCCAGTGGTTTTCTTGTTATATTTTTACGATGGACGATTGTTAGATAACAATGGCTTTCCAAGTAAAAGTCGAAGAAACTTGTTAGTCCAATTACTTACTATAGACCTTCGGATTTTTCAATAAATGCGCCATGTTCCGCTTTCTGACCCCTTTATTATATCAAATGTCATTGTCTTTTGTTACCACAAGATCGTCTGTTTTAATAACTGTAGAGTTTATGTTGAAGGTTGAAACTGCAAGAACGAACACGCTAAAGTTAAATTAACGTTTTTTTTTATTATTTTAATTTTAATGCTCCGATACAGAAAAAAAATAGTTACATTTGAATGATGTTCAAACAAATTTTATTTAAGGCAACCAAAACACTAAAATTTATTTCATTCTTTGTTAACTTGACAAAAGAAAAATTATATTTATTTTAAATATTTTAATCTATTTTATAATAAACAAACAATCCAATTTTATTTGTCTTTATCACAGACAAAGGGACTTAACTCTATACAGCCCAGTGAATTGTTATTCCATGAATACTAAGAATTTTCCTGTAAGTAATATTTTTTTTCTGACGGAACATGCAACAGTTGACTGCATTTTTTTTTCACTTCCCGCAGCGCTGTTAATCAAATAAGTACTTGGCCGGTTGTTACGTTGTTTTGTAACACGGAAATTGCCTGGTTTTTCTTCAAATTCCTTGGGCTTTTCTTGCTTTCTAAGTATATTTTACGAGTTACGTCATGAGACAAATTAAAGTCTACGACTTAGGACTGGCGTAGTTTTTAAAAAGATTGACTAATATGAAATATGCCCTTGATAAATGAAATCAGCTGATTATCAATTATTGTGTTACGTTTCTGTGTAATTCTGATTTGAGTAAGATGAAATCATTATTTGCGGAATATTTCTAAATAATATAATGTGCCACAAACACAAAAACACTCTGAATACATTTTTTAAAGTGAGATGAATGATTTTATTGGATGAGCTCCATTGTCAGTTGTCATTCTTGTCTTTAGTTGTCACATTTTTTAACTAGACCAGTTGGTCTAGTGAATTAATTGAAGTGTAGTTACTTCAATTAAGGGCAACCCTATGATTTTTAATTAAATATTTATTTAAAAAAATGATTTTTTTTTGTTTTCATCAGTTTTATCACATTTGAATTTTCGTATTTTTTTCGAGTATTCTCTCAGAATACGGCCGCGGTAAAGTTTTGCGTCCCAAATTATTTATTTAGGGCGGAATATGTAACAACCTGCGGCTTAAGGGTTTAACATTTTGAGCAAATTTGTTGAAATATAAACGCGTAGGTAAAGTCGGACATTTTTGCAAAATTGAAAAATCCACGGTCCACCGAGCAGAGCTTATTCTCGTGATTTCCCAAAGGTTTCGCTGAATTCACTACAAATGTTGCAAGTTTACACAAATTATTTTTTTATTTTTTTGTTGTACTTACTTTGAGCTTGATTTTAACGAAGGGAATTTATTGTTGAAATTAATATAATAAGTAATTTTTAACATTCGACGACCTACTTCTAATGTAGTAAATTAATGATTTCGAACGTACTGCTTAAAAATAATAATAGGATACGCTGCATATATTTATATAAAGATTGGCTTATACAGCCATCAGAAAAGATTCTCAGTCTCTGTTTAAATCGTCTGACATAGACGTATAGGCCTATGGCATTTATATAAATTGACGTTTACAAACTTGAAGTTTGTAATCGTCGATGTGTGAAAGTATATTTTGAACTGAATTCCTGAATTAATTGGTAGTTTTTCAATTTAGGTAAAAGACAGACAGATGGGCAGAGTCACACGAGCACATAAAAGATTTATTATTTTTTTATTCTACAACGCTTTTCGAATTGTAATGTGACCTAATTTTGGTAACTTTTTGATGTTCTGAAAAATGCTTCTGTTGCATAAAAATATATTTTATAATTTGTGATTTTTTAAATTCGTGTCGATTCACTAATCTGTTTGACAATTCGCTCAATTTGTTGACTTTAGAGCGTAACAATTTATCTGCTACGCTATAATTTTCCTACCAAATGGCAGTATATTTTTTAAATTATTTCTAAATTAGCGACCCGCCCCGGCTTCGCACGGAAATTATCAGTGTTTCTCTACTATATTATGCATGTATTATACATATAAACATTCCTCTTGAATCACTCTATCCATTAAAAGAAACCGCATCAAAATCCGTTGCGTATTTTTAAAGATATATGCATACATAGGGATATAGGAACAGAGAAAGCGACTTTGTTTTATACCATGTAGTGATATTTTACGCAGAACAGAATCGATACAAAATCTTTTTCAAATTACGTAATATAAATACCTCCTGTCACAAGCATTAAAAAGATCTATTATTACGTGTTTCAAGAGCAATAGAAATCAGTCTATTGTTTACTAGCAACAAACAAGACAAAAATGAGTTTACAAACAGACTGACAGTTTTTCTTACTGTTTATATAGATCGATATTATGAATAGTCTATTGTATGGATGATTTCTTTAGCGATGAAATTTTGAATGTTTATAAAATATTCGTTGGTCGGTAGAGCTGTCTAGACTCGTTTTGAGATTTATTGCAATGTAAAAATACATATAACGTAATGGAAAATTTTGCATCCATACTAGAAATAAAAATCTAGAATGTACCAGTCATATTCCGTTACGGACCTCAATACCCGAGGAAAAGTTTGTTTGATTTCTGTACCTACTTAATTTTATGTAGATTATTTTTAAATCTTAAGAATTATTATTTTTATGAAAAGTATGATAAAATATTTTATCAAACGAAAAATATCTTAGATCTAGCACCGAATGCTTTTTTCGATTCTAGATAGTCTTAGATATTGTAAAATATAAATATATGTCATTAAGGCAAACATAAACGAATAACCATCTGCAGAATAGATTTTAAGATTGATATTCTAAAAGTACAGTAAAGAAAAAAAAAACACTTGCTTTAGATTTTAAAACAATGAATTTTAAATAATATGCATACATACATATAATCACGCCTTTATTTATACCTAATGGGGTAGGCAGAGCGTAAACTACCAACATTTTTAAAAATAATATAACTTCCTTTTAACGCTTATTGAGTAAAGTCAACAAATATGCATAACCTATAAATATACTTTTCAAGTATAAAATAAATAAATTAGTAGAAACTTTCACTTAACTCTATTTCAATAAATGTATTCTCTATTCCATCTGAGAGTTAGGAATAATAATTTGAAAATGGAATAGAATATTTTATGCAAACTTCAAACCACAGACTCTAAATTTATTCTAGTGACAATAACCGCGAGAGTTTTATTCAAAAAATTCCAACTTTATTTAATTTTGTAAGTGACGGTACCCTAAAATGGTTCTTAGAAACTTCTCGTTTGGCAAAAAGTGTATTATTTTCATCGGGTTTTGCAAAACGACCTTCTGTGTGCAGCGCAAAAAACCTCGTCTTTGGCGTTATTGGTGATCGTACCACAGAATATATAATAGTACTACATACAGAATGGCCATTCTACTCCCCTCCCCAGTCCGATATACGTCACACTCCGCGCCGGATTGTGGGTCACATTGTGTGTACGCTTAGCGGGCATGGCGCGCGCATGTTTTCCAGTGTAACGGAAATAATGAAGTTTTGTGTTCAAAAGATGATTAGATACTGTTCCGCGTACGGATGTCTTTCTACCACAAGATATAACTCCAATAGGAACTTTTTTAGATTTCCAAGTAATGAGAGACGGTAAATAATTTCATACAAAATATGCAACCTAACCTATTCTAACTATTTAGTTACAGTGAACTACTTTAAAACGTTGGTTTAATCAAGAACCAGATTAAGCAAGTGATGATTATAACCGGTTTAACAAAATTTGTCAACCCTTATAACACGCACACAAACACACGCCAAGTACAACATGCCGTCTATCGATGTATAACCAAAATGACATTGTAGTTAGGAGTGTCCGAGCTGTGATCGTACGCAAATGTTACCTAGACGTACTTATAGGTTATATTATTCGGGACTGAATATTTTGTATTAAGGGGATCCCCGGTGCACTCTCATCAGTAAAAAAATCATTACTCATTAATAATAATAATAATAATGTTTATTTCTCTCACCTCAATACTCATAACTTTGTACAAGATATTATCTTAGAATATTAATAAAACTAAGTACTTTGGTGAGAGCTGGTTCCTGATAAAGGCATTGCGCCTGTACTACAGGTAACCAGGCCCCATCCCCTTAAATACATTTGAAAAAAACTGAGATGAATTTTTTCAATAAAAAGTCCGTGCTTAACATGCAGTAAACACATATGCAAAGAAAGTAAAAGAGATGCAACAACACATTGATAACATGATAACGCTATGAATCGAAAATCCGGTAAATCAGATTGAAGTACAGGTACTGAAGTTTATTTTAAGCATTATAAATTAATAATTCAGTGTTCACTGCACTGTTTTTAGCAAATTTTCTATCTGTTACTACAATGAACTATAACTTGCAACTTTATGAGGTTTCAAATCACCTTTATTGCTTTAACCTATATCTGATCTACCGAATTTTCGAATGATTGTGTTTTCAGTGAAGTATGATTTTTGACTTAGCCCAGTGTTGCCCTTTAATATTAATGTGTTACGAAGTGAAGTAAAATAAATCGCATCTCTTATTTCGAATATATTCTCTACATCCATAAATTTAAGGTAAAGTTATGATGTATACAATATATTGCCTAAAATGTATACCAGCCCACTAGTTCAACTTTTATTTTCCTGTACCCTAAGGTTGCCTGGAAGAAATTGCTGCTTAGCCTTATTGGCCGCCTATTTGTACTACTATTTGTTTAATTTGATTTAATTTTCTTTTGTGTCTTTTCTGTGCAATAAAGAATATTCTTATCTTCGTATCTTATGTACCTATTTAGTATTTCCGAAATGAGATTGTGATCCTACAGAATTTACTTCATATTGTTTTTATTTTTATATCTTCTTCAAGTTAAAAATTTAATCAATTACTTTTTAAAATTAAAAACCGTTTGAACTTGATGTGCTTAATCATATTTTATCAAAACACTTATCAACAAATTAATAGTAACTTTACAATAATAACAAAAAAAGTATTGATAACAAATTCTACTATCATAAATAGGATTCTAAGCAAGAGGAGGCCGTGCTTCCATGCTGGACTGGGAGCGATAGAAAAACATAGAATGTGCCAGGTGCATCTCCTCCCTAACATGCTGTAAAAACCAGCTAACGGATCCGAGGGTTTCAGTATATTGTAATTTAGGCGATGGACTGACAACCTGTAACTACATACAACATAGAGTGTGCCAGCTGCATTTCCTCCCGGACATGCTGTAAAAGCCAGCTAAGGGATCTGAGGGTTTCAGTATATTGTAATTTAGGCGATGGACTGATAGCCTGTAACTACATACAACATAGAGTGTGCCAGCTGCATTTCCTCCCGGACATGCTGTAAAAGCCAGCTAAGGGATCTGAGGGTTTCAGTATATTGTAATTTAGGCGATGGACTGAAAGCCTGTAACTACATACAACATAGAGTGTGCCAGCTGCATTTCCTCCCGGACATGCTGTAAAAGCCAGCTAAGGGATCTAAGGGTTTCAGTATATTGTAATTTAGGCGATGGGCTGACAACCTGTCACTAAGCAATATACCTTCAAATCTATCTTAAATAACCCTCAATGCTTTGTCAGACGTGGCGAAACGACTTTGTTTAGGTCGTTTACGCTCTGTCTACCCCAGGAAAAAGACGTAATTATATGTATGTATGTATTGCTGGTATGGGATCAAATTTATTTGGCATTTTATCAAAACTTATCTACAATTAATAGTAGCTTTACAATAATAACAAAAAAACTATTGATAACATATTTTACTACCGTAAAGAGGATGCAGTTGCAACCAATGGTGAACATTAATGATAAACAAATTGGTTTGTGGTTAAAGATAACGCAACCACATGACGACTGAGCTAAATCGCTCTCATCAACAGCTCGTTAAGATAGTTCTGTTCTTTGTTTACACGAATCAAGTCAGTTGCTTATATACATACATATGTATAGATATACATACACATAATCACGCCTCTATCCCTAATGGGTTAGGCATTGTTTTTGACGGATGTTTAAGATAGATTTGTAGGTATATTGCTGTAGTGACAGGTTATCGTCTAAATTGCAGTATACTTCTTCTGTCGAGTGGGTATCGAGTCTATCGACCCGATGAACCCTGGTGTCAGTGTTTTTAAACCGCCTTACTACACAACTATCAGGCCTCTGACATGGTTTGAGTAACGACCACTATCAAAGACAGCGACCGGGACCGACGGCTTAACGTGCCCTCCGAACCACGAAATCTTTTTCTTTTTCGGACAATCAGGTGATTCAGCCTGCAATGTCCTAACCAAACTGGGGAAAAATTCACAAAGTGATAAATTCTCAAATATCAACTTTGTGTTTCCCCCCTGGGAATCGAACCCAGGACCTCCGGATCAGGATTCCATGGCACTCACCACTAGACCACGGAGGCAGTAAACTGAAATCTTCGGATCCATTACATTCATGTTCTTCATTTTATTTGGGGAGCTTACAGCAATTAATTTAGGCGATGGGGTGACAATCTGTCACTACAATATACTTACAAAACTATCTTAAATAACCCTATTTAAGATAGTTTTGTAAGTATATTGTAGTGACAGATTGTCACCCAAAACTATCTTAAATAACCCTATTTAAGATAGTTTTGTAAGTATATTGTAGTGACAGATTGTCACCCCATCGCCTAAATTAATTGCTGTAAGCTCCCCAAATAAAATGAAGAACATGAATGTAATGGATCCGAAGATTTCAGTTTACTGCCTCCGTGGTCTAGTGGTGAGTGCCATGCCATCAAAACTTTGTCAGACTTGGCGGTACGACCAGTGTTTAGGTCGTTTACGCTCTGCCTACCCCATTAGGAATAAATGCGTGATTATATGTATGTATGTATCTATTCTATACCAAATCCCTGCCTGTAACTGCCATAAGATGTGTTTGTTGGTCAATGGTCAGTCTTATCATCTTAAAAATCTCCTAAGAGTTTCAGGCCGGGAGTTGAACCCATGACCTTTAAACCGAAAACACCTTCACTATAAAATCCAAGTAAGGGTAAAATGATTTCTCTTTTTTTTTTCTAAAGTAGACTCAAGGTCTGGCAATGACACTCACAGTTCACAGCATTGACTGTTTTCAATTATGGGAAAATATAAATGACTATTACAGATTTCTTTGTACTGTCCTCAGACCAAGAAATAAGGTAGATAGAATGCTAGGTACATACAAAGTGAAGCAAAATATAATAAAATATTACAGTTAATGAAATAAAGCAATATTCTAAATTGGTAGAGTATTTTATGAATCACATACGAAAGAGTAGCATTCGCCTGCGCTTTTCATACAATTTCTTTCGGATGTTACTCTTTTTTTTTATCGATTCGAGTGATTCGAAAATACGGACCCAGAGTAGGTATTTTGAATTTTAGTACATACGTACGTACTTAATGGGGTAGGCAGAGCGTAAACGAACTAAAAGGTCGTTCCGCCACATCTGATAAAATTTTGAGGTTATTTAAAATAGATTTGTAGGTATATTGCTGTAGTGACAGGTTGTCAGCCCATCGCCTAAATTGCAATATACTGAAACTCTCGGATCCATTAGCTGATTTTTATAGCATACCCGGGAAGAAATGCAGCTGGCACATTCTATGTTTTTTTCTCTCTCTCCCAGTCCAGCATGAAAGTTTTGAGTTTTACTCTAGTTTTAGGGTCTGGTTTGCCTTCTGGGTGGCGGAGGTCAGATGGCAGTCGCTCTGTGTAAAAACCAGTACCCTCGTTCAATCTAATATATTAGGTAGCCAATCCCGTGCGATACGGGATAAGGCTAGGGAGATGATGATGATGTAAAATACCTGTGTTTTTTTCAACGCATGTTTTACTTGCAGTATTATTCATATTATGATTTTTTGTACAAAAAAAAGTAAAAAAGACGAGCACACAGCATACGTGCTAAGCCTAGCTTGTTGCAGTGTTCTGTCTACCTTACTCCTTGGTCTGAGGTATCGTTTCGCATTGTATTCTATATCAGTGGTTAATAAGTAAGTAACTCTCGCCTGCGATTTTCTTTGATTGCTGGTTTCAGTTCCGGTATAGTAGTTTTTATTAAATGTAAGCTCGAAAAATTTCTTCCATGCTGGACTGGGAGAGATAGAAAAACATAGAATGTTCCAGCTGCCCTTCCTCCCGGGCATGCTGTAGAAGACAGCAAAAGGGACTCGAGGGTTACATTGTATTGTAATTTAGGCGATGGGCTGACAACCTGTCACTAAAGCAATACATATTACAATCTAAAATTGCCCTCAATTTTTGTCAGACGTGGCGAAAGCGCCTTTTACTAGGCGTTAAACGCTCTGCCTACCCCGTAAGGGATAAAGGCGTGATTTATGTATGTATGTATGTAAGCTCGAAAAAATCATTATGATCTTTTTTTCTCGCTGTCCATTGATAGGTATATTTTTTTATTTTTGAGCCTATAAATGACAGACACATTTATTTTTTTCACGGGTTGGCTTGCTCTAAAGTTTGTACTTACACTACCCTAAAGTTTAGCCAGAGGTGATCTAAGACAGAGTCGAGTATAAAACATGCTTAATAAAAAAAAAGGTTTATAAAGAAATTAAAATTCCTCCATGCTGGACTGGGAGCAAGAAAAAACATAGAATGGTGCCAGCTGCATCTCCTCCCGGGCTTGCTGTAAAAATCAGCTAAGGGATCTGAGGGTTTCTGTATATTGAAATTTGGCGACGGGCTGACAACCTGTCACTACAGCAATATACCTACAAATCTATCTTAAATAATCCTCAAAACTTTACCTTTGTTTAGGTCGTTTACGCTCTGCATACCCCGTTAGGGATTAAGGCGTGATTACATGTATGTATGTATGTTTATTTAATGAATGTAAATAAAATCTGCAAATATTGAACAAAATATACTTAAACCTAAGACGGACAAAACTGTCTGTCTTAATTAATAATTATAAACGATAATCGCTTGCCAAGAAGTTTACAAAGAAGTTAGCTTAATTTCACGTATCTTAAAGAAACACAGCGAAGAACAATAAGGCAGACTGCATTGTCTTAAACTATACGATAACTAACCAAATGACAAGCAAACTGAAGTAAAGATTTGTCGTGTGTTGAAGAAATAAAACCTTCTCTGCCACTGGAGAAATAATAACGTGAGAGCCTAAGAAATACTGCCTCCGTGATCTAGTGGTTAGAGCCATGGGCTTACGATCCGGAGCTCTAGGGTTCGATTCCCAGGGGGGACACAAAGTTGATATTGGTCAATTTATCGCTTTGTGAGGTTTTTCCCAGTTTGGTTTAGGACATTGCAGGCTGAATCACCTGATTGTCCGAAAAGAAAAAAGATTCCGGGCTTCGGAGGGCACGTTAAGCCGTCGGTCCCGGTCGCTGTCTTTGAAATTGGTCGTTACTCAAAAAACGACCACTGTCAAAAAAGAGGCCTAATAGCTATAGTACCTACTAGGCGGTTTGAAAACTCTGTCACCAGGGTTCATCGGGTCGTTCGACTCAAGAATCCACTCGCTAAGAAGGAGACTGGAGAAATAATAACGTGAGAACAATACTGTCGCTGACGAACACATCTGACAAGCTCAAGTTGCAGTCCGGCGGATTTGGTACGATAGTTCTGCTTAACGGTAATATTTGGAGCGATGTGGTATCATGTCAGATGTTTTTGAAGACATTGAACACAATCAGCAGAAAAACAAGGTTGCTAATTATGTACGTATATTTTTATTCACCATAGGTTTTACCCCTTCTTTCTTCCATGTCTCACGGTCCTGTGCAATCTCCCATCAATCCTCGCGATAAAGAAGGGGAGGCCTTTGCCCAGCAGTGGGACACAGCAGGCTAGTAATAATAATAGGTTTACCATGAAACTGAACAACTTTCTCTATGGAACATAGGTCGACATATGAAAAAAGTAAAGTGTTTCCATACACTTTGAGTCGAATAGCACCTTTTGTATGGGAAGTCTAAGCGAGTTATTTATTAGTGTTGTCTCATATTTTACAAATAACTTAGCAATGTGAGTGCAAGAAACACATAGAAAATACAAGGCCCTTTACCACAATATGGTTTAATATAAAAGAAAACATGTTGCAATATACAAATCTATCTTAAATAACCGTCATAACTTTGTCAGACGTGGCGAAACGACCTTTGTATAGTCCGCCTACTCTATTAAGGCTAAAGGCGTGATTATATGTAAGTATGTTGGTGGCAAAAAAAAAAGGTTATCCCTTTTATCCCTCGCGCCAACATTTAGTTTTTCACAGACTCAGTGGACCAAATCTCCCCGTGTGCAAATCTCTTAAGAATATCTCGCAGATGCAACAGAGTGCATATCTCATTAACCCAAATGGAGGCTCTTTGTGCCTCTCGTCTCCATATTTATTATACCTACCAGTTATATGCTCAGCAAGTTATTCTATGACCTAGATGGCTGGGAATTGTTAGGGCTTAGATTCATACATAAAGTTACGCCTTTATCCCTTCCGGGGTAGACAAAGCGTAAACTATTAAAAGGCGTTTTCGCAACGTCTGACAAATATTGAGGGCAATCTCAGTTTGAAATCGGTAATACTATTGATTCGTAGAGCGCACAACTAAACTAAGGGCCGTATTTATAATCAGCGCTCATGAGTTACAGCGAGTTTGAATTCGTATCAGAAATGTCATTTAAGTACGATGTGGCCTGTCAAATTCATACTTAATAATGCTCTCAACTTAGAGATCGCTTCATAAATACGAGCCTAAATCTTAGCTATAATTATTGGCGTCCCTTTCTGTTTTCTCTCTCATGACAGAAAATGACAGGACTTATATTACGAGTAGTTAAGTCGTGATTTTTGCAACAACGAATTGGTACTATTGATATACTTAACGACAGGTTGTCAGCCCATCGCTTAAAATCCAATACACTGTAAGCTTCGAATCCCTTTGCTGATTTTACAGCAAACCCGGTAGGAGAAGGATATATTTTTACAATATACATACATACATATAATCCCGCCTTTCTCCCTTATGGGGTAGGCAGAACGTAAACGACCTAACCAAAGGTCGTTCCGCCACGTCTGACAAAGTTTTGAGGGTTTTTAAGATAGGTTTGTAGATATGTTGCTGTAGTGACAGGATGTCAGCCCATCGTCTAAATTGCAATATACAGAAACCCTTGAATCCCTTAGCTGGTTTTTACAGCTTGCCCGGGAGGAAATGCAGCTGGAACATTGTATGTTTTTCTCTCACTCCCAGCATGCTCACTCTCAGTCCAGCATGGGAGAACATACAGCAATATACGTACGTAGAATATACGTAAATACAACACTATAAAAACCAATGCGTCATTTAGGGTCGTATATATAAAGCGATCTCAAGATTGAGAGCAATATTAAGTATGAATTTGACAGGCCACATTGTACTGAAATGACATTACTGAAATGAACTCAAACTAGCTGTCAGTCTCAAATACTGTTTATCGATACTGGCCTTAGCATCTCGGTTAAATAAAATAATCGCGAGTGCTTATAATAATAAAGTTATTCAATTGAAACAAAAACGTCTGTATTTAAACGTTATTTGTGTTATCGACACAGAAAAGACTACAAAAAACATCTTAGGTCTTAAATTTAACCACCCATGACCTGGTCAATGTTAAGGTTATCCTTGACTTGACTTTTGTTATCGAAAATAATATAAAACCAACGCGAAATTATAAGTGCATTTTTATATCTGTAGTCAAATGTAATAACGTAACCTTTAACTTTATAATAAAAATAATTATAATTCTTACTTGCGAAATAATTTTGTCTCTCTTTCTGTTTTTCTACACCTTGACTGATTGAATTCGATAATATACATATACATACATATAATCACGCCTTTATCCTTAATGGGGTAGGCAGAGCGTAAGCAACCTAAACAAAGGTCGTTCCGCCACGTCTAACAAAGTTTTGCGGGTTATTTAAGATAGATTTGTACGTATATTGCTGTAGTTACAGGTTGTCAGCCCATCGCCTAAACTGCAATATACAGAAACCCTTGGATCCCTTAGCTGGTTTTTACAGCATGCCCGGGAGGAAATGCAGCTGGCGCATTCTATGTTTTTCTCTCGCTCTCATTCAACATGGAAGAAATATATTTTTAGAGATATAGACTACTTTTTACCTGGGGAAAATATCTTATTCAAAAAACATAAAGTAACAACATAACTTATTTGCCGGCAAAAACTAAAATTTAAATCTATTTGTCACTTTTAGACTTAAAACATTGATAAATGCCAGGAGATCTATTCTCTCCGGTTTTATTTATAGTCAGTGGTTTTATGCGTTATATATCATTTTTATCCGCCGTCATATGATATGGCGGATAAAATTTACAGACATACTGGGGAAACGTGCAAAAGCGCGTCAAAATCTAGCGGACAGTGTAAAACCATTGAGTATAAAACGCCTGTCCTTTTTCAATTGTATTATTTTGAAAGTGACTATAGATTTTAATTTTACTTTTATCCGGTGGTATCTAGAATTGAGCCCAAAGTCAGGGTTATAATTAGCATCATGGTAATTTATCATTATTTAATCCGTATTTGAACCGCAAATAATGGTCCATATAATAATATATATTTAGAATATCAACAACAATAACTGCACTGTAATTGCTTATCATTGAACCACCGGATACGATTATTATAATAATACTTAAAATAATAATAATTATTATTTTTACGGTCAGCCTTGACCAGAGAACAGTTCACGGTTAGGCCTGTCGAAGATTATGATGGCTTCATCACGAAATTGTAGCAAAAAAGACTGGGTTTTAAGTGATGACCTAGGCTGAACAAAGTTTTGTTGACCACTCTAGCTTTTGATCGACAGATCATGATGCATGAGTTCAATGAATTCGGATTAGGTTCTGTTCACAACGGGAAACGTGACGCGACGCGTCGTGAAGCTGCTTGAATATCAAATTATGGAACGCCGGCGCGGCGATTTGATACTAAAAGTGCCGAGTAGTGTGAACTATCCCTTCCACTAAATATTGAAACATATTTTTATTTTCATACTTAGGGTAGGGTAGGCAGAACGTAAAAAACCTAGTAATAGGCATATCTCCACGTTTAACAAATAATTACAGTTTCAGATTGAAATCTGTATCGCCCTAGTGACAGGTTGTCAGCTCATTGCCTAACTGAACAACAGTACACTGTATTAAATACAGCGACTGACGGTGACTCCTACAGCATGCCCGGGAGGAGGAACAGCTGACAGATTCTGTTTTTCTTTCGCTCCCCAGCATGGAAGAACCATTAAAGTTTACAAATAAACCTTAACGTACAGTTTCATCACTATCCCCTAGCCTTATCCCGTATCTTACGGGGTCGGCTACCTAATCTAGGGGATTGAACGAGGGTACTGGTTTTTACACAGAGCGACTGCCATCTGACCTCCGCAACCCAGAAGGGAAACCAGACCCAATCCTAGATTAGGTCAGAGTTTTCAAGCCACCATTGCTTAGCACTGGCCTCTGACATGACTTAACGACAAATATCGGTATTAAACGATATTAACCGAGACCAACGGCTTAACGTGCCTTCCGAAGCACGGAAGCACGGTTTACGTACATTTTCATCCCAAATAATAATGAAGATTACTCCTAGGTAGGATTAAACCTTAGATTAACTTTGAAGTATCATTGAGGGAACCTTCTAAATACCTTTAATATGAAGATCCTGGCTATAAACCCACCAATAACCCTATTAATACGGCCATATTTTGCGGTCTGGCCACGGGAGAATCGCTGTAGCGAAAATCAGCGAAATATAGCAAGAAATAAACAGTGTGTAGAAAAAAGTTGTATGTTTTAGTAATCACTACATAGTATAAAACAAAGTCGCTTTTTCTGTCCCTATATCCCTATGTATGCATAAATCTTTAAAACTACGCAACGGATTTTGATGCGTAGTTTTAAATTTTTGTGCGTTGGGTTTGGCGTATTAATAGAATATTTGGTTTAAAAAAACTCTTCTCTCTATAAAAAATCTCTATCTTCCATGCTGGGAGTGATAGAAAAACATAGAATGTGCCAGCTGCATTTCTTCCCGGGCATCCGAGGGTTTCAGTATATTGTAATTTAGGCAATGGGCTGACAACCTGTCACTACAGCAATATATCTACAAAACTATCTAAAATAACCCTCAAAACCTTTGTCAAATGCGGCGAAACAACCTTTGTTTTTGTTTTTTTACGCTCTGCCTACCCCATTAGGAATAAAGGCGTGATTATATATATGTATGTATATGGTTTACAAAAGAACATTTATACCTAATATATAGTGCTCTCGTGCAAGTGTGATTTTCCTTTTCCTTAGCATGTGCCCCGTGGCCAGGCCTTAACAACCCTTAAAATCCCTATAAGTGGCGTAATCCTTGAGTGGCAGCCCTAACAATCTCTAATCCTAACTATTTCGAGGGCAATCAATGTAATTCCATCGTCTATTTGGGCTTGTTATTATTGGTAAATGTTTGATTATGGAAGTAAATACTACTAGCTAATTATTGGTATTACCTAAGTGCAGCAACAGTGCTTCGGAAAGCACGTTAAGCCATTGGTCCCGGTCAATATCGTATAATACCATAGATATTAGTCGTTAAGCCATATCAGAGGCCAGTGCTAAGAATTGGCGGCTTCAAAACTCTGACCTAATCTAGGATTGGGTCTGGTTTCCCTTCTGGGTTGCGGAGGTCAGATGGCAGTCAAAGTTGCAATATACTGAATCCCTCGGATCACTTAGCTGTTTTTTACAGCATGCCCGGGAAGAAATGCAGCTGGTACATTATATGTTTTTTTCTCTCTCTCCCAGTCCAGCATGGAAGTTTTGAGTTTTACTCTAGTTTTAGGGTCTGGTTTGCCTTCTGAGTGGCGGAGGTCAGATGGCAGTCGCTCTGTGTAAAAACCAGTACCCTCGTTCAATCACCTAGATTAGGAAGCCGACCCCGTGAGATACGGGATAAAGCTAGGGAGATGATGACCAAAGTGCAGCAACACGTGTATTGCAGGCAATGCACAAAAGCATTGACAGCGTGTGGAGCGCAACCTTGCGCGCAGTAAGTTACGCCTGTGTGTTGCTACACTAAGTGGGAAATTAAATCTACATCATATGAAAGGCTTGAATATACATTGTATTTACCTACATATAATATGTATAGCAATATACCTACAAATCTATCTTGAATAGCCCTCAAAACTATTTACAGACGTGGCGGAGCGACCTTTGTTTGGGTCGTTCGCGCTGTACCTACCCGATTAGAGATAGAAGCGTGATTGTATGTATGTATGTAATATGTATATATACATTTGGGCAGTTGGTCTTCAACCCGCTGTCCGCAGAAGCTTCCTTAGACTTTTTAAAGGGCCAGTAATTTAGAATTTCAAATACAACAATAGGGGTTGCTCAGTCAACGAAACTGAACAACTTCCCTATACATTTAAGTAAGGATTCTGGACAGGATTCTAGATTTTCCAGCTACAACTAAAATTAAAATCTATTTGTCACTTTCAGACTTAAAACATTGAAAAAGGACAGGACATCTATTCTCTCCGATTTTTTATTTATAGTCGTTGGTTTTATGCGTTATCTTTCATTTTTATCTGCCGTCATAAGACTTACTTCCATGCTGGACTGGGAGAGATAGAAAAACATAGAATGTTCCAGCTGCCCTTCCTCCCGGGCATGCTGTAGAAGACAGCAAAAGGGACTCGAGGGTTACAGTGTATTGTAATTTAGGCGATGGGCTGACAACCTGTCACTATGGCAATACACATTACAATCTAAAATTACCGTAAATTTTTGTCAGACGCGGCGAAAGCGCCTTTTACGAGGCGTTTAACGCTCTGCCTACCCCGTATCCCTTACAAATGATTTTATAAAGGCATGATTTTATGTATGTATGTATGTATGTATGTCATAAGATATGGAGCATAAAATTGACAGAAATACTGGGGAAACGTGCCAAAGCGCGTCGAAATGTAGCGGACAAAGTGTGTATATATAACCATAGAGTATAAATCACCTGCCCTTTTACAAACTTACAATATTTTGGAAAGTGACAGATATTTGCGAGATTTTAATTTTAGTTACTTCCATGCTGGACTGGGAGCGAGAGAAAAACATAGAATGTGCCAGCTGCATTTCTTCCCGGGCATGCTGTAAAAATCAGCTAAGGGATCCGAGGGTTTTTCTTTATTGCAATGTAGGCGATAGGCTGACAACCTGTCACTATAGCAATATACCTACAATTTATCTTAAATAACCCTCAAAACTTTGTCGGACGTGGCGGAGTGACCTTTGTTTAGGTCGTTTACGCTCTTCCTACCCCATTAGGGATAAAGGCGTGATTATGTGTGTGTGTGTGTGTGTGTAATTTTAGTTTTAGCCGGTGGTATCTAGAATCAAGCCCATTACCTACTTAATATCAAATATTAATACCGCATTCGATGAATTTCTGCGATAGATTTAAATGGTTTACTTTCATGCTGGACTGGGAACGAGAGAAAACCCTCTTATCCCTTAGCTGGTTTTTACAGCATGCCCGGGAGGAAATGCAGCTGGCACATTCTACGTTTTGCTCTCGTTCCCAGTCCAGCATGGAAGTATATACTTCCTCCCGGGCATGCTGTAAAAACCAGCTAAGGGATAAGAGGGTTTCTGTATATTGCAATTTAAGCGACAGGCTGACAACCTGTCACTACAGCAATATACCTACAAATCTATTTTAAATAACCCTCAAAACTTTGTCAGACGTGGCGGAACGACCTTTTTTTAGGGCGTTAACGCTCTGCCTACCCCATTAGGGATAAAGGCGTGATTATATGTATGTATGTGTGTATGATTTAAATGGTTAGTTATGATTTAAGTAGGAGGGAAAGCCTAAATTTGCAATAATAACGTTCTCCAACTTGTATTTACCTAAATCGGTTAGAGCCGGCTTCATTAACTGGATCAGGAATAATAGATGGATTAACAAACGACCTAATATTTGAAATGATTTGATTTGAACATTGTTGAACCCCTTTTTTAGTATTTACCTAGAAAATACTTCCATGCTGGCCTGGGAACGAGAGAAAAACATAGATGAATAAACATAGAGCGAGAGATAAACACACATCATATGATGTATATTGCTATTTTGACAGGTTGTCAGCCCATCGTCTAAAATTGCAATACACCAACGCCACCACCACTCGAATCCCTTAGTTGATTTTTACAGCATTACCGGGAGGAGATACAGCTGGCACAGTCATATTTTTCTGTCACTCCCAGTCGTCTCATATCATGACCTTTACTTTTTTCGTTTTGCCAGCCCTGACCCAATCAAACAATCTTACCAAATTCAGAAGCCAATCATGACAATGAAGCGACGAGCTATTCACCCCGTGTTTGCCTCGGTCGGTTAATATTTACTCGTGTTCTGGAATAAGGGGATCGATATAACTTCCGGTTTCTCTCTTTGATTGACTTTCTTGTGTTAATTTGTACAGTTTCGTATTGATAAGGCTATCGGATTCGGATACAATAATGATTGATATTTAGGTTATGATTTTAGCAGCTGTTAAGGGACCCATGCTGAACTGGGAGCGAGAGAAAAACGTAGAATGTGCCAGCTGCATTTCCTCCCGGGCATGCTGTAAAAACCAGCTAAGGGATCCGAGGGTTACAGTATATTGCGATTTAGGCTATGGGCTGTCAACCTATCACTACATCAATATACCTATAAATCTATCTTAAAAACCCTCAAAGTTTTGTCAGACGTAACTGAACGACCTTTGTTTAGGTCTTTTACGCTCTGCTTACCCCTTAAGGGATAAAAGCGTGACTATATGTATGCATGTTTAGAGACCTAATAGAAAAAATACACCTATATAGATTTCATTTCTGGGGAAGCTCGCTCCATCGTCGACTCCGTCTCAGTCGCTCCCAACCTAGATTGGAGTCAAGAGCAATCCCATTTCTGGGAATCGAACCCTGGACCTCCGGACCATAACCCCATGGCATTGACCACTAGACCACGGAGGCAGTTACCCTGTATAATGAAGATCGATATTCGCCTTTTAACTTTTGCGGTTCTTTTGATAGACTTTCTTGTTAATTTGTAAAGTTCTGTTATTGATACGACTTAGATCTTACGATAGCTGAGAGTTTTGTATTGATTAGGCTCTTGGGAGTTGGGACCCTTTATTATGTTATGTTTTGTTCGCGTCTTTGATTACTGACTGACTAACTATTAAAAACTTACTTATTAATATACAGGGTGTAAAGAAATGAAGACGAATGAAGAAGTGTTACAAATAGTAAACGAAAAACGTACCATCACTACATAGTATAAAACAAAGTCGCTTTCTCTGTCCCTATATCACTATGTATGCATAAATCTTTAAAACTACGCAACGGATTTTGATGCGGTTTCTTTTAATTGATAGAGTGATTCAAGAGGAAGGTTTGTATGTATAATACATGCATAATATAGTAGAGACACACTGATGATTTCCGTGCGAAGCCAGGGCGGGTCGCTATTATTAATATAATAGAAAATAGAAGAAGAAAGATGTTGGAACACCTGATGCGACATGACGAGTTATTAAAGACGATCATTGAAGGAAAGAAAGAAGGAAGGAGAGGAAGAGGAAGGCGAAGAATAAGTTACATCGATCAAGTAAAAAGTAAAAAGTTCTTCCATACTGGACTGGGAGAGAAAGAAAAACATAAAATGTTCCAGTTGCCCTTCTTCCCGGGAATGTTGTAGAAGTCAGCAAAATGGATTCGAGGGTTACATTGTATTGTAATTTAGGCGATGGGCTGACAACCTGTCACTACAGCAATACACATTACAATCTAAAATTGCCCTCAATTTATGTCAGACGTGGCGAAAGCGCCTTTTAGGAGGCGTTTTACGCTCTGCCTACCCCGTAAGATCGTATGTATGATCAAGTATAAGAAAAGATTAAGGTGATTCCTAACGGCATATGGTTGTTTTTAAGAGCTTATTTCTCCTAAACAATGGTTGGAAAATTCTAAAAAAAAATATACATACATATAATCACGCCTTTATCCCTAATGGGGTAGGCAGAGCGTAAACAACCTAAACAAAGGTCGTTTCGCCACGTCTCACAATGTTTTGAGTGTTATTCAAGATAAATTTGTAGGTATAATGCTGTAGTGACAGGTTGTCAGCCCATCGCCTAAATTACAATATACTGAAACCCTCGGATCCCTTAGCTGGTTTTTACAGCATGCTCGGGATATGCAGCTGGCACATTCTATGTTTTTCTCTCGCTCCCAGGCCAGCATGGAAGAAAAAAAATACTTTTAAGAAATTAGTTCATGGCCTGCAATTGCAACATTTAAAAATATTCTAGTTCATAAATAACCATGCTAAGAAAAACTATAAGTAAAGCTGCATTTATCAGTAAATTTGATATTCCTTATAAACTATTAGGAGCACTTTCACGGTTCCTTCAGGAAAATATCCGTATTATGATTATCTAAAATTGTAACATAGCTTGCTTTAATCCAACTTGCAGTTTTTATGGAATTAGCTTTTTTTGTGCGTATTTCGCACATTTTTGACGCGGCCACGGACGTAACCGCCACGCCGTAGCGCGCGCTGATTTGAACGATATTCTAAGGCATTACGGGCGATGGTTGCATATCTTGAAATCAACCTGCTCATCTGCCGACAGGGAGCACCTTAAGGCCAAGTCGTACCAGGAAGTCAAGCAGAAGGCGGAGTGCAGGGAGAGTTGGCGTTCACTTCATGTACTCAACGATAGGAACTGAGCTCTTAAATGAATGATGAAGGGACAGCATCCCGCAAACGGATAGGGGTTGCTCAGTCATCGAAACTGAGAAACATTTACGAAGAGATTCTTTTAGGCTTTCCCATACAAATTACCCAATCTAGATGGTCTGGTCACTTTGTACGGGGAGTAGTTTTCTTTACAAAAAAAAAAACGCTGCTGTCCAGTGCTCATATACTAAGTTTTGCGACAAAAAGCTAATTTCCTCCTCACATACATACACGTAACATACATACACATATAATCACGTTTTTATCCCTAATCGGGTAGCCAGAGCGTAAACGATCTAAACAATGGTTGTTTGGCTACGTCTGACAAAGTAATAAGGGTTATTTAAGATGGATTTGTAGGTATATTGCTGTAGAGACAGGTTGTCAGCCCATCTCCTAAATTGCAATTTACTGAAAACCTCGGATCCCTTAGCTGATTTATACAGCGTGCCCGGGAAGAAATGCAGCTGGCACATTTTATATTTTTCTCTCGCTCAAAGGCCAGTATGGAAGAAGCGCGGTATAGCCTCACAGAATACCTAAACCACCTGGCCGCAATATCTTTACGAAACTATTACGCGATCAAACGGAGTGCTCCTGCGCAACCTGTAATTGTTCTAACCTTGGGTGCTACGCTTTGCGGCCGGTTAATAGCGATAATGACACCTTGCGACATGTATGGGTAACGAGGAGGGTTTTCAAGTAGAGGTATTTGAAAACATAACGAAAGAAAACTAAGCGTCTTAGTTCATATCATAGTTATGTCCTACATACATACATACATATAATCACGCCTTTTTCCCTAATGGGGTAGGCAGAGCGCAAACGACCCAAACAAAGGTCGGCCCGCCACGTCGGTCAAAGTTTTGAGGGTTATTTAAGATAGAATTCTAGGTATATTGCTGTAGTGACAGGTTGTCAGCCCATCGCTTAAATTACAATATACTGAAACCCTCGGATCCCTTAGCTGGATTTTACAGCATGCCTGGGAGGAAATGCAGCTAGCACATTCTATGTTTTTCTCTCGCTCCCAGACCAGCATGGAAGTATGTCCTTTATTCAAAATTACTTTCTCAAATTGACTAGTTCGCAAAATGAGGGGTCATTTTCAAGATACTCTTTTCTCAATATGCCTTTTTCACATCTTTATTTTATTCACATTTTGATAAGTAATTTAAAAAGTTCAAAAGCCCATTTTCGTAGGAAATGAGCTTCTAAACTTTCAATCGTTATAGATCCTCAACGGTCATTCAAAATATAATAATAATGTAAGAAACCTAAAACTGATTTGTAAATACCTATTCTATGATATCGCATTCGGAATAGTCTGAAATAGTTTTTTTTTTAATTTTCATAAATATCGTCTTAATTGTCGCCATACTTTATTTTGATCAAAATCATGTCTACAGAGACACTCGCAGGATTGAGATGAATCGATTGACGTATGAATCAGTAAAATCGGTCTACGCGTTAGGTCTCTAGAGCGCCATACATACATACATAAAATCACACCTTTATCCCTTACGGGGTAGGCAGAGCGTAAAACGCCTCGTAACAAGCGCTTTTGCCACGTCTGACAAAAATTGAGGGCAAATTTTAGATTGTAATGATTTGTATCGCTGTAGTGACAGGTTGTCAGCCCATCGCCTAAATTACAATACACTGTAACCCTCGAATCTCTTTTGCTGACTTCTACAGCATGCCCGGGAGGAAGGGCAGCTGGAACATTCTATGTTTTTCTATCTCTCCCAGTCCAGCATGGAAGAAACATACAGGCTGATAAACACATTACCCCCCTTTGCGTTGTGCAGTCGAGTAAAAATTAATTTTCTAGCAGTGGACTGTTGAGACATCACATTATCTGTATCCAATTTCCTTTTCTAGAGTAGCCCTAATCATATAAGTCTAACCTTGTGTCTAGATTTTGTAAATTATTTCGTAACAGAAGCCATATTATTAGAACTTATTGACTAAAACCCTGCTGAGCAAATATCGCCCCTAACAACTAGAACATAGAGTCGAAACGTGTTTAACTGACCAATCGTCGACCTAACGTTATTTCGCATAATATTATTAACTTTAAGAGGGATTATTCGTGGTTCTTTGCCCCCAAAACTAGAACATGAATCTAATATGTAACAAAACTGGATGTAACAAAAAGTCTAAAATAAACACTAAACCCATTCGGTAAACAAACTACTCACTTGTTTGCTTAACGAAGGTGTTAGATCTCTACGTTTCGACTCTTTACGAGAGTCTTCTTTATGGAGAGTGAAAATCACACAACACCGCCGACATCGACTGACCTTCGTTAAACAAACGAGTCAGTAGCAATCGATTTTTCAGTATGAATAACTACTTGTTCGTCATTTAGTGATGAAATACTAAACCTGTAGTTACAAACATGTGCATATCTGTATGCACAACCTTCTTCGTCTGTCGTGTGGGTATCGACAGTCAATCGACCCGATGAACCCTGGTGTCAGAGTATTTAAACCGCCTAATAGCACAGCTAATAGATCTTTGACATGGCTTGTGTAACGACCACTATCAAAGACAGCGACCGGGACCAACGGCTTAACGTGCCCTCCGAAGCACGCAATCTTCCAGACAATCAGGTGATTCAGCCTGCATTGTCCTAACCAAACTGGGGGAAATCTCACAAAGTGATAAATTGACAAATATCAACCAATTTGAAAACCGAAAAAATCATTGGTACGAGGGGGGATTCGAACCATGACCTCCTGCAAGGGAGGTAGCGGCCCTATCCAGTACCATCGGGCTCTATGTTCCGAACGTGGATATTGTTACAGAAATATTTTCAAAAGTGGTCTTATTTTAGCAACCCTCAAAGGGCTTGTAAGTTAAAACCATGAGTAGCGATCGAGTAACTCAAGATTACAACTAACTGCTTCCGTGGTCTAGTGGACTGAGGTATGGGGTCCTGATCCGGAGGTCCTGGGTTCGATTCTTATAGGCGAACACAGAGATGATATTTATAAATTTATTTCTTTGTGAGATTTTCCCCAGTTTATTTAGGACATTGCAGTCTGAATAACGTCATTTTCCGTAAAGATACGATTCCCTGCTTGGGAGAGCACGCCGAGCGGTCGGCCCCGGTCAAACCATGTCAGAGGCCTAATAGCTCTTGTTCGACTCGTAAAACCCACTCGCTAAGAATAGGATGGTTTTCAACTTATCTGTCTCAGTTTTTTATAGTTTTGCGCACTCACAGTGCTATTTATTTTTGATAATATGTCATATTATATATATATATATATATATATATATATAAAATATATATAACAAATCAAAAATTCAACCGCCGACAGGATTTGAACCCGCGTCTTTGGAAAACAGCCAGCGGTTTAATTTTTGATTTGTATTTCTCATATTATTCGTATCAAGCCTGATAGTGGGCTTGATCTCGATACCACCGGCTAAAATTCAAATTTATCTGTCACTTTCTAAATATTAAATTGAAAAAGGACAGACGATTTATACTCTATTTTGAACACTTTGTCCGCTAGATTCTGACGCGTATTTGCACGTTTCCCTAGTATTTCTGAAAATTTTATCCGCCATACCATATGACCGCGGATAAAAATTACACGACACATAAAACCACCGACTATAAATCAAAAACCGGAGAGAATATATCTCCTGTCCTTTTCCATTTTTTTCAGTATAAAAGTGATAGATAGGTTTTAATTAAAGGTTTAGCCGGTGAATCTAGAATTAAGTCAAGTATCAGACAAATACTCGTAGCTGTAGCCTGCTTCAATGTTAACAATCCAGTTCCTCACAAGTCAATGTCTTGATTGAGAAACTCCGCCGAAACCAGTTAATAGTTGGACAATTTGTGGCTTGGTGGGACAGACCAACTCCCTCCCACCAGACTGCTGTTGTACCGGTGGGAAAGTGGGAAACTTGGCTGTAATTGCAACTTGTACCACAACATCAATAGAAGATGCAGTGCGATCTAGTTTATTGTAGAACTGAAGAACTTTAAGGCCCGTATTTATAATTAGTTCTCAAGAGTTACATTCAGTTTGAGTTTGTATCAGAAATGTAGTTTCAGTAAAAAACGGCCCGTGAAATCCATACTTATTAATATTGCTCTCAAACTTTAGATCGTTTTGTAAATACGAGCCTAGATTAAGCCAGATCTATTATGTTTGACAGCTATACCTGTCCTTAGGGAATAAATGCAGATCCAGGCTAACCCTACAATAAGAAAACCCGGTTTTGATGCTAGCAGAAAAACATACATACATACATATAATCACGACTTTATCCCTAATGGGGTAGGCAGAGCGTAAACGACCTAAACAAAGGTATTTCCGCCACGTCTGACAAAGTTTTGAGGGTTATTTAAGATAGATTTGTAGGTATATTGCTATAGTGTATTTTAATTTTGGCGATCGGCAGGTTGTCAGCCAATCGCCAAAATTAAAATACACTGAAACCCTCGAATCCCTCAGCTGGTTTTTACAGCATGCCCGGGAGAAGATGCAGCTGGCACATTCTTTGTTTTTCTTTCACTTCAGTCCAGCATGGAAGCTGTTTATTTATCATACGGGCTTATTAACACACACATTGATGATATACCACAACGGAGGGTAGTGACGCATTGCTGGACAATAGTGGCCTCACTATTACCCTAATGCCTATTAGGGTTTCAAAAATTGTATCAAGAGAGCATATCATATGTATCCCTATGTATGCATAAATCATTAAAACCGCGCAACGGATTTTGATGCGGTTTCTTTTAATGGATAGAGTGATTCAAGAGGAAGGTTTATATGTATAATACATGCATAATATAGTAGAGAAACACTGATGATTTCCGTGCGAAGCCGGGGCGGGTCGCTAGTATTTGTATATGTATACATGCGTCGCGTCTTTGCGCATCTCTCTTGTTTCGGTCCGTTATGCCGCAAGGTGGGTAGGACCAAGGGTGGTTGGTGGGTTTTATATCTACAAATCTATCTTAAATATCCCTCAAAACAATGTCAGACGTGGCGGAACGACCTTTGTTTAGGTCGTTTACGCTTTGCCTACCCCTTTAGGGATAACGGCATGATTATATTTATAAACATGTAATAAACTGCTCTTGAGTTTGAGTTCGTATCAGAAACGTAATTTCAGTACAAAACAGCCAATCATATCTTTTGCTCTCAATATTCAGATCGCTTCTTAGATACAAACCTGAGTTACAAGCTGAAAACGAATATGATAATTTAAATTCAATTAAAACATTTGACGTACATCTTTTATCATTATCAGAATCGAAATTTGATGAATTCACTTACCGATAACCAATCTAAATTTAATTTCCAATAGTGTCCAGTCCAGTCTGCAAATTAACAATCGCTTTACAGCGCGGTTTCCATCTTGAAACAATACCAACTTTAAATTGGCTTCGGTATGACCACAGACCCGAAAACAAACAACCATTGTAATATAAAACATCTGTTACCCGTATAGTTGCTTTATCTCACATCTGCAGCTTGTATTTTAGGCGATGGTCTGACTACCTGTCACTACAGCAATATAAATACAAATCTATAAACTTTGTCAGACAATGCGGAACGACATTTGGTTAGGTCGTTTACGCTCTGCCTACCCCATTAAGGATAAAGGCGTGATTATATGTATGTATGTATGTTTGCAGCTGAGCCATACTTGTGGTTGTGCGTACATAGTATAATATGCGTGCGTAGTACCTATGCCGAACTCACACACCAAGGCAATTCATGTAGGTACATTTATTTCTTCCATGCTGGACTGGGAGCGAAAGAAAAACATAGAATGTGCCAGCTGCATTTCCTCTCGGGCATGCTGTAAAAACCAGCTTAGGGGTCCGAAGGTTTCTGTATATTGCAATTTAGGCGATAGGTTGACAATCTGTCACTACAGAAGTATACCTATAAATGTTATATAACCCTCAAAACTTTGTCAGACGTGGCGGAACGACCTTTGTTTAGGTCGTTTACGCTCTGCCTACATCAAGGATAAAGGCGTGATTATATTTATGTACATTAACCAACACATGTATAGCTCAAATGCAGTCATGAGATGAAACGACTCTATCAACTGTCTAATTAATATTATAAATGGTGTAAGAGATAGCTTCCCACAAACTGATAGGGTTTTCTCGCTTAGTTAATGAAATTGAACAAGTTTTAACAAATTCTTACTTTTTTAAGAAATTCCTTCAGGATAACATTTTGTGCAGGTTTTTTTTGGTAGTATTTCATTGTGTGAATTGTTCAGTTTTGTAGACTGAGGTATTCGTTTAAGTTTGCAGAACACTTACCAAATTTTTTGCCAAGTAATGGCCATTTTTTAAATTATTTTCTACATATTTTCTTATGCCCGGTCTTCCTACACCTTGTTTTCTTGTCTGTGGGCACTCTCCAACCCAGTTCTGTACACTTGTAACTTGCAGCAGTTTTGGGAAGTGGGGCCTAGTTACCTGAGATTGTTACAATTTAATATTAATATTTGGTGTTCAGATTCAGATTTTATTTCATAAATTCTTTAAAATATGTTGCATGTCCATACATACATATAATCACGCCTTTATCCCTAATGGGGTAGGCATAGCGAAAACGACCTAAACAAAGGTCGTTCCGCCACGTCTGACAAAGTTTAGAGGGTTATTTAAGATAGTCCTGTAGGTATATTACTGTAGTGACAGGTTGTCAGCCCATCGCCTAAATTGCAATATACTGAAACCCTCGATCCCTTAGCTGGTATTTACAGCATGCCCAGGAGGAATTGCAGCTGGCACATTCTATGTTTTTATCTCGCTCCCAAGCCAGCATGCAGCAATTTACATGTCAAATGGTATTAATTTAAGGTAAGTATAATACAAGGTGGCGCAAAAGAAGTCATCCGATGTTGTTTGGCTCTCATTTTTTTTCTAAATGAAAAACTTCGAATCTGTTTTTTGATTATATTTATTTGCACCTTTAGAATTTTACTGGTCAAGTCGAGAAGATGATATCGGCCAAATGGGCGCCGTTACAATTGATTGCCATACGGGCTCGTTTTATGGCATTTTTCATCACTTCGGCGAGAACTTCGGGCGACAGATTCTCGCACTCGAGTCGAATGTTGTCTTTGAGGGCTTCCAAGGTCTCAGGCTTGTTGACGTAAACACGAGACTTCAAAAAACCCCATAAAAAGAAGTCCGGGACCGTTAAATCGGGCGATCTGGCCGGCCAGTGCAAATCGCCAAAACGAGAGATTAGGCGACCCGGAAATGCCGCCTTCAGAATGTCGGTTGTGGCTCGTGCAGTGTGCGCCGTTGCCCCGTCCTGTTGGAACCACATGTCCTCCAGTCCCAATTCGTCCAATTGCGGCAGAAAAAATTCGGTCAACATGGCCCTATAGCGCGCACCGTCCACTGTTGTCGTTTGACCCGCGGCGTTCTCGAAAAAAAATGGCCCGATGACTCCTCCAGCGTGAACAGCGCACCACGCAGTCACTTTGAGCGGGTGTAACGGCTCCTCGTGCATCACTCGTGGATTCTCGGTGCCCCAGAAGCGATAATTTTGCCGATTCACGTAACCGCTGAGGTGGAAATGAGCCTCATCGCTCATGATGATTTTGGTCGAAAAATTGTCCAATTCTTCCTCGAGATTGAGGATGGCTTGGGCGTAGGTTACGCGCGTTTGGCGGTCGGCAGGCAGCAGCTGATGCACGGTCTGGACTTTGTAAGGAAACATCTTCAAGTCTCGCACCAAAATTCGCTGCAAGGACCGCCGGCTGAGGCCCAATTGCGTGGCACGTCGTCTGGTCGATGTTTCGGGGCTCACTTCAACGTCCTCGGCTACAGCGGCGATATTCTCGGCAGAACGGGCGCTCCGGGGCCGGCCACTCTTAGCAACGTCTCGTGTGGTCCCATACTCTTCAAGGTTGGTGGCTAAACGTCGCAGTGTTTGCGCAGTCGGTGTCGGACGGCCGGGGAATCGGCGACGGAATTCGCGCTGCGCCAACACCACAGACGAATTGTTACTCAAAAAAATAGACACGATTTTTCCGCGTTCTTGGGGAGTGTATCGCTCCATGGCTTGTTCACTTGTATTCTGCATCTGTCTAGTCCACAAATGTCAAAACAGATTTGACATTGGCGGCCATTTGCAAAAATGAGAGCATCTTCCAATAGGGTGATTTCTTTTGCGCCACCTTGTAGGTACATTTTACATTTTTATTTAGTTATTAATGTCTCTTCACTTCCATGCTGGACTGGGAGAGATAGAAAAACATAGAATGTTCCAGCTGCCCTTCCTCCCGGGCATGCTGTAGAAGACAGCAAAAGGGACTCGAGAGTTACAGTGTATTGTAATTTAGGCGATGGGCTGACAACCTGTCACTATGGCAATACACATTACAATCTAAAATTACCCTCAATTATTGTCAGACGCGGCGAAAGCGCCTTTTACGAGGCGTTTAACGCCCTGCTACCCCGTAAGGGATAAAGGCGTGATTTTATGTATGTATGTATGTATTATTGTCTCGGTCAACATTCCGTTTTATGCTTACATAGAATTCAGAGTTAGCATTTATAGAGTAACCTTTTAATAGCGATCGATACTCAAAATTGCTTCCGTGATCTAGAGGTCTGAGCCATAGACTCCCGGAAAATAGGTTACGAAGTAAAATTTTTAAATTTTTGAACAAATCCACTGGATAAGAAGTCTGGTAAAATTAAGTAGAGAAACTTGACTTACTAGGTTCGGTTCTAGATTTGCCGGTTTAAAGGAAAATTAAAATCTATTTCTCACTTTCAGACTTTAAACATTGGAAAAGGACAGGAGATCCATTCTCCCCGGTTTTAGATTTGTAGTCGATGGTTTAATGCGTTATCTGTCATTTTTATTCGCCGTTATATAACATGGCGGATAAAAATGACAGAAATAAAAGGAAACGTGTAAAAGCGCGTCAAAATCTAGCGGACAAATTGTAAAACCATAGAGTATAAATCCTGTCCTTTATCAATTTCATTATTTTGTAAGTGACAGGAAGATTTTATCTTTAGTATTAGCCGGTGGTATCTAGAATCGAGCACATTATTAGGTATACATACATACATACATATAATCACGCCTTTATCCCTAATGGGGTAGGCAGAGCGTCAACGACCTGAACAAAGGTCGTTCCGCCACGTCTGACAAAGTTTTGAGGGTTGCTTAAGATATATTTGTAGGTATATTGCTGTAGTGACAGGTTGTCAGCCCATCGCCTAAATTACAATATACTGAATCCCTCGGATCCCTTAGCTGGTTTTTACAGCATGCTCGGGAGGAAATGCAGCTGGCACATTTTTCTATCGCTACCAGGACAGCATGAAAGCATTATTAGGTATTATGTGTGGAAACATCGGTCATATCCCTCAGTTTCGTCAACTTTCGTCAGCCATGTTGAATCGCGACCAGCGGAACGTTGGCCAACAAATTAGTGCGGTGGAAATTATCGACAAAATTAGTTCGAAAGGATAAACGAACAGACTCACCAGGTATAGAATGTTCTTTGTAAAGATTGACAATAAAATCATACAAAAGTCAGACTTTCTTTCTTCTTCCTTCCATGCTGGACTGGAAGCGAGAGAAAAACAGAATGTGCCAGCAGCTGCATTACCTCCCGGGCATGCTGTAAGAGTCAGCTAAGGGATCCAAGGGTTCCAGTATATTGTGATTCAGGCGATGGGCTGACAACCTGTCACTACAGCAATACACCTACAAATCTATCTTAAATAACCTTGAAAACTTTGTCAGACGTGGCGAAACGGTTCTTGTTTAGGTCGTTTACTCTCTGCCTACCCCATTAGGGGTAAAAACGTGATTATATCACCGTATGTATGTAAAATTCAGACTTCGATCAGAAGTTGTAATTTTATTTACTTACCATATGATTTCTTCGTTAAGGTTATATACACTTCTACTTTTTGATTCGTCCTAACCTAAGAAAGTATTTTTATCATAACTTGTTTTAATCCCTACAAAACCAGTGACATTGGAACTAAGCAGCTAGAACAAGTAAGAACACAAGTTGGAAATGACCTACACTTTACGTAATAACCGCGATGTGACCTAGTAGGTAGACTGTACCACAGAAGGAATTAGACACAGTAAATATTTTCAAACTTAAAAGCTTAATACGGTAAGATTTTAGACATACATACATACATAAAATCACGCCTTTATCCCTTACGGGGTAGGCAGAGCGTTTAACGCCACGTAAAAGGCGCTTTCGCCACGTCTGACAAAAATTTAGGGCAATTTTAGATTGTAATGTGTATTGCTGTAGTGACAGGTTGTCAGCCCATCGCCTAAATTACAATACACTGTAACCCTCGATTCCCTTTTGCTGACTTCTACAGCATGCCCGGGAGGAAGGGCAACTGGAACATTCTATGTTTTTCTTTCTCTCCCAGTCCAGTATGGAAGTGAGATTTTAGAAAAGAGACTAATAGTATGGGATTCCACCCTTCTTATCATGTTGCATACATACAAACATACATACATATAATCACGCCTTTATCCCTAATGGGGTAGGCAGAGCGTAAACGACCCAAACAAAGGTCGTTCCGCCACGTCTGACAAAGTTTTGAGGGTTATTTATGATAGATTTGTAAGTATATTGCTGTAGTGACAGGTTGTCAGCCCATCGCCTAAATTACAATATACAGAAACCCTCGGATCTCGTAGCTGGTTTTTACAGCATGCCCGGGAGGAAATGCAGCTGGCACATTCTATGTTTTTCTCTCGCTCCCAGGCCAGCATGGAAGATTATTATCATGTTGACATCCCAAATATTCGCACAAAGCGCTTCGCTTTAATATCTATAATGTTGTGGTCCTCAGGGTACCCCACTGGTACAAAGAACTTTTCACGAGCTTTCTTCAATCTCCCTTATCTTGTACCTTCCTCTTGGCTTCCTCCAACGTCAATCTCATGGTCTTGAGTTTGGTCTTTATAGTTCGTCGCCAGGTGCACGGGTCGACCAGGTATTCTTCTGCTGCTTGGCTGCCATTCAAATGTTATCGAGGCGGCATTCGTCTATAATGCGAAATATCTTCCATGCTGGACTGGGAGCGAAAGAAAAACATAGAATCTGCCAGCTGCATTTCCTCCCAGGCATGCTGTTAAAGTCAGCAAAAGGGACTCGAGGGTTACATTGTATTGTAATTTAGGCGATGGGCTGACAACCTGTCACTATAGCAATATACGTACAAATCTATCTTAAATAACCCTCAAAATGTTGTCAGACGTGGCGAAACGACCTTCGTATATGTCGTTAACGCTCTGCCTACCCCATTAGGGATAAAGGCGTGATTATATGTATGTATGTATGCGAAATATTTATAATGTAAAAGGTTAACGAGTGTAATGCCTTGCGTGTGGATCTGCTTCCATGCTGGACTGGGAGAGATAGAAAAACATAGAATGTTCCAGCTGCCCTTCCTCCCGGGCATGCTGTAGAAGACAGCAAAAGGGACTCGAGGGTTACAGTGTATTGTAATTTAGGCGATGGGCTGACAACCTGTCACTACACATTAGCAATACACATTACAATCTAAAATTGCCCTCAATTTTTGTCAGACGCAGCGAAAGCGCCTTTCACGAGGCGTTTAACGCTCTGCCTACCCCGGAATGGATAAAGGCGTGATTTTATGTATGTATGTATGTATGTGGATCTGCTCCAGAACGCTATAATCGGGCCATTTTTCCCTCGAATTGTTACTCCCATCATCAGTGCTTATTGCAAGTATTCTTTTTAGCGAGTGGATTCTCGAGTCGAATCACCCGACGAACGAACCCTGGTGTCAGAGTTTTCATGTACACTATCAAGACTACATACTGCTCCTTTTCTTGACTGTAACCGAGTCGTACTTAAAACTAATGATGAAGGTATTTAAGAGAACTTTTCAAACAAGCTTATGAACATAAGCATAACAAATACGTCATATTCATGTCTCTAGCTGGGTGGGCAGAGCTTTTAAGGTCTGTGACAAGATTTAAGGAATTATTAAAGTAATTAAAATAAGCATTAAAGTGTTGCACATATGTTATTACAAATTCAAATTAAGTACTCATTCCGTTAGGGATACTGCGTTGATTTTATTTACATATATTAATAAATTGCCAAACTGGGCACAGGCACTAGCTTATGCTAATCTTATATTTAGTCAAACAATAATACCAAAATACATTTATTTTTATTACGAGCAGCGAACTTACCAATTTGGAAATTGACGCCAAAACTCATTTGCTTAAGGGGCTTAAATAGGGGGGCGTCTTAAAGGGGGATCGAAGGGGGACTCTGAATGGGAAGGAATCTTGTTTTTCGCGGTAACTCCTGAAAATTGATGTTAATGTTTTGAAGGGACGTGATGGATAGACGCTTTTACTTTTACAGGGAAGACAATAGATGTTTTTCTTTAAACATACATTAACATATAATCAATCACGCCATTATCCCTAATGGGGTAGGTAGAGCGTAAACGACCTGAATAAAGGTCGTTTTGCCATGTCTGACATGTTTTGAGGGTTATTATTATTACAGATAGATCAGTATATTGTGTTAGTGACAGGTTGTCCGTCCATTGCCTAAATTAGAATACTGAAACCCTCAAATCCCTTAGCTGATTTTTACAGCATGCCCGAGAGCAGCTGGCACATTCTGTGTTTTTCTATCTCTCCCAGTCAAGCATGGAGGACACTTTTTTTACTTATCAATGTGCAATGTCTGTTGGATCCATCTGTCTTGAATTTCTTGGAAGTCTTCTTATCGAGTGGGGTTTCGAGTCAACCCGAGCCGACCCGATGAACCCTGATGTCAGAAATTTTAAACAGTCTATATTAGTAATAGCTCTGACTTGATTTGTTTAACGATCACTATCAATGATGTATGATATATCTTTCAAGCTGGACTGGGAGCGAGAGAAAAACATAGAATGTTCCAGCTGCATTTCCTCCCGGGCATGCTGTAAAAACCAGCTAAGGGATCAGAGGGTTTAAGTATATTGTAATTTAGGCGATGGGCTGACAACCTGTCCCCTACAGCAATATACCTACAAATCTATCTTAAACAACCCTCAAACTTCGTCAGACGTGGCAGAACGACCTTTGTTTAGGTCTTTACGCTCTGCCTACCCCATTAAATATAAAGGCGTGATTATATGTATGTATGTATCTATCAATGATGAAAAGCTACAAAGACCGTCGACTTACTTCCCAGTTGGCTTTCTTTTTCTCTTGGATAATCAAGTCGAACGATCCGACGAACCCTGGTTTTTCAGTTATTAGACCTCTGACATGGTTTTGAGTAAAGACCACTATCAAAGACAGCGACTGTGCCCTTCGAAGCACGGACTCCTTTTTTTCCCGGACAATCAGGTGATTCAGCCTGCAATATCCTAACCAAAATGGGGAAAAACCTCACAAAGTGATAAATATTAACTTTGTGTTCCCCACGGGGAATCAAACCCAGGACCTCCAAATCGTAAGTCCATGGCCCTAACCACTAGACTATAGAGGCAGTTACCTAAATAACTATAACTTTGTTACTATAAATAACTATAAAAGTAGCAAATGCCCTTAATTGCTACGTACGCTACGCAAGCTTTACTGGGAGCGAGAGAAAATCATAGAATGTGTCAGCTGCATTTCCTCCCGGGCATGAGGTAAATACCAGCTAAGGGATTCAAGGGTTTCAGTATATTGCAATTTAGGCCATGGGCTGACAACCTGTCACTACACCAATATAGCCACAAAACTATCTTTAATATAATAACCCTCGAAACTATGTCAGCCGTGGCGGAACGACCTTTGTTTAGGTCGTTTACCCCATTAGGGATAAAAGAGTGATCATATGTATGTATATAATATGTATGTACGCTACGCTCGCTACGCCGTAGTCGCTACAACGTAGGGTAAAAGGAGGGTAAAGTAAATAATTCCTATAGATACATTCACCCCATATAAAGCATGTGAACGTCCTACGATATGGGGCAATGTGGCTCAAGCTTTACGACCACGCTTGAAATGAACATTTCGGAAAAAGGAACTAAATCCGCCATCTTGAAATATCACATTGATTTGCAAACTGCGCACATAGTTAATTTAGTACTGACAGAATATCAGCGCTGTAGTAATAAACACCACACAATGCTGAGTCAGCGCCGAATAGACTGACACAATGTGGACAGCATGGCACACTGGTACTGTTGCTTTTGTATGTTAGATATTTAGTTTATTTTGTATTTTTTTCATGTTACATTTGTTGTATTATTGTCCTCATTGTTCTTTATTGTAACTTCTTCTCTTGTTTGTACCATTTCCTGTATCTGTTTTGTGTCATTTAATAAAAGTTATAATCAATCAATATAATTTGACAGTTCTCCTTATAGCGCGATTCAGCGCGACCGCACACGTTCATTAAGAACCGTGTCGTACTGTTGTCATAAATCAAGCTTAAACACCCATATAACTCTTTAAGGCTAAGAACAAGCCGATATTTCTTGATCCGGTATAAACTGGTACAAACAAAGTTTGCAGGCAAAGTCTATTGAAACAGAACTTTTTCAATGTTGGCTTAAAAAGTTCAAAGAATTAGCTCCACGCTCCACCTCAGTTCGAAAGGCCAGATTGGAAAACTCCTTGATGAAAGTGGGTTAATATTATATTTTCTTTGGTTTTGTTTGGTAACAATACGTTTTGTTTCAAAAGTAGATAGTAATAGTTGTTGCTGAACATTGTAATGAAATGAAATCATTTATTTGCAGACGCACACGGTTAATTACATACATATAATCACGCCTTTATCCCTAATCGGGTAGGCATCGAGCTCAATAGGCAACTAAAGGTCTCCATTCATGCTTCTTCTTCTTCTGTCGAGTGGGTATCGAGTCTATCGACCCGATGAACCCTGGTGTCAGAGTTTTTAAACCGCCTAGTAGCACAGCTATCAGGCCTCTGACATGGTTTGAGTAACGACCACTATCGAAGACAGCGACCGGGACCGACGGCTTAACGTGCCCTCCGAAGAACGAAATCTTTTTCTTTTTCGGACAATCAGGTGATTCAGCCTGCAATGTCCTAACCAAACTGGGGAAAAATTCACAAAGTGATAAATTCTCAAATATCAACTTTGTGATTCCCCCCTGGGAATCGAACCCAGGACCTCCGGATCAGGAGTCCATGGCACTAGCCACTAGACCACGGAGGCAGTTCATGCTGTTATAGGTGGTTATGGTTATGACTGGTCTATCCCAGTTTTCTGGTGAAATGCAGGTGAACGATTGGTGACAACTTGCACATATGAGGATAGTTGAGGAGAACTAGTTTCTACGCCTGCATGAAGGGGAGATAAATATTCACTGAATTTACTGGGACTGCTAATCCCTGAAACATATACATTTTGGTCTGTTCCTTATTAAAACCAGAAAATTTATAGAATTCCGTGCAAATGTCCCTGTCCTACCCACGTGTGCGAGTGTCTGCGGGGCTCAACTCGAGCTCTGCAATAAATCAAGCCTATTAAAGTCGCAGGACTGCTGGACATCATCTGAATAGGAGAGTCGATGAGTTCGACAGGGTTTTCTATAGTGTGATTATGACCTAAAAATGTCATTTTGACATGACTTCACAATCCTTCTTGTAGTTTAGTGTCTCTTGTAGTCCGTAGTGCGACTTTGATGAAAGTCTATAGTCGACTTATGAGTCTAGCAGATACCTAGAGAAATATTGGACCATACCTTCTCTCAGACACATAATACAGAATACATACGCCTTTATCCCTAATGGGGTAGGCAGAGCGAAAACGACCTAAACAAAGGTCGTTACGCCACGTCTGACAAAGTTTTGGGGTTGTTTAAGATAAATTTGTAGGTACATTGCTGTAGTGACAGGTTGTCAGCCCATCGCCTAAATTGTAATATACTGAAACCCTCGGATACCTTTACTGGTTTTACAGCTCGCCCGGGATGAAATGCAGCTGGCACATTCTATGTTTTTCTTTCGATCCCAGTCCAGCATGGAAAATTAAATATAGAATAGCTATAATTTAATAGGCACAAAGGAGTCTTAGAAAGATACACATGCTATTTAGCATTCCATTCTTTCATCTATTCTATATTACGTGTCTGAGAGGCTCATCTCTGGATTCTGTTCCTAACACAGTAGAATTTAAATAATTTCCTATAAGAATCTCCCTGTCCTACCCACGTTTGCGGATGTCTGCGGGGCTCAACTCGAGCTCTGCAATAAATCAAGCCTATTAAAGTCGCAGGACTGCTGGACATCTTCTGAATAGGAAGGTCGATGGGTTTGACAGGGTTTTCTATAGTGTGATTATGACCTAAAAATGTCATTTTGACATGACTCCACAATCCTTCTTGTATCTTTAGTGCCTCTTGTAGTCCGTAGTGCGACTTTAGTTTAAGACCATAGTCTACTTACGAGTCTAGTCTAGATAAATATTGGCCCATATTATGTGTCTTCTTTTGTTTCCTCTATGTCTATTTGTGGCTATTCTACATTGCGTGGATATTAAGATCTCTGGGTGTTGTACCTACTTCGTCTTTTTGTCGTGATGATTTTCGAGTTGGTCGACCCAATGACTAGGGTGAGAGATTTTGTACCTAAAAGAATAGAATTTAAATAACTTCCTAAAAGATTAAAAGTACCCGAAAATTCCTTGCAAATCCCCCTATCCTACCCACGTGTGCGACTGTCTGCGGGGCTCAACTCGAGCTCTGCAATACATCAAGCTAAAGAAAGTCGCAGGACCGCTGGACATCTTCTGAATAGGAGGGTCGCTGGGTTCGACAGGGTTTTCTATAGTGTGTTTATGACCTAAAGTACTAGATACTTCCATGCTGGAGTGGGAGCGATAGAAAAACATAGAATTTTCCAGCTGCTCTTCCTCCCGGACATGCTGTAGAAGTCAGAAAAAGGGATTCGAGGGATACAGTGCATTGTAATTTAGGCGAAATGCCCTCAATTTTGGTCAGACGTGGCGGAAGCGCCTTTTGCGAGACGTTTTACGCTCTGCCTAGCACGTAAGAGATAAAGGCGTGATTATATGTATGTATGACCTAAAATGACATTTTGCCATTAAAATCCGTCTAGTATTCAAAGGGTGAATTTAATTTTGGGTCCAGTCTTCTGATGATTAAGTATGACTAGAGTAATAAAGGCCCATATTGTATGTATCTTTCTATGTATATCTATTTTGGCGTTATATTGCGTGTCTGGCAGAGAAATAATTTTAAGATCTCTGGATTTTGGACCAAAATTTTTTAAGAATTTAAATATTTTCCTAAAAGCTTTAATAGAATCCAAAAATTCCTTGCAAATCTCCCTGTCTTACCCACGTGTGCGACTGTCTGCGAGGCTCAACTCGAGCTCTGCAATAAATCAAGCTAAAGACTCGAAAAGACACGAATCCTCTCGACGACAAATTAAAATGAATACGTTTTTTTTCTCGTGAGTTTGGGTTGTGGTGCAAGCGATATTGCGATTTGATCAAAGACGCACAATATATAATAGTACTCAAAGATCCATGATCATACTATTTCTTTGATATAAGTTCCTGTAAGTTTTCACAAGTCTGAAGCTGGATATAGTGATTTAAACAGAGAAAGGTTTTTTGGTAGTAATGAATGTTTGTTTGGCTATTTATTGTCCATGAGCTGCACCGGTGGTGTGTCGATTTGATACATACATACATTTAATCACGCCTTTATCCCTAATGGGGTAGGCAGAGCGTAAACGACCTAAACAAAGGTCGTTCCGCCACGTCTGACAAAGTTTTGAGGGTTATTCAAGATGGATTTGTACGTATATCGCTGTAGTGACAGGTTGTCAGCCCATCGCCTAAATTACAATATACTGAAACCCTCAGATCCCTTAGCTGGTTCTTACAGCATGCCCGGGAGGAAATGCAGCTGGCACATTCTATGTTTTTCTCTCGCTCCCAGTCCAGTTTGGAAGTAATTAATTAAGTAAGTCGATTTGATAGAATCTAAGAAATTCATCAATAGTTTTCGAGACCGAACAAGACTGCTTAAAATATTTAAGGATGTGCATTCTTGCTTTGGTTTACAAAAGCAGTCACAGAGTGGTCGCCAATCGCAGTGACAAGGCCATTGGGCAGACCACCAGCCCGATAGTCCGACGATATCATGAAACTATTTGATCGTCAGGAATCATCATCATCATTAGGCCTTTTTCATCTTGACAGATGATTCAAGCAGCGCCTATGCGAGAAGAGCATCGTCCCTCGTGGCTAAAAAGACCGATCCTTGAACGACATTTTCGTCCGCACTTACTGCACGTGAATTGAGAGGGATAGACGATACCTATAACCCAGTAGTGGGTGGATGAGAGCTAAAAATATGATTATTATGAAGAACCTTGCTGTGCAATCACAAGTAATGAATAGTACATACATATAGTCACACATTTATCCCTAAAGGGGTAGGCAGAGCGTAAACGACCTAAAGAAAGGTCGTTCCGCCACGTCTGACAAAGTTTTGAGGGTAATTTAAGATAGATTTGTCGGTGTATTGCTGTAGGGACAGGTTGTCAGCCCATCGCATAAATTGCAATATACAGAAACCCTCGGATCCCTTAGCTGATTTTTACAGCATGCCCGGGAAATGCAGCTGGCACATTCTATGTTTTTCTGTCGCTCCCAGTCCAGCATGGAAATGTAATAAATCATCTCCCCCTAGCCTTATCCCGTATCGCACGGGGTCGGCTTCCTAATCTAGGGGATTGAACGAGGGTACTGGTTTTAACACAGAGCGACTGCCATCTGACCTCCGCAACCCAGAAGGGAAACCAGACCCAAAATCCTAGGATTAGGTCAGAGTTTTTCAAGCCGCCAATGCTTAGCACTGGCCTCTGATATGGCTTAACGACTAATATCTACGGTATTAAACGATATTAACCGGGACCAACGGCTTAACGTGCCTTCCGAAGCACGGAAAAAGCACCGAATAAACGTACATATGAAATTCGAAAACCGAAAAACACATTGGTACGTGGTGACTGGTGGGGTTCGAACCACGACCTCCCGCTCAGGAGGCAGCGGCCCTATCCACTACACCATCGGGCTCTTCATCGGGAAATGTAATAAATAGTCTCGGTTTTATTTCGTCGCTTATACCACACCTTAAGGAATTACTAGTGCCCCGTACGACGTCTTTTAACAATGCTACCTACTCGAATGAAAAATGGTTACGAGAAGAAATTGTTTTGCACAATTCATAGCCCTCTACTGTGATCGGTATTTGTAAAAGAAAGTCGGCTCTAAGAGATGAAATAAAAGATAAATTATTGCATAAAAAAAAAACGAAAAGAAGATGAATTGTAAAAGCTTTATTTAGGTATTATATAAGCGCTAATATGTTTGCGAGATTTAAGAGAAAAGAGCCCGATGGTGTAAAAGAGCCCGATGGTGTAGTTGATAGGGCCGCTGCCTCCTGAGCGGGAGGTCGTGGTTCGAATCTCACCACGTACCAATGTGTTTTTCGGTTTTCGAATTTCATATGAAAGGATTGGGTTTGGTTTCCCTTCTGGCAGTCGCTCTGTGTAAAATCCAGTACCCTCGTTCAATCCCCTAGATTAGGTAGCCGACCCCGTAAGATACGGGATAAGGCTAGGCAGATGATGATGATGTTTGCGAGATTTTGGAAATAGATAGGACGACATCCCTGCCATAAAGTCTAAGTTTTCTACCCAACCGGATATCGAATCCAGAACCATAGTAGGCAGACAATATGCCGTGTGAATCACAATATCACAGCATGGTTCTTAGCATTGGAAATAGATCCAATACGTTTCGGAATCAGTCAACTCCGAAACGTATTGGAAAAGTCTGCGTCAGTCAATGTCATTGAGCTTTGCATAAGGTAACTCAAATACGAATCATAAATGTCTTTCGGTAACTAAGAGCAGTCGTGTTTCGGAAGGCACGTGAAATCGTCTGTCCTTATCGTTGTCTTTACTTTATTACATAAATCATCTTAGAGGATTATTAGCTGTTACCTTAGTATTATTAGATATTGAGGCGGTTCAAAAACTCTGACACTAGGGATCATCGGGTCGTCATATCACAGCATAGTTCATAGTATTAGTATTATAACTAAGTATTAGGGCGGTTTAAAAACTTCTTCCATGCTGGCCTGGGAGCGACAGAAAAACAGAATGTGCCAGCTGCATTTCCTCCCGGGTATGCTGTAAAAACCAGCTAAGGGATCCGAGGGTTTCAGTATATTGTAACTTAGGCGATGGGTTGAAAACCTGTCACTACAGCAATATACTACAAACCTATGTTAAATAACCCTCAACACTTTGTTAGATGTAGCGAAACGACCTTTGTTTAGGTCGTTTACGCTCTGCCTACCCCATTAGGGATAAAGGCGTGATTAAATGTATGAATATATGATAAAAACTCTGACACCAGGGTTCATCGGGTCGTTCAATGAGAAGAAGAGTCACAATACCTATCACGGCTCTTAGCATTGGAAATAGATTCGGTTTCAGTTAATTCCGAAACGGATTCGCGAATCCTTCGTCAGTCAATGTCATTGAACTCTACACGATGAAATTTCTGAAATTCTAGTAGGAAGCTTATGGATTTCAGTATGAGATATTAGCAAACTGTGGAAAGTTCACAAAACTGAACAACGTTTCCTAATGAACTCTTTCACATGGTTTTTCATAGTGAAGCCAGTCAGGTTTTATAGGAGGTTGATTTTTTGCGTCTGAAGTCCTATTTTTAATGGAGAAAGTTGTTTAGTTTCGTTGATTTAACTCACCCTCAAAAATAACACATCATTTCAATTTCACCCAGTACAGTTCGTTTTTTTAACGCTGAGTTATCGATACCAACGTGTTTTTCCGCCCTGAAACAGCTTTTTGTTTGTAATTTAGAAGAGGTTCAAATTTCGGATATAACCTTATTACAAACATATGTTTGTGGATGACTTTCTTTAAAGTTGTAAAGAAAAAGCACTTTATGGTCTGCAAAACAAGTTGGTAACGATAACGAAACGTTAAATAAACGAACGCAGGTAGTAACTGATGATAGCTACTTTGAGCTTTAAAGTATTTAGTTAGTTACCAATTATGAAAACACATTGTGGAAAAATATAGAAACATATAAATAAATTGATGCCTAGTAATTTCTAGATGAAAAGATCTAGAATAATTTTTCAAACTAAATTCATGTTTATTTATAAGAAACTAGCTGTGCCCGCGACTTTATACGCCCGGTTTGTATGGAAAACACGCAGTGTCGAACATACTGAAAACGCTTCTCCGCGCGTAGGAGCGGGATCTGCTAACCAGCGCGCGGAAGCGTGTTTCGCATTGTCTGATCATTGTTTTTTTATGGTAAATTACGATTCCGCGCGCGAGCTAGCAGTTCCCGTTCCTACGCGCGGAGTAACGTTTTCAGTATGTTCGACACTGCGTGTTTTCCATACAAACTGGGGTACTTACTCAATATTAGAATGGTTTGCGTGATTATTTTTATCCTAGGCAGGACACCAGGTAACTCACAAACTCTCTCACATAAAAAGTCCCTTTTAGATCGGTTACAAAACGATCAAAGTTCAATTTCCTGCCTACCTCCTCAGTCATGAGGCGTGATTATTTGTATCGTAACTTTGATTTTAAATAATGCTCAGTCGGAAAAAAAAAGTTCTATAAAAAATCGGTTAAGAAACAGCCAAATTTCAATTTCCTGCCTACCCCCTAAGTCAGGTAGCGTGATTTTAGGTATCCTAAGTTGCAACCCGGGTAACACACAGTTGAATTAAAAAAGTCCCATCGAAATCGGTTAAGTAGTTTGGCGTGATGTGTCAACATACAGACAGACCGACAGACAGACAAACAGACAAAAAATCGTTTTGGTCTTTATATCGTTAATAATGACCGCAACAATTATTTTTTTGTAAAAAATTTCAATGTACAGACACGAACCCTTCTAGAGATTTATTATATGTATAGATTTGGTTTCGGATCAATAACATGCAAAATTCAAATGATATTGGTTCAGACACTTTTCTTCATTTATTCAAAAGAAAGAACAAACCCCTTTTGTAAAATATTCAACAAACTTGTTTCTTTTTGCAGATATTGTATTATTCAGATTTCTAAATTGAAATCTATTCTATTATTAAATATATTAGATTAAAAAAATCCTTTTCTATGTATAAAATATGAAAGAAGTCATCTGCATAAAGTAGGATTTGAAGCATTAAAGTAACTTTCTTAAAATAATACCGGCACCTATTTGGTTTACCTAGTTTTGAGTCGGTATCAGCGAATAATAAGAAAAATGAATATATTTATTTACCTTTATGAACTTAGTCACAAAATTTACTTAAATAAGTCTACCTGGTCTTTTTCCTATTACGTCTAGTTTAATTCGGGAAAGTTCTGTGATAAATTATTCCTGTCAAACTAAACCAATTTGAGTTACAATGTTGTTCGCGAAGAATTCCCTCCTTTAAATATAGTAAAAGATATTAATCTTCGTCACATTTACTAGGAAGGTAATGTTGACATTTTGGTTAAATAACCAACGACGGAAAAAAGATTCCGTGCTTCGGAGGGCACGTTAAGCCGTCGATCCCGGTCGCAGTGATTATAATGGTTGATACATAAACCATATCAGTGGCCTATTAGCTGGTGGGATTAAAACTATAAAAACCAGCTAAGGGATTTGAGGGTTTCAGTATATTGTAATTTAGGCGATGGACTGACAACCTGTTACTACAGCAATATATGTACAAAATATATATCTTAAATAACCCTCAAAACTTTGACAACGTCGCAACGACCTTTGTTTAGATCGTTTACGCGCTGCGTGACCTATTAGGGATAAAGGCGTGATTATATGTATGTGTATATTCTTCCATGCTGGACTGGGAGAGATAGAAAAACATAGAATGTTCCAGCTGCCCTTCCTCCCGGGCATGCTGTTGAAGTCAGCAAAAGGGACTCGAGGGTTACAGTGTATTGTAATTTAGGCGATGGGCTGACAACCTGTCACTATAGCAATACATATTACAATCTAAAATTGCCCTCAATTTTTGTCAGACGTGGCGAAAGCGCCTTTTACGAGGCGTTAAACGCTCTGCCTACCCCGTAAGGGATAAAGGCGTGATTTATGTATGTATGTATGTATGTGTATTCTCAGCAAAATCACGGTCGTGTCTGTTATCTCAGCCCCCAGGGCTCCCCCATGGCTGGAGGCTGCCAGTATGCATTATGATGATGGATGGATTTGCTGACTGGCACCTGATTTTATACTGGATCAGTCTTTGATGGCTTGTCGGCTGTCTCTCACTAATATACATACATACATACATAAATCACGCCTTTATCCCTTACGGGGTAGGCAGAGCGTTTAACGCCTCGTAAAAGGCGCTTTCGCCACGTCTGACAAAAATTGAGGGCAATTTTAGATTGTAATATGTATTGCTTTAGTGACAGGTTGTCAGCCCATCGCCTAAATTACAATACACTGTAACCCTCGAGTCCCTTTTGCTGACTTCAACAGCATGCCCGGGAGGAAGGGCAGCTGGAACATTCTATGTTTTTCTATCTCTCCCAGTCCAGCATGGAAGAAATACTAATATTGTGACGGTATTATGCTGCTAACTTTCTGAAGTAATAGTTACTTTCTACTGGTGACTGATTCTTTATACCCGACCGCGCAACACAAAGGAGGGTAATGTTTTTATCAACCTATTTATGTATGTATGTAAGTATGTAGGATTGATCTTCTGTGGCGATTTAGAGACCCAATGCGAAGGCCAATTTTAATGATTTTTACGTCAATCGATTCGTCTTAACCATGCGAGTGTCATTGAAGGCATTATTTGGTCAAAAAAATAATATAACCATACTATTATCTAACCTGTGATATGACGCCATTTTGGAAAAATAGAAAAAAATAAAGTCGACAACTATGCCGAGTGGGGTATCATTGAATAGGTATTGAAAATTAATTCGACTTCTACTCAATTATTTTACGTTTTGAACAATAGTTTAAGATCTATGATGATTTAAAGTTTTAAAGCTCACTTTGTATTCTACGCAGTTGGGTTTTTTTGAACATTTAAAATTACTTGTTAGTTATATTAAATGTAGCAATGATGAAAATTATGGCTCCTTCTTAAAAAACCATTCAAATGATTAGTTTTTAGAAATTACTAAGTGCAAATACTCTTTTTTTGTATATTGTTAATACTAGACGTTTAGTATCAATATAGGTAATACTATGCTTCACTAGGACCTAAAATAGTTCTTCAAGCTCTGCGGTACTCACTACGTGGAACTCATTTCCTAATGGAAACCGAGCGTTTTTAGCCAAAAAGCTTCTGACAAATTCTAGCTTAACTAAACTGGTGCAGTGCTTAATTTGATACCGGATTTAAACATTTCAACCGACTTTTAAAGTGGGCTAACTCCATACGTACATATTTGTAATGTGTGTAATAAGTATGTGTATAATTAATTCCAAGCTGGACGGGGAGTGAGAGATAAAACATAGAATGTGCAAGCTGCATTTTCTACCAGGCATGCTGTAAATGTCAGCTAAGGGATCCGAGGGCTTCAGTATATTGTAATTTAGGCGATGGACCGACAACCTGTCACTACACAATATACCTACAAATCTATCTTAAATAACCCTCAAAACTTTTTCAGACGTGGCGGAACGACCTTTGTTTAGGTCCTTTACGCTCTGCCTACCCTGTTATTTAAGATAAATTTGTAGTTATATTGCTGTAGTGACAGGTCGTCAGCCCATCGCCTAAAATGCAATATACTGAAACCCTTGGATCCCTTAGCTGCTTTTTATAGCATTAGGGATAAAGGCGTGATTATATGTATGCATGTATGTGTGCAATATGTACTGACTAGTCGAAAAGTTGGACTTGTAGCTATGTTTGTTTATAAAAACAGTTTTTTTTATTCTAACTATTTTATTTTGCAGGTACAAAACTCACACAAAACTACATTATAAGGACATAATATTGGTGAGAAAGTTATTGATTAAAAGAGATCGAAACATATTTCGATTCAACAAGTTTAATTTTATGAGTTCTATTTTTTTTTGAGATAGAATGAAAGGTTGTGTTATGTTATGTGTTATCCAAGTATGCGACAGCTTAAGTAAATAAAATCTGTATCTAAAGACCACGTCCTTATTGACAAACGAATCACGTACAATAAAGTAGAACGTACGTCTGAGTGCCCGAACGAATCTTAATATACTATGACATATTTAAGAATATGCTTTTATGGCTTTATATGCGATACTCCTCTTGATAAAAGAATATGAATGAGGATTCCAGATTCAAGTTTCTTTTATTTTTAATTTGAAATGGGTTTGCTCTTGACTCCAGTCGAGGACGGGAGCGACTGACACGGAGTCGACGATGGAGCGAGCTCACACAGAAGATGCCTGTTCGCTCTAACTTTAAAGTCCTGGGGGTTGAATGCATTCGGAAACACAAACGCAGGTAGTGAGTTCCACTCTCAAGTGTTTATCTCTCTAACCCTAAAAGATATATATTTTTTTTAATTAAAAATGGGTTTGCTCTTGACTCCAGTCTAGGTCGGGAACGACTGAGACGGAGTCGACGATGGTGCGAGCTCACCCAGAAGATGCCTGTTCACTCTAACTTTGAAATGTTGGGGGTTAAAGGCGTTCGGAAACACAGACTCAGGTAGTGAGTTCCACACTTTTGCCGTGCGCATTATAAAGGAGTTTTGGAAGCGCTTAGTACGTATTGGTGGAATATCAACTAGGTATGGATGGTATCCTGCGGTGCGTCTAGATGTCCGATGGTAGAAGGGAGCTGGCGGGATAAAGTCGTGGAGCTCTTGAGCACACTCACCGAAGTACAGCATATACAGATATTACCTACTTAAAAACATCAATATGGCGGCTTAGTAAGATTTCGAAGTCTAACAGAAATAGTAATATTTTAGCTTCTTTACTACAAATATTTGAAAAATAAACTATTCACAATAATCTCAAGATGTGCCTTATATTATAATAATAACAAAAAAGTTTTCCGAAGCAGACGAATGTAAACAAAAATAGCTTCGCCACAGAGCTTCGCTGTTACTATTATTTATTCTGTGATATATTTGTTTACACTTTACGTCGCATCCATCCTATGGGATTTCCATAACACGAAAACCCCATAGACAAGAGCTGTCAACGTCTCCAGCGCCACTCACTTGAAACCCCCATACACGCAACATCAGAGCGGCGGATTACATGTCACAGCTCCCCATCGATACCCACATGAGGATAGAAACGGCCTGATTCACAACATTGATTCAATGTATACATACATATAATCACGCTTTTTTCCCCAATGGGGTAGGCAGAGCGTAAACATTATCTACATTTGATTTCCTCTACCCAAGGTTGCCTGGTAGAAATTGATACCATAGCAATAAGGCCGCCTTCATTGTACTTTAATTTTGATTTCATTTGGTATCAATTCCTGTTGTTTTTGTTTTATGTGCAATAAAGAATATATCTATCTATCTAAACAACCTAAACGAAGGTCGTTCCGCCACGTCTGACAAAGTTTTGAGTGTTATTTAAGATAGATTCGTAGGTATATTGCTGTAGTGGCAGGTTGTCAGCCCATCGCCTAAATTACAATATACTGAAACCCTCGGATCCCTTAGCTGGTTTTTACGGCATGCCCGGAAGGAAAAGCAGCTGGCACAATCTATTTTTTTTCCCGCTCCCAGGCCAGAATGGAACTATTTGTATAGCATGCTATTACGATTTAAATATTTTTTTTCGGTGTTTTGCTGATTCTTAATCATCAAGAACAAGAATAAAAAATATACTTAAACTTCAGCCAATTGCATTTTACCGCGGACTGACCAAAGTTGCAAAACTACAAAGTTGAAAACTATAACCAAATCAGCAATAATAATAATTTCATACTTTGGTGATTTTCATACACTGCTATTTCAACTCCCCTGACGCTAATACAAACATCAAAGTCTGCAAAACTTTGCAAATTCTCTGATTGAAGCAAATATACTTAGAGGTGCCTTTTGAGGGTTGATGTGACTTTCGAACGTAGTAAAAGGTTAATTTTATTTTGAATGATTATTTCTACGTTAATATTCTATCCTAAAATAATTTCTACGTATCAAATTCGGTGTCCCCCAAGGCTCTAACCTAAGTCTTAATTTATTTAATATTTTAATTAATAAACGAATTCCAATAATTTAACACGAAGTTTGTATAAGATATAACACTAGATTTAACAGCAGATACGTTTGTCCTCAAACTTAGATAAATAAATAAAAGCAAAATAAATAGTTCTTTTACAAAAATATCCAACTTTGAATATGAATTCTAACGAAAAATACTCTGAAGCACAAATTGAGGCTTCATAACAAACAGTCAGAAACTAAAAAGAATTGCACACGTTTGCAGAATATTGAAATACTAGAATGGGATGGAATTTTTTGTTTCTTTTACGTGAACTGGATCGAATGTTTATTTTTTTCTATCGTAAACTAACTTTTTAAGCCGTCAAAAATAATATGAGAACATTTCAAAACGTAACATTAATGTAATTTTAGACTTTATAATGTTGTTATTAAAAACACTTGTACTTGTTTCACTTAATTGATATCAATTGATATCAATTGTTGCACTTCGTTCGCTAAATATGAACAGTTTATTTAAAAGGTTTTATGTGTTGCGTATGATGTGTATAAAATCCCTGATGATGCTATAAGTTAGCGAAACCGGTAGGATTAAATTAAAATTATATTAAGTGAAACAAGTACAAGTGTTTTAATAACAACATTATAAATATGGAGTTTCACCAAGTGCCGACAATCGCAAGTATAAATTATAATTTTAGACTTTTAATTTGTCTTTTGTCTTTATGGCAATTTTTCTACTCTTTATGTATAAAGACGTGTATTTTTTTATTTATTAATAAATTATTGAATTGCATTGAATTGAATGTCCCACATTACATTAAAAACGAGTTTTTTACATACATACATAAATATAATCTCGCCTTTATCCCTAATGAGGTAGGCAGAACGTAAACGACCTGAACAAAGGTCGTTCCGCCATGTCTGACAAAGTTTTGAGGGTTATTTGAGATAGATTTGTAGGTATATTGCAGGTTTTCAGCCCATTGCCTAAATTGCAATACACTGAATCCCTCGGATCCCTTAGCTGGTTTTTACAGCATGCCCGGGAGGAAATGCAGCCGGCACATTCCATGTTTTCCTCTCGCTCACAGGCCATCATATAAATTATTGTACTTTTTTATTAATAATTATATATTGGTCATTATGTATTTCTGGGTTGGGCTGTGTATTTACGGACACGGATATTGCGGTAGGAAAGTACCTCAGGCCGTTTTTCGAGATTTAACCCGAAGCACAGCACGGTTTCATTTTAGTCGTCGGACAAAAGGAGCTATTGACAAACAGTTGCTTTGATTCCGCAATAAAGGACGCCAGTGAATACTTCGTTATTTGAACTGTGAGCGGCAAACAAAGTCAGTAGGAGAACTGGAAAAGTGACCAATAATGTTGGCGCCCGACGTGGGGCTAGGCAAAGTTGTTGCTTCAAGGCTTTCATACATACTCGTGTAGTATTTCTACTTTTTAACACATGCATACATATAATCACGCCTTTGTCCATAGTGGGGTAGGCAGAGCGTGAACGATCTAAACAAAGGTCGTTCCGCCACGTCTGACAAAGATTTGAGGGTTATTTTAAGATAGATTTGTAGGTATATTGCTGTAGTGATAGGTTGTCAGCCCATCGCCTAAATTGCAATATACTGTAACCCTACAGCATAACTAGTTTTTACAGCATACCCGGGAGGAAATGCAGCTGGCACATTCTATGTTTTTCTTTCGCTTCCAGTCCAGCATGGCAAATAGCAAAATAGGCAAATTTACAGAGTCTAATTTGGTTTCGGATCAAACTAGGTGCCAGATCAATTTTGACTCGACATGTTCAATCCCCAGGGGCGAATAGCTCGCGAATGACCCGACAGAATACCAATAACTGCAAATAAAATGCAAATCCACTTCCTCAGGGACCAACCGTCATATTAGTTGGACTAACATGGAAAACTAACGAATGGGCGATTGGATGAAATACCATATATACATACATACATAAAAATCACGCCTTTATCCCTAATGGGGTAGGCAGAGCGTAAACTACCTAAACAAAGGTCGGCCCGCCACGTCTGACAAAGTTTTGAGGGTCATTTAACATAGATTTGTGGGTATATTGCTGTAGTGACAGGTTGTCAGCCCATCGCCTAAATTACAATATACTGAAACCATCGGATTCCTTAGCTGGTTTTTACAGCATGCCCGGGAGGAAATGCGGCGGGCACATGCTATGTTTTTCTTTCGCTCCCAGACCAGCATGGAAGAAATACCAATAGGATATTTATTATTTTTGTCTATGATGTTTTTGACCAAATAATTGTAATACTTGTTTTCTTTTATTAGTAGGTTAATTTATCTGATTATCTACTTTGAACAAACACTTGATTCCGTCTACATTGTTCGAGAATCAACTCGAACCCACAACCTCCGAATCGAAAGCCAAAAGCCTCAAACCACAGATTCACAGAGACATTCAATAATGTTACAGAACAGTAATAGAAGCGGTGTTAAATGTTGCACAAAGGCTAATTTCACAATTAGCTGATTGTGTCTATCCAAGGGTCAATTTGCAATATTTACCGTCCATTATAGTACTGTAAGGCAAATTAATTACCTACGTCAAGAATAATGCTAAGATAACACTAGATAGAATTATGACGTCACAGCTATGATGGGTATTAGCCAGGCATGATACATCCATTTAATTAATTCGCCCAGATACATGTAAATAGGGTCTAAGATCGTGTAAACGGTAAACGTGGGAATTTGTATTAGAGGATATTGATAGTACATACATATAATCACGCCTTTATCCCTAATGGAGTAGGCAGAGCGTAAACTACCTAAACAAAGGTCGTTCTGCCACGTCTGACAAAGTTGTGAGGGTTGTATTAAGATAGATTTGTCGGTATATTGAAGTAGTGTTAAGATGCCCATCACCTAAATGCAATATACAGAAACCGTCGGATCCTTTAGCTGTTTTTTACAGCATGCCCGGGACGAAATTCAGTTGGCACATTCTATGTTTTCTTCACGCCAGACTAGTATAGAAGAAATTAAAATAATATATTCATAACCTAAAAGATACGAATCTGCCCATAAAACTGAACTTTTTTCAAGGAACATCAAATTCAAATTTTGTTTGGATTCCGACCTATGTTAATTGGAAAAAGTTGTTTAGTTTCATCGGCAGCCTCACATTCTTCAAGATGCATAAGTATACCTACCCTTTTTTGTTACACCCTGTATAAAAAAGGATTGATGTATCCACTTCCTATAAAATTCAATGTCATTTGCTCTTATCGAAAGGTAAGGGTATAATTTGCTTTCCATTTCCTTTGGCTAATGTCAACTTCCATCCTGGACTGGGAGCGAGATAAAAACGTAGAATGTGCCAGCTGCATTTCCTCCAGGGCATGCTGTTAAAACCAGCTAAGGGATCCGAGGGTTTCAGTATGTTGTAATTTAGGCGATGGCCTGACAACCTGTCACTACAGCAATATACCTACTAATCTATCTTAAATAACCCTCAAAACTTTGTCGGACGTAGCGGAACGACCTTTATTTAGGTCGTTCATGCTCTGCCTACCCCGTTAGGGATAAAGGCGTGATTATATGTATGTATGTAAAATTCAATGTCATTTGCTCTTATCGAAAGGTAAGGGTAAAATTTGCTTTCCATTTCCTTTGGTTAATGTCAACCATATTGTTACTTTCGCCGCTAACATTTGTCACACTCACCTTTATCGAAAGAGATCGTCTATGTAAATAGTCCCCGAATCGGTGCAGACAAGATATAGGGTATAAGGGACGGTATTTAGAAAATTTAAAGGGGTTGCTCTGCTCAGTCAATGAAACTGGACAACTACTTACCTAAACAATTTATTCGTGAAAGTTGTTCAGTTATATTTAAAATTAAGTACTCTAATGAAAAATAGAAGAATTTCGAAGATTTTTCCATACTATTTTAATCAGACAATTTGAATGGGTAAGCCAAACGCTTTAGTTCATTTACAAGTAAAAAAATATTATTATTATTTAATAATAGGCGAGCAGCCACAGGCTGATGTGCCTATATCTAAGCTGGTGTGTGTATCAGTTCATGTTAATTTTAGTCACTTCACTTATAATCTATCACACAAAAGTAAGAATAAGATAAAAAGAAGGGAGGGGCGCAAAGTGCGAGTTTCTCATGCTTCCTCTTCATTGTGATATAGTTTTATTTTATTTTGTGACATAGATATAATTTAATTTTCTTTGTAATAGACTCGCTTGTGACTTTCTAAAAGTGTTCTTAGGAATCTATTTGGAAATAAATGATTTGACTTTGACACTGTTTAACCACTTATCAAGTCTGTTCATAAAACTGTTCACTGATGGAGCATCTATCACTTCCTGTGGCAACTTATTCCACTGCGTTAGAACACGATTGTTGAGGATATGGTATCTAACGTTGGTGTTGGATCTCCAACGAGCTAATCTAATCAGCAATCATCAAGCTAATCTGTCTATCATTGGCATGACGTGCACGATGAACAACACTCGGTCTAAATATGGCAGGAAGGTCTGGGCAGTTGTATTTAAAAACACATACATATATATATATTATCACGCCTTTATCCCTAATGGGGTAGGCAGAGCGTACGCGTATTTAAAAATCTTTGTGAAAATTGTGAAATTATTGATTGAGTAAACTTTTTTAGTTTTCAAGACACTGTACCTTACACCCAGTATCAAATACTCTCCGAATTGGTGTAGACGCAATATATCTAGGCTACTCCTTATGTAGGACATGTAAGGACAAGAGAACCCTATTTTGGGTTCACTAAAAGGGTTTTATAATCTACTAGCGACCCGTCCCGGCTTCGCACGGAAATTATCAGTGTTTCTCTACTATACTATGCATTTATTATACATATAAACCTTTCTCTTGAATCACTCTATCTATTAAAAGAAACCGCATCAAAATCCGTTGCGCAGTTTTAAAGATTTATGCATACATAGGTATATAGGGACAGAGAAAGCGACTTTGTTTTATACAATGTAGTGATAGTGCTTTAGGCAGATTTTAGGTAATGGGTGGTCGTGTTTGGCTGATTTATGTATTGTAGCATGTTCATTTGGTTACCAATCTGGAAGACAAAGTTTGCTTAGGCCTATATTTATAAACAGCACTTGAGACTGACAGCGGGTTTGAGTAAATACATACATATAATCACGCCTTTATCCCTAATGGGGTAGGCAGAGCGTAAACGAACTAAACAAAGAGGTCCCGCCACGTCTGACAAAGTTTTGAGGGTTATTTAAGATAGAATTGTAGGTATATTGCTGTAGCGACAGGTTTTCAGCCCATCGCCTAAGTAACAATATAGTGAAACCCTCTGATCCCTTAGCTGGTTTTTACATCATGCCCGGGAGGAAATGCAGCTGGCACATTCTATGTTTTTCCTTCGCTCCCAGTCCAGCATAGAAGTAACAAAACAAGGCAGGCGAAATCTATATTTTTTTCTCACTGTGTAAGTATATGTAGTTGTGTACACCTTACATACTGGACTGGGAGCCAGAGAACAACATAGAATATGCCAGCTGCAAATAAAAACAGCTGTCTCCTATAGTAGGCAGTACTATTATTAAAAATAATTTAAACTTATATGCTCGACAAATGATAATCGCTCTATTAATGATATAAATAAATCGATTATATCGAACAAATAATTAACAAAACATTTGACTAGTAGAAAAACAACTTATTTCAAATTATTACATCAAAATATTATTAATATTTCAAATCCTTGAGGATTTTCCAGCAAATTGTTACAGGTTGAATTATTTTTAGAAAAATATAAATATGACATTGTATATTTAACAGAACATTGGCATTTATATTGTCAAATATTAATTAATTATGAAAATTACAGTGGTGCTAGTTCTTTCAACCGATAATCCCTAACTCGCGGTGGATATCTCATAATAATGAGAAATAATATTAAATTCAGAGATAGAAAAGACATTGTAGGATTGTCGGTGGAAAGATGTATTGAACTATCTTGTGTTGAGCTTCAAACTTATGTTATAGTATGCGTATATAGACCGCCTTTAGACACAAACTTTCCTAAATTTGAAGAAGTGATGTACTTAAATTGGTAACTAAAACAAATAAAAGAATAATTATCACTGGAGATTTTAATGTAGATATTTTAGAAACCACGAGGGTACCACATTTAAAAAATAGATTTTTAAATCTTTTCAAATAATTTAATTTAAATTATGTGTTTTTTTAACCTACACGTGTGACGTCAACTTCTGCTACTTGTATTGATAATGTTTTCTGTTATTGTGACCCTGCAGAAAAAAGTATAATTGACTCTCTTGGATCAGATCATAGAGGTCAAAGTGTAACATTTACATTTAACAATCCTGATAAAAATCAAAGAATTAAAATTGAGTCAAGACGTATTACTACTAGTAGGTTGGAAAAATACCAAAATGTTCTCATCAATAAATTGCCTAATCTTAATTTTAATAGTAATCCCAATAACGTATATAAAGATTTTTTTTTCTACAATTAGTAAAGAATTTGAAATTATTTTCAAAATTGATTCAAAAGAAATTAATACGAAATTTAATTTCAGTGATTGGGCGACCACAGGTCTACGAATCAGTAGAGATAGGCTTTTTGATCTCTATGAGCAGAGAAACATGACAAATAGTGATAGCCTCAAACAATTTGTTAAAAACTATTCGAAAACATTTAAGTTAGCATGCCTAATAGCTAAAGCAAATTTTATTAGTAACAAAATTAAAACTGCTGATAATAAAATTAAAACTGTATGAAAAGTTATCAACAGCGAAACAGGTAAAACAAAGCCACGTGAAAATAACTTTTCAATTACAACTGACCGTGGAATAATTAGTAATGATTGTGAAGTTGCCCAGGAATTTGAAACATTTTTTTACAAATATACCCCTGACTACTGAATCTCTCAACTCTTCACCTTTGCTTAAATTAACATTACTTAAAGAAAACGTGGGAGCCTGCAATTCGGAATTTAAATTTAGTCATGTTAGCCCCCAGCAAATTGTTAATTTGTTTAAAGATATAAAGGTTAAGGCAACTGAAGACTTATTGGGGATGTCAGTCAAAGTGTGTACCTCAATTATCAATGTATTAGCACCATACTTGTCAGATATTTTTAATGATTGTATTGATCACGGTATGTTTCCTGATTTGATGAAAAGCAGTAAAGTAGTTCCTTTGTTCAAGGCTGGTGAGAAGGCAGATCCAAGCAACTATAGGCCTGTATCTGTTTTACCAGTATTAAGCAAAGTGCTTAAAAGATCATGCTCAATCAAATGCTTTCTCATTTTAATCACAATAAATTATTACATAACCAGCAATTTGGGTTTACAAAGGGACGTTGCACTACAGATGCTGGTGTTGCCCTTTTGAAACACATATTTAGTACTTGGGAGGAATCAAAAGATGCCATTGGCGTATTTTGTAACCTCTCTAAAGCATTTGATTGCGTAGATCATGAAACTTTATTGTCAAAATTGAAACACTATGGAATCAAAAATCAAGCCTTGAGAATTTTAAATTCTTATTTGGACGATAGGATCCAGAAGGTAAATGTAAACGGAGCTAAGTCATCAGGGTCTCATGTTAACATAGGTGTACCTCAAGGTTCGATATTAGGTCCAATAGAAATGTCTATTTCTAGTGTATATTAATGATTTGCCCTACATGATAAAGAATTTGTCAAAGATTGTATTATATGCAGATGATGCATCTCTTATATTTTAAGTTGATAGACATATCCAAAATAATGACAACGTAAATAACACTCTTGGACAAATCCATAATTGATTCGCTGTTAATAAAAACCAAATGTATAAAATTTACTTTGCCTAATGTACATTCTTCCAATAATGATGTTGTACTTAATAATGAAAAATTAGAGTTCACCGAAAGCACAGTTTTCTTAGGGATTACACTTGACTCGAAACTTCAATGGCTCCCTCACATTACATATTTATCGGGAAGACTAAGTTCAGCCGCATTTGTTGATGTTACTACCGCAAGACTTGTATATTTTAGTTATTTTCATAGCATTATGTCCTATGGAATTTTGCTGTGGGGCCGCGCTGCTGACATTGATTCAATTTTTGTTTTGCAAAAACGGGGTATCAGAGCACTTTACAAACTCAGATATCGTGATTCCCTAAGAGAATTGTTTAAAGAGATAAATATTTTATTGACTGTACCATGTCAATTTATATATGAAAATATTATGTATGCAAGGAAAAATATTCATAGTTTTACCAAAAATGGTGACAGGCATAACCGGAACCTTAGAAGCAAAAATAAAATTGACCAACCCCCGTTTAGGTTAGTTAAAGTAAAAAAAACATTTTTAGGTCTAAGTATACAATACTATAACAAAATACCTGACCATATATTAAATTTGTCAGAAAATCAATTTAAAGATACTATTAAAAACACATTATGTCGGAAAGCCTATTATAAGTTAGATGACTATACTAATGACAAAGATGTCTGGAGCTCTGATATTTCAGTGAAGCCTAAGAAATTGGCACACATTGCGGTCACAAACCAAACAAGAAAAAGAAGGACAAAAGTAAGAATAAGATAAAACGAAGGGAGGGGCGCAAAGTGCGAGTTTCTAATGCTTCTTCTTCATTGTGATATAGTTTTATTTTATTTTGTGACATAGATATAATTTAATTGTATTTGTAATAGACTCGCTTGTGACTTTCTAAAAGTGTTCTTAGGAATCTATTTGGAAATAAATGATTTGACTTTGACTTTAAAACTTTGGGTTTAGACTTCCCATTTGCCATTAGGTGGATTATTCGTAAGGCTAATAAATTTACCTACATGTTTTCGAAAAAAGCGAACTATAATGTTTTCCCAAAGCCTAACGTTTTTCTAACACAAGATAATTTATATTAACTCTGTTACTATCACCATTTTCCCCAAGCTGTGACATTCATTGGCATCAACAAGAGGAATCTAATATATGGGACAGAAATGGGGTGAAAATGCTCCCCTTTTCTTTGGAAGCAAATACGCTGTGTCAAGGCAGTGATAGCGTGTGTTATCATGCGGCCTTTCTTTTATTCCAAATGGGTTTTTTCTCTCTGGAATCACGTAGACTTGTTTTATATCATGACTGCCGCTCGGCCATACACACACACACGCGCGCTTGTGTGCGTATCTACAGGTTTACTATGCCGCACTTACGCACACTGAAGCGTGTGCAGGTATATATTTACACCCACAAGTATGGCTTAGAGGCATTCGTGAGATAAAACATCTATACATATCCACAATCACTCCTCAATTCCTAATGGGGGAGTAGGCAGAGCATCAACGACCTAAACAAACGGCGTTCTGCCACGTCTGATAAGTACTGAGGGTTATTCCAGATGGATCTGTATGTTGCTGTAGTGGCAGGTTATCCACCTTTCGCCTAGCTAAATTAAAATACACTGTAACTTGTTTGATGTTTTTGCATATAGAAATTAGATTAAACCTCGAATTACACCGCACCACTTTAGATACAAACATTAAACTTGAACCACCCAAAACCCAGACCTATAGATATTACTTGCACCCATGACTTATAATTACTACCACAGTAAGGTAGCTACAACTATTACTAACACAGTATAATAGTTCACGGAACATGTGTCCAAGACGTTGGCGTGACTGTGACTAGTTGCATACATACATACATACATAAAATCACGCCTTTATCCCTTACGGGGTAGGCAGAGCGTTAAACGCCTCGTAAAAGGCGCTTTCGCCACGTCTGACAAAAATTGAGGGCAATTTTAGATTGTAATTTGTATTGCTATAGTGACAGGTTGTCAGCCCATCTCCTAAATTACAATACACTGTAACCCTCGAGTCCCTTTTGCTGACTTATACAGCATGCTCGGGAGGAAGGGCAGCTGGAACATTCTATGTTTTTCTATTTCTCCCAGTCCAGCATGGAAGAAATAGTTGCATACCCGACCCGACTAATCATGTTCTATGTAGGCGACCTTATGTTTCGGAGTAATATGAAACTGTTATTTGGCAGCATGTAGATGTAGGCTGTAAAACCAGCTAAGGGATCCGAGGATTTCAGTATATTGTAATTTAGGCGATGGGCTGACAACCTGTCACTACAGCAATATACCTACAAATCTATCAGACGTGGCGGAACGACCTTTATTTGGGTCGTTTTCGCTCTGCCTACCATTGGGGATGAAGGCGTGATTATATGTATGTCGTTCAATCCCCTAGATTAGGTATCCGACCCCGTAAGATACGGGATAAGGCCAGGGAGATGATGATGATATGTATGTATGCAGATGTAGGTATAGGTAGGTAGAAGGTACGTTCGTTAGTCCACGGAACATGTGTCCAAGACATTGGCCTGACTGAAACTAGTTGCAACCGACCCGACTAATCATGTTCTATGTAGACGACCTTATATCTCGGAGTAACATTGAATTTCCAAAAGGTACAGAAAAATAAATAGTACCGCTATATAGTTCACGGAACATGTTACCAAGACAATAGCGTGACTTTGACTAGTTGCATACCCGACCCGACTAATCGTGTTCTATGTAGACGACCTTATGTCTCGGAGTAATATCAAGCTGTCTGTGATATTGCCATCCTAATGGTAGGGACATCTGTCTCTTATGAAGGGAGGGATGTTATGTTTATGTTTGAGGTAAGATATTTCTAATTCTTTTCGGTTTAAGGGTTATGTTTTAACCCTTTACTACCTTGTTTAGATTAGCAATGATAAAGTTATCATGACTAATCTAAATATTTTCTCCAAAAATACTGTTTCGTAAAAAAATGCATTTTAGAAGTTTTTGACTAGCAACTATACACAGCAACCCGTAAAAATCGAACTCAAGACCACAAAAACGAGAGGAAAAGGCTCAGACAACTAGACGACTGAACAGTCGTTACAAAACGTTTAAGAAGGGCATCTTCTAACGCAAATAGGGTTTCATCGTCTTGCCTATTTCCCTCGTCTATTTCAACTTAAAGTAAGGGTCACCGCATATTGTCCTTCATAATCATAAGTAACTCACGGTCTTCATAGCATACAGATGTGTCTACCATTAGGACGGCAGCTCGTGGCATTAGGACAGAATACACAATATAATTTGGGTCTTTAACTGCCTTCTTTGCTTCTGCGGTGTACTTATCTGAGCCTTAGGCTCTCGATTCTGTGTTACCAAATCGATGTATAATTATTATTTTTTATGTATATTTTAATTAGTTTGATTTACTTCCGTGCTGTATTGGGAGCAAAAAAAAAACATAGGGTGTGCCAGCTGCATTTCCTTCTGGAGGTATCCGAGGGCTTCAGTATATTGTAAGTTAGGCGATGAGCTGAAAACATCTGTGTTGCTGTAGTGACAGCAATATACCTAAATTTATCTAAAATAATACTCAAAACTTTGTCAGACGTGGCGGAACTACATTTCTTTAGGTCATTTACGCTCTGCCTACCCCATTCGGAATAAAGGCGTAATTATTTGTATGTATGTATCAGTTTGATTTAGAAAAACCCAGAAGGGTTCATCGGGTCGATCGACTCGATACCCACACGACAGAAGAAGAAGACAATGGTGATCATGATCAGGCCCGGGTGTTATGGAGAACAGGTTTGTTCGAGATCCCTCAACCGTCTCCGGTCACAGGTCGGCCGCTGTAAGGAAAATCTCTTTCGGTGGGGTTATAGTAGTACTCGCAACTGTGCATGTGGTGCAAACTCGCAAACCATGGCCCACCTGATGTCGTGTCCGGCGTGCCCTAACACCTGCTCGTTGGAGGACCTGTGGAAAGCCACCGATGAAGCCGTGCTCGTGGCTTCGCACTGGTCCAAAATGGTTTAATATATATATATATTTATTTTCATCGACACGCAAAGAAGAAGGTTTGTTTGAAACTCTGACACCAGAATTTATCGGCTCGTTCGCCGACCCTGACGAAAAAATAAAATTAAATATCAAAGGGAGGACATAAAACGTATTCAATAAAAGAATTAATATGTCGAAGCACATTTGATATAATAAACGACTCTGAAATAAATCATAAATCTTATCCTACTGAAAATCGGCAGAAAAATGTCGAATGAAACTGATGTTGGCAATTTATTTCATTTTCTGTCGTAGCGAAGCAACATATAAATTGGAAGCAATATTTCATTACCTCACATTGATACATAAAGTCACGCTTCTATTTTCTTCAGGGTAAACAGAGTGACATAAATATATTGAAAAAGGTTTTTACTAAGTTTGGGACAACATGCATTAAAAACCTATTTCATTTTATACATAGGTATCTTATACAGGGTTTAAAAAAAAACTGACCAAAGTTTAAGATGTGAATCCACCCTTGAATCTGAACAACTTTCCCCAAAGAACATAGGTCGAAATATGAAAAAGAAAATCCTTTTAATGGTGTAAGCGGGTCGAGTCATTTTGAATGCGAGGACAATTTTTTTTTACATACACATAATCACGCCTTTATCCCTAATGGGGTAGGCAGGGCGTCAACTACTCGAACAAAGGTCGTTCCGCCACGTCTGACAAAGTTTCGAAGGTCATTTAAGATATACTTGTACGTATATTGCTGTAGTGACAGGTTGTTAGCCTATCGCCTAAATTATAATATACTGAAACCCTCAGATCCCATAGCTGGTTTTTACAGTAATGCAATTTTTTTAAACCCTTTATAAAACACAGCCAAAGAAATAGGTATCTAATTAATCTTTTCTCCAATAATTTATGTCTTCCCTTTGGTTCCCTTTAAACAGCAGGATTTAACCCATAAATCTATTACAATAATGAAATACGTAAGTACCCTTAATTAAGGGTTGCCAGTTATATCGCTAACTCCAATATAAATTACATAAAACGCTCGATGTTTAAGAGCTGTTTGGATTATTCTCTATTCTTCCATGCTGGACTGGGAGAGATAGAAAAACATAGAATTTGCCAGCTGCATTTCCTCCCGGAGATGTCGTAAAAACCAGCTAACGGATCCGAGGGTTTCAGTATATTGCAATATAGGCGATGGGTTGACAACCTGTCACTACAGCAATATACCTACAAATCTATCTTAAATAATCCTCAAAATTTTGTCAGACGTGGCGGAACGACCGTTGCTTAGGTCGTTTATTTAATTAAGGATAAATTCGTGATTTTATGTATGTATGTATGTATTATTCTCTTTAATGATTTGATCCTATCATATCTTCTTTTTCTTCTGTTAATTAAGTTGTTGAACTACTACAATGAACCTTGGTGTCAGAGTTTTTAAACGGTCTCACGACGGTTATCAACAAAGACAGCGTTGTATAAGACTGCGCTGCCCTCCGAAACAAGAAACCATATTTCGTCAAATAATCAGGTTATTAAGACGGCTTAACCTAAATCATACATAGATACATATAATCACGGCATTATCCCTAATGGGGTAGGCAGAGCGTTAACGACCTAAACAAAGGTCGATCCGCCACGACTGACAAAGTTTTAAGGGTTATTTAAGATAGATTTGTAGGTATATTGCTGTAGTGACAGGTTGTCAGCCCATCGCCTAAATTACATTATACTGAAACCTTTGGATCCCTTAGCTGGTTTCACAGCATGCCCTTGATGAAATGCAGCTAGCATATTCTAAGTTTTTCTCTCGCTCCCAGGCCAGCATGGAACCTAATTCAAATTAAACATAAAAACATTCTTATGCAAACCAAAAAAAAAAACCAGTTCATATCACAAAATTAATACTCATAGAGACTCTATTTAACACTTATCAGTTTTCCTACAGTACCAACCAGGACTGCATAAGTACAAGAACCCATTCAATAGCCGTCACAGAACCCACAAAGCGAAGATTGAGAGACTCATTCGCCACAGGAAGTGTCCATTGGCTAGAATTTCTAGTCCTAGAGCCATCGACGGTTATGGTTTTGTCAATACACGGTTGGAAATATTGCAGTGATCGATTTCAGCCACGGAAAAAATATTTTTGATCTCACAACATAACCATTTTTTTGTTGAATTCGTCTGTAAGAATCTGCATGAAAAAAACTTAATTTCTTTCGGGCTTTTGAAATACTAAGATACGCTGAGTTATTATGACTATCTGTTTTTGTTTGTTTCTTTAGCATTAATTCTGTTATTTTACTTGTTATATGTATTATTAAGTGTTCGACTTATCTTTTTTTTCTTTTCTTATAACATAATGATTTTTATCTACCTATCTATTTTGCCCTGATTATACCAAGGTGATCTTAAAACCACTAGGTTAGAACTTTGTGTAGGTAATTTTATATACCTTAAAAATAAACACATACTAGCTGATGGAAATGGTGGAACAAGTGTAATTCATTAATTCAATCCAAAAATATTTGTACTTTATTCTGCTTTACAATGCCCATAAACACCGTCAGCTCTTGGTCCATCAGTAGCTTTATCATCAGAACGCAAGAGGATCCATTGTCAATGTCCTTTGTGGAATATTGCTGTCTCTCTCCGACAGCGTCCTATGATTGCGTCACAAGCCCTGTCTTTCATTATGGCTGCGAGACGAAATTACGACTAAATTTGTAAGATGTATTTGTAATATTGAGCTTGCAATAAAATTGTATTTTTTAGGGAATAGTAGTTTAACAAGCGATATTTCTGAACATACTACCAATACACACTGTTTTTATTATGGAATTGCCATAATTTTTAATAAACTTATGTATTATCACTACATAGTATAAAACAAAGTCGCTTTCTCTGTCCCTTTATCCATATGTATGCTTAGATCTTTAAAACTACGCAACGGATTTTGATGCGGTTTCTTTTAATAGATAGAAAGATTCAAGATAAATGTTTATATGTATAATACATGCATAATATAGTAGAGAAACACTGATGATTTCCGTGCGAAGCCGGGGCGGGTCGCTAGTTACTGATAAATTAACGACTACTCACTTGTTAGTTTAACGGAGCTTAATTCTTGTTAATTTATCAGTGTGGATAACAATTGCTCGTCATTTTGTGATAAAAGTATGTATTATTGTTTCAGGTATGCCATTCCGAATTATACTGACACTACCGAGGTGAAAACGTGGTTAAAACAATGTAAGTGGGTAGGTCAAACGGGTTGTAAGGGACAGCGTACTGAATACTGATAGGCTAGGTATATGGGTTGCTCAGTCAAGGAAACTGAACAACTGTCACTGGGAAATTCTTTCAAGATTTGAATAAAAAATTTGCTGTCCCACAAAACTGTCTGATTGAGGGGGTCATTTTGTATTGGGAAGACGATGTTTTTTCATCTCCTGGTGAAATTTGTTCAGTTTCGTTGACTGAGCATCCCCTATCAGTTTTCCGTACGCTGTCCCTTACACCCGGTATATTTATCAAGTCTTCTCAATATCACCGGGCCTGATTTACGTAAGTTATTTTACAGATTCTGCCATGCTGGCCTGGGAGCGAGGGAAAAACATAGAATGTGCCAGCTACATAGGGCATGCTGTAAAATCCAGCTAAGGGATCCGAGGAGGGTTTCAATATATTGTAATTTATTTGACAACCACCCAACCTGTCACTACAGCAATATACCTACAAATCTATCATCTTAAATGACCCTCAAAACTTTGTCAGACGTGGCGAAATGACCTTTGTTTAGTTCGTTTACTCTCTGCCTACCCCATTAGGGATAAAGGCGTGACTAAATGTATGTATGTATTTTATAGGTCCACCCTCTCCTTTCCCTAGACTTCAAAAACATTCCTAGTTGAAGTGAACCATAAAATTAAGGACAGTGCACACTTGGTTGGGTTCATATGAAATAACTCGATTCTCAATTCCGAGGAGTTCAAAGGACTAGCGGTACTGTACAGACAAACTCACGGACAGGTTACCCTTTGTGACTGACTGCGCGAAGCAAAAAAGGGTTAAAATAATTATTAAAAACGAGAACAATTGCCCTGATTTTCCGTTTTTGTATAAGTGTCCGATATTTTAACTGAAACCACGGTAAATTTCCTGTTTTTAATCATTATAATGTTGATAACCGTGAGAGTTGGAAAAAGATTGTTAAAAAGGGTTATGTTTTTGAAAGGGTTTTTTTTACTTCCATGCTGGACTGGGAGCGAGAGAAGAGCATAGAATGTGTCAGCTGCATTTCCTCCAGGGCATGCTGTAAGATCCAGCTAAGGGATCCGAGGGTTTCAGTATATTGTAATTTAGGCGATGGGCTGACAACCTGTCACTGCAGCAATACACCTAGAAATCTATCTTAAATAACCCTCAAAATTTTGTCAGACGTGGCGGAACGACCTTTGTTGCCTACCCCATTAGGGATAAGGGCGTGATTATATGTATGTATGTTATGTTTTTATCAGCCTTGTATGTATGTTTATTTGTAACACTCTAGAGACCAAAACCCGTAGACCAATTTTAATGATTCTTAAGCGATTAGTCTTTTCATTGCGAGTAAATACGAGTACATGATTTAAATCAAAAATATAAAATAAAGTCAACGTATTGTGCCGTGTGTACCATTGAGTCAGTACATATTAGTTAAAATTAGTTTTTGATTTCCGACATCAGTTTTCTTTGCTTTTTTATATCACAAATATATTTATTTTGAATGATGTAATGGATGACAAATTTAACGATTTAAAAGTTCACTTTTTACGCAGTTGGGTTTTTTGAAAAAGTTAACTGAGGACCAAAAGGAACTTCTCCGGTTATTTTGTGTTAGACTGTACGTTTCTCCTATGTGTTGCTCTTTATTTTATATTCAGATCAATCTAATTTATTGAGTATCTTAGCTATAGTATTTCCAACTCGGGTTTAGAATAAAGGTAAACAAAGTTTCATGTGTTTTGAGCGAAGATCTTGTTTTCTCTTCAATGCTGGACTGAGAGTGAGAGAAAAACATAGAATGTGCCAGCTGCATTTCCTCCCGGGCATGCTGTAAAAACCAGCTAAGGGATCTGAGGGTTATTGTATATTGAAATTTAAAGCTGCCAACCTGTCACTACAACAATATACCTACAAATCTATCTTAAATAACCCTCAAAACTTTGTTAGACGTGACGGAACGACCTTTTTTTAGGTCGTTTACACTCTGCCTACCCTATTAGGGATAAAGGCGTGATTATATGTATGTATGTTGTTTCTAAAATAAGTTCTAGCTATTAGATATGACAACATAATAAAATAGTAGTTTTAGTAATTTAACTAATTTGCTAACACGTATAATTTAATTTTGAAATGTGTTTTTGAATAAAAAGACATGAAACTTTGTTTACCTTTATAAATCTAAATCTGACTTGGAAATACTATGGGTATCTGTATACAAAACATACTTTATTGAATACCTATTATTTATACGTACTATTATAGTTACTTTGTGCTATTATGCTGATTTGTATGTTCTCGAAGTGTATTTTAGGGTGGTATTTCTATATATATACCACTCCAAAATTCACTACGAAATATACCGTTATCGATGTATATACATATATATATATATATATATATATATAATATATATATATATATATATATATATATAATTATATGGGAGCGAAAGAAAAACATACAATTACTAGCTGCATTTCCTTCAGGGCATGCTGTAAAAATCAGCTAAAGGATTTGAGGGTTTCAGTATATTGTAAGTTAGACGATGGGCTGACAACCTGTTACTATGGCAATATACAGATTTATCCGGAATAACCCTCAAAACTTGTCAGACGCGGCGGAACGACCTGTGTTTAGGTAGTTTACGCTCTGCCTACCCCGGTAGGGATAAAGGCGTGAATATATGTAAGAATTATAGCTGACTATATTTTATGGTGTGATTGTACCCATGAAACTGAACAACTTTCCCCAAGAAACATAGGCCGAAATATGAAAAAAAAGGGTATCCCATACAAATGGTGTCAGCGGCTCAAGTACATTTGTATGGGAGGGCCAAATTTATTCTCATATTTCGACCTATGTTCCTTGAGGAAAGTTGTTCAGTTTCATGGGAAAAATCACACCCTAAAATATGGTCAGCAAATTTTTTGTACACCTATACTATACAGGGTGTAAGGGACAGCGTCCCGCACACTAATAGGAGTTGCTCAGTTCACGGAACTAAACAACTATTAGCTAGATTTTTATTTCAGGAACGAAAAAGATTTTCCACTCAAATTGTCTGATCGAGGTGGTCATTTTGTATGAGAATCGTAATTATTTTTCATCTCCTGAAGAGTTTCTAGATGGAGTTCAGTATCGTTGTCTGAGCAACCGCTATCAGTTTGCGGGACGCTGTCCCTTACACCCGGTATGTTAGGGTGAACGATCCTACATATTGCTATTGCTACATATGCTACACTAAAGCAACTAAAGAGCAACACACATACATACAGTCACGACTGTATATTAAGGGGTAGGCAAAGCATCAACAGCCTCATAAATTTGACGTTTTCCCCACGTCCTCCGACAAGGTTTAAGGGTCAATGTAGAAAAAAGTGTGTGTAAGTATGCTATAGTGATAGGTTGTCAGCCTTTCGCCTAAACTGCAATACCGACACTCTCGTAGTCGCCCTTCTACAGTATGCCCGGGAATTGAAGCTGCTGAACCATTCTACGTCTTTCTTTCGTAGTCCGGCATGGACAAGAGAGCAAATCCATTACAATTTCAAAGGAACATTCCCTTTTGTACTAATTTTTGTTACACCCTGTACAAATGGCCATTTAAATTAGCAGTTACGGCTTGTCCCTTTATTTTAATTAATATTAAAGTTACACGCTTACTTAAAAGACTACTGTTTCACAAAATACTTCCAGTTCATTTCCGATTTGATCGTAAACAATTCGAAACTGTTCGGAAGTTTTGTTCGAACTTTGCTCTCTTCTCCAGTTTTGGCACAGTATAAGTAATAGGAGCAGTATTAAAAACTTCTTCGTACAGACGACCAAAATAGGTTTCAAATTAATTGTTTAAATTTGGTTCTTCCACGAAAACTAATACATATACCTAAACCAGACATAAGTAGGTACCTACTTCTCCTTCTGAGATTACTCTATTAACCCGTTGAGTGTCGAACGCAAACCCGTGTCTGCGCCAAAATTAGAGAGCTCCAAATGTCGAGCGCAGACCCGTGTGTGCGCGAATTAGTTTGACATTGATTGCTGTCTTAAGAACCTGACATTTGAATTATTAGCAGAAAAATCTGACAGGGCGCTCGTCGGGTTAAGTAGAAAAGGAATCCTAAGCGATTCAATCTCTGGGCACAGTGCAGGGAAAAACTTCGTGCTTTTGAGTTATTTTCATGTTTCGTCAGACCTCTCTCCATACTTTTTACAGGAGGTTGGTCATAAGGAATATAACCATGATTTAATTTTACTTACAGATACAGTGCTACGCAGGCTGAAACGCTTATGTCGTTTTTTTAAAGATATTATCGTCATCATCATCATAGGCCTTATTCCATCTTAACAGATGATACAATCAGCGTCTGTTGCAAAGATATTATACTGCTCCTATTATTTTATCTGTGGCACAGTTTTGATGTGTTCAAACGAAATTTCACGGCTTGTCGCGTCGTTTCACGTTTTACGCGAAATTAAGTCTTAAGAACTTACTTTATTTTGCTTTGAAGTGATAGAACTCTTTGTGCCTGCTACTCATTTAATACTTTCGCTGCCAACGTTGTAATGAGGAAGATTTTGAGTCAATCATTCGCTAATAATTTTAAAGCTTTTCTAATGCTAATGGTCGGTCACAACGTTTTATTTTTGACAACGTTTTCGGTTCTGGATACCTGTCTAATCTAGTCTAAGTAGGTATTACCTATTTTTCGTATGTCGACCTATGTTGCTTCGGAAAAGTGGTTCAATTTCATGTGTAAATTCACTTTCTTCACCCTTTTTTGTTGCACTGTGTAGTTGTACATACATACATATCTTCACGCCTTTATCCATAATGGGGTAGGTAGAGCGATAACAACCGATTGATATCATACAGATGATTATGATGTATATTGTTATAGTTACAGGTTGTCAGCCCATCGCCTAAAATTGCAATACTCTATAACCCTCGGATCCCTTATCTGGATTTTACAGCATGCCCGGGAGGAAATGCAGGTGGCACATTCTATGTTTTTCTATCACTCCCAATCAAAGGCGGATCCAGGATTTCTTCTTTCTTCACAAGTATGTGCTGTGCTTCTTAGAATTTAGGGGGGTGGGAGGACCCCCCCTAAATACGTCCTTGCTCCCAGTCCAGCATGGAAGTAAAATTTATAGACAGGGACAATAAGGGCTTTAGTACACTGACGACATGGATTACTTCCATGCTGGTCTGGGAGCGAGAGAAAAACATAGAATGTGCCAGCTGCATTTCCTCCCGGGCATGCTGTAAGATCCAGCTGAGGGATCCGAGGGTTTCGATATATTGTAATTTAGGCGATGGGCTGACAACCTGTCACTACAGTAATATACCTAGAATTCTATCTTAAATAACCCTCAAAACTTTGTCAGACGTGGCGGAACGACCTTTGTTTAGGTCGTTTACGCTCTGCCTACCCCATTAGGGATAAAGGCGTGATTATATGTATGTATGTATGTACGACATGGACTGGTTTGGACATTTCTAAAACGCCTTTCCATAAAACAGGCATTATCTCTAACGATTCAACTTTTCACGTCGCCTTCAAAACTCATCAAAGGCGGATGATGTAAAATGGCGTCCTTAACCGATTGTGCGAAGAAAGAGTGATATCATTGTTTAGATAATTCTTCACTAATTACATCATTAATAGGTACAGCACAATTTAACATTTGAAATATGCAATTGTCTAATAGACAATGCATCAATCATACTACAATTTATATGTGTGGAAGTAATATAATTGGTTTGTTTGTTTATTAGACACGGGGGAAACTGAAGTATGGCCCAACAACTAAAACCATACATACAATCAGATCACACTTATTATGGGGGAAGCAGAGCTTCAACAACTTAAATAAGGCTCATTCCGCAAAGTTTGACAAGTTTTGAGGGTCTTTTCAGGACCTGTAGGTATACGCTGTAGTGACAGGTTGTCAGCCCATAGCCTAAATTACAATACACTGTAACCCTTAAACCCGTTTGCAGGTTTTTACAGCATGCCCACGTAGAAGAGCGCCTAGCGCTTTCTATGACAATGTTTTTTATGGCTCCCAGACCGCCATGGAAAAGCTTAATTACTTATAGAGAAATATCATACATACATACATATAATCACGCCTTTGTCCCTTATGAGGTAGGCAGCGCATAAACGACCCAAAACAAAGGTAGTTCCACCGCGTCTGACAAAGTTTTGTGGGTCATTTAAGATAGATACATACATACATACATAAATCACGCCTTTATCCCTTACGGGGTAGGCAGAGCGTTTAACGCCTCGTAAAAGGCGCTTTCGCCACGTCTGACAAAAATTGAGGGCAATTTAAGATAGATTTGTAGGTATATTGCTCTAGTGACAGGTTATCAGCCCATTGCAATACACAAAACCTCTCAGAACCATGAGCTGGTTTTTACAGCATGCCCAGGAGGAAATGCAGCTGGCACATTCTATGTTTTTCTCTCTCGCTCCCAGTCCAGCAATAATAATACAGAGGAATATCTTTTACTTTTAATCGACGAATATCGCAGTCGGCGTTCTTTTTAAACTTAAACTCAATTTATCGAACGTAATTTTAATAGGCTGGTTTCAACTGTCACCCGGGGGGTGCTAGCCTGTCTTCTAAAGTAATAAATCAGCTTAATAGAAAATTCGCGTCACCATTTGAAATGCCTTTTTCTTGTGGTGCTCTCTATCTGCAGGTCATAGGTTCGATACCCAGAACCAATATAATATCACGAATGTTTAAGATAGCACCAATTGGTTCTGTATTTTTTAATTTTAGTTTAAGTTTGTGATGACTGTTAAACTCTTGGTGGATATCAATTTGCGGCTTTAGTAAAAAAAAATATAATTTCATATTACGGGTGTAACGGACAGCTTAACGCAAACTGTCCGGGATCGCTCAGTCAAAACTGAACAACTTTCACCAGCGAATCCTTTAAGGAAATGAATAGACAATTGAGACAATGCTCTTCCAAACAAAATGGTTTGTTCGAGGTGATATCTTTTTATGAGAAATAATACTCTTCTTTTCCTCTATCTTATAACAATATAACCTGGGCCTTTTTAAGGCGAGAGTGAATAGGCACTACATAGGTGAGTATGCTTCAACATAGTCCGCATCGTCACTTTCCACCAGGTGAGATAGCGGACAAATGCTCGCCTATATATATAAAAAAAAAAAAAAAAAAACTTGAAAGTATTGCCTGCTGATAGTTGATCAATTTCGTTGACTGAGTAATCCCTGACTAGCGACCCGCCCCGGCTTCGCACGGATATCATCAGTGTTCCTCTACTATATTTTGTATGTATTATACATATAAACCTTCCTCTTGAATCCCTCTATCCATTAAAATAAAGCGCATCAAAATCCGTTGCGTAGTTTTGAAGATCTAAGCATACATAGGGATATAGGGACAGAGAAAGCGACTTTGTTTAATACTATATTGTGATGCCAAAAAAGAAAGCATGTCATTGTACTGCCTACCCCATGTAAGGATAAATATACAAAAATACAAGTGTGTAAACTGTGGGACAAGACGAAGAAAAATCCCCCGTACGTGGTTTTTTTATAATAGTCTTATAATAACTTATAATAGCTTCCATGCTGGCCTGGGAGTGAGAGAAAAACATAGAATGTGCTAGCTGCATTTCCTCCCGAGCATGCTGTAAAAACCAGCTACGGGATCTGAGGGTTTTAGTATATTGTAATTTAGGCGATGGGCTGACAACCTATCACTACAGCAATATACGTATAAATCTATCTTAAAAACCCTTAAAACTTTGTCAGACGTGGCGAAACGACCTTTGTTTAGGTCGTTTACGCTCTGCCTACCCCATTAGGGATAAAGGCGTGATTATATGTATGTATGTATGTCTTATAAGAGCGCTAAGAGAGTCTTATAAGGTGACTAGCAACCAGCCCCGGCTTCGCACGGAAATCATCAGTGTTTCTCTATTATATTATGCATGTATTATACATATAAACCCTCTTGAATCACTCTATCCATTAAAAGAAACCGCATCATAATCCGTTTCGTAGTTTTGAAGATCTAAGCATACATAGGGATATAGGGACAGAGAAAGCGACTCTGTTTTATACTATGTAGTGATAAAACGTTATTAGAGCAAGATTCCTCTTGGCAATTAAAAAGCTTCTGCGAAATTAAAACTCGCGCCTCGAAGGAATTTTTATTATTTTCTAACGTGGAGGCGGCGTTTAATATTATTAAGGTGCTTTTAAGTTATTTGTTGTTCGACTCGAGAATCCACTCAAGAAGAAGAAGAGTTATTTGTTCTCCGTATCTTCCATGTTGGACTGGGAGTGATAGAAAAACATAGAATGTGCTAGTTGCATTTTTTCCCGGGCATGCTGCAAAAATCAGCTACGTGATTCAAGGATTCCAGTATATTGTTATTTAGGCAATGGGTTGAGAAACTGTCACTACAGCAATAAACCTACAAATCTATCTTAGATAACGCTCATAATTTTGTCAGTCGAGGCGGAACGACCTTTGTTTAGGTCGTTTACGCTCTGCTTACCCCATTAGGGATAAACGCGTGGCTATATGTATGTATGTTGTTCGACTCGAGAATCTACTCGCTAAGAAGAAGAGTTATTTGTTTAGTAGCGATTTAGGTACGGCCTAACATAGAATGTGGCAGCTGCTTTTCTTCCCGGGCAGGCTGCAAAAATCAGCTACGTGATTCGAGGATTCCAGTATATTGTTATTTAGGCATTGGGTTAAGAAACTGTCACTACAGCAATAAACCTACAAATCTATCTTAGATAACCCTCATAACTTTATCAGTCATGGCGGAACGACCTTTGTTTAGGTCGTTTACGCTCTGCCTACACCATTAGGGATAAAGGCGTCGCTATATGTATGTATGTATGTTGTTCGTCTAGAGAATCCACTCGCTCAGAAGAAGATTTATTTGTTTAGTAGCGCTTTAGGTACGGTATATCATAGAATGTGGCAGCTGCTTTTCCTCCCGGGCATGCTGCAAAAATCAGCTACGTGATTCGAGGTTTCAGTATTGTTATTTAGGAATTGGGTTGAGAAACTGTCACTTCAGTAATATACACAGATATTTCTTAAATAACCCTTAACGTCGACTCTCTGTCATTCCCATTAGGGATAAAGGCGTGATTGTATGTAGGTTAAGATGGGAGTGAAATTTGCTCCCGGCATATCTTATTGACGAACATTATAAGCTGGGCCTTTTTAAGGCGAAAGGGATTAGGCGTCATATTGGTGAGCATGCACCATCGTTTGTATAGTTACTTAACAACAGATGAAATTGTAGACAAACAATAGCAAAGTTACAAACATAGTTATCTTAAGAATACTTGAAATCTGACTCTTGACCTATCATTGTAATAGTAGTTTTGCTAATAACAGTTCTCAAAGATTTCCTAATGTGAGACTACTATGTAGTCGTACAATGCTGGTATTACCAACCCTGAGAGACGTTTATAGCGCAGTAAAGCGACAATGTATTTTATATCTTTTTGTGCGCCTCTTAATGGCAACTCTAGAGCAACACGTCACCTTTTAGAAGCAATTCAACTTATGAAGTGGATTACAATGGAAATATATTTTTACCGAAATTGTCTTATCTATCTTCCATGCTGGACTGGGAGCGAGAGAATCTTCCATGCTGGACAGGGAAAAGCGAGAGAAAAACATACAATGTGCTAGCTGCATTTCTTCCCGGGAATACTGTAAAAACCAGCTAAGTGATCTGAGGGCAGTGTATTGCAATTTAGGCGTTAGTCTGACAGCCTGTCACTATAGCAAAATACCTATAATATCTTAAATAACCCTCAAAACTTTGTCAGGCGTGGGGAAACGACCTTTATTTAGGTCGTTTACGCTCTGCCTACCCCATTAGGGATAAATGCGTGATTATATGTGTATGCATGTCTTAACTAAAATGGTTGCCGTCTCTTTCTGTCTCATGACTTGCCATCGACTCGATAGAAGAAGATGATAGAAAATGTTAGGTAAGGACTTTATTCAAGATTTTTTTCGCCTACGAATTACCTCCATTGTTATCCATCATATTTAAAGCCTTCTATAGTATTTCTAACTCAGTTTTAAAATTAACTACCTCCGTAGTCTAGTGGCTAGTGCCATGGACTCCCGATCCGGAAGTCCTGGGTTCGATTCCCAGGGGGGAAACACAAAGTTGATATTTGAGAATTTATCACTTTGTGAATTTTTCTCCAGTTTGGTTAGGACATTGCAGGCTGAATCACCTGATTGTCCGAAAAGAAAAAGATTTCATGCTTCGGAGGGCACGTATACCCGTTGGTCCCGGTCGCTGTTTTTGATAGTGGTCGTTACTCGAACCACGTCAGAGGCCTGATAGTTGTGCTACTAGGCGGTTTAAAAAAAAACTCTGACAACAGGGTTCATCGGGTCCATAGATTTGATACCCACTCGGCAGAAGAAGAAGAACAAGAAGACGTTTTAGAATATAGGTAAACAAACATTCATGTCTTTTAATCGAAGGTCTTGTTTCTAAAATAAGTTTAAGCTATTAGATATCATAACACGATGAAATATTAGTTTTAGTAGTTTAACTAATTTGCCAACACATATCATTTATTTTTGAAATGTGTTTTTAAATAAAAGAACATTGTTTACCTTAGTTCTAAAACTGAGTTGGAAATACTATAGAATTCATTTGACTTTACCCTCTTTCGCTACTTTCTGAATCTTGTTGAGTGCCCTCCGGAGCACGGAATCACCTAACTAGTCAAATAACCATTAAGTTAAAAATTTGATTTAAACTGACTTGTCTATAGCAAAGAATCACAGAAAGTGATAAGATAGATCTCATCAAGGATCGAAAGCTCAGACCGGCTAGATTATAGAGGTACGCAGTCACTCTGAAATCATGTTACACAAACTTCGTATTAAATTTTCAAGTTAAACACAGTATCCTTGTACTTATTTACATAACTTGTGAGTTTTCTTTACAAATATGAACTTATTCAATTCTTCCATGCTGAACTGGGAGCAAGAGAAAAACATAGAATGTGCTAGCTGCATTTCCTCCCGCAGGCATGCCGTAAAACCACCTAAGGGATCTGAGGGTTTCTGTATATTGCAATTTAGGCGATGGACTGACAACCTGTCACTACAGCAGTATATCTACAAATCTATCTTAAATAACCCTCAAAACTTTGTCAGACGTGGCAGAACGACCTTTAGTTGGGTCGTTTAAGCTCTGCCTACCCCATGAGGGATAAAGGCATGATTATATTATACGTATGAACTTTGTAGTTCGTCTCAACGTAAATCAAGAGCAGGTGACTAAACTTTGTCTCACTTAAAACTTATGTAGATGATAACAAAACAAGAGTGTGTTTGTTTGTTTGTTCTTCTAGGTAAACAAAAAGTTGGACGGGCTATGAAACATAAGATGAGGAGTAAAAACACGAAACAAGCAATTTAAAAAGTTCAAAAATCCCGACTGCGGTTTAGAATACAAAGTGAGCTTTATAATTTTAAATCTTTCTAGATCGTAAACAATTGTTCAAACCCGAAAAGTGATGAAGGAAACCTTTTTACTAATTTTCAAATACCTATTCAATGATCTCTGCATAGTTTATCGCCTTTATTTTTTTCCATATGGCGTCTTCAAAATGGTGTCTGATGGCGACCATATTATTTTTTTGACAAAATCATGTCTTTCGTGACACTCGCATGGTTAAGACAAACCGATTGTCATAAGAATTATTAAAATCGGCCCACGCGTTTGGTCTCCAGAGCGCCACAGAGGATCAAACATACATACATAGGTAGGCTGATAAACACATTACGTTTCTTTGCGTTGCGCGGTCGGTTAAAAAACTCCCAAAATATATCTTACCGGACGGTCAAGCTCCTGATGATGCTATGGAAATTATGCAATCTTATACTTGATATTTTTGTAATACTTATTAAAACTATGAAAGAGTTACTATTTTTCATTGATATTGAACCCGATTCTAGATTTGCCGGCTAAAACTAAAATCTATTTGTCACTTTCAGACCAAAAACATTGGAAAAGGACAGTGGATCGATTCTCTCCGATTTTTGACTTATATTCGGTGGTTTTATGCGTTATGTGTATTTTTTATCCGCCGTCATATGATATGGCGGATAAAATTTACAGACATACTGGGTAAACGTGCAAAATCTAGTGGACAACGTGTAAAACCATAAAGTATAAATCACCTGTCCTTTTTCAATTTTATTATTTTGAAAGTGACAGAAAGATTTTAATTTTAGTTTTAGCCGGTGGTATATACTAGAAACGAGGCCATTTTTGTGTACTTTTTGTGTTTCTTCCATGCTGGACTGGGAGAGATAGAAAAACATAGAATGTTCCAGCTGCCCTTCCTCCCGGGCATGCTGTAGAAGTCAGCAAAAGGGACTCGAGGGTTACAGTGTATTGTAATTTAGGCGATGGGCTGACAACCTGTCACTATAGCAATACACATTACAATCTAAAATTGCCCTCAATTTTTGTCAGACGTGGCGAAAGCGCCTTTTACGAGGAGTTTGACGCTCTGCCTACTCCGTAAGGGATAAAGGCGTGATTTTATTTATGTATGTATGTTTGTGTTTCAAATTGATTACGTTTACGTTCATCTCTATATGACGTCATAAACAAAACTTGCATACCGAATGTAATCGGTCGAATACGTTGATACTGTATTTTTTTTTTACATACATACATGCATACATACATATAATCACGCCTTTATCCCTAATGGGGTAGGCAGAGCCCAAACGACCTAAACAAAGGTCGTTTCGCCACGTCCGACAAAGTTTTAAGGGTTTTTTAAGATAGATTTATACGTATATTGCTGTAGTGATAGGTTGTCAGCCCATCGCCTAAATTACAATATACTAAAACCCTCAGATCCCGTACCTGGTTTTTACAGCATGCTCGGGAGGAAATGCAGCTGGTACATTCTATGTTTTTCTCTCACTCCCAGGACAGCATTTTTTTTTTAGATCTTTGTATACGGGGTGTAAGGGACCCGCAAACTGATAGGGGTGGCTAAGTCAATGAAACTGAACAACTATCAATAGGGATTTTCTTCAGGAAATGAAAAAAAATGCTTTTCCATACAAATTGTCTGATCGAGGTGATCATTTTGTAAAGGAAAATAATTTTATTTTTTGCTACATACATACATAAATCACGCCGTTATCCCTTACGGGGTAGGCAGAGCATTTAACGCCTCGTAAAAAAAAAAGGCGCTTTCGCCACGTCTGACAAAAATTGAGGGCAATTTTAGATTGTAATATGTATTGCTTTAGTGACAGGTTGTCAGCCCATCGCCTAAATTACAATACACTGTTACCCTCGAGTCCCTTTCGCTGACTTCAACAGCATGCCCGCGAGGAAGGGCAGCTGGAACATTCTATGTTTTTCTATCTCTCCCAGTCCAGCATGGAAGAAATTATTATTTTTTGCTTCCTGAAAGAATCTCCTGTTGAAAGTTGTTCAGTGTCGTTGTCTGAGCAACCCCTATCAGTTTGCGGGACGCTGTCCCTTACACCTGGTATTTGTTTACCTACACATGTATTCTGGCAAATAAACATTTCTGATATCTGATCATAAAGCCACTGAAGTACTTACTTCCATGCTGGTCTGGGAGCGAGAGAAAAACATAGAATGTGCCAGCTGCATATCCTCCCGGGCATGCTGTAAGAACAAGCTAAGGGATCCGAGGGTTTCAGTATATTGTAATTTAGGCGATGGGCTGACAACCTGTCACTACAGCAATATACCTACAAATCTATCTTCAATAACCCTTAAAACTTTGTCAGACGTGGCGGAACGACCTTTGTTTAGGTCGTTTACGCTCTGCCTACCCCATTAGGGATAAAGGCGTGATTATATGTATGTATGTATGTAAAGCCACTGAAGTACCTTTACCTTTATAGTACGTACTCCATGACTCATGATGGTGTTTTTTGGTTACCGCGCGTATTTGCGGTTGAATTCAAACCGCAGACATCACGTTTGGAAATGCGTAACTATTCCTAAACTGCTTTATGTGTGTTTGCACTTGAGGTGGTTGCAGAGCTTTGGTGGCGCCCTCTATAGTAATAAAGTAATTGTGTCTAAAATACGAACAGTTTCCTGAATACTCTACGATTGGCGACAATTGTAACTAATTTTCCATTTAAAAAACGGCATGTAATAATTTACATACATACATATAATAACGCCTTTATCCCTAATGGGGAAGGCAGAGCGTAAACGACCTAAACAAAGATCGTTCCGCCATTTGTGACAAAGTTTTGAGGGCTATTTAAGATAGATTTGTGGCCAATTTTAGCGTGTTTACAATACAAAGCTGTTATGTGTAGTGTGAATTATTCTATAATGGAATATCAAATGGAGAATTAGTTGCTATTGTCATCACATACATACATATACATATATACACGCCTGTATCCCTAATGGGGTAGGCAGAGCGTAAACGACCTAAACAAAGGTGTCCCGCCACGTCTGACAAAGTTTTGAGGGTTATTTAAGATAGAATTCTAGGTATATTGCTGTAGTGACAGGTTGTCAGCCCATCGCCTAAATTACAATATACTGAAACCCTCGGATCCCTTAGCTGGATTTTACAGCATGCCCGGGAGGAAATGCAGCTGGCACATTCTATGTTTTTCTCTCGCTCCCAGACCAGCATGGAAGTATCATCATCATGTCATCACTAGTAAAATATTCATGAGAATGATTGTATTCAGGCACAATTAATTTAAAACTGATGGCGCCACTGTCGCAGCTCTTGAAACCCCCTTAATTGGAGTACGTTATGTAACAGAGTACGTATGGTATTGTAGAAACCTGCCAATAGGTTATGTAGGTCAACTTTCGGTGGAATCTAGGTGGAACTCTGACACCAGGGCTCATTGGGCCGTGATACTCGAGAATCCACTCGCTAAGAAGAAGTAAGCATGGGTTTCAGTTTAAATGCAGCAACACACAGGCGTCACTTACTGCGCGCAAGGTTGCGCTTAACACGCTGTCAATGTCAACGCTGCCTACAACACACATGCGTCACCTTACGCCCTACGCGCGTGTACTGGCAGAAGGATGCGCCGACGTATATTTTATCGGTACGCGCGTGTAGTGCGTAAGGTGACGCATGTATATTGTAGGCAATGCTAAAAGCATTGACGGCGTGTTGAGCAGAACCTTGCGAGCAGTCAGTGACGTCTGTGTGTTGTTGCCCTAAGGTTTCAGTACTATCTCAGGTCATGGCTAGGTCATGGGATCTATGATCTCATCTCATCTCCCTAGCCTTATCCCGTATCTTACGGGGTCGGCTACCTAATCTAGGGGATTGAACGAGAGTATTGGTTTTTACACAGAGCGACTGCCATCTGACCTCTGCAACCCAGAAGGGAAACCAGACCCAATCCTAGATTAGGTCAGAGTTTTCAAGCCGCCAATGGCCTCTGAAATGGCTTAACGACTAATATCTACGGTATTAAACGATATTAACCGTCATGGGATCTATGATCGTTACCTTTATTTGTTTAACTAAGTAAATTATTGCTAAATACAAAAAACAACAAAGTTCAAGTCTTTACCGGCAGTTTCTTTGCTCTTTACTGGAAAAACACAAAATAAAAACATATTTTTCACGACGTTCGTAATTTTTTCTTTTAGTATCTTCAAACCACCATGAGAAACATCAAAAGCCAAAGACTCCTCCATAAAAACATTGCAGCTTATTGCAAAATGCTCAGTAAACCATGACACCATCGAATGTTTATGGTTTATCGTAAAAACGACTTTATGCAATATAATTCGTATCGACTATATCTCTGTGTTGTGTTGTGTCGTAATCCGTAGTATTGGTAATTTCTACTCTTTTCTTGTTATATGTTTTAAAAAACTACACTGATAGAAATAATTATCTGCCTCTCAATTAAACTTCCGTATATAGTTACTCTGTGCTTGTGTACAAGGTCAGAGGTTTCAAGCCGCCAATGCTTAGCACTGGCCTGTGATTTAGCTTAACGACTAATATCTACGGTATTAAACGATATTAACCGGGACTAACGGCTTAACGTGCCTTCCGAAGCACGGAAAAAGTACTAATATCTACGGAATTCAGCGATATTAACCGGGACTAACGGCTTAACGTGCCTTCCGAAGCACGAAAAAAGCACCGATTAAACGTACATATGAAATTCGAAAACCGAAAAACACTTTGGTACGTGGTAGGAGGCAGCGGCCCTATCCACTATACCATCGGGATCTTTTACTTGATGTGGTCGTATGTAAACAAGTTCCTTGGTTGCCTGGTAGAAATTGCTGCTTTAGCAATATGGCCGCCTATGTTTCCTATATTTTTATTTCCTTTTTATTTCTGTTGTATGTGTTTCTTTTTGCAATATATTTTTTGTATTGAATTGTATCAATTTAACCAAGATTTTTTTTCCGTGTAGCAGTTTCGCTTGTGGTTAAGTTTTATTTCTTGTAAACCGTTTACCAATGTGTGCAGTTTAAGTATTTTTGCTTCATTTATCACATTGATGCTAGACTAGATATCATTAATTTTCAGTTAATGGATTTAGTTAAACCGATTTTACTTGCCTCGCGCGAAAATGCAATGTGTGAGCGTTTTGAACATAGGCTGCTATATAAACAATATTTAGGAAACTTATATTTTTAACAGACTTCAAAAAACAGAAGATGGGATGCGAAGGAGGTTCTCAATTCGCCGTGAACTTTTATTATGTTTCATGTTGACATGTGCTATATCACCTTCGAAATATCACAGAGCGCCCTTGAAAACACCTCATATTTTCGCGATAAATGATCATATTATTTGAGAAATGCCTTTTCGCTCATATTTGATGAAAATTCCTGAGTGATTGTTGTTGACTCGACAAATAAATATGTGTTTGAAATAAATTAGGTTCCATCTTATTTCTTGCCAGTTCAAGCGTCTGCAATTTAGTCAATTGAATAGCATTTTCGTGCGATTGGTTTTTGCAGAGAGTCAATATTTGTGATTTATTTTCAAAGGTTGTGATTCTGTGATTTCTTCGCGAAATGAAATGGGGCATGCGAAACATACTTTGACATTCAGTGAGAGATCGCGGTTACAAACATACATACATACTATCACGCCTGTATCCCTAATGGGTTAGGCAGAGCGTGAACAACAAAAACAAAGGTCGTTCCGCCACGTCTGACAAGTTTTGAGGGTTGTTTAAGATATAACTGGATATTGCTGTAGTGACAGGTTGTCAGCCCATCGCCTAAATTACAATATACTGAAACCCTCGGATCCCTTAGCTGTTTTTTACAGCATGCCCGGGAGGAGATGCAGCTGGCACATTCTACGTTCTTCTGTCGCTCCCAGGCCAGCATGGAAGCATGGTTACGAACGCAGCAATAGCGAGGGCGGGTTTTGGCATTTATCTTTTACATACATTCATACATCACGCCTCTTTCCCGGAGGGGTAGGCAGGGATCACATCCTTCCATTTACTGCGATCGTTGCAAACTTGTTTCGCTTCATCTACATTCATCAATCTTTTCATGCACGCTCGTCGGTTTAGGGTACTCCTAACCTGACCTTTCCCTAGAACGTCCCCGATTTGATCGCGGTACGTTAGTCGAGGTCTTCCCCTTCCAACATTCCCATTCACACTCGCCATTTATCTTTTGGTAGGTTTATATCAATTATGTTCGTGGGTCGTCGGATGTCTCTTAGTCTGGACGCCGAGATTTCGATTCCTATGGGAATACTCTAAAAATGTGCGAGATTGTTCTAAAATAAGCTTGTAAATCAGATGAGACCGCCTTTTGGAATGCACAGTAAGGTCATTGGTCGAACTTTTATAATCTTTATGATTCCAAAACCGTTCCCGCTGACAGAGTAACTTTGGCCATATTAACACATAAATGGTATTTTTTCTCTTTTGCTCGGAAAAAGCTTAATTACTTAAAAAAAAAACATACTCTCACTCTTTTCGGTCCTCATATTCGCACTGCGCCAGCAATTTCTCCAAAGGACAACAATGAAATTAACGACCGCTTCACGAAGTCTTTAAGGACACATTAGTATGGTTTAACTGCCTCCGTGGTCTAGTGGCTAGTGCTATGGGCTCCCGATCTGGAGGTCCTGGGTTCGATTCCCAGGGAGTAAAACACAATGTTGATATTTGAGAATTTATCACTTTGTGATTTTTTCCCCAGTTTGGGTAGGACATTGCAGGCTGAATCACCTGATTGTCCGAAAAGAAAAAGATTTCGTGCTTCGGAGGGCATGTTAAGCCGTCGGTCCCGGTCGCTGTCTTTGACAGTGGTCGTTACATATAACTATGTCAGAGGCCTGATAGTTGTGCTACTTTATTATTATTATTATTATTATTATTACTAGCCTACTGTGTCCCACTGCTGGGCAAAGGCCTCCCCTTCTTTCTTCCATTTATCGCGGTCCTGTGCTACAAGGCGGTTTAAAAACTCTGACACCAGGGTTCATCGGGTTCATAGACTCGATACCTACTCGACAGAAGAAGAAGAAGAAGTATGGTTTAGGTATTCTTTAGTCCACATTACTATTGATTATTTTAATGCTGAATGCGGCATATTACAACTGAATACATTTATAAATTTCTTCCATGCTGGACTGGGAGAGATAGAAAAACATAGAATGTTCCAGCTTCCTTTCCTCCCGGGCATGCTGTTGAAGTCAGCAAAAGGGACTCGAGGGTTACAGTGTATTGTAGTTTAGGCGACGGGCTGACAACCTGTCACTACAGCAATATACGTACAAATCCATCTTGAGTAACCCTCAAAACTTTGTCAGACGTGGCGGAACGACCTTTGTTTAGGTCGTTTACGCTCTGCCTACCCCATTAGGGATAAAGGCGTGATTATATGTATGTATGTATGTATTAATGAATCGATGGAATGTGCACCTGTCAAAGGCCAATCAAATCTTAAATGTCAAAATATTATGGAGTAATCATAAGTTCGACGTTTTTTTTTAAGTGTATTGTTATTATGTCCTCGCAAAATGAGAGAAAAGTGCTATACTTCTCTCAGCCGTAAAACCTTTTTTTTTCGATTTCGGAGTAATGTACTATTATTTTACAGGATTGACTGTATAATGAACTCGATATTTCTGAATTCACTTTTTTGAATCTACTTATGAAAATCACCCATTTAAAATCCAGGTATATTTGTAAACCTATCACAAGAAAATAAAACATAAAAAAACATGCTTTGCTAAACAAAACAAAATGTTCACTATCTCAAAAACTTGTTGGATCTGCGCAGCAAAATTAGAAAGATCTACTAATAATCACACTTATAGATGTCGTAGGATGATTTAATAATTCGAATTTTCACGAAAATCCTAGGGATTTTGTGAAATTACGGATAATTAGGAAATGGTGATAAATAACTAAGAAGTCATGAGAAATATTTGACATCTTAAATCTGATTGGCTAGATTTTTACTTACCGATTTAATCTTATACTGATTAGTTAAAAACCATGTGTTATGCTTGACATTTAAAAAGTCAACCAATCACAGGAGATCTTGTGTTGAGTGCGCTAATCGACCAATCAGTGTTCTTCTTCTTCTTCTGTCGAGTGGGTATCGAGTCTACGGACCCGATGAACCCTGGTGTCAGAGTTTTGAAACCGCCTAGTAGCACAACTATCAGGCCTCTGACATGGTTTGAGTAACGACCACTATCAAAGACAGCGACCGGGACCGACGGCTTAACGTGCCCTCCGAAGCACGATATCTTTTTCTTTTTCGGACAGTCAGGTGATTCAGCCTGCAATGTCCTAACCAAACTGGGGAAAAATTCACAAAGTGATAAATTCTCAAATATCAACTTTGTGTTTCCCCCCCGGGAATCGAACCCAGGACCTCCGGATCGGGAATCCATGGCACTAGCCACTAGACCACGGAGGCAGTTAGTTAGTTAGTGTTCTTATTTCAGTTAAGGATATCAAATGTAACTATAATGATGAGTTTTTTCGTAAGAAACCTGACTTTTTACAGTAAGATGTGATGTGTCACCATTTTCTAATCCACAGAAGAGTAAAAGCTAAGGGACCGGTAGTGACTTCTCAAATCAGTGGTCTAATCATAAATGTTTTTGCAAAATCTCAATAATTTGCGCGTTGATTCGAACTATCAAATCTTCCTACGACATCGACACAAACAAACTTAAAGTATATGTGTTATTACGCAGCCAAGTGGGCTGACTGCCTCGTACCTATTGTAAGTATAGGAATTAGTCCATCCTCAATTGGCTGGACTTACTTCCAGGGACGGATTTAGATGTGATGTCTTGAGAAACTAAAATCCATACTTCTTCTTCTGAGTGAGTGGATTCTCGAGTCGAATTCCGAGTAGCACATCTATTTAGCCCTCTGACATGGTTTGAGTAATGACCACTATCAAAGACAGCGACCGGGACCGACGGCTTAACGTGCCCTCCGAAGCACGAAAATCTTTGTCTTTTCGGACAATCAGGTGATTCAGTCTGCTAAGTCCTGACCTAACTGGGGAAAACCTTTTCAAAGTGATAAATTGACAAATATCAACTTATTTCCCCTCTCTGGGAATCGAACCCAGGACCTCCGGATCGTGAGCCCATGACTTTGACCACTAGACCACGGAAGCAGTTATCCATACTAAGTTACATTGGTGAATGGTGATCGACTAGCTCTTCCACTCTAGTGCTAGTTTCTAGACTAGAGACGAATCAGACAGAGTCCATGTTGGAATGAGCTTACAAGCTTGGAACATAGCAATTTTATTGTGGCCGTACTCCAATGACAGGTTGATCGCAAGCCTAGTAGAAACAACCACCGTTTATGAGGAATCGTTCAGCCTTGAATATCCGCAAGAAAAGTCTTTATTTCTATTATCTAGAGTTGGCCGCCACTTTTCCTTATCATAATTTCAAAGATAAATAATGTTAAGAGAGCGTGCTCCTGAACTCAGCATTCTGGCCGATGGGTGTCATATTTCGACGCTAGACACCTCCTGTCCTCCTAGACACGTTGTTGTCCATACGTCGAAGTTGTATTTAAGCCTTTATAATATACCGGGTGCAAGGGACAGCATCCCGGAAACTGATAGGGGTTATCCAGTCAACGAAACTAAACAATTTTCACCGGGAAATTCTTTCAAGAGGTGAAAAAGAAAATTTGCCTTCCCATACAACGTTACTACCTCGATTGGAAATTGATTTATTTATTTAGTAGGTTACAATTAGGTTATGGTATCATTTATGTCATATTTTTTACACCAAGCTTATCAATTAGTTTTTTCCCCTGATTGCGTCCCTGGGTCACTAGACGCAGTACAGACAGTAACCAATTGACGTGCAACTATTCAGTGAGTTCTGCGTTCCTACGAGCCAGCTAGGAGTCCTGACTATTACCATGAATTCTAACTATTCCTATGAATTCTACATACATACATATAATCACGCCTTTATCCCTAATTCTTCCAGGCTGGCCTGGGAGTGAGAGAATAACATAGAATGTGCCAGCTACATTTCCTCCCGGGCATGCTGTAAAAACCAGCTAAGGGATCCGAGGGTGTCAGTATATTGCAATTTACGCGATGGGCTGACAACCTGTCACTACAGCAATATCTACCTACAAATCTATCTTAAATGACTCTCAAAACTTTGTCAGACATGGCGGAACGACCTTTGTTTAGGTCGTTCATGCTCTGCCTGCCCCATTAGAAATAAATGCGTGATTATAGGTATGAATGTATAAATACTGCTCATTATCTAAGTTTGAATTGTAGAGCATTTTCTCTATTACACTTGTACAAAACTGGCAAACATCACTGGCCCTTTCCTTTTCCAAGTGTCAAATTGTTGATGTGCAATATTATGGCCCTAAATATTTTCTTGAAAGGAAGAAAGAAAGAAAAGAAAGCTGAAAGGGGTGTAAATCCCAATGATGACTGGAGTTTTCAACCCTTACCTTGAGGCAATTCAACAATATCTTTTCACCCATTTTCACCCCTCATTTCTTTTTCCCTAATTTCCTCTGATAAATTTGGACTGCATACAAAATAACGTTAATAAAGGGGTAAATATTTTTCTTTCAACTTTTAGGGATACCTAAACCCTTTCTTAATGAGCAAAAGTTTTTTAGGGGCGAAAAATATGGATCTTGTACGTATTTTTCGTAAAGAATAAAATTAAGTGTTAATGAGTTGAAAATATTGCCCGAAATAAGGGTAATTTTTTAAGTAGATATAACATTTCTTCCATGCTGGACTGGGAGCGAGAGAAAAATGTAGAATGTGCCAGCTGCATTTCCACCCGAGCATGCTGTAAAAACCAGCTATCCGAGGATCCAGCATCCGAGGGTTTCGGTATATTGCAATTTAGGCGATGGGCTGACAACCTGTCACTACAGCAATGTAACTACAAATCTACCTTAAATAACCCTCAAAATTTTGTCAGACGTGGCGGAACGACCTTTGTTTAGGTCGTTTTCGCTCTGCCTACCCCATTAGGGATAAAAGCGTGATTATATGTATGTATATGTAGTCCTTTAATTTTGCATCTAACGCGTTAAAAGACAGCCAAGTCTGTCGAAAAGTTACAGTTAAATTATGCATAGCTAATCGGTAAACCTAACACAATCGGTATACCGGTTTCATTAACAGTTTACAAATTAATAGCCTTTACCTACACTACGACTAGGGTTTAAATGAATGTGAGGAAAAAAGGAGCTAACGTAGACAACGCCATTTTTGACAGTTCTCCATACAGCATTGTCTAGTGGTCAGAGCCATGGGCTCCTGATCCAGAGGACGTGGGTTCGATTCCCACAGGGAAACACAAATTTGAATGTCAATTTATCACTTTGTGAGATTTTCTCCAGTTTGGTTTGTACATTACGGGCTAAATTACTTGATTACCTGCAAGAGAAAGGATTTCGTGCTTTGGAGGGACGTTAAGCGCTGGTCCTCGTCGCTGTATTTGATAGTAGTCGTTACACATGTATGTCAGAGGACGATTGGCTGTGCTACTAGGTAGTTTAAAACCTCTGACACCAGGTTTTACCCGCTCGCTAATAAGAACTAGCGTCACCTCCCACGTTCATATAAAGATTTGTCGTGCACTACTCATAATCTATTCGAACTTGTTGCACAACTAGTCGTTCGACAGGTTGGTCAACTAGTCGGTGGCTACGGACATTGACCTCGATAGAGGTGTCATCGTGTTTAGGTTAGCATAGATGATGTTAGGGACAGTAAAACGACTTCGTATAAACGTAGGTCATAATAATAAACAGGCTAAAATAGCAATAAAAGGTAGACCCAAACAACAAACCAAAAGAACAAGTTTACCGCAATTGTGGCTTCCATGCTGGCCTGAGCGAGAGAAAAACATAGAATGTGCCAGCTGCATTTCCTCCCGGGCATGCTGTAAAAAACAGCTAAGGGATCCGAGGGTTTCAATATATTGCAATTTAGGCTATGGGCTGACAACCTGTCACTACAGCAGTATACCTATAATTATATCTTAAATAACCCTCAAAACTTTGTCAGATGGCGAAACGACATTTGTTTAGGTTGTTTACGCTCTGCCTACTCCATTAGGGATAAAGGCGTGATTATATGTATGTATGTATGTCTATTTCGAATTTAACAGATGAGTTGCCTATTCTTCTTCTGGCCTGTTAAGGGATGGAAAAGAAAAAGGATTCTATGCTTCGGAGGGCACGTTAACCCGTCGGTCCCGGTCTTTGATAGTGGTCGTTACTCAAACCACGTCAGAGGCCTAATAGCTGTGCTACTAGGCGGTTTGAAAACTTTGACACCAGAGTTCATCGCGTTGTTTGACTCGAGAATCCCCTCGCAAAGATGAATAAGGGATAGATAAAAAATTAAAAGTTTATTTATTAATTTGTCCTTACTGCTTAGAGTTGTGACAGTTGATTAAATAGGCGTTCCAATATGAGATTATTTTATCGGCTTATGCTCCTGTGGGAATATGTATCAGATTCATAGCTAGGTAGGTATAGGTTCTTCCATGCTGGAAATTTCCTCCCTGGTATGCTGTAAAAACCAGCTAAGGGATCCGTGGGTGTTAGTATATTGTAATTTAGGCGATGGGCTGACAACCTGTCACTACAGCAATATACCTACAAATTTATCTTAAATAACCCTCAAAACTTTGTCAGTCGTGGCGGAATGACCTTAGGTTGTTTGCGCTCTGCCTATCCCATTAGGGATAGAGGCGTGAATATATGTATGTATGTATGTTCATAGGTAGTATCGTCGTCCATATTATTTTAAATAAATGAGAAGTCATAAAGACCAAAAACATTATTATTGGTGTTACATAAATGAGCCAAAACTGTAAATTAAACAAAGATATAAAAAAAATCAACTTTTGATCAAGTATGTGAAGATGTTCTACTGTTTATTTCTTATACTGTAGCTGCGGTAACAGATTTATTGATTGGTTCAAGTCGCTTCTTAAAACGCATAGAGACCCTGTGAAGGTCGCATGGCATTCGTCTGAGTCGTCTTTGGATTTTCAAATCAAAACTGTTCATACAAAGTCAAACTCAAATCATCATCACTTATTTTTTACAACTCAAGTTTTAGAATAAATGTAAACAAAGTTTCATGTCTAGATAGATAGATATATATAATCACGCCTTTATCCCTAATGGGGTAGGCAGAACGTAAACGACCTAAACAAAGGTCGTTCCGCCACATCTGACAAGTTTGAGGGTTTTTTAAGATAGATTTCTAGGTACATTGCTGTATTAAGAGGTTGTCAGCCTATCGCCTAAATTGCAATATACTACAACCCTCGGATCCCTTAGCTGGTATTTACAGCATGCCCGGGAGGGAATTCAGCTGACAGATTCTTTGTTTTTTTTCGCTCCCAGTCCAGCATGGAAGATAGTTTCATGTCTTTTAATCGAAGATCTTGTTTCTAAAATAAGTTTTAGGTATTAGACATGACAATATAATAAAATAGTAGTTTTAGTCATTTAACTTCATTGCCAATAGGACGAATTATTTATTTTTGAAATGTGTTTTTGAATAAAAGACATGAAACTTTATTAATTCTTATTCTAAAACAAATTTGGAAGTATTATATTTCCCATTTAGGCCTTTGACTGATTATTTTTACGCCAGTTACGGGATTTTAAATAAAAATAACTGACTTTACAATAATGTAGTATACTACTTACTTCCATGCTGGACTGGGAACGAGAGAAAAACATAGAATGTGCCAGCTGCATTTCCTCCTGGGCATGCTGTAGAAACCAGCTAAGGGATCCGAGGGTTTCTGCGTTTTGTAATTTAGGCGATGGGCTGACAACCTATCACTACAGCAATATACCTACAAATCTATCTTAAATAACCCTCAAAACTTAGTCAGGCGTGGCGACCGACCTTTGTTTAGGTTGTTTACGCTTTGCCTACCCCATTAGGGATAAAGGTGTGATTATATGTAGTATACTACGGCTACTTTACTTCTGGGAGTGATAGATACAACAAAGAATGTAGCAGCAGCTTCTGTTCCCGGGCATATTGTAAAAGATGGAGGGCATAAGCTCCTATTCGATAGGTTGATGACATGTCAGTAAAGCAAAGCACTCTATTTTCTGAAATCACCCTCAGCGTTTATCAGGCATGCAAGAAATCCGTTGAAGATCTGTATACCCCGCAAGGGATACAGGCGCGTATATATTTAGATGTATTCTAGGCCTAAGTCATAACAATTTGGGATATAACAACAAACCGTGACATTTTAATGTATTTAAACGTCGTACCATGTTGTAGTAACGACCTCAGAATACGTTTTTAATTTGTTTATTTTTTAACCTTACGTTTTATGTTTTTTTACAGAGATAAAATTTTATAAAATAAAAAAGCAACGAGCGACCTTAAGATTCGTAGGTACTTCAAAATAAAATTAGTTCTTATTGTTTAAAGTGATTCTTCCATGCTGGCCTAGCCAGTTGCATTTCCTCCCGGGCATGCTGTAAAAACCAGCTAAGGGATCCGAGGGTTACAGTATATTGTAATTTAGGCGACGGGCAATAGGTATATTAAGTAACCCTCAAAACTTTGTCAGACGTGTCGGTACGACCTTTGTTTAGGTCGTTTACGCTCTGCTTACCCAATTAGCTATAAAGGCGTGATGATATGTATGTTTGCATTATTTATTAAAATCACATCAAAACTATTTCAACTATTAAAACTATTTCTATTTCGTTCAATCCCCTAGATTAGGAAGCCGACCCCGTGAGATACGGGATAAGGCTAAGGAGATGATGATGACATCAAAACTATTTCAACACTGTGTATCAAAAACCTAATATTATTTTAAGTATTCGATACGCAATATTATTTGAAATTAAATGAGTTTAATATTAAACACGTGAGTTAAGCTAAAATATGTATACATACATACATACATATAATCACGCCTTTATCGCTAATGGGGTAGGCAGAGCGTAAACGACCTAAACAAAGGTCGGTCCACCACGTCTGACAAAGTGTTAAGGGTTATTTAAGATAGATTTGTTGGTATATTGCTGTAGTGACAGGTTGTCAGCCCGTCGCCTAAATTGTAATATACTGATACCCTTGAATTCCTTAGCTGGTTTTTACAGCATACCCGGGAGGAAATGCATCTTGCACATTCTATATTTTTCTTTCGCTCCCAGTCCAGCATGGAAGAATGAAATGTGTATAAAAACGGTATAAAGGTTAGACCAAACTAGGACTTAGCTGCAGAGGCGCGGCGCAACGCGGCACTGCGCGACAAATGATTCTTTGTATGAAAATATATGAGAATACCGCACTGAAGCGGCAATGGAGCTGGCAATTTCAGTTCTTACATTTTGTCAGTTTTTGTCGCACAGTGCCGTGTCGCTCCGCTGCAGCTACGTCATAGTGCGGTGTTACCTTAATACATACATAAATAAAATCACGCCTTTATCCCTTACGGGGTAGGCAGAGCGTTAAACGCCTCGTAAAAGGCGCTTTCGCCACGTCAGACAAAAATTGAGGGTAATTTTAGATTGTAATGTGTATTGCCATAGTGACAGGTTGTCAGCCCATCCCAGTCCAGCATGGAAGTGTTACCTTAATGCTTTCGTCCAAGCTTAAGGCTGCGTTTCCATTGACGCGGAGCTGGGCGGAGCGGAGCTTGGCGGTGCATTGGTCAATTCACCAATCACTGTGTTCGAAATCTCCGCTCCGTTTCAATGGAAACATCACGAGCGTGCACCGCCAAGCTCCGCTCCGCCCAGCTCCGTGGTCAATGGAAACGCAGCCTAATGCTCATTGCTCAGTCTAAGTACTTACTTTAGAGATGTGTTAAAATAAATGAAATGTTGTTATTTTCAGGTAATTTGCGGAGTCACTTTGCGTTGTCAGTTTACGAAGAGTTCTACAAGTGCCGGTAAGGGACTTTTATAGCTACTTCTCATCATCAGCCTGTATCCAGTCCACTACTGGACGTAGGCACAGGTTACTTATGAGCATACATACATACATAAATCACGCCTTTATCCCTTACGGGGTAGGCAGAGCGTTTAACGCCTCGTAAAAGGCGCTTTCGCCACGTCTGACAAAAATTGAGAGCAATTTTAGATTGTAATATGTATTGCTTTAGTGACAGGTTGTCAACCCATCGCCTAAATTACAATACACTGTAACCCTCGAGTCCCTTTTGCTGACTTCAACAGCATGCCCGGGAGGAAGGGCAGCTGGAACATTCTATGTTTTTCTATCTCTCCCAGTCCAGCATGGAAGAACTTATGAGCATTACTGCCATACTGGCCTGGGAGCAAGAGGAAAACATATAATGTGCCAGCTGCTTCTCCTCCCGGGCATGCTGTAAAAACCAGCCTAGGGATCCGAGGGTTTTAGTATACTGTAATTTAGGCTATGGGTTGACGACCTGTCACTACAGAAATATACATACAAATCTATCTTAAATAAACATCAAAACTTTGTCAGACGTGGAGGAACGACCTTGGTTTAGGTCGTTTACGGTCTGCCTACCCCATTAGCGATAAAGGCTTGGTTGTATGGATGTATGTACTTATGAGCGCGGATGTCACCCAGACTAAGGCTCGTAATTATAAAGCGGTCTCAAACTTGAGAGCAATATTAAGTATGGATTTGACAGGCAGTTTGTACTGAAATGACATTTCTGACACGAACTCAAACTCGCTGCTACTCATGAACGCTGAGTATAAATACGACCCTTAGACCTCTCCCATGGCACGCCACTCAGTTCGGTCTTCAGCCGTTCTCATCCAATTTCTGCTCGCTTTCTTACAAACATCATAGTTTCACCTAGTTTCAGAACGTCCTACAGTATTTTTGCAATTTTATCTAGTCAGTGAGATGGTCACATTTGTCGTAGAACTGATGCCGCCGCTGGGGTAGACGAATTCTATAGTATTTCCAATTCAGTTTTAGAATAAAGGTAGACAATTTTCCATGTCTTTTTATTCGAAACAAATTTTATATTGGCCCATATTTATAATCAACTCTCAAGAGTGACAAAGAATTTGAGTTCGTATCAGAAATATCATTTTAGTATGAAAACGACCAGTCAAATCCGTAATTAATATTGCTCTCAATCTTGATATCGCTTTATAAATGCGAACCCTAGAGTGGAAACTGCAAATCGGTAAACTCAGTTTTTTACTACAACGGCCATTTTTATGTTAATTATTTTAGTTCTATTATACACTAGCGACCCGCCCCGGCTTCGCACGGGAATTATCAGTGTTTCTCTACATAAACCTTCCTCTTGAATCACTATCCATTAAAAGAAACAGCATCAAAATCCGTTGCGTAGTTTTAAAGATTTATGCATACATAGAGATATAGGGACAGAGAAAGCGACTTTGTTTTATACTATATAGTGACTACTAAAACAATAGTATAATGACTGTAAAGCAAGGTCTAGTATGAATACCTTGTATTATAATTATTTAATGGCTTCTTCTTCTGTCGAGTGGGTATCGAGTCTATCGACCCGATGAACCCTGGTGTCAGAGTTTTTTAAACCGCCTAGTAGCACAACTATCAGGCCTCTGACATGGTTTGAGTAACGACCTCTATCAAAGACAGCGACCGGGACCGACGGCTTAACGTGTCCTCCGAAGCACGAAATCTTTTTCTTTTTCGGACAATCAGGTGATTCAGCCTGCAATGTTCTAACCAAACTGGGAAAAATTCACAAAGTGATAAATTCTCAAATATCAACTTTGTGTTTCCCCCCTGGGAATCGAACCCAGGACCTCCGGATCAGGAGTCCATGGCACTAGCCAGTAGACCACGGAGGCAGTTATTTAATGGCTGATATGATGTAGAGATTTTGATTCGTTTAATTTTAACCTTGACATGGCTTGGATGCCCGACCGGTATAAATGTGACTATTTATAAAATCCTATTCGTATTCCGATATTTTATAACATTGGTAATTTAGTCTTAGTTAAAAAAAAAAAAAAAGTTTTTTGGGACTTTGTGATTCTTAACACTTAAGTCTAAATATAATATATTACTAACCCTACTTTACTACTAACGTAGAACAGTTTTGTTTCTGCTAACGCTAGGTTGTTTGCAATTTTAATACATAAATAATTAAGCTGTATTTCTTAAAGTAAGCGAAAATAAATTCTTTTTTGAGTAAATAAATTTCTTGAACCAGAATTTATATATTTTTTACATGGTGTTAGGTGCATCGTTAGCCAAACAAGAATAGTCGATAGAAGGAGTCTTTTACTATCCCTTCTACGACGGTAAAAATGGGCTTACAAATTTTCTTCTTCTTTGCGTGGCGATGGAAATAAAAATAAAATATTTTAAACCGTTTTGGACCAGTTACAAATTTTAATAATCCCATACAGCATCATAGACATTGAGGTTAAAAATTGTATTGAGACTAAACCTATACATACATATAATCACGCCTTTATCCCTAATGGGGTAGGCAGATCGTTATCGACCTAAACAAAGGTCGTTCCGCCACGTCTGACAAAATTTTGAGGGTTATTTGAAGTAGATTTGTAGGTATATTGCTGTAGGGCAAGGTTTTCAGCCCATCGCCTAAGTTACAATATACTGAAACCCTTGGATCCCTTAGCTGGTTTTTACAGCATGCCGTTAAGCCGTCGGTCCCGGTCGCTGTCTTTGATAGTGGTCGTTACTCAAACCATGTCAGAGGCCTGATAGTTGTGCTACTAGGCGGTTTAAAAACTCTGACACCAGGGTTCATCGGGTCGATAGCCTCGATACCCACTCGACAGAAGAAGAAGACAGCATGCCTGGGAAGAAATGCAACTGGCATAATTCTATGTTTATCTCCCAGACCAGCATGGAAGCATGCTTATTCATTAAGATATTGAAAAGACCGGGCAGTTTTAATAACTTTTCCATAATTTCGTTCCTAAATCCCCTCGTATAAATTCTATAAGTAGTCCGATAGCGCTAGGTTTTGAAGTTTCAAAACTCTTAAAGTTTTTTGTTTTTTGCATACAGTTTCCGGACCATTTGCCCAACCTAATACATTATTTTGTGTCACCCTAGGTACTTGCATAGGTAGAAATTTAGGTATTTGTCTTTTCGATCAGTACTGGACGAAAAGATAATTAGAGATGCAAATATTACTTTCATGGTAATAACGAGATAGTTATTGATGTACATAGGCATTTTGTGCTATATATGTCCACGAGAATCCTAATATTTAACCAGTACCTAATACGGCACCAACTAGCTCTAAAATAATATTACAATAGGTAAAATAGGTGTTACGCGTTTCAGAATACTGATATCTGTTGTTTAAAATATTTTGTGTCGAATTCATCCACGACGTTTATAGATATTATTTTTTTTCATTACTACAGCCTGTAAAATCCACAAAAGAAATGCCAAGTTATTAGAGTTTACGTGTTCTTTGTTATTATGGTGTAACAAAACACTTTTCATAATTTGTGTTGTTTTTATCCACGAACTTCTAATATTAGGTACGTACCTACTACCTATATAAGAATGGCGAGCGCAGGGACCATCGAGCGCGCGGAACATCGTGCGGGGGCGCGGGCGGCGGGGGGCGCCGGCCAGCCAAAAGCGCGGACGCGTGCATTTTGTTTACATTCAGTCTTCTTGGTGCAAGTTACGACAAGCAATTAGTAAAAGTTACTTATGTAACTGTGACAGACTTAAATGGAAATCGAAACTGAGTTATTACCCGACCGGACCAACGAAGAATAATGAGATTTTTGTTCGTTTTTTACTGTAGATCACGCCTGTTTTTACTAAATTGTTACTCCTGTGTTTGTTTTTTCGTAATTCCACACTGAGATCTCTTATAGGTACCTTATTAAATCAAATCCGAAATTTTGTCACTCATCATAAAAATATACATCAGGACTAAGTAGGTATGTACCACTGTTGTTGCAATAACGATAGTTTCACAATGGACAGTTGACCTTGAAAAAAAGTATAAGTAGGTACGAGTAGACTATCGCTTTCGCAACAAAACTATAATGTGCTAAGTGATATTAAGGTAAAGATAGGTAGGTATTTGTTTGATACACTTCTTCTTCTCACTTACTGTCATAAAAGCTTTCGTTTGCAAAGTAAGGTAGGTATTTTTCATTCCACTGCATGACTCGGTGAGCCTGCGGGAGGGATGGTATAGGTGAGCGGCGGGGCGGGAAGCTTAGCGCTTAGCGGCTTTGGCGCCATCGCGCGCACTCAGTTGCCACTTTGATCTCATACTTACATACATACACGTTCATCTCATACTTAGGTATTAAGTAATAGAAACTGTTTTTTTTTATGTCAAAACTTATATTTAATGCAAAAAACATAAAATAATCTTAGTTTTTGAATAAAGTATATACATATAGCTATTTATAAACAACCGTTTCTCCCCGGCTACATTCGCCCAAAATGGTTTTTAGCCGATTTCGACGTTTGAAACCGCTTGGTTGAACCGGCTTTACATGTATAGTAGGTAGTGGGTAAAAACCCATCCAATCCACCCGGGTTTAAACCGGGTAATAACCCAAATCACCCGGTTTAAATCCATTATCACCCAATTTTTGGGGTTACATACATACATACTATCCCGCCTGTATCCGTAATAAGGTAGGCAGAGCGTGAACAAACCAAACAAAGGTCGTTCCGCCACGTCTGACAAGTTTTGAGGGTTGTTTAAGATAGAATTGGATATTGCTGTAGTGACAGGTTGTCAGCCCATCGCCTAAATTACAATATACCCTCGAATCCCTTATCTGGTTTTTACAGCATGCCAGGGAGGAGATGCAGCTGGCAAATTCTACGTTCTTCTGTCGCTCCCAGTCCAGCATGGAAGCTTTTTGGGGTTACAACCGGGTAATAACCCAAATCACCCGGTTTTAATCCCTTATAACCCAATATGTCGGGTGAAAACAAGGGTCAATAGTCGATAAAAGCTATGGAAACTTCGCCAATTTTGAAGATAGGATCTGCCAGTTTTGTGTTACTACTCTTACTCTACTCTTATTCTATTACTCTTCTTCTTCTCCTAAGCCTTCTTCCCATTATCTGGGGCCGGTTTTCCTTGTCTGCCTCTTCCATTTTTGTCTATATTGTGCTGTTTCGGCGTCTATGTCGGATTCTTTCAGGTATTTTTGTACCGTCATCAGCCAAGTGGCGGGGTGTTTTCCGCGGCGTCGCGTCGTCGTGGGTAAGTTTAGGACTATTCGTACCATATGGTCCTTAGGGCGCCGAAGCACATGTCCATACCATCGTACGCGTCGTTCTTCGACCTTGTCTATAATTGGGTCAATTATTTATCTTCCTCTGATGTGGACATTGCGAACTTTGTCCAGCAGTGTGACACCCACTGACCAGCGTAACATGCGCATTTCTGTAGTGTGAAGCTTTGACAGGTGTTCTTTAGTAGATGCCCAACATTCTGTACCGTAGAGGTGGCAGGTCTTATGGCTGTTTTGTACAGTTTGCCTTTAAGCACAGCTTGGACAATCCTAACTACCATGTCATTTCGACAGACGGCATGTTGCACTTGGCATGCGTTTGTGTGTGTGTGTTATAAGGGTTGACAAATTTTGTTATACCGGTCATAATCATCACTTGATAAACCAACGTTTTAAAGTTGTTTACTGTAACTGAATATTTAGAATAGATTAGGTTCTACATTTTGTATGTATTTACTTACCGTCTTTCATCACTGTGGAATCTAAAAAAGTTCCTGTTGGAGTCATCTCTTGTAGTAGAAAGACATCCGTACACAGAACAGTACCTAACCATCTTTGGAACACAAAACTTGATTATTTCCGTTACACTGGGAAACATGCGTGCGCCATACCCGCTAAGCGTACGCTCAATGAGGCCCACAATCCGGCGCGGAGTGTGACGTATGTCGGACAGGGGAAGGGAGGTAAATGACCATTCTGTATGTAATACTATTATATATTCTGTGCTTTAAGTTTAATGTGCATCTTCTTGTCACACATTACACCTGTGAGTTGTCTCAACTTCATCCATCCCGTAGTTGTTCTATGGGTTACATCTCGCTCAATTTTTCCGTCATTGCTAATGTTTGATCCCAAATATTTATGTATGGACGCCGCCCCGTCTATGAAAAGTTTTATCTGGCTCATGTCCGTGTGACCATCAAATATACACGACATATGCTCTGTCTTTTTGCAACTAATCTTAAGACAATTATCTTCAAGTGACTTCAGCCAGAGATTGAAATCAGTCTGTAGGTCTTCCACTGAGTCTGATATCAGAGCAACGTCATTTGCATACAGTATTATTCCATGGTGTTCCATGGTACAGGTTTTTGGCAGCGGTTTGAGAGATAGTCCTTGTATACATTGGTGACGTTAAATAACAAAGGGCTCAAAGCCGACCCTTGATCAACGCCAACTGTAATTGACAGTGATATACAGATGCCTGGTGGACTTGAGTTGTAACACCATTGTACATCCTGTATGAAGGCGATTTATTGGGACATTTTGGGCTCTAAGTGCATCCCAAATAAGTTCTCGGGGCACGTGATCGAAAGCCTTTTCTAGATCTATAATGATCATGTGTAGGTTTGTGTTATGTCCTCTGGCCTTTTCCTTTTTGTATCGGAAGGACGAGTTGAGTGCCTTTCGAAGCTAAGCCGTCCTGGTAAAAAAAGGTTGGTTCTGTCCTGATACTCTTCATCATAGCTAACCTTCAGTCGGTATACGCTTTTATATCCAGAAATTTCTGGACTTCACAGGGCCGACGATACCTGCCAGGAGAGATATTGTAAACAAATTGTGTAAATACCACATGGACTTGTCCGGATGGGATATTGATGGGAAGGTGATGCCAACCTCAACAGACAACTGGTCTTGAGGTCGGTGACTTCAACTCACTAACCGCACAACCAAACAAATCCCCCATAACTAATACATCTTGCGGTGGTCAAGCCAGAGGTCGGTCTTATCATTTAAATCACATTTAAACCTTCGATAACCATGTATGCTCCGACCATCTCAGACCAGCTGGCAAATTCCAGGCTGCTGCCGTCGAGGCAGAAGATACTCACACGGCATACGGAACGAGGTACAGAATACTCCCGGGAACCAGTCTCAACACTAAAGGATGTAGATGAGCTCACAAGCGAATTCGCGACTGCAATTCAGCGAGCAAAGGAATATGCTGCCGTTCTCTGCTAGAAACTCCCGCATGCTTGAGCATGAGGATTGGCGTCCATAAGGCGTACGTGAGAACCCGTCTTGCGTATGTCGCTCTAGCATGGTATGCGTATGTATCTAAGACTAATTGCAAGGGACTGCGGGCCCAGGAGTCGAAGGTGGAGCGTGCCATTACATTACATACTTGAAGAGACCTATGAGACCTTGGGTGAGTTCGTGTCCAAGCTCTCAATCGAAATGTTTGTGCGCTGTGACTGGTCACATTTCAAATACTTTCAAAACGTGGCCCTGGTATCACGTTCATACCCTGATAAAAGAAACAGAGTTATGGAGAGACAGAGGAAGGGACAAGAACGGAGGGACGTTATGCTGGGATGGGTGGGAGCAAGGGGAGGGACGTGAGCGGAGGGAAAGAGGGATGCTTGGACGTTGAGGTAGGAGGGACAGATAGGATTGGTAGAATGGGTAAGCCGAAAGAAAGGGGATTATCGGAGAGACTGGGATGGATAAGCGGATGGACGGATGAAACGATTACGGTTGAACAGAGGGACAGAGTGACGAAGGGACTTTAAGGTAGAACGTTAATGGGCTGGGTACGTGAGAGACCAGAGAAGCGGGAGTAACTGAGAGACGGAAAGAATTTCTAAATCATCTATGACTGAATATTCTACTACCTCCATGCTCGTCAATTTGTCTGCCAAATGTAGAGAGAGTTAAGCAATTTAAAAGAGGTCCCCGGACATTGCCGTCTTCTGCAACTGCACTGACAAGAGATAAAGTTCTGACATATAAGATTGTTGCTGGCAATGCACATCTCCTGTAACTACTGTTACAAGCCAACGCATGACCACCACTGTATGGAGCAGTGGCTACGCCCAACTATTTATTTCGTTTTATTTAAAAACTACTGTAGGATATTATAATATATTAAATATATTTTGTCCTACATAGATTATGAACAGTTTTACAACGAAAAAATATTGTATAATGCCAGCAGGGCACACTCCTTGATCATTTTGTCTTATTCCATACAACAAAAATTCAAAAGTTTTTTTCCAGACAAACTATCTGTTTTAGACAAAAACTTGTTATCACAATTATTCATCAGAATGAAAAACCGACTGATGGGTATCTTAAAATTATGAAATTTAATAGTAAAAAACCCTATGTCCCTCATTTAGCAGTTTCGACCCACTGTGCGGCGGAACTTGAACCTACAACCTGTAGCTTCGTAGGCAGGAAGGCAGGGTCACTACCAACTAGGCTATCCGGCCGTAAAAATCTAGTGGATTTTTAATCGGCATACCGCTTCTCGTTACATCACTTGTACACACACCTATGTACTCTGATGACTAAATAGGTACCTATCAGAAACTACTCCGTCAGACTCTTCAAAGTGGTCACACCACACATAACAAAAATATTAATAAATTCTCTTTAATTCGTGTATATTTTGTTTCACTGACTGTGCACTACGTACCTACTCGAAGTGGGGCGCGGGACATCGAGAAGCGTTATATATAGCGAAAAAGCTGTAGGTAGGTATGCCGATAATTATTCAGGTTCTAATCGTCGCGTCGTAAAATAATATTGACCATATTGACCGTCTTAGCATTGACCATTGACATACGTGGGTATTGAGATTGCAGGCGTGCGTTTTATAAAAATGCATTTAGAAAATTCGCACGTCTTTTCGTTATTTTATTTTTATATCTATGCTAGCTGTGCCCGCGACTCCGTACGCGTGGTGGTTATGATTTTAAACAGCAATGTATTTTTTTGTTTTAAATTTTCTTTACTCTTACTTATTTGTGTAATTTTGAATCGCATTAGATAAGCCTAACACGTGTATATAACACTATACTTGTGTGCGTAATACGACTTACCGTATTCTAATGAGATTTTGAAATAAAACAAGATTAAATTTTCTGCCTACTCCCTAAGTCAGGTGGCGTGGTTTTATACGTATATCTATAAAGTTTTACGTGAGTTAACATTGAGTCGAATAAAAAAAACATCAAATCGGAAAAGATACAATCAAAATTTAATTTCCTACCTACCCCTCAACTCAGGTGGCGTGATTATTTGTACCCTATGTTTTTTCCTAGATAACAATCAGTCGAATAAAAAAAGTTTGATCGAAATCGGTTAAAAAACAGCCAAATTCGAATTTCCTGCCTACCCTCTAAATGAAGTGGCGTGATTTTAGGTATCCTAAGTTGCAACCCGGGTAACACTGAGTTGAATAAAAAAAGTTCCATTGAAATCGGTTACGTAGTTTTGGCGTGATGTGGTAACATACAGACATACAGACAGACAAAAATTCTAAAAAAAAACGATTTGGTCTTTATATCGTTAATAATGTCTGCTGCAGTTATTTATTTGGAAAAATATTCAATGTACAGACACCACCCTTCTAGATATTTATTATATGTATAGATAGATATAACTGTATAAGGTCATTTTAAATCAAGTGCAAATATTAATCGTGTTAAACCCATGAAACTAAACAACTTTCCCTAAGGAACATAGGTCGAAAAACGAATAAAAAATTGAACCTTCCATACAAAATGCTCCAGCTGATAGCGCACTTAGTATGGGAAGTAAATTTTTATTTTTCGTAATACGACCTACGAGTATGTTTCTTAGGGAAAATTGTTTAGTGTCATGTGTAGATTCACACGTTTCAATATTTGCACTTGATTTAAAATGACCTTATAGTACCTACGTAGCGGAGATAACCGCACCCTATGAATGTGTGCGTGCGTATGCCCTCCGCCCGCTGCCGCCGGCCCGCGTCCGCCTGTTTCGACTGCATCTATTGTTTTTGTGTTTTATTCATTTAAATATAGTGCATGAAAGTGACACAAATTTAGAATAATGATTATTCATGCATTTTTGATATTGAATAAGTAAACTCTAATAATTGTAATATTTTTCTGGAGGTACGGAAGCTTGGAAAAACAAAATAATTAATAATCTTAAAAGTGCATGCCCTAATTTGGCACAAATTTATTTAATAGGCATATGAAAGTGATTTGAGTACGGAAACACTTATTTCATCAATTGTATTTTTTTTTGCACTGTTTTTACATAGTGACCCTAAGATGTCAGTTTGCACTGGACGAAGATGGCACAAACCGGGTTTGCACACTCCGCAGGCTATCCTAGATATGATATTATAGTTATTTTAAAGTTTAAATTAATTTTGCCAGTTTTAATTTGAATAAAAAAAAAACAACTACAAATCATCGATTTACTGAAAATGCAAGTACCAGATGTGACACAAAATGCAAAAAATATGATTCATAAATACGACTGTATCCACAGGCAAGAAATAAGCAACTTTAGAGTTTTTGAAACTTATGGTGTCAAAATAGACCAGCGCTATCGGACTAAAGGTCTTTGATCAAAGTGTTAATAAGGGTAAGTTTCATGTCCACCGCACATCTTAAGATGGCGACGTAAAACTTAAGTAGGTGTAATGTGGTGTAAGATGATAAAAGAGATGTCTTTGCATATAATATTGATCTAACGGGGTGAAAATGATGTATTTATATCTAGCGGGGCCCTCGGAGCTAGAGCGATGAAAGTGAGGAGAGCGGTCAGCTTGTTCAATGTACCTATCAAATATAATAAAGTGGTCCAATGTACCTCCGTTGTATCCACAGAAATGACCTCTGAATTCGATTTCCATCCAGCGGGGCCCTCCGTCGTTATCAGGCCGAGATACCTAAAAGTAGTGTCAAACGAAACTTGGCCCAATGTACCTTCCTATTCATTAATTTGTTCTTAAATTTTTTTGATGGTATACCAGAAATTAAGTTTCAAAGTTTTGTCTAGCCAGCGGGGCCCTTTGTTATTTGAATTAACACGTGCGGAAAATGCAGACCATTCTTATGTTTTCCCAATGTACCTCACAATTATTCACTATTTACCAAATTTTTTGTGGTTTTTCTGCCTTAACAAAAAAAAACAACTTTTCATACAAAATAGTCTGTTTGCATAACACGGGGCAACCACAAATGTATGGTCAGCAAATTCAAAATAAATTATTACTTTGTATATCGGTAGTAATGGTATGTAAACAGAAAAAAAACTGATTTGTTATTAGGAACATAACGTATTTATTATTTCGGAACATGTTGTGTAATACCAGAAAGAAAGAAAATAAGATCACAATAAAAAAATATAGTCAACAAATTATATTATAATAATCAATGCACAGTCACGTACAAAAGTGCAGTCATAGATTTGTACCTTATTGCAACGTAATGAGATACAGTTCTATGACTTCACTTTTGCACGTGACTGTACTTACCTACTTACTGTAATTATTGCAAAGATATTAATTGTATGTTACATCAACTATTGTCTGACATATATTAAGCAATGCGCTATGATTTTACGTTTATCATTATTTACTTTAACAGTTGAAATTAAGTCATCAAAAGATTCCCATTTGCCATTTTTTCTTCGTAAGCAATGAGCTTTGTAGTGGCCTGTACCACCAGGACAATATTCAATCACAGATGTCAATTTATAGGACTCCTTTTGACTCAAAAACAACATGTTAGGAACTTCCGACAAATATATTTTATTGATACCATTAATATCAAGTGCTATGATATTATTTAATGTATATGATAGTCTACGAACACCAGTACATCCACTGTAGTTACAATTGTTGCCTTCATGCGTAATTCCGTCATTAATAGCTTCATTTAAGAAAGTCATGCCACGCTCTTGTAACATTTTTAAGTTAATAGGCAAAAGAGGAACTTTTCTCCTTAACTTATCAGCACCACAATCTACTTCCGTACAAACTTTTTCCGAAACTGCACTATGAAAATATTCGTATAGAACCTTTTCAAAAATATAAGCCACATTGGTTTGGCAATCAATAGTCATATTAGTTAAATTTATTTCAAAGTTTGCACTTAAAATATTAGACCGAAGATCGTAAATTGTAGAATCTGTATCATTTTGAGCGAGAGATTGTATCAGATTGCTAAAATCATTATCAATTTGTGAGTAGCTCGATTTTACAATAGCGTAATCTACAAAAGCGACTGCAAAAGACTGTGTTGTAGCATCAAAAGCACAAGTGTTTATAATATGTACAAGATTATCATTTTTATTTACGATGTTACCGTTTTTAAGCAAAGAAATCTGTTTATTGACTTTCCGTGCACTTGGTGTGCTCGGTTTCAAATTAGTTTTATTTTTCTTTATTAAACCGCGCCAATTCTCATAATTTGATGGCTCTTCATCTGAAAACGGGTTGCATTTGATGGACTGTTTTCTCTTCCGCGTATCCTTTTTGACGCCTTTGTCCCGAGAATCGTGATGTATAAGATTACTTAGTGCCACTTTTAAACTTCCAGATAAAAAATCAAAATGTTTAATAACAAAATCGTCTACGCGTAATCGTTTTTCGTTCCTCAGCAAAAGGGTCTTTATATCTTTAAATTGATTCTCGACATTGCTGCTACTTGGTCTAAAGTTGTCATTTTCAAATAATGGGCACATTACATTAGAAAATAATGGCAATCTTGACACAATACGCATAATGACATCAAGCAAACCAGGTTGGTGATATTGATTAACTTTGTCACCCAACAATTGTTTATCCCCTAATAAAAGCAACAATGTCTGTCTGTCTATAAAGTCTGTCATCCAAGTGGGAAAATATACATTTTTATTGTCTGTTTTAGAATTAAATATACTTTTGATTTGGATACATCCCACAGTTTCAGTGTTTTGAACGATGTTTTCAATAATTGGAGATCCATCAAATACATCTAGCTTCATTTCATATTGTAAATTTTTTAATCGATTTATTGATTCGGAGCATGGAGTGATTCCACCATTTGGTGTATTGCCGCTATATTTATGCATAGCCACAACTATAAGATCAAGAATAATAATTTTCACCACATTATAATTGAGACACCCTTTGATGAGTTTAATGCTGTCAATGTAAAACTTTTTCACTGTGTAGGGAACATCATCAAAACACGAAAGCTTACTCAATGCATGTATGAAATGGGATGTGTCCAATCTTACGAAACAGGATGGTAAATTATCAACACTCTCCTCTAATGCCTTGAAACACTTGTCCACATATTCTTTTGTCGAAAACAATTTTGTAAAGACTTTTACAATTGCACTGGTAAGTGCCGCTGAATCGTCCGAGATAATTTCATTCGGTAGAGGCATAGAGCCTATCCACGTTTCAAGCCACCGAGCTATACTTTCTGTTGTATGAATTTCTGACAACATTTGGACAACAGGGACACTAATATAATTATCTGAATACACGATTCCAGTATACAAAAAAATGTGTTTAGAACAATCTGGTCCTATAAAGTATTTATCTGTTTTATCACTGTGACTTATATTTTTACATAACGAGCCAGTGGCGTCGATGCAAAGACAGATACTTTGTTTTTTTTTAAGCTTTTTATAATACATGATTTGTGATTGAGACCAATAATATATGAAAAACGGCCTGGCCGATATCTGTTGAATAAAAGTACAATATGGTGCCATTGTAGATAATTTACAAAGACTTAACACTGGATTTTTGTGTAGTACATTTTCTTGGCGACTTTCATATTTTATTTGCGACAAATGCTTTAAAGTTGGAAGATGAGGTGGTTCTGGGGCCACGTTGTTTTCTTTGAGTAATTCCTTTTCTGGTATTAATACATTCGCTATTTCATTTCGTACTACTAAAGCTGATTTTGTATTAAGTTCTTTGGCTAACTCAGTCCTAGTATAAGAAGTCATTCTATTTTTTGATTTGGGGTTATGCAGATGAGACCGAAAACCTGTAATCTTGCAGTCAATTTTAACATCACCCTCTGTGTCCAGATTCGGAGTCATTGACACCATCAAACGTGCTGAGCATTGATTACAATAACCAATACATTTTACAGATCCTTCTTTAAATACTTGGTGTGATTTCATGCACCAGGTACATGGAAGCTTAGTATATTTCCAAATTTCTAGTGATAAAATACCGGTCCACTTTCGCTTAGGCAGTTTTACTCGTTTTTGAAATATTAAGTTAGGTTTCTTAGGATCATTTCTACGAGTATAAAATATTTGCGGCTCAATTTTTCGCCACTTCTGCAAATCTAATGTAAAACTATAATGTTTTGTCTGATAATCATCATCAGTCAGATTGCCCTCAGAATCAGTCAGATTGCCCTCAGAATCATAGTCTTCGTTACTCGATTCCGGTCGATCACTTTCGCTACTAGCTTCATTCTTAGCAGATCGAAAAAAGTAATTATGATTTCGTTTTATAGATAAGTATATGGCCTTTACAGTCATTTTTTCATTTAATTCTTTTCTAATATTTTTATAGACTTCATGTCCAAGAGATGGCAAATTAACTAAAAAAAACGAATGCAATGATTAACAATAATCAGTAATTATTTTAGACTAGAAATTAGGTCATAAATTATACTAAAAATATTGTAATCTTAAAAACTTACCTACATCCATTAACTAATCTTGGTACTTTTGTATAACTAGTTTCTGTTGTAAAACACTAAGTGCACTGATTTTTCCCATTATAGTTTATTATTAGTAAACCACAACATTTATTTACATTGATATCGCAGAGTTCTATTTCCTACTGACAAACACGCAATAGCAATAGTTTTGTCATACCTACCCTCATTGCGGAAAATATTTGTTTTGTTGATCTTACCTTACAAAGCGCGTACTACGTACTACATTATTTTCCACATACCTACAGTCTGTCAAGAAAGTCATGACAAAAAATAAACATTAACCTGGTAACATTTTCCTTAAGTGTGAAAGAGACGTCGTTAGTAATGTCCTGCTTAAACTAATGCAAAATGTTACCAGGATAATGCTTATTTTTTGTCAAGACTTTCTTGACAGACTGTACTTATCAGGTTATTTTTAATTCACCTTTTCCCTCTAAGAAGATTTTTGAGGTAGACTTCTACCTCAAAAATATGCACAACTTTTACTACTTCGAAATCCGTATTTAGATAATTGTACTTTTCAAACAAAATTAATTATGAAACAGACTATTTTGTATGAAAAGTTGTTTTTTTTTGTTAAGGCAGAAAAACCACAAAAAATTTGGTAAATAGTGAATAATTGTGAGGTACATTGGGAAAACATAAGAATGGTCTGCATTTTCCGCACGTGTTAATTCAAATAACAAAGGGCCCCGCTGGCTAGACAAAACTTTGAAACTTAATTTCTGGTATACCATCAAAAAAATTTAAGAACAAATTAATGAATAGGAAGGTACATTGGGCCAAGTTTCGTTTGACACTACTTTTAGGTATCTCGGCCTGATAACGACGGAGGGCCCCGCTGGATGGAAATCGAATTCAGAGGTCATTTCTGTGGATACAACGGAGGTACATTGGACCACTTTATTATATTTGATAGGTACATTGAACAAGCTGACCGCTCTCCTCACTTTCATCGCTCTAGCTCCGAGGGCCCCGCTAGATATAAATACATGTGAAAATGCGTTTCAGATATGAAAATTTATTGATTTTCTTCCATGCCGGCCTGGGAGCAAGAGAAAAACATAGAATGTGCCGGCTGCATTTCCTCCCGAGCATGCTGTAAAAACCAGCTAAGGGATCCGAGGGTTTCGGTATATTGTGATTTAGGCGATGGGCTGACAACCTGTCACTACAGCAATATACCTACAAATCTATCTTGAATAACCCTCAAAACTTTGTCAGACGTGGCGGAATGACCTTAGTTTAGGTCGTTTGCGCTCTGCCTACCCCATTAGGAATAAAGGCGTGATTTTATGTATGTATGTAATTTATTGATTTAGGTTTGATGCTGTTATGCTAGGTTCTGATGATGCTAGGTTGCGATGATGCCAGGTTGCGATGATGCTAGGTTGCGATGATGCTAGGTTGCGATGATGCTAGGTTGCGATGATGCTAGGTTGCGATGATGCTAGGTTGCGATGATGCTAGGTTGCGATGATGCTAGGTTGCGATGATGCCAGGTTGCGATGATGCTAGGTTGCGATGATGCTAGGTTGCGATGATGCTAGGTTGCGATGATGCCAGGTTGCGATGATGCTAGGTTGCGATGATGCTAGGTTGCGATGATGCCAGGTTGCGATGATGCTAGGTTGCGATGATGCTAGGTTGCGATGATGCTAGGTTGCGATGATGCTAGGTTGCGATGATGCTAGGTTGCGATGATGCTAGGTTGCGATGATGCCAGGTTGCGATGATGCTAGGTTGCGATGATGCTAGGTTGCGATGATGCTAGGTTGCGATGATGCTAGGTTGCGATGATGCTAGGTTGCGATGATGCTAGGTTGCGATGATGCTAGGTTGCGATGATGCTAGGTTGCGATGATGCTAGGTTGCGATGATGCTAGGTTGCGATGATGCTAGGTTGCGATGATGCTAGGTTGCGATGATGCTAGGTTGCGATGATGCTAGGTTGCGATGATGCTAGGTTGCGATGATGCCAGGTTGCGATGATGCTAGGTTGCGATGATGCTAGGTTGCGATGATGCTAGGTTGCGATGATGCTAGGTTGCGATGATGCTAGGTTGCGATGATGCTAGGTTGCGATGATGCTAGGTTGCGATGATGCTAGGTTAGAATAGCGCTACACATTACAACGAAAATGCATGTTGTTTGTGCATCGTTTTCCAAAAACGAATAGTCGATAGAAGTGGTCTTTTGCTATCCCATTCGTTACGAAAAAAAGGGCACACTGTTTTCTTGGCAGTTTTTTCTTGGAAACTTGGAAACACTTTTTTCTTGGAAAATCACAAAATTCAGCCTTTAGACTCCAATTAAATAAATAATAGGTTTAGTCTTCTTTCTTCCATGTTGGCCTGGGAGCGAGCAAAAAACATAGAATGTGCCAGCTGCATTTCCTCCCGAGCATGCTGTAAAAACCAGATAAGGGATCCGAGGGTTTCAGCTTATTGTAATTTAGGCGACGGGCTGACAACGTGTCACTACAGCAATAATTTGTAGGTAACAATTCTATTTTAATTACCAATCCTCAAAACTTTGTCCAGACGTGGCGGAATGACCTTTGGTTAGGTCGTTTACGCTCTGCCTACCCCATTAGGGATAAAGGAGTGATTATATGTATGTATTTATGTATGTATAAGCATGCTGCAAAACAACCATGATAAGACGAGATTGAATCGGAAGAGATTGTTATAAAAATCTTTATCCGTATTTATTGGAAAAAAAGGAGAAAAAATGGTAATATACCCGACAGATTAAATCCAATAAGCCTTTCTACTTACATACATACATATAATCACGCCTTTATCCCTATATGATTCACGCCTATATGATTTTATATTTAAAATCATTATTTGTAAGTTTGCGGGCCGCTGTCCCTAACACCCGGTATGTAGGGTATCAATAGTGTAGAATGACTCGGCCCCACCATGCTACATATAGCCGGATCGTAGCGCGTTCATAGCTCTAATTGCTATACCGCAGCTCGTAGCACAGATTGGCGGTTAACGTGTTAACATATGCATTTCTTTCTTCTTTCAGTGAATATGTATACGAGTAGTAGAGCTACATAGTACAACTACAGAGTAGGTAGAGTGTTAAGTATTAAGAATAAGAATAAGAATTCGTTTATTGCCATAAACATAAAGTACATACAACATTAAAAAGAAAGACAAAACAAAACATAAATTATGGCAAAAGGCAGGGACTCAGTTGTTGTCAACATGCTGCCGGGGACAGCACTGTTGACACTGATTTTCAGCCCTTACTCTTTTCTTTCATTACTAAAAATAACAATGTACTTAAGCGTGGGCAAGAAAAAAAAATCAGCTATTTGTATCTAAAACAGATTTATCGAAAATAATAAAATATAAAAAAATACCTCGAAAATAAAGCAAATGTAAAGAAAAAAAAAAACAAAGTTATATGTATGTATTCTCAACATACATACATATAATCACGCCTTTATCCCTAATGGGGTAGGCAGAGCGTACACGACCTAAACAAAGGTCGTTCCGCCACGTCTGATAAAGTTTTGAGGGTTATTTAAGATAGATTTGTAGGTATATTGCTGTAGTGACATGTTGTCAGCCTGTCGCCTAAATTTCAATATACAGAAACCCTCGGATACCTTAGCTGGTTTTTACAGCATGCCCGGGAGGAAATGCAGCTGGCACATTCTACGTTTTTCTCTAGTAGTATAGTGTAATTAAGTAGGTATATCCTTATTTACTGTTGTATCTAATTTGTATTCATATTGTGCACGACTTATCCGCTTCACGTTTATGCTATCTCACTTCTTAGGTCTGCTGTAAGACATTTCATTTTAGAAATAAGCAGTACCTGTTGTGTCTTGATTCCTATGTAATTGTTCTGTGTATCTTTCTGTGTACAATAAACTGTTAAATAAAATAAATAAATAAACATTAGATATACAGGGTGTTATTTAAATTGCATTCCATATCTTAGGGGATGTTTCAAAAAAGAAAAAGAAATATGTAATTTAATAAAAGGAAAACATTTGGGCTCGTAGTAAGTCATCGGTTGGCAGTCCATTTTATTTGAAGTAATAACCTACTTTGTTTCAACGTACCAAAAAGCCTTATTCGTAGGCTGTGTAATACAATGAAGATTTTCAATATTTCCTCTAACACCCTGTATTATTTTCGTGTCCAAATTTATTTATCGATACCTAAATTATTTTCTTTAATTAAAATCTAGTCCTTCGGGGCATTCATTCAGTCCGTGAGTCTGGCAATTACCAACAGACAAAGGGTGAAAAGTGAATCCAGGTTTTAACGAAATCAGTACGAAGTAATTTAAATGGAGACCAAATTGTATGGAGCAATCATACATACATACATACATAAAATCACGCCTTTATCCCTTACGGGGTAGGCAGAGCGTAAAACGCCTCCTAAAAGGCGCTTTCGCCACGTCTGACATAAATTGAGGGCAATTTTAGATTGTAATGTGTATTGCTGTAGTGACAGGTTGTCAGCCCATCGCCTAAATTAAAATACACTGTAACCCTCGAATCCCTTTTGCTGTCTTTTACAGCATGCCCGGGAGGAAGGGCAACTGGAACATTCTATGTTTTTCTTTCTCTCCCAGTCCAGTATGGAAGATCTCAGAAGAAATAAGAAATATAAAGATTCCGATAGGATTAGAACTTCTTCATCTGTCGAGTGGGTGTATCGAGTCTATCGACCCGATGAACCCTGGTGTCAGGGTTTTTAAACGGCCTAGTAGCACAACTATCGGGCCTCTGACATGGTTTGACTATCGACCACTATCAAAGACAGCGACCGGGACCGACGGCTTAACGTGCCCTCCGAAGCACGAAATCTTTACCTTTTTCAGACAATTAGGTGATGTCCTAACCAAACTGGGGAAAAATTCACAAAGTGATAAATTCTCAAATATCAACTTTGTCCCCCCCCCTGGGAATCGAACCCAGGACCTCCGGATCAGGAGTCCATGGCACTAGCCACTAGACCACGGAGGCAGATTAGAACTTACGAGATTGGAATACCTATGCTCTATCTTCCCTCAGCTTTGTTTTTATTTCACGTTTTCTTTATTAGGGTAAATTTATTGTTCCGCAGTAAAAAAAAGAATATTATATTAAATGGTCCCCTGTAGTTTTTATCTTATTAAAATATAATTATATTTCTTGATTGTTCAACGGTTGATAACGAGTGGGAGCTTTATTTATTAAAAAATAAATCTAATAATATCGTTCAACTAAGTAGTTTAGTAGTTATTCATTACAACATCCAAAAACACAATATTTTCCCTTACTTAAGCTACTAGTAATATTGTTAGACTCTGTTTCTAGTCCAATCCTTTAATGAGTATAAAATTAAAGGTTTTTTAAACGCGTCTAGAAGTCTAGACTAGACTAGCATTTGAAAGTAAATCTAGCAATTAGCAGATAGGCACAAAGGGATTGTGTAGACTAAGGCAGCCTGCCTTCAAGGAATCCCGAATGCGATAGAATTATTAATTGAATTTGTTTAAAAGAATATACTGAAAGATAATTAATTTCTTCCATGCTGGACTGGGAGAGATAGAAAAACATAGAATGTTCCAGCTGCCCTTCCTCCCGGGCATGCTGTAGAAGTCAGCAAAAGGGACTCGAGGGTTACAGTGTATTGTAATTTAGGCGATGGGCTGACAACCTGTCACTATAGCAATACACATTACAATCTAAAATTGCCCTCAATTTTTGTCAGACGTGGCGAAAGCGCCTTTTACGAGGAGTTTGACGCTCTGCCTACCCCGTAAGGGATAAAGGCGTGATTTTATGTATGTATGTATGTATGTATGTACTGAAAGATAAATTGAAAAGGCTGTGACACATCTAACAACAGAATCGAATCTTCTCCTACTTAGATCCAATGTAGTTATAGAAAATCAAATCGGTCCTACACAAAATCAAACTCGAGCTGTGGCTCCACGTCAACTATGTGCAAGAAGTGGTTTACTTAAAGCTTCAATATGGACCATACTGCTTATAAAATAAAGTTTGATTTGTCAAATAGCGACTGACATAAAAACAAAGCATATGCCTTGATTTTTTGGTGCCATTTTTCAAGCGGCAATTGTGTACGAGTATCTATATCTATACTAGCGACCCGCCCCGGCTTCGCACGGAAATTGTCAGTGTTTCTCTACTATATTATGCATGTATTATACATATAAACCTTCCTCTTGAATCACTCTATCCACTAAAAGAAACCGCATCAAAATCCGTTGCGTAGTTTTAAACATCTAAGCATACAAAGGGATACACATACATACCTACATAAAATCACGCCTTTATCCCTTACGGGGTAGGCAGAGCGTAAAACGCCTCCTAAATGGCGCTTTCGCCACGTCTGACATAAATTGAGGGCAATTTTAGATTGTAATGTGTATTGCTGTAGTGACAGGTTGTCAGCCCATCGCCTAACTTAAAATACACTGTAACCCTCGAATCCCTTTTGCTGTCTTTTACAGCATGCCCGGGAGGAAGGGCAACTGGAACATTCTATCATAGTAGAAAGAGGGGGGAAGTAGGTTAACTCCGGCTCAATCTGCGATATAATTGCCTACTATCTCAGGGTTGTCACTTTTAGCTAAATTTTAATTCAATCAATGTCTATAAATTGGCAAGGGTCGGGAAGTTGTGTTTTTTACTTGTATTATCTGGGTATTGGGTTTGTGTGTGTGTGTGACTAGAATATCATAAACATCGTAAAACGACAAAAAAAAACTAACACCTGCCTCTTAGACTATGATCAAATTTTTGTTCTGTTGTTATGATTCGAACTTTTCTCTTTTTATCTGATTCACAAATTAGTACATAGTCAATTTCTTAGTAATAGTCAATTACGATTTTATAACTGCTAGTAAGTAAAGTCCGTTCGCTTAGATACCGTCGCCTTTGTAAATGCCGCCTCGGCGCGTGCCGCATCAAGTCAAAGAAAGCGGCCGCGGTAACAAAGGAAAAATCGGCATAACTAATCGTAAACAAAGCAAAAGCGGCAAATTATTTAACAGATCAAAAGTACCTAGGTAGGTACCTACCTAATACATTCTAGTGGGAAAGTAGGCCTACCTACCTACGTACCTACTTAGCTGTCTGATAGAAAAAACAAAAAAAGTAAGTGCTATGATAGAATGAAGTGATTTTCGAAAGACCTTTCCTGTTCAATAGGTAACCTGAACAGAGATAATCCTGGAATAGATGTATTATTCAGACACCCAAAGGCACAGCAATAGTTTCTCTTGCGATTATCAGTCATCGCGGTGTCGAAAAGCCGTGACGCGCGCGTGAACCTCGTGCGGAGTGAGCCCCGACTGGCGCTTAGATAACCCCGCGAGATTTTGTGTATGTGTGCGTGCGGCGGTGCATAGATACTATGGCGCGCACATACTCGCCGCGCGCGTTGCGTTTGTATGAAGATAACCTACTTCCTTCTTTCTACTATGATTCTATGTTTTTCTTTCTCTCCCAGTCCAGTATGGAAGAAAGGGATATAGGCACAGAGAAAGCGACTTTGTTTTATACTATGTAGTGATTTGATCAAAGTTCTCCTACATGAAAGGCCGGCACCGCATTTCAGACCCCCCAGGGTGTTGCAGCCTGCCATGGTTAGTGGTGATTACTTTCTATCAGGTGACCCGTGTTTCTTCCATGCTGAACTGGGAGCGAGAGACAAACACAGACTGTGCCAGCTGCATTTCGTCAGTTCGTTTACGCCGTGGCTACCCCATTAGGGATAAAGGCGTGGTTATATGTATGTATGACAAATTTTTGAGGGCTATTTAAGATAGATTGGTAGGTATATTGCTGTAGTGACAGGTTGTTAGCCTATCGCCTAAATTGCAATATACAGAAACTCTCGGATCCCTTAGCAGTTTTTTACAACATGCCCGGAAGGAAATGCAGCTGGCACATTCTATGCTTTTCTCTCGCTACCAGTCCAGCATGGTCGTGGCCGTAGGTGAAGTAAAAAGCATTAAGAGCGTATTTGCGCCAAACGTTCGGCCGTACACAAATTATTTTAAATTCAGGCTAACTGTCTGATGTAATAATTACCGCTCGTGTTATTAATTAATTATTCTTCTTCAAACCGGAAAATTTTGTGACTATTCTATAGATAGCAATAAATCCAGACTGGGATTTCAAACCCACGACCACTAGAGATCCGTGCCGCTGCTCTTACAGTCCTATTGTGTTATCAAGCCACTTGGCAAATTTTGGCCTCCGTAACCGCCAATGTATTAGCCTATAAGCTACCGTGACTTTTGCCCTGAGCGGCAAAATTTGTGACCGGTTGTTTGTTAGATCGTCATGAATGAGTGGGCGCTTATTCTAGATCATTGATTTGTTTTTTCTCATCATCATCTCCCTAGCTTTAACCCGCATCTCACAGGTCGGCTACCTAATCTAGGTGACTGAACGAGGGTACTGGTTTTTAAACAGAGCGACTTCCATCTGACCTCCGCAACCCAGAATCCCATCCAGACCCAATCCTAGATCAGGTCAGAGTTTTCAAACCGCCAATGCTAAGCACTGGCCTCGGTATTAAACGATATTAACCGGGACCAACGGCTTAACGTGCCTTCCGAAGCACGACAAAGCGCCGAATAAACTTACATTTGAAATTCGAAAACCGAAAAACACATTGGTACGTGGTGGGATTCGAACCAAGACCGCTCAGGAGGCAGCGGCTCTATCCATAACACAATTCGGCTCTTTCTTATTTGTTGTTTCTCATATTTTGCATTAAATCCACGGATCTATTAAAATACATAAAAAACGAGCTAGCTTTCTGATGTGTTACTTCCATTGGTAAAGTTACTCTTTGTCCTCTGCCCGTGGGCGTTGAAACAGGAAGGGCTGACGGTGCATTTTTCTTTGTTCCGGCTGGATTTTTTGTTACGCGAAAATTACTTTTTGATGACTTTTCAGGTAAAAAATTTGGCGTACCCTAGTTCGTTGGTCTCGTTAACGTGGCGAAAAGAAGAACTAATCGCCGCCATTTTGAGATTTCACAGTTCTACATACATACATATAGGTAATCACGCATTTATGTAGGCAGAGCGTAAACGACCTAATCAAAGATCGGTTCGCCACTTATGACAAAATTTTGAGGGTTATTTAAGATAGATTTTCAGGTATATTGCTTTAGTGATAGGTTGTCAGCCTATCGCCTATATTGCAATATACAGAAACCCTCGAATCCCTTAGCTGGTTTCTACAGCATGCCTGGGAGGAAATGCAGCTAGCACATTCGATGTTTTTAGACATAAAATTGGATTAAAACCTAGCTTTCTGATGTGTTACTTCCATTGGTAAAGTTACTCTTTGTCCTCTGCCCGTGGGCGTTGAAACAGGAAGGGCTGACGGTGCATTCTTCTTTATTCCGGCTGGATTTTTTGTTACGCGAAAATTACTTTTTGATGACTTTTCAGGTAAAAAATTTGGCGTAACCTAGTTCGTTGGTCTCGTTAACGTGGCGAAAAGAAGAACTAATCGTCGCCATTTTGAGATTTGACAGTTCTACATACATACATATAATCACGCATTTATGTAGGCAGAGCGTAAACGACCTAATCAAAGATCGGTTCGCCACGTATGACAAAATTTTGAGGGTTATTTAAGATAGATTTTCAGGTATATTGCTTTAGTGATAGGTTGTCAGCCTATCGCCTATATTGCAATATACAGAAACCCTCGAATCCCTTAGCTGGTTTCTACAGCATGCCTGGGAGGAAATGCAGCTAGCACATTCAATGTTTTTAGACATAAAATTGGATTAAAACCATGGATCTATTAAAACACATAAAAATCGAGCTAGCTTTCTGATGTGTTACTTCCATTGGTAAAGTTACTCTTTGTCCTCTGCCCGTGGGCGTTGAAACAGGAAGGGCTGACGGTGCATTCTTCTTTATTCCGGCTGGATTTTTTGTTACGCGAAAATTACTTTTTGATGACTTTTCAGGTTAAAAATTTGGCGTACCCTAGTTCGTTGGTCTCGTTAACGCACACTTCCATGCTGGACTGGGAGCGAGAGAAAAACATAGAATGTACCACCTGCATTTCCTCACAGGCATGCTGTAAAAATCAGCTAAGGGATCCGAGGGTTTCAGTATATTGCAGTTTAGGCGATAGGCTGACAACCTATCACTACAGCTATATACCTATAAATTACTCATAAATAACCCTCAAAGCTTTGTCAGAAGTGGCGGAACGACCTGTGATTAAGTCGTTTATGCTCTGTCTACCCCATTAGGGATAAAGGCGTTATTATATGTATGTATGTATGTTAACGTGGCGAAAAAAGGACTAACTGCCACCAATTTGAGATTTGACAGTTCTACATACTATGTATGCCGGCCTGGGAGCGAGAAAAACATAGAATGTGCTGGCTGCATCTCTTCCCGGGCATGCTGTAAAAACCAGCTCGGGGATCCGAGGGTTTCAGTATATTGTAATTTAGGCTATAGGTTGACAATCTGTCACTACAGTAATATAACTACATACCTATCTGAAATAGCCCTCAAAACTTTGTCAGACGTGGCTGAACGACCTTTGGTTAGGTCGTTTACGCTCTGCCTACTCTATTATGGATAAAGGCGTGATTATATGTATGTAACAGATTTTTATTACATTAGATTAGAGATTTCCGGCAACAAATATACAAGAACTTTTGGTATCCATTTACTAAATGATGTTTCTACGAGTAAACCTACTTAAGAAAGTTAGGACTTTTGTATTAGATAAAACTTTCCTAATATAAAAGTAACAATGTTATATATTATGGATTTCGAGTGGGGAATTATGTAATTGTGTTACAAGTTAAAATGTTTGTTTGTTAAGGGGATCTGCGGTGCACACCAGCGCCCTCATCTGTTAAAGAATCATTACTCACTGAAAACGCAATTAATCGAAAATCCGTTAAATCAGATTGAAGTATAGGTACTGAAGTTTATTTGAGGCATTATAAATTAATAATTCAGTGCTCACTGCAGTTATAGATAGCATTAGTGCTAAAAGTGGCCGGTTTTTTGCAATCTGTAACTACAACGAACTATAACTTTTAACAGTATGAAGTTCTAAATGATCTTCATTGATTTAATCTCAATCTGATCTACCGGATTTTCAATTGATTGTGTTTTTAGTAAATTATGTTTTTTTGACTGCTGAGGGCGCCTCTTAGCCCAGGGTAGCCCCTAAATAAGTTGGTAAGTAGGTGAAAAATCGAGTAGATTACTAACTTTGTTTTACTTTTTAGTTCAGATAAACATACTTGAAATTACGCTTGCATCACTTACAGGGCGGAGCGTTGTTGATGGCATGATAAAACCAAATTTTGAGACACATAAAATTGACAGGTTGTCAACCCTAAAATTCTCGTCTCTATTTGGGAATCTGATCCAGAGGTTAGGAGAAGAAAGAAATAGGTTCGTATTTATGAAGCGATATCAAACGTGATAGCAATATTAAGTACGGATTTGACAGGCCAGTTCGAACTTAAATTACACTTCTGATACGAACTCAAACTCGCTGTCACTCATTTATGAGATTTGATTATAAATGCGGTCCTTAGTATTTTTTATAGGTTACTCTCGGGCGAAAAAAACTTTTACTTATAGTTACTACTAGCGACCCGCCCCGGCATCGCACGGAAATCATCAGTGTTTCTCTACTATATTATGCATGTATTATACATATAAACCATCCTCTTGAATCACTCTATCCATTAAAAGAAACCGCATCAAAATCCGTTGCGTAGTTTTAAAGATTTATGCATACATAGGGATATAGGGACAGAGAAAGCGACTTTGTTTTATACTATGTAGTGATTTGCTACTGTTTCGTATGTAAAAAGAACTAGTAAGTACGTAAACACTATTAGTAATTCAGTGAAAAAAGTAAAAAACTTAAATAGGTCAGTGTACCATACATACATACATATAATCACGCCTTTATCCCTAATGGGGTAGGCAGAGCGTAAAAGACCTAAACAAAGGTCGTTCCGCCACGTCTGACAATGTTTTGAAGGTTGTTTAAGATAGATTAGTAGGTATATTGCTGTAGTGACAGGTTGTTGTAAAAACCCTTGGACCCCTTAGCTGGTTTTTACAGCATGCCCGGCAAAATATGCAGCTGGTACATTCTATGTTTTTCTCTCGCTCCCAGTCCAGCATGGAAGTAAACAGTGAAGTAAGTCAGTAAGTCAGTGTACCACGGATATAAACAACAGTAGACATGCTAACCAACGCTCATGCTTAGAACAATGTTCAAGCACGCACGGAGCGACAGACCGACCAAACGAAACACTTTCTTACGAACTAAGCGCGTGGTACAAGTCTTCCATGCTGGACTGGGAGCGAGAGAAGGACATAGAATGTGACAGCTGCATTTCATGCTGTAAAAACCAGGTATCCGAGGGTTTCTATATATTGCAATTTAGGCGATGGGCTGGCAATCTGTTACTACAGCAATATACGTACAAATATATCTTAGATAACCCTGAAAACTTTGTCAGACGTGGCGTGGCCTTTGTTTGGGTCATTCACGCTCTGTCTACCCCATTAGGGATAAAGGCGTGATTATATGTATGTATGTACAAGTGAGGAGTGGTTGTAACCAACGCCTTATGCGGTAGAACAATGGTCGAGCAGGCACTGAGCGACACACCGACCAAATGAAACACTTTCTTTGGTGCGAAATAAGAGCGTGGTAGAAGTTACGAGATTCAAATCTGCTGTTGTCACGATGACATAAAATACCATAAAAAAAACTTTCAACCACCGCTTCAACGCTTCTTCGTATTACTAAATAACTTCTTTGCTACTTATTTATTAGATATGTATCGTAACATTATTTGTAAAAGTATCAGTATTAAGCGGATAACAACTATAATTTATACTTAAGAAAGTAACTGTAATGACTTATGAATTCTAGACTAATTGAATCTGTTGTGTTGTATGATTTGTATTCTTACGTGCAATAAAGTACTTTTATGTTATGTTATGAATTATATGTTTGAACTGCATTGCAGATACAGTTTAAATGTAGAAATTCCCACTTTGCTACATTTTCTTTGATCCGAGTTCTCTGTGTCAGCAGGCTCTATGAAAACGGCTATTGTAATTTATGCGCAGGGGGAAGGCTTTGATGTTTAGTCTTATAATTATTTTACTGTTTGTTATAACAATCACTTGAGTGAGTGGTTGTTTATACTGATTGTACACTTTTTCACATAAAGTTTTTAGTTAAGCACTTGTATATTCTTCTTGGTCAATGTTTACCCGCCACATCATTGTAATTTATGCCCAGGGCTTAGAAGTTTAGTCTTATTAGTATTTCACTGATTGTTATCACAATTTAATAAAAGATTGAAGGAATAGAGTGTGCACCTGTGTGTAGCGCAAACACTTGGGCACTAAAAACTGGTCCTGCGCAGTTGGTTGATCTTTGGGAGATTGGTCGCCAGCACCGAAAATCGGTGGGAGGACTATTAATACTGATGGCGCACTTTTTTTAGTACTAGACTATTACTATTAAAGAACTTCTATTTTCTTCTTTATTTAATGTTTTGTTTGCCCGCTACATCTCGTCGCTCACACCACGTAATCGATCACGGCTATCGGTAACTGCCGGTCGGGAGTTACGTAAGGTGAAAGAATATGACACGCGCCGACGCGCATGCGCCTATTCTGGTACAGATTAGTATAAACTAGCGAACCGCCCCGGCTTCGCATGGAAATTATCAGTGATTCTATACTATATTATGCATGTATTATACATATAAACCTTCCTCTTGAATCACTCTATCCATTAAAATAAACTGCATCAAAATCCGTTGCGTAGTTTTAAAGATTTATGCATACATAGGGATATAGGGACAGAGAAAGCGACTTTGTTTTATTCTATGTAGTGATAATAATAAAGTATACAAAAAATATCTATAAATCTGATCAATTTTCACCATGGTTAAAATGGCAAAAAAGGCTTTCCGCCATGGTTGAATTATTTTGAATGAGAGACGGAGGACCTACAAACATATAATCACGCTTTTATTTCTAATGGGATAGGCAGAGCGTAAACTACCTAGACAAAGGTCGTTTCCCCACGTCTGCCAAAGTTTTGACGGTTATTTAAGATAAATTTGTAGGTATATTGCTCTAGTGACATTCAACGCGGCTTGCAATACAAAAGTAATTATTTTAACATTAAATGGAAGTTTAATTTGTATTTGATGTCTAATGAAAAGTGATGCTTTGATAACAAACTACTTTTTCTACAATTTTATTTACAACAATTTTTTTTTTAATATTTCGTGTGCGGCGCGGCGCGGCACTGCGCAACAAATGTATCTTTGTATGAAATGTATGAGTTGTACCGCACTGTATGTATGGTGTACGGCAGTGTAGCAACATTGTCAGTTCATACATTTTGACAGTTTTTGTGGCGCCGTGCCACAACTTCCTAGTGTGCTCTGACCTTTCCTGGAAGGAATAACATTAATTCACATTAACTTGCTTACTTTGTACAAGTTTGACCAGAATAAGGCGCCGGACGACTTTTTTAAGCGACGGGGAAATTATCAGGTGTTAATAATTAAACACGATAAGGTTTTTGTAGTGTTTAACCATAAATACTGACAATGCTTGGATTTACTCTTATTTTTAACTTCCTCCGTGGTCTAGTGGTCAGAGCCATGAGCTTACGACCCGGAGGTCGTGGGTTCGATTCCCATGGGGGGAACACAGTGTTGATATTTGTCAATTTATCACTTTGTGAAGTTTTCACTAGTTTGGTTTGGTCGGTCCTGGTCGTTGTCTTTGTTAGTGGTCGTTACTCAAACCATGTCAGAGGCCTAATAGATGTGCTACTAAGTGGTTTGAAATCTCTGACACCAGGGTTCATCGGGTCGTTGAATCTTCTTTTGTTTGCATTTCACTATAATTTTCAGTTATAGTGACTGATTATCCCACATTTCAAATAAATAAAACATACATATAATCACACCGTTATTCTTAATGAGGTAGGCAGATCATCAACGAACCAAAAACGTGTGACAAATTTTTGAGGATTATTTAATATAGATTTGTGGGTGTATTGCTGAAGTGACAGGTTGTCAGCCCATCGCCTAACGCCAAAATTACAATACAATATACTTGTACTAAAAATCTCAGATCACTTAACTGTTTTTACAAGGAAGATTTTTTCTCTAATTCTCAATAATACGCTAATAATATAATAAGGGGTTGCTCAATCAACGCAACTAAACAACCATTACTAGGAAATTAAAAAAACATCTTTCCCGTACAAACTTTCTGATCGTAGTGGTCATTTTGTATGAAAAAGCTATTTTTCTTTCATTTCCTGAAAACAATCCTGGTGATAGTTGTTCAGTTCCGTTGACTGAGCAACCCCTATCAGTTTTACACTCCGTATAAATGCCAGATCGATTGCAATATTCTATATTCGTTGCACCTATAGCAAGACTGCTCGACTATTACAGTTCTAATAGGTCCAATTTCGGTACCAGCCACCTGCCTCCAATAGTCTTCAACTCCTGAAATTGGTCCAATTTAGGTGCCCCATGTCTGTAGACGAGGTTGTTCTAATGAGAACAATTACTTCTAATTGGTCACCGATACAGCATCCATTATTTAGTTCGATACATACATACATATAATCACGCCTTATCCCCAATTAAGTAGATAGAGCGTAAACGACCTAAAGAAAAATACAATTTATACTTGCGATTGTCGGAACTAGGTGAAACTCCATATTTATAATGTTGTTATTTAAAACACTTGTACTTGTTTCACTTAATATAATGATGCTATAAGTTAGCGAAACCGGTAGGATTAAATAATAGTGTTTTTAATAACAACATTAGACCTAAAGAAAGGTTGTTCCGCCACGTCTGACAAAGTTTAGAGGGTTATTTAAGATATAATATATTGAAACCTTTGGATCCCTTAGCTGGTTTTTACAGAATGCGCGAGAGGAAATGCAGCTGGCACATTATATGTTTTTCTTTCGCTCCCAATCGAGCATGGAAAAAAGTTTATGAATGAATTTAGTTCGGTGTGTGCTGTATTACCTATGGGTCATATTTATGAAGTGATCTCGAATTTGAGAGCAATAATAAGTATGGATTTGACAGGCCAGTTTGTACTGAAATGACATTTCTGATATGAACTCAAAGTAACTGTATTTTAAATACGGCCCTATGTCTTTACGATCTTATGGGAACTATGACTGCCTTCGGTCCCGGTCGCTGTCTTTAATAGGGATCGTTACTCAAACAAGATAGTTGTGCTACTAGGCGGTTTAAAAAACTCTGACATCAGGGTTCATCGGGTCCATAGTCGTCAGGTCATCAGTTCGGCGGACGCTACCGCAGCGATCAGTCGTGTTCTGTATTATTGCAAATCCGTAACCAGTGTAGAAGACCCCTAGCTCCATTTAAAATCGCGTGTCTCTCGGTGTCTCGCACGATTGGTTCATTGCCGTGCCTTTCACTTTTGGACCGACCATTCTCAAGATCTGTGTTTCTATGCGATTTGGTATAGCTGCGAGATCTTACCACCGGTTTTAAGCTGGTTATCGGATTCTCCTGCTTCCACTTAGTGACTGCAGACATAAGGTGCTCCCCTAGCGGGTACCCAGAGTGAGACAACACAACTTCGCTCGATTGCCCCTGCTGTATCAAGTTATTCACGTCAAGAACGCAACTGTTTCTCAAAGTTTTCTACTGTGTTTTGATTCTTTTGCTTTTCCCAAAGATGGTTAAGTGTTGCAGATGTGGTGAGGACGTAATGGATTACGTGCAATGTAGTCACTGTCAGAACTATTTTGACTATCCATGTTCTGGCGTTACCGAGCAAGGATATCGCAAACTTGGCGCGGACCGCCAGGCTGTATGGAGATGTCCTAATTGCAAAAGGCTACCAATTGTGACTGATTCGCTCAACCCTAAGGAAACTCAAACAGATGATTCGCCCAAAATTATCTCATTGGAACTAGTAATGCAGGAGCTAAATAGCATCAAACTTAGTCTTGCTCCTCTTTTGAATGTCATGGACGGGATCCGTGAAATTAAAACTGAGATAACTGATGTAAAATCGTCTATGAGTAACTTTTCCGCCAAATTGGAGAGCCTAGATGAAAGGTTGAAGTCCGTTGAGAAGGCCCGTGATAACGCATTGAAATTCGAAGAGCGTATTTCTGCATTAGAAGCAGATCTCAACGAGAAGAACCAATGGGCACGACTAAATAACGTGGAAATAAAAGGAGTTCCAATTAAAGATCGTGAAAATCTGTTGGATATTGTAAGCAAGATTGGCTCCAAGGTGTCATATTCCATCTCCAAACAGAGTATAAATTTTGTAGCCAGAGTGCCTTCACAGGACAATAAATTCAAGCCGATTATAGTTTCATTTGTGAATCGGTATGTTAAAGAAGACTTTGTTGCTGCAGCTCGGACTATTAAGAGATTGCAACCTACTGATATTGGACTTGATGGCACTGGACAAATTTATGTCAATGATCACCTCACAGTGCAAAACAAAATGCTGCTAACCGAGGCGAAGAAATTGAAAAAGAAACATGAGTTTGAGTTTTTATGGGTAAAAAACTCGAAAATTTTTGCCAGAAAGAATCCTCAATCGAAGATTATACTCATAAAGAATTCCAAGGATTTGGCCAAAATATGTTAATTTTATACATAGATTCAAAAGTTTGGTGTTTTTGTGACAACAAATCTTTGAGAACCGCTTTCTTTTGCTATGCTATCTTTTGTTCACTACATTGTGTTGTATCTGGTTTCTTTGCTAGTACAAGTGTTGGTCACTTGCGTCTAATTTATTTGAACTTATTTATCTTATTGCTTTTTTGCCTGTGCTCTAAATTAATTTTATTTTCTATTACAGTTTTGATTGCATTGCTTTCAATTATCAAGCTATTTTATTCAATTTTTTATTGTTTCGTTATTGCCATGGGGCTATATGGTCTTGTTTATGTTTACGGAATTTACGTAGATATAGATTGCTTTTCATTTAATGTGTGACATTTCAATTTATTACCAAAATTGCAGAGGATTACGGACAAAAACAAATACTTTTTATAGAAATTTATTATTATCTAATTATGATATTATTTCACTAACTGAAACTTGGCTGCCGGACAGTATATCTGATTCGGAATTGTTTGACAGTAGATATATTGTTTATAGGAGAGACCGTGATTATGCTCTTACAAATCAAACTCAAGGTGGAGGAGTAGCCATTGCAGTTCGCCGTAATATAGTAGCTACTTATAATATTGATTGGAGTTCTAGTGCAGAGGATATATGGATTACGGTTACTCTTCGTAATTCACGGAATAAAACCACTGTGAATCTGCATATTTGTACAATCTATTTGATTGAGCAAAACGAAGGCTTTACATTCTCTAATCAATTAGAAAATTTCTTACAAAATCTGTTAAAAATTAAAGGTAAATATAAGTCTGACCAGTTTCTTATTTTGGGAGATTTTAATAGGCGAGACATAGCATGGTTACCCTCCGATACTGGTCTCCAACCTGCTAACGTGACTAAAGACCTGTCAATTCGACTTTTGGAAGTCGTATATGATTGTGATCTAAGACAATTCAATAGTCACGCTAACACTTATGGTGTTATCTTAGATCTAGTTTTATGTACTGATAATGTTACGGTTACAAATTGTTCTGACCCGCTAGTTGGCGAAGATCCCCATCATAAGTCACTAGTAATTCAGCCTTCTTTTATTGAACTTGATCCATTAGATGCTCCTAGACGAACCATATTCTCGTACCAGAGAGGTGATTATGAAAAAATATGTAGTCATTTATCCGAAATTGATTGGTCGAATATTTTATCTCAGGGCACTGTAGAGGACGCTGTTGCCAAATTCTACGAAATCACTTATCAGTTAAGGAGTAAGTTCATACCTACGCGGCAAACTAGGCGTCGTTCTTATCCTCCATGGTACGATTCTTCGCTTTTAAAAATAATTAAAGAGAAATTTAAATACTTTAGTAAACATAAGGTCTACGGTAATATATCTGATCTTAATATATTTCATCTCTTACGCGACAGGGTGAAAAGAGTTGAAGCGAAGTGTTATAGTGATTATATGGTTAGAGTAGAAAACGCCATATCTAAAAACCCTAAACTATTTTGGTCTTTCGCCAAAAGTAAGCGTGGCTGTGGATCTTACCCTGCTAGAATGACATATTCTTCCGTTACTAGTGACTCAGGGGAGGGTATCAGCGAACTATTCTCCACTTACTTCGCTTCAACTTTTCTGCAACCTGGTTCGAACACACCACGTAATGTTAGATCAAATATTCCTACCACATTGGCTCCAAGTGATATTGATACCATAGACATTAATGAGAATAAGGTACTTAATTTAATTAAACGACTAGATCTCAGTAAATCTGCGGGTCCAGATACTTTACCGGCCTTGTTTTTGGTAAATTGCTCAAAACAGTTATCAGTGCCTGTGTCGATACTATTTCGTCGGTCTTTAAAGGAAGGTGTCATGCCCGCCATATGGAAGTCCGCATTTGTAACCCCAATCCATAAAAAAGGCCCTAAGAATAAGGTGGACAATTATCGGCCTATCTCTAAATTATGCTTGCTAGCTAAGGTTTTTGAGCGCATTATCTTCAATCAAGTCTATGATTGCATCAAGAACGTATTTATACCTCAACAACATGGGTTTTTGAGAGGTAGATCTACTGTTTCAAACCTAGCTATTCTCAATGAATTTGTTACAGACAATATGGGGATAGGTAACCAAATTGATGTAATATACACGGACTACAGTAAGGCTTTCGATCGCATTGACCACGATATTTTATTATCTAAACTCAACACGTTAGGTATAAGAGGTGATTTGTTTAGGTGGTTTACATCCTATGTGCAGAATAGGACCCAGGCTGTGGTGCTTAATGGATATGCCTCTTCATGGGTTAATATACCCTCAGGAGTACCTCAGGGTTCGTTGTTGGGACCACTGCTGTTTGTGATTTTCATAAATGATATTCAGGAATGTTTCCAAAATTCTATATTTTTGCTTTTCGCAGACGACATGAAAGTTTTTAGGATTGTCAACAATTCTGCTGATGCTGAACTTCTACAAGCAGACTTGATAAGGCTTGATAATTATTGTTATGCCAACAAATTAGACCTCAACGTTGGTAAATGTTCATCTTTAACCTTCACATGGAAAAGAAACAATTATGCACACGTCTATAGTCTTAAAGGCCAGACTCTGGAATCCTGTTCGAATATTAGAGATCTAGGCGTGATCCTTGACAGCAAACTACAATTTGACCAGCATATCGAGTTCTGTGTCGACAAGGCTTACAAAGCTCTTGGGTTTGTCAAGCGTATCTCGAAATGCTTCAATAAGATGAAAACCATTAAAATAATCTATTGTGCCTATGTTCGAAGTCATCTCGAGTACGCATCTCAGATATGGAGTCCCTATTATAACATCTACAAAGACAATATCGAGAAAATACAAAGGAAATTCATAAAATTTTTGTGTTATAAATTTGAACATCCTTATTCAAGTTCTAGCTATGAACAGTTGTGTTCTAAATTTCATCTTCTCCCATTGCATCTTCGCAGAACGATTAGTGACATTTGCTTTTTAATTAACATTGCTCAAGGTAAAATTGACTGTCCAGATCTCCTCAGCAATTTAAGGCTTATAACACCAACTAGGAATTTGCGTCACAATACATTACTCCATGTTCCCTCAGGCAATACTAATTATAGGAATAATAGCTTCTTACCCAGAACATTAAAATTGGCTAATAAATTGAATAGTGATGATCGTTTCGATCTGTTTTGCTGCAGCACTTATACACTAAAAAAAGTATTAAGCAAAGAACCAGATTTAGTAACTAGGATTAATTAAGTTTAAGTTTACTTACATTATATTTATATACAACATTGAGTGTTATTTGGAGTGTTATAATTTTTTCTGTTTAATTGTGGTAGCTTGTTATTGGCACGTACTTATTGATATAGATATGTTATATTGTAAAATAGGCTGTAAGCTTCCCAAATAAAATAAAATAAAATAAAATAAATAAAATAGACTCGATACCCACTCGACAGAAGAAGAAGAAGACTGCCTTGGGATGGGACATTCGTATATGTGGCACTGAAAGTGGGCTGGTCATTATCTTATGGGACTTAATTAAAATTTTGAGATAATTTCTTCCATGCTGGACTGGGAGCGAAACTAAAACGTGCCAGCTGCATTTCCTGCCGGCCATGCTGTAAAAACCAGCTAAGAGATCCGACGGTTTCAGTATATTGCAATTTAGGCGATGGACTGACAACCTGTCACTACATCAATATAGGTACCTACAGATCTATCTTCAATAAGCCGCAATACTTTGTCAGATGTGGCGAAACGAAACTTATTAGGGATAAAGGTGTGATTGCATGTATGTATGTATTATTTGTTTAAAATATCAGATAATCAGTCACTATTACTGAAAATTAAAGTGAAATGCAAGCAAAGAAAATAGTCTTCGTCTTAGCAAGTGGTTTCTCGAGTCAAACGACCTATGTTTAGGTCGTTTACGCTGTGCCTAACCCATAAGGGATAAAGGTGTGATTATATGTATAAGATAGTTAGGTTACAAATACAAATCACTTTATTTCCACAAAACACATTACAAAAAATAAAAACACACAATCAAGATATCATAACAAACAGGACAGGTAGGCATATAGATATTTTTACAGAAGTGGAAAAAGGTGTGGGCAGCTTGGCTGTTTTTAAGTCCACCCTACGTCAGGTGTACAGAAGAGGATAGAAATGAAATGGCACAGAACAATTTGAACTACAATTTGACAAATCTTTGTAATATATATTTTAATAGTAACAATATCAGGCACATCTAGCGATTATTTATGAACAATACTAAACATTGTAGTAATTTGCTCTGAGAAATAAAAAAGTAGGCACATTTTCCAAAAGTAAAGGTAAAAGTAAGAAATATTAATATTGTATAATATAATATAATCACTACATAGTATAAAACAAAGTCGCTTTCTCTGTCCCTATATCCCTATGTATGCTTAGATCTTTAAAACTACGCAACAGATTTTGATGCGGTTTATTTTAATGGATAGAGTGATTCAAGAGGAAAGTTTGTATGTATATTACATGCATATTATAGTAGAGAAACACTGATAATTTCCGTGCGAAGCCGGGGCGGGTCGCTAGTATAATATAATAGGTTAATAAACAAAGATAGGCAGGTCGTTTGCATTTAATATAAAATTACTTAGGTATAAAGCTTTATTTTTACGTAATGAAATAGATTTTCAGTACCCATTCTGATTTCATAAATAATTGCTCGTTTACCTGAAGAGTAAAGACCCAGAGTCCCACTGACACAAATCGTGTTGTGGCCATACAAACCAGCAGTCATATCATACATAACCATACAACAACCAAACTACAATTTTATTGCACAATCACTCAATCCATACATACATATTATCACGCCTTTATCCCTAATGGGGTAGGCAGAGCGTAAACGACCTAAAAAAAGGTCGTTCCGCCACGTCTGACAAAGTTTCGACGCTTATTTAAAATAGATTTGTAGGCATATTGCTGTAGTGACAGGTTGTTAGCCCATCGCCTAAATTGCAATATACTGAAACCCTCGGATCCCTTAGCTGGTTTTTACAGCATACCCTAATAATGCAGAATACCCTGGTAATGCAGCTGGCACATTCTATGTTTTTCTCTCGCTCCCAGGCCAGCATGGAAGAACCATACAAGAACTAAACTACAATTTGATTGCACAATCACTCAATATGAACGAGCCATATCGAATGTAAACTATTGGCGCACGCACGAACGTTTTAGTGATTAACTAGTCTTTCACACGCAGATTCACTCGCCTCTACCTGTCTCCGTGGTTTAGTGGTCTGGGTCCTGGGATCTTGATTCATAGGTCGTGAGTTCGATTTCCACGGGGAGAACAGAAATACAAAGACAATTTGAAAAAAGATAAAGATGGCGCCCCGACCACTTTGTCAGGCTTCATAGAAAAAGGTTAGGTCCCTTCTGTGAATTTATTAACTTTGTGAGATTTTCCTCAGTCTGGTTAGGATAATGCAGGCTGAATAACGCGATTGTCTGCCGTCAGCCACGTTTGCTGTTTTTGATAGTTTTCTTTTGACAAACCATGTCAGGGCCTATTCGTTTAATTTTAATTGTTGTAGAGTTGTTGTTACCACTTGAGAAATGTTGTGATTCCTTTTAAATTTTAATCATTATGAACAGACACATTTCTCTTAAGTTTTGTTATAGAATACAATCATACATTTCTCACATCAAATGACATAATAGTGAACATAACAGAACGCATACGGCTGCCCAAGTTATTCAATGTTGCAGTGTCATTTCTGAATAGGGATGGCGGGAGTTTGTTTAATGATTCAAAAGATTCGGTTTGAGTGAGTCAGTATTATAAGAACACCAGGGTAACTGCCTCCGTGGTCTTATGGTCAGAGCCTTGGGTTTACGATTCTGAGTTACTGGAGGTCCTGCGTTCAATTCCCAGGGGGAAACACAAAGTTGATATTTGAGAAATTATCACTTTGTGATTTTTTCCCCAGTTTGGTTAGGACATTGCAGGCTGAATCACCTTATTGTCCGAATATAAAAAAAGATTCCGTGCATCGGAGGGCACGTTAAGCCGTCGTTCTCGGTCGCTGTCTTTATAGTGGTCGTTACTCAATCCATGTCAGAGGCCAAATAGCTGTTTTACCAGGCAGTTTGAAAACTCTGACACCAGGATTAATCGGGTTGTTCGACTCAAGAATCCACTCGCTAAGAAGAACACCAGAGTATCGTTAAATATAAAGAAAAAACACGATACCATTAGTGGTATCGCCAGGGGTAACATAGATCAGAGATGAGATTTTGAAATCTGAAAAGTATTACGACCTTACAGGCATATTGCCTTTTTATAGATTTCAGGCCAGAAACTTGATTTATTATATAAAGTCTGACTACATCTGACTTACAACCATATAAAAAAGAATTTCATTTTGGACATAAATTTTAATTTGGGTTTTTTATAAGAATTATTCAGACAATTCTTTGATTTTAATAAATCGAAGGTAGAAAAATAAAAATCTTATATCCAAGACATCGCCTCTGGAAGTTTTAAATAGAGTCAACGTTCAAACCTTTAGGACTTTACACATATCTTTAAAACACCCTGTATATTAAACCGAATTAAAGAGGTAAAGGAAATAAAATAAAAGGTCCATTAATTAAAATCTAAACTCAGAATTTTACGTGCGATTAAACTCTTTGAATAAACTATGATCCGACTCATTGAATCACCTAATTACTTCTCTAGAGCAGTTACGGGGATTATATCCCGATTTCAGGCTACATTTCTGAGAATAATGCACGGAGCACCACTGGTATCGATTTGGTTAAAACACGACTTAACCAAAATAAGTTATAACATGTTACACGCAAGATACAACTACTCAAATCTATCTTAAAGAACCCTCAAAACTTTGTCAGACGTGGCGGGACGACCATTGGTTAGGTCGTTTACGCTCTGCCTCCCTATTAGGGATAAAGGCGTGATTATATGTATGTGTGTATGTTACACGCACCTTACTGTCTGATCTGAACAACATTTTGTAATGTCCCTTTCTGTTATCTCATGACTGATAATACAGGTATGAGGTTATTTTAGTTAGGTTTTGTTATTTTCAATTCTGGATTTCTTCCATGCTGGACTGGGAGCGACAGAAAAACATAGAATATTCCAGCTGCATCTCCTCCCGGGCATGCTGTAAAAACCAGATAAGGGATTCGAGGGTTTCAGTATATTGTAATTTAGGCGATGGGCTGACAACCTGTCACTACAGCAATATACAATACAGATCTATCTTAAACAACCCTCAAAACTTGTCAGACGTGGCGGAACGACCTTTGTCTGGGTCGTTTACGCTCTGCCTACCCCATTAGGGATACAGGCGTGATAGTATATGTATGTATATATGTGACGATTCTCGCTGCACCATTCCTTAATAAATTTTAAGTTAGTGCTGTCACTTTTCTTAATTTTGACATATGAACAAGATAGAAATAAACACGTGACTTTAACATTCCTAATCTCAGTGTCATTTGTGAAATACAATCAGCACAAATATTGTTTCCAAAAATCTACCGCCCATTTCTATTCACTTGTTCTGAGAAAAAATCTTCTTCTTAACGTGTCGATGGAACACGAGAAATTACATTATAAGGGCCCGGAATTTTGCGACTTGCATACATACATACATATAATCACGCCTTTCTCCCTGATGGGGTAGACAGAGCGTAAAAGACTTAAACAAAGGCCATTCCGCCACGTCTTACAAAATGTTGAGGGTTATTTAAGATAAGATTTAGGTTGTCAGCCCATGGCCTAAATTGCAATACACTGAAACCCTCGGATCCCTTAGCTGGTTTTTACAGTATGCCCGGTTGAAATGCAGCTGGCTCATTCTATGATTTTCTTTCGCTCCCAGTCCAGCATGGAAGAAAAGATTTAGTGACTTGTATTGCGGATAAGCTGCTGTCCATTAAATCCGCTGGCGTGCAGGTGTTGGGGCTAAATCTAGTTAAGTCGTGGACTTACAGGATCGCTGCCATTGTTTAGTTCTGACCCATTGAGTCAAGCCATTCAACATTACATTAAACATTAACATTCAAATGTCGCATTAGGCTGGATGACTCGCTTTCATTGCCCTTTAATTTAGCAAACCAACCGGAAAGAATGGATTGTTCTTCCTTTAAACTGAACTAGACTAGATAAGAGTAGATTCTGGAATATGATCTAAGTGTAGCATGACTTCCATGCTGGCCTGGGAGCGTGAGAATAAAATAGAATGTGCCAGCTGCTTTTCCTCCCGGGCATGCTGTAAAAACCAGCTAAGGGATACGAGGGTTTCAGTATATTGTAATTTAGGCGATGGGCTGACAACCTGTCACTACAGCAATATACCTACAAATTTATCTTGATTGACCTTCAAAACATTGTCAGACGTGGCTAAACTACCTTTGTTTGGGTTGTTTACGCTCTGCCTACCCCATTAGGGATAAAGGCGTGATTATATGTATGTATGTATTAACATTATATTATATACATATTGTCACTAAAGCAATACATGTTACAATCTAAAATTGCTCTCAATTTTTGTCAGACGTGGCACAAGCGCCTTTTACGAGGCGTTAAACGCTCTGACTACCCCGTAAGGGATAAAGGCGTGATTTATGTATGTATTAACATTCAAATGTCGCATTAGGCTGGATGACTCGCTTCCATTGCCCTTTAATTTGGCAAACCAACCGGAAAGAATGGGTTGTTCTTCCTTGAAAGTGTGCTGAACTGAACTAGATTAGATAAGAGTAGATTCTGGAATATGATCTAAGTGTATTCCTTCCATGCTGGACTGGGAGAGATAGAAAAACATAGCATGTTCCAGCTGCCCTTCCTCCCGGGCATGCTGTAGAAGTCAGCAAAAGGGACTCGAGGGTTACAGTGTATTGTAATTTAGGCGATGGGCTGACAACCTGTCACTATAGCAATACACTTTTCAATCAAAAATTGCCCTCAATTTTTGTCAGACGTGGCGAAAGCGCCTTTCACGAGGCGTTTATCGCTTTGCCTACCCCGTAAGGGATAAAGGCGTGATTTTATGTATGTATCTAAGTGTAGCATTACTTCCATGCTGGCCTGGGAGCGACTAATATTAATCAAAGTAATTATAAACTGAAATACGCCGTTTTCCTACTAATTAAATCAGAAACTGTTTATTAAATATCAAAAACGCTTTTTTAAATAAAAATCGTGGGTTACGACGTCTCTCGCTAGTAACTATTGATTACTCAAATCAATAATTTCTATTTTTTTAAATCGATTATTAATTATTTCTTCCATGCTGGACTGGGAGCGAAAGAAAAACATAGAGTGTGCCAGCTGCATTTCCTCCCGGGCATGCTGTGAATATCAGCTTAGGGATCCGAGGATTTCAGTATATTGCAGTTTGGGCGATGGGCTGACAACTTGTCACTACAGCAATATACCTAAAAATCTATCATAAATAATCCTCAAAACTTTGTCAGACGTGGCGGAACGATTTTTGTTTAGGTCGTTTACGCTGCTTACCCCGTTAGGGATAAAGGCGTGATTATATGTATGTATGTATGTAAGATAATTAAACCTAAATGCGCATTTTTTGCTTAATGATTAATGAGATCCACAGTATTTTTAAGCATCAGTTTTAAGTTATTTTTGTCGCCCAGTCAACATGCATATTGGTTAGAACTTCGGGTCCATGTTCTACTGTTTTTAATCAAAATCAGGCTTAAAACTAATCACAGCTAAATTCAGTTTAATACTGTCACTTCTGTCTCGACGTAGGGTAAATGCGCCTATAAACGTCACGCTACTCGAATGACACAATAACAGTTTAACAGTTGTTAGACACACTGCGAATGACTCGAACAGCCGTCCTCTGTTATTGCTAAGCGGTACCAAGGGCTCTCGAACTAAACTCACTGGATTCTCACTTTGAAAAGTCTTGTGCTTAGTGAATAGCTAATGTGCGGTGCGTATATGCATCCTATATGATGTAAATCTGCTTATATACTTAACAATTTTCCCAGAACTTAACGTGATGATACTAGCCAAATGGCGCCCCTATTAGTAAAGAAATCATAATTCACATAAAACGCAGTGAATTGAAAAACTGGTCCAACAGAATCAAGTTATAGTAATGAAGATAATTTAGAACCTTATAAATTTGCTATTCATAGTTCGTTGTAGTAACAGGAAGAAAAATTGCGAATAACGACCAACAACGGCAAGTTTTCTTCCTGTTACTACAACGAGCCATAAATTGCTAATTACTATAACTACATTCTGTTGGACCGGTTTTCAGATTCACTGCGTTTTTAGTAAATTATGTTTTTTTTTACTAATGGGGGCGACACTTGGCAAGTATCGCCAGCTTAAAACTAATCACAGCTAAATTCAGTTTAATACTGTCACTTCTGTCTCGATGTAGGGTAAATGCGTCTATAAACGTCACGCTACTCGAATGACACAATAACAGTTTAACAGTTGTTAGACACACTCCGAATGACTCGAACAGCCGTCCTCTGTTATTGCCAAGCGGTACCAAGGGCTCTCGAATTAAACTCACTGGATTCTCCCTTTGAAAATTCTTGTGCTTAGTCAATAGCTAATGTGCGGTGCGTATATGAATCCTACATGATATATGATGTAAATCTGCTTATCTACTGAACAATTTTCCCCATAACTTAAGTCGATGTACGAAAAAAAATTACTGCCCTCCAATACAAAACGCATGTGTTCAAAATCAGTGTGCGCATTCAGTAAGGGGAGTAATTTTCCTTCCATGCTGGACAAAGAGTAATAGAAAAACATAGAATGTTCCAGCCGCCCTTCCTCTTGGGCATGCTATAGAAGTCAGCAAAAGGGATTCGAGGGTTACAGTGTATTATAATTAAGACGATGGGCTGACACCTGTCAACTGACTGACAACCCTTGGATCTCTTATCTGGTTTTTAGAGCATGCCCAGAAGGAAATTCAGCTGGCACATTCTATGCTTTTCTTTCGCTCCCAGTCCAGCATTATATTCTTAAATACATAAAATATTAATCCACACACTTAATTTTAAACTTTCGCGGTTGTTTTCACTATAACTATAAGACATTTTACGGGTTGCTTACCGCGAATTAAATTATTTGATGAGTTCCCGAGATTTCAGCGCTGTTCCAAACGCCCTGATCACGGGTAAGCTCGGGAACTCATAAAATAATTTAGATCGCGGTAAGAAACCCGTAAAATGTCTTATAGTTATAGTTAATCCACACAATTTTTACGGCACGAACGTAGATAACACATCTTCTTTTTAAGTCTTAAGTATATTATACCGGGTGTAACCGACAGCGTCCCTTACACTGATAGGGGTTCCTCAGTCAACGACATTGAACAACTTCCACCAGGAAATTCTTTCAGGAAGTGAAAACAAAATATGGCAAAATTGTTCATCAGACAATTTGTGTGGAAAATAAAATATTTTTTTTCACTTACATACATACATACATATAATCACGCCTTTATCCCTAATGGGGTAGGCAGAGCGTAAACGACCTAAGCAAAGGTCGTTCCGCCACGTCTGACAAGTTTTGAGGGTTATTACAGATGATTATGACGTATATTGCTATAGTGACAGGTTTCAGCCCATCTCCTAAAATTGTTTTCACTTCCTTAAAGAAAATCCAGCTGATAGTTGTTCAAATCCATTGACTGAACAACCCCTGTCCCGTTCACTCCGTATAGGTATAACGCTTCTTCCTTTAACGTCTTCTAACGACTAAAAAGCATAACCATCAAAGTAACTCTCTCACTTACCGTGCGTGAGAATGAGAATCTTATCTGTAGTACCACTTCAAGACTTGTAAGCACAGGACATACGTTCTCGCTAATGGTATGAATATCATAGAATATATACACAGAGTAGAGAGCATTATTTTTAATGGGCATCTTCTGTCTGAGCTATTGAAGCGAGTAGATAGTGTTTCTATGTTTAATAGCAAAATATATTTCGCTTAGTTTTAAGTTTACTTACTAGTAGGAGGTAAAGGCATTTTATGGTGGCGATAGAGCCAAAATGGCGCCCCCATCATAACTTACTAAAACTCATTGAATTCCAAGTTTTCGCACAAAGCGGTACGCTTCTACATTTTTAATGCGAACGGCCAAAGTGTGGAACTCCCTGCCTGCGGATCTATTTCCGGAACGTTATAACCTGGGCCTTTTCAAGGCGAGAGTGAACAGGCACTTTCTAGGCAATCATGCTCCATCATAGTCTACATCATCACTTACCATCACGTGAGATGGCGGACAAATGATTGCCTATCGAATATAAAAAAAGAAAAAGAAAAGAAAACCCGATCCATCAGGCTTAAGTAATAGTTATAAAGATAATTTAAAACCCTATAAATTTGCGATTCATAATTCGTTGTAGTAACAGGTTCTAGTTGCGATAAACGGCCACCAATGGCAATTTTTCTTCTTGTCACTACGACAACCTATGAATCGCTAATTTATAAAGTTCTAAATTATCTTAATTACTATCACTTGAGTCTGTTTGATCAGTTTTCAGATTAACTGCGTTTTAGTGGATTATGATTGTTTTAGTGTGTGATAGTGATATTGAAAGAAGAGTGAATGCAGGTAACATGGCGAATGGGGCGTTGCACACCTTTATGAACAGCCAGAAGGTATCCAAAAAGGCTCGTCTGGCTGTGCATAGAGGAGTGTGAGTCCCAACACATATGTATGGCAGTGAAAGTTGGGTCTGGCAGAAAAGACATGAAAGTAGAATAAATGCAGTAGAAATGAGAGCGTTAAGAAGTATGATTGGTGTGAAACTGAGTGACAGAATAAGAAATAGCGTGATAAGAGAACGTTGTGGTGTGAAAGAGGATATAGTGACAGGTATAGAAAAAGGAATGCTTAGGTGGTTTGGTCATGTTGAGAGGATGGATGAAAGCAGATTAAGTAAACAGATACATATGGCGAGTGTGAGTGGGAACGTTGGAAGGGGAAGACCTCGACGAACGTACCGCGACCAGATCAGGGAAATTCTAGAGAAAGGTCGGGTCAGGAGTACCCTAAACCGACAAGCGTGCATAAAAAAAATATGTAGATGAAGCGAAAGAAGTTTGCAAGGACCGTAGCAAGTGGAGAGATGTGATATCTGCCTACCCCTCTGGGAGAGAGGCGTTACGTTATGTATGTATGTATGATTGTTTTATTGATGGGGGCGCCACTTAGCACTTAGCCTCAAATATATTTTTTTCCATTTCTAATCTATGTGAGTAAGACAGGGTTAATTTAATAGCAGTTTAGATAGAAATCAAAATTAACCAAACAGAATCGATACAACTTCTCAGATGACACATAATGCGGGAACCACTTGGCATCCACCAATTTATTGCTATTCTACTCGGATCTTGATTATATCTTATTTTAAATTTAATGTGAAATTAATGATGTTTTAATATGAATGAATATATGAATTATAATGTATTCAAACTTTAACTGCCTCCGTGATCTAGTGGCTAGTGCCATGGACTCCCGATTTGGAGGTGCTGGGTTCGATTTCCAGGGGGGAAACATAAAGTTGATATTTGAGAATTAATCACTTTGTGAATTTTACTTAGTGACAGGTTGTCAGCCCATCGCCTAAATAGCAATATACTGAAACCCACAGATCCCTTAACTGGCTTTTACAGCATGCCCGGGAGGAAATGCAGCTCACACATTTTTTTTTTCTTTCGCTCCCAGTCCGGCATGGAAGAAATTTAATATCACGCCTATATTAGTTAGAATAAGGTACTTGCCGAATTTTGAAGGGTATTTCAGATATTATTATGAAGGTATACTAAAAACTGCATTTGAAGCAGACCACTGTTATTTCAGAGCGAAGTTACATTTTCCCGCCATAAAACTGTAAACTGACGTTCGCTCCGAGTTTTGTTCCGAAAATGCGATCCGCCATTTTGAAAACTCTCATTCGCATAACTTTGTAATTCGCTAGTTTTCCACCGACGATTTGCATAAATTACCGTTTTAAAACATGTTGAAATAAACTCTGTAGCTTACAATACATAAAAATATGAACGAAATGTTCCAGAGCTGAACAGATTAGTCTAAATCTGCATATTAAACAATAACATGGTACGTATATGAGCTTAATATTTATAGTTTTCATAGAGCAGACAGTAATAGAATTCATGGATTTTGAAGTAGGTATCTGCAATGATAATTAGCTAGATTAATTATAGCTGAAAATCCACTCTTTGTTAGATTTGGTAAACTGACTTTTATTTCTGCTAAAGGATATTTATTACACGGTTTTGTGTATAACGGTGTGCGAACTATTTCGTTTAACATACTTACATATAATCACGCCTTTATCCCTAATGGGGTAGGCAGAGTGTAAACTACTTAAACAAAGGTCGTTCCGCCACGTCTGACAAAGTGTTGAGGGCTATTTAAGATATTTTTAGGCATATTGCTGTAGTGACAGGTTGTTAACCCATCGCTCAAATTACAATATACAGAAACGTTACTAAACGTAAGTTTTTACAGCATGCCCGGGAAGAAATGCAGCTGGCACATTCTATGTTTTTCTCTTGATCCCATTCCAGCATGGAAGTACATGAAAGTACAATAGTTTCATTGTAGTACTATACCTAGCCTAGCCTAGATAACTATGGAACTCGTCTCCATGCTCGTCTCCAACTGGGTAGGTTCTACTCTGCATAACCCGTAGCGATTATTACAGTTTAAATAATATTTAGTTTAACCTACTTACAATTTGAATTAGCAAGTCCTTATTACCGGAAAGGAAGTCACAGCAAGTAGGAAGAGGGAACATTTTCTTTAGTGTCCAATTTGAATAAACTTACTATTCTAAACCGGATGTTACGATATTTCAGCAACATCTCCACCGTTTCCTGTTTTTGTGAAACTTTGCGCAACTAAGTTTATACCTCGCGTCTCGTTCTTGTGTAAAATGCTGAAACATTTTTGTAACAAACACAAGTTTAAAACGGATTATTCCATTGTACTCCAAATACTAAAAAAAATAACATCGATCATCCAAAGTTTGGAACAAAAGAATAACGATAAAAATGTAACACACATAAGTACCTATCATGGCTTACCACTAAAAAACTGGCATGAGTTTTTAGTTGAATTAAAATATTCGAGGTGTAAGGAACAGCGTCCCATAGGATAGCTGCTTCTTTCTGTTCAGCCAACGACATTGAAAATCTTTTTCCAGGAATTTTTCATGAAGTGTTTTTTTTTTGCTTCTCAATTTGTATGTATATTCAATATTCTTCCATGCTGGACTGGGAGAGATAGAAAAACATAGAATGTTCCAGCTGCCCTTCCTCCCGGGCATGCTGTTGAAGTCAGCAAAAGGGACTCGAGGGTTACAGTGTATTGTAATTTAGGCGATGGGCTGACAACCTGTCACTAAAGCAATACATATTACAATCTAAAATTGCTCTCAATTTTTGTCAGACGTGGCGAAAGCGCCTTTTACGAGGCGTTAAACGCTCTGCCTACCCCGTAAGGGATAAAGGCGTGATTTATGTATGTATGTATGTATGTCAATTTGTATGTAAAAGCCAAAAAAAAAAATAGAAGTCATGTTTTACACATTTGCCAATTTTTCGTAAAGGCAATGTAGATTATATTGGAATAAGCTGACTTATCGTATTTTAATTCAAGTCGCTACTGAACGAAACCGCTTATAGGTAACATAGAGGAATTATGTATTTACTGGATATGGCATCCCGAACTAAAATATAGACGCATGAGTAGAAGCTGATCAGCTTCAACTCATACAGTCACTCACCAACGCTCAATGCAACTGGTCGTCAAAATAGTGACTTAATAATAATTCCCAAAAAATACTTGTACAGTCAGAAAATTTAAAAAGTTACACAATTCCACAGAAAAAATATATTACTGACGCATAACATCGAAAATTTAACAAGATAGCCACTAATACTAACCAAATTTATTTTTTGTAGATATTATTTTATTGCTCCCGTGGTGGTCCCGCCATTTTGAATGACAATTTATTTTTTGTAAACAAGTTACATGAAACAATACGACTCAGCAGGCACAGCTTATTTCTAAAAATTCTTCTTCTTTTCCCAGTTGACCTACGGAATTGAGACTATTGCAAGATAGGCAGATTAGGCGTGCACAAATAATATAAAATAAAAAGAATAACTATAAAATTAAGATACTAATAAATCTGAATACAATCATGGATTAAAAAGGTGGAAAAATCAACTGTCAAATGTCACATCTCCCGCGGGTACATTTTTTTATTGGCATGTCGTCTCCATATACATATTTAACTCGATGATAGGTAATTATATTTGGGGTTGCGGAGGACATATGGCAGTCGCTCTGTGTAAAACCCAGTACCCTTGTTCAATCCCCGTGATATACGGGATAAGGCTAGGGAGATGATGATGATGATAGGTAATGATATATTTTTTAAATTGCTAAATGGCAGACACATTTTTGTAGCTGTGGGGAATATCCCTAAAGCAACTGTCGTCATAAAAGTTGTGGTAAAAAGAAGGTATCAAATAAAACTGGAACTTGAAGGAAGCGAAGTGTATAATAAATAAATCATTTTGCAAAGTGCAAGCAGGGAAAGACAAAGTACAAAGATGATACCAGGTGTAAGGGACAGCGTCCCGCAAACTGATAACTGTTGCTCAGTCAACGACACTGAACAATTATCAGCAGAATTTTTCTTCAGGAAATGAAAAAAAAAGGCTTTTCCATACAAAATGTTCACCTCGCTTAGACAATTTGTATGGAAAGCCATCTTTGTTTATCACTTCAGGAAAAATAACCTGCTGATAGTTGTTCAGTGTCGTTGATTGAGCAACCCCGATCACTTAGCGGGAGCTGTCCCTTACACATAATATAATTGCATTTGCTTTTCTCGCTCTACTTATAACGAGCATGGTTTTACCCAAATCTTGATGTACTTTTTAAACGGGGGTTGCCATTTTCTCCAACTGCTTGACTGCCTCCGTGGTCTAGTGGCTAGTGCCATGGACTCCTGATCCGGAGGTCCTGGGTTCGAATCCCAGGGGGGGAAACACAAAGTTGATATTTGAGAATTTATCACTTTGTGAAATTTTCCCCAGTTTGGTTAGAACACTGCAGGCTGAATCACCTGATTGTCCGAAAAAGAAAAGGATTTCGTGCTTCGGAGGGCACGTTAAGCCGTCGGTCCCGGTCGCTGTCTTTGATAGTGGTCGTCACTCAAACCATGTCAGAGGCCTGATAGTTGTGCTACTAGGCGGTTTGAAAACTCTGACATCAGGGCTCATCGGTTCGACAGAAGAAGAAGAATTTTCTCCAAGCTTGGCGGGTGGATTGGCGGGTGGTGTGACGAGCGCAGTGGAGATATTTCCATTCGTATCCCTTTTCAGCTTTAATGAACGTGGAATGAACATAGACGCTATTCTGCCATAGCTCAAGGTCATGAAAATATTAAAATAATAATTCCTCCTTATTATTTGTGACTCAGAAGATTATCATTAAGATGGTACAGTCATAAACACAATTGCCATAATAATTGCGCGAAATGGTCACTTGATAATACATTAAAATTGTTACAAAATAACATGTAGTCTCGACTGTGACGCAGTAAATTACATAAAGTGCTTCCATTATGTTGTAATAGTTATATTATGTAGTTACTAGCTTTCTGTCTCCCAGTTTTACCTGCGGCGAAATAAGTTTATTTATGTTCTACTAGAGACCCACCCCGGCTTCGCACGGAAATTATCAGTGTTTATCTACTATATTATGCATGTATTATACATATAAACCTTCCTCTGGAATCACTCTATCCATTACAAGAAACCGAATCAAAATCCGTTGCATAGTTTTAAAGTTTTATGCATACATAGGAAAATGGGGACAGAGAAAGCGACTTTGTTTTATACTATGTAGTGAAGCTGTATTATTCAAGGTCTTTTACGCTCTGCCTACCCCCGTTTTGAGGGTTATTTAAGATACGATTTTTAGGTATATTGCTGTGGTGACAGGTTGTCAGCCTATCGCCTAAATTGCAATATACAGAAACCCTCGGTTCCCTTAGCTGGTTTTTACAGCATGCCCGGGAGGAAATGCAGCTGGCACATTATGCATTTTTCTCCCAGTCCAGCATGGAAATAACACAGTACCTGCTATATTTTAAAATACAAAACTTTCCAGACGTCTCATCGATGCATCCGGGGACCAGAGGGCTGGCAGTTTCTTTGCCCAAAGAATAAGCCTAGCCATTCAGAGAGGCAATGCTGCCAGCCTCCTGGGAACCGTGCCTCGATGTGACGTCTTGGATGAAATTTCCAATTTGTAGACCGAATGACGCGAACTGGCACTAGATCGCGAAAAATGGAAGGAAGGAAGAGACGCCTTTGCCGTGCAATTGGACACTACAGGCTCTTAAAAAAAAGCATACATACGTACATACTATCACGCCTATATCCCGAACGGGGTAGGCAGAGCGTCAACGACCCAAACAAAGGTCGATCTGCCACGTTTAACAAGTTTTATCATAAGATAGATCTGTATATTGCTGTAGTGGCATGTTGTCAGCCCATCGCCTAAATTGCAATAAACAAAGCCCTCAGATCCCTTAGCTGGTTTTCACAGCATGCTGGAAATGCAGCTGGCACATTCTATATTTTTCTATCGATCCCAGTCCAGCATGGAAGCAAACGCGCTATCAGCTGATGCATTTTCAGTCAAAATATTCTTTTCTTATTTCGACCTATGTTCCTTTGGGAAAGTTGTTCAGTTTAATTACACACACACACACACACTTACACACACGTACATAATCATGCCTTTATCCCTAGGGTAGGCAGAACGTAAAACACCTAAAATAAATGACTTTCCGCCTCGTTTGCTAAAGTTTTGAGGGTTATTTAAGATAGATTTGTAGGTATATTGCTGTAGTGACAGGTTGTCATCCCCTAAATTGCAATATACAGAAACCCTCGGGTACTCAGTAAGTATGAGTAGAAATCGTTATACAACTATTGTTACGAGTAATTCTAGTGAGTACTTATGTAGTTAAGGATTGCAGGAAATTTTCTTGAAAAGCATCATAGGGAGAATTGCTGTAATGGGAAAGATAATACCTACTACTATACTTACTTTAAATATGTACTCGTTTCTTGGCTACTTTACCTACTAACATTTAATTTTGTAGAAATAAGCAAATATTTTTTATTAACTTTTTACTAACAAGAACTATAGAAAATACAGAATTATCTGCCGGGTGTAAGGGACAGTGTCCCGAAAACTAATAGCGGTTCCTATAGCTCGTATTTGTAAACCTATCTCAAGATTGAGAGCAATGTTAAATATGGATTTGACAAGGCATTTTGTACTGAAATTACTTTTCTAATACGAACTCACACTGGCTGTCAATTTCAAGTGTGGATTATAAATACGGGCCTTAGTCAAAGAAACTGAACAATTTTCACCACGAAATTCTTTTAGAAGGTGAAAATAAAATTTGGCTTTTCCATACAAACGTTTTACCCCAATCAGACAATTTTTATTGAAAATCTATTTTTTTTTTCTCTTCCTGAAAATCAATAGACTAAGGAACGCCTATCAGTTTGCGGGACGCCGTCTTTTACACACGGTACCTTTCAAACTGGGAAAGTCCCGAATAAAAATTCCCATGTAAAACAGGCCAACGCAATGTCATCATCATTCGCTTGCCCTTATCCCATTTACTTGGGGTTGGCGCAGTACGTTTTCTTCTTCCATTCATCCCTGGCAGCCGCTAGTTCAACAATCACACCTGTTTTAGACAAATCATCTTTCACGCAGTCCATCCATCTTTTCTTTGGTCGTCCTCTACCAACATACAAATTCATTACCCTTTTGCCTATGTGACTTTCATCCCTCCGCATAAAATGGCCATATCACCCTAGGCGATTTCCGATTACTTTGTTGGTAATTTGCGCAACTTTCAGACTTCCTCTTATATACTCATTCCTTATCTTATCCATTCCTGTTACTCCACACATCCATTTCAGCATTCGCATTTCCGCAACAAGAAGTTTTCTTTCATCCATCACTTTCATAGCCCAACACTCTGATCCATACATGACGACAGGGCTTATGACGCTCTTATAGATTTTCCCTTTCAGCCTGAAGGGCATTCGGGGGTCGCAAGTTATTCCTGTAACCTGTCGACATTTCATCCATCCTGCGCTAATTATGTGCGTAACGGCTCTGTCTATCTCACCATCTCCTTGAATTTGTGACCCGAGGTACTTAAAGTCGGAGCAGACCGGTAATGCTACCCTATCAAGGGTCATAGCCTCAGGACTAGAGAGACCGCCGAAATCGCAAAACATGTACTCCGTTTTTGTTCTGCTGAATTTCAAACCTACATTCTCCAGTTTCTGTTGCCATTTCCCCAACCTGCTCTGTACCTCGAGTCCATCTTCGCCTGACGAGAACGATGTCATCGGCGAACAGCATACACCAGCGTGCCTCTTCCTGAATATCCGACGTCAAGGCGTCCATTATTAACAGGAATAGGTAAGGACTTAGAGCCGACCCCTGGTGTAAGCCTTCAGCCACACCGAACTCGTTAGTAGTGCACGCAGCTGACCGGACACGAGTACAGGATTTTTCGTACATAGCACGAATCAGCGCCACATACTTCCCAGGCACGTCTTTCTCTTTCATAGCCCACCACAAAATCTCTCGGGGTACACGATCGTATGCCTTTTCAAGGTCAACGAACACCATGTGCAAGTTTTTGTGAGCATGTTTGTATTTTTCGCATAGTATGCGAAGTGCAAAAATGGCGTCCGTTGTCCCTCGACCGGGCATAAACCCAAACTGATTTTGTGTTATATCACTCTCTTCTCTTATCCTTCTTTCTATTATTTTCTCACAAACTTTCATAGTATATGACATGAGCTTTATTCCTCGGTAGTTGTTACACTCTTGCACATCACCCTTGTCAACGCAATGTATAAGCATGAATATTTCCATTTTCCTACCCAACACGAAACATTTCGGAATTTTCCCTATTTTGTTATCTATGTAGTGGTCAAACACTACTGAAACAGTGGTAAAATATTTTATACCTCGGTCACTGCCACTTTATGACCTATACCCTCAAAACAGTCCCCTTTCTACGTCATAACCGTATAAAGTTTTTTTTATTATATGTTCAGGATTTGCTGTGGATTTTGGTTAGATACAGTTTATGTTATTACATTCATACATATAATAACGTCTTTACATCCTAATAGGGTAGAAAGAGCGTAAATGACCTAAATAAATGTGCAAAACTTGAAGTTCCGATCTGTGGTTCCAATTCAATAATATCCCCAAATAATAATGGTAATATGACCACACAATTTATTTGACAGACCATACCCTCGTTAAAGGTTGTAATTCGGTCACATTGTTTACATTTGACCTTGACTGATGATGGCTATGATCATGCCGAGCAATTTCGTCCATGTAATGGTGATGACCAATCAAACATCAGATGTGACCAATTTCTGCCGGAAGATGGATCTGATAACAATCGGTGGTCGTTACACGGTAGCCATGACTGATAGGCATTTGAATTAATTAGGAAACACTTGACAAACAAGGGGTTTTGTGTAAAGTTAATAGGATTAGAAAAAACGCTAGTACTATCTATGACTGCCTCTGTAGTCTAGCGGTCTGAGAAATAGGCATGAGCCAGAGGTCTCCGGTTTGATTTCCGGCGGAGGACAATACAATAACTGGTTGTTGTTTCTAATTTGGTTAGGACATTGCAGGCTAATTACCTGATTGTCCTAAAAGTAAGATGTTCCATGCTTTCGGATGGGCATGTAAATAGTCAGTTCTGCGCCTGATTTCTTTCTGGTCGTGTCAGTATGTCCTATCAGAATAAGAGTGCACCTGTGTGCAGCGCAAACACTTGGCAACTAAAAACTAGTCCTGCGCAGTTGGCCGATCTCTGGGAGATTGGCCGCCTTCACCGAAAATCGGTGAGAGGACTATTATCGTATATCTATGAGTATTATTGGTCCTGCAGTACATTCACTTCTCTCTCCAGCCACAGAATATATAATAGTACTACATACAGAATGGACATTCACCTCCCTTCCCCAGTCCGACATACGTCACACTCCGCGCCAGATTGGGGGCTATATTGAGCGTACGCTTAGCGGGTATGGCGCGCGCATGTTTCCCAGTGTAACGAAAATAATAAAGTTTTGTATTCCAAAGATGGTTACGTACTGTTCCGTGTACGGATATCTTTCTACCACAAGATATGACTCCAATAGGAACTTTTTTAGATTCCGCAGTGATGAGAGACGGTAACTAAATTCATATAAAATATGCAACCTAATATATTCTAACTATTCAATTACAGTGAAATACTATAAAACGTTGGTTTAATCAAGAACCAGATTAATCAAGTGATGATTATGACCGGCTCCAGCCACTTCGCTGTCAATATTGAGAACATAGACAGGCTGTTTTGTACTGAAATTTTATTTTTGACACTTGCTCAAATTCGCTCATTATTCTACTCTGTAAAATGTAGGATTGTAGCTGCGAAAGATACCATTCAGAAGGTAACGCAAAATAAAAAAGTATCTGAAATTCATAGGTATTGCATCTTTCACTCATCCAAATTTTTTTCTTGTCTATGACAAAAGTTTTTTAAGTACCTTCTAACTAAGGCTCGTATTTACAAAACAATCTCAAGATCAAGATCAAGATCAAAATTTACTTCCATGCTGGACTGGGAGCGAGGGAAAAACATAGAATGTGCCAGCTGCATTTCCTCCCGGGCATGCTGTAAAAACCAGCTATGGGATCCGAGGGTTTCTGTATATTGCAATTTAGGCGATGAGCTGACAACCTGTCACTAAAACAATATACATACAAATCTATCTAAATAACCCTCAAAACTATGTCAGACGTGGCGGAACGACCTTTGTTTAGGTCGTTTACGCTCTGCCTACCCCATTAGGGATAAAGGCGTGATTATATGTATGTATGTATCTCAAGATTGAGAGCAATATTAAGTATGGATTTGACAGGCCATATTGTACTGAAATGACGTGCTTCAGAAGGCACGTTAAGCCGTTGGTCCCGGTTAATATCGTTTAATACCGTAGATATTAGTCGTTAAGCCATATTAAAGGCCCGTGCTAAGCATTGGCGGCTTAAAAACTCTGACCTAATCTAGGATTGGGTCTGGTTTCCCTTCTGGGTTGCGGAGGTCAGATGACAGTCGCTCTGTGTAAAAACCAGTACCCTCGTTCAATCCCCTAGATTAGGTAGCCCACCCCGTGAGATACGGGATAAGGCTAGGGAGATGATTGTACTGAAATGACGTTTCTGAAACGAACTCAAACTAGCTGTCAGTCTCGAGTGCTGTTTATAATTACGGGCCTAAGTAAATCTGTACTTCTAGGCTTCTCAGCTTGCGCTATAATTGACTCTGTCTCAGTTATCTGTCCCAATAAGGACAGCAACGTCTGCTATCCAGATATCCCAAGTTCGACATCCAATAAAGAAAAATTGAAACTGTATCAAGTTAGGAAGACACGTTTCTTCCATAATAGTGCCAATTACTTAGATATGTAGAACCCGATGGTGTAGTGGATAGGGCCGCTGCCTCCTGAGCGAGGTCGTGGTTCAAATCCCACCACGTACCAATGTGTTTTCCGGATTTCAAATTTCATATGTACGTTTATTTAGCGCTTTTTCCGTGCTTCGGAAGGCACGTTAAGCCGTTGGTCCCGGTTAATATTGTTTAATACCGTAGATATTAGTCGTTAAGCCATATCAGAGGCCAGTGCTAGGCATTGGCGGCTTGAATACTCTGACCTAATCTAGGATTGGGTCTGATTTCCCTTCTGGGTTGCGGAGGACAGATGGCAGTCGCTCTGTGTAAAAACCAGTACCCTCGTTCAATCCCCTGGATTGGGTAGCCGATCCCGTGAGATGCGGGATAAGGCTAGGGAGATGATGACTAGATATGTACTTGCTTTCCATGCTGGACTGGGAGCGATGAAAAAACAAAGGACATTCAAATTGCTTTTCATCCCTAGCACACTGTATAAATTATAAAGTAACTAGCTTCACGTGAAGTTAGCCTTAAATTAAGCAATTTCAGATGATAGCATGCTCCATTTCTGTTATGGTAAATGTTATTGGTTATTGGAAAATGATAGCGTGTTGAATATTTCCGTAATATCTTCCATCGATTATGTTTTATCAACATTATCTTGTAAACCGATCTAAGTTTCAAGCAAATTTTAAGTAAAGTAGCTATACTTTCGTACAATACAAGAGTCATTTTAAAATTCATGTTTTTCTTACAATAACTAAAACGAAGGACATAAGAGAGTATCGGGATACTCGATCTATCTAAGACCTAAACTTTTCTTGAATTAACATTCAAAAAGGCTCGCATTCCAATTTTAAACAATGTCATTTCTGCCACAAGCTTAATTTCCCCAGGACCATCAACATCCTGGCAGATTTCATGCAGGTATCACGAGCTGGCTTACCATCACCATGACGACGGTCTGACAGACGATCAACGAGTAAGGATGTGCTAGTTTCCGTATCCGCATTTCTGAATTTCTGTATTCGCATTTCTGAATGCAAATTTCTGGATCCGCATTTCTGTTCTAGGAGCATTTCCTTAAGGCCAGTTGGGCGAGTGATGACGGATGGGAAAAGGGTAATTACCCGCCTGGTCGGGTGTTGTGACCAGGCGACCGGAGTCCGGAGACTGGATTAGTTCGGAAGTTGTATATATGCAGATCGCCGAGCAAACTTCGATACCGCGTTTAAGGACTGTTGTATCTTGATGTGGCGCCATCTATGTGCGCTACATTGTATTCGCATTTCTTTATCCTCTTTCTGTATCTGAAATTTATTTTTCGTGGTTCAGTTTTACTGAGAATCTCATTCGTTTTCATACACTTTGCATTGTTTTTGGTGTATTTTATTTATAATAATTACCCCGACCATTACTCCTCAAAACCATCAACATCCTTTCATGCAGGTATCACGAGCCAGCTTACCATCACCGTGACGACGGTCTGACAGATGATCAGCGAGTAGGGATGTACTGGTTTCCCCATTTCCGCATCAAAATTTTCTGTACTAACTTACTTCCATTCTTAGTTACTTCCATGCTAGCCTGGGAGCGAGAGAAAAACATAGACATGTGCCAGCTGCATTTCCTCCTGCGCATTCTGTAAAAACCAGCTAAGGGATCCGTGGGTCTGTCACTACAGCAATATACCTACAAATATATCTTAAATAACCCTCAAAACTTAGTCAGACTTGGCGGAACGGCCTTTGTTTAGGTCGTTTACGCTCTTCCCACCCCATTAGGGATAAAGGCGTGATTATATGTATGTATGTATGGTATCTACAGTTAAAATAGTAAATCAGTTTAGAGTACAGGCACTCCCATAAAAATACTTCTGCTAATACGATAAAAGACTCCTAAAATCCGCATCCGCAACTACCCCACATCCGTATCTGTAACATCACTAACGAATAGTCGCCAACCAATTATTGGACCGTTTAAATGGAGGACGCTTGTTTTACCGATTGTCGGAATGGGACGATCTATTTGCGACGAATTGCGAACTGGGGCGAAATGAGACAATTTGCTTGTCAAACTGAAGCAAACATGGCCGCTTTCTGGTATAAATAACGACTGACTTTTGTATCTATTAATGTTTAGAGATTTAATTAATCCAATTATGAATACTAGAACAATCAAATTACATGTACAACCTTTGATGGGATAGACAAAGCTTTAACGGCTTAGTAGATAGAAATTGTTCTGCAGTTTTGACGAATCAATGAAAATCTTCGTCTAAATCGCAAGACACCAAAATACTCTGCTCAACTGGCTTAAACAGTTTTTATAATCCTGCGGTGTTTTAAATAGGACAATAAAACTTCTATTTACAGAAAAGAGTAGACAAAAAAAATACATTTAGTTGCACAAAAACATCAATACATCATCCACAAACAAAACAATACTTAAAATCGTCTTAATGACAGCGCGTGAACAATGCCAGACAATTATGGCATTGCCATCAAATGCCAGAGTTGGCAGCGTGCCAGTTGTATCGTGTTCAATGCCATGCCGTGCCGTAACTACAAGATGCCTCTCTGTATGACATGTTTAGTGCGTGGCTTAAGGGACAGGTGACAAGCAACTTAAAAAATGAGGAAGCTCCAATGCAGAAATGACGGACCTACAATTCATAAATGAGGGAACTTCAATTTAGAAACGAACGACCTTTAATTCAATTTATAGACATCGAGACAAACCCATTATGGGTTTAGCGGTGTCTGATAGTCAGTTTGTTTAAGTGTAATTACTGTAATAAACGTCTTATAAAAAAACTAATATGAGGAACCTCTAATTTAGAAATAAGGATTTAGAAAAAAGGGAACTTCAATTCAGAAATCAGAAACCTTTAATTCAGAAATGATGGTTCTTCAATTTACAATACATTACAATACAATATTTTATTGGTAATAATGTTACAAGTCACATTTGATAATATTCATTCGTACAATCTGATAACAATTAATTTAGATTTTATTTTAGGAATGAGAGACCTTCAATTCAGAAATGAGGAACCTTCAATTCAGAAATAAGGAACCTTAAATTCAGATGTCTTCTTCAATTCAGAACCATCAATTTAGAAATAAGGAACCTTAAATTCAGATGTCTTCTTCTATCAAGATGGTAGATTTTCGAAGAACGACCAAATGAGCCCTGGTGTCAGAGTTTTAAAATATTAAGCCTCTAACGATTTTTTTGTAATGAACACTGTCAGAGACAGCTATAATTAATCATAATAGGTATCTGTCAACTGAACTGCTGTGTAACTTTAATTAGTGCTAAGAAGAGAAGCGCTGTGCTTCTCTTCTTAGCAAGTGTATCAGTAATTTATTTAGACCACACGAACGTTTAAGTTTTTGCCACACGTCACAGCAATCTATCGCTTACACCTTACACCAAAGAACAATATTAATATTATGTCATCCCAACCCTGGTAAGCCACCTAAGGTGTTTCTTTGTTGACACACGTCGACAAAGACACGCTTTATCTACAGCGCGACCACGCTTTAAATGAACGCGGGCTATGGCGCGGCACGTTGGGAGAACTGTCAAAAATGGTTTCGGCAGCCATGTTGGAAGCGTTAGTTATTTTTTTCGCCACGTGCACTTGAAGCGCTGTCGTACTGTATCTGCGTTAGAAAAATACGTAACAACATAACAATATTAGGTTTCATCAACAACGGCTTTTGCGCTTAAGACGGCTTGGGGGTAATAAAAAGGAATTTGCCGGGATGTCGCGGGAATTATAGCGGTGAGATTGTTTTTTTTTTAGGTGAAACGAGTGGTCTGGGAATCTATTTGGAAATAAATAATTTGACTTTGACTTTGAATCATGGTCCTCCATTGTCTCAATAACTTTCATCACAACACGAGAAGGGAATTTAGTTGTAGTGTCCTGGTTTCTTTCTTAATGATTTCTTTCTTTAGTCCTATACATGACAAACATTCTCTTTGATACTTTTTTCAATCTATTGGTGTGCCAAAATCAAGCTTACAAGTCCATATTTTATTTCACGAATCAGATCATTTTGATTGGGTATATTTTATAATTGAACTAGCGACCCGCCCCGGCATCGCACGGAAATCATCAGTGTTTCTCTACTATATTCTGCATGTATTATACATATAATCCTTCCTCTTGAATCATTCTATCCATTAAATGAAATCGCATCAAAATCCGTTGCGTAGTTTTAAAGACATAAGCATACAAAGGGATATAGGGACAGAGAAAGCGACTTTGTTTTATACTATGTAGTGATATAACATATATGTACGGTAAATAGGTTAATATATCAGATTCAATGACAAGTGTTGATTATAAATGTAAATATGTCCTCAGAACCTACTGCGTTGGCTTCCATGTTGCGTCGTCAATGTAAATATTAATATAATTGAATCAGATGAGATATTCATATTCAATTTACCCACTGACTTAATAACCTACTTCACAAGGATACATCCGATAGTATGGCGTAGTTGGTAGTTGCTACCTTCTGTTTTGACGGTTACGGGTTCAATTCCCAAAATTTATTTTTTATGAATTCTATAGAACGTGTGAGGGACAGCTTCCTGCAAACTGATAGCGGTTGTTCTGTCATTTAAACTACAAAATCTAACATATTTTTAGGAAAATTAAGTAACAAATAACACCGCACAGTTTGTTTTAAATGGTACTTTTGTATATAGTAAGTTGATCAGTTTCTTTTGAAAGACATTGCCACTGAGCAATCAATCCAGTCAGTTTTTTTTCATTAGAAATCGGTTTGCTCTTGACTCTAGACACTAGGTCAGGGATGACCGTGACAGAGTCGACGATGGAGCTAGCTCATTTAGAAGATGCCTGTTATGGAACTAGCAATCTCACTGACGGAACACAGTATGCTGTTTCGCGCCGGAGTCCGCTGGTCGTGTGGTCGCGAGCCAGGCGGCCCCTTGCAAAGCCTACCACCGCATCGTTGGGATCGATTAGCCGGACTAATTCACAGGCAAGCCTGTGTTGCCGTTGCCAGGGGTGGTCCACTAGGAGATCCCATCCCACCCCAAAAAAATAAAGGACTTTTATTTCTCATAGAAAGTTTCACGTCATACTTACATCAGATGTTTTACTATAATAATAACAATCAATATTTAATGGCAATGTTTATACAGAAGGGATGCATGGTCCATAATAAACAAATGACAGCTGGTTAATAGAAGTACCTACGCATTAAGAAAACAATTGAAGATTCCTTTAACACTTTGAATACCAGGCCAGAGGTATACTTATATAGAGTGGTACAGAAAAAATATTCTGCGAGTGAGCATAGTTAGGCCTGTATTTTATAATCAGCGAGTTTGAGTTCGTATCAGAAATGTAATTTCAGTACATAATGACCTGTCAAATCCATACTTAATACATACATACATACATATAATCACGCCTTTATCCCTAATCTACCCCATTAGGGATAAAAGCGTGATTATATGTATATAAGAGCGTAAAAGGCCCAAACAAAGGTCGTTCCGCCACGTCTGACATAGTTTTGAGGGTTATTTAAGATAGATTTGTAATTATATTGCTGTAGTGACAGGCTGTCAGCCCATCGCCTAAATTACAATATACTGAAACCCTCGGATTTCTTAGCTGGTTTTTACAGCATGCCCGGGAGGAAATGCAGCTGGCACATTCTATGTTTTTCTCTCGCTCCCAGGCCAGCATGGAAGAATACTTAATACTGCTCTCAATATTGAGATTGATTTATAAATACGGTCCTTAGACACTTAAGGCATTATGGTATTGATTAAGTTGTTACACATCATGACTAAAATCGAGTTCTGTCAATTAAATATTTATCTTTTCGCATAGTACATAAAGTTGTACGTATTGTATCACGAAAAGTTCGTGATTCTTTGCGTCTCATGGCTCCTACAAGGATCTTCTTCAAATCGTATAAAAGATTATACCAATTTGATAATCACACTTGTGAGCCAGACGGTGTAGTGGATAGGGCCGCTGCCTCCTGAGCGGGGAGATCGTGGTTCGAATCTCACCACGTATCAATGGTATTTTCGGTTCTCGAATTTAATTTGTACGTTTATTCGGCGCTTTTTTCGTGCTTCGGAAGAAGTACTTCACTAGAAGTAGTGAAGTAGTATGTCAGAAGCCAGCGTTAAGCATAGCATTGGCGGCTTGAAAAACCCTGACCTAATCTAGGATTGGGTCTGGTTTCCCTTCTGGGTTGCGGAGGTCAGATGGCAGTCGCTCTGTGTAAAAACCAGTACCCTCGTTCAATCCCCTAGATTAGATAGCCAACCCCGTGAGATACCGGGTAAGGCGACACGAGATGATGATAATCACACTTGTTCTTGAGTTTAAGGTTGAATTTTCAAAAATTCATTGCTTTAAACTATAACATCTTCGCAAAGCTACCTATCATCAATAGCAGACCAGGCTAGTAGCTGAGGTGTTAAGCCGCATACTTCCTCGCACAATAAATAATTTATAATCAATGGTTGTCCGTACACGTGTAGATAAATGATGCAACGTAAGAAACTTGTTACTTAGACCTATATAGGAATAAATTATATAAACATTTTTATAGTACATAGACATCAAGAAATAAGCATGTTATTTCTTTAAAAACATGCAAGGTATTTTAAAATAATTTTAATATTATTTAGGTCAGAAAACTTATTTGATTTTCTTTTATTTTCAGATTAAACAACATAAGGCTGTAATCTGCTAAGTCATTAACGTAAGTAACTTCTTTTATTTAGGCCCGTATTTATAATCCGCATCTTGAGATTGACAGCCAGTTTGAATTCGTATCAGAAATGTAATTTCAGTACAAAATGGCTTGTCAAATTCATACTTAATATTGCTCTCAATCTTGAGATAGCTTTACAAATGCGAGTCTTGGTGTTTTTCAAACTCTCATGGTTATCAACATTATAATGATTAAGAACGGGAAATTTACCGTGGTATTCCATATTTGCATGAGTGTCCGATATTTCAACGCAGTTTCATGCGTTATGATCACGGAGCGACTGACTTCTCTTATTTACTTATACTAATTCTGTGCTTCATTTATTAGTCTTATTTTATTCCTATTCATCTCCCTAGCCTTATCCCGTATCTTACGGGGTCGGCTACCTAATCCAGGGGACTGGTTACTGGTTTTTACACAGAGCGACTGCCATCTGACCTCCGCAACCCAGAAGGAAAACCAGACCCAATCCTAGATTAGGTCAGAGTTTTCAAGCCGCCAATGCTTAGCACTGGCCTCTGATATGGCTTAACGACTAATATCTACGGTATTAAACGATATTAACCAGGACCAACGACTTAACGTGCCTTCCGAAGCACGGAAAAAGCGCGAATAAACGTACATATGAAATTCGAAAACCGAAAATCACATTGGTACGTGGTGGGATTCGAACCACGACCTCCCGCTCAGGAGGCAGCGGCCCTATCCACTACACCATCGGACTCTTATTTTATTCCTATTATAAGGAATTCATTTGTTTTCAGACAAGGAAATATAAATGTGTAGGTACACTGGTTTCGTCAAATTATACAAAAATAAATAAAACACAATGCAATGTTTATTTAAATAAAAACCACACTAAGAAACGCACTTTTTTCACATTTCCTAACAAAGAATCTTAACCTCGTCTCGTGACATTGACAATCTGTCACACATATTATGTCACTAATGTGGGTATGTCAACTGAATACAAGTACATTGTACAATGGTGTCGATTTAGTTATAGACAAAACTTTTATTAGTATGGTCCTGGCTCTTTCAATTTTAGAATAAAATAAAGACAGCAGCAAATTAGCTATATACGTAATTCTGACAAAGTGAAGTTTAACGCCTAAAATAATGGTATATGGTGTCTATTTATAGCAATATACGTCACTTTGACAGAATTATAATCAGATGCTGTGTAACTGTTTCTATATTAATCAAATTATAGAAAGCAAAGTAAGTAAGACCTACTAAAATACTCCGAAAAATTCATGGACGTACGATTCAGGTAATTTTGTGACTCCAGATGGAGTTATGGACAGGGAATTTGTGTTGCTGTCTCTATTTATATAATCAAATTATAGAAAGCAAAGTAAGTAAAACCTACTAAAATGATTCCAAATGGAGTCATGGACGTACGATTCAGGTATTTTTGTGACTTCAGGTGGAGTTATGGACAGGGAATTTGTTAAAAGACAAAAATAAAATGAGTTTAGTTGTGTCTGCAACAGAATCAGCACCATTGTACAATAACCTTTAAAATGGTACTAATTCTTTGACAACCGGCTTTTGTTTTAGCACATCTTAAACACCGCTTGGGAGGTCACACCTTACATGGTATAATCAGCTGTGCTGTAAGCTATCTATATATTTAAAATGTACATACATATAGCCACGTTTGATCTTTACGGGGTGAGCAGAGTGTCTAAAATCTCATAAAAGGGAGATTTTACCACGTCTGACAAGTTTTTATTGTAATTTTAGGAACGAATCAACTTAGGTACTGTGCATTGCTATAATAATAGAGTCGACTCGATTCTAGATTTGCCGGCTAAAACTAAAATTTAAAGGTATTTGTCACTTTCAGACTGAAATTATTGGAAAAGGACAGGATATCTATTCTCTTCATATGATAAAGCGGATAAAATTGACAAAAGTACAGGGGAAACGAGCAAAAGCGCGTCAAAATCTAGCGCACAAAGTGTAAAACCATAGAGTATATATAAATCGCCTGTCCTTTTTTCAATTAATAACAGATTTTAATTTTTATTTTAGCCGAAGGAATCTAGAATCGAACCCACTATTCACTATTCCTAGTCTAGCTTGGAAGCAAAACTAGACTTACCAACCTTTACTTGTTTACAAAATTGTGTAGGTATATTTACATACATATAATCACGCCTTTATCCCTAATGGGGTAGGCAGAGCGTAAACGACCTAAACAAAGATCATTCCGCCACGTCTGACAAAGTTTTGAGGGTTTTCTAAGATATATTTGTTGGTATATGGCTGTAGTGACAGATTGTTAACCCATCGCCTACATTGCAATATACAGAAACCCTCGGATCCATTAACTGGTTTTTACAGCTTGCCCAGGAGGAAATGCAGCTGGCACATTCTATGTTTTTCTCTCGCTCCCAGTCCAGCATGGAAGTATAGTTGTGTAGGTATATTTATGTATTAACTCAGCTAACTCGAAGTAAGACAGATTGCCTTTAATGGAGCTTCTTCTTCTGTCGAGTGGGTATCGAGTCTATCGACCCAATGAACCCCGGTGTCAGAGTTTATACCGCCTTGTAGCACAACTACCAGGCCTCTGAAATGGTTTGAGTAACGACCACTATCAAAGACAGCGACCAGGACCGACGGCTTAACGTGCCCTCCGAAGCACGAAATCTTATTATTTTCGGACAATCAGGTGATTCAGCCTGCAACATCCTAACCAAACTAGGGAAAAATTCACAAAGTGATAAATTCTTAAATATCAACTTCGTGTTTCCCCCCTAGGAATTGAACCCAGGACCTCCAGATCGGGAGACCATGGCACTAGCCACTAGACCACGGAGGCAGTTAATAAATGGCGCTGAAGTATAGTAATGAATTGTCGTGACGACAATAATTATGATGGCCAGATAGCACATGAACAATAAGTACTTATGTCACGCTTCGAGATACACAACACACATTGCGGTGTTGGTCTGTGCTGTCTGTGTTCGTACATAGCTTAATAGATTTTTAAGATGTACTTATCTAACAAACAACAAGATTATTATTTTGAACCGGATTACTACATACATACATACATATAATCATGCCTTTATCCCTAATGGGGTAGGCAGAGCGAGAACGACCTAAACAAAGGTCGTTTCGCCACGACTGACATAGTTTTGAGGGTTATTCAAGGTAGATTTGTAGGTATATTGCTCTAGTGACAGGTTGTCAGCCCATCGCCTAAATTACAATTTACTGAAACTCTCGGATCCCTGTGCTGGTTTTTACAGCATGCCCGGGAGGAAATGCAGCTGGCACATTTTATTCTTTTCTCTCGCTACCAGGCCGGCATGGAAGAAATCGAGATACACAACACACATTGCGGTGTTGGTTTGAGCTGTCTGTATTCGTCCATAGCTTAATAGATCTAACAAACAACAAGATTATTATTTTGAACGGGAATACTACCACGATTATATTTTTCGTTACCTCGATATTTATTCGCAGTTTCATGCGACATGGTCACGACAGCAACAGATAGACCGAAGAAGCGCTAAAGACGTCGTGAAAGCGCGACATAAGCAGAAGAGAACGATCTTACACCAGTGGATGCCGAAGACCGGGCAAAGTGGAGTAGAAAAAGCCGGGAAGCGTACCCCTGGCCGGGAAAACGATAGGCAGAAGAAGAAAAAGAAAATTTGTACTTAAAAAGTCAGAATAAGAATAAATTTATTTAAAAAGTCCACAATTATTAAAATTCATAGGTCAATGACTCCTGCACTAAGTTCGAGACTTGTATCGCAGGGGTCGCTTTTTTTTTAATTGACAGAGGCAAAACAAAATATAAAAAGCTAGTTATTTTTTACATAAGTAAAAGAAACATAATGAAAAATATATAAATAAAAAATCAAGTGTCTCTTTTGCGGACCTAAAAATATCTGCAATACCTTTGGTTTTGTACATTCAAACTTTTAAAACGAAGTAACGTTCTACCCTCTATTTAAATGGTCCTAAATAAAAATAAGTCAAAAGAAATGCTGCACATATAGGACTTAAACCTACCCATGAAATTGAACTCTCTCAAGGAACATAGGTTAAAATAAAATAAAAATACACACATACATAAAATCACGCCTTTATCCCTAATAGGGTAGGCAGAGCGTAAACGACCTAAACAAAGGTCGTTCCGCCACGTCTGACAAAGTTTTGAGGGTTATTCAAGATAGATTTGTAGATAAAATGGTTAATGACAGGTTGTCAGCCCATCGCCTAAATTGCAATATACTGAAACCCTCGGATCCCTTAGCTGGTTTTCACAGCATGCTCGAGAGGAAATGCAGCTGGTATATTCTATGTTTTTCTCTCTGTTTTAACGGACTGGGAGCGCATAAAATAATATACAGTTCGTGTATAAAATTCGTGCTAGCATTCAAGTATGTTATTTCATTTTTACAAAAACATTTCATAGTTTACATAATCGCTTTGTGGCAATACATTGACATAGAGGCATTGTTTAAAAATTGCGTGAAAATATGGAGTCGCAATTTTTAATTGTTTAACATTGAGTTTGTTTTAGCGTAAAGGTCTTGTTTTGTATTTTGCAATTTTAAATAAATTTGTCTTTTGTGTTTGTATAAAACAGCATGCAATTATTCGCAATATGAAATAAAACTGTATGTATTATTCACAAAGAAGAATTTTATTTAATTTTATTTTTTCCACGCTGGCCTGGAAGCGAGAGAAAAACGTAGAATGTGCCAGCTGCATTTCCTCCCGAGAAAAAACCAGCTAAGGGATCCGAGAGTTTCAAAATATGGTAATTTAGGCGATGGGCTGGCAACCTGTCACTAAGCAATATACCTTCAAATCTATCTTAAATAACCCTCATAACTTTGTCATACGTGCCGAAACGACCTTTGTATGGGTCGTTTACGCTCTGCCTTCCCCATTAGGGATAAAGGTGTGACTATATGTATGTAAGAATTTTATAAATGTCGTTTACTTATGTAAGACTGGTGTAAGAAACTTCTTCTAAGGAATAAGCAGTGCCTGATGTGTCTTAATTCCCTATGTACTTGTTCTGTTACATAAATGACAGCTATTAAATAAATAAATTGTATTCGATCTTACTTATGGCCCCTGAGAATTTTCCTATGATGGACTGAGATCGATTTAATAATAGTATAGAATCTAGAGAAAAATATAGATAAGATAAGATAAGAATATACTTTATTTTAGAGTCTTTGTTTATTTATTTTACTTTACCTATGTATTAACCTGCGTCCGTGTTCTAGTGGTTAGAGCCAAGGGCTTACGATCCGGAGGTTCTGGGTTCGATTCCTTGAGGAGAACACAAACTTGATATTTGTCAATTTATCACTTTATATATTTTTCCCCAGTTTAGTTAGGATATTGCAGGCACCTGACTGCGCAAAAAGATAAGGATTCCGTGTTTCGGAGGGCACGTTAAGCCGTCGGTCTCGGTCGCTGTCTTTGACTGTGGTCGTTTCTCAAACCACGTAGCTGTGCTACTAGACGGTTTGAAAACTCTGACACCAGGTTTCATCGGGTCGTTCGACTCGAGAAACTCTAAGAAGAAGAATGTGTTATCATTATTTTCTAGAGTTTCTTTTTTATCTTATCTATTGCCAAGACTTCCTTGCACCGAGAAGGTTCCACTTAATAATCAGGTAGTAAACGAACAATGAACAAAGCGTGTGATTATAACTATTCATTGATCCAAGTATCCTTTAACCGCCTACCGAGTGACGTCACAGCTCAGCTGACCATCTGTTCGTACCTAATCAACTGATTGAAAGGCGAGGTGCGACGGTGGCGACATAAATTTTAAATTCATTGTGTCCAAAATACTAACATTTTCATGAATATTTAACATTTAGCGGAAATCGCAAGTAATTCTCCATTTGCTAACACGTAAATGACACAAACACATATCTCACATGCTTAGTTTGAAATTTGATATTCCATCATCTCCCTAGCCTTATACCGTATCGCTCGGGGTCGGCTACCTAATCTAGGTGATTGAACGAGGGTACTGGTTTTTATACAGAGCGACTGCCATCTGACCTCCGCAACCCAGCCAGACCGAATCCTATATTAGGTCAGAGTTTTCAAACCGCCAATGCTTAGCACTGGCCTCTGACTTGGCTTAACGATTAATATCTACGATATTAAACAATATTAACCGGGACCAACAGCTTAACGTGCTTTACGAAGCATGGAAATTTTTAGTTTGAAATTTAATATTATGGGCTTTAGAATTGGGAACTACTTGCCATTTCCGGTAAACATAAAATATCCATGAAAATGTTTGTATTTTACATACATACATACATAAAATCACGCCTTTATCCCTTACGGGGTAGGCAGAGCGTAAAACGCCTCCTAAAAGGCGCTTTCGCCACGTCTGACATAAATTGAGGGCAATTTTAGATTGTAATGTGTATTGCTGTAGTGATAGGTTGTCAGCCTATCGCCTAAATTACAATACACTGTAACCCTCGAATCCCTTTTGCTGACTTCTACAGCATGCCCGGGAGGATGGGCAACTGGAACATTCTATGTTTTTCTTTCTCTCTCAGTCCAGTATGGAAGATATATAATAGATGTTTGTATTTTGGACTCCAATAATTTATTTGTCGACCTCGGTCTTCTTTGACCTAGTCGAACCGTGCACACCTGGCGACGAACCATAGAGAGCGAACTCAAGACCATGGGATTGACGTGAGAGAAAGCCCTTTGTGCCAGTGAAGTACCCTGAGGACCACAATAAATAATTTATTACTATTGAGGGCGCTACCTATGCTCTGTTCCAACTTTAAGAACACTAGTTTATGTAGGATGAGGAATTTAGCTACAACTAGGCTAGTACGCTGTAAAAACCAGCTAAGGGGTCTGAGGGTTTCAGTATATTGTGCTTTAAGCGATGGGCAGACAACCTGTCACTATAGCAGTATACCTACAAATCTATCTTAAATAACTCTCAAAACTTTGTTAGACGTGGCGGAACGACCTTAATTTATTTTGTTTACGCTCTGCCTACCCCATTAGGCATAAAGGCGTGATTATATGCATGTGTGTATGTACCGCACGCGCACTGCAGCAGCGCAACAGGGCGCGGCAAAAACTGTCAAAATGTATGAAATGACATTGCCGCGCCGTGCCGCGCTGCGCCGCGCCTCTTCAGCTACGCTTTAGTGCGGTCATACATACACATACATATAATCACGTCTTTATCCCTAATGGGGTAGGCAGAGCGAACACGACCTAAACAAAGATCGTTCCACCACGTCTGTCAAAGTTTTGAGGGTTATTTAAGATAGATTAGTAGGTATATTGCTGTGGTGACAGGTTGACAGCCCATCGACTATTTTACAATATACTGAGAGCCTCGGATCCCTTAGCTGGTTTTTATAGCATGCCCGGGAAATGCAGCTGGCACATTCAATGTTTTTCTCTCGCATGGAAGACTAGTCTAATAGAATAGTTCGGTCACGTGCGCTTTAACCTTAAATAGTATTGTAGTTGTATTGTATTTGATATTAAATAGATTTTTATTTCTCATTCGGTACCTCATGTGCATTATTTAAACAAGCATTCTATGTAGATAAACCAGCATACTGCAGCGATGTCACGTTATTGCTTGGAATAAATTAAACAGGTTTATCCTCATTCAAGTTTGCTCCTTGAAGATATGTGCGGCAACTAAGCTATTACTCATTGAAGATCTATGTCGCACACAAGCTTTGTATCAAGCTTAGCTGAACTGCTATGGCGTCCCTCAAGGAAGCATTCTGGTACCCATTTAGTTCTTAGCCTTAAGACATTGTCTATGCAAACAATTATCATAGCATTTTGCCTAAGTTTGCTGCTTAAAGATAATGTGCGGCAGCCAAGCAATTATTCATTGCACATCTATTTTCAATTGAATTCAATCATTTATTAATAAATAAAAATTAACACGTTACAAAAAATGTCACGTTTAAGTTTTGCGTCAAGCTTAGCTGAACTGCTATGGGGTTCCTCAAGGAAACATTCTAAATCCCATTTTGATCCTTAAAGTTTATAAACGATCTTTGTAAATTAAATCTTTTTGATGTTAACTAGATGATCCACGTCTAATGTCTAATTTACGTCACATTTCTAGTTAAATTGTGAAAACCCATTAGCTTTGACAATGTATACAAATCTACTAAAGTATTCGGAACTATCTTTCCCATAACAGCTTTTACGTTGGCAAATTGAAATTGTACGTTAAACGTTGAACATACATACATACACATATAATCACGCCTATATCCATAACGGGGTAGGTAGAGCGTACACAACCTAAACAGAGGCCGTTTCGCCACGTCTGACAAAGTTTTGAGGGTTATTTAAGATAGATTTGTAGGTATATTGCTGTAGTGACAGGTTGTCAGCCCATCGCCTAAATTGCAATATACTTAAACCCTCGGATCCCTTAGCTGATTTTTACAGCATGCCTGGGAGGAAATGCAGCTGGCACATTCTATGTTTTTCTCTCGTTCCCAGTCCAGGATGGAAGTTAAACGTTGAACTATACAGATAAAACTTGCTTTTTGATTTTATGGTTATTAAAGAGGTAGGAAGTAGAGTAGTTTCTTCTATGTTGGACTGGCAGCGAGAGAAAAACATAGAATGTGCCAGTTGAATTTCCTCCCGGGCATGCTGTAAAAACCAGCTAAGGGATGGGCTGACAACCTGTCACTACAGCAGTATAGCTACAAATCTATCTTAAATAACCCTCAAAACTTTATCATACGTGACAGAACGACCTTTGTTTATGTCATTTACGCTCTGCCTACCCCATTAGGGATAAAGGTGTGACTATAAGTATGTATGTAAAGAGGTCGTACTATATAAAAAATACTAGCGACCCGCCCTGGCTTCTCACGGAAATTATCAGTGTTTCTCTACTATATTATATATTATACATATAAACCTTTCTCTTAAATCATTCTATCCAATAAAAGAAACCGCATCAAAATCCGTTGCGAAGTTTTAAAGATCTAAGCATACAAAGGGATATAGGGACAGAGAAAGAGATTTTGTTTTATACTATGTAGTGATACAGATAGGCCCTAATACAGTAAAATTGTAGACTCGTTACCACGCTTAACTCATCAGTATTCGTTGGGTCATTTGTCGACTCGAAATAACCACTTGACAGATCATGAAGGCATCCATTACGTAGTCAATGAATATTACGTATACGCCTTTATCCCTAATGGGGTAAAGGTAAGCAAAGGTCGTTCCGCCACGTCTGACAAAGTATTGATGGTTATATATGATAGATTTGTAGGTATATTGCTGTAGTGACAGCTTGTCAGCCCATCGCCTGAATTGCAAAATACAGAATCCCTCGGATCCCTTAGCTGATTTTTACAGCATGCTCGGGATTTGCAGCTGGCACATTGTATGTTTTTCTCTCACTCTCAGTCCAGCATGGAAGATAATATAATAGGTTAAATACCTAATATAATAAAAAAAAAGAAAAAAAAAACACGAACACACTCACAGCCCCCACTAGGATTCCCTGTATCGGTGTGCCATGGACATATGCAGAAAGAACTACAAAGAACACCCAGACCCAGAATCAGACATTTTAACTCATCATTCAAATGTCTGGCCGGCCGGGAATCGAACCCGGGACCCTCTGCGTAGCAGGCAGATACACTGCCAAAAACGCTGCGTGGGTCGTCTAATAGGGTAATCACAATCCAGTTACAGTCATTTTTATCAGACGTTAGTCCCAAGTCTACTGTGCCTTTTCCCAAAACATCCGGTTGTGACGTCACTCCTCATCATTCCTAATACGAAACGTCAGAAGCTAATGAAGTAACCATTATTAATGTTGGCTCTACGGAAGCTGAGCCGACGGTCAGTTTTACCAACATACATTAGCGGTTTGTAAAAGGGAATCTATTAATAGCTTCCAAAAAGACTATCATTTCCGCAGCTGCAAATTATTTGGTTACCAAATATCTTCAAAAACGATTTTGAAGTTTAAGACTCTTTTAAGAAATATTCTACTTTAGATTTTTCGATTATTTTCTTTTTGGAATATCTATTCTGATAGATTCTTTCTTCTACATACATACATATAATCACGCCTTTATCCCTAATGGGGTAGGCAGAGCGTAAACGACCTAAGCAAAGGTCGTTCCGCCACGTCTGACAAGTTTTGAGGGTTATTACAGATGATCATGACGTATATTGCTATAGTGACAGGTTGTCAGCCCATCGCCTAAAATTGTAATATACTATAACCCGCGAATCCATTAGCTGGTTTTTACAGCATGCTCTGGAGGTGATGCAGCTGGTACATTCTATGTTTTTCTTTCACACCCAGTCCAGTCCAGCATTGAAGAATTCTTTCTTCTGATACATTTTAGTCGCTAAAAAGATCTACCTCTTGTTTTAGTGAACTTTATGACTTTTATACACTAGCTTACTTTTTTAAAATATATGTATTAAGCTTCCGGTTCCGAAATGAGCCCGATGGTGTAGTGGATAGGGCCGCTGCCTCCTGAGTGGGTCGTGGTTCGAATCTCACCACGTACCAATGTGTTTTTTGGTTTTCGAATTTATATGTACGTTTATTCGGCGCTTTTTCCGTGCTTCGGAAGGCACGTTAAGCCGTTGGTCCCGGTTAATTTTAATACCGTAGATATTAGTCGTCAAGCCATATCAGAGGCCAGTGCTAAGCATTGGCGGCTTGAAAACTCTGACCTAATCTAGGATTGGGTCTGGTTTCCCTTCTGGGTTGCTGAGGTCAGACGGCAGTCGCTCTGTGTAAAAACCAGTACCATAGTTCAATCCCCTAGATGAGGAAACCGACCCCGTGAGATACGGGATAAGGCTAGGAAGATGATGATGTATTAAGTTTCCGGTTCTATATTTAATATCCATTGTACAAAGTATTCAATGATATTAATATAGATAAAAAAATATAATACAACAATACTTCCGCTAACGTTGAAGGTCGAATAAACATTCTCACGAAAATTACCTCTCATAATGATGCTTTTAACTACATGTGATAATTAACTTCAAGTGTTTGGATAGAGGAAGAAGCGAGAATAGTTTAGGTTCTATACTGAGGCAAATTATAATACTTATAACCTAAGAATGTATAGATTTTGAGGTAGGATGGGATCTACCTCCTAGAAGTCCACCCTGGACAACGACAACACAGGCTTGCCTGTGAAAAAGTTCGGCTGAACGTTCCCAACAAAGCGGTCGTAGGCTCCACAAGGGGCCGCCTTGCTCGCGACCAAACTCTCACCGGAGTCCGGCGCCAAACAGCTTGCTGTGTTCCGTCGGTGCGAGAGATTGTCAGTGCCATAACAGGCATTTTCTGGGTGAGCTCGCTCCATCTTCGACTCTGTCATGGTCATCCCTGACCTAGTGTTTAGAGTCAAGAGAAAAAAAAGATAGAGAGATAGAGAGAGAATAGTTATACTTAGATTAATTTTAACAGATTTGGTCTCAACGAAAACATTTAAAAAAAAATGCTTCGTGGTTTACACATACTCGTTACGCGTGTATCCTGGGTAGACAGAGCTTCACCAGTTTATTAAAAAACTAGCGACCCGCCCCGGCTTCGCACGGAAACTATCAGTGTTTCTCTACTATTGTATATATAAATATGCATATAAACCTTTCTCTTGAATCACTCTATCCATTAAAAGAAACCGCATCAAAATCCGTTGCGTAGTTTTAAAGATTTATGCATACATAGGGATATAGGGACAGAGAAAGCGACTTTGTTTTATACCATGTAGTGATGGTGTGCATTAAAATTAAACTTTACTTGGACATTGATATCTTGCGGTTATTTTAAATATATTTGGTAAACATGCAAATAAAATGTAAAGAAACAGGTAAACCATTAAAAGTTCTTATATTGTTATGTTCTTACATTAATATGTAAAATGCATTTCTGGATTTTCCACTGCATCACAAACAGGAAAAAAATAATCACGGACTATCGCATCAAACTAACAATCTAGAATTATCTGGTCATGAATCAGATACAGGAAAACAATCAACCACGTGTTTTAACTTTTCCACACTCTGTTCAATTTGTACAGGAAATTACTGTGATCAGTGCTATCTTTTGTAGACGTAACTCTCTAAACAACTAATAATAATATCTCTACGTTTAAGCTGGATACAGAAAGATCAAAATATAAAATGCACCAGTTTTTTCCAAGTTTAAGTTAACCTGCAAATAAACCTTAATTTACCTGCTGTATGGTAAATTAAGACTATATGAATTTACAAATCGTAATACGGGGGGGGGTGTAAGGGACAGCGTCCCACAAACTAAAAGGAGTTGCTCAGTCAACGAGACTTATCAATTTTCAATAGAAATTTGTTTTCCATACAAAATTACCACCTCAATAATGTTATTTTTTGTATTTAAAATACAATTCATTTATTAAGAAAAGTGGCGCCACCTCTGCTCTAGTACCTCCTTAAGGCGACGACGTCCATTCCTTTCTGAAGTTACTATTTGATAGACAAGCGATTTGACTTGATGTTTCGTTTGACTTCCCTCTAATGGATGAATAGATTTTTAGATATTACTAGCGACCAGCACCGGCTTCGCACGGAAATCATCAGTGTCCCTCTACTATATTATGCATGTATTATACATATAAACCTTCCTCTTGAATCACTCTATCCATTAAAAGAATCCGCATCAAAATCCGTTGCGTAGTTTTAAAGATCTAAGCATACATAGGGATATAGGGACAGAGAAAGCGACTTTGTTTTATACTATGTAGTGATATTCATTGTAACACGTCTTTTCAATAACCCGTGGGAGGAGCGGGGCCTTCTAACATCATCTCCCTAGCCTTATCCCGTATCCCACGGGGTCTGCTACCTAATCGGAGCGGGGCCTTCTAACACCTTCGTTAATTACCTAGACATTAGAAAATTAAATAAAGCACTTTTTTATGGATATAGGCAAAGATGAGTCATAACATGATCACGAGAGGAAGTGAACACAAACCTTTCAATACATATCAGGGTCCAATGTCAAATAATGCACGATCAGTAGATTGATGATTGATCAGGAAAAAAAACATAAGAAGATTTTACTCAATATAATAATTGAGGTTTTAGTCAAGGACAAAGATTGCATCATATTTCTTAGAGTATAAAAGAAACTATAAGAAACTAAGGCCCGTATTAATAAAGCTATCTCAAGATTGAATGCAATATTAAGTATGGATTTGACAGACCATATTGTACTGAAATGACATTTCTGATACGAACTCAAACTAGCTGTCAGTCTCAAGTGCGGTTTATCAATACGAGCCTAAGTGCAGTAACACACGGGCGTCACACACTGCGCGCAAGGGTTGCGCTCAACACGCTGTCAATGTTTTTTGCAATGCCTATTTATTAGTTAAACGTTGAAGCCAATTGGCTTAGTGAGGATGGTTGCGAAAAGGGTAGTTACCCGCCTGGTCGGGGGTTGTGACCAGGGGACTGAAGTCTGGAACAAGTTTGGCACTTGTATATCTGCAGATCGCTGACAAAAAATCGATACCGCGTTTCAGAATTTGTGATTCTTTATGTGGCGCCATCTGTCGGCTACACCTACAACACACATGCGTCATCTTACGCGCTACGCCGACGTAGAGTCCCTCGCTACGCGCGCGTAGTGCGTAAGGTTAAGCATTGTGTGTTGTAGGCAATAAAAAATGCATTGCCAGCGTGTTAACGTTGAGTCTGCTCAACACGCTGTCAATCAACACACAGACGTCACATACTGCGCGCAAAGCAGAACCTCATATATAAACATATAGTCACGCCTTTATTTCTAATGCGGTAGGCAGAGCGTAAACGACCTAAAGAAAGGTCGTTTCGCCACGTCTAACAAAACTATTAGGGTTATTTAAGATAGATTTGAAGGTATATTGATTAGTGACAGGTTGTCAGCCCATCGCCTAAATTGCAATATAGGTACTGAAACTCGGGCCCTTAGCTGGTTTTTACAGTATGCCCGGGAGGAGATGCAGCTGGCACATTCTATGTTTTTCTCTCGCTCCCAGTTTAGCATGGAAGAAGCATTGTGTGTTGTAGGCAATAAAAAATGCATTGTCAGCGTGTTGACGTTGAGTCTGCATAACACGCTGTCAATCAACACACAGACGTCACTTAATGCGCGCAAAGCAGAACCTTCCGCGCAGTAAGTGACGTCTGTGTGTTGCTGCCCTTAGTCGTCTTTGATTCGTTTTTAAGTTTACTTTTTAAAAAAGGAACGACGTACTCGTATTTAATTAGTTGGGTACATTGAAAAACATATTGTAGACCCCTAATTTAAAAGGCATAACATGATTATGATTTTTGCTGAATAATTCTTTTATGAATTTAAGCGATTTAGTCCGCTCTTTTGAAATCTTTACTTTATAAATGAAAATTTCAGCTTCTAATAAGATGTTAATAGCTAAGGTCCGTCCGGGGAAACCAGATACAGTTTATTTTTCTTCCAATCTCAATTTTCTGTTTCTAAACCTATAAATATTCTGTGCACATCAATAAAACTAGACCGATAGATAACGTTGATGCAACGCAAAGCGATTTACTTCTATCGCCGACTAAAGTCGTTCTTCCATGCTGGACTGGGAGCGAGAAAAACATAGAATGTGCCAGCTGCATTTCCTCCCGGGTATGCTGTAAAACCAGCTAAGGGATCCGAGGGTTTCAGTATATTATAAGTTAGGCGATGGGCTGACAACCTGACACTACAGCAATATACTTACAAATCTAGCTTAAATAACCCTCAAAACTTTGTCAGACGTGGCGGAACGACCTTTTTTGGGTCGTTTTACGCTCTGCCTACCCCATTAGGGATAAAGGCGTGATCATATGTATGTATGTAAGTCTTACAACAAAACTAAACTGACCAATTGCGAATTACGCCCGGAATGCTCGCGTGGGAAAACCGACCTTTTATATAAAGGAATTCAATTGAAATTGCATTGGTTCAGACAATTCGGATTCTTCGCGTTTGCACCGCTTCCTTCCAATGTAATTAAATACATGAGGAAGTTGTTTGGCCTTCCGATTGTTACCGGAAAGGCGTTTTAGGTGGTTATATAATGGTTTAAATGATTAATGCTAATATGAATATAAAATCACGTCTTACAATGTAGGGGTTAACGTTATAATATAAACCTGTTTTCGTCATTCTTTCATGCTGGCCTGGGAGCGAAAGAAAAACATAGAACGTGCTAGCTGCATTTCCTCCCGGGCATGCTGTAAAAACCAGATAAAGGATCCAAGGGTTTTAGCATATTGTAATTTAGGCGATAGGCTGACAACCTGTCACTACAGCAGTACCTATACCTACAAATCTATCTTAAATAACCCTCAGAACTTGTCAGACGTGGTGGAACGACCTTTTGTTCAGGACGTTTACGCGCTGCCTACCACATTAGGGATAAATGCGTGATCATATGTATGTATGTATTTCGTCATTCATAAATTTCAAAAACATAAATCGAAAACTTGACATGTTCTTGTATTAATGCGTTGTCAGCCCATGTCGCCTTAAGGGACTGTCGTAGTAGCGAAATCCCAACAAACGTTCAAACGAACAAACTTTCGCATTTATTCCTAAACGGTAAAATCAAACTTAGCCAAACTATGCACATATGACCGTTTGGCATCATATCTAAGCTTCTAATTAGGTTTGGTTTGTAAATATTATAAATAAACAAAATAAGACCGAAAATACAATTTTGTGTGAAAATAGCCTAAAATTAAATTTGCATTCGATTTTTGTACTTGGTTAATATTTTCAAAACAAACCTAATTAGAATTATCGATATGATCCATTTGGTCATGTGGTTTAACTGTTTAGGTATAAAATCGAAACTACGTTTGTGTGGGATTTCACTACTCCAGCAGGCCCTTAATCAATTTGCAAAATATTGAAACCACTAGCTGGTATATTCTATGTTTTTATAGCTCCCTGTCCTATACAGTATGGACAAAGAATATTTTAGAAGGAGAATAACAAGCACATGCTGCATGCTGCATTTCTTCCATGCTGGACTGGGAGCGCCAGAAAAACGTAGAATGTGCCAGCTGCATTTCCTCCCGGGCATGCTGTAAAAACCAGCTAAGGGATCTGAGGGTTTCAGTATATTGTAATTTAGGCGATGGGCTGACAACCTGTCACTACAGCAATATACTACAAATCTATCTTAAATAACCCTTCAAAACTATGTCAGACGTGGCGAAACGACCTTTAGTTAGGTCGTTTACGCTCTGCCTACCCCATTAGGGATAAAGGCGTGATTATATGTATGTATGACAAGCACAAGACGTTTAATACAAATAAAATAAACTTAAAAAAATGTGGTAAATCAAACCAACATCAAACGAACCTTTTGCATCGCAAGCAATTTAGCTTAAGCGACAAAGAACTCTTTTTGCATAACTATTTTTCCATAATTGGCAATCAAATAACTATTTAGAATTGCAAATCGAAGTTCTTTAACCTTATTGGTTAGAACTGGTTTGCAAACGTTTCTACAAAGGTCATAATGTTTGTTTATGTTTAAAAATGTCATTTAGTTCGTTGAACTGCGAAAACTAGTGTAATAAAATGTTAATTAGGCAAAATTTTGAGGATTCTATTTTTATTTACACAATCAAGGCGATACTTTTTGTGAGATAATTGTTTCGTCTCTACGGCTTTTAAATCGTAATTTGTGATGTATGGTGCTTTTAAGCATTTTTACTGACACAGTTATTAACTACTTAACGTTCTTTCTGATCTAAGTGATCTTATTTCAGCTACAATTATAGATGTATATCGTTTCTCTTTTTTACTAATAAATATTAGAATAGACCCTCAACTTTTTTAATTTTATTTTAAGTTTTTAACTCAAATTCAAAATGGCAGATAATTTTAGTGCTGTCAAAATGGATATATCTACTTTTTAATTGTTTTACTCTTTGTTAAAAACTATCTCAGTAAAGTAAAAGGATAGAAATTTATCTGTTCAGCGGTTTTACAGAAATTTTTAGATCAAGTTGGAGTCGCGCCAATTTGGTAACTGACACTGTTTTAACGAATTTATGGTAATAATTTTTACGGATGAAAGCATTTCTGTCTGTGGCAAAAGAGGATAATATTTAGGCCATATCCTACTAATATAATAAGTTCCTATGTACATTTGTATTATAAAATTACTCAACCGTATTTTTCTTGCCATTTTACTTCAGTAAGTCTGCTGTAAGAAACTTTTAAGAGATAAGCAGTGCCTGTTGCGTGTTTTTGTTTAATATGGATTTTGTCCTTTGCATGTTTTTGTGTACAATAAATGGTTAAATAAATAACCGTGACGTAAGGATACTAACATATTATGGCTGGCTTTTCAAATCTTTAACTTTTATATACATACATACATACATATAGTCACGCCTTTATCCCTAATGGGGTAGGCAGAGCGCAAACGACCTAACAAAGGTCGTTCCGCCACGTCTGACACAGTTCTGAGGGTTATTCAAGATAGACTTGTATGTATATTGCTGTAGTGACAGGTTGTCAGCCCATCGCCTAAATTACAATATACTGAAACCCTCAGATCCCTTAACTTTTATATTGCAGCCAATTAGTTTTTGTTTGTACCATGTAATGTGTCTCACTGCAGGGCAAAGGCCTCTTCAATAATTCTTAGCTTTACTAGTTTTCCATTTTACTACCCACCCAGGTATCATGCCTTTTTCGCACACACGTCCGGCATATCCATTGCACTTGACACAATAAGCCATAAACTTGACAAATCATCATCGCCTTAAGTGGCAAAGGTTGTTGCTAAAAACGGCGGTCGATCTGCGTACGCGCATTTAAGGCTAAGTGCACATCATCTTTCTTTGTACCAACATGTTAACTATATGATAAAGTATTTGCTAATGGTATGGTAACATTTGTATTTGAGGGATCATGACGATTTTTTTTACTTGTAACGAGTAATTATCTAGGCTATTTTATTTTAGGTTTAATACGTGTCACAATGTTTTGCTCATTAGCCATACCAGTGCATTTACTTAAAAATATGGTCATAGTATATTGTCGAAACGTCGAGGTCTATACTATTGAGCCACTACAAATATTCAGTATGAATGACATTTGTTTATCGTTTAATAATACGGAGAGACAGCACCCCACATACTGATAGAAGTTGCTTAGTCAACGACACTGAACAACTTCCACCAGGAAAATCTTGTGAAAGTGAAGAAAGAAATCGAATTTTCTGTACAAAATGACCACCTCAATCAGACAATTTGTATGGATAGCCAAACCTTATTTTCTAATCTTCTTAGTTTCTGATATGGTACTTAAACAATGAATCATATAATATTATAACTATATATTATAACTTCCATACTGGACTGGGAGAGAAAGAAAAACATAGAATGTTCCAGTTGCCCTTCCTCCCGGGCATGCTGTATAAGTCAGCAAAAGGGATTCGAGGGTTACAGTGTATTGTAATTTAGGCGATGGGCTGACAACCTGTCACTACAGCAATACACATTACAATCTAAAATTGCCCGAAATTCATGTCAGACGTGGCGAAAGCGCCTTTTAGGAGGGGTTTTACGCTCTGCCTACCCCGTAAGGGATAAAGGCGTGATTTTATGTATGTATGTATGTATATAATATTCAAATTAAGCACCATCAAGGTATGTGCCGTGCCTTACGTCCCTATTCCGATGATCGGTATTCAATGGCAGTCCGCGCTCAACCAAGGTCGCCCGCTTTGCTAAGCGCAATATTCTTCTTCTTGTCGAGTTGGTTAATCGAGTCGGCGTAAGACCTGATGAACCTTGGTGTCAGAGTTTTTAAACCGCCTAGCTAAGAGGCTTCAGACATGATTTATATAGCGATCACCATCGACGACAGTGACCCCCACCTTCCGAAACATGGAATTCTTTTAATCAGGTGATTCAGCCAATGTCCGAACTAATCAAACTAGGGAAAATCTTACAAAGTGATAAATGAAGACATATTAACTTTATGTTTCCCCCTGGGAATCGAACCGGGACCTTCAGAGCCCATGGCTCATACCACTAAACGGAGGCAGTTGCAGCTCTATTCCGATGTATTCAATGGCAGCGCGTGCGCAAGGCCGCCCGCATTGCTAAGCGCAATTACGAACTAGCTTTGTTGCTCGATCTCTGTATTATATTATATCATTCATTATGTTTGTTATGTAATATGGAACTGAGCTTAGTGCTTTTGATAAAGTTTGTAACCGTCGCTTCTTTCTTTTATGCTGGACTGGGAGCGAAAGACATACATATAAGGCGTGGTGGGACGACCTTTGTTTAGGTTGTTCAAGCTCTGCCTACCCCATTAGCGATGAAGTTGTTATATTATGTATGTATGTAATGGACAACCGAGTTTAGTGCTTGTGACAAAGTTTCTCTGACTGCCTTTACCTAACAATTTTGTATATACATACATATAATCACGCCTTTATCCCTTTAACCTAAACGAAGATCGTTCCGCCAAGTCTGACAAAGTTATTGGGGTTATTTAATATAGATTTCTAGGTATACTGCTGTAGTGACAGGTTGTCAGCCCATCGCCTAAATTACAATATACTGAAACCCTCGGATCCCTTAGCTGGATTTTACAGTATGCCCGGGTGGAAATACAGCTGGCACATTCTATGTTTTTCTCTTGCTTCCAATCTCGATACGGAGGTAATTAATTAGTTCCCATGTGAGTTACTCGACGTTGATGTTATTATTTTGTGTGTGTGCTCCCACTTTTGGTTAGGACTTTGCCGACAGTACTTTAAGGCCCGTAATTATAATCGATACTCAAGAGTCACAGCGAATTTGAAATTGTATCAGAAATATCATTTCAGTACAAAACAACCTGTCAAATCCAAACTTAATATTTTTCTCCATCTTGAGATCGCTTTATAAATACGAACCTTAGGTCACTCGATTGTCTGTTGGGTAGATAAGACGATTTAAACTGTTGGTCTCACAAAAAAAAAACCGTGACGGACTGGCAGCAAAAATAATACAGGGGAGAGGTTACAGTGCTAAATGCAAAGGTAAATAAAGGATACTAAATTTAGTTTTATCATTAACTGAATCTTTTTAACCCATTAAACTTTTCAACAGTTTTAGACAAACATTTGTCACGTAAAGGTCGTTTGGTCGGATATTTCTCAAGCCAGAGTTCTCAAGCATGGCGTTTAGGCCACATGATCACGATCTTAGCGAGAGCGATAAGTAGCTGTGGCGATAGAAAACTTTGACAAAGATATATTTATTTTTTTGTCTTTGTTTTTTATTAATTAAATACTATACAATATTCTTTTTTGCACAAAGAAACACATACAACAGAAATAAAAAGGAACGAACGTGACAGTACTATATAGGTGCACAATATATATTAAGAAAAGTAATCTTGTAGGTGAAGTAATAGCCACTTATAATAGTTGCACTATTACTACAATACATACATACATAGAATTACGCCTTTATCCCTAATGGGGTAGGCATAGCGTAAACGACCTAAGCAAAGGTCGTTCCGCCACGTCTGACAAACTTTTGAGGGTTATTTAGGATAGATTTGTAGGTATATTCCTTTAGTGACAGGTTGTCAGCCCATCGCCTAAATTGCAATATACTGAAACCCTCCGATCCCTTAGCTGGTTTTTACAGCTTGCCCGGGAAGAAATGCATCTAGCACATTCTATGTTTTTATTTCGCTCCCAGTCCAGCATGGAAGAAAGAAGCTACTAAATGCAAAGAGCTACAGTTAATAGCTTATTTGGGATTTGTATGAAAGGGTTAAAAAATTACCTATGTTTCTTCGGGAAAGTTTTTCAGTTTCATGGGGAGCCTCCTCGATCACACCCTAAAGTTTGGGCAACAATTTTTTTAATATATTTTTTTTGTAGTTTAAGAATGTATAAAAACCCGCTCTCGCTAGCGCCGTGGCTTCGGCTTTATGCGTTTTGTAATATTTGGTGTTTACGACGTTTGCGGTCCCCAGCGTATTTGGTCAAGTAGTTTGCTTTGTGGTAATTGCAGGGCTTTAGCAAATTAGCTTCGTAAATATGCTAACAAGTGTCATAATAATGGTTTACCATGGTACAGTGTGACAAGGCCTTAAAAATGTTTTCCTTCGAAAATGAACAACTTTTGACTGTCTCAGACTGAAGAATTAGCTAATTCTTAATATATTAGTTTTTAGAAACGAACTACACTATTTAATAAACTTTCCGAAAAATACATACATACATACATATAATCACGCCTTTATCCCTGATGGGGCAGGCTGACTGTAAACGCCCTAAACAAGGTCGTTCCGCCACGTCAGACAAGGTTTTAAGACTAATTTAAGATAGATTTGTTGGTATATATTGCTGTAGTGACAGGTTGTCAACTCATCGCCTAAATTGCAGTTTACTGAAATCCTCAGATCAAATCGAAATGCAGCTGGCACATTCTATGTTTTTCTCTCGCTCCTTGGCCAGCATGAAAGGAGCTGCGATAATTCTCAATTCATAGACACGTCCGTTATTCTTACTTCTATTGACATAATCTGTTGTCAATACCAATCCGACCAAAGCATACTGACACAAAGAATTAGATAACCTTTTGTTACGACATAAGGTTCAAATTTCAGCCTTTTCAGACCACTCTCATTGTCTAACTGCCTCCCATTTTCCGCTTTTCCTTTTCACTAGTATTTCTATTCAGACAAATAAAGGATACATTTCTTTTGTTTTTCATATCAGCGTTGAGCAGATTTTCCCTACTTTCCGGGAATTATGAACGTACACGGGTAACGTCAAACTCCACATGGAGGCACGTGTCTATTATTTATGAGCTGACTGCCTCTCCGTGGTCTAGTAGTCTGAGTCATGGTTTCTAAACCCGGAGATCCTGGGTTCGATTCCCGGGGGAAAACTACGTTGTATTGTTATTTCTAGTTTGGTTTGGACTACTTTGGAAATTGCAGGCTTATCAAATGATTGGCTGAAAAGTAAGATTTGAGGGTTATTTAAGATAGGTTTTTAGGTATTTTGCTGTAGTGACAGGTTGTCAGTCCATGGCCTAAATTACAATATATTGCAATCCTCGGATCCCTTAGCTGGTTTTAACAGCATGCCCGGGAGGAAATGCAGCTGGCACATTCTATGTTTTCCCCTCGCTCCCAGTCCAGCATGGAAGAAACTAACACTAAAAACTAAGTGTTATATTCTCAAGAGAAAAATAAACGCAAATAAATTAAAAATGTTTTTGTTGATCTTAACTCAGTCTCCATGATGCGATTAAATAAAATTGCTTTTATTAATTCACACTGTCTGGTTTTCAATCTAAAATAAGAAATTAAAATGTTAACGCTAGAATACGAATAAGTTTCAGTAAGCATTCCTGGCTGACAGACTATTTGTACTTATTACAATTCCAGATTATCTAAAGGCAAGGCTCAGACAGACTTAAATCAACAGTTAATAAGCTTAAAGCAATAATCTTTTGAGTACAAAGACTTTCTAGAATTAAAATGTAAAAGATTTCCTTAGGGTTCTGATGTAGCCTAAGTGACGCCCTCACCAGTTAAAACATCATAACTCACTAAAAAGAATATGAATCGAAAATCCGGTCGAACAGACTAGTACATACATACATACATAAATCACGCCTTTATCCCTTACGGGGTAGGCAGAGCGTTTAACGCCTCGTAAAAGGCGCTTTCGCCACGTCTGACAAAAATTGAGGGCAATTTTAGATTGTAATATGTATTGCTTTAGTGACAGATTGTCAGCCCATCGCCTAAATTACAATACACTGTAACCCTCGAGTCCCTTTTGCTGACTTCAACAGCATGCCCGGGAGGAAGGGCAGCTGGAATATTCTATGTTTTTCTATCTCTCCCAGTCCAGCATGGAAGAACAGACTAGTAATAGTTATCAAGGTAATTTAGAATCTTTTATGTTAGCGATTCTTTGTTCGTTGTAGTAACAGGTAGAAAATTGCCGTTGTTCGCCGTTTGTCACATTTTTCTACCTGTTACTACAACGAACAAATAATCGCTAATTTATAAGGTTCTAAAGCCCGTAATTAGAATCAGCACTTGAGAGTGACAACCAGTTTGAGTTCGTATTAACAGTGGCGTTGTAGGTGACAGGTCGAATTATTCTCTACAACAGCCAAGTTACATAAAAGAGCTAATAATTATTATTATAAACCCTAGACTTGGCTCCCTTTTTAGATCTCACAACTTTTTGTGCGATTCACGCACCAAGACCACCATGAGCTTGGCTGTCACTTTTACATTTATGTTTTTGGTGAAATAAACTTTCACTTGAGTCTGTTCAACCGGATTTTTGATTCATTATGTTTTTAATATTTTTTAAATGAATGAATTGCGCTATGCTACCTATATCGGGATCTGAAGGTGGAAACAGAGCATAGGTGACGCCCTCATTAATTGTGTCTAAAATACAAACATTTTCATGAACGTTTAGCGGAAATCGCAAGTAATTTTCCATTTTTCAACACATAAATTATTATCATCACTACATAGTATAAAACAAAGTCGCTTTCTCTGTCCCTATATCCCTATGTATGCTTAGATCTTTAAAACTACGCAATGGATTTTGATGCGGTTTCTTTTAATGGATACGGTGATTCAAGAGGAAGGTTTACATGTATAATACATGCATAATATAGTAGAGAAACATTGATGATTTCCGCGCGAAGCCGGGGCAGGTCGCTAGTAATTTATAGTTCGAATCTAAGCTACATATAAGAGTAGTATATATATATATATATATAAAGTATTAAAAATAAGCTAAAAGTCCCCTCAATCGGCTTTTACATCGCTTCGGAAAGAGATTGTGTGATGCCATTCTAATCAAACCTACACTTCATCAAAAATAGCACTTGCATTGTACGTATCCGAACGTGCCCATTCATAAGCGCGGGAAAAGCATTGCAAACGCACTGACAGCCCAGACTTCTTTTGTTTTCATATTTTTTGTACGTCATGACTCTAAATGAACGTAGGGGGCACTCTATGCAATGAGAACTGTCAATAACGAGTAATTTAAAAAGGTCAAAAAAACCCAACTGCGTAGAATAAAACGGTTGTACAAAACGAAAAATTATGTTACAAAACTCGAATTGATTTTCAAATATCTGCTCAATGATACCCTATTCGTCAAAGTTCAAAATTATGTCTTCAGTGACAATCGCGTGGTTAAGGCAAATCAATTGACGGAAGAATCAATAAAATCTGCCCACGCGTTTGGTCTATAGAGCGCCACAGAGGATCAAACATACATAGATAGGCAGATAAACACATTATCCTTACTGCGTTGCGCAGTCGGGTAAAAATGCATTACAAATGGCGTAGGAGGCATCAGTTCCTTTTTGCTTTAGATTCATTTAAAGCTTTGTCGTAATGTACGCGCTGGCCAGTTTCCCGCCATTTTACGGCCGACATGGATAGTATCCCTGATTGGAATTTTAAATTTGGAATCGTTCTGCGTTCCTGTTTCAAAAATAATTGGACTTGGCCTGCGTTTGTCAGATAAACCATTGTCTGAGCTGTCTGACACAAACTTTTCTATTTATCTAATCTCCGGTTCTTTTTATTGCAACCCATAGTTCTTTTATCATCTTGTTTTCATTACTGGCAGCTCGTTTTTTAAGCCGACATGGATTTATCCAGCCTCGAGTTTTAAAATTGGAAGCACTCCGTATCCTATTTTAAAACTGTATTGTCCGTAGACAGTGTTTTGTCAGTAAAACTGCGCATGTCTGACTGTCTTGTTCATCCAAACATTGGAATAGTCTCGAAACACTGGAACAGTTTTCATTGTTCCATATCCTTTGGGTTTTTCATTCCATACGCATTGACAGGGCGATGTTTCTTTCATTTCTGAATCCGTTCGGCGATTTTCAATTTTTCGGCTGACATGAATTCTATCGCAGATTGAATTCAAATTTAGAACGTTTTTAGTTTTAGAACTATGTTGTTCTTTGACAGAAAAGAGGTGGAATATTAATAATCTTTTTTGACGAGGGTTGAAAATATTTAATCGATATTTTATATTTCGGCGTGATTTCAACAGTCAATAGTAAATTGGTTAACCTGTGACGATCTAGTATTTGTCATAAATGCGAATGAATCAAACACGTTTTGTGAAATAAAATAAGACATTATTTTCAACAATCAGTGGGGACTGTACTAGTAGTTTATCTGACAGATTATAATTTTCGAGTTCGAAAATATGATTCGAATCGTGATTACGAATACTGTGCGAAATTCTAATAAATGGGACATAAAATTGAGACCGTTTTTGTTTTGGATAGATGAGATTCATGGTGAACTGAGAATAATAAAAAACATAGAATGTATCAGCCGTTTCTCTTCTGTAAAGGGTTCCCTTTTCTACAAGATAATAACGTGTGCGGTGCAGTATTAGGACAACTGTAGAATCACAAGATGGAACGCCTGTTCTTTTTTTGTCACGTTCATTTAAGGCGACGATACGTTTGCTAGCCATGTGGCGCCTCAATTAGTAAAAAAAAAAAACAATAAAAACGCAAACCTTATAAATTTGCGATTAATAGTTCGGCTACTTATTTGCGTCCTGCCTTTTCAAAAACTAAAAATATAAAGCTATTTCTAGTATAATAAATTTAAAACCTTTCATTAAAAGCCCTGACATCGCAAACAGCAAAAGCGTTTTAAAATGCGATTTTCGTCCGGCTTCCGCGTCCGCCGAAAATATCTCATCAAAGTGAACTTAAAAAAAGGTCTGGTTTTAACCGGTTTTAACTAGGATTTCACGAAGCCCGTTGAATGAGTGAGGATGAGAATGAGAAGGGATAAAAATAGGATATGAGAATTGGGGATTTCTGAATATCACATATAAGTAAAAGCGACGTAGTTCGGTGGCTCAAATTATTAGGTGAATGTTTAACTAGATTGAAGGTTAAATTATGGCAAAATTGATACAGAAAAAAACATTTCCGGAAGAAACCTTGGCATCCCCATACCAATTATCTGATCAAGGTGGTCATATTGTATGGGGAAATCATGTTTTTCTGAAAGAATTACCTGATATAGGTACGTTGTATCTTGTATAGTTTTGAAGACTGAACATTATCAATATCCCCTATCAGTTTATGGAAGGTGTCCCTTACACCCAGTATTAACAGACATTTTCTGTTGCTAAAACAAAGGTCTTTGACCACTTTCATTCATAATGATGGCACTTTTACAGATAATTACTATGTTGAAATACGGATACTGTAGTTTTTATCTGATTTCTGCACGCTCAATTATAAAATATGACGGTTTACTTAAAAGATGGCGGCTAAATGATAACAGTAATCGTCTAGTATTAAATAATACATATAATAATAGTCCTCCCACCGATTTTCGGTGATGGCGGCCAATCTCCCGGAGATGGGCCAACTGCGCAGAGCTTGTTTTTAGTGCCCAAGTGTTTGCGCTACACACAGGTGCACTCTCTGTTCCCTCAATCTTTTATTCTGATGGACAGACTGACTGACACGACCAGAGAGAAATCAGGCGCAGGACCGACTATTTACATGCCCATCCGACGGCATGGATCATCTTACTTTTCGGACAATCAGGTGATCAGCCTGCAATGTCCTAACCAAACTAGAAACAACAACACAAAGTCATTGTTCCCCGCCGGGATTCGAACCCGGGACCTCCGGGTCGAGAGCCCATGGCTCAGACCGCTAGACCACGGAGGCAGTTATAATACATATAGTCACGCCTTTATCCCTTGTGGTGTAGGCAGAGCGTGAACGACTTAAACAAAGGTTGTTCGCCACGTCTGACAAAGTTTTGAGGGTTATTTAAGATAGATTTGTAGGTATATTGCTGTAGTGACAGGTTGTCAGCCCATCACCTAAATTGCAATATACTGAAACCCTCGGATCCCTTAGCTGGTTTTTACAGCATGCCCGGGTGGACATGCAGCTGGCACATTCTATGTTTTTCTTTCGCTCCCAGTCCAGCACGGAATAAATAATAATTAGTAATATTTCCATGCTGGACTGCGAGTGCTGAATAAACATAGAATGTACCTCTATTCCCAGAGAGGTAGGTAGGTACTTAGAGTAAGTAAAAGTAGCTAAGGAATAATAAGTAAGTACCTAAGGCTCGTATTTATAAAGCCATATCAAGATTGAGAGCAATATTAAGTAGGCATATGATAAGCCGTTTTGTACTAAAAATAATCTGATACAAACTCAAAATAACTGTCAGTCTCAAACGCTGATTATAAATACGGGCCTAAGTAACTATCACAATTAAGGCAATAGGATAACATAAAGTTACTACAAATAACTGTTTGTAGTGTAGTGCTCCACAATTTTTCTGCTGTTGTAAAAACACCTTTTGTAAGGCTTTTGACGCTCTACCTTCCCCATAACATATACAGACATGATAATATGTATTAAATTCGGGAATCCCAAGCACTTTACCGCCCAGAGAGTAGAAGATTACTCCATTTCAGGCCAGGATTAACTACGCTCACACTTTTTACTTTTTCTAGCCTAAGAGGTTGAGGTAAATCCCCAAATCCATTTTGGTGTTTTCGAGGCTTTCACTTTAGAATTTTAAATTATTTCTCTTCTTCGTATATGACGGACTCGTATTTTGAAAAAGTGGATTATTTTAACATATATTTTTTGGTATATTAAGTCCTTCTTCCATGCTGGACTGGGAGCGAGAGAAAAACATATAATGTGCCAGCTGCATTTCCTCCCGGACATGCTGTAAAAACCAGCTAAGGGATCCGAGGGTTTCAGTATATTGAAGTTTAGGCGATGGGCTGACAACCTGTCACTACAGCAATATACCTACAATTCTATCTTGAATAACCCTCAAAACTTTGTCAGACCCGGCGGTTCGACCTTTTTTTAGGTTGTTTATATATTCTTTATTGCATTAAAAAAATAGACATACAGTTGAACTAAAAATTAGGACACAACAAGCGAGCTTATTAAGAACTCTCTTCCAGCCAACCTAGTGGGGATGAAAGAAGCTGTGCCTACCCCATTAGGGACAAAGGCGTGTCTATATGTATGTATGGATATCCCTTAATCCATAATCCTAACCGTAAAGCTACTAGCCGTGAACCGTGTTCAGTTATTATTGTTAATACATACATACATATAATCACGCCTTTATCCTTAATGGGTAGGCAGAGCGTAAACGACCTAAACCAAAGTCGCTAAGTTCCATTATTATTAATCAACCAGTATAATGGGTAAATGTTGTAACACCCAGCTAGTTACAAGGCATTGTTTGTTCATTACCAGAATACTGATATAATTAAATTGTTACGTTGTCAAACCCTACAGCGATAGATTGTCTATAGTGTTGTCGGTACGCTATTATATCGATAGATTACCGAGCGTTCAATCAGATCCAGTAGGTAATATTGCTAGGGCTCTTTTGTTTCGATGAATAGTGTTGACTAATTAAAAAACCCTCTGAAACGATTTCAAAATTTCGCTATAAATTAGAGACTATGTTCAACTCTCAGTAATATACTTTTCACCGCGGGAAAAGATCTGATTCCTACGGGAAAATTCATTAAACCACGTATTTCTTTTTTTTCTATTACCGCTGTCCGGAAAGTAAGATTGAAACCACAATTATGTTATTGTTAGCACGAATAAATATCACTTTGGGCAAAGACAATGACATACGATACTTTTTCATCATTCATTTAATATTTCAGCTCTTATCATAGAGTACGAGTACATGAAGTCAGTCCTCAGTCAGGAGAAACCTCATTTTACACATACACATCAAATCACGCCTTTATTCCTAATGGGGTCGGCATAGCAAACACGACCATAACAAAGGTCGTTTCGCCAGGTCTGACAAGTTTTCAGGATTATTACAGATGATTATAATGAATATTGCTATAGTGACAGGTTGTCTGCCCATCGTCTAACTTGCAATACACTAAAACCCTCTAAACCCTTAGCTGGTTATCACAGCATGCCTTAGTTTACCGTGGGGTAAATACCTAAAAGAAACTAGTGTATTAACATTTTCGTTACTGTCCATAATGATTTCGATAAAATTATCGACTATCTTCTTCTTATTATTTTTATCGTTCGGCCATTTTAATAAATTATAATTTCTTATTAAGATTCTGTAGCCAGTCTACAGCCGCCGGGGTAAGTTTATTGAGCTCCTCCAAGAACCCAGGAAGCCGTGAAACCGAGGCTTCTTCTTCTTCTTCATTATTAGACTATCGATATTTAAATGGTCCATATTGTGGCAACACTGTTGTACAGTCGCCTGCTACTGACATTGTACCCTCGTCATGTAAACAGTTTGCTGAGTTTTAGTAAACTGTACACAGTGTGCACTGAGGTCCGGTGAACCCTTGGTTTGGTTATGTCTTATGACTTGTTAAGGTGGTGTCCATACTAATATCGAAAAGAATATCGACTATCGATATTTAAATGGTCAATATTGTGGCAACACTGTTGTACAGTCGCCTGCTACTGACATTGTACCCTCGTCATGTAAACAGTTTGCTGAGTTTTAGTGAACTGTACACAGTGTGCACTGAGGTCCGGTGAACCCTTGGTTTGGAAATGTCTTATGACTTGTTAAGGTGATTCCTAACGGAAAATGGTTGTTTTTAAGAGGTTATTTCTCCGAACCGAATCACAATAAATCAATATACGGAGTGTAAGGGACAGCGTCCCGCAAACTGATATGGGTTGCTCAGTCAAGGAAGTAAAAGAAATTTTGGTTTTCCATACAAATTGTCTGATCGACATACATAAACATATAATCACGCCTTTATCCCTAATGAGGTAGGCAGAGCGTAAACGACCTAAACAAAGGTCATTCCGCCACGTCTGACAAAGTTTTGTGGGTTATTTAAGATAGACCTGATCATATATTGCTGTAGTGACAGGTTGTCAGCCCATCGCCTAAATGACAATATACTGAAACCCTCAGATCCCTTATCTGGTTTTTACAGCCTGCTCGGGAGGAAATGCAGCTGGCACATTCTATGTTTTTCTCCCACTCCCAGTCCAGCATGGAAGATATCTGTCTGATCGATGTGGTAATTTTGTATGGGAAGTTCTTTTTCATCTCCTGAAAAAAATTCCTGGGATAGTTGTTCAATTTCATTGACTGAGCAACCCCTATCAGTTTGCGGGACGCTGTCCCTTACACCCAGTACATCCAAGAAATTAGTTCTTGAGGTGCAATTGCAACATTTTTAAATACTGTAGTTCATAAATAAGTATGCTAAAAATATCTGGAAGTAAAGCAATTTTTATCAGTAAATTTGATATTCCTTCTAAACTATTAGGAGTGTTTTAAGAAAATATTAATACTTTATTGAAAATATCCGTATTATGATTATCTAAAATCGCAACATAGCTTTTTAATCCGACTCGTAGATTTTTACAATTAGCTTTTAAAAATCAGTACCCTCGTTCAATCCCCTATATTAGGTAGCCGACCCCGTGCGATATGGTTTAAAGCTAGGGAGATAGAGATGGTTACTGTGGTTCTGTGCAACCGGCCCTAATTACAACGCAAGTAAACACAAAGTCAAAATCCAATTAACGCGCGTTTAGTTTCTGTTTAAAACAGGTTTAATGTAGCGCTTGTGTCTCTTACAGGGAAGGTAGAGCGTCGACGACTTTATTAAAGGGCTAGCCACGTATAATAAGATTAGAAATACCATTCGGAAATTCAGATGGTCAATTTAGAAAGACTTTTGTATTGCTAAAATAGTGATCGATTCTCAGCTCATCGCCAATTAGGTAGAGGTATCCAACTCTTGTGTCTCTGGATATTTTTTATTCACCGAAGTTCGAAACTTCGAAAAGGTCTCTTAGCGAAATTGAGAGCAATATTAAGTATGGATTTCCCTTCTAGGTTGCGGAGGTCAGATGGCAGTCGCTCTGTGTAAAAACCAGTACCCTTGTTCAATCCCCTAGATTAGGTAGCCGACCCCGTGAGATACGGGATAAGGCTAGGGAGATGATGAGATGATGATTAAGTATGGATTTGACGGGCCATTTTGGACCAAAATTACATTTCGGATACGAACTCAAACTAGCTATCAGTCTCAAGTGGTGTTTACCAATACCATAAATTGCTTCTGACAGGCACTTTTTTTTCTGCCTAGCTTATATAGGAATTGAACCGATTACTCCGAATTTTATAACCATTTCGTAAACCTTCCTTCCATGCTGGACTGGGAGAGACAGAAAAACATAGAATGTTCCAGCTGCCCTTCCTCCTGGGCATGCTGTAGAAGTCAGCAAAAGGGACTCGAGGGTTACAGTGTATCGTAATTTAGGCGATGGGCTGACAACCTGTCACGATAGCAATACACTTTTCAATCTAAAATTGCCCTCAATTTTTGTCAGACGTGGCGAAACCACCTTTTACGAGGCGTTTATCGCTCTGCCTACCCCGTAAGGGATAAAGGCGTGATTTTATGTATGTATGTATGTATTTCGTAAACACGAAGTCAAAATCCAATTATCGCGCGATTCGTTTGTGTTACAAACAGGTGGAGGGTGAGGCTAACCTTTGATTAAACTTTGTGATCAATAGCTCGTAATACCGTGGTATAGTCAGGTTAAGTTAAACCGAAGGGTTAAAGATAATTGGTTGTAAATAAACAAAATGCTGATTTTGATTTTATTTGGCATGTATTTGTTCGGCCTGAGTATAAATAAAAAAAATTAAAACCGGACGGGATTTTTAATGAATTTAAAAAAATGCATTTTTTTGATTATTCAGTGACTGTATAGATATGAATTTAAAAATCTTTTACAACTTTATAATCATACAATACAATGCAAAATTCTTTAGTGCACAAAGAAACACATACAACAGAAATAAAAAGGAACAAACGTGACTGTACAATATAGGCACAATATATTGCTAAAGCAGCAATTTGTACCAGGCAACCTTTGGGTATAGAAATAATACAAGCAGAAAGCGGACAATCATCAGACACGACAAAACTTTACTCCCTTCGTTTTATTATAAGTCGCATATATATTATAGCATAAGAAATTTATGCTCCACAGTAGTATAGGAGTGTCTTCCATGCTGGCCTGGAAGCGACATAAAAACATAGAATGTGCCAGCTGCATTTCCTCCCGGGCATGCTGTAAAAACCAGCTAAGGGATCCGAGGGTTTCAGTATACTGTAATTTAGGCGATGGGCTGACAACCTGTCACTGTAGCAATATACATAGAAATCTATCTTAAATAACCCTCAAAACTTTGTCAGACGTGGCGGAACGACCTTTGGGTCGTTTACGCTCTGCCTACCCCATTAGGGATAAAGGCGTGATTATATGTATGTATGTATGGTAGTATAGGAAGTTCATTTCCTTTCAGTCTTCTATGTGAGCTTTTTCCATTTCCGATCCTGTCTGACCCATTCCTAGGTTACCTATAGGTCTTCTTCTGTCGAGTGGGTATCGAGTCTATCGACCCGATGAGCCCTGGTGTCAGAGTTTTTAAACCGCTTAGCACAACTATCAGGCCTCTGACATGGTTTGAGTAACGACCCTATCAAAGACAGCGACCGGGGCCGACGGCTTAACATGCCCTACGAAGCACGAAATCTTTTTTTCTTTTCGGACAATCAGGTGATTCAGCCTGCAATGTTCTAACCAAACTAGGGAAAAATTCACAAAGTGATAAATTCTCAAATATCAACTTTGTGTTTCCCCCCTGGGAATCGAACCCAGGACCTCCGGATCGGGAGTCCATGTCACTAGCCACTAGACCACGGAGGCAGTTAAATCAGATGTTACTACACTTCTTTTATTTACCTCCCTTTAACGTGTAATTTTAGTACGTCAAAAAGTCACACACGACTAAGAAATTGAATTTACCTCGCATCCTCCAATTTGTAACCCCGTTATTCTCGCAACCAGGGTAACATGAGGTTATACAGGGTGCTACTTACTTCCATGCTGGCCTGGGAGCGAGAGAAAAACATAGAATGTGCCAGGTACATTTCCTCCCGGTCATGCTGTAAAAACCAGCTAAGGGATCTGAGGCTTTCAGTATATTGTATTTTAGGCGATGGGCTGACAACCTATTACTAAAGCAATTTACGTACAAATATATCTTAAAAACCCTCAAAACTTTGTCAGACGTGGCGGACGACCTTTGTTTAGGTCGTTTACGCTCTGCCTACCCCATTAGAGATAAAGGCATGATTATATATATATGTATGTATGTATATATGTACTTACTTCCATGCTGGCTTGGGAGCGAGAGAAAAACGTAGTATGTGCCAGGTGCTTTTCCTCCCGGGCATGCTGTAAGAATCAGCTAAGGGATTAGTCGTTAAGCCATATCAGAGGCCACTGGTAAGTAAGCATTGGCGGCTTGAAAACTCTGACCTAATCTAGGATTGGGTTTGGTTTCCCTTCTGGGTTGCGGAGGTCAGATGGCAGTCGCTCTTTGTAAAAACCAGTACCCTTGTTCAATGCCCTAGATTATGAAGCCGACCTTGTGAGATACGGGATAAGGCTAGGGAGATCATAAGTATCTACCTATTAGGATCTTATCTCATGTTAGTCCGGCGCAAAACAGCTTGCTGTGTTCCGTCGATGCGTGAGATTGTCAGTGCCATAACAGGCATCTTTTGGGTGAGCTCGCTTCATTGTCGACTCTGTCATGAACAGTACCGTCAAGAGTCAAATGTAAACCCATTTATAATTCAAAATAAATAAATTGAAAAACTATAACAGAGCACACAGCTCACGTGCATTAGACCGTTTTTTCGTGTAACCCTCAGTACGATTTACCTGTGAAAGTGTATTTTAAGAATATAATAGAAAACGTTTATTCATGAAACAATACAAAACTCAACATACATGAAATAGACTTATGTTACATACATGAAAACACATTATTTTTTATTGTATGTCTGATCTGTATTGCACAAGAAATGGAGCTGACTCAGCATTTGTTACAAGTTATATCTATAACCAGTAACACTGTTATTCTGTGTATTTTACTTGTGTGTGCATTCTTATTACGGTTCCTGTTACCCTTTTCCTAGATCTCACCTGGTGTGATACTTTGGAACTTCCAAAAAAACATATTTATAATTTTTTGTAAGAAACTGAAGAACCCTTCACTTACAATTTTAAAGAATTTACGTATATACTTTCCTGGGCAGATTATTCACCTTTTTTCTAGGTCCGCTCTTGGGACTGTTGTATAATCCCATTCTGGATTTCCATCGACATCAATAAACTATCATTGTATGTGCTCCTTAAAACATTTTACTCAAAACTACTAAAAGACCCGGGGCATGACATTATCATTAGTATCTACCAATAAGGATTACTATCTTCGCATGTTACTGCCTCCGTGGTCTAGTGGCTAGTGCCATGGACTCCCGATCCGGAGGTCCTGGGTTCGATTCCCAGGGGGGAAACACAAAGTTGATATTTGAGAATTTATCACTTTGTGAATTTTTCCCCAGTTTGGTTAGGACATTGCAGGCTGAATCACATGATTGTCCGAAAAAGAAAAAGATTTCGTGCTTCGGAGGGCACGTTAAGCCGTCGGTCCCGGTCGCTGTCTTTGATAGTGGTCGTTACTCAAACCAAGTCAGAGGCCTGATAGTTGTGCTACTAGGCGGTTTAAAAACTCCGACACCACGTTTCATCGGGTCGATAGACTCGACAGAAGAAGATTATGAATAACACTTGTTTATCGTTTAGTTTTAAAATAATGGCAAGAATTCTAAATCAGGAAACACCCAATAACCATAAATATCGCACATAACCTCAAACTCCAGGGAGATGTAAACATGAGTCGTGAAATTTAAATATGTGTCCCGTAGGAGTGATTCACTTTCATGAACCACCAATCTGGAGATACATGCGTAAAAATTGCGTGTTCTTCACTACATAGTATAAAACAAAGTAAACCGATCAGTTTTCATTAAGAACTTGACATTAGGTACCATAAAATTACCTTAAAAAACCATGTCAGAGGCCTGATAGTTGTGCTACTAGGCGGTTTTATAACTCTGACACCAGGTACATCGGATCGATAGACTCGATACCCACTCGACAGAAGAAGAAGTGATAAAAATACACTGTGTCACATATGTACTATAAGACACAGCGTCAAATTTCTTTTTCAATTCGGGATCGTTCACTAAATTAATTTTAAATAAACTTATTTTACTCTTAACTAATTAAGATGACACTTAATAAAATAGTCATTGGATAAAAATATACAAAACAAAAAATAGAAGGCGTCTTACGATGTCCTGAGGCAATCTGAGCAGAGATTTGAACGAAAAACCAAATGCGAAGATTGGTGCCACCGCAAAAACAGGACAGAACCGGGACAGACGGAAAAATGGGACTAGTGCTGTGCTTTGATTCATGTAATTATCGATATTTTAAACGTCATAAGTATTTAAAGAGCTGACATACATACATATAATCACGCCTCTATCCCTAATGGGGTAGGCAGAACGTAAACAACCAAAACAAAAGTCGTTCCGTCACGTCTGACAAAGTTATGAGGGCCATTTAAGATAGATTTATAGGTACATTGCTGTAGTGACAGGTTGTCAGCCCATCGCCTTAATTGCAATATACTGAAACCCTCGGATCCCTTAGCTGGTTTTTACAGCATGCCCGGGAGGAAATGCAGCTGGAACATTCTATGTTTTTCTTTTGCTCCCAGTCCAGCATGGAAGAGCTAAAGGTATTTTAATCCTTTGGGACCAGACTAAGAGACCACCAAACATGCTCATTTGTTTTATTTAGCAAGCCTTTCGAATGGAGAACTGCCAGAATGTTTCAGCTCTCATGTGATCGTCCCAAAGACAGGCCCTAGACTAGATCATCATCATCTCCTTAGCCTTATCCCGTATCTCACGGGGTCGGCTTCCTAATCTAGGGGATTGAACGAGGGTACTGATTTTTACACAAAGCGACTGCCATCTGACCTCCGCAACCTAGAAGGGAAACCAGACCCAATCCTAGATTAGGTCAGAGTTTTCAAGCCACCAATGCTTAGCACTGGCCTCTGATATGGCTTAACGACTAATATCTACGGTATTAAACGATATTAACCGGGACCAACGGCTTAACGTGCCTTCCGAAGCACGGAAAAAGCGCTGAATAAACGTACATATGAAATTCGAAAACCGAAAAACACATTGGTACGTGGTGGGATTCGAACCACGACCTCCCGCTCAGGAGGCAGCGGCCCTATCCACTACACCATCGGGCTCTAGACTAGATGATAAAAAAAAATTAAAAAAATCTTTATTCAAATACAACAATCAATTATACAAAAGTCTTTGTTTATTGTCAAATCAATTGTACAGAAGCCATTTGAGATCTGTCAGACCATCAGACAGTTCCTAAGCTACGAATTAACCTGTATTATAGGAACTGGTGATAATCATCCTGCACTTGTAAGTCCAGCTTGTTACAATCAATTTATGTACACAGAAGTGAACATCAGTAACTTATATTGTACTAAGAACAAAATATAAAATATATCTAAAAAAATTAAGAACAAAATCTTTGATAAATATAAGAGGTATTGAAACTTAATGCTCAATGTATGAATGAGTGGGGGTGTGTGAATGTAAGTGTGTTATTGGGTATGTGTTTACAAGTAAATAAAAACTTTGATTTGGTAAACATAAAGGACCTTTCAGGGCGTCTCAGTGGGGTCACTGGTGACCGTAGGGCCGGTAACTTTCTGGCACAACGGATCAGCCTCGCCATCCAGAGGGGTAACGCTGCCAGCGTCCTCGGCACCATGCCCCAAGGGGACGCTCTGGAGGCCATATATTATTTATAGTTATTTTTAAGTTTTATTTTGTAATTTTTTTAAATATTTATAAATAAAAAAACTTAAATGAGTTAGTAATTCCTCAGTCTGATCATAAGTAAGAGTTTGCAGCCACTTTGATACCGTAAATTTTACTTCTCGTATAGTTAGGGAATATATTGAAATTTAATTATGAACTTCTTCCATGCTGGACTGGGAGCGAAAAAAAAAAACATAGAATGTGCCAGCTGCATTTCCTCCCGGGTATGCTGTAAAAACCAGCTAAGGGATCGGAGGGTTTCTGTATATTGCAATTTAGGCGATAGGCTGACAACCTGTCACTACAGCAATATACCTAGAATCCTATCTTAAATAACCCTCAAAACTTTGTCAGACGTGGCGGGACGACCTTTGTTTAGGTCGTTTACGCTCTGCCTACCCCATTAGGGATAAAGGCGTGATTATATGTATGTATGTATGTATGTAATTATGAACTTTATTGTACAGATAGGCACTTTGTGCAATGTGTTGTCTTTGTGCATATGCTGTACGGCATCTTACACTGAGACAAACAGGACAACCAGATCGCCTCAAAATTCAAAAACATAGATGCTAAAGACCGAAAAATTATATTTCAACCATTTATTCATGCAAAGAAAAAGATCCTGTTAACTATCTAGGTCTTTGTCGACTAGATTAATCGCAGCAACATTTGAAAAACTAGAATAATGGCGGGCTAGTGAAATCGGTCACACATCCTATCGATAACCAAACAGCACTAAGTGAGACAAACGAGAACAGGGCCAAATGGGACCAAACGGGACCAAACAAGTTGTCTTGCAAAAACTTGCGAGACGATCCCGAACTTTGGCGGCTTTTTTCTTGGAAGCTTTTTTCTTGGAAAACTTGGAGGCGGGGTATTTTTTTTATAGAAACTGCCAGCTGGTATTGAGCTTGAACTTGTTTCGAGTGGAGCTCTCAATTGGGACGGTAAAGTATTACGTAATTAATAAAAGACGATCGGTTTACTTGTACTGACAAATAAACGACTACTCACTTGTTTGTTTAACGGAAGTGACCTCTAAGTTTTGACTCTAAGAAACGTTGAGGTCTAACACCAACGTTAAACAAACAAGTGAGTACTCGTTAGTTTATCAGTATGAATAAGACTTGTTCGTCAGATAGTGATAAAACTGTTTACTTGTGTTTTTAAATACTATATTAAATATATCGTAAGATGATTTGATAATTCGAATCTTCGCGTAAATGTTAGGGATTTTGCGAAAACACGGATAATATGAAAACGTACGTGGCACAACGTAAACGAACTAAATAAAAGCCCATCGCCTAAATTGCAATATACCGAAACCCTCGGATCCCTTAGTTGCTTTTAACAGCAAGCTCGGCAGGAAATGCATCTGGCACACTCTCTCGCTCCCAGTCCAGCATAGAAGTAAGTAGGAATTTATAAACATACATTACTACATGGCAGTTATACAAATCATAATTTAATCCTAAAACCAACAACTCCTCATAAAAATGACGTGTTTATCTGCAGTGTATCATAAACTTCTCTTCTCTCAACAGCTCGGGGCTAAATTAAAAAATACAACGTACAGAGCTTTATATCACAATAAAACAAGCAATAATAATAAATTTAAATAAGCCGTAGTGAAAAAGCCTCAATTATTGTCAATGGTGGCAGAGGGCCCTTTTTTAAGGCTTTAAGGCGCTACCAGATGGACGCTGGCGCCTCGACCAGTAAAAAAACACTTAGAACACGAAGTATTGAGAAGGTATCTACATACATATATATAGTCATGTCTCCATCCCTAATGGGGTAGGCGGAGCGCAACGATTTAAACAAAGGTCGTTTCACCACGTCTGACAAAGTTCTGAGGAGATTTGTACGTATATTGCTGTTAGGGACAGGTTGTCAGCCCATCGCCCAAATTACAATACTGAAACCCTCAAATCCCTTACGTAATATTCACAGCATGCCCGGGAGGAAATGCAGCTGGCACATTCTATGTTTTTCTCTCGCTCCCAGTTCAGCATGGAAGATATCTACATAATCTTAAAAACTAATACATATAATTACGCCTTTTGCCCTAACGGGATAGGCAGAGCGGAACGATTTGAACAAAGGTCGTTCCACCACGTCTAACAAGTTTTGAGGGTTATTCCAGATAGATCTCTATATTGGTATAGTGACAGGTTGTCAGTCCATAAACTGAAACTCTCGGAGCCCTTAGCTGGTTTTTACAGCATTTCTATCCCTCCCAGTCCAGCATGGAAATCTAAATATTGGAAATTTGATTGATAGGTACAAATGAATTTTACTAACTAAAGTAATAAAAATATAAAATTAGCGCACAAGTTCTAATATATTATAAATTTAGGTGTTTCAACTGCCTGGGATATTTCATGCTGGACTAGAAGCGAAAGGAAAACAAAGAATGTACCAGCTACTTGTCTTCCTGGGCATTCTGTAAAAACCAGCAAAGGGATAAGAGGGTTTCAGTGTTTTGTAATTTAACTAGGCTATGGGCTGATAACTTGTCACTATAGCGATACCCATTTCAATGGCGAAACGTACTTAATACTGATGGTTCATAAGTATCGTTTAAGTAAGTATATGTAGTGATATTCTATCTACCAATTCCTCAGATATATAACGTACAGTATCCGGTCTTATGTCGCATATATTATGTATTAGTGTATCATATATCAGTATATTTTATTAAAATATTTATTCAATAGTGTGTAAATATTGTCTTAGTATTATATGTAGTAATATGAACCATCCCGCTTTTTGCTTCTACAATTTCTATACCCAAAGGTTGCCTGTTAGAAATTGCTGCTTTAGCTTAGCTTTTTATTTCTCTTGTATGTGTTTCTTTGTGCAATAAAGAATTTTGTTTTGTGTGGTGGCGCTAGTTTACATTGGGGGCCCCTTCACGGATCTCGCTTTAACCCTTATCTTTCGTATTCTGGAATGTGTGGTTGTAAAAGGGAAGATGGTTTACGTTTTCCAAAGATATTTGCATTTTTTTAGCAACCTTCGTCCTACCTTCATCAATATTAAGTTTAACTGACATTCAGTTGGTGACGTTTACGCGAATAGGGTAGTATGTAGTACTTTTTTATATTAGAAATGGGTTTACTTTTGACTCTAGACACTAGGTCAGGCTGCATTTCCTCCCTGTTATGCTGTAAAAATCAGCTAAAGGATCCGAGGGTTTCAGTATATTGCAATTTAGGCGATGGGCTGACAACCTGTTTCTACAACAATGTACCTACATATCTTTTTTTAAAACCCTCAAAACTTCGTCAGACGTGGCGGAACGATCTTTGTGTAGGTCGTTTACGCTCTGCCTACCCCATTAGGGATAAAGGCGTGACTATATGTATGTATGTAGGTCAGGAATGACCGTGACAGAGTCGACGATGGAGCGAGCTCACCCAGAAGATGCCTGTTGGCACTGGCAATCTCACGCACCGATGGAACACAGCAAGCTGTTTGGCGCCGGACTCCGGGTGGTTGCGAGCCAGGCGGCCCCTAGCGAAGCCTACCACCGCTTTGTAGGGATCGTTCAGCAGGACTTATTCACAGACAAGCCTGTGTTGTCGTTGCCCGGAGTGGACCACTAGGAGGTATATCCCATTCCACCCCAAAATTACATACATACATACATAAAATCACGCCTTTATCCCTTACGGGGTAGGCAGAGCGTAAAACGCCTCCTAAAAGGCGCTTTCGCCACGTCTGACATAAATTGGGGGCAATTTTAGATTGTAATGTGTATTGCTGTAGTGACAGGTTGTCAGCCCATCGCCTATATTACAATACACTGTAACCCTCGAACCCCTTTTGCTGACTTATACAGCATGCCCGGGAGGAAGGGCAACTGGAACATTCTATGTTTTTCTTTCTCTCCCAGTCCAGTATGGAAGATAAAACCACAAAATTAGAGTAGTATTTTGAGAAGAAAAAAGCAACTACAACAACAACATAAATTGGGTCCACCATATGAGATTCCCGTTCTTTCATTGTTGACAGTATTGAGTGGCAGCAACTTCATACGTACAAAGAATGTGCCAGCTGGTTCTCCTCCCGGGAATGCTTGAAAACCAGCAAAGGGATTGAAGGGATACCTAATTTAGGCGAACTTAATTGTTCCCTAAATTTTTGTCCGTCGTAGTCTTTTACTAGGCGGTTTACGCTCTGGCCACCCCGCAAAGGATAAACTAGTGTTACCTGGTTTAACTGTCTCCGTGATTTAGTGGTCAGAGGTATGGGCTTACGATCCACAGTTTCTGGGTTCGATTCCCAGTGAGGAAACACAAAGTTGATATTTGTTAATTTATCACTTTGTGAGGTTTTCTACAGTTCAATTAGGATATTGCAGGCTGAATCACCTGATTGTCCGAGAAGAAAAAGGATTCCTTGCGGAGGGCACGTTAAACCGTCGGTCCCGGTTGTTGTCTTTGATAGTGGTCGTTTCTAAAAACCATATTAGAGGCCTAATAGCTGTGCTACTAGGCGGTTTGGAAACTCTGACAACAGGGTTCATCGGCTCGTTGTTCGACTCGAGAATCCACTCGCTAAGAAGAAGACCTGGGTAATAAGACATTTTGAAAAAAACATGACATAAATTACCTATTTCGAAAGGGAATGGAACCTGTAACCCTTAGCAAACTAACTAATCAACTATCCTAGAGATTTGTAATCCACCACAAAACCCTAGTGTAAGATAGTGATGGTACTCCACACTCTCATAAAAGCGGAGTGTCCGAATTTCATCCGAAAAAATCCAATCGGCGCATCTTGACCCCAAACCAATCCCATGTAATGTCCAGGATAGGATTGTGGTACACTAGGAGGAAGAAATAGCAACAGCTATAATACGGGGTGTAAGGGACAGCGTCCCGCAAACTGATAGGTGTTGCCCAGTCAGCGACACTGAGGCCCGTAATTATAAACAGTACTTGAGACTGGCAGTTTGAGTTCGTATCAGAAACGTAATTTCAGTACAATATGGCCAGTCAAATCCATACTCTCAGTCTTGTTATTGCTTTAAAAGTACAAGTCTTAACAACTTTCACTAGGATTATTTATAAAGAAGTGAAAAAAAAATGTTATTCCATACAAATTGTCTGATCATCGAGGTGGACATTTTGTATGGTAAAGCTCATTTTAACAAGTCTAATTCATATATATTAATATTTATAATATTATTAATATTCGGCAACTCACTTGTGGGTTTGATAGAGGTAATCACCTCGACGTTTCGACCCTATACGCGACCCTTGACTCGCGGAGGAGTGTGATTTTCTTCTCTCCTGGAGAAGATCCTCGTATAGCGTCGAAACGTCGAGGTGAATACCTCTATCAAACTCACAAGTAAGTTGACAAATATTTTATAAATTTTACATTGAAATAAACAAAACTAAAAATTCTGAATTCAAACAACTGTATCTCAGTAATAATTATTAATTATTTGGGAATGCCATTTTATACTTTTTTATCATCATAATGTAACAACCCCCCCCCCCCCCCCCTACTAACCAACATCCCTAATATAAGTGAACTGTGAAAGGAAGTGTGAGAGGAAGGTGTGGAGGGGAAGTAGGAATGTGGAGAGGAGGAATAGAGGAGGAATGTAGAAAAGAAGTGAAGGAGAGTGGCTCATGAATGTCTAGTAATAAGGTTACAAATATTGGCTCGTGATTGTGATCGTCTAGTTAAAGTTAGGACCGTACGTTGTGTGATAGTATTTATAAAAGTAACCCAAATCCTTTAAAGTGGTAGTGGGATGTCATAACTTAGCTCTCTTTAGGTTCTTGGGACAACATTGGGACAGTGCGCAGCGGGATAACGGAACCTCCGATTCCAGCTCCAACCATTCGCCGGTAGAGGATTTATGTGCTCGCCAACCATCAACGAATGAGATTTACTTCAATTACCAATTCCCAGACACTAATAAAGACAGTAAATAGCCTAGGAACTTGTCCTTGATGCAAAACCCATCATGCGAGCCCCAGAAAAGGAAAGAGGAGGCACTTCTGTGCCTTCCAATTGGTTTTTGTTTTGGCCAAGCCTCAGGCCAGAGATAAGTGACAGCGCACTTAGGAATTTTGGAACGAGTCCAGATTGATGAACAGCATCATATAAAATATAATTAATTTGAGCTGATTTATTGGTCAGCCAACCAAGACAGAGCAAGTCATGTCTGATGTAATTTGTAGTAAGTTGTGATGTCCAATTGAGAAACATTGCCTCAACAAAGGTTTTATAAATTGTTGTCCAGCTATGCTGGAAGCACCGACTATGAAACTGCACCAGTCATCGATCTCCACTTATGATATGCACATCCAGGAGTCAGTAGAATAGATAGGGATGCCGAAGCTAGTCCCAGATAATATAACAATCATTCACACCGCAAGCCATAGGTTTGTTGTAGATATAGGAGTGATAGGCAAGAGCAAGTAGTGACTGATTGTCAGACTTCTTTAGTGCAAAATAAGCTTCTGTGATCTAAATGCTGTTACAACCATATCGAATGCTAAGATGTAGTATGTGATGGAGGTTTGACCACGGCTGATACCATGTCGCTCAATTGACATCAAGTCAAGTAGTATTTCAGTAGTATAATGGCTTGTCAAAGCCAACCGACCATAAATCAGTCATATAAAATTCACATAAAGTGAATAAATATATAATTTTAATTCCAGACCCGTTCCAGGGTAATTTGAGGTTGTAGGTAGGATACAGATAACATCATCCCACATTCCATGCTGTATTGGTTTGGTAAGTATAATAAATACTCCCATTAGGTAGTTGGACCATAGTCCCAATCAGTTGTAAGTATAAAACCCACACATCAGTAGGTATATTATCAAAGATAAACTTTGTCAGTCTGTAGAACAGGATCATCAATTGTATAAAACCTACATAGTAGGTATCAGAGGTGAACGTTCCCACCAAGTTTGTAGCTGGTGTTCTAGAGTATAGAACATACATACATATAGGATCATGAATCCAATAAATGTTTCAAAACATTGTCCGTTGAACATATTTCACAATAAAGTGAATATAAAATCAATTCAGTATCCACTGCCAGGATAAGCATGTAGGTATGAATGACTCATACATAGGTATTAAATCCACAGTTAAGTGAATATAAATCAGTTCAGTAGTTTATTTGAGAAGAATAGGTAAGTATTTTGTCTCCTCTCTCAGGATATGTGGGAAAAACATAGAATGTATTAAAATAATTTATACATTCCACTGCTGGGCATTTTATGAAACTTTAGGATGATGCTTCTCTGCTTAAAGGAAAGGTAAGGCAAGAATTTTGGTAAAGGGAAGGGAGAGAACTACCTACCTAAACACAAACTAGGATCCCAAATAGCTACCCCCACCTACTTTCCTAGATATTGTCCTAATTCTTATTTATTATTACCTAGGTTAACCTATCCATCTAAACCTACCCCTACCTAACCTACTCCTACAATGTACCTAAACTGCCTATTTACCTAACCGCTTAGCTGTGTATAAATTATGTAGTTGCATGCTAAACCGACCTACAATCCTAAATATATCTCATTAACCGTACCTATCATATAAGAAATATTGGAAATTATATATATATATAAAAATTAATAGAACGGCCTTTGGCAAGTATGAAATATCATAAAAAAGGATTGTTAATTGAACAGGGAAAAACCTTGTCAATAAACAAAGTCTGAAGTGGACAAGATAATTAAATAAATCTAGAAATGGTAAAGTAAATAAATCACGATGTAAATTTATTCAAGAATAAGTAAATAAATGAACGCATCATAATTTGATGCAGGAATACCTTGTGTGTGGGTTTACCCATCCTTTAGAATCCTTGTAGTTGGCACTCCACCAGCTCTGCAAGACTCCACTGTCAGCATCCTCCACTCCACCATGTAAAAGAACAGCTGATCGTCAGGTCACCGCCCTCCGTCCTCCACAGGAACAACTGATGGCACCAACATCCCACCAAAGTAGGTCTCTTGGTTGCCTCCCGGCTGCATACTCTCCTCTCCTCTTTGATGTGTACACTTTCACTGGTAAAAGTCAACTAAACTTCAAGTAAAACTAAACTTCCACTCAAACTAAAACTCCAGGTCAACTAAACTTCTCCCTGCTCGGTCCCAGACGCTATTTTTCTTCCCCCGGCGTCCTTCTCCATCTCTCGTCGCCCTGATCTCCCCCTCAAGTTTCGGCCCCATTCCCCCTGCTCTAGCCCCCGACTGTTTTATCTTCCCTCTTCTCGACCATTTTCGAGTTTTCGAGAGCCTTCATTCCTACTTCTCTTGATAGTTCTCCCCTCCTCCTCCAGATGGAACCTCGTGTCCTTCTGGTTCTCTGTGTTGTCGAAACCTTTCTTCACAATATCTCATAAAATATAATCTTTATATTTTTCAATCTGGCATAACACCTATCATTTACTTCAAATTGAAGTAATTCCAGTTCGATCTGGCTACAATATTCGTTCTCTACTCAATCAACACTAGATTGGCATTAGTTTCTAGTTTATAGTGATTTTCCTACCAATCTGATAGATGGCGTTACCTACTTGTATTTTAAAACGATGATTTAGTTTTGAATAGCAGAAGCTAAGTTCATTACAATAATACACTATATTGTAAAGTCCAACACATGATACCCCTTATAACAGGGTATTGCAATATTTATGAGAGTTAATTATAAGATACTTAACTAATATTATACTTAATTAACAAAATACAACAATTTGGTTCTTGTATCAAGTATTTTAAATCTAGGTAACATAAATTTACTGGTTCTAAGGAGTAAATACAAACAGACACATTCTACATACATACAAACATAGAATCACGCCTTTATCCCTTACGGGGTAGGCAGAGCGTCGAACGCCTCGTAAAAGGTGCTTTCGCCACGTCTGACAAAAATTGAGGGCAATTTTAGATTGTAATGTGTATTGCTATAGTGACAGGTTGTCAGCCCATCGCCTAAATTACAATACACTGTACCCCTCGAGTCCCTTTTGCTGACTTCTACAGCATGCCCGGGAGGGCAGCTGGAACATTCTGTTTTTCTATCTCTCCCAGTCCAGCATGGAAGACACATTCTATATAGGCGATTATTAAGTACATTACTTATTAATTTAAAACCTGTGTGTACGTGGTGTGTTCCCAACCCGTCGCTTGCCACTTCTCCGGTCAGGCAGTAATAGAAATAAATCGGCTGTAGTGGAAGGGTTGTGGAGGTCCCGCGTCGGCCACAGTGTAAATTATTGCTGTGAGGGCATAGGCCCACTGTTTTCGGGCCGTTTTGTCCTATACTGTACATTGCTGCGGCATTATATTAGATTTATTTATTTCATACTATCAATTTCATAATTACATTACATTACAATAATAATAAAAATGTCCGTGGTTAATATAGTTGTACAAATATCACAAACAAAAGTAAAATAAATAAGAGTTCAACAAAATGTCTCAAAGAAAATAAATATGAAATGTCAATTTGTAAAATAAAAGCCAATTTACACAACGTCAAACAAAATGAATATGAACGTCAAAAATCAAAATGCAATAATATTCAGATTTCCTAAAAACCATGTGTAACTACAAAAATACATAAATATAATTACGCCTCTATCCCTAATGGGGTAGGTAGAGCGTAAACGACCTGGAAAAAGGTCGTTCCGCCACGTCTGACAAAGTTTCGAGGGTTATTTAAGATATATTGCTGTAGTGACAGGTTATCAGCCCATCGCCTAAATTGCAATATACTGAAACCCTCGGATCTCTTAGCTGGTTTTTACAGCATGCCCGGGAGGAAATGCAGCTGGCACATTCTATTTTTTTCTTTCGTTCTCAGTCCAGCATGGCAGAAATGCTGCGGCATCACTACGTGAGAATAGTAACGTCCATTATGGGGACGAATCTGAAGAAGAATAATATTTTGAACTTACTACGAAAAACATTCTCGAATAAAATTTAATTGGAGATTGAACGGAGAAGTCAATGTCCGCTAGTAGATATATAAATGTATACGTAGTGGGAAACACACTCCTCATATAAGACGTCGTGTGCCGCCCGATGCTGGCAACCCCTCGGGCATCTTTTCGAGGGTTTCCACCAATCTTCTTCTTAGCGAGTGGATTCTCGATTCGAAAGACCCGATGAACCCTGGTGTCAGAGTTTTTCAAACTGCCTAGTAGTACAGCTATTTAGGAATCTGACATGATTTGAGTAACGACCACTATCAAGAAATCAGGTGATTCAGCATGCAATGTCCTAACCAAACTGGGGAAAACCTCACAAAGTGATAAATTGACAAATCACGCCCATCGGACGCGACTTCTCGACGCCGCTCTGCTGACTGATCGTTCTCTGGTATCTACCCGGAGGGTTTGATCACGCGAGCGGTTAAGACCGACCAGGATGTGACGAAGGGGATATGACCCCTGGTCCCTGACCCCAGGACCCCTACGTTGTTGCGTTGGGCGTGGATCGACGGTAGCAAGGAGGCCAAGCCTCGACACCACTTCCCCCCAAAAACCTACGGTTTTGGCGAGGAGTCTAAAGAAACCAGCAATGGATTACTGACTGTTCCGAAAACACACGGATTATGATACAGCGAGCCTTTAATGGGAGGCTCAGTGTTTTCGGACCGAAATGCGACGAACTCTGCGGGATCGGAAGGAATGAGACGCATCAAGAATCCGGTCTATTTGAGGAGTGAATTGAATGAGGATGCGGTTGGAGATAAATGAGAATAGAGATAATGGGAATTCGTGTTTTATAGTATTTATCAATGACAACAGAAGATCAATCTTTCAGTCAAAGTTCTATTAGGACTCATCTTCTGGTACTTCCATATGTATTCTTTGGTGGATATTCATTTGCATATTTTTTTTAAATCAGTTATAACTTTATTTCAGAAAAAAGCAACCTACCGATGATGAAATTATTATTAAAACTACAGTTTACTAATTTTAGATGATGCATTTTAATTTTACATATGTACCTAGATCTATATGATTTTTTAAATAGTCCATTTTTTAAATAGTCCATAGTTATAGAGGGAATGTATCCACGAATAGGTATATCACAAAAGTAAATAGACATCACTACACACTCGTAGTTTAAAACAAAGTCGTTTTCTCTGTGCCTATATTCCTATGTATGCTTAGATCTTTAAAACTACGCAACGTATTTTGATACGGTTTCTTTTAATGGATAGAGTAATTCAGGAGAAAGGTTAATATGTATAATACATGCATAATATAGTAGAGAAACACTGATGATTTCCGTGCAAAGCCGGGGCGGGTCGCTAGTAATATATAAAATAAACAATTAATGAAGTTATATATACTGATTTCGAAAGCTATTTATCGAAACGAAAATGAACTGGCGTAAAAAAAGGTTATGAAGGACTGAAAGGAAGTAATCAAGAGCGAATGGACGACAGAATATAATCAAATATTCAACCAGAAACACTGTGAAGGAACAAATTGCTTTTTAAAAACTCAATTTTAAAATATAGAGGAGAATTTTCAAGTAAAATCCAACAACAATTTTTAAATTCAAGTACTAGGCTAACATAAAAAGCGTGGCCGTGTTTCCCACAAAAAGACCACCGGGTTTAGCGCTGACTACCGAAAAAGGAATAAACGAGTGAATTTAGACAACAGGGACGTACTTTTTAAAAACATAACGGAAATGCATACATTTTAGTTTCGCGGAGTACGATATTTTTTTCGAGGAAATAGTCCTCCTACCGAATTTCGGTGATGGCGGTCATTCTCTTCTCTCAGACATAGGCCAACTGCGCATGACTAGTTTATAGTGCCCGGGTGCTTGCGCAACACACAAGTGCATTCCTACTATTCCTACAATGAAGGGACAGATTGACTGATCATCTTACTTTACGGACAATCAGGTGATAAGTTTACAATGTCCTAACCAACCTAGAAATAATAATACAGTCATTGCCCCCTGCAAATAGAACCCGGGACCTCTGCGTCGTGAGCCTATGGCTCAAACCGCTAGACCACGGAGGCAGTCATGCCCATCAATAATATACAACCAATAACCATTACCACAGACCACTAAATCTAGGTTAGTTAGTGTATTTGTGGCTGGACCTAGTGTTAATATGGCGAGGGCAATAGCTGGTGTGGAAGTGAGGGGTAATTAGCTGCCGCTGACAAGTCATGGTTTAGTTTAGTCTTCTTCTGTCGAGTGGGTATCGAGTCTATCGAACCGATGAACCTTGGTGTCAGAGTTTTTAAACCGCCTAGTAGCACAAATATCAGGTCTCTGACATGGTTCGAGTAACGATCACTATCAAAGACAGCGACCGGGACCGACGGCGTAACGTGCCCTCCGAAGCACAAAATCTTTTTATTTTCGGACAATCAGGTGATTCAGCCTGCAATGTCCTAACCAAACTGGGGAAAAATTCACAAAGTGATACATTCTCAAATATCAACTTTGTGTTTCCCCCCTGGAAATCGAACCCGGAACCTCCGGATCAGGAGTCCATGGCACTAACCACTAGACCACGGAGGCAGTTTAGTTTAGTTGGATTTCTCCTTACTAGCTTTACGCTCTATTGTTCCATTCACGAGAAACATAAGGGGTGTAAAGGACAGCGTTCCAGAAACTGCAAAGTGTTGCTTAGTCGACGAAACTAAACAACTTTGACCAGGATATTTAAAAAAAAAATGGAAGTAATAATTTGTTTTCCGTGATAGTCGTTCAGTTTTGTTGACTGAGCAGTGATCAACCCCTATTAGTTTCTGGGACGCTGTCCCTTACACCCGTTACAAAAGTTCTTCTATCGCAAATGGGTTGCTAATACTCGTACATATATAATCATACATATAATCACGCCTTTATCCCTAATGGGGTAGGCAGAGCGTAAACGACCTAAACAAAGGTCGTCCCGCCACGTCTGACAAAGTTTTGAGGGTTATTTAAGATAGAATTCTAGGTATATTGCTGTAGTGACAGGTTGTCAGCAGAAATTACAATATACTGAAACCCTCGGAACCCTTATCTGGTTTTTGCAGCATGCCCGGGAGGAAATGCAGCTGGCACATTCTATGTTTTTCACTCGCTCCCAGGCCAGCATGGAAGAATACTCGTATCAGAGAGATATTATCATTCTTACGAAATAAGTAATGCGATCAAATTTTGCTGTCACAGTAATACATATAATCACGTTTTTATCCCTAATGGGGTAGGCAGAGCGTAAACGACCTAAACAAGGTCATTTCGCCACGTTTGTTGGCTTTTGTTGTTAGCTTTGAGGGTTATTTAAGATATATTTGTAATTATATTGCGACTGGTTGACATATTATGTGGTAAACACAAGCGCTTTTTTCTTCTTCTGCCTAACGTTTTCCAGGTCTCATGCTTACACAAGCGTTTTTAAAACCAAAAAATTAACTTGAGTGGGATTTCATTCTACAATTCCGGCGGGGATAAAGGCGTGATTCTTCTTCTTCTGTCGAGTGGGTATCGAGTCTATGGACCCGATGAACCCTGGTGTCAGAGTTTTTAAACCGCCTAGTAGCACAACTATCAGGCCTCTGACATGGTTTGAGTAACGACCACTATCAAGGACAGCGACCGGGACCGACGGCTTAACGTGCCCTCCGAAGCACGAAATCTTTTTCTTTTTCGGACAATCAGGTGATTCAGCCTGCAATGTCCTAACCAAACTGAGGAAAAATTCACTAAGTGATAAATTTTCAAATATCAACTTTGTGTTTCCCCCCTGTGAATCGAACCCAGGACCTCCGGATCAGGAGTCCATGGCCCTAGCCACTAGACCACGGAGGCAGTTCGTGATAATATGTATGTATGTCACCCTGTCGCCCCTATCTGATTCCATCCCTGTCTGTCCATTAGGGGTCACGACCATTCGATCGACCGTCAAACGTACAGCCTGAAGCGAGGTTTCGTCGTAAACCCACCCTCCCCCACTTCAACTCTACATGCGTCTCACACAAGTGACATGTTTCGTAGTTTTCAATGTGTTATTGAATTTTGACTCTATTGAACGTTAGTCGTGGTTCTTTGAGCAATCGTTCTTCGATTCGCTTTTTAAAATTATCCTTTTTAGTGCTGTTTATATTTTTTATTAAATTAAATTTTTTAAAAGATTCTCCGTAGTCGAAATTGTTACATCTTTCTTAACTTAAAACCTATATTTTTTACAGTTTCTTTAACTTTTAATTACACACTTCCAAAACTTTTACTTTTACCGCAATCAAACACTACGCAATTATTCACTTAAACCCATCAATTTCCTTTTATTTACTTTCTTTTCTTATTTGTCGTTTACAAAAGACATCGGGACGCGAGCAAAAACCATTACTTTAACATTTTCAGGGCCCTGCCAATTTCTGTCAGGAAATTTATTCTTGAGACACGCGTCGCCTCTCTTTATTAAATTACTGTATTCGTGTATGTCAGGTGTGACACTTTCATAATATTCATAATTTGAATGATAACATTTCTTCTGCAAGCGATAGAAAAACATAGAATATGCCAGCTGCATCTAGTCGCGGGCGTGCTGTAAAAACAAGCTATGGGATTTTGTAATATGCAAAGGGCTGACAACCTGTCACTACAGCAATATACAGATATATCTAAAATAACCCTCAAAACTTGTCAGACGTGGCGGAAAGATCTTTGTTTAAGTCGCTGACGCTCTGCCTACTCCATTAGGGATAAAGGCGTTATTTATGTATGTATGAATGATAAAATGTATTTTTTTACTTAAATTTTATATGGGATTATTCTGTGGGGTGATATCGGTGATAGTATGCTACGACAGCTACGGCGTAGCAGTTGGCTACATTCCACATCTACCCTACTACGCGCCGGCCTGTATTTTTTTAATGATGACATATCAACGTGACTTGCGGCTAGTAATTTGAATTTTCTTTGCATCGTGGCACAAGTTGGAATTTTGAAACCGCAAATTATAAATTTGTAAACGTAATGTTGGCTGTTTCTACTGTGTGTATACTATTTCCAAGTCCTAGAACTTATTATGGATTTATTTAGACGTGTTTTAATTTTTTTTTTGTAATCAACAATGGGTTATATTTGTTTCAGGTCTCGTATGCAACCAGTAAGCTAACTGACGGGAACTAAGAGGGTCCAGAACCCTAACACCAAAGGTGAGCGGAGAAAATTTTACACTAAGGCTCGTATTTCCAATGCGATCTCAAAATAGAGAGTAATATTAAGTATAGATTTGACAGGTCCTTTTGCACTGAAAGGACATGTTTGATACGGGCTCAAACTAGCTGTCAGTCTCAAGTGTTGTTTATTATTACGGGTCTAAGTTAAGTACTCTATGTTTAAAGGGTTCCAAAAAAATATGACTGCGTTCCTTTTAACCACATGTTAAACTGATAATAACCAACGACTTTTCCAAAGTACAACAATTTTAGTTCGAGTCTCGAAAAAAAATGCCTTTTCCATACAAAGCTACTCTCCTCATGTGCAGTTTTGTATTGACAGAACAACATATTATTAATTGCAAAAAGATTGTGTTTTGCGAAGGTTGTTCGTAATCGTCAGTAGAGCATGTGGTCAATTCATCTACAACATACACGCCACACACACACACAAACACACACACACACACACACACACACACACACACATGCGCGCGCGCACTAACTTTCAGCATCTTTCATTAATACCGTTCATCGTGATAATGATGATGATTTTCGTAAGCGATTTTCATAAGCGATAAAAATACAAAGAATGTATCAGCTGCTTCTCCTGCTCTAAAAAACAGCAATCCCTTCCGTACTTTATCAACACCCATACATAACTTAAGCTTAAATAAATGGTATCAGGTTCGACCCACTTTGCCCGAAATAGGTACATTTCTGGGTCAAATATATTACTGGGTCAAAACATTTCGTTGGCTCTCCGTTAGACGGTAAATTAAGCGATATTGATTTGCTGATATAAGGGCAGGTAGTATATGTTAACTGCCTCCGTGGTCTAGTAGTTAGTGCTATGGACTCCTGATCCGGAGGTCCTGGGTTCGATTCCCAGGGGGGAAACACAAAGTTCATATTTGAGAATTTATCACTTTGTGATTTTTTCCCAGTTTGGTTAGGACATTGCAAACTGAATCACCTGATTGTCCGAAAAGAAAATGTTTTCAGGCTTCGAAGGGCAGGTTAAGCCGTCGGTCCCGGTCACTGTCTTTGATAATGGTCGTTACTCAAACCATGTCAGAGGCCTGATAGTTGTGCTACTAGGCGGTTTATAAACTCTGACACCAGGGTTCATCGGGTCAATAGACTCGATACCCACTCGACAGAAGAAGCAGATGTATATGTAAGAGATCTGAAGCAATAGAAATAAATAAACCTGGGAGTGAGAGAGAAACACAATCTTCCATGCTGGCCTGGGAGTGAGAGAAAAACACTCTTCCATGCTGGCCTGGGAGTGAGAGAAAAACACTCTGCCATGCTGGCCTGGGAGTGAGAGAAAAACACTCTTCCATGCTGGCCTGGGAGTGAGAGAAAAACACTCTTCCATGCTGGCCTGGGAGTGAGAGAAAAACACTCTGCCATGCTGGCCTGGGATCGAGAGAAAAACTGTGCCAGCTGCATTTCCTTCCGAGCATACATATCTGACTCGACAGAGGCTTTCAAGGTGATTAAACACTCTGATACCTGTGTCAATTGAGTCTGGCGTCGATTTGTCAATCTGGTCAATGAAAATATTTGAATTTTTAGCCGTGCCTTGATTTTGAGGCGAGAAACGGTAAAGTTATTTTTACCCGACTATCAAGGAAGCTACTTTACTTTGTTACTTCCATGCTGGACTGGGAGCGAGAGAAAATCATAGAATGGGCCAGCTGCATATCCTCCCGGGCATGCTGTAAAACCAGCTAAGGGATCCGAGGGTTTCAGTATATTGTAATATAGGCGATGGGCTGACAACCTGTCACTACAGCAATATACCTACAAATCTATCCTAAATAACCCCCTAAACTTTGTCAGACGTGGCGGAACAACCTTTGTTTAGGTCGTTTACGCTCTGGCTACCCCATTAGGGATAAGGCGTGATTTTGTATTAAAGGATAAATGTTTGTTGGAAATTTCATTAAAATATTTTTATTCCAACCCGCAACCCGTCGTCTTAGCTAGGTCAGCTTGTTATAACGTCACGAAGTAGAGAGTAGAAGAATTCTGACCATATAGAGTCTAAGGTCCGTATTTGTAATCAGCTCTCAAGAGTGACAGCGAGTTGAGTTCGTATCAGAAATGTCATTTCAGTACAAACTGGCCTGCCAAATCCATACTTAACATTGCACTCAAGTTTGAGATCGCTTCATAAATACGAACCTATGATTTTATAAAGGTAGAAGGCGACATTTCTTCCATGCTGGGAGAGATAGAAAAACATAGAATGTTCCAGCTGCTTTTCCTCCCGGGCATGCTGTTGAAGTCAGCAATAGGGACTTGAGGGTTGCAGTGTATTGTAATTTAGGCGATGGGCTCACAACCTGTCACTAAAGCAATACATATTACATTCTAAAATTGCCCTCGATTTGTCAGACGTGGCGAAAGCGCCTTTTACGAGGCGTTAAACGCTCTGCTTACCCCGTAAGGGATAAAGGCGTGATTTATGTATACATGTAGAAGGCGACAAATGTATGTATATAAGTATAGGCTGAAAGGGAAAATCTATAAGAGCGTCATAAGACCTGTCGTCATGTATGGATCAGTGTGTTGGGCTATGAAAGTGATGGATGAAAGAAAAGTTCATGCTGCGGAAATGCGAATGCTGAGATGGATGTGTGGAGGAACAAGAATGGATAAGATAAGGAATGAGTATATAAGAGGAAGTCTGAAAGTTGCGCCAATTACCAACAAAGTAAGAGGAAATCGTCTTGCGTGGTATGGCCATGTTATGCGGAGGGATGAAAGTCATATAGGCAAAAGGGTAATGAGTTTGAATGTGGACGGATATGTTGGGAGAGGACGACCAAAGAAAAGATGGATGGACTGCGTGAAAGATGATGTGTCTAAAACAGGTGTGAGTGTTGAATTGACGGCTGACAGGGATGAATAGAAGAAGAAAACGTATTGCGCCAACCCCAAGTAAATGGGATAAGGGCAAGCGAATGATGATGATGATGATAAGTATAGAAAATACACCATTATCTTAGATATTTCTTATACGATATCAGCAGACCCTCGCTCACGTTCTCCTAAACTCACACATCCGTCATCCCGCCACCGACACTACGTGAAAAAAATACTCAAAAACCAGCCGTCAATAAATTCATCATGTCCATGCCAAACCTGAATGAAATATAGATCGAACCAAAGGAAAAATATATAAAATTCTATTGGCCGAAATCTATTTATTCACCCCCAAATCGTGGCAACCATATTTCACCGCGATACATACACAAGTTGTGAATTATTTATATATGGCGGGAAATATATTTCGTTATCTTTGGGTTGCGTTCTCGGACCCATCTAGACACCGGTAGAGTGTCATAGCCAAGTTCGCTATACGAACTAGTGAACACATGAGTTCCAGTGTCTATTGTTGTTTTAACATACATACATATAATCACGCCTTTATCCCTAATGGGTAGGTAGAGCGTAAACGACCTAAACAAAGGTCGTTCCGCCACGTCTCATTACTTTTTGAAGGTTATTTTAAGATAGATTTGTAGGTATATTGCTGTAGTGACATGACGTCAGCCCATCGTCAAATTACAATATACTGAAACCCTCGGATCCCTTAGCTGATTTTTACAGCATGCCCGGGAGGAAATGCAGCTAGCATAATCTATGTTTTTCTCTCGCTCCCAGGCCAGCATGGAAGAATTTGTTGTTTTAAGTACCTTTATATTACTTAAATGTTCAACTCTTCAAAAGGTATCGCATTTTATGATACTGACTTGGCCGCAAAGAATCATATTAACTGCCACCTACCTACAATGTCACTCCTTATTCAAGGGCGTAAAAATATTACAATAAAGCCTTAGACTTGGCTCAACAGCTTGGCTCGCTATTTAGAAATTGTAAATTTTTCGTGCAAACCGCACATCAAGCCACAATGAACTTGGCTTCCATTTTCACATTTATGTTTTTCATGAGATTCTATTTTCTGGACTTCATTTGGCCTGCGTTTTGGATCGACGAGATAGGAATATCTATTCGGTGTTTTTGGTTATTTGTTCGTGAGATACGAACAATGTATCAACTTTTGGCATTTATTGCTTTTGCTTTGGGGGGAAATTAATTGATAGGCAGCTTGAAGATTGTTTATCAATTTAGAAAATATTTTTTTATATATTTTTTTTTTATTTTAAAACACTAAAACCAAATATTAATAAATTGTTTGCATGCTGGACTGGGAGCGAGAGTTAAATATAGAATGTGCCAGCTGTATTTCCTCCCGGGCATGCTGAAAAAACCAGCTAAGGGATCCGAGGGTTTCTTTTTATTGCAATTTAGACGATGGGCTGGCAACCTGTCACCACAGCAATATACCTACAAATCTATCTTAAATAATCAACAACACTTTGTCAGACGTGGTGGAACGACCTTTGCTTAGGTCGTTTACGCTCTGCCTACCCCATTAGCGATAACGGCGTGATTGTATGTATGTATATAAAACCAAATAATTGACTTTGTTTAACTAAGTGATAAATAAAATAACTAATAGTTGGATTGCCGTTTATATGACGTGCCGTATTATCTAAAAATAATATCTACAATACATACATACATATAATCGCGCCTTTATCCCTAATGGGGTAGGCAGAGCGTAAACGACCTAATAAAATATCGTTCCGCCACGTCTGACAAAGTTTTCAGTGGTGCTTGCAGCATATATTATAATGAAAGGCATACGATAAATATAACATACATACTATATAATCACGCCTTTATCCCTAATGGGGTAGGCAGATATAATCAAGCCTTTACCCCTAATGGGTAGGCAGAGCGTAAACGACCTAAAAAAATATCGTTCCGCCACGTCTGACAAAGTTTTGAGGGTTATTTAAGATGGATTTGTACGTATATTGCTGTAGTGACAGGTTGTCAGCGCATCGCTTAAATTACAACATACTGAAACCCTCTGATCCGTTAGCTGGTTCTTACAGCATGCTCGGGAGGAAATGCAGCTGGCACATTCAATGTTTTTCTCTCACTCCCAGTCCAGCATGGAAGTACAATATATTTTTCAATACATTTTTCTTAATAGGTTGGCTCAAAGGATTAGTTTAGCAATTCAAACAGGTAATGCTGCCAGTGTCTTGAGTATTTAGACTCAGTGCGGGGTGCTGGATGAAATATTTTATTTATTTTAATTTCTTGTTCATTAAGTAAATAATAAATCTTAATTCAAAACATATTTACAAACGGGCAAAAACCAACAGAAACAACATTTACAGAATATTAATCAATGTTTCCCGATATGTTTGTAAGCTTTTAATTTAATGCTACATACATACATACATACATATAATCACGCCTGTATCCCAAACGGGGTAGGCAGAGCGGAAACAACCCAAACATTGGTCGCTCCGCCACGTCTGACAAAGTTATGAGGGTTTATTTAAGATAGATTAGTAGGCATATTGCTGTAGTGACAGGTTGTCAGCCCATCGCCTAAATTGCAATATACTAAAACCCTCGAATCCCTTAGCTGGTTTTTACAGCATGCCCGGGAGGAAATGCAGCTGGCACATTCTATGTTTTTCTCTCGCTCCCAGTCCAGCATGGAAGTAATTTTAGTATTAATTTAATGCTCGCTTTGCTTTTTATGCCATTCATGTTTGCTTTCCTTTTAATTTCGATCCTTATTACCCTTTCTATCAGTAAAGTCAACATACCCGAGAAAAAAAACAGCTAGAGACTATGCGAGAAGTGAACAGTCAGAGAATTTGAAGACTCACATTTCGATCGATTTCATCCCGATGGTGTAGTGGATAGAGCCACTGCCTCCTGAGCGGAAGGTCGTGGTTCGAATCCCACCACGTACCAATGTGTTTTTCGGTTTTCGAATATATGTATCATATGTACGTTTATTCGGCGCTTTTTCCGTGCTTCGGAAGGCACGTTAAGCCTTTAGTCCTGGTTAATATCGTTAAATACCTTAGATATTAGTCGCTAAACCATGTCAAAGGCCAGTGCTAGGCATTGGCGGCTTGAAAACTCTGACCTTATCTAGGATTGGGTCTGGTTTCCGTTCTGGGTTGCGGAGGTTACATAGCAGTCGCTCTGTGTAAAAACCAGTACCCTCGTTCAATCACCTAGATTAGGTAGCCGACCCCGAGAGATACGGAATACGGCTAGGGAGAAGATGGTTGGTCGCGTGTGATTTATGCCTAGGTTTTTAACCATATGCCCATAAAAAAATATTTTGAAGTTTGAAGAACTAGGCATAAACCCCATTTATTAAATACAAATGTACATGCATACATAGATATTGTCACACCTTTATCCCTAATGGGGTAGGCAGAGCGTAAACGACCTAAACAAAGGTCGTTCCGCCACGTCTGACAAACTTTGGAGGGTTATTTAAGATAGATTTGTAGGTATATGTATGAATGTATTATTTATTTATTTATTTATTTATTTAACAATTTATAACAGTTGCCTCTTGTGAACGCTTAGGCAGCTGCTAGCATAATGTTTAACTATTCTAGTGAGCTAACAACAGTCTGGCGGTTTGTGTGATCAAGACCTGTACTATGATCAACATAGGCAGCATGTACTGTAAATAGTTTAATAGAAATAGCGTAGCATGCCTGCCTATTATGTATCTACACTTTTATAAGGCTCTTTGTATATTTTGTGGAGAAATAAAAAGATTTTATTATTATTATGTTTAGTGGTCTTCGCTTTGAGATTTTTATCCGAATATTCTTCTTCTTCGTCTTAGCGTGTCGATGGAACACGCTCTGCCTCTCCCATTAGGGATAAAGGCGTGATTATACGTATGTATGTTATTTTTGAGGGTTATTTAAGATAGATTTGTAGGTATATTGCTGTAGTGGCAGGTTGTCAGCCTATCGCCTAAATTGGAATATACTGAAACCGTCGTATCCCTTAGCTAGTTTGTACAGCATGCCCGGGAGGAAATGCAGCTGGCATATTCTATGTTTTTCTCTCGCTTCCAAACCAGGCTGGAAGAAATCGATAAACATGTTTCTAAAATAAGTTTTAGCTAATTATATTTGAAATCACAATGTAATAAGAGTTTTGGTAATTTAACTAATTTGCCAACATTAATTTGTTTTAGAAATATGTTTTTATATAAAAATACGTTAAAGTTTGTTGACCGTTATCAAAATATACCTATTTGGAAATACTTAGCTATACTATTTCCAACTCAGATTTACATACATACATACATGTAATCACGCCTTTATCCCTAATGGGGTAGGCAGAGCGTAAACGACCTAAACAAAGGTCGTTCCGCCACGCCTGACAAAGTTTTGAGGGTTTCTTAAGATAGAATTGTAGGTATATTGCTGCAGTGACAGGTTGTCAGCCCATCACCTAAATTGCAATACACTAAAACCCTCGAATCCCTTAGCTGGATTTTACAGCATGCCCGGGAGGAAATGCAGCTAGCACGTTCTATCTTTTTCTCTCGTTCCCAGCAAAATTATTAATAAATATCTAAATAATAGCTTTCTACACTCGCCGTTAGTTAGTTTTCCTCTGGGAATAAAGAAATATCTCAGAATAATCATTTGCATCCCTTATTGCAAAACAATTATTTATAATGTAATTTATTTTAAAACTCATTTTAAATTGCTTAATTATACAATCTCGAACAAATTTAGAAACAGCTCTCTGACTTACTTTATTACGAGAGAATTGGATTTGAATTCTAAAATTATAATCCCGACAGAAATGATAATACTTTTGACCAGTGGTTCCCAAAGCTATTTAAAACATACATACATACATACATAAAATCACGCCTTTATCCCTTACGGGGTAGGCAGAGCGTAAAACGCCTCCTAAAACACGCTTTCGCCACGTCTGACATAAATTGAGGGCAATTTTAGATTGTAATGTGTATTGCTGTAGTGACAGGTTGTCAGCCCATCGCCTAAATTACAATACACTGTAACCCTCGAATCCCTTTTGCTGACTTCTACAGCATGCCCGGGAGGAAGGGCAACTGGAACATTCTATGTTTTTCTTTCTCTCCCAGTCCAGTATGGAAGATTTTTAAAACACGTCTACTAAACAAGTTACTTCCATGCTGGACTGGGAGAGATAGAAAAACATAGAATGTTCCAGCTGCCCTTCCTCCCGGGCATGCTGTTGAAGTCAGCAAAAGGGACTCGAGGGTTACAGTGTATTGTAATTTAGGCGATGGGCTGACAACCTGTCACTAGCAATACATATTACAATCTAAAATTGACCTAAATTTTTGTCATACGTGGCGAAAGCGCCTTTTACGAGGCGTTAAACGCTCTGCCTACTGCGTAAGGTATAAAGGCGTGATTTATGTATGTATGTACTAAACAAGCATTTAAAAAAATATTCTTCTATGCTGGCCTGGGAGCGAGAGAAAAACATATAATGTGCCAGCTGCATTTCCTCCCGTGCATGCTGTAAAAGCCAGCTAAGGGAACCGAGGGTTTCAGTATATTGTAATTTAGGCGATGGGCTGACAACCTGTCATTACAGCAATGTACAAATCTACCTTAAATAACCCTCAAAACTTTGTCACACGTGGCGGAACGACCTTTGTTTAGGTCGTTTAAGCTCTGCCTACCCCATTAGGGATATAGGCGTGATTGAATGTATATATGTATGTAAAAAAAAATCTAACAACCCGACTGTAGTACCTGTAAAACATGTCTTAATGCATTAATCCGTTTACATACCAGGTGTAAGGGACAGCGTTCCTCAAACTGATAGGGGTTTTTCAGTCAACGACACTAAACAACTGCCACCCAGAATTTCTTTCAGGAAGTGAAAATAAAAATTGGCTTTTTCATACAAAATGACAACTTCAATCAGACAATTCGTATGATAAAGCCATATTTTTTTCCTGAAAGAATTGGTGGAAGTTGTTCAGTGTCGTTTACTGAGCAACCCCTGTCAGTTTGCGGGACGCTGTCCCTTACACCCCGTATTAATCAAATATATTTAATTTCCTTTTAGGCTCGTATTTATAAAGCAACTCAAGATTAAGAGCAATATTAAATTTGGATTTGACGGGCTATTTTGTACTGAAATCACATTTCTGATACAAACTCAAACCCGCTGTCACTCTTAAGAGTTGATTATAATTAGGGGCCCTAATTACCTTTATTTTCACCTAGCCCACTCGATAGGGTCAGTCGAAAAATAATGTTGAAACTTACAATGTGCGCCATTTTTAATTTAGAAAAACCACATCTCTCTAAGAACACTTGAATGCATGAGACCAATCGAACGATACCCTATTTGTCGCATTCCATCCAGGCGTTTTGGAGATACGAGGTAGTAAAGAAATATCAATACATAGATACATACTTACATACGAAAAACATAATCCTTCCTTAACATACATACATAAAATCACACCTTTATCCCTTACGGGGTAGGCAGAGCGTCAAACGCCTCGTAAAAGGCGCATTCGCCACGTCTGACTAAAATTGAGGGCAATTTTAGATTGTAATGTGTATTGCTTTAGTGACAGGTTGTCAGCCCATCGCCTAAATTACAATTACACTGTAACCCTCGAGTCCCTTTAGCTGACTTCTACAGCATGCCCGGGAGGAAGGGCAGCTCGCACATTCTATGTTTTTCTATCTCTCCCAGTCCAGCATAGAAGGAATCATCCTCCCTTGACAGTCGGGTAAAAATAACTTTACCGTTTCTCGCCTCAAAATCAAGGCACAGCTAAAAATTCAAATATTTACTTCTTCCATTGACCAAATTGACAAATCGACGCCAGACTCAATTGGCACAGGTATCAGAGTGTTTAATCACCTTGAAAGCCTCTGTCGAGTCAGATATGTAAGTGCCCTTCGAAATACGAATTTTGCATGCTGCATTTGTGAGTGAGGTTGCCTGCCGAATTTCTGTAGAGGTGTGCCACTATGAAGCTTTATCTCTGTACAATTTACTTTTATGTCGTTTGGTCGTCTACAGTTTGAGAAACACTGGCTCTGTCTTTAGGAGCGTCCGTAAAGCGATTTACATATTAAATAGGAAACTTGACTTTAAAAGTCTTTTCTTATTAGTACAGTCTACAAAACAAATAGCTTAAACTAAATTAAACTATAAATTTACGTACATAGCAATACATATTACCTGTCACTATAGCAATACATATTACAATCTAAAATTGCCCTCAATTTTTGTCAGACGAGGCGAAAGCGCCTTTTACGAGGCGTTAAACGCTCTGCCTACCCCGTAAGGGATTTATCCCGTGATTTATGTATTCTGTATGTATTTACGTACATAAATGTTTTTTTTTTACAAAGTAGCGTGAGTTAAAAAAGTTCCTATCCTATTCGGATCCTACATATAGCATCCAACCATTTCTACGAAAACAATCGTAGAATTTATAGATCTATAGCCATAAAACTTGATTGATGTTTAAAGTGACAAATAAAACCACAAATTGGAGGAAACATTGAAATTTATCGGTAGCACGAAACTTGCTTTTTCCATTGAAATAAAAGAAGTCAATTAATTAAAGAGCCGGGATATTCTGAGAATTTGCGACGAAAGAGGAAAGGTTTTTTTATTAGGCGGAATGTCCGAAAAATTGGAAAAAATTCCAGAAAGGAAAAAGAATGAATTATGGACCGGTTTTTCACTAAAAATACTTTTTGAGATGGGAAACAAAGACATACCAACGGTGTTTAGTCATTTGTTTAAGACTTTTGCGCTTTGAACACATCACTGCATAGTATAAAACAAAGCCGCTTTCTCTGTCCCTATATCCCTATGTATGCTTAGATCTATCAAACTACGCGACGGATTTTGATGCAGTTTCTTTTATTGGATAGAGTGATTCAAGAGGAAGGTTTATATGTATAATACATGCATAATATAGTAGAGAAACACTGATGATTTCCGTGCCAAGCCGGGGTGGGTCGCTAGTTATTTTTTAATTTCGAGTCTGAGCACGGATTGATTTAGTTAGGTATTAAACTGGCGATATGGCCTAAGTGCCGCCCCCACTAAAAACGCAGTGAATCGAAAAACTAGTCCAACAGACTCAAGTAATAGTAATTAGGATAATTTAGAACCTTATAAACTAGCGATTCGTTCGTTGTAGTAACTGGAAGAAAAATTGCTAGTAACGACCACCAACTGCAATTTTTCTACCTGTTACTACAACGGAAAAAGCAGAATGTTCCAACTGTTTCTTTTCCCAGGATCATTGTAGAAATTAGTTATAACTTAGGTTTAAATGTATTAATCGTCTGACGACCTGTCACTAAGCCACCATATAAAGGAAAAACATATCTTTCTGACTATACATACATACATACATAAATCACGCCTTTATCCCTTACGGGGTAGGCAGAGCGTTTAACGCCTCGTAAAAGGCCACGTCGCCACGTCTGACAAAAATTGAGGGCAATTTTAGATTGTAATATGTATTGCTATAGTGAGCGGTTGTCAGCCCATCGCCTAAATTAAATTAAATACACTGTAACCCTCGAGTCCTTTTTGCTGACTTCAACAGCATGCCCGGAAGGAAGGGCAGCTGGAACATTCTATGTTTTTTTATATCTCCCAGTCCAGCATGGAAGTATTTATATTTCTGACTATATCTGCGATATATGTTACATATCGTGCAAACAAACATAGTATTTTATATATTTTATTTTATATTTCAACATATTCTTTTGTAATATGTTTGTGCTCTTTTTAATTTACATATTTAATTGCTATGTGTTTGTTATATGGGTGATGTTAATGCCTGAAATAAAGAGAATTTGAATTTTGAAACAGCATTTCTTAGGCTTTTAGCGGTCTGCCTACCCTGTAAGTGATAAAAGCACGACTTATATAGTTTGAAATTCCACCGTATATGTACGCCACATGGAATCTAAATACAGGAATTCAGAATACCCTGCTCAGTTTACCACCGGACCAAGCAATCATGGCGTAGCAATTATACTCTCGTAGCGTTCTCGTAGCTGTTCTCGTAGCGATCTCGTAGCCGTCGTAGCGGGGCTACGGCTAGTATTAAATTCTTACTCCCTAGGGCGAGTATTTCAATCTTAACATGGTGACTGCTAGTTGTCGGCTTTTGAGACGTGAATTTAATTTTATTAATCGTGGTGTTGCGGTTTTAGAATTCATTTTAGTTTTTATGATGTTTATTTTATTAAAAGTATTTTTTTTCTCGACATCAAACCTCACTCCTGTAGGTCTGCTGCAAGAAATTTCTTCATAGAAATACGCAGTGCCTGTTGTGTATATTTTCTTTGTGTTTGTGATTTTCATGTGTTTTATTTTTATTCTTCCATGCTGGACTGGGAGCGAGAGAAAAGCATTTCCTCCCGAGCATGCTGTAAAAATCTGTTAAGGGATCTGATGGTTTCAGTATATTGTATTTTAGACGATGGGCTGACAACCTATCACTACAGCATTATACGTACTAATATATCTCAAATAACATAATCACCGGCTAAGACTAAAATTAAAATCTATTTGTCATTTTCAGACTAAAAACATTGGAAAAGGACAGAAGCACCGGTTTTTCTCCAGGGTTTTGGATTTATAATCGGTGGTTTTATGCGTTATCTGTCATTTTTGTCCGCCGTCATTTGATATGGCGGATATAACTGACAAAAATACTGACGAAACGTGCAAAAGCGCGTTAAAATCTTGCGAACAAAGTCTTAAACCATAGACTTTAAATTGCCTGTACTTTTTCAATTTTATTATTTTGAAAGTGACAGATAGATTTTAATTTTAGTTTTAGCCGGTGGTATCTATCAATCAATCAATCGTTTATTGGCATTAAATGTGGTGTTACACGCAGGCAAGATATTAAATATAGTTTTAGATCACGCACTTAACCATTATTGGCATGCAAAATAAGTTATTAACTGTGCTAATGTTAACTATAATGAATTAATAATTCTAGATAATTTTACGCGTTAAATATTCTTCTATAGAATAAAAAATTCACGTATCAACCAATACGTGAAAGTTACAATCAAGCCCATTGCCCCCAGCCTTACCCTGAAAAGGCCCAGGTTATACGTTCAGGAAACAGAGTCCTCTGACTATTTTGAATTTGGAGCAATGAACGTGTCAACGTTTAAATTAATACCTATAATTTAGGTTAAATGTGACTCGGCTTTTATGTACTAAATAGTCGTTTTATTTAATTATAATTCTTTTGATTTACTAGGTCACCTTAGAAACTACTTGCCAGTAACAGTTTAAGTATACAATAAAAAAAATTGCGCTGCATAAAAAAACTTACATACAAACATATAATCACGCCTTTATCCCTAATGGCGAAAGGCAGAGCGTAAACAACCTAAACAAAGGTCGTTCCGCCACGTCTGACAAAGTTTTGAGGGTTATTTAAGATAGATTTGAATATATATTGCTATAGTGACAGGTTGTCAGCCCATCGCCTAAATTGCAATATATAGAAACCCTCGGATCCCTTAGCTGGTTTTTACAGCATGCCCGGGAGGAAATGCAGCTGGCACATTCCATGTTTTTCTCTCGTTCCTAGTCCAACATAGAAGAAAAAAAAAACTTAGCTTAACTTATACATATATTTAAGTTTAAAGTAGCTGTTATGGTTAAGTTTTTCACCCAGAAAGCCTCGTTTATAATTCGCGTGTTTTTGTGAAATGACCGCATTATTTAAAGTAAGCATGTTACGGTTAAACGTGGGTTAAACTTAATTAATATGGAACGTACATTAAACTCCTAAACTTGGTTTTAAGTATATGTGTGAGCAGGGAACACTAGTTTTCTGCTTTTAAATGACGTAAAGTATCGCAAAATATTATTACTGATGAATGCAATATCTTATTTATAATAATTTCTTGTTTATTAAGTTAATTATATTAAATTATATTGTTTTAATTGCTCTTCCTTGTTTGAGTATAACTGCTCTACAACATTAAGGCTCGTATTTATAAGACGATCTTTAGATTGAGATTGATATTAAGTATGGCTTTGACAAAATTGATTTGGCCATAATGCACTGAAATTACATTTCTGAAACGAGCTCAAACTCTCTGTCAGTCGCTAATAAAAAATAAATAGATAAAAGGTTTAATTCATCAAAAATCATTACATACATACATACATATAATCACGCCTTTATCCCTAATGGGGTAGGCAGAGCGTAAACGACCTAAACAAAAGCCGTTCCGCCGCGTCTGACAAAGTCTTGAGGGCCATTCAAGAAAGATTTGTACGTATATTGCTGTAGTGAAAGGTTGTCAGCAAATCGCCTAAATTACAATATACTGAAACCCTCAGTCATTACACATGTAACCAAAAGTAAAAACAAGGAAGAGACATAAACATGAAAAACTTAACCTAACACACATCACTGGGGAAGGGTGCAATTATATCGAGGGTAAACCAAAGCAAAACAAAAACATTCAAGTACTTTATACATACATACATATAATCTCGCCCGATGGTGTAGTGGATAGGGCCGCTGCCTCCTGAGCGGGAGGTCGTGGTTCGAATCCCACCACGTACCAATGTGTTTTTCGGTTTTCGAATTTCATATGTACTCGTACGTTTATTCGGCGCTTTTTCCGTGCTTCGGAAGGCACGTTAAGCCGGTGGTCCCGGTTAATATCGTTTAATACCGTAGATTTTAGTCGTTAAGCCATATCAGAGGCCAGTGCTAAGCATTGGCGGCTTGAAAACTCTGACCTAATCTAGGATTCGGTCTGGTTTCCCTTCTGGATTTCGGAGGTCAGATGGCAGTCGCTCTGTGTAAAAACCAGTACCCTCGTTCAATCCCCTAGATTAGGTAGCCGACCCCGTGAGATACGGGATAAGGCTAGGGAGATGATGATGACATATAATCACGCCTTCAAGTACTTAATAGTGTCAACGTAACTCCGGATTTTGTGGAGGTGGAATTCTTGAAAGGAAAGCCAATGGAAATCGGCTTGCAAATTGTGAAACTCCCTTACCGAAAACGTTCGACGAGCACCGTCTATTGAGACATTTAAAGAGCGAACAAGAAAGTTCTTCTTAGAGAATAATAATTAGTTATTTATCCTTTCTCCCATTAGCATAATATGTATTAGTTTATTATAAATATATATTAGTTTATTTTATTTATGTATTTATTTAGTAGTATTTATATTGTTTAAGTATTAAGATTAACTTAGTATGCACTATCCCGCTATCTGCTATGTACTATCCTACTACCCAAAGGTTGCCTGGTAGAAATTGCTGCTTTAGCAATAAGGCCGCCTATATTGTACTGTTTTGTTCCTTACTTTTCTGCTGTATGTATTTGTGTTTCTTTGTGCAATAAAGTGTCATGTATTGTATTGTATTGTATGGACCCTTCGCCACTGACACACATTCTGTTGCATGTGTGCTAAAGCAATGCAGATGGTCCAAGCTCAGTGTATTATTGCATAGAGAGCAACACTGCTTTCCAGCTGTCACCCAAAATGAGAGTACCAAGCCAGTTGGCTTTTTGTAATTAAATTGAAAAACTACTTCCATGCTGGTCTGGGAGCGAGAATGTGCCAGCTGCATTTCCTCCCGGGCATGCTGTAAGATTCAGCTAAGGGATCCGAGGGTTTCAGTATATTGTAATTTAGGCGATGGGCTGACAACCTGCCACTACAGCAATATACCTAGAATTCTATCTTAATTAACCCTCAAAACTTTGTCAGACGTGGCGGAGCGACCTTTGTTTGGCTCGTTTGCGCTCTGCCTACCCCATTGGGGATAAAGGCGTAATTATGTGTGTCTGTGTGTGTAAATAAAAAAAAAACATCGATTTTTATTAGTGTTGTTTATCAATACGGGCCTAAATAAGCAAACATTGTACTGTACAGTATAGTACATTGCGGTTTCACCAATACTGCCCTTTCCACAAAGGAAGCCAGGCGTTTCTCAATTCACCTCCCCGTTCAGACTTTCACTGTAACAGGTATGTTAAGCACAATAAAGAACAATGAATAAATGATTGCGCCCCATTTGAACCGCAACAATGTTGGACGTGAACCGTTTCCGGTGACGGGGTTAAATTTTTTAAAAGCTGTTGAGGGTATGTGAGTTAAGGTTAAAACATACATACATACATACATACATATAATCACGCCTTTATCCCGAATGGGGTAGGCAAAGCGTAAACGACCTAATAAAAGGTCGTTCCGCCACGTCTGACAAGTTTTGAGGGCTATTTTAGACTGAAATGTGTATCGCTATAGTGACAGGTTGTCAGCCTATCGCCTAAATTGCAATACACTGAAGCCCTTGAATCCCTTAGCTGATTTTTACAGTATGCCCGGGAGGAAAAGCAGCTGGCACATTCTATGTTTTTCTCTCGCTTCCAGGCCAGCATAGAAGCAAAGGTTAATACTGGTATGAAACTACATACTCGTAGGTGAAATTATTTAACATAAGTTGATACATATAAACGAAATAAAGTCAAGCCTTTGTATAGAATGTGCCAGCTGCATTTCCTCCCAGGCATGCTGTAAAAACCAGCTAAGAGATCCGAGGGTTTCTGCATACATACATACATATAATCACGCCTTTATCCCTAATGGGGTTGGCAGAGTGTAAACGACCAAAGGTGCCACCACGTCTGACAAAGTTTTGAGGGTTGTTAAAAATAGATTTGTAGGTATATTTCTGTAGTGGCAGGTTGTCAGCGCATCGCCTAAATTGCAATATAGGTACTGAAACCCTGGATCGGACGTCGCGGCTAAAACGCCTTTCACAAGGCTCTGCCTACCTCGTAATACATTTGTCAATTTATCACTTTGTGAGTTTTTCCCCATTTTGGTTAGGACAATGCAGGCTGAATCACCTGATTGTCTGGAAGAAAATAGATTCCGTGATTCAGAGGGCACGTTAAGCCATCGGTCCCGATCGCTATCTGTGATAGTGTTCGTTACACAAACCATGGCGGAGGCCTATTCCCTATTATGTAGTTTAAAATCTCTGACACCAGGCTTCATAGGGTCAAATTACGATAGAAGAGGAACGATTATTATTTAACGTATGTTAATTTTGTCTCCAGATGCGCGGCTTGTCGCGATGTGTGGCGTTATGCGCGCTCCTCGTCGCCTGCCTTGCCGACTCCACTGAAGGTAAGAATTATTACTAAGAAATAAGGAGAAAGATCTGACTATGTTCGACAGTAATATATATTATGGATTATGGAGTCCTGCTTGAGGTATGCTATGCAAGTTACAGATAGAGGCAATCTTCTTGATAAAAGATTCTTTATTTATGTCAGACGTGGCGAAAGCGCCTTTTAGGAGGCGTTTTACGCTCTGCCTACCCCGTAAGGGATAAAGGCGTGATTTTATGTATGTATGTATGTATGAAATATGGTAAACAAGATGTTAAAATATATTTAGTCCACCATATTTTGCTTAGCATGCAAAAATTATCACATATTTATAATATTATTTAAACAATGTTAGTATCATTTACAAGCTTTGTATTTTTTTTATTAAAATAATAATTTAATTCATAAAAAATATTTTAATTTAACCATTTAAATAAGGCAGTCTTAAATTGATTTATATTCAACTTTTTAAATTCGTTAGGAAGTTTATTAAATATTCTAATGCACATTGCAAGGTGACTCTTGTCATATTTCATTGTTATAGGAGTATCTTTAATAACAATTTGAAAAGGACGTCTCAAAGCTGCTGGACTAGGAACGAGAAAAAACCTAGAGTGTGCCAGCTGCATTTCCTCCAGGGCATCCTGTGAAAACCAGCTAAGAGATCAGAGGGTTTCTGTATATTGCAATTTAGGCGATGGGCTGACAACCAGTCACCACAGCAATATACCCACTAATCTATCTTAAACAACCCTCGGAACTTTGTCAGACGTGGCGGACTTGTTTGGGTCGTTTGTGCTCTGCCTACCCCATTTGGGATAAAGGCGTGATTATATCTATTTATACAAGCTGGCTTGAGTAGGTATGTAGCGGAAAGTGGGTGCTATTCTGGACTCCCCCGCTGTTGCACACGCACCTCGCCCCCTCAAGTTACTTCTAGAAGTTTGTCCACATCAGATGGGGACATAACTTAACAGATTCTGACCTGGAATACAGAATATATAATAGTACTACATACAGAATGGCCACTAACCTCCCCAGTCCGATATACGTCACACTCCGCGCCGGATTGTGGGTCACATTGTGGGTACGGTTAGCGGGCATGGCGCGCGCATGTTTCCCAGTGTACCGGAAATAATAAAGTTTTGTGTTCCGAAAATGGTTAGGTACTGTTCCGTGCACAGATGTCTTTCTACCACAAGATATGTCTCCAATAGGAACTGTTTTAGATTTCCAAGTGATGAGAGACGGTAAGTAACTTCATACAAAATATGCAACCTAACCTATTCTAACTATTCAGTTACAGTGAACTACTTTAAAACGTTGGTTTAATCAAGAACCAGATTAATCAAATGATGACTATGACGGGTATAACAAAATTTGTCAACTGTTATTACCAAAGAAACCATGATAACTTCATTCAATAATCTTGTAAAATGCATAATAAATTCACTAAAAGAATACAACTCATAATCTGTCATCAACCATCTTTACCAACTAAGCAACTAATTCATAATCAACTATCTGTTTCTTTAACCAACCATCTATTACCTTATTGTACATCTTACCAATGTATATAGTATTAAGTCTTAAAAAATTTAATATCTTAAGCTAACTTAAAGTAAAATATCTAGCTCATTACTCGGTCCGGCCTGGTCGCCCGTCTCCATTAGCGAGGACCTGTCCGGGCCAACAATACCAAAGTCTGAATCATACATTAAGCGTTTATTCAATAAACTACCCCTGGAGGTGGGTTAACCTCCAGCGGAAAAAAAAACCCTTATAACACGCACACAAACGCATACCAAGTGCAACATGCTGTCTGTCGATGTGTGACCAAAACGATATTGTAGTTAGGAGTGTCCGAGCTGTGCCCAGTGCATAAAATATTACAGTGGAAACAGACTGCAAATAGAGATTTAAATCCTTGTTCATGTGATTCATCTGTTACTTTTGAAATTTTACCAGCATCTTTCCACTGTTTATTACTAAGAGCACTTTACTCAAAGCCGCGACTATTTTCACAACCAAACTTGGCTGTTTCCATCAACAAATGAACATCTAGTTAACAATTCCCGTTTGTTTAATTCGGCGACACACAAACTATCTTGCGACTATTTTGGTTGTGTAGTGTTACTCTGTCGTTTAGGCGCTAGAGTAAATAAGCATACAGAGGGAAAGGTTTCTACAAACATACATAACTATGATCACGCCTCTATCCCTAATGTTGCAGGCAGAACATAAACGACCTAAACAAAGGTCGTTCCGCCACGTCTGATATTTTTTTACAAACGTATAATTATTATATCCGCCATAATTGTCAATAATAGTAATTTCTACTACCAGTTATAAAATACGCAAAGCATTTTTTAATCTAATCCCTTAAGAAAGCTTTTAAACTAATTCAATATAGAAATCTCATAAAGTTCAACCCATTTGGAACGCCTGCGAAAAAATATAAAGAATTCAATTCGGTCTGAACTTGGCACTTTGCCTGTTTTAAAAATGTAGGCGCTTTGAACTCTAAGGAACTGAGCGTATCGGCGGGGTAATAGGAAATTGATGCTTAGCATTCATGATATAGAGATGAGGTTTGCATAGCTTATGTCTGTTCCGTTTGAGGTTGTGGAGTAATGTGAATAAGATAAGACCAGGTTGTGTCCTAAAATCTGCACAGATTAGATAAATAAATAGATATATATTGCCGTTTTAATTTTTTTACTATATAACGAATGGTATTTATTGAGTTAATTTAAAATATCTATCTATAGGTACCTTTGAGCCCGATGGTGTAGTGGCCGTGGTTCGAATCCCACCACGTACCAATGTGTTCTTCGGTTTTCGAATTTCATATGTACGTTTATTCGGCGCTTTTTCCGTGCTTCTGAAGGCACGTTAAGCCGCTGGTCCCGGTTAATATTGTTAAGACATGACAGAGGCCAGTGCTAAGCATTGGCGGCTTGAAAACTCTGACCTGATCTAGGATTGGGTCTGGCTTCCCTTTTGGTTTGCAGAGGTCAGATGGCAGTCGCTCTGTGTAAAAACCAGTACCCTCGTTCAATCACCTAGGTTAGGTAGCCGACCCGGAGAGTACCTTTGGAAATGTTTCCAAATATTTGGATAGATGTATGTTTATTGTACCAGATCTTTACAAATAAGTGTAGGTACGGAGTGTAGGAGCACCTAAAATAGAAACTGTAAAAAAAACCGTAATTTAAAGCAAGTGTTCATAAATTCATAATCATAATCAGCAATAAACAGTAGATAAAATAGCTATCGACAATAAATGCGTGTGTGATGTCGAAATAATTGATTCATTCAGTATTCAGCAATTTATCATTTTGTTTGTTAAAGTTTTATGAAATCCGTTTAATTATTGAGATAAATTATTCATAGGTCAGTGGATACGATTTAAATTCATAATGATCATCCCATGATATAGTTTTTGATTAACTGCCTCTGTGGGGTCTAGTGGAGTGGTTTGAACCTTTGGCTCACAAACCCGAAGTCCCAGATACTAAGGAACAAAAATACGACAGCTAATATCGTAGAAACTGTAAAATTGCCTAACAGTCCTAAACTGCAAACAAGTTTCTATGTAAACCTACAAAACGAACAGCGTATTTACTTTGATTTAACTACATCATAGCGATCGTAGCTAATAACTACAAAAAATAGATATTAGCTATTTCTATTGATGGATATCCATTACATTATATTGATTTAATAAGCTTATCAATATACTTATGTTGCTTGAAATGATTTGTATTTTTTATTTCAAGTGAAAACATACTTGTAGTTAATAATCGTGCCAGTTCCAATTCTAGAGTCAGCTGATTATACACATACATACATACATAAATCACGTCTTTATCCCTTACGGGGTAGGCAGAGCGTTTAACGCCTCGTAAAAGGCGCTTTCGCCACACCTGACAAAAATTGAGGGCAATTTTAGATTGTAATATGTATTGCTATAGTGACAGGTTGTCAGCCCATCGCCTAAATTACAATACACTGTAACCCTCGAGTCCCTTTTGCTGACTTCTACAGCATGCCCGGGAGGTAGGGCAGCTGGAACATTCTATGTTTTTCTTTCTCTCCCAGTCCAGCATGGAAGATATAATAGATGCTAATTCCACGTGTAGGTCTACAAATGCTCTCCATCTTTGTCACGATATATCGGGAGTTTGGAAGCTCTGGCTAGGAATAGTATTTAGAAAGCCCGTGTGTGTCCAGACCCAGGTCAACTATATATTTAGTTGGCCCAAAAGGGGATAGTAAGACGAAGTCCAAATTAGGAATAGTTTGGACTTATGTTTCTGTGTACAATAAACGGTTAAATCATCATCATCTCCCTAGCCTTATCCCGTATCTCACGGGGTCGGCTTCCTAGTCTAGGGGATTGAACGAGGGTACTGGTTTTTACACAGAGCGACTGCCATCTGACCTCCGCAACCTAGAAGGGAAACCAGACCCAATCCTAGATTAGGTCAGAGTTTTCAAGCCGCCAATGCTTAGCACTGGCCTCTGACATTGCTTAACGACTAATATCTACGGTATTAAACGATATTAACCGGGACCAACGGCTTAACGTGCCTTCCGAAGCACGAAAAAAGCACCGAATAAACGTACATATGAAATTCGAAAACCGAAAAACACATTGGTACGTGGTGGGATTCGAACCACGACCTCCCGCTCAGGAGGCAGCGGCCCTATCCACTACACCATCGGGCTCTTCCAATAAACGGTTAAATAAATTAATTAATATATCCTTTCAGTATCTTTCTTCCATTTTAGACCAAGCGATATAAAGAAAGTAGGTATGTACATAACAGCTGCTTTTCTTATCAATAGGAATATTCGATTCGCAAATAACAATAAGTTTTGTAATTTAAACTATAAACATATACAGACAGCTTTTCATTACCTTATATTTATATAATCTTTTAACCACTTTTTGGCTCTACCATCCGTAAAATACAAGCAGAGTGATTATAACATGTACCTGAGTATCACTACATAGTATAAAACAAAGTCGCTTTCTCTGTCCCTATATCCCTATGTATGCATAAAACTTTAAAACTACGCAGCGGATTTTGATGCGGTCTCTTTAAATGGATAGAGTGATTCAAGAGGAAGGTTTATATGTATAATACATGCTTAATATAGTAGAGAAACATTGATAATTTCCGTGCGAAGCCGGGGCAGGTCGCTAGTATCTTATAAAGTAATTTCATTGTATTAAAAGCTGAAGATGTAAATTGTTCGTTGCTGATATAACAGGTTTATACGGCTTATGAAACAGCAGCCATTTTAAAAGCACAATATGCAGACTTAAATGCGTCACTCGGAATGTAATGTATAAATCATGTGTTCATCGAACTGTCACGCGCCGATCGCATTAACAGAAACAATCCGATCTGTATAGCCTTCGCAATCATTGCGAGTTTATCTGACACCTACACTAATTAGTGAAACTGGAGATATGGCACTACTTTCCTACAAGTACATTCCTTCTTACATGCTGGACTGGGAGTGAGAGAAAAAACCAGCTACATTTCCTGCTGTAAAAACCAGCCGTCAAGCAAGGGTTCCGAGGGTTACTGTATACTGCAATTTGGGCGATGGGCTGACTTCATGTCACTACAGCAATATACATACAAATCTATCTTAAATAAGCCTCAAAACTTTGTCAGACGTGCCGGAATGTCGTTTGTTTAGGTCGTTTACGCTGTGCCTCCCCCTTTAGGGACAAAGGCGTGATTGTATGTATGTACGTTCGTCCAAATCCTACTTAATAATTAACATTGAGGCCGTCCGCTGCTCTGTCACATATGTCCACAACGGACGTACATCGACGTCATGTGTAATATTCCCAATGCTATCAAATTATTTTATAATTGTTGAAACAAAAAAAATACGAGTGCAAAATAATTTATTCGTTTTAGAGTTATACATTGATTTATAGTGGCCACACAGATAATTATTAGCATTTTATTGAGGCTTAAAAAACCCGCGTTTGCATGTGCCAGGTGCGATGGGTGGTTTTAGCTTTGCCATACAAATCATCTGATTGAGGTAGACATTTTTTATGGAATAATCAATTTTTATTTTCACTTCCTAAAATAATTTCTTGGTGGAAGTTATTCAGTATCGTTGATTGAGTAACCCCTATCAGTTTGCGGGAAGCTGTCCCTTACAACTGGTGGATAAATGAGCACATGTGATAATTACTAGCTTTATAGTGGCTACATATTACAATCTAAAATTGCCCCCGTAAGGGATAAAGGCGTGATTTATGTATGTATGTTATAGTGACTGGAGTTAGCCTCAAGCATCGTCAAAAAGGTTCAAATTAAGATATCGGTATCACGATACTTATTTACTATAAAAACCCTGTAAAGTGCCTGGACCAGATTATATGACGTAATCATTTCTGTATGGAATTAAAAAAATCTCAGGAGCTATTGTAATTTTGGCTGTCAACTACAACTATCACATATCTATCCTTTTCAATTAATCGCACACAATCAACAAAGATACACACTTGAATCCGGATCGGATCCGAACCTTTATCCGATAGTGCTGGTCTGGGGTAGATACGCAATGAATGGACTCAGATAATTACTAGTAATTTACTGCCCTGGCTATTGATAAAGCAAATACAGTAGGGCTTAGTGAGATTGTTTCTAGTTTTGTCTATTTTCTTGTTACGAGTAGGTTTAGTCGACTAACGACTCGAATAGCCTTGGTGTCAGAGTTTTTTAAAAACCTAATAGTTTTTTTTATTTTTATTTATTTATGAGTCTGCGGCGTCCCACTGCAGGGTAAAGGTGTCTCTCCCTCACTAATAGGCCTCTGAAATCGTGTAAGGCGCATCGCAAATATACATACATACATATAATCACACCTTTATCCCTAATGGGGTAGGCAAAGCGGAAACGACCTAAACAAAGGTCGTTCCGCCACGTCTAACAAAGTTTTGAGGGTTATTTAAGATGGCTTTGTCCGTATATTGCTGTAGTGTCAGCCTATCGCCTAAATTACAATATACTGAAACCCTCTGATCCCTTAGCTGGTTTTTACAGCATGCTCGGGAGGAAATGCAGCTAGCACATTCTATGTTTTTCTTTCACTATCAGTCCAGGATGGTAGTAATCGCAAATATAACCTAAACAAAAATACAATGTAACCTAGACAAATAAATTTAACTAAATATAACCTAGACAAATTCTAGATCCTAAAATAACCGCCTGAACAGTTTGGGCGGTTGCACTGTTAAGGCTACCCTTGATGTGCAATTACTTCCATGCTGGACTGGGAGCGAGAGAAAAACATAGAATGTGCCAGCTGCATTTCCTCCCAGGCATGCTGTAAAAACCAGCTAAGGGATCCGAGGGTTTCTGTATATTGCAATTTAGGCGACAGGCTGACAACCTGTCACTACAGCAATATACCTACAAATCTATCTTAAACAACTCTCAAAACTTTGTCAGACGTGGCGGAACGACCTTTGTTTAGGTCGTTTACGCTCTGCCTACCCCATTAGGGATAAAGGCGTGATTATATGTATGTATGTATGTATGTCGCCGCTTCGCCGCTTCCTATTTGCGATGCGCCATACGAACACAATCAATGACAGCAATAAAGGACACACGCGCCCTGCGAAGCAGTCCTTTCTCTTGACAGGCAAACAGGTGCTAAGAACCGTCAAAGTTGCACGTCATGGGAAGCCTTTACAGTGCAACCACCCATACTGTTCAGCCGGTTATTTTAGGAACTATAATTTATCTAGGTTAAACTAACAGCTTGAACCGTCAAAGTGGCACGTAGCCTTTAAAGTGCAACCACCCATACTGTTCAGGCGGTTATTTTAGGAACTATAATTTATCTAGGTTACACTGACAGCATTTGAAGCAATGACAGCTATAGTGGCAACGTGACAGGTGAACAAATTTCGCGGTCAATCATTATTATCTCTAAGTCTGAAATACTATAATTCTATAATCACTAAGTAAACATAAAGGAAAAGATTAGCGTACATAAGCAAAGAGAGGAATAAAGGAGAGAGAAAAGGCACAATAAGTAATTGGGGTCGGAGGATGTGTTTAACAAGAGAGCTTCTCACTCATTCACGACCGACTCAATTATTTACTGGTACAATATAAGACCTGTTTATTTGAAAAAGTCTCTAAACGTAAGAAGTTCACTTCTGTATTTGTGTTTATTTATTTGTATCTACAGTTTTATTCTTATTGTCAAATTTATTATTATGATGACTGAAAGAGGCTGGAAGCGAAATGTTTCATATATTGTGTCATCTTCTGTTGCCATAAGGGGTGTTTACACCCACCTTTTTATTTATTGAAGTGAATCTGCTATACTACTTACTTCCATGCTGGACTGGGAGCGAGAGAAAAACATAGAATGTGCCAGCTGCATTTCCTCCCATGCATGCTGTAAAAACCAGCTAAGGGATCCGAGGGTTTTAGTATATTGCAATTTAGGCGATGGGCTGACAACCTGTCACTACAGCAATATACCTACAAATCTATCTTAAATAACCCTCATAACTTTGTCAGACGTGGCGGAACGACCTTGTTTAGGTCGTTTACGCCCTGCTTACCCCATTAGGGATAAAGGCGTGATTATATGTTTGTACGTATGTTTTATTCTTATCGAGTGGGTTTTTCGAGTCGAACAACCCGATAAACCCTCATGTCAGTTTTTTTTTTGTCAGACGTGGCGAAAGCGCCTTTTAGTAGGCGTTTAACGCTCTGCCTACCCCGCAAGGGATAAAGGCGTGATTTTATATATATATATATATATATATGTCAGTTTTGAAGCTGCCTAAGTTAGCAACACACGGGCGTCACTTACTGCGTGTAATGTTGCGCTCAACACGCTTTCAATGCTTAGTGCATTCCTTACAACGCCTATTGGCTATTACGCTCTACGCGCGCGTAGCTAGTAACTCTACGTCGGCGCACCTCTGCCAGTATGAATGTAGCGTAGCGCGTAATGAAACGCATGTGTATTTATATTTATATTCTTCATATCGAACTTCATAATGTGACATCTGTGTGTTGTTTTACTTATAATACAGTTCCTTTGACATGTATTTGTAACAGCCATTATCAGAGACAGCGATTGAGGCCGGCTGCTTATCGTGCCCACCGAAGCACCGAATGCTTCTTATAGACAATCAGGTGATTTAGACTGCATTGTTTTAACCAAAGTGGGATCCTGGCTATCTTCTCATGATAGATATTGGTTTTACAACAGGAAAATCTGATTGCTTCCATGCTGGACTGGGAGCGATAGAATAACGTAGAATGTGCCAGCTTCATCTCCTCCCGGGCATGCTGTAAAAACCAGCTAAGGGATTCGAAGGGATATTATAGTTTAGGCGATGGGCTGACAACCTGTCACTACAGCAATATACAGTTCTATCTTTAGTTACCCTCAAAACTTGTCAGACGTGGCGGAAAGACCTTTATTTGGGTTGTTCACGCTCTGCCTACCCCATTAGGGATACAGGCGTGATAGTATGTATGTATAATCTGATAACAAATTATCCAAGATGTAGCCCGAAAAAGTACAAATAAAGGCCAGCCCACACTGTCTCCCCTTAAAAGAACATACGGAGTCCAAATGAAATCCGGTAACAATACATCATTCCAATCTCTCGATCCACCCTCCTTTAGTTTGGGGGAAATGTCGGCAAATAAAGTTAATGGATCTACCCCCGGGGCCAAAACGGACAACGAGGATGGACAGCCATATTGATTGGGACGGATTTTATCTAATTTTATAATGAGATACTTAACTTGGTTCCATGCTGGCCTGGGAGCGAGAGTAAAACCAGCTAAGGGATCCGGGAGTTTTAGTATTTTGGAATTTAGGCGATGGGCTGACAACCTGTCACTACAGCAATATACCTGCAAATCTATCTTAAAATATCCCTGAAAAGTTTCTCATACGTGGCGGAACGACCTTTGTTTAGGTCGTTTACGCTCTGCCTACCCCATTAGAGATGAAGGCGTGATTATATGCAGGGTGCCCCAAAACGAGCTGTAACTCAGTCAACACTCCTACTTGTTGGCAGAACTTGACGCGTGGGAGGTACATTTCGATAGTATACTCTCCTATACCATACCCTAAGCAAACACGTTTCAAATCAATACATCACGTCATTTCACCAGCTCACCTATTACTCACTAAACTTCCCAACAGTGTGTATAAGGTAAATTGAAAACCACATGTGAAATCATATCACGTCTCGGAGCGATATTTCATTGAGGAATATCAGCGCCAGAAATCTAATAGCAATTTCAAGTATTGCTCGTATTGGTTTCGCTTCATTCACTTAAGTGTGTCAGAGGTTTGTGACAATAGACTATGAGCAAGATTTCAGATCAAATACTTACAATATTTTTATGAAAATAGCAAAAGCAATCGTAGGCTCGTATTTATGAAGCGATATTAAACTTGAGAGCAATATTAAGTATGGATTTGACAAGCCAGTTTGTACTGAAATGACATTTCTAAAACGAACTTAAACTCGCTGTCATTTATAAGAGCTGATTGTAAATAAGGCCCTAACTGCAACAACACACATGCGTCGCTTACTGCGCGTAAGGTTGCGCTCAACACGTTGTCAATGCGTTTTGCATTGCATACAATACACTATCAATATGTTCCATGCTGGCCTGGAAGTGAGAGAAAAACATAGAATGTGCCAGATGCATTTCCTCCCGGTCATGCTGTGAAACCAGCTAAGGGATCCGAGGGTTTCTGTATATTGTAATTTAGGCGATGGGCTGACAACCTGTCACAACAGCAATATACCTACAAATCTATCTCAAATAACCCTCAAAACTTTTGTCAGACGTGGCGGAACGACCTTTGTTTAGGTCGTTTACGGTCTGCCTACCCCATTAGGGATAAATGTGATTTTATGTAGGTATGTATGTAAAATAACAATCTTTTTAAAATACTAGTAATTATCATCACAGCTCAAATGTCCCTTAAGTCCCCAGGACGATATAAATAAAAAATCTAACTAAAAAAGGGTTTGATCGCCAGTGACCTCTAGATCAAAATCAATATTAACATACATACATACTATCACACTTCCATGCTGGACTGGGAGCGAGAGAAAAACATAGAATATGCCAGCTGCATCACCTCCAGAGCATGCTGTGAAAACCAGCTAATGGATTCGAGGGTTATAGTTTATTGCAATTTAGGCGATGGGCTGACAACCTGTCACTACAGCAATATACGTACAAAACCATCTTGATTAACCCTCAAAACTTTGTCAGACGTGGCGGAACGACCTTTGTTTAGGTTGTTTGCGCTCTGCCTACCCCATTAGGGATAAAGGCGTGATTATATGTATGTATGTATACAAACTATAACATCTGTATCCCTCATTTGTTAGGCAGAGCGTCAACGACCCAAACAAAGGTTATTCCGCCACTTCTGACAAGTTTTGAAGGTTTTTAAGATACCTGTACATTTCTGTAGTGAAAGGTTGTCAGCCCATCGCCTAAATTACAATACTAAAACCCCTGAATCCCTTTTGCTGGTTTTTACAGCATGCCCGGGAAGAGATGCAGCTGGCACAATCTATGTTTATCTATTACTTCAAACATGGAAGATCAATTCACCGAAAAGAAAGTATTTTCAAATACACACTCGTAATAGGTATAAAAGCTAGCTGAAAGAGGCTGGAAGCGAAATGTTTCATATCTTATCTCCACTCTCGAACATTTGTAGTTATCAGTCGCGATATGAGGCTTTTGTGTCATCTTCTGTTGCCATAAGGGGTGTTTACACTAATCTTTTTATTTATTGAAGTGAATCTGCTATACTACTTACTTCCATGCTGGACTGAGAGCGAGAGAAAACATAGAATGTGCCAGCTGTATTTCCTCCCGGGCATGCTGTAAAAACCAGCTAAGGGATCCGAGGGTTTCAGTATGTTGCAATTTAGGCGATGGGCTGACAACCTGTCACTACAGCTATATACTTTCAAATTTATCTTAAATAACCCTCAAAACTTTGTCAGACGTGGTGGAACGATCTTTGTTTGTGTCGTAAACGCTCTGCCTACCCCGTTAGGGATAAAGGCGTGATTATATGTATATATGTAATCTGCTATAGGCGCGTTGAGAGTGAAATTTCAAGGTCGCGTCACGGCAATACTGTCACGGCGTGGCGTCATGAGTCATACATACATATAATACAGAACAACCTTTGCTTAGGTCGTTTACACTCTGCCTACCCCATTAGAGATAAATGATTATGCGTGATTATTTGAATATATGTAATATATTAACATTAATTAGACTGTAGCGTCCATCCTCATTGGATGCAAACTCTTTAGTAAATATATTTTTCACGACTGACAGAGTGTCAAACTGTCTCTCTTCGTGAGGGGTGATGTTGCGTCCAACCTCATTGGATGCAAACTCTTTTGTAAATATATTTTTCACGACTGACAGAGTGTCAAACTGTCTCTCTTCGTGAGGGGTGATGTTGCGTCCAACCTCATTGGATGCAAACTCTTTTGTAAATATATTTTTCACGACTGACAGAGTGTCAAACTGTCTCTCTCCGTGAGGGGTGATGTTGCGTCCAACCTCATTGGATGCAAACTCTTTTGTAAATATATTTTTCACGTCTGACAGAGTGTCAAACTGTCTCTCTCCGTGAGGGGGTGATGTAGCGTCCAACCTCATTGGATGCAAACTCTTTTGTAAATATATTTTTCACGACTGACAGAGTGTCAAACTGTCATTCTTGTACAGACGCCACAGCTCTTGTTCCTTGGTAATTTCTTGCAATTTAGTGATAACAATATTTATATGTTTTATCGCATTGACCAACCTGTACCACATCTCCCTAGCCTTATCCCGTATCTCACGGGGTCGGCTACCTAATCTAGGGGATCGAACGAGGGTACTGGTTTTTACACAGAGCGACTGCCATCTGACCTCCGCAACCCAGAAGGGAAACCAGACCCAATCCTAGATTAGGTCAGAGTTTTTAAGCCGCCAATGCTTAGCACTGGCCTCTGGCATGGCTTAACGACTAATACGAGTATCTACGGTATTAAACGATATTAACCGAGACCAAGGGCATAACGTGCCTTCCGAAGCACGGAAAAAATTTACCAACCTGTACATTATGTAGATATACATCTGTAAATAGCACACAGCAGTTTCTCTTCACCACCATCAACCGCACGCCCTTCTCGCCAACAGACAAAACGCGTTGTTGTTACTATTCCGTCCGAAATAACAATTATGTTATTATTTCAATTTGCACTGCCTCCGTGGTCTAGTGGCGAGTGCCATGGACTCCCGATCCGGAGGTCCTGGGTTCGATTCCCAGGGGGGAAACACAAAGTTGATATTTGAGAATTTATCACTTTGTGAATTTTTCCCCAGTTTGGTTAGGACATTGCAGGCTGAATCACCTGATTGTCCGAAAAGGAAAAGATTTCGTGCTTCAGAGGGCACGTTAAGCCGTCGGTCCCGGTCGCTGTCTTTGATAGTGGTCGTTACTCAAACCATGTTAGAGGCCTGATAGCTGTGCTACTAGGCGGTTTAAAAACTCTGGCACCAGGGTTCATCGGGTCGATAGACTCGATACTCAGTCGACAGAAGAAGAAAATTTCAATTTGAAAGTAGCTTATTTTGTCCAGTGGATACACTGCTTTACATGTTCCCATTCTTGTTTTTGCCTATAGAAGAGAAATGACGATAGATGTTTCCGAAGATGAAAGATTGGAAGTTTCAGATATTTGTCTATTGTTTCTGGTTGTTTCTAAGAATATATTTTGGCGTTGAAGATAAATCTTATTGTTTGGATTCATTTAGCGAAGTATATTAAGATTTTGTGATTTTGTACCGATGTGTTTTTTGAATTTCATATGTATGTTTATTCGGCGTTTTTCCGTGCTTCGGAAGGCACGTTAAGCCGTTGGTCCCGGTTAATATCGTTTAATATAGTAGACATTAGTCGTTAAGCCATATCAGAGGCCAGTGCTAAGCATTGGCGGCTTGAAAACTCTGACCTAATCTAAGATTGGGTCTGGTTTCCCTTCTGGGTTGCAGAGGTCAGATGGCGGTCGCTCTGTGTAAAAACCAGTACCCTCATTCAATCCCCTAAATTAGGTAGCCGACCCCGCGAGATACGGGATAAGGCTAGGGAGATGATGATGATTAAGATTTGTGAAACCTATATTATCATAAAGATATCGATGGTCTGCAAGACAAACGTGCTAACTACAAAATTTAGTTTTTATAACATTTTGATGCCAAATATGTTAAATAAGATGCTCTACCGATTCCACTTACTCAAATACCGAAATTCCTTCTCTTTCTTCCTAAACTGTAAGTTAATGATAAATAATTACAACGATAATTACCCTTACCAAATATAGACAGTATATACACGATTTCTTGGTTCCATGTAAAGTTATAATATTTATAGATTTCTAGAAATTTTATATTAACAGTCCTCCTGAAAATTTAATGGTTCTGTAATAAAATTATCACGTATGTCTACTAGACCATCGATATTATCATTTGTTTTTATTGACGATAATCTGTCCCCTCTATCGTAACTCTCGTTCCAGTTGCTGATTTCTACAGCATGCCCGGGAGAAGCAGCTGACTCATTCTATATTTCTCAGTTGCGGGGACAGCATTGAAACTTACCACTAAACAAACAAAGGAATAGCTCATCCGCAGTAGAACTTCCCAGACTATGAATTAATAATTGAGTTTGGTTAAATAGTCCGTTGCTGAATTTCTGCTGCATTCCTGGGTATATGAAATGAGTAGCTCATATTGCAGTATTTGACTGGAAGTCTATCTGAGGTTATGAAATTATCATGTGGAATAGAGATGGGGCAATTTAAACGATTCGTCAAACGAATTTTCTTATTTCGTCGTTTTTCCATATTCCAAAATTCTTCCAAGCATGCCAAAACTCGTGCATAGGGGGGGATGAACCGTTTGGAAAGGAACAAAATTAGCCCAAAGGTTAGAACCAACTGATATAGTTTTTATAACGTTTGTGTTTTTTAGGGATACTCAAGTTTTTATGGATCTTTTATTCATATTCACAGAAGATGTATTAGTTTGTTTATCAAAGGCAATTACGTACAGAATCTAAGATAATTTTCAATTACTGAAATCATCCTACTCGACAATCATGATCTAACAAACTACCATGGTCCGTAGAAATTGAGTGCATTACTTTCGAATCTAGAGTCCAATGCTAAAACTGCTAGACCACAGAGGCAAAACGAATAAGCTGCTAGTTCATATTGCAGTATTTGAAGAGGAAACGTGATATTTGACTAGTCTCTAGACTAGACTGTCTGTCTACCTCTGATTTTATTAGTTTTCGGGCAAATAATATTTTCTGAAAGGACTGAATAGCCACTTTTCCCGTAGAATTATTAGATTTCACTTTGTTAAAATTAATCTTTTCATTATACACTCAATTTCGTTATTCTACTTTGATTGTTTTTCTACATAAATATGTACTTACAGCAAAGGAGATAGGAGAGAAGTCTGTGCGGGCCCGCTAGAAACGAATGAAGTTATTTTAGGAGTTTATTAATTGATCCGTGATGAGAATTCTTATGCTTGTTTATTTACTTCAATAAACATACAATATAATATTCTTTATTGCACAAAGAAATGCATACACCAGAAATAAAAAGGAACATACTCGTACGTATGCTGGACTGGGAGCTAGAGCAAAAGATAGAATGTGTCAGCTGCATTTCTTCCCGGGCATGCTGTAAAAACCAGCTAAGGGATCTAAGGGTTTCTGTATATTGCAATTTAGGCGATTGGCTGACAACTCACTACAGCAATATACGTACAAATCTATCTTAATTAACCCTAATAACTTTGTTAGACGTGGCGGAACGACCTTTATTTAGGTTGTAACGTTCTGCCTACCCTATTTGGAATAAAGGCGTGATTATATGTATGTATGTACTAATTTTCTCGGAAAAAATATTTTGTTATACCCTAACCGAAGTATCGGTTACTAGTAAAACTTCACTCTCTATGAATGTCCTATCCCAACATGAGCTTAATTAATAAACCACCCAGCCAAATTACACTAAGCATCAATTATCCAATACGTCAAAGTTTTGAATGCACGTGGAAGTGGCGCTGCGTGTTGAGAGATCTGTCAAAAATGCCTCCGTGGTCTAGTGGTCTGAGCCATGGGCTCCCGGTGCTGAGGTCCTGGGTTCGATTCCTAGTGCAGGAACGCAAAGTTGATATTTGTTAATTTATCACTTTGTATAATTTTTTAACCAGCTAAGGGATCCGAGGGTTTTAGTATATTTCAATTTAGGCGATAGACTGACAACCTATCACTATGGCAATATACCTACAAATCTATCATAAATAACCCTCAAAACCTTGTTAGACGTGGCGGAACGACCTTTGTTTAGGTCGTTTACGCTCTGCCTACCCCGTTAGGGATAAAGGCGTGATTATATGTATGTATAATTTTTTCCAGTTTGGTTCGTACATAACAGGCTGAATCACCTAATAGTCCGAAAGGAAAAAGGATTCCGTGCATCGGAGGGGACGAAAGCCGTCAGTCCCGGTTGCTGTCTTTGATAGCGGTCGTAATACTAAACCATATCAAATTTATTCCATGCTGGACTGGGAGCGAGAAAGAAACATAGAATGTGCTAGCAGCATTTCCTCCCGGGCATAAAAACCAGCTAAAGGATCCGATATACTGAAACCAGTATATTGCAATTTAGGCGATGGGCTGACAACCTGTCAGAACAGCAATGTACCTAAAAATCAATCAAAAATATCCCTCAAAACTTTTTCAGACGTGGCGGAACAACTTTTGTTCAGGTCGTTTATGTCTGCCTACCCCATTAAGTATAAAGTCGTGATTTTATGTATGTATATCAAAGGCAAATTTTCAGCCATGGTGACGACATTAGTTCCATAATTAGCCACATTCATTTATATCTTTGATGGACTATAGGTGGCATGAATAATAAAGCCACAATCATAATATGCGGGTAGTCTACAAAACATATCGTATTACAAACCACAATTAAAACCATTTACCCTACATGAATATTCCATAACGAATAGAAACCCCAATTATAAATACGGCAGAATCTATGTTTTGGGACTTTTGGGGGTGGCAGAGCGTCAGGGGCTTAACATAAAACATAACATAAAACATAACATAAAAAATCTTTATTGCACGTAAGAAAACAAATCATGCAGCATAACAGATAACAACAAAAGACAAGTACAACATAGGCGGCCTTATTGCTAAGGTAGCAATTTCTTCCAGGCAATCTTTAGCGGTAAGTGGGAAAGTGCAAACCTAGTCAAATAAGTATCCTAAATACATTACATATAATACGTACATATAATCACGCCTTTATCCCTAATGGGGTAGGCAGAGCGTAAACGACCTAAACAAAGGCCGTTCCGTCGCGTCTGACATAGTCTTAAGGGCCATTCAAGAGAGATTTGTACGTATATTGCTGTAGTGACAGGTTGTCAGCCCATCGCCTAAATTACAATATACTGAAACCCTCAGATCCCTTAGCTGGTTTTTAAAGCATGCTCGGGAGAAAATGCAGCTGGCACATTCTATGATTTTCTTTCACTCCCAGTCCAGCATGGAAGATTACATATAATACATAACTTACAAGCTATTGCACAGATATTTGTAAAATAAACTAATATATAATACAAATACAAACTAATACATAAAATAATGGATTATATCCTACCATAATGCAAACTACAATCAGAACTAGACGAAGGAAATGACAGCAAAAGTACCTATAGCACAGGATACTGCTACTATGCCTGCGGATCTATTTCCGGAACGTTATAACCTGGGCCTTTTCAAGGCGAGAGTGAACAGGCATTTTCTAGGCAATCATGCTCCATCATAGTCTACATCATCACTTACCATCACGTGAGATGGCGAACAAATGATTGCCTATCAAATATAAAAAAAAAAAGATAAAAGTGAAGGAAACTAAAGATCAGATAATAATTATTTGTTCCTAGTAATGTTTTGCATATAATCAATTTGCCCTCATTTCAATTCGTTGCAAATATTTTGTATAATTCTGCAGACAGTATAATGAGGGAGGCGAATACTTTTTTTTTGTTTTGTCTGTGTCAAGTTTTTTTTATTAAAGGTAGTGAAACTAATCGCGAACCTGTTACTACAGATCTACCTACAAATCTATCTTTAACAACCCTCAAAACTTTGTCAGACGTGGCGGAACGACCTTTGTTTAGGTCGATTTCGCTCTGCCTACCCCATTAGGGATAATGGCGTGATTATATGTATGTATGTAAACTAATCGCGAAAAAGAAAGAAAATTATTACTAAGGAAATTTGGGAAAGAATGAGGAAACCGTTTGTCTAGTACTTATTTGACATCTGCCATCTGTAAATTTACTTTTATTTATTTTCCCATTTATTGTACTCTTAATCATACAAAAGTCAAAATATATAAACAAGGACACAACAGGCACTGCTTAGTGCTTATCTCTAAAAAGAAATTTCTTTCAGCAGCCCTACTAGTGTAAGTGAAATTACAAGAAAATTATACTTTTGTTACTTTACTTCCATTCTGGCCTGGGAGCGAGAGGAAAACATAGAATGTGCCTGCTGCATTTTCTCTCGGGCATGCTGTATAAACCAGCTAAGAGATCCCAGGGTTTCTCTATACTGCAATGTAGGCGATGGGCTGACAACCTGTCACTACAGCAATATTTCTTCAAATCTATCTTAAATAACCCTCAAAACTTTGTCAGACGTGGCGGAACGTCCTTTATTTAGCTTGTTTACGCTCTGCCTACCCCATGAGGGTAAAAGGCGTGATTATATGTATGTATGTTACTTTATTTGTTCATTTATTTAATTTAGATTTAATTTAATTAAAACATTGCAAGTGACACACATTCCAAAAATAAAAAAATAACAACCTTACAAGATGTAAGGCAAAAACGCGGTAAAACGTTTAGGGGAGGAATTCCGCTAACACGCTTAATGAGAACTGAAGCCGTCTCTATAATTTACATACAACGTAGAGCTACTAAAGTATAGAGGTATCTTGTCTAGTTAATAATAATAATAAAACTTTTTATTCCAGATTGCTCCATAATAATAAAGATTTTTAATAATAAAGATTTTTATAATAAAGATTTTTCATCTAAATGTGATGAAAAATGATGATGTCCATAGTCACAATAAATAAATTAATTTCCAAATAAATTTATTCATTAACAATTCTATTACATAAAAAATCACAACTCAAAATTAAAATTCAATCAACACAAAAAAAAAAAAACGCTCTAAAAGCTTAAATCTAAATCTTAACAATAATGATCCACCATCTATCCTAAGTCGTCTGTCGTTTGTCGTCCCAAGTTTTTTTTTCTTACCTGGATATTTCGGTATGGTTGAAAAAAAAAAGGTGCTTTCATACAAAGTACCTCAGATAACCGACACCTTTTATGGGGGAAACTTCTTTTTCTATTTCAAACTATCTTCCGTAGAGAAAGTTGTTCAGTTTCATGGTCTAAAAAAGCCCTTCTTTATGAAAATGGGGCATTCCACGAAAATGTCTGGGTATCTTAAATGTAAAAATTAAATTATTACATATGTTTTACTTAAGCCAACTGAAATAACTATTACTTAGTTTTATGCCACAAACTCTCATTTCATATTTTTAATTTGCAACTGTTTTGTTTTTTTCAAATAGCTCCCTATATTTTGACATGTTTTGTCAGTTTCTTCCATGCTGGTCTGGAAGCGAGAGAAAAACCTAGAATGTGTTAGCTGCATTTCCTCCCGGACATGCTGAAGAAACCAGCTAAGGGATTCAAGAGTTTCAGTATATTGCAATTTTGGCGATGAGCTGACAACCTGTCACAACAGCAATATACCTGCAAATCTATCTTAAATAACCCTCAAACCTCAGACGTGGCGGAACGATTTTTTTTAGATCGTTTACGCTCTGCCTACCCCATTAGGGATAAAGGCGTCATTATATGTATGTATGTATTTTGACATGTCTACAAGCTACGAACTCTATGTCAGAGGGTTAATAAGTGAGGAATGCGACGCGGAAGGATATTTACGATGCGGGTTTATCTCGTCACAGGTAAAGCCAAATGACGGAGGTTGTACGTGGTGCCTTCAGCAATCATGTCTGAGTAACAGCATCTTGTCTAGTCACGCCAGTAGCTCTTAAAGGGCAGGCAGGATATCTACAACCTTTAAGGGCGACTTTGTCACGTCTGACAAGTTCTGCAGATAATTTTTAAAAGAATTAACAATGTATTTTTGAAAAAATAAGTTGTCTATTCTTTTTTGGGCTCTAGCAAAATTAATACTAATACAGGTGAAAAAAAACGTTTTTTTGAAATCAAATGATTTATTAATCATACCAAACTACTATCAAAATTTTAGCTTGAAGATAATGTTGCCTTTTCCATACAAAGATGCTCTCCTCATCTGCAATTTTGGATGGACCAGGAAAATATTATTTCGAGCTAAAAATTTTGTTACCATCGGTACAACAGGTATAAAGGAACGCAGTAGTTTTTTTACACCCTGTATAGTAAAGTATACCAGGTGTAAGGGACAGCGTCTCGCAAACTGATAGGGTTAGGGGTTGCTCAGTCAATGATAGTGAACAACTTTCACCAGGATTCTATTTCAGGAAGTGAAAAATATGCCTTTCCATACATAATGTTCACCTTGTTAGACAATTTGTATAGAAAAGCCACTTTCTTTTTTCACTTCCTGAAAATAAATCTTAGTGGAAGTTGTTCAGTGTCATTATCTGAGCAATATGTATATCAGTATGCGGGACGCTGTCCCTTATTTATTTATTTATTTATTTTACAGATTACATTAACAGTTCTTAAAACTAAACATGTAAACCATAGTCAAAAATTTGTTCTACATACAAGTAATTAAAGCGTTGGAGGCGGTCACCGCCCGGTGGAAACATTAGGTAATTTGATCAGTGAGCTCCGGGCAGTGGTCGTCTCCAAGTAACAACCGGCAGATGTCAGAAATACAGTTTCGGATGCGCAGAAAATGTCAACTATCCCAGCAAGGCTGTCAATGAGCGTCAAAACTTCGTAAAATGGTGAATGTTTAAGCGTCATTGTCCGAGGAAGGTTTGTCGCAAATAGAGGATGGTTCCGTGGGCGTAGATTGTGGCTTAGCCTTATTGGGACATTAAATGGAATATGCGCTAAAAGTGCAGAGTTACTAATATTGCCTCGTAGCAGGTTGTAAAAATATTTGATAAGCGCTAGTTTTCGCCTAACCTCCAAGGACCTGTACGACACCATACCCTGGACATAAGGAGTGGGATACATGTATGGGTAGTAGCCGTAAAGTTTTTTAAAGAGGAACCTCAAAAAGGATTTCTGTATACGCTCCAACATGGAAATATACAGGTCATTATGTGGATTCCATACAATTGAGTTACTCTCGAGTTTACTGCGGACAAAAGCATTGAATAGAGTACATATTGCCTCCCGATGGCTAAAGAATTTAGATTGTCGTTTGATGAAACCAAGGCATTTACTAGCTGCACGGCATATATCAATAATATGGTCAACAAATTTAAGTTGGGGATCGAATCTTACTCCAAGATCCCGAATGGACTGAACTCGACTCAACGGCCTACTACCCAGGTTATAAGAATGTATTAGGGGAGAGATACGGCAATATGACATCACCGAACATTTATCGACATTCAGTTCCAGGCTGTTATCATTACTCCAGGCGATAATGTTGTCGATATCTGCTTGGAGCTTGGCACAATCATCATTGGATTTCACAGGCAAAGCCAACTTGACATCATCGGCGAACAAAAGACAGACCGATGATTCCACTGTACTTGGAAGGTCGTTAATAAGCAATAGGAAAAGCAGTGGACCAAGGCTGCTTCCTTGACCTATACCTGAGCTTACCCTGTAGGGGGATGATCTGGTATTTTCGTATTCGACAAACTGGGTTCTATCGTCAAAATACGAACAAAAGAAATCCAACAGCGGCAGTGAGAATCCTGCTAGAGCCATCTTTATCAGGAGTTGGTCGTTATTTACCCTATCGAAGGCCTTTCTAAAATCGAAATAGGCAACGTCCACTTGCGTTACCTGATCCAAATTGTTGCCTATTAGGGTGGTTATATTAAGCAGATTTGAGGCAGTAGAGCGTTGTGGCAGAAACCCGTGTTGTTCATTACAAAAATATCCCCGCAACTGTGTGGAAATTGCAGAGTGAAGCACGGTCTCGAATACCTTCGCAAAAACTGATAATACCGCAATTGGTCTGTAATTACCAATGTCTCCCCTGGAGCCGCTTTTGTGAATTGGTATTACTTTAGAAGCCTTCCATAACTGTGGATATGATTTCGTTTTAATGCTAAAATTAAAAATGTAGCAAAGCGGTTGCGTAAACACGTCACAGCAGTCCTTGATGACAAATTGAGGCAATCCGTCTGGGCCTTGAGTAAATTTGGGTTCTAGGTGTTTTATTACCCGACGAACATCACCCTCGCTAATTTCCTCAATAGATATATGCCTGACAAATGACGATTGAGTCATCCAAGAGGCTTCCTCTCTAGCATGTTCGGCATTTAGGTGAGGAAGACCGGGCAGAAATACGCTTTGAAAAAACTGAGCAAAAGAGTCAACAATTTCCTGTGGCGTCATGGTGGCAAACGTTGCTGGTAAGTAAGATAAACGGTTTCGCCTTACGAATGCCCAAAAAGCGGAAGGATTAATCTTAATAGATAATTGGATGTTCTTACAGTAGTGAACCAAATCAGAGAAGGATTCTTTGAGAACTAACTTCCTGTAATAATAGAATAGGCCATAATATAGCTGATTGCCAGTTTGCTTGTACATTTTGTGATATTGATTCTTACGTTTATTATTAGATATTGTCTCTGCAGAGAACCATTCAGGATACTGACGGGGTTTGGAAGGTCCCTTTACAGGCACGACCTCTTCGATGACCTTATTTATATGGACATAAAATTTACAGACTGCTTCATTTACGTTGGAAATAACATTTAAAAATGACCAATCTATCTGAGCCAAGGATATATACAGTCGACAAAGATCGGCTTTTCGAAAGAGCCTTTTGGAAATACATGGAGTACGAGTGGGATTTTTTGGTATAACACGCATCATTTTTGGAACCGTAAAGGATATATCCAAAGGACGATGGTGCTTTTCGTGTGAAACTAATCAACATTCAGGCTCGAACACTGAGATTTCTGACACCGCCTCGTTGGTCAACACTAAATCCAGCGTTCGCCCCAAATCATTCGTCACATTGGAATGCTGTTGCAAGTTACATGACGACATGAATATAACAAAGTCATTTCGAGTAGCGACTGACGCCGCATACAAGTTAAAATCACCCACGATAACAATGGGCAGGTCTGTGTGATTGGTTATAATTTTATTTATACATGTAAAAATTGAGGTATATCGGAAGTTAGGTATAGCAGGTGGTAAATATACAATGCAACATATAAAACGTGTTGTTCCTCTCGATACTAGTACACATACAATTTCATCATAAGATTTGGCTCCACAGTCCAGTTGACGAAGAACATAGGTCGAGCGTGCTGCGATAAGAGCGCCTCCACCGCCCCGATCACATCGGTCAGCGCGAAACACATTCCATCCCGGAGGAAATACCTCTGAATCGTATACTGAGTCGTTAAGTCGTGTTTCAGTTAAAGCAATTATGTCCGTATTAAATGTAGATAGTATGTTTTTGATGTATTCTTTTTTGCCGTTGAGGCCTCTAACGTTTTGGTAGAAGAGTTCAACGTTACGGTGTGGTATCTTGGCGTTTTTGACGAAAAAACATTCTACTGGTGTTTAGCGGAGCAAGCCTTTTCCCGTACATGAACCACTCTTGTAGTGATGCATTTTTTGGCCAATTAGATGGTGATAAGAAGAGTTAAAACTGTGTGGCAGGAATCCCGATGATAAAACACTTATGTGAGTCATGAGCTGGAGTTGGTACAGTTATAGTAAAGTTGCTTCCCTGTCCTTTCTTGCGCATATATGTGAGTACGTTGTCTTCAGTTGTGTCGGGATGTAAGTTCCATACATGAATATATTTGACAGGCTCTATAGTTTTCAGTTCGACGTCTGGATCACCAGTTGCTTTTATTACTGAACGACGGGTGCGTTGCCGGCGGTCGTTTGATTGTAGTGGGTGTGCCGTTCTATTATTTTCCGATTGTTGGGACTTTGGAGTGAGTTGTTCTTTAGACGGGTATTGTACAGTCTTCAGCTCACAAATCTGCCTCGCTGGTATGGCGGTATTTATTTTTGTAACTTCAGAATATGAAACGTGTTTCGTGGAGCTCTCGATCTCCTTTACACTATTCTTAGTGTCCAATAGATCCTGCGCCATGCGAAACTTTTCTTTTTCGAGCTCCTGCAACCGTTTGTCGAAGTGATCGGTCGCCGTTCTGAGTGAGATGTTTTCTTCAGTCAAGTCGTTTACACTCGCTGCCAGCTGGTCTACATCATCTTTTAATTTCGTTAAAAAATCATGGATGGTGCTGAAGTGCTTCTGAAGGTTTTTTATATCTGTCCTGATGGTGCCAAAACGCGACTCCTGTTTTTCGAAGTGACTGTCGACATGCATACGAAATGCGCGCAACTCTGAGAGAACATTGGCATTTATATTCTCTTCAGAATGATACGAATTGCCCCCCTGGCGATTGACCGAGTGAGCTTCGATACCACCTACCGACTCAATCGTCGCATTATGATGTTGCTGGTCATCGATTGACATATTGGATTCATCTAGTGTGATAAAGAGCTGCGGTCTAGCTGGTGTTAGGTCCGTTCTCGGGGTACGTTGGGTGAGAAGTTTACACTCAGGGCATATCCATGTCCTGTCGAGATCGTCTTTATGCAAGACATATTCTGGTTGTGTTATATTTACACACTTATAATGAAACTTGCCCTTACATTTGCTGCATTCTAGTAGTTCAGCTATGTTGATATGACTTCCGCATCCAATACAGTTCCTCATTTTTACATAATCAATACTGATAAAGAATTAAGAAAAAATAAATAAAATAGTATATATTATTAAAAAATAAAATAAAAATACAATTCCAATAATGGTCCCCTAGGTAAAGGCTCGATCTTGGGCCTCCCTTCACAGTATCGCAACTCGATACCGCTACACCACTGGGGCCTGTGACCTTAGTGGCGAAATAGACTGCTGCTATCTAAACTTTGGTACATCTGCTCAGTCTTGCGTCATTACTGGCGATTGTTGACGATTAAAACCGACAGCTTCCGAGTCTTGTTTACGATGTCTTGAGATGTTTGTAGTAACGGTCATTCGTTGAACTGTAGTTTTATATGACTTTATTCCAGATCTGGTAGATTATTGACACCTTTGAGAGTATCACTTCTCATATCTTTGTCACTGCAATGCTTAACACTGAAGTTATAAACGGGGAACTTTCTAAATATTATGAAATAGTCCGAATTCATCACTGTATATGTTTTTTATTATATTTTCTCTGGATTTGTTCATTAGCTTTCACAAACGATATCACTTAAGTTTCTGGGTCCATTAAACAATTTAATAACACTTGTAGACTTAATCACTGATTTTAACTATTTTTAATATAAAATATTCGTAACGGGGTAAAGACGGATTATGCACGACATCGTCGAGGTTTACACCCCGAGGCTTACACCCGGTATGCGTAATTCTGGTGAGATCTTTGGACTGTGTGATTTAATTTGTAATTTAATGCACAATCCACAGCACGCTGGCATAATTTTAGCACACGCTCACGAGGTCGCAAGACTTGTGTGAAATTCGCTACTTTTACCTAACTCGACTGTTGCCGAAAATATGTAAATATTTTGGTTGCTTTTTGCAAAAACAACATTATTTTTATAAAATACAAATAAGGAAAGTATTTGGGAGTTTCAGTATCAGTTCTCGGCTTAACACTTAGGCTCGTATTTATAAAGCGATCTCAAGATTGAGAGTAATATTGAGTATGGATTTAACAGGTCCTTTTGTACTGAAATGACATTTCTGATACGGACTCAAATTAGATGTCAGTCTCAAGTACTGTTTATAATTGCGGGCCTTACAAACTTCTTAGTCAATCCTAAAAATGCTTTGATCGTTAAAAAAACTATATCGATCAGGAGAAATCAGGAGTAACATAAAAACTACTTTCTATTGAATGCAAATATCTAACTCTCAGTACAAAAATGTGAAACAATTGTTTTCTCGCCGTCATTTGTTTTTTTTTTACTATATATATTTTAAATATTTTCCTTTAAACTCGCAAAACTAAATTAAATTTCCCTGGCGCAGCTGTTCTAGGAATTTAAAGTGTTAAGCTCACACACGGCATCTCATTAAATCAAGAACGGTTCTACAAATTTTGATTTTACAGAATTTGCTGAAACCAAATTAGAATTTCACTCAACTGTTGTTCTCAAACTATTCAAATCACAAATTGCATGAAACTTTAATCTAGCTTTTCACTTTTAGATGTGATAATGTTGACAGTGGCTGTTTGTAGTACAGGAGTCGGAGTTTAATTTACAAACATTGGGCTCGATTCTACATACCACCGGCTAAAACTAAAATTAATATCTATCTGTCACTTTCAAAATAATAAAATTTAAAAAGGACAGGCGATTTATACTCAATGGTTTTACACTTTGTCCGCTAGATTTTGACGCGATTTTGCACGTTTCCCCATAGCCATATCACATCACATGACATACATACATACATACTATCACGCCTGTATCCCTGATGGGGTAGGCAGAGCGTGAACAACCCAAACAAAGGTCGTTCCGCCACGTCTGACAAGTTTTAAGGGTTGTTTAAGATAGAACTGGATATTGCTGTAGTGACAGGTTGTTAGCCCATCGCCTAAATTACAATATACCCTCGAATCCCTTAGCTGGTTTTTACAACATGCCCGGGAGGAGATGCAGCTGGCACATTCTACGTTATTCTGTCGCTCCCAGTCCAGCATGGAAGCTATATATAATATCACATGACGGCGGATAAAAATAACAGATAAGGCATGAAACTACCGACTATAAATCAAAAACCGGAGAGAATATATCCTGTCCTTTTCCAATGTTCTTAGTCTGAAAGTGACAAATGGATTTTAATATTAGTTTTAGCTGGCAAATCTAGAATCGAGCACATTATTTAACTCGGGAACGTATAAAGTTACGCTACAATCTACGCCGTGACACTTGAGTGCTGTCTCTTTAATACATGCGCTCAGGATAGTATAGGAGCTTGCTGTAATTAAAGTTGTATCAAACACTTGAAACTTTGTAATAATTTCGTCAACAGAATATATGGAACAGGAAACGTTTAATGTTTTAATGGTAAGGTAACGTTTTGAATTTAGATAAAATGTTTTGAACTCTATAACTTAAAATTTAAATCGAAATATCAATATTATAGTTCTATTGCACGTAGCTAGCGAAATATTTAAACATTTTACCGAATTTCATAAACGCTTGGTCTAAACTACATAAGCTAAAATATAGATAAAGGTTATAATCGGGTCAATAGACTTAATACCCACACGACAGAAAAAAAAATATAACTCAAAAATTCTAGCGATATAAAAACAAAAGGACTAACAAAACCTACACATAACCTCCTCACATCATGTTGCCTCCTAGGCTAACCCCAACCTATGCCATCCAGAGCTGATACGTTCGTATTTCGTGTTAGCGGAACACTTGTGAAGTAAAATTGGAGGGAAGCGAGCGTGGCGCGGCGAGCGCAAGACGAGACGCAAATTCATTATCACTTCGCCACTACCGCTTCCATATTTGAAGGAAATTCGAGAGCTGTTCTGTTTGGTAAATATTTTAGCGCTGGGTCCTGTACTATTTCATACATACATACATAAATCACGCCTTTATCCCGTACGGGGTAGGCAGAGCATACTATTTCGAGGAAAATTATATAAGTTGTAAGTAATATTGTTTAATGTATGTTAAAAACACTGTATTATTGACGTAACATCTTGACCTGGGAGCGAGAGAAAAACATAGAATGTGCCAGCTGCATTTCCTCCCGGGCATGCTGTAAAACCAGCTTATGGATCCAAGGGTTTCTTTGTATTGTAATTTAGGCGATGGGCTGACAAGCTGTCACTACAGCAATATACCTACCTACAAATCTATCTTAAATATACCTCAAAACTTTGTCAAACGTGGCAGAACGACCCTTGTTTCAGTCAATAACACTCTGCCTACCCCATGAGGGGTAAAGGCGTGATTATATGTATGTATTTTAATACATTTTTAAAATAATGTTACGTTTTAGTTAGAATCAACGTTCTCTTTTCTTTACTTTCGCTAAGCTCTTCCCACATTTACATTACGTCTCTTTGTGTTCTTTGTAAAATAAAAGTAAAAAGAAAGGTTTAGATCCTGCAGTCCAGCTAATAATGAAGAAAGGTTTTCACGGTTGATCGCCTTTTCCAAATGGAATTCTAAAGAGAACCTTCAGGCTTGTATGGAACGAGTTCCTTTTTGCTTTAGTTTCGCTACGTAAGGTTTTTGTATGTAATTTAAACATTTCAATGCGTAGTATTCTTCTTGCTTCTAAAAAGGACTTAGTTAATAAATTAGCTTAAACGAATGTGTTTTTTACTTTCTGTGAAGTTACCGTAGCTATATTTGTTACTTACATACATAGTGTCACGCCTTTATCCCTAATGGGGTAGGCAGAGGGAAAACGCCCTAAACAAAGATAATTCTGCCACATCTGACAAGTTTTAATGGTTATTACAGTTGAATATTATGTAGATAGATTTCGAGGGTAAGATAGATTTGTAAGTATATTGCTTTAGTGACAGGTTGTCAGCCTATCGCCTAAATTGCAATATACAGAAATCCTCGTATCCCTTAGCTGGTTTTTACAGCATGCCCGGGAGGAAATGCAGCTGGGAACTTCTATGTTTTACTCTTGCTCCCTGCCAGCAGCTTCGAGGGTAAACTCGAAACTTTGTCAGACGTGGCGGAACGTTTAATTGGGTCGTTTACGCTCTGCCTGCCTCATTAGGGATAAAGGCGTGATTATATGTATGTATGTATGATGTATATTGCTATAGTGATAGATTGTCAGCCCATCGCCTAAAATTTCAATACACTATTATCCCTCGAATCTCTAAGCTGGTTTTTACAGCATGCCCGGGAGGAGATGAAGCTGGCACATACTATGTTTTTCTATCACTTCTAGTCCAGCATGAAAGAATTTGTTAGTGATGTTTAAAATGCATAAAATATAAGCAAAAAATATCCACATATTCGGGATTTGAACCCGACATTCCCGAGTCATAAAATAATATTTATACTGGTGTAAGCCAGTGTGAGGTTTTTTTAGTTTTATATTTTACAAAACATAGGGCAGCGCTACTAAAAATCGTTTTTATGCTCAGAAATATATTCGAAATTCTGTAGCGCACATAGATGGCGCCACATCAAGATACAACAGTCCTAAAACGCGGTCACAGAATATATAATAGTACTACATACAGAATGGACATTCACCTCCCTTCCCCAGTCCGGCATACGTCACACTCCGCGCCGAATTGTGGGCCACATTGAGCGTACGCTTAGCGGGTATGGCGCGCGCATGTTTCCCAGTGTAACGGAAATAATAAAGTTTTGTGTTCCAAAGATGGTTAGGTACTGTTCCGTGTACGAATGTCTTTCTACCACAAGTTATGACTCTAATAGGAACTTTTATAGATTCCACAGTGATGAAAAACTTTAAGTAAATTCATACAAAATATGCAACCTAATCTACTCTAACTATTCAGTTACAGTGAACTACTTTAAAACGTTAGTTTGATCAAGAACCAGATTAAACAAGTGATGATTATGACCGGTATAACAAAATTTGTCAACCCTTATAACACGCACACAAACGCATGCCAAGTACAACATGCCGTCTGTCGATGTGTGACCAAAATGACATGATAGTTAGGAATGTCCGAGCTGTGACGCGGTATTGAAGTTTGCTCGGCGATCTGCATATATACTCGTACAACTTCCAAAATAATCCAGTCGGCCTCCGGTCCCCTGGTCACAACACCCGACCAGGTGGGTAATTACCCTTTTCCCATCCGTCATCACTCGGCCAACTGGCCTCTCAAGGAAATGCTCCTAAAATTCCTTTCGCTTAGCATTTTTTTACATATACGAAAAAGAATTTAATATTTTCGTGAGGCAACACTCGTACAACCGTAAATTGACTTAGTAATCAGTGTTTGTAAAGTATAATTTTGTTCGACAAAAGTAGGTTTAAGATTTTTGTGAGAGGTGGTTATTTTAGCAAAGTGGTATACTTTTTATTCAATTTAAAGCGGAAGGGGTTGTTTCTGCCAAGATCTTTAACATACATACATACAATCACGCCTTTATCCCTAATGGGGTAGGCAGAGCATGAACAACCTAATCAAAATTCGTTCCGCCGAGTCTGACAAAGTTTTGAGAGTTATTTGAAATAGATTTGTACGTACATTGCTGTAGTGACAGGTTGTCAGCCCAGCGTTTTAAAGATTGTAAAAAACATAAATTTTCAGTTAATCGTTGACAATCTGCTTACCTTGTAAGGGATATATCCGTGACTTTTTGTATGTATTGTGAAATGAATGCCTAACAAAATAAAGACGAGAAGATCTATAACGTAGAGCCCGATGGTGTAGTGGATAGGGCCGCTGCCTCCTGAGCGGGACGTCGTGGTTCGAATCGCACCACCAATGTGTTTTTCGGAATTCGATTTTAATATGTACGTTCATTTGGAGCTTATTCTGTGCTTCGGAAGGCATGTTAAGCCATTGATCCCGGTTTATATCGTAAAATACCGTAGATGTTAGTCGTTAAGCCATGTCAGAGGCCAGTGCTTAGCATTGGCGGCTTGAAAACTCTGACTTAATCTAGGATTAGGCATGGTTTCCTTTTAGGTTGCGGAGGTCAGATGGCAGTAGCTCTGTGAAAAAACTAGTACCGTCGTTTGAACGAGGGGATTGATCCCCTAGATAAAGTAGCCGACACCGTGAGATCTGGAATAAGGCTAGGGAGATGATGATGAAACCTCTAACATCGCTCTGCATTGTATACATTAGGCTGCATCCCATCGACTCCAAATCCTACCATCCGTGGCTGTTAATATTTATACGGACCCTAAAGCCGACCCAGCAAGGGTTTTAAAGTGAATTCTGGTTTAATGGACGCCGCGAAAGGGTTTCTCTGTCATGAATAGTAATGGCTGGTTTTTGGACCTGAAATGTGATGCTGTCTGTAAGCTGTATAATACTTCTTAATGTTTCTTATAAGTAGTTATTTATGTAGCTCAATGTTCAACTGGCTTCTTAAGAAAGGTGATTTGGATGTATGTTTGCCTCTTAATTGTGGACGGACAGTATAAAGTCAAAGAGTTTGACAAATATAAATGTTTATCGATATTTCAGCCAATCGCTAAACTATAGTAAACTGAATTTCTTCCATACTGGACTGATAGCGAAAGAAAAACATAGAATGTATAAAATGATTCAATAGACGGTGCTAGTTGAAAATACATACATACAATCACGCCTTTATAAGGGGGTAGGCAGAGCGTAAACGTCCTAAACAGAGGTCGTTTCGCCACGTCTGACAAAGTTTTGGGGGTATTTAAGATAGATTTGTAGGTATATTGCTGTAGTGATAGGTTGCCAGCCCATCGCCTAAATTGCAATATACTGAAACCTTCGGATCCCTTAGCTGGTTTTTACAGCATACCCGGGAGGAAATGCAGATGGCACATTCTATGTTTTTCTCTTGCTTCCAGTCCAGCATGGAAGAACAATACTATTAAATTACATACATACATATAATCACGCCTTTATCCCTAATGGGGTAGGCAGAACGTAAACAACCTAAACAAAGGTTGTTCCGCTACGTCTGACAAAGTTTTGAGGGTTATTTAAGATAGATTTGTAGGTATATTGCTGTAGTGACAGGTTGTCATAAATGTATGTTTGTAACGGTTGTATTAAATTACAATGTTATGAATGTAATTTGATTGTAATATAAACTTCGAATCTCTGTTCTGGCTTCTAATTATTTTCAATTTAAGAACTACGATGGTAGATTAATTAAAACCTTTAAGTTGTGATAAAAAAAAGAGAGAGCCCGGTGGTGTAGTGGATAGGGCCGCTGCCTCCTGAGCTCGAATGGTTCGAATCCCACCACGTACCAATGTGTTTTTAGGTTTTCGAATTTCATATGTACGTTTATTCGGCGCTTTTTCCGTGCTTCGGAAGGCACGTTAAGCCGTTGGTCCCGGTTAATATCATTTAATACCGTAGATATTAGTCGTTAAGCCATTTCAGAGGCAAGTGCTAAGCATTGGCGGCTTGAAAACTCTGACCTAATCTAGGATTGGGTCTGGTTTTCCTTCTGGGTTGCGGAGGTCAGATGGCAGTCGCTCTGTGTAAAAACCAGTACCCTCGTTCAATCCCCTAGATTAGGTAGCCGACCCCGTAAGATACGGGATAGGGCTAGGGAGATGATGAAGTTGTGATAAAAAAATAACCACTCACAATTGTTTTAGACGGGACTTCATTCAAACACTCTTTTCAATTTCATTGACTAAAAGCCATCAGCTGTAAAGACTTTTCACCGTTTAAGAATCTTCGTAGCTTTTCACATAATTACTGACTGAAAATCTGACAAGATTCTCGTACTTTTTCTATTAAACTGCAGAATTATTTAGATATTTCGAAAACGTTTCTGTGCTTCGAAGGGCACGTTAAACCTAGTCCCAGTCGTTGCCTTTAGTAGGAGCCAGAGGCCAATTAGGTGGTTAAAAACCTCTGACATCAGGGCTCATGGGGGCGTTTGTTGTCTCTAAAACTCGATCGAAGCAACATTTTGTATTGCACACAATTAAAACGAAAGAAACTAGATAATTATATTTATACATACATAAAATCACGCCTTTACCCCTAATGGGGTAGGCAGAGCGTCAACGACTAGGTCATTTCACCACGTCTGTCAGTTTTGATGGTTATTTCAGATACCATACCACGTATATTGCTGTAGTGACAGGTTGGCAGCCTATCGCCTCAATTGCAATACACTAAAACCCTCGAATCCCTTATCTGGTTTTACAGACAACCCGGGAGGAGATGCAGCTGACACATTCTACGTTTTTCTATCACTTCCAGTCCAGCATGGAATATACTTATATCTTTCATAAATCAAAGGAATATCTAAACTGGATTACGCTTGTCATTTTAAGAGGCTAAAACACCGTCTCTTACGAAATTTTGATAATGTATGGAGATTATGTTAATATATTTCGTGTCAATATATGTAAATTATGTAAATATTATGAAGTGCTTTAAAACTTGGGTAGGGGAGTGTGTTATAATAATGTTTGAGGCGTAGGCCGTTTCAAAGTCAACACGTGAATGCGTAAATCACGCCTGTGCCTCTTAAGGCGTAGGCAGGGACCACTATTTACATCACGAAGTACTTAGTTAATTTATTAGATATGATTGATATGTTATGATATGGTTTGATGTAATTTGTATTTGATATGGGCCCCGTAGACGCCTAAAATAAAGATCTTTTTTTTTATACATACTTCGTAGCAGAGTGCTACGCAGCTACGAACCTACGTAGTCAACTGCTACGTTTAATTCCTTCACCAGTTTTGTAATGATGAATTTTATTTTAAAATATTTTAAACTAGAACTTAAAATCACACGTTAACTTTTCTGAAATCCTAAAATTAGATCTCGTATTATTTTTCTTCCATGCTGGACTGGGAGCATCAGAAAAACATAAAATGGGCCATCTGCATTTCCTCCCAGGCATGCTGTAAAAACCAGCTTAGGGATCCGAGGGTTTCAGTATATATTAGAACAGGCCGTGTTGCTCAATGGCATCAAATACATCTTAAAAAAATACATACATATTATCACGCATTTATCCCTAATGGGGTAGGCAGAGCGTAAACGACCTAAACAAAGATCGCTCCGCCACGTCTGACAGTTTTGAGGGTGATTTAAGGTAAATTTGTAGGTATATTGCTGTAGTGACAGGTTGTCAGCCCGTCGCATAAATTGCAATATACTGAAACCCTCTGATCCCGTAGCTGGTTTCTACAGCATGCCCGGCAGGAAATGCAGCTGGCACATTCTAAGTTTTTCTCTCGCTCCCAGGCCAGCACGGAAGAAAAAAAATAACAATACAATGATCTAACAAAAGAATATGTTTCTATCTATATTTATTTCCCTCCATCCCTTTTTTATTGTTCTCGTAGACGGGAACAAAAAACTTGAAGTATATCTTTTCAGTGCCTGGGGTTAACCTGAAGAGTTCTGAAGACTTTCATGAAATGAGATGACACCTCTTGTGGTCTAAGGGTCGTATTTATAATCAGCGCTCATGAGTGACAGCTCGTTTGAGTCTGTATCAGTAATGTCATTTCAGTACAAACTGGCCTGTCAAATCCATACTTAATCTTGCTCTCAAGTTTGAGATCGCTTCATAAATACGACTCTAAGTACTGTTGAAGTGGCATACTGAGTTCATCTTTGACGAGCATTCGCATTAGGCTTTCCTCATTAGGCTCGTAATTATAAAGCAATCTCAAGATTAAGAGCAATATTAAGTATGGATTTACAGGCCATTATGTACTGGAATGATATTTTTGATACGACCTCAAACTCGCTGTCAGTCTCAAATGCTGATTATAAATACTGTTCTAATATTGAGATCGCTTTATAAATACGAGCCTAAAACATTTTGAGGAAAGCTTGAGACTATTTCTTTAATGACCTTATAAGGTTTTTTCTACTCTTAAATTAGCAACTAGATTTTGAGTTAGAGGCCAACTACACCCACACCCCCAGTGCACCCACAGTGCTACACCCGAAGTCGATCTTAGGCGGTTTAAAAACTCTGACACCAGGGTTCATCGGGTAAATAGACTCGATACCCACTCGACAGAAGAAGAGGAACCATAAAATTAGTATCTAGATTTTGAGTTTTACTTCCATGCTGGACTGGGAGAGGTAGAAAAACATAGAATGTTCCAGCTGCCCTTCCTCCCGGGCATGCTGTAGAAGACAGCAAAAGAGACTCGAGGGTTACAGTGTATTGTAATTTAGGCGATGGGCTGACAACCTGTCACTATGGCAATACACATTACCATCTAAAATTGCCCTCAATTATTGTCAGACGCGGCGAAAGCGCCTTTTACGAGGCGTTTAACGCTCTGCCTACCCCGTAAGGGATAAAGGCGTGATTTTATGTATGTATGTATGTATTTTGAGTTTCAGGTCGCCTAAGACTCTAAAATTTACAGGTATCCATGCGAACGTAATTGAAAACGCAAGAAGACAAAGTGTTTCATTCTCCCTAACCGTGTGTAGAGATGATATACGGGAAAAGTGTTTTCCGGGCGCTGGTGCTTTGTATGATCCTACTTTGCTCAAGACACCTGCTCCTTCTTTACCTATTTTTACCAACCGAGTGATACGCTAGTTAGTCTGGAAGCAAATATATTACTATCTTCTTCTGTCGAGTGGGTATCGAGTCTATGAACCCGATGAACCCTGGTGTCAGAGTTTTTAAACTGCCTAGTAGCACAACAATGAGGCCTCTGACATGGTTTTGTGTAACGACCACTATCAAAGACAGCGACCGGGACCGACGGCTTAACGTGCCCTCCGAAGCACGAAATCTTTTTCTTTTCGGACAATCAAGTGATTCAGCCTGCAATGTCCTACCCAAACTGGGGAAAAATTCACAAAGTGATGAATTCTCAAATATCAACTTTGTGTTTTACTCCCTGGGAATCGAACCCAGGACCTCCGCATCGGGAGCCTATGGCACTAGCCACTAGACCACGGAGGCAGTTATCATTTGTACGTATATTTTTGATATACCTACCTAACCAGAAACTTGAACAGCCTAGTACACAAAGAAAATCGATATTTTTTTACTTCATCTTGTGACAAAAATAATAAGATATGTCATCATCATCTCCCTAGCCTTATCCCGTATCTCCAGGGTACCTAATCTATTGGGGTTCAAACGAGGGTACTGGTTTTTACACAGAGCGACTGCCATCCGACCTCCGCAACCCAGAAAGGAAACCAGACCCAATCCTATATTAGGTCAGAGTTTTTATACCGCGAATGCTTAGCACTGACCTCTGACATGGCTTAACGACTAATATCTACGGTATTAAACGATATTAATCGGGACCAACGGCTTAACGTGCCTTCCGAAGCATGGAAAAAGCGCTGAGTAAACGTACATATGAAATTCGAAAACCAAAAAACACATTGGTACGTGGTGGGATTCGAACCACGACCTCCCCGTTTAGAAGGCAGCGGCCCTATCCACTACACTATCGGGCTCTATGTTACTCCATTTTGATGTGCCTACCAAGGAAAAATACCTACAAAATAATTTATAGGAGCAAGCATTCTCACTTGCAAAGACATAATATTTCTTTTAAAATTTGACGAAGCTATCTGGAGCATCTAATCTTAATGAACAATTTTCTTCAATCTTGGACAGGTAAGCAATAATTTTAGACCCTTGATAAAAAAAACGATTAAACGTGATAAATATCTATAGCTAATCGCTAAGTCTAGTAATAAAATTAAAAATAGATTCATTATACAGGTTGTAGCGCGAAATTTTTTGCAATCTACTGAGAACAGGTTTTTATAAACTCACACATAACCACCTAAGAGTCAGTTTACACCTAGACGCGACGCGGCTCGAAGCTGCTTGAAGATACATAATATCGATTTTCGTTCTACCATAAAGTGACTCGCCTCCGCGAGGAGCTTTCGAGTTCTGACAATTAAAATGGCGATCCTTATGCACTAAAGACAGCTATTTACCTACGTCTCTTATTTCTTATGAACTTTAACACAGAACTTACATCTTATTTCTCAAGAACTTTACCACCACCACAGTACCTACAACTTATTTCTCAAGAACTTTACCGGTCGTTTATGCTCTGCCTACCCCATTAGAGATAAAGGCGTGATTATATGTATGTATGTATGTATGTAACTTTACCGCCAACACAGAATCTACAACTTATTTCTCAAGAACTTTACCGCTAGCACAGAATCTACAACTTATTTCTCAAGAACTTTACCGCCAATACAGAACCTACAACTTATTTCTCAAAAACTCTAGCGCCAACACAGAACCTACAACTTATTTCTCAAGAACTTTACCGCCAGCACAGAACCTACAACTTATTTCTCAAGAAGTTTACCGCCAACACAGAACGTGATAGCACAGAATCTACACCTTATATCTCATTCAAATGCACGACGTTTTCTGCCCGCGCGGTGCCGAGCGCCCGGATAAAGAAATCAACGCAAATTGCGTCCCAGCTTTTAGGGTTCCGTACCCAAACGGGACCCTATCTTACTTTGTCTCCATAGTCCATCTGTCTGTCCGTCTTTTAGTGGGATGTGACTCATGATCCATTAAAATCATGTCAGAAAGAAACAGTGACCGTAAAAAACTATTGAAATTTTACTTTTGTACAAACTTAATTATTATTTAATTTCTGCCATGTTGGACTGTCATGACAGAATGTACCAGATGATTTTACACCCAGGCATGATGTAGATAAAATTCAGCAATCAAACAATACGATTCGATAATTCCAGTGTATTATAAAATAACAAACTGCCACGATAGGTAACAATACACATTCAGACGTGGCTAAACCTTTTAATAGGCGTTGTACGCTCTACCGTTCCCCGTAAGGGATAGAAGCATATATTTATGAATGTTATATTAAATCTTGTAGGATTGCATGGAACCCTTCATCTGCGAGTCCAACTCGCGCTTGGCCGGTTTTTTCCCGCATATTCTGCCGATGAATCAATCTGTATGATAACAACTTGGGGTTAAGTAAGAGGGTTCTTCGGTTAATACAGGGTCTTACGGAGTGTGAGCTCGTGATGTGAATTTGAATGTACGGGGTTATTTTTCATGAATAAGTAACAAAATATGCCAGTTGATGAAATTAGTTTTTAGCAGTATAAATGAAACAAGAATTTTCTTTAAGAGTTACAGGGTCTATGGCCTTTCTGGTGAATGTCGATAACACGACACGCATTCGTTTCCTATCCACCGCTGTTTCGACTTCACTTCAAATCTTCAGATAATACATTTACATTATATAAGTTTTTTTACAGTAGTATTATTTTATTAGTAGGTATAAAATGTTTGTGCACGTTTTATCCGCGTATCATTAAAAAATTCACTTCTGTAGGTCTGCTGTAAGAAATTTATTTTTAGAAATAAGCAGTGCCTGTTGTGTCTTTGTTTTGTATGTCCTGTTTTTATGATGTTTTTGCATACAAGAAATTGTTAAATAAAATATATAAGTGTCTCAATAACAGCTGGTTTGCAAGTTAAAGCTCACAAGATGCTTTGCACTTGCAAATGATTTCCTTATTTATTGAACTGATTGATGTTAATTAGAAACGCTAAAGATAAAAGTAAAATAAGAACTACCTAGGTAGGTACGTAATACGTATATTTTTAATGTCGCTAACAAAAATATACACATTACTCGTAGCTATAGTAGTAATCAACAAAAAGCCTTATTTTGTAATACGAACCAATTAAAAAATAATCTTTATAATGCCGCTAATCCAAACGCTAATTGTTGACGTTTATATTCGAAAAAGGACCTCCATTAGTACCAACAGACGACCTCTATGTCAAGGGTGGGGTGAGGGGCAGAATTGGCTCTTAAATCCCTCAAAGGTCTTTTGAAGTTGTATAGTAGTTACCTACATACTTAGACTGTACTTTAGACCGTTAGGTTTAAACCCTTATTGACCTAGAACACACAGCAACATAATTAAAGGAACAAGTCGGAAAATAATAAATTTGAGACCGGTTCACATGGAAATTTACTATACAAGTACAATACAGTAAAATTTTACTATATTTAAACTTACTAGACAAATACACCATTGACCAAAAGAAAAAGTCAACAAAGTAAAGCTGGACGCGGGCATTTATCAGTTGTTCCAACTGCCTGTCCGTCTAAAAATATTTTTTATTTATGAGCCTGTGGTGTCCCACTAAAGGGCAAAGGCCTCTCTCCCTTCCTTCCACTTATCACGATCCATTGATAGCACTCGCCATTCTTTTTGATATGCGTCCAATTCATCGCGCCACCTCTTTCGGGGTCGTCCACGTCGCCTTATTGCGTTTGGTTCCCATTCGGTGGTAATTTTAGCCCATAGAACATTCGGCATGCGGTTGACGTGGCCAGCCCAGTCCCACTTTAAGTGGGCAGCCTTCTGAGCTACGTCAACAATTTTAAAAGTAATAATAATAATAAATTTCTTATTTATTACACGGGTCTTCGCACGTAAATATGCTAAATTAAACTATTTGAAAAGTTTATAACATTGATTCAGTTATGCAGTGTATAAAAATACTGCGTTCCTTTAAACTACAATGATCTAGGTACACATGACGACAAAAAACTTTCTTGAAGCACAACACCTCTAAAACATGTTTTGCTCACCATTCTGGATGATCATACTTTCACGAGGAAACAAGAATAGAAAGATCATTGAACATACATACATATAATCACGCCTTTATCCCTAATGGGGTAGACAGAGCGTAAACAACCTAAACAAAGGCCGCTCCGCCACGTCTGACAAAGTTTTTTAAAATAGATTTGTAGGTATATTGCTGTAGTGACAGGTTGACAACCTATCGTCTAAATTGCAATATACTGAAACCCTCGGATCCCTTAGCTGATTTTTACAGATTGCCCGGGAAGAATACAGCTGCCACATTCTATGTTTTTCTCTCGTTGTCAGCCCGGCATGGAAGAAAGAAGATCATTGAACATTATGTGTAATTGTGAAAAAATTACTTTCCTATTCCATTTCCTCTTTCTGTGCCTTTGACCGCGCCGCTAGGTGTACCTATATAATCCTTATTGACTGAGACGGTTATATTGCACTGTAGACAATAGACCAAGTTTCTGTCGAGAAGTTTTCAACATTTCATATTTTATGGATGAACTGAGCTGTTTAAAACTCAAACGGTTCAGACTTGGAAGTTAACTAGCTGTTGTAAGCTTGTTTATAAATCAATCGCTTCATAAATTTAATAAAATTAATTAGATTACCATTATTTTTTCTTTTGGGCTCGATTCTATTTACCACCGGCTAAAACTAAAATTAAAAGCTATCTGTCACTTTCAAAATAATAAAATTGAAAATGGACAGGCGATTTTTACTCCATGGTTTTACACTTTGTCCACTAGATTTTGATGTGCTTTTGCACATTTCCTTAGTATTTCTATCAATTTTATCTGTCATATCATATGACGCCGGTTAAAACTGACAGATAACGCATAAAACCACCGACTTGAAATCAAAAACCGTATAGATCTCCTGTTCTTTTCCAATATTTTTAGTCTGAAAGTGACAAGTTGATTTTAATTTAAGTTTTAGCCGGCAAATCTAGAATCAAGCCCATTGTGTACCTATGTGTAATCTCTTTGACTCTATATTCCAGTTGTGATCTAGACTAATCAACGTTGCTAAAAAGGCTGAAGTTTCTGAACATTTACGCCCAATAGCGCGTTAGTTTGGTGCATACATACAAACATACATAAATCACGCCTTTATCCCTTACGGGGTAGGCAGAGCGTTTAACGCCTCGTAAAAGGCGCTTTCGCCACGTCTGACAAAAATTGAGGGCAATTTTAGATTGTAATATGTATTGCTTTAGTGACAGGTTGTCAGCCCATCGCCTAAATTACAATACACTTTGGTGCGGGACTTGTAAAACTCTTCTTCCTCTATAACTTATTATTCCTGATTTATATTGCTCCACGTCCTAAGGATTAACCTCAAAACGCTACACGCGTTACCCCAGGTGGTGCTAAGAGTACATCACAACCGGCTGCTGCCCTGTCTTCTAAACTCCGCAGCAAATTAAAACCATACCTCCCATGATGACCACACGATAAAATATAAACATATAACTTATCTTCTCTTCTTTCCCAGACCTAAAAGCGGAGTCAGTGGAGAGCGCCAGCACATCCACCGGCAGCTCTCAGGAGGAGGAGGAACCAAAGGAAGCATGGATGAGGGCTCCAGCAGGTGCGCATAAAATATTACGGCCAATCTCCTTGGGATCAACCAACTGCTCCGGACTTAGGCTTATATTTATAAAGCAATCTCAAGTTTGAGAGCAAAATTAAGTATGGATTTGACAGGCTGTTTTGTACTGACATGACATTAACACACAAGTGCTTTCTTATTCTGATAGCACAGACTATAACTCACTGACACGACCAGATAAATATCTGGCGTAGGAACGATACGCTGCCCATCAGAGAATATGGATCATAATTTCGGACAATCAAGTGGCTTATAACACCCTAACCTAACAAGAAACAATAAAACAAAGTCGTTATTCCCCGCCTGGAATTGAACCAACGCCCACGACCTCCAAATCAGGAATCAGAGTCTAAGACCACTAGACCGAGGAGAAAGATTTTTTTATTAATTTGTTGCTGTAAACAGGTGGTGTCGCAGCCAGAAGCGGTGAAGACGCCCTGCTGACCTGCGTGGTCCTCGGGGCTAGGGGGAAGCCGGTGCTATGGAAGAGAGCCAGAGACCTCCAGGTCCTGACTGCTGGAGGAGTCAGGGTCACCAGGGACGACAGAGTGTTCGTCTTGCATGATGACTGTAAGTAAATAAATAATTAGTATAAAATTGGTCTCAAATGACTTAACAAAGTATTCTATATTCAAGCTTAGGCTTAGAACCCGAATTTTTATACATGGAGAAAAGACAATGAAATCTTCAACTTCTAACAACTATAATTAAATGAATAAATGCACCTCCAACTATTGCGTGGCAAATACTCAGAGTGGTTCCATTATTTATGGATGCTACAACACTTGTGCTTTAGTTTTCTTTTTTTCTTGTTTATCGCAACTTGTTGTTTTGTCTTTTAAATAATAAATATTCCAATCTAATTCAGATTACTATGCTAGAAATAAAGCAATAGAAAAACAAAAATGGTCCAGGCTGCTTCCCTTTCCAGGAATACTATAGAAGCCAATAGAGTGAAACGGTTGTTTCAATGTATTAATACGATCGACATTTGCAAATTCTTTCAAAAAATCCCCTCAAATCTTTTGAGGCCCTGCCCCGTTTGAAAGGGACTATAGGCGTGACTGTATTTATCAATCTGATAATTACTATCTCTTAACAGCCGAAGAACCACTCCAGGGCCCTGGCATAGCAAAAGGAGGTGACGTGTGGGCCCTGGTGATCAAACAGGTCAAACCTTCAGACGCTGGGCTGTACATGTGTGAACTGAACACTGAACCTCCAGTCAGGAGCTTCCACAGGCTTACCGGTAAGTTTTATAAGTTCTATTATTTTTCCAGTTAGAACATGTTAAACCTAACGTATGCGCGTACAATTTCGCATTTTCCCGTCTATAAAATAGTCTGTTCTTGACTCTCTACTCTATGTCATAAGAGGTCAACTCTTCTAGGACACCACAAAAAGGCTGATGAACTGAAATTAGTTACGTAATATCTTCGTTCCACTAGTCGATATTCTTAAACTCTACCAATATGCTTATCACATCTGTTTTATTTTAGTAATATCTCGAGGTTTAACACCTCCCGAGAATCGGAACGTGACGGACAGTTACTCAGCACACGTTCCCACGTTGTCTTCCTTGGCTTTGGCCCACAACTACACCGACTGTTGTATGGCAGCCAACGTGTCAAAGGGCTGTCTGGGCTTCTGCAGCATCCAGACGATATTGGAAGGAACCGGGCAAGATCCAGAGACTTGTCAGCCGGACTTCCCTGCTATAGTCAAGTGAGTCACCAGCAATATATTAATCAATTTAGCTTCAAAGGATTGGTTATGGACTAAAGTCTAAAATGAAGTTCTAAACTGATACTTGTGATCTTCGACGAAGGATAGGATATCAGAAATATTTGCAAAATGATCATGAACAAAAACTTCTTTGATTAATTTTCACACAGCTAGATCTTAGGCGAAAAAGTTAATAGAGAATTTTTGGTGCACACTTTCTTCCACTATGCCATACAATGCTTAAGATGTATGTACCTGTAAATTTGTTGTGATTTGAATACCCCTCTCTTTTGCTAGATGTATGGCAGACGGGCGCAATCACGTCCCATGCTGCGTCCAAGAGCGAGTGCCAGATATTTGCCAGGACGTCTGCAGAGGAGAATTCACTCCCGTGACAGATAACATTAAGACCCACTACTCATGTGCTGCGTATATGGAGAAGACACTGGCTTGTATCGTTGAAGGCATTGGTGAGATTATACTTGTCCTAGATAGATGATAAAAACTTGGTTATGTGGCGGTTATATGTATACGTCTCTGGTAGCTGAAGTGTTAACGGCGGAAATTTGAAGAGTCCAACGGTTGTAGAAATTGCTGATTCTCTACACAAATCTTATATAATAAAGTGTGGTCGCTATTGTTATAGATTACGTTCCGAAAATATCCTTATCATTTTGATTTGCCGTCAAATACAGCAATCATTCTACGCAATCAGTTCAAAAATTATTTGAAGTTTTTCGACTGTACGTATCTATTTTGTTTGGTGTAATATTATGAATGTGTTTTTACAGAACTACTTCCAAGTCCACCAGAGGATGTCGAAGTTGAACCTCTCAATGAGAAACAACTGAATGTCTCCTGGAGTCCACCAGTAGAAAACACAGATACAGTAAATGAGTACATCGTCAATATAACAACACTGCGTTCCTTCGACGCTCATTTGATTGAACCTGCTGAGAATGTCAAAAATGCCACAACAATGAAAATGTCACAACCGGTGACCATCAAAGTACCAGCTAACAAGACGCATTTGGTCATCAATGACTTGCTGCCTTTTACTATGTATGAAGTCACTGTGACGTCATACAATATACATGGCTCTAGTTTACCTAGCTATGCAATCAGGTAAATTTGATTTTGAACCTTTACTTTCACTTTTCGGGTGTAAGGGACAGCGTCCTGCAAACTGACAGGAGTTGCTAAAATTGACTGAGCAATAGGATAACAAGTTTGCAAGAAGCTGTCCCTTACTCTCACACCCTTTATATGGTTAAATATTTTAAAGGTGTGTTTTGTTCATGAAACTGAACAACTTTTAATGTACTAAATGTGTGTACATTTGCCTACTTTTACTCGACATTTTGATAATAAAAAACGGGAAGTATAACTTAGTCATATGGTAGGTAATGTAGAAGATCAAGCTATCTGAAGCAGGTTATAGTAAAGTTATCTTAAAAGCTTTTCTAATTACATTCTTTAAAAAGGAAAAGTTGAAAACAAAAGTGACTTGTATTAACTTCTAAAATAACTTTGAGTACAAAAGAAGCCTTTTATATTTATTGCTGTTTATTAAGAAAAGCCTTTGAAATTAAACATTATAATGTTTAATACAATTTGCGAAAATGAGGAGTTGAAAGCTGAATAAAGATAATTACAACTCATTAGAATTTCCGGACTTGATAATTTCCGGGAATGACATTAAATGTTTGCTAACAATTCATTACCCTCAGATCAACGTTCAGAATAAGAAATGAATCGGTTTGAAAAAGAAAACTTTTATATCTCCGAAATTATTTTGAATAGTATTTTTGTAAGGAAATCATTGAATAAAAAATAGGACGCGAAAGGCACAGCAAATTAATTGCCGCTTCAATTTTTTTGGATATATAGATAGATAGATAAAACATTTATTTAGCACCAATACAAATCACAAGGACATAAAAAACAATGAAATAAAATTTTAAAAATAAAATCATAAGAACACAAATAAATTCAGTTCTTTCACATTTGATTACTTCTGTAGGTCATTAACCCTAACTCCTGGAAAGATGAAGCCCAAGGCTGTGGCTGCAGCACCCAAACTACCCGATGTCAGAGGATGTTGTGTATCAGCTGGAGTCAACCATTATGGTTGCGTGGATAAACTCTGCGACCCTACGAAGACATTTGAAATTGAAGTAAGTTTAGGAGAAGGATAGATTCTTGGGAAGTCATCAACATTTTGTGTGTTATCATTATCACTACATGAGATCTAAGTTAAGAAAAACATTTAGCGTTTACTCATTATTATGTTGCATAAAGGTACGTGTGTATGTAAATCGCAAAGCAAAAATTTATCATCGAGACATGATTACAACAACAAATATGATATTTCAAATCGACCCATCAACATTTTTCAAATTACGCTTCTATCTGCCACCATTTACCGTTGTTTCCACGTCACCACCCAACATAATATCATCTACATAAATCAACACATCAGAAGATATCACGCATCATTGCCAAAACCTCTGCTTTCATAAAAACGTTATTAAAACCTACATTCTCCACCTCATTTGTGACTAATGCACGATCATCACATGGTATTCGTTTCTAATCACCAGCTCCAGGTCACAGATTTGATGATATGCGCCCCCTGGGCCGGGGTCACCTTCGGATGCCTTGCCAATGGGATGGACCACACCCCCTGCTGCCGGTCAAGAGGTCTTCCAGAACAGTGTCTTCCATTGTGCAGTGGAAATATTACCACCTTGGACTTCAATCACTTCAAGTGAGTGTTGATTTTAGTTATTTATTTTCTGTTTATTCTTATGTGTGTCTAGGAATAAATCTACAATCAAGAAATTTCAAATCATTAAAGTACCGTCTGTCCTTTAAATATCTTCATTGTCTCTTATGAGGTCAACATGTTCATCCAGAGAATTTAACTCACTTCTGAAAGCTCCTGTGCAGCAATCGTAATCGACGGTTAATCAAATTCACAATTCTTAAGTTTATAAGGCACAGCTTCCCTTAAACTGATAGGGATTACAAAGTAGTTAAAGAAACTGAGCAACTTTCATTCACGAGGAAATTCTTAAATGAAATGCATGCAAATTGTAATGGGGAGATTTTTTTAATTCTGTATAGTTTTATTGACTAAGCAACCCCAATCAGATTGCGGAAAGCTGTTATTAGTTACACCCTGAATAAGTTTCTTTTGCCTTAACTTCAAAATCCTTTTAGATGCCTTCGCTACATGACCGCCTACACCAACTGCCTCCTCCAAGGCTACGGAGTATTACCTGGAGCTCCATCTCGTCTCCACTTGACCAATATTGATACAGACTACGCCGTGGTACACTGGTCTCCACCTGCAACCTTACCTGATACTGTTCAGCATTACAATCTGCATTATAAGGCGCTTATTTCTGGTGATGAATATAAGGTTTTGGAAAAGGTATGTTATATTTTAACACTTTATTTTTATGTTATGATTGTTCTTCCGTATTTTTTGACTGGGAGAAATAAAGACGACTGTAAAAACCAGCTAAGGGATCCGAGGGTTTCAGTATATTGTAATTTAGGCGATGGGCTGATAACCTCTCACTACAGCAATATACCTACAAATCTAAGATAGATTATTAAATAACCCTCAAAACTTTTTCAGACGTGGCGGAACGAACTTTGTTTAGGTCGTTTACGGTCCGCTTACCCTATTAGGGATAAAGGCGTGATTATATGTATATGTAAATAAAGACAATTTAATGTTTCAACTACTTCTTTAAAAAGGGAAAAGATTTGAGTGTATTGTAGAAACCAATATATGGAATCAAGAGGTTTCAGTTCTTTGGTGAATGGTGATATGATAATTATATGCGATGATTTTTAGACGTGACGAAAAATATACTTTATAGCTGTTTATGCTCTACCTTGTAAAGTGTGATTATATCTATTAATATAGTAAGACAGCCGTACGTACATTCTTGACATTATAATATATTTTTTTCCACAGTTACATTCGCCATTTATCCTGGAAGACCTGGAATCGAACATGGACTACGAAATCTACGTGGAAGCAGTTAACGAGCATGGAGTAGGAGAACCGTCTCCCAGACTTATTTTCAGGACCCAGAGCCAGGTTAGTAAAATTTCCTGGATTGTAGAGTATTGGAAAGCGGATAAAATAAATCAATTTCATGGTGAAATTAGAAGGTTCGAAATCAAAATGTTTCTTTATAGGCATACCATATGCGTATTTCCCCTGTATTATTTCAAGCTATCAAAGGGACATTTTCGTATCGTAAAATATCGAGCTCGCTTCGCTCGCGTATATTTTTCGCTCGCTTTATGTGATAATATCGCGCTTGCGGAACGCGCAATTGATTTAACTTTTATGGTATTCCGCGCTCGCTTCACTCGCGTAACGTTTTGATCCAGTTTTACTCAGTTAAATGTCGCGCTTGCTTTGCTCGCGGAATGCATTTCTTTTTATTCTTTCTCTAAGACGTCTAAATGAAATCCAACAGCTCATCGAAGACGAAGAAGAGGCCGCAAACGCCTACAACGTGACAGCTTGCTGCGAGAGAGTACAGCTTGCTGGAGTGTGTATGCCACTGTGCTCGTTCGATGCCAAGATGTCTGATTTGAGGACCCTGGCGCCTCTGTGTGCTCAAGACGCCCATAAGCTCCTCAAGTGCGGGGTTGGAGGTAAATAGATTTTAATTTGTTCCTCGGTCGTTTCGTGATCAATGATCATGATTATATGCATCAAAATCATAATATCGTACACTTACATCAAAATGAAAAACCTCGGTAGAGGAATCTAGATCAAAACTCGTCCAATGGCTTGGACACCACGGAAATTAGAAAATCTTCGGGATTTCCACGAAAACAGCAACCAATGTCCCACGCAACACTCTATGATGGCACCGACTTAAGTTTATGATACATAGCTGAAAGAAGTGTTGAATAAAATACTTTTTATATAATTTCAATACTACACTATCAAAATATGTCTATCTTGCGTGGAAGTATTGAAATCAATGCATGCTTTGCGAGACACTTTCGTGGAATGCCCCCTATTAACATCGCCCCTTTAAGGTTACTCTATTACTCAGCAAACTTTCTATTTTTTCTTCTTTATTCTTAAAATTGATGACCATCTGTTTCCACAGGTCGCAACCACGCAGAATGCTGCGCCCGTAGAGGAGTTCCTCAGAACTGCAGAGGGATTTGCACAGGGGCCTTGAGTGGAGATGTCAACACGTGTGTGCCTTACATCGGAAACATCGTACAGTGCTTTGAAGAAGGTAAGTTTATAAGACGCTTTTGTCTTTGACTTATCGATTAAGTTTTTGAAACGACGAACAACTTGATGAACTTTGATATCAGAAATATAAAATCGCCTAATAGCACCGCTAATAGACCTCTTACATGGTTTTTGTAACTACCACTATCTAAGACAGCGACCGGGACTGACGGCTCTACATGCACTCACGGAATCATTATACATACATACATAAAATCACCCCTCTATCCTTTACAGGGTAGGCAGAGCGTAAATCGCCTCGTAACAGGCGCTTTCGCCACGTCTGATAAAAATTGAGGGCAAATTTTATATTGTAATGATTTGTATTGCTGTAGTGACAGGTTGTCAGCCCATCGCCTAAATTATAATACACTGTAACACTCGAATCCCTTTTGCTGACTTCTACAGCAGGCCTGGGAGTCGGGGCAGCTGGAACATTCTTTGTTTTTCTATCTCTCCCAGTCCAGCATGGAAGAATTATTTATACCGACAATCAGGTGATTCAGCCTACATTGCCCTAGCCAAACTGGTTATACAGACAAGTATTAACCTTGTGTTTCCCCCGTAGGAATCGAACCCTCAACCTCCAAATCGATAGCCATTAGCTCAGACCACTAATCCAAGAAGGCATTTTATAGATTGCTGCTAAACTTATATATAATGACAGGAACTGGCCTCCTCCCCGGACCACCAAGGGAAGTCCACGCAGTGCTGTCGACGGATAAGAAGTTGTTCCTGGACTGGTCAGCTCCTCAAGATGGCGCCAACGCGACCTCATACGAGGTGCATTGGCAGAAGGTCGCCAACAACTCAGCGCCCTTCTACTACAACACTCTTCAACTGGACAATGTGAGTAAATTGTTGTCTTCTTTTGACGGACAAGATGTTACAATTGAGGACAAAAGGAAGGAGTTCGGCATACTTTATTATTAGACCACATTTTCTAACTTAGGGATGATTTCTTTCATTCCTTTTCTTTTCTTTCCTTTTCTTTCGGCAAAAACGTCCTATTATTGGATTGTTGACGCTATGTTTACGTTGTAAGGGATAAGGGCGTGAAGGTATGTAAGTATGTGGTCCTAGACTGGTCAGCTCATCAAGATGGCGCCAACGCGACCTCATACGAGGTGCATTGGCAGAAGGTCGCCATCAACTCAGCGCCCTTCTACTACAACACTCTTCAACTGGACAATGTGAGTAAATTGTTGTCTTCTTTTGACGGCCCAAGATGTCCCAATTGAGGACAAAAGGAAGGGTTGTTATACTTTATTATTAGACCACCTTTTCTAACTTAGGGATGATTTCTTTCATTCGTTTGTCTTTTCTTTTCATTTCTTTCCTTTTCTTTTCTTTTGGCAAAAACTTCCTATTATAGGACTGTTGACGCTTTGTTTTCCCTGTAAGGGATGAAGGCGTGACGAAATGTAGGTATATGTTCCTGGACTGGTATACAACCTCATACGAGGTGCATTGGCAGTAGGTCGCCAACAACTCAGCGCCGTTCTACTACAACACTCTACAGCTGGACAAAGTAGGCTGTTGCTGAACGTAGAATGTTCCAGCAGCTTCTATTCCCGGGGATACTGAATATAAAAACAGACAGAAACAGACAAAGGTTTAAAAGGCAACCTAACCTACACCGTTCTTTCTCGAATGACTTTAGAACCTTCTCAGAGGTGGAACAACGTCCTATTGTCGAGTCGTTGACGCTATGTTTACCTTGTAAGGGATGAGGGCGTGACGAAATGTAGGTATATGTTCCTAGACTGGTCAGCTGCTCAAGATGGCGCCAACGCAACTTCATACGAGGGACTCTTTAGTTGGACAATATAAGTAGGCTGCTGTTCTTCCAGAACTGGAAGTGGTAGAGAAACATAGAATATTCCAATGGATTCTCTGTCTGGGAATCAAAAAAGGAAAATGGGAGTTCCAGTCTTTCCTTTTTTCGGTCTTCTTTTTTTTAATTTTTTCTTTCTTGACTTTAAGAGAATAGCGAGAATTTTGGTCGTCCTTTCTTTCATTCTTTCTTTTCTTAGCTTCTTTATCTACGGCAGCAGAGACATTCAATAATAGGAATCGATGCTGCTGTCTGAATGTGTTAATTTAGCATACATACATACATACATACATCACGCCTTTATCCCTTACGGGGTAGGCAGAGCGTTTAACGCCTCGTAAAAGGCGCTTTCGCCACGTCTGACAAAAATTAAGGGGACTATTTTAGATTGTAATATGTATTGCTTTAGTGACAGGTTGTCAGCCCATCGCCTAAATTACAATACAATGTAACCCTCGAGTCCCATTTGCTGACTTTAACAGCATGCCCGGGAGGAAGGGCAGCTGGAACATTCTATGTTTTTCTATCTCTCCCAGTCCAGCATGGAAGAAATTAGTCTTCTTTTTATTATGATGTAAGTACTGTATCTCGCTACCGATCGTGATGCGTGGAGAAAAACCATCTACGAGGGCCGTGAGACCCACGATAAGGCCTGGTTTCAAACCCTAGCCCAGAAACGGGAAAAACGACATGCTCGTGGAGAGGGCTCCGTCGCAACGGACTCTCAATAGGGAATACTCATGATTTTTTTAAAACTATTAGTAAGAATTATTGTCACCATAGATGAACGGATGTGAAGGAATTTTCGCAAAATATTCATTAGTTTAAGAGTTATAATGCCTTAAAGTGGTTAGTTAAAAAGAGAGGTCTGAACTGTCATGTGACGTCATAAAACAGGAGCGCCGTACTAATTCCATATAAATTGGCGTTTCGAAGAGAGATATAGATAGTCTATCTTTATAATGGTATATCTCGGTGATTTTTTGATCAATTTTATTTCTGTTTTCACTGTTCTTTTCATAATTTAAGATGTTTTTAGTAAATAGGTTCAGGATCTGAAAATATGTTATATGCACGTTCTCTATTCGCGTGCAGTAAGTGCGGACGAAAATGTCGTTCAAAGATCGGTTTTTTTAGCCACAAGCGACGATGCTCTTCTCGCATAGGCGCTGCTTGAATCATCTGTCAAGATGAAAAAGGCCTAATGATGAATGAAGTACTGTAAAGTACTATCCACATCCGGATAAAATCACTATAGTCACAGATAATATAATACTATACTAGTACAGATGCCTAATGTCATACAACAAAACTGGTCCGCCATAAGTCGGGCCGAGTGGCGGGCCGCAAGATTTTAGTACAATCTGACGCAACGGTACCACGTGACAGACCACGGCGGGAAGTGTTCGGTCATAATATTTTGCCGTGATCACAGATGGCCCCACGTATATACAATGCACGTTCGAAGTACGTAATTTTCTACTAGACTACTAGATGGCGGTAAGAGAGAAGTGAACGCTGCGCCAGAGCACAGATATTAGCAGTTTTAATTTGTAAGAGATTGAATAATGAAACTTATCTTATGTACTGTCAGCAAAGGCTATTGCAGGGCAGGGCCGTTCGAAACGGATGAGATTGTTTCAGGAAATTATGTATGAATTTTAATGTGGTTTAGTATATTTATTGCAGTAAGTGAATCGTGCAAATAAGCGAGATTTTATTAAAGTTTATCAATAATTTCCTGAAATGATCTCTTTCGTTTCGAGCGGGCCTGACCAGATGTCTCCTCTGCTGACTACGTACACTCTACAATCATATTAGGTGCTATCATTTATAAATTTAATAAACTGCTTTATACGATTGTTACTTTTACTTTTTTTCACCTGGCCTCCTTCCACTTATCACTATTTTGAGCCTCTTTTTTTATTTATCAAGATGGTTCTTATTAATAGAATAGAAATCGGCCTCAAATACACTTTAAAAGTAATAAATTGAACAGTAGTATGACAGTAAAATATTTACCTTAAAAAGTAAAAGAAAGAAAAACTAATACTAAATAAATGTTTCTAACAAAAAGGAAATTGTATTTTCAATCAACGATTGGACTCGATCCGGATAATCGCTGAAACCTGACCATCTAACCAACGCGCCATCCCGCCGGTGAACTGAGTTGCGAATAAAAGCTACCCATGAAGTTGTTATGGTTCATCAATGAGTATATTTTTTTTAATAGTAACGTAAACAACAAGTAGAATATCGACATAATTAGCAGGAAAATATATATATGATTTCTTCATTAATTCGTTTAGGAGAAATAAGATCTAAAAACATACATATAAGTATGTAATTTTTACAAATTTCGGAATCAACAGAGCGGATTCGCATTTACCCATTCATACGTTGACCGGCAACGTTGCGCGCGGGCCCGCACTGAATGGCAACGACGCCACTTGCGGAGCCAACGCTGCACAGTGGGTCAGAAATTGAGATTCATAGAATTAGGAATAAACCAAGTTTCGGAATTTTGCTTACAACTTTCAGAAGACAATCTATAGGTAAACTTAATAAAATTAACGACAAGTATCTCAAAGCAACTAAAACTTAAACTTAAGTATATTTATCACTATTTAACATAAATATCTTTGACATTTTAGGAACACATCGAAGTAAAAGGTGTTACCAAGCAAGGTTTAAGAATCGATATGATTTGTTTTAGGCAGCAGGCAATCATGTCTTTTCATTAAAGCTACAATTTACTCGAAATATGTTTTAATTAAAATATGTATTCTTTTAAAGATTCTTAAATAATTAATAATATAAAAATAGCTCTTATAGATAGTGAGAGAAAAAAAGTAAGTTAATCTAATATTTATATTCTTTATGTTAGTTAAATCTAGTCTACGCAGAATCCTGGCCATGTCAATGTTTTGTAAATACATACATCACGCCTTTGTTCTTAATGGGGTAGGCAGATCGTAAACAACCTAGACAAAGTTTTGAGGGTTATCTAAGACAGGTTGTCAGCCTATCGCCTAAATTGTAATATACAGAAACCCTCGGATCCCTTAGCTGTTTTTTTCAGCATGCCCGGGAGGAAATACATCTGGCACATTCTATGTTTTTCTCTCGCTTACAGGCCAGCATGGAAGAAGATTGTGAATGATTTGCTGTTGGTAAATTAAACAAATATAGAAACAGTTTTCCTGCTGATCGTAAGAAAAATACATACTATCCATACTCTATACAAATAATATAAAATCCGAAAGTAGCTCAGTCTATCTGTTTGTTTGTTGTTCTTTCACGCCCTAAATTCTGAACGCATTTTGATGAAATGTGGTGGCATGGTGATAGATGAAACGGACAAAGGCATTTTTTTACCGTAGGATAAGATCTTATTCCCTCGGGAAATATTTTCACACGGTATTTAGGGTATAGGGCAACACTTTATGTATCGATTGACTATGACCATGACATTATAACGCTATGGCTGATAACCAGTGATCGGAATTGGTAGAGTATATTTACCTAAACTTCTAAGAACAGAAGCGGAAAATGGAGACTTCCTTACTACGTAAACTTTTTGCGGGACATCTTGCGGGACATTACATAAGTAAGCAAGAAATATACTTTGCACCATGGTTTTTAATTCTATGGACAAATACAAGCTAAAAATATACTTGGTGATATTTGGCTACAGTGTCACATTGCCTAGATATTTTGAATTCAAGATTTTCTTACTTTATAGCTTTAAAACTGCTGTGTGTAGGAAAAAAAATATTGAGGAAAAAATTACGCAAATTATGTGCTGTATAATTTCTTCATAGGTGTCAACATCGTACGAGCTACAGAAACCAAGATATTTACGAAAAATTGTTTTATTTTACATTTGACCTTGAATAGCTTATATTAATCTTCCATGCTGGACTGGGAGCGAGAGAAAAACATAGAATGTGCCAGCTGCATTTCCTCCCGGGCATGCTGTAAAAACCAGCTAAGGGATCCGAGGGTTTCTGTATATTGCAATTTAGGCGATGGGCTGACAACCTGTCACTAGAGCCATATACCTGCGAAACTATCTTAAACAACCCTCAAAACTTTGTCAGACGTGGCGGAACAACCTTTGTTTAGGTCGTTTTCGCTCTGCCTACCCCATTAGGGATAAAGGCGTGATTATATGTATGTATGTAGCTTATATTCCTGGTTGGCTTTTTTAAGGCACCATTTCGTACGCCGAAATAAATTTGTGAAAAATCCTTGGTTCGATTAAGATAAACCGATGCTTTTAATAAGTTCCCCTTAGTCAAACATTGATAACAACGCCGTAAAGAGTATGATATAAAACACACAAAGTAATTTTAATTGTTAGAAGGCTTGCACTGATAGTAATATGCTTTTAAATAAGTGCTGTTTATTTATTATTAGATTATTATTATTTAGATTAAATAGAACTACACAAAAGAAGCTCAATTGTCAAAAGGCTTGCACTAATTATTTTTACCTGAAAAGTGATTCCAGGTAAAAAAAAACACTGAAAAACATCATCATCATCATCCTAGCCTTATCCATAGCCTAGCATAGCCTTATCCATATTTATGAAAAACACGTGCTGTAAATGAATGGAATTTGTTTCTGAATTTCGAACCGTCAACTTTGCAAGATAAAATCAAATGCAAATAAAGCAAGTCATAAAATAATCGAACAATAGGAAATGAGGCTTGAATTTATGCATTTCTGTATTATACGTGACTATACGCCACATAATAGAACTAGTAGAGGAATAGTAGGCCCTTTTTGACCGGTTATCTATGGCCAAACGACCAAATCGCAATCTTTAGATCAATGTGTCTTGGTAATGTAATATTTTGTTTTATATTTATTTAATGTTCAAACGTCACACGGTTGATCGTACGCCAGCCAACTTGAACCAGATCTCAGTTAAATATCGGCAAAATATTTAGTATGCCAGATACAATCATACCTCTTTCGAAATATGAATTTTGTTTTTTGTAGTTTTTAATGATAAAAATTAAATTTGTTTTTTTGTAACTTAAGGTATAAATGAAAGAACCAATAAAAATTAAAATAAAGCTTATTTTTATTAAAGTAGACAATTATTCATGTAATGCAGTCCAAAAAACCTGATCACGTAAGGTACATCGTAAACGCGATTAATTTTACTTAAAAAATAATATATTTTATATGTCGTCAATGTCTTCGTCTTCAGTGACAGAATCTGAAGATACTGACGACATATTGCTTTCTTGCAGGGAATTGAAGTAGATGAGCATTATTTTTTCTATATTTTCCGGTTTAAGTCTATTCCTTTTTACACTTAAAATCCACTAATAGGTGTAAAAGGACCTTTCAACATCTACAGATGTAAGAGGAGCATATTTAAAAAATACTTCGTCATCTACTTCGATTCCCTTTACAATTTTTTTACTTATTGTTGTAATAAAATCGTAGTCCGGAATTCTGTTTAAAACTTTTTCAAATTTATTTTGAATTATCTGATTTTTTGACCAGCTTAAAACATAACTAACATCGTCCATACTATGAAAACTGTCAGATATCGTTAAAACGGTTTTTCGTAAATATCTTGGTTTCTATAACTCCAACGATGTTGACACCTATAAAGAAATTATAGAACACAAATTACGCGATAATTTTTTCCCTTAACATTTTTTCCTACACACAGCCGTTTTAAAGCTATAAAGTAAGAGAATCTTTAATTCAAAATATCTAGGCAATGTGACACTGTAGCCGAAAATCACCAAGTATATTTTTAGCTTGTATTTGTCCATAGAATTAAATGCCATGGTTCAAAGTATATTTCTAGCTTACTTATGTGATGTCCCGCAAGATGTCCCGAAAAAGTTTTAGTAGTAAGGAAAGCTCCATTTTCCTCTCTTCTTTTTAGAAGTTTAGGTAAATATACTCTACCTATTCCGATCACTGCTGATAACATTTCCTCCCAGCCGAATTTCCTCCCGGGCATGCTGGAAAAACCAGCTGAGCAATCCGAGGGTTTCAGTATATTGCAATTCAGGCGATGAGCTGGCAACCTGTCACTACATGAAACTGCCTAAAAATTAAAATCTATCTTTAAATAACCCTCAAAACTTTGTCAGACATGTCGGAACGACCTTTGTTTAGGTCGTTTACGCTTTGCATACCCCATTAGGCGTGATAAAGTCGTGATTATATATGTGTATATATGTATGAGTGACATAGCAACAGGCTAACCGTTAACGCAGAGAAATACTTTATTTATGCGAGAAAATTCATTTAATCGCGGGTGAAAACGCGGGGCGGAAAGCAAGTGAGTTTTATAAATAAGATACAAATACTTTAAGTTTTATTTTATTGTTTTTTTCATAATTCAATGTGTGAGGGTCTCTAAAAGTAAAGTCATAACACATAAACGGCAACCGCTCGATGTAGGTATATTAATTTCATCTGTGGATCGATAATTATACCAGTGACATCTATTGGTGAATGTTTGGTGCTACCTGTATGTGTTTAGGGTTTAAGCGAAAGTCGAAAAACTTCATATCCTTGACACTCCTGTGTGGGTGTCGCTAGAGTAGCCGCTGAAAAGAAACTTTTAATCTAAAACTTTTTAAAAATGAGCATATTATACGATTTTTAATGCTCAGGGTAATCAGAATTATTTATTAAACAATATATTTGCTGGCTTTAGAAACAAAAAACTTGCTTTATGTAAACTTTTATTTAGAATGACCTGCCCGTCTTACCCGTAGCGCCATCTGCTGATATTTTTTAGAAGCTATTTACTGTTCTTCGGAATGAGACCCCATGCTATAGTAAACACGTGGTAAGAACCGTTCGATAATCAGTTACTTGGATTAAAACGTACGGATTAACTGACAGTCGCTAAAAGCAACTTAATTTCATACTATGTAATATATATTAACTGATACAAAAACCACAGTAAACCCCCAGATATCTATACGATAATCTTTATATAAAGATCCCCCTTTGAGTGAGGTTCAACCCTCAAATTGACTGAGATTAAAATTTTCAATAACATCAAAGGGACCGCTTATAACGACCCTTAGTGGTTCAAGACTTTCATTCTTATGACCCTCCTTCCTTAGCCACTTGACTGTTAGGGTGAGGACACGGGAACAGCAGGGCGATTTGAGACTCAACAAAGGAACGAAATGAAATGCACCGATAGCTTTATCATAAGTAAGATTATAGACTTGTACCAATAATATTAGCTTTCCATACATACATACATAAAATCACGCCTTTATCCCTTACGGGGTAGGCAGAGCGATAAACGGCGTAAAAGGCGGTTTCGCCACGTCTGACAAAAATTGAGGGCAATTTTAGATTGAAAAGTGTATTGCTATAGTGACAGGTTGTCAGCCCATCGCCTAAATTACGATACACTGTAACCCTCGAGTCTTGCTGACTTCTACAGCATGCCCGGGAGGAAGGGCAGCTGGAACATTCTATGTTTTTCTATCTCTCCCAGTCCAGCATGGCATTAGCTTTCCAGGTCGTAGTATTTCGAACTAAATTCAGAATCTCTTCTCTTCAATTAAATATTGGTCAGAATGTACGTAGCGGGACGACCTTTGTTTTGGTCGTTTACGCTCTGACTACCCCATTAGGGATAAAGGCGTGACTATATATATGTATGTATGAGAATTTATATTTGAAGTCAACTACCGCAATCGCTTCTCGATTTCCGTGCTCTGTCCTTTATTAACCCTCTTTTCCTAGCCACTAGAGTATAAGGATTTTAGATAGACAAGGCAGCGTATACAGCCTCTGTTTTGAGTTTGTAGATCTGATTTTATGTAATATATGAGAAACAACCAATCAAAAACTCAACCACAGACAAGATTCGGACCTGCAAGAATACTGACCCAAAATTCTTCTTCTGTCGAGTGGGTATGTAGTATATCGACCCGATGAACCCTGGTGTCAAAGTTTCAAAACCACCTAGTAACACAACAATCAGGCCTCTGACATGGTTTGAGTAACGACCACTATCAAAGACAGCGACCGGGACCGACGGCTTAACGTGCCCTCCGAAGCACAAAATCTTTTTCTTTTCGGACATTTAGGTGATTCAGCCTGCAATGTTAGGACATTTTAGTTAGGACCAAACTGGCGAAAAATTCACAAAGTGATAAATTCTCAAATATCAACTTTGTGTTTCCCCCCTGGGAATCGAACCCGGGACCTCCGGATCGGGAGTCCATGGCACTAGCCACTAGAACACGGAGGCAGTTTTCAAAATTGGTTCGATGGTTTATTTTGCAACTTATAATGCAGTATCATTGAAACTTGAGCAATTTCTAATATTCCACTCTGTCTCGATTGATTCCAGCCTGAACTTATATATAAACACTTCGTCGAAAATACATTTCGGTCTTTTTACAAATTGGACCAATAGGTATCAAATACGTTATATAGCTAACTATATGTTACGTATGAGATCTAAATCAATATTACTTTGAATATCGCACAAATAGTGGAAGCATTGAGAGGTGTCATAACTTCATATAAGCTGTTTTTTATTGCGGGTAAATCCGGTAATACGCTGCTAAACCAAATATCAACTTTATGTGTGTCTTGAGGGAATCAAACTACAAACCTTTGGATTGAGATTGCAAGACTCATACCAGAAAACTAATGAGGCAACACCATACGATTACTGGTCAAAAATACTTTAAAGTAAGGTTCAGTTCATGTGACGCACACTTTTCGAAATACAATTGAGAACTTTGTTTACTACCTACGCAAAAAGATACATACATACGTATAATCACGCCTTAATCCCTAATGGGGTAAGCAGAGCGCAATCGACCTATACAAAGATGTCAGCCTATCGCCAAAATTGCAATATACAGACACATCGGATCCCTTACCTGTTTTTACAGCATGCCCTGGAGGAAATGCAGCTGGCACATTCTATGTTTTTCTATCGTTAAATAACTCTCAAACCTTTGTCGGACGTGGCGGAACGACCTTTGTTTAGGTCGTTTACGCTCTGCCTACCCCATTAGGGATAAAGGCGTGATTATATGTATGTATGTATATCCTCATAAAACACAATGACATTTCCGTAGCCAAAGCACTACGCCATTACTACGTTGTAGCCAAAATACTAAGCTCTTTTTACCTCTACATAACAGAAGTCACTTTGAACTTAAGACCTTCAAAGAGGTTGTCCAATCAAACATCTTGGATTATTCTCATTCATCATCTGCCTAGCCTTATCCCGTATCTTACGGGGTCGGCTACCTAATCTAGGGGATTGAACGAGGGTACTGGTTTTAACACAGAGCGACTGCCATCTGACCTCCGCAACCCAGAAGGGAAACTAGACCTAATCCTAGATTAGGTCAGAGTTTTCAAGCCGCCAATGCTTAGCACTGGCCTCTTATATGGCTTAACGACTAATATCTACGGTATTAAACGATATTAACCGGGACCAACGGCTTAACGTGCCTTCCGAAGCATGGAAAAAGCGCCGAATAAACTGCTCTTATCTTGGATTATTCTCACTACGTGTCTATAATTATCTCTTTCAAACATATGTCTATCTCTCGGCCACAGAAAGCTCTAAATTCTATTTAACATGGTAACTACGCTCAATACCTCGTGTAGAAATACCAGGCCACTCAGAAAGTATTGCGATAAATAGTTTTTATATATGGCAGACTGGCCGGTTAGAATCTTTTTTGAAAATATGATTACTTGTAAGTAAAAATATGTGTGTTCCATTTTCAAAATTTCCCTCCACATTTTTTGCGAGCCAATTCAAAGTATCGTGTCTTACTGAAAAATGGATCTGCGCCGGGAACATTTTAGAGCTATGATTTTTTACGATTTCAAGTGTCGCCTGAAACCGGATGAATAGTTCGATAGACTTCAAATGGCATTTATGGATGAAAGCCTCTCCAAGGCAACCGTGTATCGTTGGTATAACGAATTTAGGCGCGGTCGACCAACCTTGGGGGATGAAGAAAGAAGCGGTCGCCCTTTGACGGCTATTACGGAAGAAAACGTGCTAGCAGTGAAAAATTTAATCCAAGATAATAGGCGAATTACATATCAGGAGATTCAGCACATATTAAAGATTGGATCAGGAAGCCATCACGAGATTCTACATGGGCATCTTCGCGTGAGGAGGATAGTATCGCGCTGGGTGCCGCACTACCTCACCGACGCTCAGAAGCAGGCCCGGGTGGAATGGTGCCGTGATTTGCTGAACAAATTTGAAGCAGGCTCGTCTCGGCGTGTTTACGACATCGTAGCAGGTGATGAGTCCTGGATTTATCAATACGATCCAGAAACCAAGCGCCAGTCGACAGTTTGGGTGTTTCAAAATGAACCAACGCCTACCAAAGTGAAGCGATCTCGAAGCAGGGGGAAGATTTTGATCGCCAGCTTTTTTAATTTGACTGGCCACTTAGCCTCAATTCCCTTACGAGATCAAAGAAGCATTAACGCCGAATGGTATACTACCAAATGTTTACCAGAAGTTTTTTTCTGTTGTGAGCAACAAGCGACCAAACATAGGGCTCCGCGGACTACTGCTCCACCACGACAATGCGCCTGCACACACCGCGCTCAAAACGAGGGACTTCCTGGACAGCACACCAGTCAAACTCCTGGGTCACCCTCCTTACAGCCCTGATCTAGCACCGTGTGACTTCTTTTTATTTCCAAAAATAAAAAATCAGCTCAAGGGGATACAATTTTCGTCGCCGGAAGATGCGCTGGCTGCGTTCGAGCAGGCTGTAAACGAGGTGTCTACGGCGGACTGGAAAAAGTGTTTTGAAAACTGGTTCAGACGCATGAATCTTTGTATAGAGGCTGGTGGAGAGTACTTTGAAAAGATTTAATAAAAATATATGTACCTGTAGAACAATTTTCTTTAGTGTCGCAATACTTTCTGAGTGTCCCACGTAAAATAACTTTCAGTGTGAGAAGGTGTACTTGAAAATTTGCTTTGGTATTAATTTTAGGCCTGTATTTATCATCAGCTCTCAAGAGTGACAGCGAGATTGAGTTCGTATCAGAAATGTCATTTCTGTACATAATGGCCTAGCAAATCCATACTTAATATTGCTTTCAATCCTGAGATCGCTTTATAAATACGAGCCTTAGTGTCCTTTATTTTATTTTAAAAATTCAAAATAAACAGCATTTCCATAATATCTCATGCTCTGTTAGTGGTCTGGCCATTGCTTCAAAAGCCGGGTTGTTTGTTATACCACTACATAGTATAAAACAAAGTCGCTTTCTCTGTCCCTATATCCCTATGTATGCATAAATCTTTAAAACTACGCAATGGATTTTTTTGTGGTTTCTTTTAATGGATAGAGTGATTCAAGAGGAAGGTTTATATATATAATACATGCATAATATAGTAGAGAAACACTGATTATTATCGTGCGAAGCCGGGGCGGGTCGCTGGTATACCATAAAAAACACTAACACTGGGCTTTGATGAAATTTGAAAAATTAACATATCGCTAGAAGTCAGCTTAAAAACTGTATTTAAAAAGTATTTTACGAGTCTGCTATTTTTGAGATCGCATATTTATACGTTTATTTACCACCCATCGTTACCTACCCTTGGTTACTAATACATTCATACAATCACGCCTTTATCCCTAATGGGATAGGCAGAGCGTAAATGACCTAAACAAAGGTCATTCCGCCACGTCTGACAAAGTTTTGACGGTTATTTAAGATAGATTTTTTAGGTATATTGCTGTAGTGTCAGGTTATCAGCCCATCGCCTAAATTGCAATATCCCTTAACTGGTTTTTACAGCATGCCCGAGTTTTTCATTCGCTTCCAGTCCAGCTTGGAAGAATGGAAGTCCTGCATGGTTACTAATGTAGGTACTATTAAGAAAACTCTCATACATATGAAGAGATCTCTACCAGTCAAGTTATTACACCGATGTTCTTCTGACCGGTCACCACAGGTCTCCAAAATTCAGTTATTCAGGCCAGCAGTGAAGATGTTAACTCAGTTAATCTCCCGTCTGCGTAAGTTTCAAAGCAGGCATTATAGTTGCAAACAAGACGAACAAACACAGACCTAAAGTGGAGTAGACCATGCACCTCCTGAAAATATATGAAACCTAACGTGTAACGTCCACTAGTTGTGACGTAAGAGTCATCATCTCCCTAGCTTTATCCCGTATCTCACGGGGTCGGCTACCTAATCTAGGGGATTGGACGAGGGTACTGGTATTTACACAGAGCGACTGCCATCTGACCTCCGCAACCCAGTAGGGAAACCAGACCCAATCCTAGATTAGGACAGAGTTTTCAAGCCGCCAATGCTTAGCACTGGCCTCTGACATGGCTTAACGACTAATATCTACGGTGTTAAACGATCTTAACCGGGACCAACGGCTTAGCGTGCCTTCCGAAGCACGGAAAAAGCGCCGAATAAACGTAAGAGTAGTAAGCATTAATTAATTAGTCAGGTTGTGTGAGGGACACGGAGGTTCAATTGATAGATGGATTAATTTCAAGGGTCGCAGGTTCAAACCTACCACTAGTCAGAGAACACAGAGGTTTCGAATAACTTGATTCTTAATATTTTATAAAACGTGTATTTTTTGCTGTAATTGGAACTGTGACAGGAAATGCAACATACACAAATATATTTAGGGTTTGTTTATTTTTTTACGGTATCCATCCAAACTATTTGTGCAAGCTCGATACCTATCTAGGTAAGTCTACCTGGACTTGCGGAATCTACTACGATATAGCTCTGTGTTCGCAACTTTGAGAAGTTAAGTTAGGATTAAGTATGGAAAGACAATAGAGTCTTAGACTTGAGTTTGTCTCTGTGAATGGCAAATAACTTTAGAGTGATAAGATACATACAACACATACAATATAGCATGGCTTATGTTCATTTACACATTTCAGCTATACTATATATAAGGGACAGCGTCCCGCAAACTGATAGGGGTTGTTCAGTCAACGAAACTGAACAACTTTTAGCAGTCAATTTTTTTAATCTCCTGACAGAATTTTACAAAATGACCAAATGGATCATACCATTTGTTTAAAAAGGAGGTTTTTTTAAAAACTTCCTGAAAAATAAGTCCTGCTAATAGTTGTTCAGTTTCGTTTACTGAGCAACCTTATCAGTTTGCGGGGCGCTGTCCCTTAAACCTCGTATACTTAAACTATTGTAGTTCTCTGCATTTTTATCTTGAAATATAAATTACGCATCGAAAAAAATTGCAACATTTTTCAATCTACCCCAATTTTTTTTGCCTGAAACTATAGTAGACATATTTTTTCATACAATTCTCTAATCCGCGAAACTGTTTTATTTGAATTCCAAACAATCAGTAAGAAAGTTAAACAGGGATCCTAAACAAACCAAAGACTAAATGTTTACCATGGATCCTAACAATCAAGAACTTACTAGACTACGATATTAATGGAAACTCCTTATTTTTACGATATAATTCAACTATCGTTGGGTCAATAATAATACATACATACATACATATAGTCACGCCTTTATCCCTAATGGGGTAGGCAGAGCGTAAACGACCAAAACAAAGGTCGTTCCACTACGTCTGACAAAGTTTTGAGGGTTATTTAAGATAGATTTGTAGGTATATTGCTGTAGTGACAGGTTGTCAGCCCATCGCCTAAATTACAATACACTGAAACCCTCGGATCCCTTAGCTGATTTCTACAACATGCCCGGGAGGAAATGCAGCTGGCACATTCTATGTTTTTCTCTCGCTCCCAGGCCAGCATAGAAGAAACATTTCCCTCCCACAATAATAATGAAGGAAATTAAACCTACCCATTTGCTTTCGTTCGTGGAGACAGCTACAAATATTAGAAGCATTTTCTTCTTCTTCTTCTGATCTTTCAGTTTTTTACGGTTTTTCGAGACCGGCATGGTAAACTCTTCTTGGAAGAGTGTGTTGTTGACATTCCCAACAAACTCTTTACAAATGGGATAAGCCCTATAACAAAACAATAACAGACTGATCTGACGGATGAACTGAAAGGTACCGAAATCACAAGAACCAAACGCTAAAAGTCGAAAAACACGAATGCGTTTTGTCTCAATAGCGGATGATGCTTTTTAACAGGCATATGGGTGGGCTTTCGGGCCTAAAGCCGTGACTCGAGCGCGCAAAGAAAACATGAAACACACCCCCGCGGGGTAGGGAGGGGAGGGAAATGTTTGAGAAACCCTTCCCCTCCCTACCCCGCGAGCACATGTTACATGTTTTGTTTATGCGATGAAGACTCGGCCTTACAAGAATATAGTAAGCCTTAGCTCAATGTACTTTCTATCGATCATGATTAATAATAATAATTTTTCCACAGAAATTGAACGTGACGGACACGATTACGCACATCGAGAATCTGGACTCGAACAGCACCTACCATGTGTTCGTGGTGGCGGTGAACGAACATGGAACCTCGCTGCCTTCTAGCATGCTGCTCATCAATATTACTGATGGAGGTAACACATCGTCTCCCTAGCCTTTTCACCTTTTTCACGGGGTCGGCTGCCTAATCTAGGTGATTGAACGAGAATACTATTTTTCACGCATAGCGACTGCCATCAACATCAAACCAGATAACCAGACCCTATCCAAGATAGGTATTTGCTAGGTTTTGCTATTCTCTGTAAAATTTTGGATGGTAGCTGCGACAGACTGTCATACAGAAGGATAACAAAAGAAAATGTATCTAAAATCCATACGAATTGCATCTGTCATAGTTACCATCTTGCAGTTTATTTTTTGCAAAATTTCTATCTTGACCAACGGCTTAACGTGCCTTCAGAAGCGTGTTGTTATAGGTACTACTACCGGTCACCCATTTATAACCTAGCCACGGCAATGCTTTCGTTATCGGAACATCGCTCTTCTCTAAGCATATACGCAAATGAACCTGTGATACCTTTGCCTGCAGTTGACCGCTAGGGGACTTCCCAAATCACCCCAAGATTTATCTATACGTATGATCTTAATCCTACAGAACCAGAAAAGGAGGTGAACGGCATCCCATCTCCCCCACACTCGCTGTCAGTCTCATCCCACTCTGCTACCTGGCTGACTCTCAGCTGGCAACCGCCCCAGTTCTCACATCCTGATGAGAAGCTGTCCTACACGTAAGTTTGTTCAGTTTATATATTCCGGATCATCCATGCTGGACTGTGAGCTGAAGAAAAACATAGAATGTGCCATCTGCTTCTCCTCCCGAGCGTGTTATAAAACCTGGAAACGGATTCGAGGTATACAGTGCATTATTACATAGATGTAACCTCAATTTAAGCGTTCAAACCCCATCCAGGATACCAAGCACCTCCAAGCACCAAAGGGTGAAACCAATGGTCAAAATTCATTCACGCAGTGTCAACGCGGACGAAAGAAGTTTAAATTTTAATACTTGGTTAAATTATAAATTAAAAATCTTCACACTTGCGTTGCTTGCTAAATTTCGGCATAGTCTTCTGTGGCTCATTTGCACATTTTTTGTTTACTCGACCATTTTTTTCGAAGTAATTCGCACATGTTAGACCCATACCCGTAACGTGCTCACGGCTGCTACTCTCTGATTTTCGTCTTAATTTCAACATACATACATATAATCACGCCTTTATCCCTAATGGGGTAGGCAGAGCGGAAACGACCCAAAGGTCGTTCCACCACGTCTGACAAAGTTTTGAGGGTTATTTAAGATAGATTCCTAGGTATATTGCTGTAGTGACAGGTTGTCAGCCCATCGCCTAAATTACAGTATACTGAAACCCTCGGATCCCAAAGCTGGTTTTTACAGCATGCCCGGGAGGGAAAGCAGCTGGCACATTCTATGTTTTTCTCACGCTTCCAGACCAGCATGAAAGTAATTCAACAATAATTTAAATACTGCTTCTTAATCAGGATGTACTTCAAGACCCCGTCCCAAGTGGGCACAAGCAACGTTACAACGGTCAACACCACAGTTCCGGGGCATACCATGGACAAGCTGACTCCGAACACCCAGTATGTGGTGTGGGTGAAGGCTCATGCGGCAGCTGGAGACTCCTTGCCTTCGGAGACACTCTTGGCTTGGACTGATCCGGCGTATCCAGCGTATGTTGAGGTGAGATATGGATATATGAATAGCAGACTTCAAAAATGAATAGCGTCTTTTGCTTCTTGTTATGTGGGTTTCGAGTCGTACAACGACCCACTAAACCCTGGTGTTAGAGTTTTGTTTAAACCGCCTAATTGCACAGCTAATTGCACGGCCTCTGAAATGGTTTGTGCAACAATCATTATCAAAAACAGCGACCAGCACGGAATATATTTACTTCCAGACAATCATGTGATTCAGGGTGCAAATATCAATTTTATTTTTGGGAATCGGACCCAGGACATCTGGATCGAGAGCTCTTGGCTCAGACCACTATACCACGCAGGTTTTTCATTAAATCCACATTTTTTTTAAACAGCCTCCGACCGTGAACCCGGTAAACCTGGTTGTAGAAGGCTCCAGCATGACCATCTTGTGTATCGCTATGGGAACGCCAACGCCTACCATTTCACTCTATATCTCTGGTAAGTACAGCCTAAGCTTATTCTGAATTCTTCACAAACTAACTAAAGATAAAATTCAAATGTTTTCTTTTTAGCTTGTGATTCTTGTCTAGGCTCAAGTTGACTGAGAAAAAGTCGTTGATGGAGCGGAAGTAATGATTTCTATTGAAATATATTTGCCAAAATTTTACTACATTGCATAATTCCACCCTGTCTTGTACAAGAATTTTCGGTGCAAGGGTGAATTTTTAAAATGTTTTTTCAAACGCGATATCTTTTTTCTGCTTATGTTAAAAGACTACTACTGTTCAAAAACTCCAAGATATTATAAGTACCTGCAATGTACGCTAAACAAGCCATTGTTTACTAATAATATCTAACCAATTGCTCATTTTTTTTACATCGCCTGATCTAGTCTCAAAGTTTAAATATTTCGGTGGCATAATCTGCCATGACACCTAAGTAATCTTTGTAACTTCCTACACAGGTCGCCTAGTCCGCCAAGAGGTGACCAGACATATGGTGACAGTCATCCACAACGTGACCAGAGATATGGACCAAATCTCCTGCTACGCCGACAACGGATATGGGACGCCCATGCAGGCGTCGAGGAAGATCAACATCTCACGTAAGTTTAAGGTGGTTGGAGAGCATAGGTGGCGCCCTCAATAGTAATAATTTAATTGTGTCTAAAATACGTACAAACAGTTTCATGAATATACATATAATCACGCCTTTATTCCTAATGGGGTAGGCAGAGCATCAACGACCAAAACAAAAACCGTTCTGCTAAGTCTGACAAGTTTTAAGTCGTTGTTTAAGATAGATCTGTTTATTGCTGTAGTGACAGGTTGTCAGCCCATTGCCTAAATTACAATATACTGAAACCCTCGAATCCTAGTTTTTACAGCATGCCCGCGAGGAGATGCAGCAGTCACATACGAAAGTTCTTCGCTTCGATAACAAGGTTCTTTTAAGATTTCTAGTAGCTACTTTTGCCTTTGATACAGGCGTGATAGTAAATACTATGTATGTGTGTATTAGGGTATCCATTAGCAAAATTTTACCCGTTCGAGACAGCTGGGCCGAAGCACTAATTCTAATAGAAGTTTCATCATCTCGGTTTTTCTATTATAGATATTGGATTCAAGGTTTTTGATACATGTAAAGAGAATGCATGCATTTCTTTAGTTCTGGTTTTTGCCGCCCATGGCGCGCGCTTTTAGCTGTCATACATAAATGTAGGATGAATGATTGGAGAGCCCGATGGTGTAGTGGATAGGGCCGCTGCCTCCTGAGCGGGGGGTCGTGGTTCGAACCCCACCACGTACCAATGTGTTTTTCGGTTTTCGAATTTCATATGTACGTTTATTCGGTGCTTTATTCCGTGCTTCGGAAGGCACGTTAAGCCGTTGGTCCCGGTTAATATCGTTTAATACCGTAGACCGTTAAGCCATATCAGAGGCCAGTGCTAAGCAAAACTCTGACCTAATCTAGGATTGGGTCTGGTTTCCCTTCTGGGTTGCGGAGGTCAGATGGCAGTCGCTCTGTGTAAAAACCAGTATCCTCGTTCAATCCCCTAGATTAGGAAGCCGACCCCGTGAGATACGGGATAAGGCTAGGGAGATGATGACATAAATGTAGGATGAGGGGCCGGCACGGACGCAAGGAAACACCGTCTTCAATTTAAGTCACCTTCTTTATTCAGCTTGTAATGTTCTACTCCTTTTCTGCAATCTTGACCTTCCGTCGTCTTTGCCAGCTCCATCCAGACTTTCGCACTTAATTGATTATAAATTGAATGAGACTTTTATAAACAATTTACAATAATTGTATTATTGTAAATTGCCATGCTGGTCTGGGAGCGAGAGAAAAACATAGAATGTGCCAGCTGCATTTCCTCCCGGGCATGCTGTAAAATCCAGCTAAGGGATCCGAGGGTTTCAGTATATTGTAATTTAGGCGATGGGCTGACAACCTGTCACTACAGCAATATACCTAGAATTCTATCTTAAATAACCCTCAAAACTTTGTCAGACGTGGCGGGACGACCTTTGTTTGGGTCGTTTGCGCTCTGCCTACCCCATCGGGGATAAAGGCGTGATTATATGTATGTATGTCAATAAACATAAAGTTTACACATAAATTACATTTCATCGTTTGGAAATAGACCATTCACCATAGAGATCCAATCCCACATAAACACATCTTTACGCTGCCTTGAATGCTAATATTGTACCAGACTATTACGTAGGTACTATTCCAGATTATTATCTACGAGGTTCGCTTACTTCTTTGTGTTTTCACTTGTTAAAATGGCGGCTTACCCGCCGCAATGAAGTAAAGGCGCAATTTCCATTTTGTATTCATTGAAAATTATCTTCAAGCACATCTTATTTGCAACCTTAGCGGGGCCTCAAATTTAACATTATGAGCCCTCGGAGTTTTCTCCTTCCTCGCGGCTTTATCTTACAGTATTTTTTTTATTTCGGTGGCCGAATGATCTCTTTTTATTTTTTGTCGCTGTTGAGTGTATTACCGAGTCATAAACGGATTTCATTTTGTTCTGACTAAGTTGGCTTAATATTATTATTGTTTATGCTTTTTTCTTTTTTATTTTTTATTAGCTAAAAACAGGCTAGCTAAAAAAAAAAAAATTTTTATTAGTTCTGTCTATTTGAGTTCATTTTTGGAGAAAAAAAATATGGTGTTAACACTATTTACGTAGCTGGCATGTAGGTAATAAAACGGCGGCAGCAGCAAAAAAAAAAGGTGTAAAATGCGCTATAATTTAAAGATAAAGTATTATACTATTATATATTCTGTGGATAAAGCGTATATGCTATGCGTCATCCATCATAAACAGAATTGTAAATCTTATTATTTAATTGTATTTTTTTTAGAATTTGTAATCTGATTTAATCCTACACACCTTCCATGCTGGACTGGGAGCGAGAGAAAAACATAGAATGTGCCAGCTGCATTTCCTTCCGGGTATGCTGTAAAAAACAGTTAAGCAATTCGAGGGTTTCTGTATATTGCAATTTAGGCGATGGGTTGACAACCTGTCACTCCAGCAATATACCTACAAATCTATCTTAAATAACCGGCGGACCGACCTTTGATTAGGTCGTTTACGCTCTGCCTACACCATTAGGGATAAAGACGTGATTATATGTATGAATGTATCCTACATACGAACGGAAAAATTATCTCATAGTTAGAAAAGTATTTCCCTAAAATTCTGGACACAGACGTTGATGATAACCACCATTTCGTTTTTCAACACAGACACCCCAACGATCCAAGCTTCCGGCATCACGATGGCAGCTGCTGGCGACTCCGTGATCCTGGAGTGCCGAGTGGAAGCCCTGCCCAAACCAACGGTCGCCTTCTGGAGAGACCCCAATGGAAGAACGCCAGTCATCGAGGGACCGAATTACAGCATTCAGCTAATTGCTGATCCTGACGTAAGTTATTTATTATTATTATTATAGCTAGCCTACTAGATCCCACTGCTGGGCAAAGGCCTTGTGATAAATAAGAAATATTTTTTTTACGACGAGGTAAGAAATATAGATTGAAGAATGTTTTTCTTTGCCAAAAGGAATGGGCCTTGGCCGATTTTATTAAAATCCCGCGGTTTATTTTTCTGCACGTAGGTTAAAATATAAACATAAATCAAACATAATGTATAGAAAACATATCAAAAATATTAGACCATTATCTCCAGAGAAGTAAATTTAATTTAGTTAGTGGCAACCGCGGACTATGTTGTATGGAACATTGATCAATTTTCCTTAATCTACTCAATTAAAAATTTAAACGTGATGATAATCTGTATTAATCTCAAATCGATAAACAAGTGTTATTTATAATGAAAACTGATCGGCTTACTTGTTTGTATTGAAAGGAGGGTTAGCCCTCGACGTTTCGATCCTATACGAGGATCTTCAGGAGAGAAAAACGTCGAGGGTTAACCCTCCTTTCAATACAATTCAATTCTTAGGTTTTGTGTTGTCACAATTCCGCCAACATCACGTAAATGAAGATATTACACGATGGGGAAGGAAAGAAAAAAAAAACTCAATTCACGACACGGTAACAAAATCTACAGGAGTTGAACACACCACACCTCGAACAAAACATAAAACAACACAAACAATATACTTACTAATAAATATATAAGGAGAAATATATTCTGATTAATGATTTAAGAAAGAATATAAGCAAAATTTACAATACAAACAATTAAGCCGATCAGTTTACATTAGGTATAAATACTGTATATCTTGTGAACCTAGGTTATGAACATAACTGTTCCATTTCCATGCAGTATCACTTGCCTTTTATTGTATCCGCTAAAATATTGTAATATAATGTCATCCTTTATTTTGTTTAATAATATTAAAATTTAATTTATGTACATACATACATATAATCACGCCTTTATCCCTAACGGGGTAGGCAAAGCGTAAACGACCTAAAGAGAGGTCATTTCGCCACGTCTGACAAAGTTTTGAGGGTTATTTAAGATAGATTTGTAAGTATATTGCTGTAGTGACGGGTTGTCAGCCTATCGCATAAATTGCAATATACTGAAACCCTCAGATCCCTTAGCTGGTTTTTACAGCATGCCTGGGAGGAAATTCAGCTGGCACATTCTATGTTTTTCTCTCGCTCCCAGTCCAGCATGAAAGAAAATTTATGTATTTTTATAAAATATTGTATTTAATCTATCTTTCACAACTTTCCTTTATTTTTCCTTTCCTTTCCGCGTTCAGTTTCCCTACCTTTTATACTTGACACTGGCACATAGTTCTACTAGTGCCAAAAAATATCATAACTGTTACACAAGTAGGCTGTGACATGACAGTGAGATTATTACAGATTATAAAAACGTTTTAATTTTTTTCTACTTAAAATTTTCTCCAACCAAATTAATTCTTGCAACCAAGGTACCTTACATAGCTATCGAAAAGAAATAATTTATCGATATTGCTTCAGTACGAAAATTATAGAAGCCTCATCAAGTTACTCATCTTTTGATGTGATTTGAATGAAAAAATATTCGTTTTCCTTTATAAAACCGCCTCCGCGAACCGATATTTTAATAGATACCGCAAGCATATCTTTGCGTGTACAAAAATCGTCGATTTATAATATCGGACTTTTGAGTCCCGCCAGGGCCAGTCCGTTTTATCGACTTACGGCTGTTGCTGAGGTTAAACGTGTTAAATAATAAAAATAACCGAAACCATTTCGGCTCCTTTTACAGTAAGGGAAAACTGAAAAGGGTTCCTCAGTAAACGAATATGAACAAATTGCACAGTTCCGACCGAAAAAAAATGCTTTCCCTTACTAGGTAAATGGTTTGCAAATGCATTTTGTATTGACATAATATTTTTTCCACTTCCTAGTAAAACAACTTTCTGAAAGTGATTAAATTTTGCATACTGAGTAGCCTTTACAGTTTTCGGGACACAAGCACTTTTATATTTTAATTTCAACATTTTCACATTGAAAATTTGCGTGGTCTCCTCCAATTTAGGTCTCTGGTTGGCGGCGTCTATTTCGTTTGAATTAAATCGAATCTCCATAATTAATATTTTCAAGATTATCAAAATCTCGTTTGTATTCATGAGACGTGTCTATCTCCACTTTTCTTATTTTAAAGCGGGTTCACGCTCAACTGAACTTTACAGCAATTTATGAAAAAAGCTATGAATTTAAAGAGTTTGCATTACTTGATCTAGGAAAGATTAGGTCAAGTCTAAAGTTACTTTAAATGAAATAAAGATTAGTTCTGGTCCAGCTACAACAATCTTCAATCTAAATATAGTTAATGTGAAAGAGTACCTTCTTTCATGCTGGTAAAGAAGGTACTCTTTCATGCTGGCCTGGAAGCAAAAGAAAAGCATAGAATGTGCCAGCTGCATTTCCTACCAGGCATGCTGTAAAAAACCAGCTCAGGTTAAACCTAAAAAATACTATACAGGGAACTCTAAATTACTAATATAAAACATCTTATTCATTAACATTCTTAACATAGTGAGATCAATTCTTGAACTAAGAAACTGTAGGCATTAAGCTTTACAATTTTCGCAAAATGCGAGGCATTTCTTACTAAAATACGTAAAACTATCAGCAAATAAATCAACTTAGTGATCCGAGGGTTTCTGTTTATTGTAATTTAGGCTATGGGCTGACAACCTGTCACTACAGCAATTTACCTACAAATCTATCTCAAATAACCCTCAAATCTTAAAATAATAAATGAAATTTACAATAAAACGTGAAATTTAGAACAAGACGTGGCGTATCGACCTTTGTTTAGGTCGTTTACGGTCTGCCTACCCATTAGGGATAAAGGCGTTAATATATGTACTACCTTACTATATGGAAATTTGTATAACTTAATTATATTATAAATCTTTTCTGATTATTTAGTGAATATTATTCACTGTCTTAATTTTCTCCACACAAATTGATTGTAACGATTGTGACTTACTGTGTAGTCGCTTTGACAATATCGAAACATGCTAGCCTATGCTTATTCGGTCTCACTTCAGAAAGGCCCAGCTTATAATGTTCCTATTCTCCCTCAGGATCAAACCAAGTACACAATGCGGCTGGTAATAAAGAAGATCATTGAAACAGATGAAGGTGACTACTATTGTCACGCTGAGAACGCATTCGGGAAGGTGTTGAGACCGGTATCAGTGAGACTGCGACCGACATTCCCACATCACAACGTCACTGAATGCTGTACACAGGTAAGCAGTCGGTCCCGGTCGCTATCTTTGATAGTGGTCGTTACTCAAACCATGTCAGAGGCCTAATAGCTGTGCTACTAGGCGGTTTGAAAACTGACACCAGGGTTCTTCGGGTCGTGGTACGACTCGAGAATCCACTCGTTAAGAAGAAGAAGAAGCAGTAATTTAAGCTTTCAGGCCCAATCTATAAAAAAAAATGGATATTTGTCTGGGTGTGTGTGTGTATGTTTGTAACGAATAAACTCAAAAAGTACCGGACCGATTTCAAAAATACTTTCACTATTAGAAAGCTACATTCACCCTGAGTGACATAGGCTTCTTTTTACCACGGGAAAATACATAGTTCCCACGGGAAATCTCTATTAGCAGCTAGTGACACCGCTGACAGAAAGCTAATTAAATCTATTCTAAAAACATTTTATTTTCACTAATTTTGAATACCGCACAAAACCTCACCATATTCTAAAAAAAAATACTGGCCAAAGTGATATTTTCAAAGGGCAGTCAATTTTTCAAGCTCTACCTACCCCTTAAGGTATAAAAACGAGCCTATATGTATTTCTGTTCCATGCTGGTCTGGGAGCGAGAGAAAAACATAGAATGTGCCAGCTGCATATCCTCCCGGGCATGCTGTAAGAACCAGCTAAGGGATCCGAGGGTTTCAGTATATTGTAATTTAGGCGATGGGCTGACAACCTGTCACTACAGCAATATACCTACAAATCTATCTTCAATAACCCTCAAAACTTTGTCAGACGTGGTGGAACGACCTTTGTTTGGTTCGTTTACGCTCTGCCTACCCCATTAGGGATAAAGGCGTGATTATATGTATGTATGTATGTATTTCAACAGATGAACGTGTCATCAGCCTGCATAGACGCGTGCAGTTTCCACTTGGACATGGACAGCATCATGGACAGACCAGAGTGCATGAATGACTTCGACAAGCTGATGAAGTGCGCTGCTGATGGATCAGGTAAGAGTATTGAAGACTCCAGGATTCATCGCGTTAGTTGAATAGGGAATACTCATGATTTTTTTAAAACTATTAGTAAGAATTATTGTCACCGTAGATAAACGGATGTGAAGGAATTTTCGCAAAATATTCATTAGATTAAGAGTTATAATGCCTTAAAGTGGTTAGTTAAAAAGAGAGGTCCGAACTGTCATGTGACGTCATAAAACAGGAGCGCCGCCATACTAATTCCATATAAATTGTCGTTTCGAAGAGAGAGATAGATAATCTATCTTTATAATGGTATATCTCGATGATTTTTTGATCAATTTTATTTCCGTTTTCACTGTTCTTTTCATAATTTAAGATGTTTTTAGACAATAGGTTCAGGAACTGAAAATGTGTACATTCTCTATTGAAGCCCACGCGATAAAGAACAAAAGTATAACTTGCTTTAAAATGTTTTTTACGAGTATTTCAAATTCAAATTCATTTATTATTATTCAGATCTTCCATGCTGGACTGGGAGAGATAGAAAAACATAGAATGTTCCAGCTACCCTTCCTCCCGGGCATGCTGTAGAAGTCAGCAAAAGGGACTCGAGGGTTACAGTGTATCGTAATTTAGGCGATGGGCTGATAACCTGTCATTATAGCAATACACTTTTCAATCTAAAATTGCCCTCAATTTTTGTCAGACGTGGCGAAACCGCCTTTTACGAGGCGTTTATAGCTCTGCCTACCCCTTAAGGGATAAAGGCGTGATTTTATGTATGTATGTATGTATTATTCAGATTAGATGATTAATTGTTAGTATGTTCTTAGTTGTAGGTTAGATACATAGTATAAGTTAGTAGGTATGTAGGTTAGGTAGAATCACAGAATACGATACAATTTATGCAATAGTAAGCACGTTACGCATTTGATTATAAAACTGTATGCTCGCTAATTATCTAAATAATAATTATATTAAAGTGCCTAAACTAAGTACTTATGTAAAGTAAGTACTGGTATCTTAGGAACTTAAATTGCTGGGAAGATATATTCTAATGCTAAGGAATAAGATAATTAATTAAATAACAAACGTTGACTAATTTAGTATTAGCTATATAAACATTATAGTCATCAAAATCTGATTGCGCCTGATTAGTTGATTATGTAATTACAGTCAGTAGGTTTTCCGTCTCTTCATAATCTTTATTTGCTCAGGGTTTGCTCTTGTCTTCATCAACAGCTGTGTGACGTTTTCTGCTGGACATAAGCTTCCAATGTTTTCCACAGAGCACGGTGTTGGGTAGACTCTTGTCTTGAATCTAGTGAAATCCTGAGCTTCAGTTAATTAGCAGGGAAGCAGTTTAAAAATCCACATCCACTAAAAAAGTTTGGCACAATTAAAGACTTTATAATACGAAATTCTGGTCTTGCAGATTGACAACAATCAACCATACCATTTTCTTCTCCTGTACCCTTCCCTTGTGTCTCATTAATCTCTTCTATTGCAGATCACAGAAGCTGTTGCGCATCCTGGGGCGTACCTCGCACTTGCTTGGAGCTGTGCCGAGGAGGATCAGTTTCCAAGCCTTGCGCACTCCAGCACGCAAGAAGAGCATTAGCTTGCTTCAGGGATTCCGGAGCCAAGCTTCCAGGACCACCCAGGAATTTGAAAGCGCATGTTGCACCGACACCTCATTCAGTGCTCTTAAGGTTAGTGTAGGATCAGCCTTGAAGACATGTGCGCTTCAGTATTCGAAGAAGGCATTAGCTTGCTTCAAAGATTCTGGATCCAAGCTGCCAGAAATTTGAAGGCGTATATGGTACCGACACCACATTTTGTGCTCTTTAGGTAAGTGCAAGAAGATCAGTGTGACTTTCAAGCTCCAGTAAGCGGGGAGAGCGTAAGCTCGGAAGAGTTCCCTCGACTTCCCCAAAAACCTAAATTTAGGACCTGCCCTGATCATCATGACACCACCTAGGAAGACTTATTTTAGACGGAAACTGTTTTTCAAATCGACTCGTGCTTCTACTCGAGGAACGTCAGAGTACCTTCTCCTTTTATACTGTAGTCTTTTGAAACATAATAAGAAACTAAACCACACATGACAATCTGCCATTTCCATGCCATCAGTCTACAACACCTGTATACCTCCTTGACGTGACAACTCGTATAGCCTAGTTTCTTAGTTTCCAGTGCACCTGCCTGCTATGTAGAGGGTCCCGGGTTCGTTTCCAGGCCATGCAGATATTTCAATGAAGAATTTAACTATAATGTATGTTTTTGAGTCTAAATTTGGAAGGCGTTAAACAGATTTCGGTCAGGAGTCGGCAGATGTAAAGACCTCAGGAAGAGGTGGGGCTTCACCGAGGACGACAAGTGCGAGTGTGGCGCCATACAGTCTATGTCACACTTATTGTCGTGCCCCATTTCTCCTGCGACCTGCACGCAGGAGAACCTGTTTGACGCCAACCAAAAGGCTGTTGATGTGGCCACGTTCTGGGCGTCAAGGATTTAAAGCCATTGACTCGTGAAGAAGAAGAAGAAGTCTGAATTTTATCTGTGGTTGTTTCTGTGTTTGTCCATGGCACCCCGATACAGAGAATCCTAGTGGGGGCTGTGAGTGTGACCGTGTGTTTTTTCCTCAGTTGGGATGCTCCTCTGAAGAACCCTCAAACGGTATACCTGTACCGCGTCTTCTGGAGAGCTTACGGAGCCAAGGTGCCTGAGAAGCTGGACACCAGTGAGACCAGCGTGGTCATCACGGGGCTGGCAGACGATGTGCGTTATGAGTGTGTCGTCAAGGCTGCTAATGATGTTGGTGAGTGACAAATTGCATTTTCTCTAAGGCTCGTATTTATAAAGCATTCTCAATATTGTCGTATCAGAAATGTCATTCCAGTACAAAATGGCCTGTCAAATCTTTTCAATCTTGAAATTAATTCATAATTACGACCGTTAGGTACAGTTACGTTATTATGTCCCAGATTTTTTTTTTTATTGTTTGGGTAAGAGAGTTTTAACATTGCTCCGTATTCAGTTCGTATACGTGAAAAATTTTATGGAGTGGCGCGAAATGTATGACAGTTTCCATATTTTTTTTCACGGATACGAACCGAATACGGAGCAGTGCAAACACACCCTAATGATATATTTTCCGATGATTTATAGGATTTTCAAATAAATCTTGTTCACTTACTGGTCTTTAAAACACTTTTAGCTTGTGAAATATCATTTTATACCAGATACCACCAGATATAGTGACCGACTGCTAAAGGCTCCTACACAACACACAGTGTCGTTGGCACAGCCGCCTGTACTTGTCAAAAGTTGACGCGGTATATATTTTATTGATCTGCGATTAGTGGCTTTGCCGGCGTCACTTTACGAGTATGTACGAGAATTAAGTTTCTGTTAGATAAATAAAACATTTATGTCTCCCAGGTACATCATCGCTTAGTCTGCCGATAATGTTCACGACGGCGGGCCAGGAAACGGGCGCAGCCGCCGCCCCGGTGACCGGTGCAGGCGCTGCCACCGCGGTCGGCGTCGCGCTCGCGTGTATCATGGTAGCGGCCATACTGGCAGCCGCTGGACTGTATTACAGACATAGGAAGGTAAGATAACTGATACAGTTTTCTTCTTCTTCCATCGAGTGGGTATCAAGTCTATCGACCCGATGAACCCTGGTGTCAGAGTTTTTAAATCGCCTAGTAGCACAACTATCAGGCCTCTGACATGATTATAGTAACGACCACTATCGAAGACAACGATCGGTACCGACGGCTTAACGTGCCCTCCGAAGCACGAAATCTTTTTATTTTTCGGACAATCAGGTGATTTAGCCTGCAATGTCCTAACCAAACTGGGGAAAAATTCACAAAGTGTTCAATTCTCAAATATCAACTTTGTGTTTCCCCCTGGGAATCGAACCCAAGACCTCCGGATCAGGAGTCCATGGCACTAGCCACTAGACCACGGAGGCAGTTATATTACTGATACAGTAGCAAGGTCATTATCATAGAGTAGAAAGTAGCAAGGTACTATTTTCGGTAGGGTTGCATTAGCTGCAGGGAAAGCTCAAATGAATCTACTTACTGATGATGAGCTTAATTCGAAATCTAGTATTTTATTTATCTCTACTTGTGGTACATAATTTACTGAATCGAGAGACCAATTAACAGTCAGGCCACGAAACGACAAAAGCTTATCATTCTACAAGGTGGCGCAAAAGAAATCACCCTATTGGAAGATGCTCTCATTTTTGCAAATGGCCGCCAATGTCAAATCTGTTTTGACATTTGTGGACTAGACAGATGCAGAATACAAGTGAACAAGCCATGGAGCGATACACTCCCCAAGAACGCGGAAAAATCGTGTCTATTTTTTTGAGTAACAATTCGTCTGTGGTGTTGGCGCAGCGCGAATTCCGTCGCCGATTCCCCGGCCGTCCGACACCGACTGCGCAAACACTGCGACGTTTAGCCACCAACCTTGAAGAGTATGGGACCACACGAGACGTTGCTAAGAGTGGCCGGCCCCGGAGCGCCCGTTCTGCCGAGAATATCGCCGCTGTAGCCGAGGACGTTGAAGTGAGCCCCGAAACATCGACCAGACGACGTGCCACGCAATTGGGCCTCAGCCGGCGGTCCTTGCAGCGAATTTTGGTGCGAGACTTGAAGATGTTTCCTTACAAAGTCCAGACCGTGCATCAGCTGCTGCCTGCCGACCGCCAAACGCGCGTAACCTACGCCCAAGCCATCCTCAATCTCGAGGAAGAATTGGACAATTTTTCGACCAAAATCATCATGAGCGATGAGGCTCATTTCCACCTCAGCGGTTACGTGAATCGGCAAAATTATCGCTTCTGGGGCACCGAGAATCCACGAGTGATGCACGAGGAGCCGTTACACCCGCTCAAAGTGACTGCGTGGTGCGCTGTTCACGCTGGAGGAGTCATCGGGCCATTTTTTTTCGAGAACGCCGCGGGTCAAACGACAACAGTGGACGGTGCGCGCTATAGGGCCATGTTGACCGAATTTTTTCTGCCGCAATTGGACGAATTGGGACTGGAGGACATGTGGTTCCAACAGGACGGGGCAACGGCGCACACTGCACGAGCCACAACCGACATTCTGAAGGCGGCATTTCCGGGTCGCCTAATCTCTCGTTTTGGCGATTTGCACTGGCCGGCCAGATCGCCCGATTTAACGGTCCCGGACTTCTTTTTATGGGGTTTTTTGAAGTCTCGTGTTTACGTCAACAAGCCTGAGACCTTGGAAGCCCTCAAAGACAACATTCGACACGAGTGCGAGAATCTGTCGCCCGAAGTTCTCGCCGAAGTGATGAAAAATGCCATAAAACGAGCCCGTATGGCAATCAATTGTAACGGCGCCCATTTGGCCGATATCATCTTCTCGACTTGACCAGTAAAATTCTAAAGGTGCAAATAAATATAATCAAAAAACAGATTCGAAGTTTTTCATTTAGAAAAAAAATGAGAGCCAAACAACATCGGATGACTTCTTTTGCGCCACCTTATACTTTGTTCTACCACGTTCTACTTCATTGATGTCATTTTTTCTTGTTTTGTTACAGAATCTTAGGCTAAAAGCTCAAGGAGGAGTAGCCTTTGAAAACCCAAGTTACCTCAGGGAGCCGCAACCAGACACAGTTGTCAACGTAAGTTCTTTAAAAAAACAGCCTTGACAGCAAAGCCCGTGAAAATGATCAACTCAACGGTCCCATGAACATTTTTTGGGACTTGCAAGCTTTTTATCACATTTTTTTTAACTTGGAAAACCTTGTTCACTTTTTTTATTTTTACATACATACATACATAAAATCACTCCTTTATCCTTAAGGGGTAGGCAGAGCGTTAAACGCCTCGTAAAAGGCGCTTTCGCCACGTCTGACAAAAATTGAGGGCAATTTTAGATTGTCATGAGTATTGCTAAAGTGACAGGTTGTCAGCCCATCGTCTAAATTACAATACACTGTAACCCTCGAGTCCCTTTTGCTGACTTCTACAGCACGCCCGGAAAGAAGGGCAGCCGGAACATTCTATGTTTTTCTATCTCTCCCAGTCCAACATTGAAGTTTATTATTTTTGGTCACCTAATATGTTTAAATATTGTTTCCATCAGGGCACATTACCGAATGGAAACGCAAATGGCGGCGCAGGAGTAACGCCAGTCACGAATGGAGTGTCCAACAGTACGGCGTGGAGACAAGAGACTCTCCAGCCCTCCACTGCCAGGGAGGTCGAGCCCTCGCTCTACGAGGAGTTGAAGCTCGGTCAGGACGGAGCCGGTTTCAAGAGGTTGAAGCCATAGCCCGAGGTAAGTCAAACAAACTGTCAAACAGACCAAGGTACCGTATCATACTGCGACTGCGAGCTAACAACCTGCCATGAGCAACTTTAGCAAATGTTAGATTAAAACGAATCACTGTCAAGTCTTTCTGAACTTGACAATGAAATACTGGAAATATCTTAGATCAAACATAGCTATAGATCCATACAGAATCAAACTCAAACCGTGGCACCACGTAAACTATGTGCAAAAACGTCGTGAAGTGGTTTACTTAAAGCTTCAATATGCACCTTACTACTTTAAAAATAAAGTTGGGTTTGTCAAATAGCGACTGACATAATAACTAGGCATATATGCTTTGTGTCATTTTACAAGCGGCGTTTGAGTATCTATAACTATATTTGATTTAAGGGAAATACGCTTTTTCATCTCCATAGAAGTAAACACAGTCATGTTCCGCCAACATGTCATCGGTCTTTCCGCTGGCATACCCTTGGATAGATCACAAGGAGCCCTGCGGTTTGTGCCGGCGGCTCTGTGTGTAGAAGCCTTTACAAGCCAAATGTGATATTGTTTCGTCTTGTTTTCAATATGTTTACGTTTCCAGGTGCCGTGTCGCTCGCCGCTCCGCTCGCCGCGCTTGTCCGCGCGGGTTGCGCCGCGGTACTGAGCGGCAGCGGATCGCCCGCGCTTGTGACTTGCGTCCCGGTCTCGCTCGCTAGCATATTCATTTGGAATTTCATTATATTATAGTATTTTTTTAAAAGAAGTTTTCCAAATAAGTTTATGCTATTAACGGTTGGAAAAGGACGCAAGAATGGGTAAAAATGTAGAGTTAGTAATAAATAGAAGCGTTCTTTAATAATGTTGTTTAAAAATGTGATTGTTGTTTTGTTTTTAAAATAATATTTTTGTATTGAAAATATAATATTTTATTTGATTTTGTTTAGTGGGAATACCGAGCGAGACGATTTATGGGATTTCAGTGTTACAAACTAAACATAAACTTTGTACAGTAGTATTAAAAAAAAGAACCACAGATAGTAAACGCGTGGCAGCGGAGTGTAGATAATAAAAAGTAATTTAAAAAATACAGTATATTTTCAGTATCATACCTGATGTGATTTTTACCAAAAAGAAAGACCTCATGTACTTGTCATTTCATGTAAATTTTACATTTACTGATGGAAAATATGAAACTTTAAGTGTAACTATAATTTTCATTACAAAATTGTTGTAAAATAATATGTATACATCTACCTTGATTAGTTGTAATATTTATACTTATACATAGTTTGAAGCATATCATTTCCTCTAAAAACCAGACCCGTAACTGCCTAACACCCTTTTTGTCATCTGTCACTAAAGTTTTATATTTTTTGTCAGTAATTTAGCGGAGAAGTTCTATATCCTAGGTGATGTAGCTTCAGAATCACTCTGAAGTCAAATAGAAGATTAGAATTCTATAAAAATGTGCCTTCGATCAATTTATAAAAGTAGATAGAGTAATAAATAGCATAGTTACCCTTTGGCCTATGAATTTGTACGTACTGTAAATAAAAAAGTATTTAGACATTCTTCATGATTTTACTTTTATTACTCTATATTTTTTTAAAGAATGATTTTATATTGTTTTTTTTTTTAAAATCACAGTTACCATTTATTTTTATATTAAACTAAGACCAAGAGCTTGATAATGATTTTGAAAAACTTCGCAAGTAACTTTTGTTATAATGCCATATCTATAACTTTGTAATGCCGGTCAAAACCGAACTATTTAGTTTTTTTTTCTTTTTTATGAAAACTTTTATTTTTCTTTTACTGATCTCATTTTGACAAACATTCCAAAATGTATATCGTATTTTTTTTCTTGAATCTCTGACCAGGTTTTTGTGCAATAATGTAAAATTTGCTCAGATGTAAGGATACTTTGTGATGAATAGTTTTGTTTAGAACATCACGTCCTAATAAAGGAATTTAGAAGCGGATGTGATTAGATTTGTAAATAATAATAAAAAAGTGATGATTACCAATTGTGGATTTTTATTTGACCTAAACTTAAATCCTTGCTCAACTAAACGCCATAAAACATTACTTTAAACATTGATCTCAGTTTTAATTAATTGAAATAATTACAAGTTAAAGGTAGATATTGATTCATACCGATTCCATATTCTTGTCGTCCCTTTCTGTTTTCTACAAACATACAATCGCGTGATTGTACCTCATCCCCAATGGGGTAGGCAGAGCATAAACGACCTAAACAAAGGTCGTTCCGCCACGTCTGACAAAGTTTTGAGGGTTATTTAAGATAGCGTTGTAGGTACATTGCTGTAGTGACAGGTTGTCAGCCTATCGTCTAAATTACAATATACTGACACCCTCGGATCCCTTAGCTGGTTTTTACAGCATGCCCGGGAGGAAATGCAGCTGGCACATTCTGTGTTCTTCTCTCGCTCCCAGGCCAGCATGGAAGGTTTGTTTTCTCAGGACAGAAAATGTCAGATAACGATTTATTACGTATCTTGTGAGACATATTGTTGTAAAAGTACAATCCATGGTTATAAGATGGGGGTAAATGTAAAATGCATATAAAAATAAGCCTAATCCAAAAACAAGCTACATTTATATTAATACAGTCTTATGACTTTTCTCTCCTTTGCCGTTCAAAAAGCAATTTTACTTTACTCTGTTCTAGGGTTGCTACCTTTCAGAGAATAATTTTAAAATACGTTTAAGATACTACCTTATTCCAAGTTAACTGCACGTAGCATAATGTAAAATTATCGCTCTGACAGATACTGGGTTGGTCCCAGTTCCCCAGTTCGTAGTTGCAAAAATCACGAATTAGCTAACATAAGTCTATACCGGGCATTTTCTGTCACGAGGGAACAGAAAGGGACGCCAATAATTTTAGTCAAGATTTGAAGAACCCTGGTGTCAGAGTTTTTAAACCGCCTAGTAGCCCTGATATTAGGCGTCTGACATGGTTTGAGTAACGAGCATTATTCCAAACAACATCAAGCCAATAGCATTGGTCACAGTGATCATCTTACATCTTTTTTGATTTATAAACATCATATACTGATACGTGCAGTTAAACTAACTTCGGTAAATTTAAAAATAAAATTATACATACATATAATCACGCCTTTATCCCTAATGAGGTAGGCAAAGTGTAAACGACCTATACAAAGGTCGTTCCGTCACGCCTGACAAAGTTTTGAGGATTATTTAAGATAGATTTGTAGGTATATTGCTGTAGTGACAGGTTGTCAGCCCATCGCCTAAATTGCAATATACGAAATCCTTCAGATCCCTTAGCTGGTTCTTACAGCATGCCTGGGAGGAAATACAGTTGGCACATTCTATGTTTTTCTCTCGCTCCCAGTCCAGCATGGAAGGTTAAAAATTAATAATGTCGAAATTTATACTTCATTGAAACTTCTCAACTGCTGACAGCCCTATGGCGTACTTACCTGCTCCTCAAAGGGCAAGTTTCGTAAGGAATCTCGCAAAAAGGTAATGAAAAAACTTGACGCCGGGCAAAGACGGGTGCAGAGCTAAGTGTTGACAACTTGTTTAATTAGTCTAACTTTGCTTACTTTAATATATTTTTGGTTACAAAAAGTAACTGCCTCCGTGGTCTAGTGGCTAGTGCCATGGACTCCCGATCCGGAGGTCCTGGTTTCGATTCGCAGAGGGGAAACATAAAGTTGATATTTGAGAATTTATCACTTTGTGAATTTTTCCCCAGTTTGGTTAGGACATTGCAGGCTGAATAACCTGATTGACCGAAAAGAAAAAGATTTCGTGCTTCGGAGGGCACGTTAAGCCGTCGGTCCCGGTCGCTGTCTTTGATAGTGGTCGTTATTCAAACCATGTCAGAGGCCTGATTCGATAAGTTTGAATTGAAATAAAATGAAATGAAATTTATTAATTGTGAATCATAGGTACAATGGTGTTAAATATTATAAAAATGTCCAACTATGTCCCGCCATATAGCCATACAATATTTTGCACCTATACAATAAAAAATTTGAACAATTGTTGGGGGTTGTATGCATTTGAAAACATATGCGCAGGTAGAGAGTTCCACTTATTTGCCGTGCGCATTATGAAAGATATCTTTCTTGAAATGACCACCTCGATCAGGCACTTTTTATAAAGTATTAATTTTTTTAAATTACTGGAAATAATTTATTTGTGGAAGTTATTCAGATTTGTTGAATGAGCAGCTCCTATAATTTTGTAGGAAGCTTTCCTTTACAACCGGTATTATGCACCCCAAAGGACGTAACTCAACTATCAGACCAGGGATAGGTTTTGGCAGAACTATCAGGCCTCTGACATGCTTTGAGCCCTCTGAAGCACGAAATCTTTTTTCTTTCCAAACTGGTGAAAAATTCACAAACTGATAAATTCTCAAATATCAACTTTGTGTTTTCCCCCCTGGGAATCGAACCCAGGACCTCCGGATCGGTAGTCCATGGCACTAGCCACTAGACCACGGAGGCAGTCAGTAAAATGTATTTAGTATAGGATGCTAACCAACCCTAACAGACTTAGTAAAAGTTGTTCAGCATCATTTGTAGTTTTACATACTTTATGGTGCATTCGACCCTTTCTGTTACACCCTGTATAAATTGTCAAACGGAAAGATAAACCTCAAAGCTGCACAAATAAAACCCAAACCTACTAAAAGCCAGTAAAATCTAGTAAAAGCCGGTAAAACTAGCTCAGTGATGCGGACTTTACCTAGAAATAATTGCTTCAACAACAGTAACTCCTGGCTTTGTATAATTAACTAGGACGAAACCACTGAATTGCCTTTGAGAGTTATTTCATAATAGGTAGGGTTTTACATTGATATAGGGTGTTATTTACTTGTGACCAATACCAGGTGTAAGGTAAATGGCCACTGCGATTTGGCCACAATTTGTATACCTGTCGATACAGCAATATACCTACAAATCTATCTTAAATAACCCTCAAAACTTTGTCAGACGTGGCGGAACGACCTTTTTTTAGGAATCTTAAGCTCTGCCTACCGAATAAGGGACAAAGGCATGACTATATGTATGTTGAATAGGCAAGCCTTTTTTTACTGAACAACCGTTTTCAGGACACTGTCCTTTACACTAGCTAGATGTAGGTACTATGACAATAAACACAAAAGTTTTCCTTCTACAAATTTATTAGACCTTTGCTCAGCAGTGGGACACTTAACGGCTATATAAGATAAGATAAGAAAGATTAAATTAGGCTAAAAAGATGACCATAGCAGCATTGGAAATTGCTGAAGTTTTCGAAAACCTTTGTCAAAATAGGTCCGTACATGTCCCAAGGGTCAGAAAGGACTGTACCGTAAGGTCAGGTGGAGCAACACTCCTGTAAATTATATTATAGTGTCAGCAAAACATCCTTTGTAGAGTTATAAAAGTTTTAGAGCGTGCAATATTTATAAAAAAAATATTATTAAAACTGTGTTTTATGTAGGTTTTACGCGGTTTCAAATTCTGACACCATGGTTTGTCGGGTAGTTCGTCAACTCGAAATACTCACTTTATAGAAAACTAGCAACCCGCCCCGGTTTCGCACGTAAATGATCAGTGTTTTTCAACTATATTATGCATGTATTATACATATAAACCTGTCTCTTGAATCACTCTATGTATTAAAAGAAACCGCATCAAAATGCGTTGCGTAGTTTTAAAGATTTATGCATACATAGGGACAGAGAAAGTGACTTTGTTTTATACTATGTAGTGAAGAAGACTATGGCTCGTATTTATGAAGCGATATCAAACTTGAGAGCAATATTAAGTATGGATTTGACAGGCCAGTTTGTACTGAAATGAGATTTCTGATACAAACTTAAAGTCGCTGTCACTCATGAAAGCTGATTATAAATACGCCCCCTATGAGTCTTATCTGCCGCAACAGTAACACACCCCAAATTGAGGGCACCTATTTGTCATACACACGCTTGACAGACGAATTAGCAAGCACAGTTCTTGTACTACTTATATAATTTTTATGAATTATTTATCAGGTTTGAACTACTAAATAAAAATAAGGATTTTTAATTTAAAATAGCACAGAAATTAATAAAAATTGTGTCCTACGTATAGCGAAAATAACTCAGAATTTCTTAAAAAATTAGCGCCACAAGCTACGTTGTCCGTCTCTAGATTACCTATCTATCATCATATAAAATTTCATTAATATTTATTTCGCCGTTTAGGCGTGAAAGAGCAACAAACAAACAGACAGATAGAGTTACCTTCGCATTTATAATATTAGTATGGATAGCATACCGTTAGACTGACCATTCTATAATTTCCAAAGGCAGCATTCTTGTACATTGTAACCTGTGTCCAAAGTCCGAGTGTTCTTTTGACCCTTAGCAGAAATGAAAGAAAAGCTAAGGGGTCGTGTCCTAATTTGATTCTTCTGTTTGTATCATCAGCATCTTTTGTGATTGTGACTCAAACTACTTCCATGCTGGTCTGGGAGCAGCTAAAAAACAGTTAAGGGATCCGAGGATTTCTGTATATTGCAATTTAGGCGATGGGTTGACAACTTGTCACTACAGCAATATACCTACTAGTCTAACTTAAATAACCCTCAAAACTTTGTCAGACGTGGCAGAACGACCTTTGTTTAGGTCGTTAAGGCTCTGCTTACCCGATTAGGGATAAAGGCGTGACTATATGTATGTATGTATATGACTCAGACACATTTGGGCTCGTTTTAAATAAAACTTTTTCGGGCATATTGAAGATTTCTTCAATCAAGTTTTCCATCTAGTAGCTATTTGGTAACTTCTATAAAAGTGTATACATAAAGTCACGCCTTTCCATTATATATTATTGGCAGACCGTAAAACTAGATTTGACAAGGTTTGAGGGCCATTTCAGAAAATTCGAACTGTGTTATTCTAGTGATAGGTTGTCAGCCTTTCGCCTAAATTACAATTAAGAGAAGCAGGTGGTTCTTATTCTTCTTCTGTCGTTTGGGTATCGAGACGATCGACCCGATGAACCCTTGTGTTCGAGTTTTTAAACCGCCTAATATAGTAACACAGCTAGTAGGCCTCTGATATGGTACATTATACGTATATAAAGGATGTTAAAAAAAATGCTGCCCATATTTTAGAATGTTGATTCTACCCATAGAACTGAACAACTTTCTCCAAGGATCATAGATCGAGATACGAAACCCGCCCATACAAATAGCGTCAGCGACTCCAGTCAATTTGTATGGAAGTTCCAATTTTTCGACCTATGTTCCTTTGGGAAGAGTTGTTTAGTTTCATGGGTAGAATAAAATATGGTCCTAAAATATGGTCAGCATTTTTTTTTCTCTCTGTATATCGTTCCCAGTTTAACATGGTAAGTATTATCATGAATATTTTATTCTTCCGTCGAGTGGGTATCGAGTCTATCGACCAGATGAACCCTGGTGTCAGAGTTTTAAAACCGCCTAGTAGCACAACTATCAGGCCTCTGACATGGTTTGAGTAACGACCACTATCAAAGACAGCGACCGGGGCCGACGGCTTAACGTGCCCTCCGAAGCACGAAATCTTTTTCTTTTTCGGCCAATCAGGTGATTCAACCTGCAATGTCCTAACCAAACTGGGGAAAAATTCACAAAGTGATATATTCTCAAATATCAACTTTGTGTTTCCCCCCTGGGAATCGAACCCAGGACCTCCGGATCAGAAGTCCATGGCACTAGCCACTAGACCACGGAGGCAGTTCAATCTTTTATTAAAAGGGTTCATTATTGCAGTATGTTTCTTGCCTCACCTATCCAAACAGTTCTAACTTTTGCCGTTACCGCGCGGTTAATGTAAGCAAGCTCATTACTCGAGCAATAATAATAAAAATTTAAAGCCCTGTTCTTCCCGAGTGTTTATGGTTAGGTTTGTCGGGTTAAAACGATGAACCAAGTTTGTCGCTCGATAGTGTACATTCTAGAGTGTTAATAGTTGAATAGAATACAGTAGTATCTAAAATAGTACTATCGATACATACATACATACAAACATATAATCACGCCTTTATCCCTAATGGGGTAGGCAGACCGTGAACGACCTAAGCGAAGGTCGTCCCGCCACGTCTGAAATTTTTTTTGAGGGTTATTTAAGATAGAATTGTAGGTATACTGCTATAGTGACAGGTTGTCAGCCCATCGCCTAAATTACAATGTACTGAAACCCTCGGATCCCTTAGCTGGTTTTTACAGCATGCCCGGAAGGAAATGCAGCTGGCACATTCTATGTTTTTCTCTCGCTTCCAGACCAGCATGGAAGAAAGTTGATTTAATCGCATAATACTTATTTCCAGAGTAATTTTGATTCAGGTTCGGACATTATATCCGTGACTGACAAAACTATTTGATAATTATTCATGTAATAAATAGTTACTAACATAGACGGTCACGATAAAAATAGATACGTTAATTTAGGCGATAGGCTGACAACCTGTCTCTATAGCAATACACATTTCAATCAAAAAGTGCCCTCAATACATATCGGACTTGGCGGTAACAATTTTTACTAGGTGTTGACGCTCTGTCTACCTCATATGATATGGGATGAAGAGAGAGCTTTATGTATCTATTGGGTTCGGTTCTCGATTTGCCGGCTAAAATTAAAATCTATTTGTCACTTTCAGACTAAAAAGATTGGAAAAGGACAGGAGATCTATTCTCGCCGGTTTTTGATTTAAAGTCGGTGGTTTTATGCGTTATCTGTCACTTTTATCCGCTGTCATATGATATGGCGAATAAAATTTACATAAATACCGGGGAAACGTGCAAAAGCGCGTCAAAATCTAGCGGACAAAGTGTAAAATATGGAGTATAAATCGCCTGTCCTTTTTAATTTTTATTATTTTCTTCTTATTTGCGAGTGGATTCTCGAGTCGAATGACCCGATGAACCCTGGTGTCAGAGTTTTCAAACCGCCTAGTAGCACAGCTAATAGGCCTCTGACACGGTTAGAGTAACGACCACTATTCTAGACAGCGACCGGGACCGCCGGCTTACCGTGCCCTCCGAAGCACGGAATCTTTTTTCTTTTCGGACAATCAGGTGATTCATCCTGCAATGTCCTAACCAAACTGGGGAAACCCCACAAAGTGATAAATTGACAAATATCAAGTTTTCGTTTCCCCCCTGGGAATCGAACCCAGGACCCCCGGATAATTTTATTTTTAATTTTAGTTTTAGCCGGTGGTATTTAGAATCGAGCCCAATTTTGATATTCTTAAACAAAAATGATATCGAGACCAATTTTGATATTCTTAAACAAAAATGATATCGATAATGATATCAACTGAACTCTACTCTTTACCTCTTAACTATGTTTGTTAGTTCATAGCTTATCTATTGAAGATTCATTCTTTTTACGGATTTTTCTAACCTAACTATCTCGTTATTTATTCGATTCCGGTGATTCCCATGGGGGTTCAATAGCTACGAGACAAGGACCCGTAGAGCTTCGTAGCGGTTCGTAGCGCTGTAGCATAGAGCTACGATTTATTCCTTTTATAGCTCCGTAAAGCTTTACTCTTTGAAAAGATGGTAGCCTGGTAGCTTCCAGTATTTTTTTTAGACATACATACATATTAATCACGCCTACAGGTCACGTCTGTATACCTTACGGGGTAGACCTCATAACAGGATGTTTTACCATCTCTAATAAGGTTAATAAATAGTACATTATTGCAAAGGCAGCCAAATAGGCAATTGCAGGTCGAGTATAAGTTTGAAGGCCGAGCCGCAGGCGAGGACTTCAATGATACGAGACAGGCAATTGCCATTTCGGCCGAGGCATATATAGTGCTCTTCTTAAAAAAATGCAAGGAAATAAAAAAGGGCCTTTTACTTAATAAATTTAATTAATATTTAAAGTTACATTACTCATGTTAGGACAATTATTGAACGAAAATGTTATTCTTTTTCCAGGCACATTTATGTTCGTTTGTTGTATTTCTTTTCACTTTCAGAATCATCGGAACTCATTTTAATTTATTTTTATTAACAAAATAATTAACAACGAACTCCGCTTTACCGCCAATTATTTTTTTTATTTTACAGTTTGGTCCGAAAGGTAAACGCATCTGTGGCTATACAGCCACGAGAACGCAATGTGTACGATAGATGAAAGAGTTCTAAATTCAAACAGCACGCCGTTTCATACAACATTGCAGGCGGGCTCTTCGTTCCAAATTCAAAAAACGCGCCGGGAAGTGATTTTGATTTTTCAGTCTACGTAAATATGATACTTCGCGTGTTCTTTATTAAAAAATAAAGACAATATTTACGCGCATGTTTAAGAAAAAAAAATTAAATTAGTATAAACTGTTTATTGATAATATCAGTTTAGCCTAAATTCCAAAATAGAGAGAGGCATGGTCAGATTTAAGGCAAAAATATTGAACGAAAGGCTGAAATGTTTTATCGAACTGAATACAAAGGTACCAGGAGAGCATAAAAATCGAGGAGCATCGCAATATCTCACGTTGGGTCGCCTGCCCGGACTGGCCACAATGGAAATAAATTGCCTCACTAGCGCGATACACCCCAAACTACGCCATTGTAACCCCGTGAGGGCCATTCGAGTTGAATAAACTGAGGGGAATCTTTGATTTAATCCATGGATTTCTGCTATTGAAACTTCATTGTTGTCTTTGCAACAGATGTTCTTATTTTTATCGAGTAAGTATTTTTTTTTTTATAAAATGAGATTTGATTTTAGACCGTACGCCGCACATGCCAAGTTAAATGGAAAAATCGCACAAACAATGAACTCGATTCTAGATACCACTGGCTGAAACTAAAATTAGAATCTATCTGTCACTTTCAAAATAATAAAATTGAAAAAGGACAGGCGATTTAAACTCTTTTACACATTGTCCGCTAGATTTTGCACGTATTTCTGTTAATATTATCCGCCATATCATATGACGGCGGATAAAAATGACAGATAACGCATAAAACTACTGACTATAAATCAAAAACCGGAAAGAATAGATCTCCTGCCCTTTTCAAATGTTTTAGGTCCGAAAGTGACAAATAGATTTTAACTTTAGTTTATCATCCCATATCACATGAGGTAGACAGAGCGTAAACACCTGGTAAAAAGTGTTACCGCCAAGTCCGACATGTATTGAGGGCACTTGATTAAAATGTGTATTGCTATAGTATGTATTTTCGTGTTACCGCCAACTCCGACATGTATTGAGGGCACTTGATTAAAATGTGTATTGCTATAGTGATAGGTTGTCAGCCTATCGCCTAAATTACAATACCAGAACCCTAGAAACCCTTTTCTGGTTATTACAGCATGCCTGTCCTGCTTGGTAGCTTTTCCAGCTAATAATAATAAAATGTCACAAATTCTAGTGTGCGGAAAGCTCGTTCTATTTGTCTCATACCTAGGTTGCCTAGGACATAAGGTGTGAGCACTAAGAAAGGTGCTCGACAGGTACCTACTCATTATTTGGAACCACCGTACCGTGAATCGCTAGGCAGGTGTTAGCAACATTTTTAAACTTATTAATAAAAAATATATTATTTTCGCCAGACATCCATGCTAGCCTGGGAGCGAGAGAAAAACATAGAATGTGCCAGCTGCATTTCCTCCCTGGCATGCTGTTAAAACCAGCTATGGTATCCGAGGGGTTCTGTATATTTCAATTTAGGCGATGGCGATGGTTTGACAACCTGTCACTACAGCAATATAAAAAGGCCACGTCTGACAAAGTTTTGAGGGTTATTTAAGATAGATCTGTAGGTATGTATGTTTTTACAGCATGCCCGGGAGGAAATGCACGTGGCACATTCTGTGTTTTTCATGCATTAAAGCAATTATTAAACCTCTTGTAGCGATTTCCTGGGATTTTTTAAGGGGATCCGAGTGCTGCCTAACTTTTCCTACCTACAGTTTCATGTGTGGTTTAAATACTAAAATACGTCAACGAAACCGAACACCTATCACCAGGATTTCTTTTCAGGAAATGAAAAAAAAATATTGGTTTTCCATACAAATTGTCTAATTGAGGTGGTCATTTTGTATGGGAATGTAATTTTTTTTAAAGCATTTTCTGGTGACATTTGTGCAGTTTCGTTGACTGAGCAACCGTTATCAGTTTGCGGGACGCTGTCCCTTACACCCGGTATAGTCATATTTTTTTTTTACATTCTGTATCGGGGAAAATGTTTCCTATCTCTGAACAGAAGACAAGTAAGGGACTCCCCCCGTCACTTCGTGAAATGAAGCTGTCTTTACGTCTCGCAGTGAATAAGGCCAAGAATAGCTTATTTCTTTACAATTTCACATTTTGTACTGCAATATTTTTTTTTATTTAAGAAACTTAACAACTTTTTCTTACATACATAATACATACATATAATCACGCCTCCATCCCCAATGGGGTAGGCAGAGCGCAAACGACCCAAACAAAGATATTTGTTTGCTTGCTAATAAAGATATATATATTTCTATTACAAAGGTCGCCCCGCCACGTATGACAAAGTTTTGAGGGTTATTAAAGATATATTGGTAGGTATATTGTTGTAGTGGCAGGTTGCCTGCCCATCGCCTAAATTACAATATACTGAAACCCTCAGATCCCTTAGCTGGTTTTTACAGCATGCTCGGGAGGAAATGCAGCGGGCACATTCTGTGTTATTCTGTCACTCCCAGTCCAGCATGGAAGATACATAATATACACATACATAATACATACATATAATCACGCCTCCATCCCTAATCGGGTAGGCAGAGCCCAAACGACCCAAACAAAGGTCGCTCCGCCACGTCTGACAAGTAGTGTAGTGACAGGTTGTCAGCCCATCGCCTAAAGTGTAATATACAGAAACCCTGGGTTCCTTTAGCTGGTGTTTACAGCACGCCCGGGAGGAAATGCAGCTGGCACATTCTATGTTTTTCTCTCGCTCCCAGTCCAGTCCAGCATGGAAGAAACACGCATACTTAAAGTTTCATGTCTTTTAATCAAAAATCTTGTTTCTAAAATAAGTTTTAGCTATTTGATATGACAACATAATGAAATATTAGTTTTAGTAATTTAACCAAGATTCCTTTTGAATAAAAAGACATTAAACTTTGTTCACCTTTTATTCTAAAACTGAGTTGGAAATACTCTGGACTGGGAGCGAAATAAAAACATAGAATGTGCCAGCTGCATTTCCTCCCGGGCATGCTGTAAAAACCAGCTAAGGGATCTGAGGGTTTCAGTATATTGCAATTTAGGCGATGGGTTGACAACCTGTCACTACAGCAATATACGTTCAAATCCATCTTGAATAACCCTCAAAACTTTGACAGACGTGGCGGAACGACCTTTGTTTAGGTCGTTTACGCTCTGCCTACCCCATTAGGGATAAAGGCGTGATTATATGTATGTATGTTTTTATGTTATTTTATTTTTCACCCTGTATTTTGCACTTAGTTTTAAATTACATTATTGTTTGTACTAGCTACATCGATAGCGTGCGTATTATTATTGTATTCGAAGTCACTCATTGCTTTCCAAATCTTGCGAATATCCTCAGGACTCAAAGACAGGGGGCCATATATGACGGGATTAACATGCTCCGGTCCTAGTTCCAACAGTTTTTCTGCGCTGTACATGTAATAATCATTGTATATAAGCTGTACATGTCTAACGCCGATCATCTTAACCAAGATTCCTGTGACGTAAACATCATCGACCCAAAAGAAACGCACTCTGCTCGAGATAGCGAGAAGATGACGGACCACGTCTGCCGAGTAGATGATGAATGGACCTGGAAAAAACACGATCATCCTGATTACGGAGTAGGCAGAGAGTGAAACGCCTAGTAAATGGTGTTTTCGTCACGTTTACAAATATTACTTCCATACTGGACTGGGAGCGAGAAAAACATAGAATGTGCTAGCTGCATTTCCTCCCGGGCATGCTGTAAAAAACAGCTAAGGGATCCGAGTGTTTCAGTGTATTGCATTTTAGGCGATGGGCTGACAACCTGTCACTACAGTAATATCCCTACAAATTTATCTTAAGTAACCCTCAAAACTTTGTCAGACGTGGCGAAACAACCTTTGTTTAGGTTGTTTACATGTATCTCTGCCTACCCCATAAGGATAAAGGCGTGATTATACGTATGTATGTATTACAAATATTAAGGCCAGATTTAGATTGAAATGATTGATAGTGACAGGTAGTCAGCCTCCTTCTTGTCAGCCCATCGCCTTAGGGTGGTTTTGCATTGCTCCGTATTTGTATCCGTATCCGTGAAAAATATATACATATAATCACGCCTTTATCCCTAATGGAGTAAGCAGAGCGTAAACGACCTAAACAAAGGTCATTCCTAGGTGAAAAATATATGGAAGCTGTCAAACATTTTTGCGATAATCCATACAATTTTTCACGGATACGAACCGATTACGGAGCAGTGCAAAACCACTCTAAGGAAGAATAGAATACACTGTGGAATCCCATTGCTGACTTCTACAGCATCCTTGGGAAGAGAAGCAGCTGTCGCATTCCAGAATGGAAGAAACACTCACCATTGCAATAATCTGGATAATGATCATCACCATATTCCTCTTTCGTCACAGCCCATTTGGAATAGTTCCTTAACACCGGAGCGTTGTAGATAATGCCACAGGCCGTGAGATTCGTCTCACCCCAAGAATCTTTCTTCAGAACTTCGTACAGCCGACTGGTATTCACCACAAGGTCGTCATCAGTTTTGACAACATACTTCGCTTTGGGACAGTTATGCACCACCCATTTGAGACCCATGATGTGTTTGTAGGTTAGGTTTCTGTAGGTGTCCAAGAAATTGCCTTGAATAATATCTTTGTGCTTAGTGTTTTCGTCTACGATCATTTTTGTGACTTCAGTATCATTGGTCACGCCGACAAGATAGACGAATTTGAGACATTCTTGTTCTTTTCCCCATGTTTCTCTTATAGCTGCTCGGTTTAGGGTGTTTTTGAGAGCTGAATGTATAACAACCACCACAAGGAAATCACTTTTACACTCATAACACACTTGGGAGTTGGATAAGAACCGAAAGCCTTTTAAATCTACCAATTGGTGGTATATATCATCGACAGGAGTTTTGGGATGTAGAACATATATTTGTTGAAGTTTATTATCCACTACAACGGTTTCTTCATAAGTTTGATTTGCTTCATATATTAAAACAAACAACGCGACAGAACAAATTAAATATAAAAAAATATTGAAAATTGTTATTTTGTTAGATCGAGAGATAAATTTGTACATTTTATTTAAATATTACTGCTACTGAAACCGTTATCAAAGCATAGCGATTTGTTTCATATAATCGGGTATAATTACTTTTTTCCATAGTAATTACTAGTTTTTACTAGTTATATTGGGTACTATAAAGATAAACACATTTATTTGTTGAAAATAGGACACGAATATACTAAACTAGTTTCAGCAGTTCTGTTTTGCCCACGTAGTATATGCACAACCCCCGAATTTGCTTATTAGCAAAGATATTTCGCGGATTAGCAAATACAAAACGCACAATCCGGTCAATGAGTGAATTCGGGGATTATTATGTACGTATTTATAGTGAATATAACTGCGTCCGTGGTCTAGTGGCTAGTGCCATGGACTCCCGATCCGGAGGTCCTGGGTTCGATTTCCCAGGGGGGAAACACAAAGTTTATTTTTGAGAATTTATCGCTTTGTGAATTTTTCCCCAGATTGGTTAGGACATTGCAGGTTGAATCACCTGATCGACCGAAAAGAAAAATCTTTCGTGCTTCGGAGGGCACGTTAACCGTCGGTCCCTGTCTTTGATAGTGGCTACTCAAACCATGTCAGAGGCCTGATAGTTGTGCTACTAGGCGGTTTAAAAACTCTGACACCAAGGTTCATCGGGTCGATAGACTCGATACCCACTCGACAGAAGAAGAAGTATAGTGAATGAATACCCAAACCAAGTGAATGTATCCAGCATCTCGCACTGTAGCGTGTCAGCAGTCGCCACTGCACCGCGCACTGCATGCATTAAATGCCCTCCACAGCAAATTCAAATTCAAATTCAAAATTATTTATTTGTTTAGAATATAGGATTACAATTTGATCTTATATATATAATTTACCGCTATATTCGACCATATGTTAGGTATACAAATTTCATAAAAAATCATAAAAATTAAATTCATTCATGCATAATATATCCTATCTAAAAACAATAAATTAATCAAAGTAAATCCATAAAAGTACAATATAAATAATCAAAATTAAAATACAAAATCAATAACATGTCAAAATACATCACTTATTTATTTGTTATACAGTCAAAAATTATATTCTCTAAAATTATAAATACATTTTTCTAATAAAAGTTTTTTCAAAGCATTTTTAAATGAATTATATGGAAGCGTTCTAATTTCTTTAGGTATCTTGTTGTAAATAGTTGGGGGCCATGCATATTACACTTTTACTCATAAGAGCAGTATTAGCAAATGGCACCCACACCAGGTCAGCCCGAATGTGACTTGTTTGTAGAAACGTGGCCGAAAATCGAAAGGGCATATCTATCTTATTGTGAGCGTGAATGTCTGTGATATGTGTTGACTTTATTTTTGACTATGAAATTATGTTAAAATTAATTGTTTTTACCATTTTTGTTTTTATTTATTGAAATTGATTGTAATTTATTTTTAGCATAAATTTTTGACTAAGTATTATGCACGACTTTTGATGTCTTAACCTAACTTTATGAAAATGTTTTATTATTTTAAGTCTTTTTGCGAGTGTTGGAAGCCTTTGTTTTTACTGTAATTTTTAACATTGTTTTAATATAAATTAATTTGAATTTGAATGGCAAGACGCTTATTTCTGCAAAACACTTAGCAGTCAAAATATAAGTAATGGCTAACCTAACCCAAGCATCGCCTGCCTTCCATGCTGGCCTAGGAGCGAAAAAGCCTTCCATGCTGGCCTGGGAGAGAGAGAAAAACGTGCACATAGAATGTGCCAGCTGCATTTCCTCCTGGGCATGCTGTAAAAACCAGCTAAGGGATCCTAGCTTCTTCTTCCTTCCCATTTCCCACCAACGTGGGGTCGGGTCTCCTTATTATCTTGCGGACGGTTCTGGGTTGTCTCTTCAGTGATATCTAGGTTCCTTAGGTCTTTTCTGATAGTGGACCACCATGTTGATTTTGGTCTACCTCTACCTTTTGGGTGTTCTGGAAGGTTCAACGCGATGTTTACAACATGGTCTTTTCCTCTTCTTTGAGTGTGGCCGTAGGTACCATCGTAACCGAGTTTCAAGGAGCTTGTCTTGAATAGGGGCAACTTTGAAACTTCCGCGGACGTGTTCGTTCCTATTCCGGTCTAGTCGAGTGACGCCTCCAGCCCAGCGTAGCATCTTCATCTCGCTTACGTGCAGTGATTGTTCATGGCTTTTCTTCGTAGCCCAACACTGAGAGCCATATAAGATGGCTGGCCTTACTGCAGTTTTATAGATTGTCCCTTTTGTTTTTATAGGCATACGGCTATCGCATAGGACCCCAGACAGGCCTCTCCACTTAAGCCAGGCAGCTTGAGATCTATGGCAAACGTCTGCATCAATATCTGCGTCAGATGTTATGACAGATCCGAGATACTTGAAACGAGTAACCTTAGGCAGAGGGTGTTCGCCAACATAAACATTTTTCTCGGTTTGCGCGTCTGTAGCAAATTTGCAGTGCATGTATTCTGCTTACCCGAAGGCCATTTTGCTCCAGGGCTTTAGTCCATGAGCTAAGTCCGGTTTGCATATCTTCTGCTGATTTAGTGGCAAGTACTATGTCGTCCGCGTAGAGCATGCACCATGGGAGTGGCATTTGCAAGTGTTTTGTTAAATAATCCATCACCAAATTAAATAAAAGAGGGCTTAGGGCAGAACCCTGGTGAACACTGACTTTGACTTCGAACGGATCGCTAACACCAGCTGTGGTTTTGACTTGAGTTATGCAGTTATGGTACATATCGCTGATTATATCGATATATTTTTCGGGAACGTTCTGAGCTCGGATAGCTTGCGAGACTAATCTTCGCGGCACTCTGTCAAACGCTTTCTCTAAGTCAATAAAGACCATGTGCAAGTCCTCCTTGTTGCCTCTGTGTTTTTCCATCAATATTCTCATTGCCTGGATTGCGTCTGATGTAGATTTTTCTGCTAGTGGTTTTCGGATAGAGTGGTTTGCTGCAATAAACGTCTACTTATAATTCGCTCCCAAATTTTGCTAAGGGATCCTAGCGTTTCAATATATTGTAATTTAGGCTATGGGCTGACAACCTGACACTACAGCAATATAGCTTTGTCAAACGTCACGGAACGACCTTTGTTTAGGTCGTTGACACTCTGCCTACCCCATTAGGGTACCTGCCTACCCCAAAGGCGTAATTATATGTATGTATTGAAAAAAAACAAAAAGCCACCGACAGTATCTACAACTCGCTCTAGAAAATATTTTACGTCCGCTAATTTATTTTATATACGTATGTATTGTAAAACATTTCGTGACCGTTGCATAAAATTTACAATAAAATTTAAAGAGTTTTTTGCCATGATGATGTTTATATATTTTTACGTCGAATGTAAACAAATAACTGTTAAACTATTATTCGTGCACGCCCGTAACACGGGGGAATGAAGGTGGTGTAGCCTGACCCTATGAACCCGTATCAGAGTTTTGAAACCGCCTAATTACACAGCGAATTGGCCTCTGACATGGCTTATAAAGAAGACAACGACCTGCACCGACGGCTTATCGTGAACTAAAAATCACGGATTGGAGAACCAAACTGGAGAAAATACCACCAAGTGACAATTATCAATTTTGTGTGAATCGAACCCACAAAATTCCGGATCCGGCCCATGGCTCAGACCACTAGACCACGGAGGCAGATATCTTCTATTCAATAAGTATTTACACAAAGGAGATACCGTTAGATAGAACTGACTAACAACTGGTAACTAATAGTTAGCCAAGCGCTAACGGGAGATTAAGTGCTAAAGCCATGTTTCCAGACATTGTTATTAGAAAAGTTTTGCTGTGAACACAGAGTATAGACAAAAAATTCAAGAAATGACATGTCAGTTAATAACTTTAAATATTTTAGACAAACATCATCATCATCATCTCCCAAGCCTTATCCCGTATCTCTCGGGGTCGGCTACCTAATCTAGGTGATTGAACGAGGGTACTGGATTTTACACAGAGCGACTTTCATCTGACCTCCGCAACCCAGAAGGGAAACCAGACCCAATCCTAGATTAGGTCAGAGTTTTCAAACAATGCTATTTAATTTCTGAGATGATGATGAGATACTAACCATCAAAAAATCGACTCAAGGAGAATTTGAACCTGCGACCTTCGAATACATTTCTATACATACCAAACCAATTTCTTATACGTCATTGTTACCTAATCATATCCTAGTTTATGCATTTGACAGGTGTTTGTACTAAAAGTAGATAACATACAAAATTAACAGTTTATACATACATACATTTAATCACGCCTTTATCCCTAATGGCGTAGGCAGAGGGTAAACGACCTAAACAAAGGTCTTTCCGCCACGTCTGACTAAATTTTGAGGGGTATTTATGATAGATTTGTAGGTAAATTGGTCTTGTGACAGGTTATCAGTCCATCGCCTAAATTGCAATATACTGAAACCCTCGGATTCCTTAGCTGGTTTTTACAGCATTCCCGGGGAGAGATGCCGCTGGCACATTCTATGTTTTACTCTCGCTCCCTGTAGCATTGAAAAATAGGAGTTTTTAGATGTACTTTTCCATGTCGCTTCCAGAATACAATAAAAATACATACATACATACATAAAATCACGCCTTTATCCCTAATGGGGTAGGCAGAGCGCAAACGACCTAAACTAAGGTCATTCCGCCACGTCTGACAAAGTTTTGAGAGTTATTCAAGATAGATTTGTAGGTATATTGCTGTAGTGACAGGTTGTAAGCCCATCGCCTAAATCACAATATACCGAAACCCTCGGATCCCTTAGCTGGTTTTTACAGCATGCTCGGGAGGAAATGCAGCCGGCACATTCTATGTTTTTCTCTTGCTCCCAGGCCGGCATGGAAGAAAAATAATGTAACATAAGTAAGACTTACGTAACAAAAAGTTTTTTGATCTGTATTCTAAATACCAATCATTAAAACATTCCGCCTATAACCCTTGCAGGGTAGGCAGAATGGGTTCATAACAGCCGCTTTCGTCGTAGTGACGGATTATCAACCCAATGCATAAATTGCAAACATCGATGGCCCCGAGTTTAATAACAGTATGCCCTGGAAGAGATACGAATGGTACAATCTATATTCTTTATCTCTTTCTGTCTAGCGTGTAGCGTGATGAGTCATCGATACCAACGTTTTTTACAGCCCACAAACTGCTTTTACTTTACAACTTTGAAGAAAGTCAACCGCAAAACATATGTTTGTAACAAAGCTATAATCTGCTGTTTCGAAATTTAAACATCTGCCTTGCAGAGAAAATGCTATCTATGGCCCGCAAGACACGGTGGTATCTATAAGGCAACGCTAAAAACACGAAGTATATGTTTTCTGAGGATTGCACACCAGTAATTCATATTTAAATCATATTAAACATAAAGTCCTTCCATGCTGAACTGGGTGCGTGAGAAAAACATAGAATGTGCCAGCTGCATTTCCTCCCGGGCATGCTGTAAAAATCAGCTAAGGGATTTCAGTATTTTGCAATTTAGGCGATGTGCTGACAACCTGTCACTACAGCAATATACTTACAAATCTATCTTAAATAATCCTCAAAACTTTGTTTAGGTCGTTTACGCTCTGCCTACCCCATTAGGGATAAAGGCGTGACTATATGTATGTAAACATAAAATGGGTGTATGTCGTCGTCGTCTCAGCCGATAGACGTCCACTGCAGGACATAGGCCTCCCCCAAGGACCTCCACGATGATCGGTCTAGCGCCGGGTGTATGTATTTTATTTTAATACGAATTTACGTTAAACTGGTGAAATACTGTTTTAATTTAAATATTAAACGTAGTTTGTATTTACTTGCTAGTCTGTACATATTTTCACTTTACTAACCGACACTATTTTAATTTTGCATTTAATTAAAACGCGCCATCTAAATTTTTATTAAATCTTCACAGCTAGGAAATAACGAAGTCTTAATGCATTTTCCGTGCAAAGGGATTTTTTTACTTTCGAGAGGATTTTCGAGTTCATAAATGATCCGAAGAACCTGAGTGTCATAGTTTTTAAACTACCAATAGGTAAGTATAAATTTTCATGCTGGACTGGGACCGAGAGAAAAACATAGCATGTTCCAGCTGCATTCCCGGGCATGCTGTAAAATCCAGCTAAGGGATCCGAGGATTTCAGTATATTGTTATTTAGGCGATGGGCTGACAATCTGTCACTACAGCAATATACCTACAAATTGAACTTAAATAACCCTCAAACTTTGTCAGACGCGTCGAAACGACCTTTGTTTAGGTCGTTTACGCTCTGCCTACCCCATCAGGGATAAAGGCGTGATTATATGTATGTATAAGTTTAAAGCTTAGTATAAAGACGACTTAGTATGAGCCGTTAGGATGATTAGTGACTGATTTAGACTCTGTTTGTCTACGTTGACTCGAAAAACCAATTCGAAGACGTTGGTTAGAAGGTGGTAGGGCTCGTGGCAAAGCCCGTCCAGAGGAGAACTACCCTCTTACTTGTTTCTGCCGCCAAACAGAAGTATTCTCACTTCAGTGTTTCGGCACAGAATATATAATAGTACATACAGAATGGACATTCACCTCCCTTCCCCAGTCCGACATACGTCACACTCCGCGCCGGATTGTGGGCCACATGGAGCGTACGCTTAGCGGGTATGACGCGCGCATGTTTCCCAGTGTAAGGAAATAATAATGTTTTGTGTTTCATAAGATGGTTAGGTACTGTTACGTGTACGGATGTCTTTCTACCACAAGATATGACTCCAATAGGAACTTTTTTAGATTCCACAGTGATGAGAGACGGTAAGTAAATTCATACAAAATATGCAACCTAATCTATTCTTACTATTCAGTTACAGTGAACTACTTTAAAACGTTGGTTTAATCAAGAACCAGATTAATCAAGTGTTGATTATGACCGGTATAACAAAGTTTGTCAACCCTTATAACACGCACACAAACGCAAGCCAAGTGCAACATGCCGTCTGTCGATGTGTGACCAAAATGACATGGTAGTTAGGAGTGTCCGAGCTTTGGTTTCGGTAAGAAAAAGGGAGCTAGTGAAATTACTGGCACAAGAGACATTCCACCTTAGGTCTCACGGTGTGCCACGCGCTCTGCTATTTCTCTAGGATCTGGTGGGATAGACGCTGCTTGAATCATCTGTCAAGATGAGAAAGGCCTAATTATGGTGAGTGGGATAGTTGTAAAGTATTACAGGCTATGGTGCTGCTTACCAGCAGATGGGCCGTACGCTTAGTTGCCATGTGGATGATGATGTCATCATCATCATCATTTCAGCCTACATCTACCCACTGCTGAGCATAGGCCTCTTCTTTTGATTGCCATCACAATCATGATTTAATTTCTTTGTGGAAATAGCTGTGCCAGTTGTGTCGCCGTTCTTTATGTATTGACATTTTCGTGTAACTTGTGTATAATAAACAATAAATAAATAAATTTAAATTTTCATGCTGGACTGGGACCGAGAGCAAAACATAGCATGTTCCAGCTGCTTTTCCTCCCGGGCATGCTGTAAAATCTAGCTAAGGGATCCGAGGGTTTCAGTATATTGTTATTTAGGCGATGGGCTGACAATCTGTCACTACAGCAATATAGGTATATTTATTTGTAGGTACAAATTGAACTTAAATAACCCTCAAAACTTTGTCAGACGTGGCGGATCATTTCTGTTTTATTATTTTTTAGAAATTAAAAAAAAAAAATGCCCCAGTATATTTAAGAAAACAGACAGAGAGTGTGTAGAAAATGTTTATTTATTCGTTGAAGGCGCTCTGTACAATGGGGGAGAAAAGGTCCCTGCATAGAAAATACAGAGTGCAGAGTCAGCTATACAGCAAACGATCGTACACTAAAGTTGCAAGTTTAGCTACAGGGTGTATAGTGGTACCTCAGTCAACGAAACTGGACAACTTTAAATCACGGCTTAAGCGTTGGCTTGTCGAACAGGCATTCTATACTTATAATGATTTTATTAATTTTAATGATAATAAAAGCAATACAATTTAAATGATTATTAATGTGATATACTTAAGTGCTTATAATTTCTTGACTTGTAATTTACAATTATTAATAAATTTATCTCTATTTCTATCTCTCTATCAACTTTCGCAGATTAAATATTTCAGGGAATTAAATTTTATACAAGTCATTACTATGATTTTTTACTAGTATCGCCACCTTAATTCCCCCATACAAAATGACCACCCCAATCAATAATTCGAAAAAATAATAATCCTGAAAGTTGTTCAGTTCCATTAACTTGCTTTAATGCAATTTGTTTCTCAGGCTCCCTATCTATACAACAAAGTAAATCGTGAGGTTCAATTATACCCTATGAAATCGTATAATTGTAAACGCGCTATTACTGAATGGCTGAAGTCCAAATCTTATGACGATGTTGAGAATCTCATAAAAAGAACAAACTGAGCTGATCATATGACTAAGTATGATTTACCCTCCATTCAACATGTAAATGTGTATGTGTTTCTTCCATGCTGGACTGGGAGAGATAGAAAAACATAGAATGTTCCAGCTGCCCTTCCTCCCGGGCATGCTGTTGAAGTCAGCAAAAGGGACTCGAGGGTTACAGTGTATTGTAATTTAGGCGACGGGCTGACAACCTGTCACTACAGCAATATACGTACAAATCCATCTTGAATAACCCTCAAAACTTTGTCAGACGTGGCGGAACGACCTTTGTTTAGGTCGTTTACGCTCTGCCTACCCCATTAGGGATAAAGGCGTGATTATATGTATGTATGTCAACATGTGGTCTTTTTACCGATCCCAAGGTTTCACAGTAGGGCATGTTGGATGGAGCTGGTCTCAACTGATCTGTCTATGTCTAGTCCTGGTTATGTACCCAAATGTGGATATTGTGTTACTTCTCTGATCTCAAGGCAATTTTTACTAACTTTCCGGATGGCATTTAGGTGATTTAGCGCCGTATTTATAATCAGCTCGCATGAGTGACAGCGAGTTTGAGTTCGTATCAGTAATGTCATTTCGGTACAAACTGGCCTGTCAAATTCATACTTAATATCGCCGCATAAAAATATGAGCCTTAAACTACTACACTAGGTTGTTAAACGGTCATCTATTTCCGACCTAACACTGAGCATTAACACTTTACACTTTTCATACACATCCACTATTGTTAGCATAAATACTAACTGATGGGCAGATAATTTATGGGTACGTTTCCTTACTTTCTTGTCTTTGCAATCTTAAATTAAGTTTTATCTAACTAATATAAAAGTTTCACTACTGTTTAATAACTTTATGGAAGAGCGGAGCATTCCCACTACAAGTATTTCCTAATTACTTACTGGGAGGCCCCGTAAACATTAGGCGTTTGTAGTTTTTGAAATAAAGATATTATTTATTTATTTATTCATTAACTAAACAACCCCTTACAATTTTCGGGACTCCATATCTTATTAATTTGTATTTTAGTGGTCAATGATCGTCTTAGCCCGCGGAGTTTACTCCGAAATATTTGTACATTTCATATACATTAAATATCACTGAATTTGGGCCCAAAAAAAACAGAAATCAAACACGCTTTGAAAATATATTGCGATAAAAGTCAAAAGAATCTGCAATGGGGGCTTTTTGTCGGTAAATAAAACGCACGCTACTTTGCTGTCGATAAATTGCCTATTGTCCTGGCTCCATGAACGAGAGTGACAAGCGGGGAGTGGATATGGTAACATGCGAAATGTCTACCTCAATTTATTTATTTATTTAACTGTATGCACAAAAATGTTACATGGGCGGACTTAACGCCAAAGGCTTTACTACCAGTCTACTTTAGGGCGTGTGGAAATGACAAGACAGGTGCAAAAATGTATTATCCTAATAACTAAAAGTTAGAACAAAACAAACTGTAATTTAGAGTATATATATATATACTGGCGACCCGCCCCGGCTTCGCACGGAAATTATCAGTGTTTCTCTGCAAAATATGCATGTATTATACATTCAAACCTTCCTCTTGAATCACTCCATTAAATGAAACCGCATCAAAATCCGTTGCGTAGTTTTAAAGATTTATGCATACATAGGGATATAAGGACAGAGAAAGCGACTTTGTTTTATACTATGTAGTGATAATTATAACCTATACAGCACATATGTATACATAAAGTATAAATCAATCAGACAATTTGAATGGAAAAGCCTTTTTTTTACTTTCTAAAAGAATCTCCTGGTGAAAGTTGTTCAGTGTCGTTGACTGCTTGACCCTATCATATGTTTTCCCTCGGTGAAAAGTAGCCTATATCCTTAATTCCCTAGAATCTAGATATTAATCCAGGACTTGGGAATACAGGTCGGAAATGTGTAATGTAATAAAAAAAACATACAGCCGAATTGAGAACATCCTACATTATTTTTTTTACATTTCCAGTTCGAAATGGAACATGAATATGTTCCATATGAACGTGCCCTCCCGTAAAAATCGGTTATTTGAGTTATTTTGTATGGGCACACAATTTATTTTTCATATTTTAACTCCATTTTCATAGACAAAATTATTAATTTTTTAGTTTCATGCCTACGTTTCATGAGTTCAACAAGCCCTTAAACATTCTTTAACCGCATCCATTCCGACGTTACCTCGTGGTCGGAAGCATGGATCTCGGAAATGAGCCATTCGACGTCGAAGCTCGTTCGGAAATTGTCGGCTCATAGGGCCGGGAGATGTGATTTTTCATTTCCCGAAAAAAAATAAAGACTTGTTTAGACTAAAATACTGTACAAGTTACTCCATAGAACATCGGTTAAAAACTGAAAATAAATATGTGGGAGTCCATTACAAAAGGTGTCAGCTATTCGAGGCATTTTGTATGGGAATTTATTTTTCATATTTCGACCTCATTTCCATACAGAAGACTTCATTTCAATCACCTAGATTGGGTAACCGACCCCGTGAGATACGGGATAAGGATATGGAGATGATGATTTCCATACAGAAAATCATTCAGTCTCATGGTCTAAACAAACCCTTAACATTTCTTTTACCGCATCCATTTCGACGTTAGCTCGTGGTTGGAAGCATGGATCTCGGAAATGAGCCATTCGACGTCGAAGCTTGTTCGGAAATTGTCGGCTTATAGGGTCGGGAGATGTGACGTCACTGTGTATAAGGAAATTTAAAGAAAATTCTGCGATACTTCAATGAATTGTAGAAAAAATAGGGGCGACATTTTCTTCGCAAAAACCAAAAAACAGATTAAATATGCGATTGTATGTAAGTAAGTAAAACGAGTCATACATGAAAACCTTGATAGTCAACAAAACTCAAAACAACAACTTTCACGAAGAATGTGTTTCAGGAAATGAAAAAAATATTAACTCGATCTAGCAAGGGGAAATCGTTTTTTTTTTCTAAAAGAATTCCTTGTAAAAGTTGTTCAGTTTCGTTGACTAAGCAACTCTCATCAATTTGTGGGTAGCTGTCCCTTACACCCTGTATATATTTACGTTTGAAATTCTGAATTCCGCCACACATGTATACTAAAAGTTCTTATTATTGCAACCAGATGGCAGTAACATGACTTTACCTCCTTATATTATAGTCCAGGCGAGAAAGGAACTCGGCTGGAATTTAATTAGGCTAGTCGTAAAAGGAGCCGCGGGTTGTAACTATAATCTCTTTGCCGCCATCTTTTCCTTCCTTTCAGCTGATATAAGAGCTCTGGAAATGTCTGGTTTATTTCATTGTTTGTGCACCCGGCCCGTAAACTAGTGGTTTAAGCGTTGGACTCTCGAATTCTGTGCTCTCGCTCGCGATGTTGTTAGTTCGATTCCGTACATACATTACATACATATAATCACACCTTTATACCTAAAGGGGTAGGCAGAGCGTAACGACCCAAACAATAGTCATTGACACCACGTCTGACAAGTTTTTAGGGTTATTTAAGATAGATATGTACATATATTGCTGTAGTGACAAGTTGTCAACTACATATATGATACGGTGGATAAAATTGACAGAAATACTGAGGAAACGTGCAAAAGCGCGTCAAAATCTAGCGGACAAAGTGTAAAACCATAGAATATAAATCGCCTGTCCTTTTTCAATTTTATTATTTTGAAAGTGACAGATATAGAGCCCGATGGTGTAGTGGATAGGGCCGCTGCCTCCTGAGCGGGAGGTCGGGAGGTTCGAATCCCACCACGTACCAATGTGTTTAACGGTTTTCGAATTTCATATGTACGTTTATTCGGCGCTTTTACGTGCTTCGGAAGACACGTTAAGCCGTTGGTCCCGGTTAATATCGTTTAATACCATAGATATTAGTCGTTAAGCCATGACAGAGGCCAATGCTAAGAATTGGCGGCTTGAAAAACTCTGACCTAATCTAGAATTGGGTCTGGTTTCCCTTCTGGGTTGCGGAGGTCAGATGGCAGTCGCTCTGTGTAAACACCAGTACCCTCGTTCAATCCCCTAGATTAGGTAGCCGACCCCGTAAGATACGGGATAAAGCTAGGGATATGATGAGGTAGATTTTAATTTTTGTTTTGGCCGGTAATATCTAGAATCGAGACCATTTTAGATCTATGCCTTTTTTCGGGTATTCTATACCCTATTGAGTTTAACAGATAGTGCGGTCATAAATATCAGCGTGGACACATCCAATTTTATCACGGGACTGTCGCCACTTGTCTTGCAGAATGGCCATAGTGAAATATTCGAACCCGCGACTCTCCGCCGGCTGACTTGGCTTACCGACTGATCTATTGACAACACCACTATGTAGGTTGGATCCTAACATAAATTTGAAAAGCTGTTATTTGCGCTTTTTTTACGCAATAGTAGTATTATATGTTCTGTGCCATAGCTCAATATACATACATACATACATATAATCACGCCTTTATCCCTAATGGGGTAGGCAGAGCGTAAACGACCTAAACTAAGGCCGTTCCGCCGCGTCTGACAAAGTTTTAAGGGCCATTCAAGAAAGATTTGTACGTATATTGCTGTAGTGACAGGTTGTCAGCCTATCGCCTAAATTACAACATACTGAAACCCTCAAATCCCTTAGCTGGTTTTTACAGCATGCTCGAGAGGAAATGCAGCTGGCACATTCTATGTTTTTCTCTCACTCCCAGTCCAGCATGGAAGAGATAGCTCAATATAAGCTGGATTTTTTCTCGAAATACTTAAGTTATTATTTTTTACTTCCATGCTGGACTGGGAGAGATAGAAAAACATAGAATGTTCCAGCTGCCCTTCCTCCCGGGCATGCTGTAGAAGACAGCAAAAGGGACTCGAGGGTTACAGTGTATTGTAATTTAGGCGATGGGCTGACAACCTGTCACTACAGCAATACACATTACAATCTAAAATTGCCCTCAATTTATGTCAGACGTGGCGAAAGCGCCTTTTAGGAGGCGTTTTACGCTCTGCCTACCCCGTAAGGGATAAAGGCGTGATTTTATGTATGTATGTATGTATGTATTCTTTTAGAAATTAAACCTACCAGCTGTGTGCAGCAACGCGCACGCGTCAATGCTTTTTGCATTGCCTACAACATGCGTCACCTTACGCTCTACGCACGCTTACTGGCAGAGGGATGTGCCATGTGTGTTGTAGGCAATGCGAAAAGCATTGACAGCGTGTTGAGCAGAACCTTGCGCGCATTATTTTTTTTAATTAATTAGAATATTTTACTAATTTTTGTTGTAGAATAATTTTCAATTTGTTACCAATGTACAACTTTTCTTGCTTCTTAAATTGTTAAATAAATTTGGAATAAGTTTTTCGATTTCTTGCGATACAGGCCTAGCGCGGGGTCCATTGTTACACTCTATACTTTGTTAAACGTGTTTTTTTGGTTATAAATATTTTTATATTTGTATAAGTAAGTGATATTCTATGCTAGATTTAGCCATAGTGTTAATTAATATCACTGGCACAATATCACTCGCGTGGGTTCTACTCGGCGCACACTGACCGAACTCAAATGAAGTACCTAAAATTGATGATTTCCAATAATATTAGGTACAAGTGAACAAAAATAAAAACATTTAAAGACTCATAGGGGTTCGAAAGTTTTCTAGTCGAAAACCCCTTTCGATAAAAGAAAAAGTACATACATATAATCACGCCTTTATCCGGAATGGGGTAGGCAGAGCGTAAACGACCTAAGCAAAGGTCGTTCCGCCACGTCTGTCAAGTTTTGAGGGCTATTTTAGACTGAAATGTGTATCGCTATAGTGACAGGTTGTCAGCCCATCGCCTAAATTGCAATACACTGAAGCCCTTGAATCCCTTAGCTGATTTTTACAGCATGCCCGGGAGGAAATGCAGCTGGCACATTGTATGTTTTTTTATCGCTCCCAGTCCAGCATGGAAGAAAAAAATAATAATAAAAAAAAAAGTCATTATTGAAAATCGCTACACAACTTATGGTGGGATTCAGTCGGTCGTACCCTCCGAAGCACGAAATCTTTTTATTTTTCGGACAATCAGGCGATTCAGCCTGCAATGTCCTAACCAAACTGGGGAAAAATTCACAAAGTGTTAAGTTCTCAAATATCAACTTTTGTGTTTCCCCCCTGGGAATCGAACCCAGAACCTCCGGATCAGGAGTCCATGGCACTATCCACTAGACTACGGAGGCAGTTAAGCCGTCGGTCCCGGTCGCTGTCTTTGAAAGTGGTCATTACTCAAACCTTGTCAGAAGCCTGATAGTTGTGCTACTAGGCGGTAAATTAAATTCTCGATTAAAATCTCTGACACCAGGGTTCATCGGGTCGTTAGACTCGATACCCACTCGACGAAGATGTCGGTCTGGCTTACAACAGAGAACTAGAAAGTCCATCGCGACTGTAGCTAAGTTGCTATGAACCGCTTTATGAAAAGTCTGAGGTCGAGTTGCACTAAATCACTTAACCGACGGTTACACTGTTGTGTTTTCTATGTATACTGGGCTTGAATGGGAAAGACAGAAACACATACCTACGCATCTCTTAAGTATACATAAACATACATACATATAATCACGCTTTTATCCCTAATGGTGTAGGTAGAGCGTAAACGACCTAAGTAAGGTCGTTCCGCCACGTCTGACAGTTTTGGAGCTATTCAACATAGATTTGTAGGTATATTGCTGTAGTGACAGGTTGTTAGCCCATCGCCTAAATTGCAATATACTGAAACCTTCGGATCACTTAGCTGGTTTTTACAGCATGCCCTGGGGGAAATGCGGCTGGCACATTCTATGTTTTCTCTCGCTCCCAGGGCAGCATGGAATATACTTATATATATTAAAAAAAATGTTACGTATACTTCCTTTCGCATCCCATCATCATCATCTCCTTACCTTCATAACTTAAAATAAGTCTCACTTGAAACGTTAAACACCCATGCAAACACACACACACACACACACTTACACTCTCACACAAATTCACACAAATATATAAAAATATTAGAAGTAAAAATTTCACACGGGTGGGATTTTGAACCATCTAGCTTTGGCTTACCGTATAACGGATTTGCAGTTAGATCTGGGAAGATACTGGAGAACTGTTATTTTATTTTAAATCTAAAAAGTGTAAACGTAAACTTAACTTAACTTAAGTTTAGTTGTAAGACTATGGGCATATGCCTGATATAAAGTTTTTTTTTTTATATGGGCTGTAAGGAACAGTTTTAATGAAAGAAATAATTGGCATCGTCTTTCAAAATGACCATCTTGAAACAATTTGTATGGGGACTTTTTTATTCAACTGTGTGTTACCCGGGTTGCAACTTAGAAAACCTAAATTCACGCTACCTGGCTTAGGGGGTAGGCAGGAAATTGAAATTTGACTGTTTCTAAACCGATTTTATGGAACTTTTTTATTCGACTGAGCATTACTTAAAATTAAAGTTACGGTACAAATAATCACGGAAGTTCTTTTTTTTCTCTCGTAATTTGACCTATGTCCCTTTGGGAAAGTTGTTTAGTTGCACAAGCTGTTTCATATCTTTTTGGGTGCATATGCCCTTTCTGTTACAAGTCGAGCCACGTGGGTAAAACTTAATCATATCATGATAGACAATATGGTAATTCAATTATTTAATCATTCTAATCGTATTTATCTCACCGTACTGTGACCCTAATTCATCCTTTTTGCGCGATTAGTAGGTATTATAGTATTATCTTAATACCGGGTCTTGTGAAACTCATCTGCATTTAGATTATGGATTTAAATAAGAACCTCGAGTAAAATAAAAGCTGGTGGGATAAAAAACAGAACGTAAAAGTTGAAGGAAGACTAGAGTTGTACCGTGAGATTTAGTAACTAGTATCAAGTACGTTCTTCTGTCGAGTGGGTATCGAGTCTATCGACCCAATGAACCCTGGTGTCAGAGTTTTTAAACCGCCTAGTAGCACAACTATCAGGCCTCTGACATGGTTTGAGTAACGACCACTATCAAAGACAGCGACCGGGACCGACGGCTTAACGTGCCCTCCGAAGCACGAAATCGTTTTCTTTTTCGAACAATCAGGTGATTCAGCCTGCAATGACCTAACCAAACTGGGGAAAAATTCACAAAGTGATAAATTCTTAAATAAAAAAATTGTGTTTCCCCCTGGGAGTCGAACCTAAGACCTCCGGATCAGGAGGCAGTTAAACTCACAAATTGTAAACAAGTACGTTTGCACTCTGTGATTTTTCCCAGTTTGGTTAGGATAATGCAGGTTGCATTGAATTACCATATTGTCTATCATGATATGATTAAGTTTTACCCACGTGGCTCGACTTGTAACAGAAAGGGCATATGCACCCAAAAAGATATGAAACAGCTTGTGCAACTAAACAACTTTCCCAAAGGGAGATAGATCAAATTACGAGAGAAAAAAAAGAACTTCCGTGATTATTTGTATCGTAACTTTAATTTTAAATAATGCTCAGTCGAATAAAAAAGATCCATAAAATCGGTTTAGAAACACCCAAATTTCAGTTTCCTGCCTACCCCCTAAGTCAGGTAGCGTGAATTTAGGTTTTCTAAGTTGCAACCCGGGTAACACACAGTTAAATAAAAAAGTCCCCATACAAATTGTTTCAAGATGGTAATTTTGAAAGACGATGCCAATTATTTCTTTCATTAAAACTGTTCCTTACAGCCCATATAAAAAAAAACTTTATTTCAGGCATATGCCCATAGTTTTACAACTAAACTTAAGTTAAGTTAAGTTTACGTTTACACTTTTTACATTTAAAATAAATAACAGTTCTCCAGTATCTTCCCAGATCTAACTGCAAATCCGTTTTACGGTATACTAACTTCGCCCCGGGGTTTCGTTCACAATAAAGACGCATTCGCTTTTCAAACTGTGATGCGTATTAAACTCAAGTATCTACGTCTACATACATACATACATATAATCACGCCTTTATCAATAGTGGGGTAGGCAGAGCGTAAACGACTTAAACAAAGGTCGTTACAAAAATTAAAACATACATTTACGCTCTGCTTACCCCATGTGGGATATAAACGTGATTTCATTTACGAATACAAAATAGTAAGATTGAATCTACTACGGCAGATTTTTTAAAACTTTTATTTTTCTTTTTATTTAGGTATATTATATTAACCTCATTAGATTGAGTGTGTAGGTTGCGGGATTGTGTAGCCGACCGCACCCCGCCTCGCAAAATCTTTATTTAGAATGTCATACATACATACAATCACGCCCCTATCCCTAATGGGGTAGGCAGAGCGTAAACGACGTAAACAAAGGTCGTCCCGCCACGTCTGACAAAGTTTTGAGGGTTATTTAAGATAGATTTGTAGGTGTATATTGCTGTAGTAACAGGTTGTCAGCCCATCGCCTAAACAACAATATACTGAAACCCTCGGATCCCTTAGCTGATTTTTACAGCATGCCCGGGAGGTAATGCAGCTGGCACATTTTAGTTTTTCTCTCGCTCCCAGACCAGCATGGAAGAAATAAGTTTAAATGTCTTTCTATTTCAAAAATATTTCCATATTTACGTGTTTTTCCGAGTTTTAAGTAGGTGCTTAGCTTGTAGAAGAATGTAAAGTCAGCACCTTTGTTTCCATTGCATTTAAAAATGCGAAAAAAATATCTCTTTGTTTAAAAAAACCGAAAAAACAACGACCCTCTGCAAAGGGGTGGAATGAAAAGTTCCTGCCTAGATAAATGTGGTAACTTTGGCTAGCCCAGGTTTAGGCTATCGACAAATTTTGTAAATATATATTATAGGTACAAGAAGAGATTTATGAATTTTACATTTATTGTACACTTTTGTTTACTATAAAGAAACAGGAACACAAGTACGCAAATAAAAAAAACACACAAAAGGCCAGCTTATTATTACAAAGAAATATCTTACAGCGAAGCGAGATTATACACTGTAAGCTTCATTTTCTCAAACTGCCTCCGTGGTCTAGTGGCTAGTGCCATGGACTCCAGATCCGGAGGTCCTGGGTTCGATTCCCAGGGGCGAAACACAAAGTTGATATTTAAGAATTTATCACTTTGTGAATTTTTCCCCAGTTTGGTTAGGACATTGCAGACCGAATCACCTGTCCGAATCGATTGTCCGAAAAGAAAAAGATTTCGTGCTTCGGAGGGCACGTTAAGCCGTCGGTCCTGGTCGCTGTCTTTGATAGTGGTCGTTACTTAAAACCATGGTTTAAAAACTCTGACACCAGGGTTCATCGGGTCGATAGACTCGATACCCACTCGACAGAAGAATTTTTTCAAAAATGTATTTATTTTCTAAAATAGTAGAGGAACTAGGTTTTTAATACATGAAAATAAAGAAGCTAAAAATTGCACTTGCTAGGGATTTGAACCCACGACCTTCGGCGTACCGTGGCGACGCGTGGCACCCAGTGAAACTTGTAGCTAAATTGAAGCGTCAGTGTGTGACGTCAGCGCCATCTATTCGTAATAAGTCAACCCAAATCAATAAGATATAGCCCGCCGAGAGACGGATGGACCAACACTGCCCTCAGAAGGAAAATACCATAACTGCATCCTACCATGTTGCGCGTAAAATGCATAAGACTTTCGACTATCATATCTTTTGGTTAAATAAACTTACTAGGTACAGGGTTTTTTTTAAAAGGAAGCATTTTATTACTTTTATTTTTTGATTTACATAGATTTTGCATATTGTGAATAGTTTTTTAGATTTCGCTAAAATCTGTAGTTATGGTTTTTTTTCTTCTCAGGGCAGAACAGTGGACGCATAGTAGGATAGGGTCCCGTTGACAGGGTACGAAATCCTAAAGTCGAATATTACATAGGCCCACCGAAGTGCTGCACACCATGAAAGCGATTAAAAAAGTATTAGCCGCGTTCGTCGGAAGTAATGAGATTCTTCACTGCGCCCCACAGACAGACAGTGCAATATCTCTGTCTATAGTTCTCACCAATAATGTGTGTTATCATCACAGTGTGTTATATCAGAATTTCGTTACCTTGGTTTTTTCTTCCATGCTGGACTGGGAGAGATAGAAAAACATAGAATGTTCCCGCTGCCCTTCCTCCCGGGCATGCTGTTGAAGTCAGCAAAAGGGACTCGAGGGTTACAGTGTATTGTAATTTAGGCGATGGGCTGACAACCTGTCACTAAAGCAATACATATTACAATCTAAAATTGCTCTCAATTTTTGTCAGACGTGGCGAAAGCGCCTTTTACGAGGCGTTAAACGCTCTGCCTACCCCGTAAGGGACAAAGGCGTGATTTATGTATGTATGTATGTATGGTTTTTACAGTGCATAGGCTAAGCTGTAATGCTGTAAAAAATATTTTCCAATAAATAAATAAATCACTACATAGTATAAAACAAAGTCGCTTTATCTGTCCCTAAATCCCTATGTATGCTTAGATCTTTGAAACTACGCAATGGATTTTGATGCGGTTTCTTTAAATGGATAGAGTGATTCAAGAGCAAGGTTTATATGTATAATACATGCATAATAAAGTGAGAGCTCGATGGTGTAGTGGATAGGGCCGCTGCCTCCTGCGAGCGGGAGGTCGTGGTTCGATCCCACCACGTACCAATGTGTTTTTCGGCGCTTTTTCCGTGCTTCGGCAGGCACGTTAAGCCGTTGGTCCCGGTTAACATCGTTCAATACCGTAAATATTAGTCGTTAAGCCATATCAGAGGCCAGTGCTAAGCATTGGCGGCTTGAAAACTCTGACCTAATCTAGGATTGGGTCTGGTTTCCCTTCTTGGTTGCGGAGGTCAGATGGCAGTCGCTCTGTGTAAAACCCAGTACCCTCGTTCAATCCCCTAGATTAGGGGATTTGTGTAGCAAACAATAAAAAAAATAAAAAATAAAAAAAATGTAGCCGACCCCGTGAGATACGGGATAAGGCTAGGAAGATGATGTAGACATGCATAATAAAGTAGAGGAACACTGATAATTCCAGTGCGAAGCCGGGGCGGGTCGCTAGTTTTATACATAGGTAACATTATCTATGATTACGAACGTTAACAGCATATTAAAACACATTTCCACCATTTGTCCAGTATCATTATGTATGTGTCTAGGTTTTAGTATTATTATGTACTATTTAAAAAAATAGTGACTGGACTATCTGGAAGTAATTTAGTTTTAGTATATAAGGTGTAAGGGACAGCGTCCCGCAAACTGAGAGGGGTTGCTCAGTCGACGATACTGAACAATTATCAGCAGGTTTTTTTCCGGTATTTGAAAAAACTCGTCGTTTACGCCCTGCCTACCCCATTAGGGATAAAGGATAATGTAAAAAATAAACAATGCTTTTCCATACAGATTGTTTGATCGAGGTGAACTGAAAAATCCTGCTGATTGTTCAGTGTCGTTGACTGAGCAACCCCTATCAGTTTGCGGGACGCTGTCCCTTACACCCGGTATACCGGGAAAGAGAGAGCTTCCCGCGAACTAATATGAATTTTTCAGTCACCAATACCACAGGTTACTTATGAGCGCGGCGAGCGAAAAAACTGAACAACATTAATAAAAAAAAAATACAGAAAATGAAGAAAAAATTGGCTTCCCCAGGTGACGCTATAAAAATCATAATTCACTAAGGCTCGCATTTTTGAAGCGATCTCAAACTTGAGAGCAGTATTAAGTATGGATTTGACAGGCAAGTTTGTACTGAAATGACATTTCTGATAAGAACTCAAACTCGCTGTCACTCTTGAGAGCTGATTACAAATACAGCCCTTAAAAAACGCAGTAAATCGTAATTTTTCGATTCAAATCTGAATTAAGTTTTTTAACTAATGGGGGCCACTTGGCTAATATCGTCATCTTAATCGGAAAATTTCACTTAATTTCGTTATAAAATTAGAAAAAAAAACTCGACAAAACACGCAGACTAATGTGCAGAACAAATCCGGCTATTATTCCCGTGTAGAGGTGGCAAGCAATAAAATAAAATTACACCTCTTTAGGGCGTTCCGGAGTCGCTTGGTTCCGCTCTGTATAAATTTTCACAGAGCATTACAGAGAGGTGATAAAAATTCCCGCTACGGGGCGATAGGTAGCGTCCTTTTTTTTATAGAGTAGGCTGTAGACAGAGCCCTCCATTCAAATGTGTTTTTTTTTTAAATAATTAATAATAGTCCTCCCACCGATTTTCGGTGATGGCGACCAATCTCGCAAAGATTAGCCAACTGTGCAGGACTAGCTTTTAGTGCCCAAGTGTTTGCGCTACACACAGGTGCACTTTCTATTCCTTCAATCTCTTATTCTTATGGGACAGATTGAATGACACGACCTGAGAGAAATCAGGTGCAGGAGCGACTATTTCCATCTCCATCCGACGGCATGGATCATCTTACTGTTCGGACAATCAGGTGATCAGCCCGCAATGTACTAACCAAACTAGAAACAACAACACAGAGTCATTATTCTCCGCCGGGAATCGAACCCAGGACCTCCGGATTGAGAGCTCATGGCTCAGACAGCTAGACCACGCAGGTAGTTATTTTTATGAATACGACAATTTTAATATCACGTAAATATCAGTGAATCAAAGTGTGGAGAAGGCCTAATTTTTCAGATGCGAAATATTTTTTCCCTCGGGAAAACTAAAAAGCCACGGGTAAAGCTACAGTTCGAAATGTTAGTATAAATGAAATAAAGCATATTACAGTTCTCAATCACTATTTTATTTAGGCCGTAGACGAATTTTTGAGCAGCGAGTTATTGAATTCGAATATAGAAATAAAATAATTTATTCCAAATTGCTCTATGAAGCCATAGTTACAATAAATAAATATTAAAATTTTCGAATAATTTAACTATTCCAAAGCTTAAAGACTAAGTTATCCAAAAGGGAATGAGGAATCATTTTGATTCTAAATGTAAAGCCTGTAAAGTTTGAGGCTGATTTTACCCATGAAACTGAACAACTTTCCTAAACTGTTCCGTTTCTGTATTTTTGACTGCTCTACCCAAATAGTCAATCCAATATAAATATTTACGGTACCGAAGCGATTTTATTTTATAGGTATAATAAAATCAGTAGAAACCGCAGTAAATTGGTGGGGAATTACCCTTTTTCGGAGGGAATCGTCTAATGGACGCGATAGGAAACACTTCAGACATTATATTGCACTTTTTACTTCTTTCTTGTGATGTTACGCATTTATCATCGTATTATACCGGGTGTAAGGGACAGCGTCCCGCAAACTGATAGGGGTTGCTCAGTCAACGACCCTGAATAACTATCAGTAGGTTTTTTTTTCAGGAAGTTATTCAAAATTGTATGGGAAGGACAATTTTTTTCATCTTCTGAAAGAATTTCCTGGTGAAAGTTGTTCAGTTTCCTTGTCTTAGCAACCCCTATCAGTATGCGAGACGCTGTCCCTTACAACCCGTATTTCTTTACCTTTTCTTGCGCGTACAGTAAAACATCAGCTGTACATCACATCAACTCATTCATAAAATCATATCGTAGTTTATAAAGCCATCTCAAGATTGAGAGCAGTATTAAGTACGGATTTGACAAACCGTTTTGTACTGAAATGTCATTCCTGATACGAACTCAAAATCGCTATCAATCTCTTTTCAAGAGCTAATTATTCATAGGGGCCTTAGGGTTCATATTGATAAAGTTAATGAAGGTTGAGATAAGTTTTAAGTCCATTCTTGAGTTGCTAAAGCAAGTCGCTCTCTTGAGCCGTACCGTGAGTATAAAATACGGCCCTTAAGATTTGTAAAGGCAGTACAGGAGCACTAAAACTCAAATGTTCTATTCATGACGAGACTCAGTAATATTTTCCATGTTAATTTCTTCAGCTCTTTCTCCAGAATCAACGTTCCCACTCGTTTTATTTTTAACTCTATGCGGCATAGCATAACGAAGCTTTTCCCAAAACCAGGGATCGTCGCAACTTAAGTAAGTGTTGTATGTGATATATTTGTTGAGTTCCACATCTAAATCTATGTCGAGAACATCGTCTTTCACCAGAATGAGGACTTTGGCGTTGGGTTCTTCTGCTAAGTTTGCTAGAGCATACCTGAAAAAAGAAACTTCTTTAGAGACTTTGACAGACAATCTTTGCTTCCACGTGATGTTAAATGTGGGTAGTATCTTTGGGGTTGGAGAGGTACTTGGCATTCGAGTATGTAAGTGTGATGTATGTAAGTATGTAAGCTCTTTATTGTACCTTAAAAATCTTAAAACTAAAATACAAGAAGAAGAAAACAAGAGTGACATAAAAGCAGACTTATTCCGTTAAGGGATCTCGTCCATTCAATCAGTAATGCTCGTTATTTGCCATAAGATCCAAAATAACTCTAAACCCTGAACAACACGTGATAGGCAATAGAAATAGGCTTACTTTCATAAAATAGCTTAGCAAAAGAAATTACATCGGGAAAAAATAGAGGGTAGAGTGCATAAATACCTAAGCTCCAGAGTGCTCCAAGTGGAAGCAACAAAACTCCTTGATAGAAGAATGAGGGTACTTTTGGAGGTTTGTACGGAGCGCATGATCTTAGCCGGGATCCAGCCAATGTCCAGGCAAAATATTCCTTTACGCAAAATTACTCTTTTTTTATAAAATGACCCATGCGTTAAGTTTCTTTGTATAATGCATCTTTTAGCAAAGTGGTTGTTTCGCAAAATGTCCCAGTTTAAATAGTAAGCCTACTAAAAAACCTTGAAAAAGGGCAAATTTGCGAAAAAAGAAATTTTGCCACATGACCAATTTGCGAAAGGAACATTTTCCGAAAGAGACATTTTGCAACAATACCATACTCTAGAAAACGAGCCTCACCTGAGCTCTAGAGTACTCCAAGTGGAAGCAACAAAACTCCTCGATAGAAGAATTAGGGTACGTTTGGAGGTTTGCACGGAGCGCATGATCTGAGCCGGGATCCAGTCGCCGACCAGCCAGTCGCGGTAGTGCACGCAGACACGGAACCTCTCCGGACCCTCCTCCAATCCTGGTAGCAGCGTGTTCATCACGTACTCCCGGTCCTCGTGGGCGAATGAGATGAAAGCGTCATATGGCCTGGATAATGATAAACACACGATTTTTATAATGGGTGTACAAAATAAGCTGACCAAACTTTAGTGAACCTCTACCCACCAAATGTAACTTGGTATATTTTTATCTAATTTTTTTAATTTTGTTTAGGTCTGGGAGTTAGAGAAAAACATAGAATGTGCCAGCTGCATTTCTTCCCGAGCATGCTGTAAAAAAAGCTAAGGGATCTGAGGGTTTCAGTATATAGTATTTACGTACAAATATATTCTAAATAACCGTCAAAACTTTTGTCAGACGTAGCGGAACGACCTTTGTTTAATCGTTTACGCTCTGCCTACCCCATTAAGGATAAAGGATATTATACAAAGTTTTGAGGGTTATTTTGGATAGATTTGTAAGAATATTGCTGTAGTAACAGGTTGTCAGCCCATTCACTAAATTGCAATACCTATACAAAAGCCCTCGAATCCCTCAGCTAGTTTACAGCATGCCCGAGAGGAAATGCAGCTTTCACATTGTATGTTTTTCTCTCGCTCCCAGTCCAGCATGGAAAAAAGAAGAAACAGAACCCTCAAAACACTTACTTGTCATCAAGATCTTGCTTCCGCAGACAGCTGATGCACCATCCTCTTGAGTATAAGAACATACGCAGTTGCTCCCCGTGCCGTCGTAGAAGCACAACTATCACTCCAATAATCACTACCAGAACTCCACCAACACTCAAGGAGACGATGAAAGCTACTTGACAGAGTACAGAAGTTGATATAGAGCTAAGTGGTTCTCCAGTACCCACGCATCGAAGCAGATCGTAGTCTTGAACCTGTGGAATAATAATAGAACGCAGCGTGAGTCTTAGATTTTCCGAAATTGTTTTTTTTTAGATTTCTATAGAATGTTGAATCAGATAGTATAGAATCAAGTTTATGACAAATACTTTACACCCGTATAAGTAATCAGCTCTTAAGACAGACAGAGTTTAATGCTCGTATTTATAAGGCGATGTCAAGATTGAGAATAATATTAAGTATGGATTTGACACGCCGTTTTATACTGAAATGTCATTTTCGATGCAAACTCAAACTCGCTAATACTCTTGAAAGCTGGTTATAAATATGGGCCTAAGTCCGTATAAGAAATGTCAGTACAAAAATTCCTGTCAAATCCGTACTTAGTATCAGTAGATCATAGTCTTGAACCTGTGGAATAATAATAGAAGGCAGCGTGAGTCTTAGATTTTCCAAAATTGTTTTTTTTAGATTTCTATAGAATGTTGAGTCAGATAGTATGGAATCAAGTTTATGATAAATACTTTACACCCGTATAAGTAATCAGCTCTTAAGACAGACAGAGTTTAAGGCTCGTATTTATAAGGCGATCTCAAGATTGAGAGCAATATTAAGTATGGATTTGACAGGCCGTTTTAAACTAAAATTTCATTTCTTATGCAAACTCAAACTCGCTAATAGTCTTGAAAGCTGGTTATAAATATGGGCCTAAGTCCGTATCAGAAATGTCAGTAGAAAAATTCCTGTCAAATCCTTACTTAGTATCAGCAGATCATAGTCTTGAACCTGTGGAATAATAATAGAAGGCAGCGTGAGTCTTAGATATCCAAAATTGTTTTTTTTAGATTTCTATAGAATGTTGAGTCAGATAGTATAGAATCAAGTTTATGATAAATACTTTACACCCGTAAAAGTAATCAGCTCTTAAGACAGACAGAGTTTAAGGCTCGTATTTATAAGGCGATCTCAAGATTGAGAGCAATATTAAGTACGGATTTGACAGGCCGTTTTAAACTAAAATTTCATTTCTAATGCAAACTCAAACTCGCTAATACTCTTGAAAGCTGGTTATAAATATGGGCCTAAGTCCGTATCAGAAATGTCAGTACAAAAATGCCTGTCAAATCAATACTTAGTATCGCTCTCAATCTTGAGATGGCTTCAAAAATACGAGCCCATAGATTACATTATTAAATTTAAGTGGTACTCTTATCCAGTTTCTATAATACAGGTTAATTCCTAGCTTAGGAACTATCTGATGGTCTGACAGATCGCAATGGCTTCTGTACAATTAATTTGTTGATAAACAAAGACTTTTGTAAAATTGATTATTGTACTTGAATAAAAGATTTTGCTTATTATTTATTTACTAAGTGCTCATATTTATATTTGAGTTTTGTACTGACTACCCGGTTCTGTGGATTCTGCCAGCAACATGAGTATCACTACATAGTATAAAACAAAGTCGCTTTCTCTGTCCCTACATCCCTATGTATGCGTAAATCTTTAAAACCACGCAACAGATTTTGATGCGGTTTCTTTTAATGGATAGAGTGACTCAAGAGGAAGGTTTAAATGTATAATACATGCATAATATAGTAGAGAAACAATATTTTTCCGTGCGAAGCCGGGGCGGGTCGCTAGTAGCCTTATAAACTGATGCTATGACATCAAATATTACTCGAAAACAGACCTGATGACTATGTTGATGTATGGCATCCAGGAGGGCCCAGTTGTCACATTCACACAGAAGCAAGTTGTCAGCAAGCCAGACTTTCCGTCCATCAGCGAACAAAGCAGCTGATTGCTCTAAGTCCCCGCGAGATATGATGTTACGCCGAAGATCCAGCCACTGAAAAATACATCACATAAACAAGAATAGGAAGGTATGGGTTTTAATTCTTAAGTGGCACTTTAAGGGCCGTTTGTATAATTAGCTCTCATGAGTGACAGCGAGTTTGAGTTCGTATCAGAAATGTCATTTCAGTACAAAATGGTCTGTCAAATGCATAGTTAATATTGCTCTCAAGTATGATATCGCTTCATAAATACGAGCCTAAGAAGTACTTCGTGTGGTCACCAAGCCAAGTCTCCTGACTGTCTGACAGTGAAATTTATTCCTTGCTTTGAAGGAGCAAACTATACAAACCTTATAAAAATCTCAGATACCAGGGTAAATTGGCCGTTAGAGCGCCATTAAGGGTCGTATTTTAGAAGCGAACTCAAACTTGAGAGCAATATTAAGTATGGATTTGACAGGCCACTTTGTACGGAAATGACATTTGTGATACGAACTCAAACTCGCTGTCACTCTTGAGTGCTGATTACCAATACGGCCCTAAAACACACTTCAAGAGTAAGTAAAAAATAACTAAACAATTTACCTGCAATGTTTCCGGCAACTTAGTATGCAGACTCGATAATCCTTGTCCAGAAACATTCAGACCCTTTAGAGGATACATATACACCATTTCCCTCCAAGCTTCTTGGTCACAATCAGCTGTTACGCTCCCATCATCCCAGGTTATCCTATAGACACAGCCATCCTCACCGTCCACCAGATCACACTCCAATTGCTCCCTTGGGACTTCCAGTATTGGGATGCCATAGTCATGATCGCATAGAAGTGTGGGCATAGATATCATGTGGGGGAAATCCCGGAGAGCTCGAGCCAGCCAACCGTGTTGACAGCTACAAGGGACATTCTTTACCAAAACTGTTTGGTTACGTCCTTGATATGGTGATGTTGAATTCTGTAGAAAATAAATTCAATACAAATGCTACTGAAAAAGAGGTAAAACTTAGGATTTGCCGATACCGGCAATCTCAGATTTACCAACCAGATTTTCAAAAATCTAAATTTACGTTTTTAAACTTCTTCTAAACATCTTTTTAAACGATAAAACGTTTAGCGAAGGTCTACATGCTGCCTTCGACTACGAGACGGCTTACTAAACACATTATGAAATGTTTATTTCTACATTTAACTGTATTCTCGGTTCCTACGATTTACCAAGTGAATAGTGGCAAAAGTCCAAAATTCGGGGTTTTACGAGGAGAGGTTGGTAAATTTTAGGATTTACCGATAAATCCTTGGATTTACTGCACTTTGGGTTTCTACTACAACATAAAAAAAAACGACAGGCAGTTAAAATCGAAAAACTAGGTGGGGCGATGACGTTCATAAGAGAACAGGCACATTGGATGAGAACAGCTGCAGACCGATCTGAGTGGAGCGCCATGGGGATGATAACTGCCTCCTTGGTCTAGTGGCTAGTGCCATGGACTCTCGATCCGGAGGTCCTGGGTTCGATTCCCATAGGGGAAACACAAAGTTGATATTTTGAGAATTTATCACTTTGTGAAGTTTTCCAAAGTTTGGTCAGGACTTTGCAGACTGAATTACCTGATTGTCCGAAAAAAGAAAGATTTCGTGCTTTGGAGGGCGCGTTAAGCCGTCGGTCCCGGTCGCTGTCTTTAATAGTGGTCGTTACTCAAACCATGTCAGAGGCCTGACAGTTGTGCTACTAGGAGGTTTAAAAACTCTGACACCAGGGTTCATCGGGTCAATAGACCCGATATCCACTCGACAGAAGAAGATTGGGATGAGAGATGCCTATATCCAGCAGTGGACTGATACAAGCTGATGATGATGATGACAATAATCCATACTATCCATACTTAGTATTATAAATGTGCAAGTAATTATGTCTGTCTGACTGTTTGTTTGGTTGCTTTTGCTTTCCTGAACGGCTTAACCAATCTTGATTCAATTGGGCAGAATGATACCTCGAGAGACGGACATAATTAATTTAATTTTACCGTGGAAAAATATCGCATTCCCACGGGTATATTTTAAACGGTATTTCGATAAGAACTGCATTTGATATTATGACTGGAAATAGTAACAGGCAAACTTTTACCGCGGGTAAATATTTGATACATACATACATAAATTCACGCCTTTTTCCCTTACGGGGTAAGCAGAGCGTAAAACGCTTAGTGAAAGCTTTTACGCCACGTCTGACAAATATTGAGAGCAATTTTAGATGGTAATGTGTATTGCTATACTGACAGGTTGTCAGCCCATCGCCTAAATTACAATACACTGCGACCCTCGAATCTATTTTGCTGACTTTTACAGTATGCCTGAGAGGAAGGGCAGCTAGAACATTCTATGTTTTTCTATCGCTCCCAGAAATAAAAATATTTAAATATTTGATTCCCACGGGAGATCTCATGTAACCGCGGGGTGAAAAGCTAGTGGTTTATATTCATACTTCTTTGCGCAATGTTTCATAATCGTCTTCATCGAATAAAATGTTTGTGAAACGCCAATAGTCGAAGTTCACTTCTAGTCCCGCATGGCTTTGTGGTAAATCTATTAACTGGAACATAAAAAACAAACAAAATGGTATTACATACATACATATAATCACGCCTTTATCCCTAATGGGGTAGGCAGAGCGTAAACAACCTAAACAACGGTCGTTCCGCCACGACTGACAAACTTTTGAGGGTTATTTAAATAGATTTGTAGGTATATTGCATAGTGACAGGTTGTTAGCCCATCGCCTATATTGCAATATACAGAAACACTCGGATTCCTTAGCTGGTTTTTTACAACATGCCCGGGAGGTAATGCAGCTGGCACATTCTATGTTTTTCTCTCGCTCCCAATCCAGGATGTATGTTTACTTTATGAACAAGAACTATACATAGTTATTAATACAATCTCCACCATTATTTCATATTGTTTGCCTCAAGGAAGTGATATGAAATAAAATTCTATAACAATAATTATATTATTTAGTTTTAATATAAGACGAACTATAGTAAATACAAGACAAAATAAAATAAAGAATATTTGTTTCATTATCGCAAAAAAGGTGGGGTAATTTATAAACGCTAATCAAATCAGATATGGTTTCAGTTGATACGAGATCAAATCGCATCTTAGTTCTGATTTTCAATCATATTATAAATGCGCCTCAATCTACATATTATACAAGCAACTCAAGACTATGATCAAAACTCATCTCTATTATTCTTACAGGGTTGGTATGACTTTAAGAATCATAGAGGTACCTTTAGTTCACTTCCTTGCTGGACTGGGAGTGATAGAAAAACATAGAATGTTCCAGCTGCCCTTACACCCACTATGTATATTACCTCTAATTCCATGTCTGGAGAGCTTGTGACAGGATTTAATAAGATGATACGCTTCAGATTTAAATATCGTATGCCTTTGAAGCATTCCAAGTGAATTTCTGTTGGGCCCAAATCTAAAACCTCAATTGAAGAATTCTGGGACGGTTCTGAAAAGAAAAACTCTATTAAGTAAGTAATTCAAAATCAAATAAATAGATAGATTTAAAAAATATTTGATTACAAAGGGCTCGATTTTGGATTTGCCGGCTAAAACTAAAATTAAAATTTACTGTTACTTTCAAAATAAGAAAATTGAAAAAGGACAGGCGATTTATACTCTATGGTTTTAAACTTTGTCCGCTAGATTTGGACGCGCTTTTCAACGATTCCCCGGTATTTCTGTCAATTTTATCCGCCATTTGATATTCTTCCATGCTGGACTGGGAGCGAGAGAAAAACATAGAATGTGCCAGATGCATTTTCAAAAAAAAACCAGCTAAGGGATCCGAGGGTTTCAGTATATTGTAATTTAGGCGAAGGGCTGACAACCTGTTACTACAACAACAAACCTACGAATCTATCTTAAATAACCCTCTAAACTTTGTCAGACGTCGTGGTGGACGTTGACGGTGGAGTAAACTTTGTTTAGGTCGTTTATGCTCTGCCTATACCATTAGGGAAAAAGGCGTGATTGTATGTATCTATCATATGGCGGAGGATAAATATGACAGATAACGCATAAAACCACCGGCTATAAATCAAAAACCGGAGATAATAGATCTCCTGTCCTATTTCAATGTTTTAAGTCTGAAAGTGGCAAATATATTTTAATTTTAGTTTTAGCCGGCAAATCTATAATCGAGCCCATTGACTCGTGTTATATGTTTTAATTGTAAGCATTAAGAATACAAGTTGCCTGATATTAGGCGAGCTCCGTATCTTCTAATGCTCTGTGTAGTCGACCAATCCGTACTGGCCCCATCCCCCTAATTTAAGGTAGGCTCGTGCTCTTTGAGAGGACGTTTATGAGCTGATGATAACGTCTCTCTTATCTCATACATAATATACATTTATCACGCCTCAAACCCAAATAGAAACAACAACACAAAGTCGTTATTACCCGCCAGAAATCGAACCCGTCCCGGGACTCCGGCCGGTGGCTCAGCCCACCAGACCACGGATTTAATATACAACATTCATACATATAATCACGCATCTAGCCCTAGTGGGGTAGGCAGAGCGTAAACGACCCGAATAAAAATTGTTCCGCCACGTCTGATAAAGTTTTGAGGGTAATTTAAGATAGATAGTTTAAGACAGAATTATTATAAAATACAGGAGAGCCCGATGGTGTAGTGGATAGGGCTGCTGCCTCCTGAGCGGGAGGTCGTGGTTCGAATCCCACCACGTACCAATGTGTTTTTTGGTTTTCGAATTTCATATGTACGGTTATTTGGCGCTTTTTCCGTGCTTCGGAAGGCACGTTAAGCCGTTGGTCCCGGTTAATATCGTTTAATACCGTAGATATTAGTCGTTAAGCCATATCAGAGGCCAGTGCTAGGCATTGGCGGTTTGAATACTCTGACCTAATCTAGGATTAGGTCTAGTTTCCCTTCTGGGTTGCGGAGGTCAGATGCAACTGGCAACCTTGGATTCTATTGAAAAACGCGCCAAGAAGCTCATCGCCGACCCGTCACTGGTAGAAGAAAAGCTGCAGAGCCTCGAACATCGTCGCAAAGTAGCTTGCTTGTCTGTATTCTACAGGATGCATTTCGGAGAATGTGCAGCATCGCTTCATGACCTGATACCCCCCTCCCCATTCCATCTCCGGGGTACGAGACGCCGGTTGGGATTCCACCTTTATGTTGTCGACATTCCAAGTTTTCGCACAAAGCGGTACGCTTCTACATTTTTAATGCGAACGGCCAATGTGTGGAACTCCCTGCCTGCGGATCTATTTCCGGAACGTTATAACCTGGGCCTTTTCAAGGCGAGAGTGAACAGGCATTTTCTAGGCAATCATGCTCCATCATAGTCTACATCATCACTTACTATCACGTGAGATGGCGGACAAATGATTGCCTATCAAATATAAAAAAAAAAAAGATGCCAGTCGCACTGTGTAAAAACCAGTACCCTCGTTCAATCCCCTGGATTGGGTAGCCGACCCCGTGAGATGCGGGATAAGGATAGGGAGACGATGAGTTTAAGACAGAATTATTGCTTACCTATAAATGTGGTCCTCAAGTTAGTCCCAGCGCAGGTGCTGATAAACTCATTTTCGTATCTCAATTTTAATTCAAGAAGACCAGGCAGTTTGGCCACCAGGCTTCCAAGACCATGTCCGCGAACGAGATTGCTGTTCAGGTTTAAGGTCCTCAAAGTAGGATGAAAGGGAAACAGCCTGAAAATTTTGAAAATTTACATTCAATCAAGGTCGTATCCCTTGCGGGGTAGACAGAGTTTCAGCGGCTTAAAAATACTATTGACAGGGTGTCAGTTAAACTGCGTGGAAACAAAAGTAGCCAAATTATATGTTTGTTTAGGCTTCAGCGGCTTACAAATACTATTGACAGGGTGTCAGTTAAACTGCGTGGAAATAAAAGTAGCCCAATTCTATGTTTGTGTAGGCTTCAGCGGCTTACAAATGCTATTGACAGGGTGTCAGTTAAACTGCGTGGAAATAAAAGTAGCCCAATTCTATGTTTGTGTAGGCTTCAGCGGCTTACAAATACTATTGACAGGGTGTCAGTTAAACTGCGTGGAAATAAAAGTAGCCCAATTCTATGTTTGTGTAGGCTTCAGCGGCTTACAAATGCTATTGACAGGGTGTCAGTTAAACTGCGTGGAAATAAAAGTAGCCCAATTCTATGTTTGTGTAGGCTTCAGCGGCTTACAAATACTATTGACAGGGTGTCAGTTAAACTGCGTGGAAATAAAAGTAGCCCAATTCTATGTTTGTGTAGGCTTCAGCGGCTTACAAATACTATTGACAGGGTGTCAGTTAAACTGCGTGGAAATAAAAGTAGCCCAATTCTATGTTTGTGTAGGCTTCAGCGGCTTACAAATACTATTGACAGGGTGTCAGTTAAACTGCGTGGAAATAAAAGTAGCCCAATTCTATGTTTGTGTAGGCTTCAGCGGCTTACAAATACTATTGACAGGGTGTCAGTTAAACTGCGTGGAAATAAAAGTAGCCCAATTCTATGTTTGTGTAGGCTTCAGCGGCTTACAAATACTATTGACAGGGTGTCAGTTAAACTGCGTGGAAATAAAAGTAGCCCAATTCTATGTTTGTGTAGGCTTCAGCGGCTTACAAATACTATTGACAGGGTGTCAGTTAAACTGCGTGGAAATAAAAGTAGCCCAATTCTATGTTTGTGTAGGCTTCAGCGGCTTACAAATACTATTGACAGGGTGTCAGTTAAACTGCGTGGAAATAAAAGTAGCCCAATTCTATGTTTGTGTAGGCTTCAGCGGCTTACAAATGCTATTGACAGGGTGTCAGTTAAACTGCGTGGAAATAAAAGTAGCCCAATTCTATGTTTGTGTAGGCTTCAGCGGCTTACAAATACTATTGACAGGGTGTCAGTTAAACTGCGTGGAAATAAAAGTAGCCCAATTCTATGTTTGTGTAGGCTTCAGCGGCTTACAAATACTATTGACAGGGTGTCAGTTAAACTGCGTGGAAATAAAAGTAGCCCAATTCTATGTTTGTGTAGGCTTCAGCGGCTTACAAATACTATTGACAGGGTGTCAGTTAAACTGCGTGGAAATAAAAGTAGCCAAATTCTATGTTTGTGTAGGCTTCAGCGGCTTACAAATACTATTGACAGGGTGTCAGTTAAACTGCGTGGAAATAAAAGTAGCCAAATTCTATGTTTGTGTAGGCTTCAGCGGCTTACAAATACTATTGACAGGGTGTCAATTAAACTGCGTGGAAATAAAATTAGCCAAATTCTATGTTTGTGTAGGCTTCAGCGGCTTACAAATACTATTGACAGGGTGTCAGTTAAACTGCGTGGAAATAAAATTAGCCAAATTCTATGTTTGTGTAGGCTTCAGCGGCTTACAAATACTATTGACAGGGTGTCAGTTAAACTGCGTGGAAATAAAATTAGCCAAATTCTATGTTTGTGTAGGCTTCAGCGGCTTACAAATACTATTGACAGGGTGTCAGTTAAACTGCGTGGAAATAAAATTAGCCAAATTCTATGTTTGTGTAGGCTTCAGCGGCTTACAAATACTATTGACAGGGTGTCAGTTAAACTGCGTGGAAATAAAAGTAGCCCAATTCTATGTTTGTGTAGGCTTCAGCGGCTTACAAATACTATTGACAGGGTGTCAGTTAAACTGCGTGGAAATAAAAGTAGCCAAATTCTATGTTTGTGTAGGCTTCAGCGGCTTACAAATACTATTGACAGGGTGTCAGTTAAACTGCGTGGAAATAAAAGTAGCCAAATTCTATGTTTGTGTAGGCTTCAGCGGCTTACAAATACTATTGACAGGGTGTCAATTAAACTGCGTGGAAATAAAATTAGCCAAATTCTATGTTTGTGTAGGCTTCAGCGGCTTACAAATACTATTGACAGGGTGTCAATTAAACTGCGTGGAAATAAAATTAGCCAAATTCTATGTTTGTGTAGGCTTCAGCGGCTTACAAATACTATTGACAGGGTGTCAGTTAAACTGCGTGGAAATAAAATTAGCCAAATTCTATGTTTGTGTAGGCTTCAGCGGCTTACAAATACTATTGACAGGGTGTCAGTTAAACTGCGTGGAAATAAAATTAGCCAAATTCTATGTTTGTGTAGGCTTCAGCGGCTTACAAATACTATTGACAGGGTGTCAGTTAAACTGCGTGGAAATAAAATTAGCCAAATTCTATGTTTGTGTAGGCTTCAGCGGCTTACAAATACTATTGACAGGGTGTCAGTTAAACTGCGTGGAAATAAAAGTAGCCCAATTCTATGTTTGTGTAGGCTTCAGCGGCTTACAAATACTATTGACAGGGTGTCAGTTAAACTGCGTGGAAATAAAAGTAGCCCAATTCTATGTTTGTGTAGGCTTCAGCGGCTTACAAATACTATTGACAGGGTGTCAGTTAAACTGCGTGGAAATAAAATTAGCCAAATTCTATGTTTGTGTAGGCTTCAGCGGCTTACAAATACTATTGACAGGGTGTCAGTTAAACTGCGTGGAAATAAAAGTAGCCCAATTCTATGTTTGTGTAGGCTTCAGCGGCTTACAAATACTATTGACAGGGTGTCAGTTAAACTGCGTGGAAATAAAAGTAGCCCAATTCTATGTTTGTGTAGGCTTCAGCGGCTTACAAATACTATTGACAGGGTGTCAGTTAAACTGCGTGGAAATAAAAGTAGCCCAATTCTATGTTTGTGTAGGCTTCAGCGGCTTACAAATACTATTGACAGGGTGTCAGTTAAACTGCGTGGAAATAAAAGTAGCCCAATTCTATGTTTGTGTAGGCTTCAGCGGCTTACAAATACTATTGACAGGGTGTCAGTTAAACTGCGTGGAAATAAAAGTAGCCCAATTCTATGTTTGTGTAGGCTTCAGCGGCTTACAAATACTATTGACAGGGTGTCAGTTAAACTGCGTGGAAATAAAAGTAGCCCAATTCTATGTTTGTGTAGGCTTCAGCGGCTTACAAATACTATTGACAGGGTGTCAGTTAAACTGCGTGGAAATAAAAGTAGCCCAATTCTATGTTTGTGTAGGCTTCAGCGGCTTACAAATACTATTGACAGGGTGTCAGTTAAACTGCGTGGAAATAAAAGTAGCCCAATTCTATGTTTGTGTAGGCTTCAGCGGCTTACAAATACTATTGACAGGGTGTCAGTTAAACTGCGTGGAAATAAAAGTAGCCCAATTCTATGTTTGTGTAGGCTTCAGCGGCTTACAAATACTATTGACAGGGTGTCAGTTAAACTGCGTGGAAATAAAAGTAGCCCAATTCTATGTTTGTGTAGGCTTCAGCGGCTTACAAATGCTATTGACAGGGTGTCAGTTAAACTGCGTGGAAATAAAAGTAGCCCAATTCTATGTTTGTGTAGGCTTCAGCGGCTTACAAATACTATTGACAGGGTGTCAGTTAAACTGCGTGGAAATAAAATTAGCCAAATTGTATGTTTGTGTAGGCTTCAGCGGCTTACAAATACTATTGACAGGGTGTCAGTTAAACTGCGTGGAAATAAAAGTAGCCCAATTCTATGTTTGTGTAGGCTTCAGCGGCTTACAAATACTATTGACAGGGTGTCAGTTAAACTGCGTGGAAATAAAAGTAGCCCAATTCTATGTTTGTGTAGGCTTCAGCGGCTTACAAATGCTATTGACAGGGTGTCAGTTAAACTGCGTGGAAATAAAAGTAGCCCAATTCTATGTTTGTGTAGGCTTCAGCGGCTTACAAATACTATTGACAGGGTGTCAGTTAAACTGCGTGGAAATAAAATTAGCCAAATTCTATGTTTGTGTAGGCTTCAGCGGCTTACAAATACTATTGACAGGGTGTCAGTTAAACTGCGTGGAAATAAAATTAGCCCAATTCTATGTTTGTGTAGGCTTCAGCGGCTTACAAATACTATTGACAGGGTGTCAGTTAAACTGCGTGGAAATAAAATTAGCCCAATTCTATGTTTGTGTAGGCTTCAGCGGCTTACAAATACTATTGACAGGGTGTCAGTTAAACTGCGTGGAAATAAAATTAGCCCAATTCTATGTTTGTGTAGGCTTCAGCGGCTTACAAATACTATTGACAGGGTGTCAGTTAAACTGCGTGGAAATAAAATTAGCCCAATTCTATGTTTGTGTAGGCTTCAGCGGCTTACAAATACTATTGACAGGGTGTCAGTTAAACTGCGTGGAAATAAAATTAGCCCAATTCTATGTTTGTGTAGGCTTCAGCGGCTTACAAATACTATTGACAGGGTGTCAGTTAAACTGCGTGGAAATAAAATTAGCCCAATTCTATGTTTGTGTAGGCTTCAGCGGCTTACAAATACTATTGACAGGGTGTCAGTTAAACTGCGTGGAAATAAAATTAGCCCAATTCTATGTTTGTGTAGGCTTCAGCGGCTTACAAATACTATTGACAGGGTGTCAGTTAAACTGCGTGGAAATAAAATTAGCCCAATTCTATGTTTGTGTAGGCTTCAGCGGCTTACAAATACTATTGACAGGGTGTCAGTTAAACTGCGTGGAAATAAAATTAGCCCAATTCTATGTTTGTGTAGGCTTCAGCGGCTTACAAATACTATTGACAGGGTGTCAGTTAAACTGCGTGGAAATAAAATTAGCCCAATTCTATGTTTGTGTAGGCTTCAGCGGCTTACAAATACTATTGACAGGGTGTCAGTTAAACTGCGTGGAAATAAAATTAGCCCAATTCTATGTTTGTGTAGGCTTCAGCGGCTTACAAATACTATTGACAGGGTGTCAGTTAAACTGCGTGGAAATAAAATTAGCCCAATTCTATGTTTGTGTAGGCTTCAGCGGCTTACAAATACTATTGACAGGGTGTCAGTTAAACTGCGTGGAAATAAAAGTAGCCCAATTCTATGTTTGTGTAGGCTTCAGCGGCTTACAAATACTATTGACAGGGTGTCAGTTAAACTGCGTGGAAATAAAATTAGCCCAATTCTATGTTTGTGTAGGCTTCAGCGGCTTACAAATACTATTGACAGGGTGTCAGTTAAACTGCGTGGAAATAAAATTAGCCCAATTCTATGTTTGTGTAGGCTTCAGCGGCTTACAAATACTATTGACAGGGTGTCAGTTAAACTGCGTGGAAATAAAATTAGCCCAATTCTATGTTTGTGTAGGCTTCAGCGGCTTACAAATACTATTGACAGGGTGTCAGTTAAACTGCGTGGAAATAAAATTAGCCCAATTCTATGTTTGTGTAGGCTTCAGCGGCTTACAAATACTATTGACAGGGTGTCAGTTAAACTGCGTGGAAATAAAATTAGCCCAATTCTATGTTTGTGTAGGCTTCAGCGGCTTACAAATACTATTGACAGGGTGTCAGTTAAACTGCGTGGAAATAAAATTAGCCCAATTCTATGTTTGTGTAGGCTTCAGCGGCTTACAAATACTATTGACAGGGTGTCAGTTAAACTGCGTGGAAATAAAAGTAGCCCAATTCTATGTTTGTGTAGGCTTCAGCGGCTTACAAATACTATTGACAGGGTGTCAGTTAAACTGCGTGGAAATAAAATTAGCCCAATTCTATGTTTGTGTAGGCTTCAGCGGCTTACAAATACTATTGACAGGGTGTCAGTTAAACTGCGTGGAAATAAAATTAGCCCAATTCTATGTTTGTGTAGGCTTCAGCGGCTTACAAATACTATTGACAGGGTGTCAGTTAAACTGCGTGGAAATAAAATTAGCCAAATTCTATGTTTGTGTAGGCTTCAGCGGCTTACAAATACTATTGACAGGGTGTCAGTTAAACTGCGTGGAAATAAAATTAGCCCAATTCTATGTTTGTGTAGGCTTCAGCGGCTTACAAATACTATTGACAGGGTGTCAGTTAAACTGCGTGGAAATAAAATTAGCCAAATTCTATGTTTGTGTCACCCTCAGTCCAGCACAGCATGAAAATATCTACATGATATTTATATCAATATTACTAAGTTATAAAAGAACGGATTTGCATGTTTTTTAACAGATATATCAAATGTTTTTTTATTATTAGAAAATTACAAAATTATGATACAATGAATAAAATCCTAAAACTACCTCAATTTCTTAAAAAAATAAAACATCAAATAAAAAAGACCCTCCAATGCATCTCTAAACCCACTAGCTCATCTCCGGGAAAGAACTTGAAAATACGTATCACTACATATAAAAAAAAAATAGTATAAAACAAAGTCGCTTTCTCTGCCCCTATATCCCTATGTATGCATATATCTTTTAAACTACGCAACAGATTTTGATGCGGTTCCTTTTAACGGATAGAGTAAATCAAGAGGAAAGTTTATATGTATAATACATGCATAATATAGAAGAGAAACACTGATAATTTCCGTGCGAAGTCGAGGCAGGTCGCTAGTAATATATAAAATATTTTGAAAATTAAGTCATAGATAGGTACTTACTGAAATAGCTCGTCATAAAGCATGTTGTCCGAGAGGTCCAGATAAACCAGATTTATGGCATTCCTAAGAATTTCAGTTGGCAATTTATGCAATCGACAATACGTTATTTTCAAGGTGTGAAGATTTGGAGCTGCAGCAACCATTCTCTCTGTCACCAGCTCTGCTATATTTGGCTCTAGAGATTCAATCTCCAACATTTTCAACTTAGCGCAACTTTGTGGCCATTCGGGAAAGTCGCTCTTTTTAAAAAGTGACAATGAAAATTTTTCTATATTCTTACAATTTCCCCAGCCGATTAACGAAGAACCACTAGCTAATGTAAAGTTGATAAGTTCCATAGTCTTCGGCAGCGATGGAATTCGTATGCCACTGGCGTACATTGATTTTAAGTTGGTTAGTGGTTCGAAGTAATTAGGAGTATTATTCAAGATGTATTCGAAATCTGCCTGGTCATTGCCTATTATTAGGTGTTCTATGTTTAAATCTTTGGTATAGTCTCCAGGAGGTAAAGGTTTCTTCAAGTTAAATATATGGGTAACTGCGTTTATGATGCTAGTATTTATGTTCAAGGCTTTCAATTCTTCGATATATGTTGAGTTGGTCGGCACGCAATGGCCTATATAGACGCCTTTGAAAGACAATGTGGCGTTTGAAGGTGGGAAAGCATCAGTCATGCGAATAGGGTCCGTGCAGTAGATGCTGATGCTGCTTCCATCATTCATCTTCAAAGAATGGGTCATCATTCCTGTGGTAAAAGATTAATAGATAATAGCTAAATACTGGTTGTAAGAGAGGGACAGCGTCAAGCAAACTGAAAGGAGTTGCTCCATCAACGAAACTGAACTATCACCAGGAAAATAAAATAAAATTACCTTCCCATACAAAATTACCACCTCAATCAGACAATTTGTATGGAAAGCAAAATATTGTTTTCACTTCCTGAAAAATAAAAACCTGCTGATAGTTGTTAAGTTTCGTTGACTGCGCAACTCCTATCAGTTTGCGGGACGCTTCCTTTACGCCCCGTATAAGGAAAAAAGACAATTTAATTGAGATATTGAATTTAAAACATTTTATTGTTTTACAAGAAACATTGAGATATTTAACTTTCTTCACGACTTTGTCTGTACTTGTTGAAGTGTTTGCTATACATAAAAGTCCATTCTTTATCTCTTAAATCTCTTATTCTGATACCAGGGTTCATCGGGTCGATAGAGTCGATACCCACTCGACAGAAGAAGAATTCTGATGGGACGTACCAACTGACACGACGAGAGAGAAATCAGGCGCAGACTAATCAGGCGCAGACTATTTACATGCCCATCCGGCAGCGTGGATCATCTTACTTGTCAAACAATCAAGTGACCAGCCTGCAATATCCAAACCCAAATAGAAACAACAGCACAAAGTCGATATTCCCCGCCGGAAATTGAAACCGGAACCTTCGGCCGCTGGCTCAGACCACTAGACCACGGATTTAACATACAACATACACATATAAATTTTATTTTTATCCACCACCTTATGATACATACATATACATAATCACGCCTTTATCCCTAATGGGGTAGGCAGAGCGTAAACGACCTAAACAAAGTTCGTCCCGCCACGTCTGACAAAGTTTTGAGGGTTGTTTACGATAGATTTGTACGTATATTGCTGTAGTGACAGGTTGTAAGCCCATTGCCTAAATTACAATGTACTAGTTCTAAGCGAGTGGATTCTCGAGTCGAACAACCCGAAAAACAATATACTGAAACCCTCGGATCCCTTAGCTCGTTTTTACAGCAAGCCCGGGAGGAAATGCAGCTGGCACATTCTATGATTTTCTTTTACATACAACACTACTAATAATTAGTAAGAACTACCTGTTTTTCCTTCGAAAACAATTTCGTATGGTTTATACGCCGGTAGCGAATATATAACGCCAATAAAACACCGCACCAAAATAATTACACGCAAAAACAACATTGTATCAGGAATTTAAACTAATTAAACTTATGAGAAATAAATGCATAACACAGCCTCACAATATAGTCACTTAAAATAACTACAATAATGTTATTAATAAATTATTATTTTAAATGTTTGTTTAGACGACATGTTATTCGTCTAACTTCACGCTAATATTACTCACTGCATCACTGATACAAGTTCTAAAGACGAATACATATTTTTCCCGTTTGTATACAAGGTCTTACAGAGAATCTAAATCGAATACCATATACCGGGTGTAAGGGATAGGTTCCCGCAAACTTATAAGGGTTGCTCAGTCAACGAAACTGAAGAACTTTCAACAGGCAATTCTTTCAGCAGATGAAAAAAAGTACGACTTTCCCATACAAAATGATCAAGTCGACCAAACAATTTGTATGGAAAATCAAATTTTCTCTTTTACAAAATTCTGCTGATAGTTGTTCAGTTTTGTTGACTGAGCTACCTCTACCAGTTTGCGGGACGCTGTCCCTTATACCCCGTATGTATAGTTAATTTAATTGTTATTAGTTTGATGAGGACAATGCAAGCTAGATGAATGACAATTCAATCAACCTATTCTAGTACTGGTTACCTTACGGAGGCGCCTGAGAGGCGAGAGTAAGGCAATTGATTTATGACCAACGATTTATTCAGAAGGTAATGCTATTATTCTCTATCACATACATACATATAATCACGCCTTTATCCCTAATGGGGTAGGCAGAGCGTAAACAACCTAAACAGAGCTCGTTCCGCCATGTCTGACAAAATTTTGACGGTTATTTAAGATAGATTTGTAGGTATATTGCTGTAGTGACAGCTTGTCAGCCCATCGCCTAAATTGCAATATACTGAAACCCTCGGATCCCTTACCTGGTTTTTACAGCACTCCCGGGAGGAAATGCATCTAGCACTTTCTTTGTTTTTCTTTTGCTCCCAGTCCAGCATGGAAACACTTTTCTATTCTATCACAGCTATCTTTTATGAGTTATGAGTAATATTGTTTTTATGTGGAGTTTTTATAACAAAATAAAAACTACCATGCTGGACTGGGAGTGATAGAAAAACATAGAATGTGACAGCTGCATCTCCTCCCGGGCATGTTGTAAAAATCAGCTATGGGATTCGAGGGTTTCAGTATTGTAATTTAGGCGATGGGCTGGCAACCTGTCACTACATCAATATACAGATCTGACTTAAATAACCCTCAAAACTTGTCAGACGTGGCGGAACTAATTTTGTTTAGGTCGTTTACGCTCTGCCTGCCCTATTAGGGGTAGAGGCATGACTATATGTATGTATGTATGTAAAAACAACTGAAAATCGCTTCTATTTTCTTACAATTTATTGTACACAAAAAACATCATAAACACAGGACATATAAAAACAAAGACACAACAGAACAGGCACTTGCTTATTTCTAAAAAGAAATTTCTTACAGCAGACCTACAGAAGTGATAATTTTAACCATATGCGGATAAAACGTGCACAAAATTTAATAAATATCAATAAGATAATACTACTGTAAAATAATTATATAATGTAAATCTTTTACATAAATATTAACAAGAAATAAATACTTCAAATTATATACATAATCAAAAATAAATAAATACTTTTCTTAACGGTCAGCAAACCTAGGATCCTATATATTCTGGCTGGCCACAATCACAAGGTCAAATAAACGATTCTACCCAGCTGGTTATGAATGATTGGTACTCGTAGCATCCATACCGGTATTTCCAATGGAGCAACTGATTTCCAGACCTACATTATATTATAATCACGTCTTTATCCCTAATGGGGTTCCCAGATACAGACTGTGTTCTACAAGGATATCCCGTGGATATCACTAGTTTGAGGCGCGTATTAATAATCAGCTCTTGAGACTGATAGTGAGTTTGAGTTCGTATCATTTTGGTAACGAACACAAAAAAACCACTAGTGGTCTCTTCTTCCACCGGCGCTTCCAATTAAAACTGTATTTCCCAATCGTAAGAGTCAACTCATACCGGGAAGCGACGCGACATTACGCGGCGCGCAGTTTTTAAGAGCACGGTTCAATACCTACAGTTATTGTTTGTACAACAAACAATAACTGTAGGTACGGAATTCGAAAACTAGCTGCAAAATTTCTAGAGCCCAACGGTGCAGTCTGTCACTTTTTGAAGTTGTAAAAGGCTCGTATTTAGGAAGCGATCTCAAGATTGAGAGCAATATTAAGTATTGATTTGACAAGCCGTTTTGTACTCAATTGACATTTCTGATACGAGTTCAAAGTATTTGTCAGTCTCAACTGCTGTTTATCAATACGGGCCTAGACATTAAGCCAATTTTCACGCTTCAATTTAAGGTCAATGCGTAAGTCATGAATCATGACAATTGCCGCAAACTATACAACAAGATACATATCAAATCCAGTTTCACGCCGCGTCGCTTCTCGGTGTGACCTGTAACGAACAATCCGACAAGCAGTTTAATAAACATTCGTGTTTCAATTCTGCGCGCAAACAGACCGAGCTCATCTTTTGATTGATAAAAATTAACTTCAAATATTTGGTTTTGTACTGTTCTCTGGGGTCTAACTTCGTGCAATGTTGCTGAATTAACATACAGACGTATAGTCACGCCTGTGTACCTCACGAAGTAGGCAGAACATCAACTATATACGTAATAATAGGAAGTGTCAATACACAAGTTTTTTTATGGGTCATTTATAATACGGATCGAGGTATAACATGGTCATTTGTTGTTCTGTGCGCTAAGGTTGCCTGGAAGAAATTGCTTGCATTTTATAATTTTCTACTAACCTGTATAGAAGGGGTACTAGTGGAATAAAGTATTATTCCACTTATTATTATTTTGTTATGGGAAAATTATTTGCAATATTTTTTATTTATAAAAAAATGGCTTTTCCATACAAAATATCCACCTCCATCAGACAATTTGTATGAAAAAGCCAATATTTATTACCCCTTCCTAAAATAATTCCCTGGTGGAAGTTGTTCAGTCACGTTGACTGAGCAACCCTTATCAGTTTGCGGGACGCTGTATAAATAAATTGTTGTCATAAATATTTTAAATTATGTCATTTATTATTTCTAAAATATATACGGTAATTTTAAATCAACTGCAAATATTTTCAATAAACTATTTAGTGAGTTTTTTTATTTCTTATTCGCTAGTTTTCGAGATAACATAGATTCTTAAATTAAAAACTAAACAAAAATCGGACATACCGTACATCAAAACAAAACAAACCACGCACACTAACATGATTGGCTGAAGGTGGAACGTTGTTGTGTGCGTGTAGTGTAATTACGTAAAGCCTGCATTCTAGTGACGTGGTGGGGGTTATTCAAAGCGTGTTCACAAAAAAATATTATTTTTGTTAGGAAAACTTAAAATAAAAAATACTGCACATTTTAAATGAGTAAATTCTATCAAATTCCTCAAGACTTTGTCACACATGGCGGAACGACCTTTGTTTAGGTCGTTTACGCTCTGCCTACCCCATTAGGGACAAAGGCGTGATGTATGTATGTATTTAAATTCTATTTCTTCCACATAAATATACACACTCTTAAAATATTAACAGTTGATTTAAAATGACCTTATATTACAGGAAAATCTTGTATATATTCTACTGCTGTGAAGTTAGCAAAGTAACAAGAACGAGTTTTTTCTCTTGTTGTTATTGCTATTTAGTCAAATAGTATTCTGCAGCCGTGTGTGTGGTTATCATTATTTTTATTTGTAGTAAGAAATGTTGTTTGTTATGTTTCCTATAGTAACTCAATGTAGTAACTATTTAGTATTTCCAACTCAGTTTTAGAATAAAGGTAAACAAAGTTTCAAGTCTTTTTATTCAAAAACACATTTGAAAATAAATTATACGTGTTGGCAAATTAGTTAAATTACTAAAACTACTATTTCATTACGTTGTCATATCGAATCGCTAAAACTTATTTTAGAATCAAGATCTTCGATTAAAATATATGAAACTTTGTTTACCTTTATTCTAAAACTGAGTTGGAAATTCTATAGGCTATGACTTTAGTCAAGAGAAAATCTATCCCAAATATTGACAATATTAAAAAATATACTTAATTTCCTTAGGTATGTTTTTCCTATGGACAATATTGACAGTGTTGTGTTTTTTAAGTGTAAGTGAAGTGTTCACTTTAGTTTCCAGTGAATCAAACGAAATTGTTTTCAATGGAGCTTCAGGTATGAAACCTTATATTTAAGCCTTTTTTACGGTTTTCCCGTGGGAGTAATTTTTTTTCCTGCAATTCTTCTTCTTAGCGAGTGGATTCTTGAGTCGAACAACGACCCGAAGAAACGTGTTGTCAGAGTTTATGAACCGCCTAGTAGCACAGCTATTAGGCCTCTGACTTGGTTTAAGTAACGAACACTACCAAAGGCAGCAACCGGGGACGATGGCTTAACGTGCCCTCCGACGCACGGAATCCTTTTACTTTTTGGACAATCAGGTGATTCAGCCTGCAATGTCCTTACTAAACTGGGGAAAACCTCACAAACTGATAAATTGACAAATATCAACTTTGTGTTCCCCCGTGGGAATCGAACCCAGGACCTCGGGATCGTAAGCCCATGGCTCTGACCACTAGACTACGGATTTTCCGTGGGAATTTTGTATTTCCACTTGGTAAAAAGTAATCTATATTACTCAGGGTGACCGTAGGCTCCTGATCTGAAGGTCGTGAGTTCGATGCCCACGGGGGATACAAAGTTGATATCTGCCAATTTATGACTTTGTAAAATTTTCCCAGTTTGGTTAGGCAAATCAGCTGATGTTTGAAAAGAAAAAGGATTCCGCGCTTTGGAGGGTATCTTAAGCCGTAAACCAACAACGTAAGAGGCCTAAGAGATATGCCACTAGGCGTTTTGAAAACTCTGGCAACAGGGTTCATCGAGTCGTTGTTCGACTTTAAAACCCCCTCGATATGAAGCTTCTTCTCTCCCGGGGTAATATAATGTAATACATACATACACATAATCACGCCTTTATCCCTAATGAGGTACGAAGAGCGTAAACGGCCCAAAGAAAGGTCGTTCCGCCACGTCTGACAAAGTTTTGAGGGTTATTTAAGATAGATTTGTAGGTATATTGCTGTAGTGACAGGTTGTCAGCCCATCGCCTAAATAACAATATACTGAAACCCTCGGATCCCTTAGCTGGTTTCTACTGCTTGCCCGGGAGGAAATGCAGCTGGCACATTCTATGTGTTTCTCTCGCTCCCAGTCCAGCATGGGAGTAATATTTATTTATAGGTATTTTTTTCTTATTTTTTCAGGGTCGACAATCTCAATCAATGAAACAAGTTTGGTGATAACGTGCAGCAAAAACTTGAGGACTATCGATGATTTCCCACCTTCTAATGCCTCCCTATCATTCAAAAGCGTCACTATTGCACGCTGTTTACCACAGAAATATGTCGATAAATTCAAACAGCTTAACATAAATACCACATCAATAGATACACTTAATCTAAAATTAGACTTAGAAAAACCTGTAACTTCTGGAAACTACACCGATAAACTTATGATAGAAAATCTATCAATAGAAAATGAGAATAATGAATTTATACTGCGAAATACTCCAAATTTCTTCGAACCACTATCCAATTTAAGGTCTTTGAACGTGAAAGGACTAGAAATACCTCCGTTATCAGAGGGTTTTCGACTTATAAATCTAACAATGTCCGATGGTTCTTCAATAACAGAATGGGGTAATTGTGGCTATTTGGAACGATTTCACTTATCGAGTTATATTAAATCAGAATTCCCTAAGTGGCCACAAAATTGTACAAAACTGGCGTATTTGGAGATAGACCATCTTTTGCCAGAAACAGCGTTACTTGTGGCTGAAAGAATGAATGCAGCAGCACCAAATCTTAACACGTTGAAAATTAATAATTGCCGATTGTACAATGTGCCAGTTGATATGCTTCGTTCAGCCACAAACATGGTTCATTTGGACTTATCCGACAACGTGCTTTACGACAACCTATTTTGGTAAATAGTCCAAATCTTTAGTGGAAAGGTAAAACTTCTAACACGCCACTTTCCGCAAAACAGAGCAACCTAAACAAAATGACGACGCAGATAAATAAATGCGATTCAGTGACATAAAAGTTGTGTTGTTGAAAAGTGGCGTTTAAGAACTTTTACCTTTCTTACTAACGAAATATTGTTTTTTAAGCTTTTATACATAAATCAATCTCCAAATTGAGAGCAACAGGGCGGTTTGTACTGAAATGACATGATACGAACTCAAACATTAAAACTACGTACATACATACAATCACGCCGTTATTCCTAATGGGGTAGGCAGAGCGTAAACGACTTAAACAAAGGTCGTTCCGCCTCGTCTGACAAAGTTTTGAGGGTTATTTAAGATAGATTTGTAGTTACAGGTTGCCCGATATTGCTGTAGTGACAGGTTGTCAGCCCATCGCCTAAATAGCAATATTTAAACCTCCGAATCCCTTAGCTCGTTTTTACAGCATGCCAGGGAGGAAATGCAGCTGGCACGTTCTATTTTTTTTCTCTCGCTCTCAGTCTAGCATGGAAAAAAAATCAGCTCTTGAGATTGAAATCAAGTTAGTGTCAATCTCAAGAGCTGATTTTTAATACGGGCCCTAGTTTTACACTCGCTATACTTTTCCCAACCGGGGGAAACGAATTTTCATTTATTTGTTATTTTATTTGTAATTTTTTTAACTCCTTAACATTTTCTAAAGAAATTTTCATGCTAATTATAAGTAAGCTAAATATGTAAATTGAAAGCACTACTCAAATATGTAAACATGTTTATATACCACTAGCGACCCGCCCCGGCTTCGTACGGAAATCATCAGTGTTTCTCTACAATATTATGCATGTATAATACATAATATAAACCTTCCTCTTGAATCACTCTATCCATTCAAAGAAACCGCATCAAAATAAGTTGCGTAGTTTTAAAGCATACAGTTTTAAAGGATAGAGAAAGCGACTTTGTTTTATACTATGTTGAGATGTTTATGCAAATAAAGAATTATTGATTGTTTGATTGATACCACTAATATTTTTCAGGAGTCTTCCCATCCTTCAACACCTAGTAATTTTAGATCTAAGCAGAAATCCCATTCGAGGTGAATACGGTCTTGGAAGTTATTTGACCAAACTACCATCTCTTAGGAAGCTGCTTTTAAGAGATGAAACTAATGTTTACAATGTGTGCTATGCTCAAAAAGATAGCATAAAAACTGCTGTTATATGTAAGTATTTCTGTTTGACTGATTTGACACACTCACTCACTCACACATACACACACACACACACACTGTTTATACCTTCTTAAATTTATTATTTTTTACCTCTAATTACATTTAGGTTAAGATATCTAAACTCACTAAACCTCACGATACAGGTTTGTTCCTAGTGTGAGGTTTGCAAGTAATTAGTTTGTGTTAGAACAGAGCTGGCTACTTATTTCTGTATTTACCATTGAATTTACTCAAATGGTGTATTTTCTGTTGTTTTTGATTTAATAAACAATTTTGTATTTGTATCATATAGTGGGCCTAATTCTTAAGAGAGCCCGATGGTGTAGTGGGTAGGGCCGCTGCCTCCTGAGCGAGAGGTCGTGGTTCGAATCCCACCAAGTACCAATGTGTTTTTCGGTTTTCGAATTTCATATGTACGTTTATTCAGCGCTTTTTCCGTGCTTCGGAAGGCACGTTAAGCCTTTAGTCCTGGTTAATATCGTAAAATACCATAGATATTAGTCGCTAAGCCATGTCAGAGGCCAGTGCTAGGCATTGGCGGCTTGAAAACTCTGACCTAATCTAGGATTGGGTCTGGTTTCCTTTCTGGGTTGCGGTGGTCAGATGTCAGTCGCTCTGTGCAAAAACCAGTACCCTTATTCAATCCCCTAGATTAGGTAGCCAACCCCGTGAAATATGGGATAAGGCTAGGGAGATGATGATGGGCCTAATTCTAGATTTAACTGGCTAAACCTAAAATTTAAATCTATCTGTCACTTTCAGACTAAAAACATTGGAAAAGGACAGGAGATCTATTATCTTCGGTTTTTTATTTATAGTCGGTGGTATTTTGCGTTATCTGTCATTTTTATCCGCCGTCATATGATATGGCGGATACAATTGACAGAAATGCTGGAGAAACGTGCAAATGCGCGTCAAAATCTAGCGAACAAAGTGTAAAACCATATAGTATAAATACATATATTAAATATCTGAAAGGGTCGTGTCTGTACATTGAATATTTTTACAAAAAAATAATTGCGGCAGGCATTATTGACGATATGAAGACCAAAATGTTTTTTTTTAGAAGTTTTGTCTGTCTGTCTGTCTGTATGTTACCACATCACGCCAAAACTACTGAACCGATTTCGATGGGACATTTTTTATTCAACTGTGAGTGATCCGGGTTGCAACTCAGGATACCTAAAATCACGCTACCTGACTTAGGGGTTAGGCAGGAAATTGAAATTTGGTTGTTTCTTAACCGATTCTCAAGGAACTTTTTTTATTCGGCTGAGCATTATTTAAAATGAAAGGCACGAAACGAATAATCACGCCTCATGAACTAGGAGGTAGGTAGAAAATTGAATTTGAGTAGTTTTTAACCGATTTTGATGATTTTTTTTTGTTCTTATGCTCAGTCAGAGCATTACTTAAACTCAAAGTTACGATACAAAAAATCACGCCACCTGACCAACGGAGAAGGCAGGAAATTGAACTCTGATCGTTTTTATCGATCTTAAAGGGACTTATCATTTGGCTGAGTTTCTTTAATTATCTGGTATCTAGCCTAGGTTAGAAATAATTACGCAAACCATTCTAATATTGAGTAAGGACCTCAGTTTGTATGGAAAACACGCAGTGTCGAATATACTGAAAACGCATCTCCGCGCGTAGGAGCAGGATCTGCTAGCTCGCGCGCAGAATCGTGTTTTCCATACAAAGACAAAGATCAGACAATGCGAAACACGCTACTGCGCGCGGGTTAGCAGAACCCGCTCCTAATCGCGGAGAAGCGTTTTCAGTGTGTTCGACACTACTTGTTTTTCGAAGTCGCGGGCACAGCAACAGTATAGTATAAATCGCCCGTCCTTTTTCAATATATTATTTTAAAAGTGACAGATAGTTTTAATTTTAGTTTTACCAGGGTACCTAGAATCGAGCCCAATGCCTATTTATCCTTTTCCAAACTCTCACGGTGTTAACATTATATTGATTAAGAACAGTATCATATTAATTATTACACTTCCATGCTGGACTGGGAGAGAGAGAAAAACATAGAATGTGCCAGCTGCATTTCCTCCCGGGCATGCTGTAAAAACCAGCTAAGGGATCCGAGGGTTTCAGTATATTGCAATTTAGGCGATGGGCTGGCAACCTGTCCCTACAGCAATATACCTACTAATCTATCGTAAATAAACCCTCATAACTTTGTCAGACATGGCGGAGCGACCTATGTTTGGGTTGTTTCCGCTCTGCCTACCCCGTTCGGGATACAGGCGTGATTGTATGTATGTAATTATTATAATATTTATCCTTTAGCATATACCAGATGTAAGGTACAGCGTCCAGCAAACTGATAGGGGCTGCTCAGTCAACGACACTGAACAACTATCACCAGAAAATTCTTTCAGGAATTTTTTAAAAAAAGCTTCTCTATACTAACTGTCTGATCGATGTGGTCATTTTGTATGTGAAAATCTTTTTATTTTTCAATCTCCTGAGGGAATTTCCTGGTGAATGTTGCCCAGTTTCGTTGACTGAGCAACCCCTATGAGATTGCGGGACGCTGTCCCTTACACCCGGTATAGTACATATTTATCCTTTTTCAAACTCTCACGGTTACCAACTGCCTCCGTAGTCTAGTGGCTAGTGCCATGGACTCCTGATCCGGAGGTCCTGGGTTCGATTCCCAGGGGGGAAACACAAAGTTGATATTTGAGAATTTATCACTTTGTGAATTTTTCCCCAGTTTGGTTAGGACATTGCAGGCTGAATCACCTGATTGTCCGAAGATTTCGTGCTTCGGGGGGCACGTTAAGCCGTCGGTCCCGGCGCTGTCTTTGATAGTGGTCGTTACTCAAACCATGTCAGAGGCCTGATAGTTGTGCTACTTAGGCGGCTTAAAAATTCTGACACCGGGGTTCATCGGGTCGATAGACTCGATACCCATTCGATAAAAGAAGAACGGTTATCAACATTATAATGATTAAGAACGGGAAATTTAGCGCGGTTTTCCATTTTTATACCTGGGTAAATTTCCCGTTCTTAATCATACATACATATAATCACGCCCTCATCCCTAATGGGGTAGGCAGAGCGTAAACGACCAAAACAAAGGTCGTTCCGCCACGTCTGACAAAGTTTTGAGGGTTGTTTAAGATAGATTTGTAGGTATATTGCTGTAGTGACAGGTTGTCAGCCTGTCGCCTAAATGGCAATACACTGAATCCCTCGGATCCCTTAGCTGGTTTTTACAGCATACCCGGGAGGAAATGCAGCTGGCACATTCTATGTTTTTCTCTCGCTCCCAGGCCAGCATGGAAGTCTTAATCATTATAATATTTATCGTTTAGCATATATCAGGTGTAAGGGACAGCGTCTGCACTGAACAACTATCAGCAGGGTTTCTTTAAGAGAAGTGGAAAAAAAATTGCTTTTCCATACAAATTGTCTGATCGAGGTGAACATTTTGCATGGAAAAGCCTTTTCTTTTCACATCCTGAAAAAAATAATACCCTGTATTCCATACATACATACACATAATCACGCCTTTATTCCTAATTTCTTCCATGCTGGACTGGGAGCGAGAGATAACATAGAATGTGCTAGCTGCATTTCCTCCCGGGCATGCTGTAAAAAACAGCTAAGGGATCTGAGGGTTTCAATATATTGCAATTTAGGCGACGGGCTGACAACCTGTCACTACAGCAATAATACGTACAAATGTATCTTAAATAACCCTCAAAACCCTTGTCAGACGTGGCGGAACGACCTTAGTTTAGGTACTAGTATTGTATTATATTATCTGAGGTTTTAGGTCGTTTACGCTCTACCTACCGCATTAGGACTAAAGGCGTGACTATACGTATCTATGTTTATCCCTAATGGGGTAGGCAGAGCGTAAATGACCTAATTTGTTTAGTCGTTCGCCACGTCTGACAAAATTTTGAGGGTTATTTAAGATGGATTTGTAGGTATATTACTGTAGTGACAGGTTGTCAGCCCATCGCCTAAATTGCAATACACAAAAACCCTTGGATCCCTTAGCTGGTTTCTACAGCATGCCCAGGAGGAAATGCAGCTGGCACATTCTATGTTTTTCTCTCGCTCCCAGTACAGGATGGAGTAAATACATACTTTGTCTAGCTTCATAATCACCTATATATTACTGTATTCATCATGTTAAATTTAATTTAATTTATTATTTCAGTACCACTACAGAATTCAACCTTAGAATCACTTGATTTTGGTGAAACTTATACATATCTGGATTGCATCGAAGACACGCACTTCTCAAAGTTGGAGAAAATTTCGTTATATCAAGCAGTTAGCATTTTCGGCTTAGAGGTATGCTATGCAACTATAAATTAAAAATATCCAACAAAATTGACTCGTCCTCTTGAAATTTATTATATTCATTCATCCACGAGAGCCCGATGGTGTAGTGGATAGGGCGGCTGCCTCCTGAGCGGTCGTGGTTCGAATCCCACCACGTATCAATGTGTTTTTCGGTTTACGAATTTCATATGTACGTTTATTCGGCGCTTTTTCCGTGCTTCGGAAGGCACGCTAACCCTTTGGTCCCGGTTAATATCATTTAATACCGTAGATATTAGTCGTTAAGCCATGTCAGAGGCCAGTGCTAAGCATTGGCGGCTTGAAAACTCTGACCTAATTTTCCTTCTGGGTTGCGGAGGTCAGATGGCAGTCAAAACCAATACCCTCGTTCAATCCCCTAGATTAGGTAGCCGACCCCGTGACATACAGGATAAGGCTAGGGAGATGATGATGATCCACATGGATTAAAGACGACGTTACTAAAGGCCGTATTTAATCAGCGCTCATTAGTGACAGCGAGTTTGAGTTCGTATCAGAAATGACATTTCAGTACAAACTGGCCTGGCAAATCCATACTTAATATTGCTCTGAAGTTTGAGATCACTTCATAATTACGAGACTCGTATTTATAAAGCGATTTCAAAACTGAGAGCAATGAAAAATAAAGATTTGACAGGGCGTTTTGTAGGTACTGAAATTATTTTTCTGATACAAACTTAAGCTAGCTGTCACACTCAAGAGCTACGCTCGCATTCATAATCTTTTGAGATCGACAGCGAGTTTGAGTTCGTAACAGAAATTATGTCATTTCAGTATACAACAGTCTATCCCTTAATATTGCTCTCTCGAGATCGCTTCAAAAATAAAAGCCTAAATAAAATACTTATTTCACGTTGCAGCTTTTGAAAATGCCACTTACTGATGCAGGACATTTGGAAATCGATCTTGGCCCATCAACTATCAGAGATATAATATTTACTGAAGCAGATTATCAAACGTTACTAAGAGAAGTATGTATATGTTATTATTATTAATTGTCCTCTTCTACTGCCTAGCGTTTTCCCGGCCTGATGCTGAGGTCCGCTTTCCAGCTTTTTCTACTCCACTTTGCCCGGTCTTCGGCATCCGGTGGTGGGAGATCACTATTTTTATATCACTGTCAAATGAACACAAAAAAATGAGTGCTTCCATGCTGACCTGGGAGCGAGTGAAAAACATAGAATGTGCCATCTGCATTTCCTCCCGTGCATGCTGTAAAAGCCAGCTAAGGGATCCGAGGGTTTAAGTATATTGTAATTTAGGCGATGGGCTGACAACCTGTCACTACAGCAATATATCTACCAATTTATCTTAAATCACCCTCAAAACTTTGTCAGACGTGGCGGAACGACATTTGTTTAGGTCGTTTACGCTCTGCCTACCCCATTAGGGATAAATGCGTGATTATATGTATGTATGTATCCCGAGGCAAACGTAGTGTAGGATGTCCTGAAACCAGGTGGAGCGATGATATTCGTAAAAAGCGGGTAGAAATTGGATGAAGACCGAGCTGAGTGGCGTGGCATTGGAGAGACATATGTTAATAAAGCACTGGACTGATACAGGCTGATAATGATGACTCTCTGAGTGTTACTGGCTCAGACCTGCCTCCGTGGTCTAGTGGCTAGTGGCATGGACTCCTGATCCGGAGGTCCTGGGTTCGATTCCCAGGGGGGAAACACAAAGTTGAATTCATCACTGTGAATTTTTCCCCAGTTTGGTTAGGACATTGCAGGCTGAATCACCTGATTGTCCGAAAAAGAAAAAGATTTCGTGCTTCGGAGGGCACGTTAAGCCGTCGGTCCCGGTCGCTGTCTTAGTAGTCGTTACTCAAACCATGTCAGAGGCCTGATAGTTGTGCTACTAGGCGGTTTAAAAACTCTGACACCAGGGTTCATCGGGTCGATAGACTCGATACCCACTCGACAGAAGAAGACTGGCTTAGAATAAGCTGAAGAGGCGATAGGTAGTGGCAGGCCATGTATGTTCCAGAACCGCTAGACAAAAGAATCGTTGACCAGGAGACCGGTTTAAGGGAAACGAAAAGAGAGGCCTGGCCGATAGAGCGTTGAACTACGATTAAGCAACTGAATGCAAGGTTCGGAAGAGCGGGATTCTTAGGGAGAGGCCTATATTCAACAGTGGATTGACACAAGCTGTTGCCTGGAATTTTGCTATGTAAGCAATAAGGCCGCCTTTCTGTACATTTATGTCATGTTATGTCCGTTTATTTTGTGTATTCCTGTGTACAATGCAGTATTATTTGAGTTGATGATTGATGATAACGAACCACAAAACGTTAGCGATCCACTCTTCAAAAATGGAGAGTACGGCAAATTCCCTAATTCGTGGAGGCTGAAGTGGATTTCTCAATAACTACCTGTGTGTCGTTACTAATATATTGTTCGTTATTTTTTTTTAAAGAACTCTACTTCTTCAAACACTAGCCGCAATCTAACCATTCTGATGAGCTACATAAAATGCGACTGCATCCACGGCTGGCTAGCCCGAGCCCTTCACGATTTCCCCCACATCATATCCATACCGGACGTTCGATGTAATCAAGAAAATGGCAGGCCCATACTCGAAGAACTTAAGGAGCATCTGGAATGTAACGTGACTGGTAAAGACGGGTGCTTCTACAGACAGTATTGGCAGGATGGAACTGTGACAGGGGAGTGTGAGGAATGGTTTTGGAGTCGACTGAATAGCCCAAATGAGACAAGACTTTCGTATCCTTTGTTTGGCTTGAATGTTTCTGGACAAGATATTGCTACGCTGCATTCTACGTTGCCTGATACTCTAGAGGTGGGTCTTTTGACATGTTTTTATTTGGAGTCAGAACCGATGTAACGTAATGTTCCAACTGCTTCTCATCCTATACGTAATTTAGCAGTTAATTATCAAGGTCTTTATGAATTATCTGCAACAACAGTAACATATTTAGTTCTTTCTAAAACTAACCCCCAAAATTCGTCGAACGGAGCGAATATGTCTTTTTATGAGTACGTTAATGCTCTGCCTACACCGTAAAGCATACGTGGGATTATACTTATTTTCTTTAGCGAGTGGATTCTCGAGTCAAACAACGACCCGATGATACCTTGTGTCAGAGTTTTCAAACCGCCTAGTGCTACTAAGGCCACTGATAAGGTTTTGAGTAACAATCACTATGAACGACAGCGACCGGGACCGACCGCTTAACGTGCCCTCTGAAGCACGGAATCCTTTTTCTTTTCGGACAATCAGGTGATTCAACCTGCAATGTCCTAACCAAACTGGGGAAATCCTCACAAAGTGATAAATTGACAAATATCAACTTTGTGTTCACTCCCTGGGAATCGAACGCAGGACCTCCGCATCGTGAGCCCATGGCTCTGACCACTAGACCACAGATTATACTATTTAGTTCTTGTACTATTTTTTTTCAGTGGCTGGACCTTCGACGGAACCGCATATCCCGTGGAAGCTCAGAGCAAGCAGCAGCATTGTTCGCTGGTGGAAAGCGCGTTTGGCTTGCTGACAACTTGTTGCTATGCGACTGTGACAACCGCCCGCTGCTGGATGCCATACAGCAACATCAAAACCAGGTCTGCTCCTGAATCATGCATCATCATCTCCCTAGCCTCATCCCGTATCCTATGCTCCCTCATCATCATCTCCTTAGCCTTATCCCGTATCTCACGGGGTCGGCTACCTAATCTAGGGGATTTAACGGGGGTACTGTTTTTTGCACAGAGCGACTGCCATCTGACCTCCGCAACCCAGAAGGGAAACCAGACCCAATCCTAGATTAGGTCAGAGTTTTCAAGCCGCCAATGCTTAGCACTGGCCTCTGATATGGGTTAACGACTAATATCTACGGTATTAAACGATATGAAAAGGGACCAACGGCTTTACGTGCCTTCCGAAGCACGGAAAAAGCGCCGAGTATACGTACAAATGAAATTCGAAAACTGAAAAACACATTGGTACGTGGTGTGATTCGAACCACGTCCTCCCGCTCAGGAGGCAGCGGCCCTATCCACTACACAGTCGGGCTCTTCGGGTATCCTATGCTTCCTAATCTTACCTAATATAAGGGATTGAATGAGAGTACTGTTTTTTACACAGACCGACTGCCATCTGACCTAAGCAAAGTGCGCAACCCAGAAGGGAAACCAGACCGAATTCTAGATTAGGCTTTTGCCGGGTTAGCCGTCAACCCAGCTGTCAGAGTTTTCAAGCCGCCAATGCTAAGCAATGGCCTGAATCATGCCTTTGTCTTTATTATAGTATTTTTATCTCACGACTGCCGGTCAGCCATACTTGTGGTCTTCTTAACGAGTGGATTCTCGAGTCGAACGACTCGTTGTGGACACGCGCTCTTGTGTGCGTAACTACATGTTATCATGGCAAACTCATTCGCACCAAGGTAATAAGCGTGTAGGTACATTTACACACATATGTATGCCAAAGCGGCAGTTGTGAAATAAAGTAACTATGTCTAGTTTAAGTTTGATCAGGACAATGCAGACTGAATCACCTGATTGACATGTGAGATGATTTCGTAATCACGAGAAGCCATCAGTCCAAGTCACAAAGAGGTTACATAAATCATACATGTCCGAAGGATTAATTGGACAGTTCTAAAACTGATGGGGTGTTTGGCTCAAGAATTAATTGTCAGAAGAAGAAGAATCATTATCATGGCGGAAGAAAATTAGAAGAACCAACCATCAGAAGTGAGACAGCGCAAGAAAGTTCACACATCCTTCGATATACTTAGTATTTCTTGAATAGAAAATATAAATAAATAGAATTTTACCTTTTTACCAGCTAAGGGAACCAAGGGTTTCAGTATATTGTAATTTAGGTGATGGGCTGACAACCTATCACTACAGCAATATACCTACAAATCTATTTTAAATAACCCTCACAACTTTCTCAGACGTGGCGGTACGACCTTTGTGTAAGTCGTTTATGCTCTGCCTGGGGTAGGCAGTAGGCATTAGGGATAAAGGCGTGATTATATGTATGTAGAATTTTACCTTTTGCCCAACAGGTTCCAGACTATAACCTGCTCAAATGCGTGGGAACGGGTGAACCTCTCAGCTCAATATCTACCGACGTCCTCTGCCAAGTGGCGCAGACCGTCTCTTTGAGTACAGCTGGTGCCCTCGTGTTGGTAACTGGGGTTATAGCAGTACTGCTGCGGCGATATAGCGAGCACCTGCGAATGTTCCTGTTTTCAAGGGGATGGTGCTTAAGTTGTTTGCAGAGACCAGACCCTGATGACAAGTATGTATATCTTTGGAGAAAACAAATTTATCAAGACTGTTCAGTCTATACAAAATACAAATACAATACAAAATTCTTTATTTGAGTAAATTACAGTTCACTTATAAACTATGAAATGGAGTCTCCTAGTAAGCAAACATTTGCCTGTGTTGGGAGGCACCGCTCTTCCTTAACTAATAAAATAATATTTAACACTGTAATGAAACTATTTACTTTTAAACTATTATTATTCTTACTTGTGTATTTATAAAAAAAGGAGTGTGCCTGAGTGTACAGGGTGTGTTTGTGTGAGCGTGTGTGTGTGGATGTGTGTGTGTGTGTGTGTGTGTGTGTGTGTGTGTCTATCGGATGTTATTTAAAATGTACTTACGCTTTTCGAGGTCAGAAACGACAAAGACAGAGCCCACGATTCTAAGAGCTTATAGATATCGTAAGTAGTGCGTTGCAGCTCCACATACCCCCTCGTTCCGTTAAAACAGATTCCGGTTAAGGCGTGTCCTGCCGGCATATGAGCTTGCAGATTTCAAGATATACAACCATCGCACACTGGTCCTATATTAAAAAAATGGGACTTTAAGAATTTTCGGATCGAAGGTCAACGGATCAGGCTGTTATTTTTGCAGACAGCTGATGCAATTACAAGTCACTTTTATAGATGTCGTTTTTTTCAAATATACGGCATATTCAATATTTTTTATTCTACAGAGATAAAAAATATTTTTTTATTTTTTTGTATGGACGAAATCATAATTTTGTCATTTTCTTTCAAGATTCAAACGTATTCAAAATAAATCATAGCACAGCTTATAGAGGGACTCTTGTCGTTCATTTTTGTCATAGACACTCAACTGCGATTTTTGCGCCTTTAGGAGCTAAAGTTATTTAATTTTCCGCTTCCTCTTCATATGATAAATTATGCTCTTCTTCTACTTCAACGTCTTCTATGGTAAATTCTGGATCAAATAAAATAGGGAAATACACAGAAGTAGAAGTTGGCCACACAATTTGAGACTCCAACCACTTTTTGTTCTCAGTTGATTCACCAAAGTGTTTGTTCCTACTTGATTCTTCCTATCTTCTAGCTAGGTTTGACGTGTAATTTTGGCAAAACTTTTTGATAATACTGAGCTCTTTCTTTGGAATTTCACTTGGAATATATTTAATAATGGTTTGAAACATAATAAGAAATAAGTAAATGACAAAATAATGATTTCGTCCATACAAAAAATAATTCATGTCTTTTTCTCTGTAGATAAGTCATATTTGAAAAAAAAACATCTATAAAAGTTACTTGTAATTGCATCAGCTGTCTTTAAAAAAAATCAGCTTGATCCGCAGACCAAAAAAAATAAAGTGCCTGTAGCTCCTAAAGGCGCAAAAATCGCAGTTGAGTGTCTATGACAAAAATGTACGACAAGAGTCGCTCTATAAGCTGTGCTATGATTTATTTTGAATACGTTTGAATCTTGGAAGAAAATGACAAAATTATGATATCGTCCATACAAAAAATAATTCATATTTCTTTTTCTCTGTAGATAAGGCATATTTGAAAAAAACAACATCTATAAAAGTTACTCTGTCTGTCTGTATGTTACCACATCACGCTTAAACTACTGAACCGATTTCGATGGGACTTTTATTATTCAACTGTGTGTTACCCGGGTTATAGGTTAGGATAAAATAAAATCACGCTACCTGACTAAGGGGGTAGGCAGGAAATTAAAATTAGTCTCTTTCGTAACCGATTTTTTTATCACGCCTCATAACTTTGGAGGTAGGTAGGAAATTGAATTTTGGTCGTTTTTAACCGATTTTGATATATTTATTTGTTTTACTGAGCATTACTTAAACTCAAAGTAACGATACAAATAATCACGCCACCTTACTTAGCGGGTAGGCAGGAAATTGAACTCTGATCGTTTTTAACCGATCTTAAAAGAACTTTTTATTTTCATTTACTGAGTTTTTTTATTACCTGGTGTCCAGCCTACTTGAGAAATAATCACACAAACTATTCTAATATTGAGTAAATACCTCAGTTTGTATGGAAAACACGCAGTGTCGAACATAATGAAAACGCTTCTCCGCGCGTAGGACAGGGATCTGCTAGCTCGAGCGCGGAAGCGTGTTTTCTATACAAAAACAAAGATTAGACAATGCGAATGCGTTTTCAGTATGTTCGACCCTGCGTGTTTTCCATACAAACCGGGCGTATGATGTATGACCCAACCTTGCTTGCGTTTCCAGGCCGTACGACGCCTTCATCTCATTCGCCCACGAGGACCGGGAGTACGTGATGAACACGCTGCTACCAGGATTGGAGGAGGGTCCGGAGAGGTTCCGTGTCTGCGTGCACTACCGCGACTGGCTGGTCGGCGACTGGATCCCGGCTCAGATCATGCGCTCCGTGCAACTCTCTAAGCGAACCCTCATCATTCTGTCGAGGAACTTCATTGCGTCTCCTTGGAGTACTTTCGAGTTCAGGTGAGGAGGCAGTACCTATCATTTTATAGAAGCTATTTTAAGAAATGAAGAAACATTTCGCTTTACCATACACATCTCACACATCGAGGTGATATTTGGAAATTCTTTTATTTTTATTCCCGAAATATTTCTTCTTTAAACGTTGTTCAATTTCGTTGATTGAGGAACCCTTAGGTCCATTCCTTTCAATCAGTTAAGAAAACCTGTTCCTTACGCTCTGTATACGAGTCATGATCCGAATGACGCCTATTTTCATCATCTCCCTAGCCTTATCCCATATCTCACGGGGTCGGCTACCTAATCTAGGGGATTGGACGAGAGTACTGGTTTTTACACAGACCGACTGGCATCTGACCTCCGCAACCCAGAAGGGAAACCAGACCCAATCCTAGATTAGGTTAGAGTTTTCAAGCCGCCAATGCTTAGCACTGGCCTCTGATATGGCTTATCGACTAATATCTATGGTGTTTGACGATATTAACCGGGACCAACGGCTTAACGTGCCTTCCGAAGCACGGAAAAAGCGCCGAATAAACGTACATATGAAATTCAAAAACCGAAAAACACATTGGTACGTGGTGGGATTCGAAACACGACCTCCCGCTCAGGAGGCAGCGGCCCTATCCACTACACCATCGGGCCTTTTTTAATATCTTATCTTATCATAATTCTATATGCTCTCTAATCTGATGTTTTTAAATGATATATGAAAGGGGTAAGGGCTAAAAATCAGTGCTACCACTGTTGCTTTGAGTAACATGGTAGCAAAATACTGAGACCCTCACCTTTTACTCTCAAACCGTACTATTGTGATTGTTATTTAATGTTTTTTTTTTGTTTTAAGTGGATGAGTAGGAAGGATATTTTGAATTTGAATGCTATTGGAAAACGGTATAATTTACATAATCTCGCAATCTTCACAGGTATTCAATGACAAACGCAGATGAAGACCCCAACGCGAGTGTCCTAGTCCTAATAAAGGATGATGTTCTCGAAATGAAACTAGATATGGAACTTCAAAGCTATCTGACATATAACACGTATTTGAGCTGCGACGACCCTTGGTTCTGGGAGAAACTGCGGTACGCAATGCCACACAGGACGAAGAATGCGCCCCATAAGCAGACTGCAGCGAATGGAACTTTTGGTGGAGGTCATGGAAGCGAAGAAATTATGATGGCACCTAATGTTGCGATTACCTTTCCCGATTCAGCGGATGACACCGTATAATACTAAAGAAATGATTTCAATCTCTTTTCTTCAGACAGCCAAAGTATTTATTTTGCTAGCCTGATTTGTCCCACTGCTGGGCAAAGCCCTCCCCTTTTTGTTTCAACCAAAGATAAAATTCTTAAATAACTAAGCCCCATACATAAGCAGACTTCAGCGAGTGAAAGTTTTTGAGACGAAGAAATGATGAGGAGTCGGAATGTTGCGATTACTTTTACTCAGTCAGCGGATAATACTCAAGAAATTGTTTCCGGCTAGCTGGATATCAATGTATTATTATTTATATTTGAAGATCTCAGTGTGATCAATTGTTTTATGTGCTTATACATAACTTTTCGAACTTACAATGGCCGAATAATATAGTGGTCCTACTCATACAAGTACATAGTAAATGATTAACAAAAAGACATTTGTTTTGTATATCACCGAGGTGAGGTACTAATCCCAACCCTACACCCAAAACTTTGTGCTTTACGGTATACCGGAGAAGAGAATCATTTAGTACATTATATGTTTTATACATACATAAAGTCACGCCTTTACGGGGCAGGGAGAGCGTTAAACGCCTAATAAAAGACGTTTTCGCCACGTCTGACAAAATTAAATATGGAGAGCAATTTTATATTGAAATGTGTATCGATATAGTGGGCTCGATTCTAGATACCACCACAGAGTAACTATAATACTACGTACAATTTTACAAACTTTCTCGCATATTGTCTTCAATATATAATATATAAATAATATAAAAAGTCTTCTAAAGGTACCACTTACGCAATGCAGTCAAAAAAAAGTAAAATAAGCAATAATTTAATTTGTACAATATTTCTAGCGATACCTGTACTGCCATCTATAGAAATTTTGTGTAAACTAATTCTAAAATGAATAATAAACTTTCAAAATAATAAAAATGAAAAAGGAGCCTGCCCTTTCTATACTCTATGGTTTTACATTTTGGTTATGGTTTTACCGCCAGAATTTGACGCGCATTGTAAAGTTTTCCCAGTATTTCTGTAAATTTTATCCGCCATATCATATGACGGCGGATATAAATGTCAGATTACGCATAAAACGTTTTATACATAAAACCACCGACTATAAATTTAAAAAAAACAGGGAGAATAGATCTCCTGTCCTTTCCAGTGTTTTTAGTCTGAAAGAAACAGATAGATTTTAATTTTAGGTTTAGCCGGTTGAATCTAGAATTAAGCCCAGTGACAGGTTGTTATTGTCAGCCCATTGCCTAAATTACAATACTCTGTACATACATACATAAAATCACGCATTTATCCCTTACGGGGTAGGCAGAGCTTTAAACTCCTCGTAAAAGGCGCGTTCGCCAAGTCTGACAAAAATTGGGGCAATTTTAGATTGTAATGTGTATTGCTATAGTGACAGGTTGTCAGACCATCGCCTAAATTACAATACACTGTAACCCTCGAGTCCCTTTTGCTGACTTCTACACTTCTTCTACAGCATGCCCGGGAGGAAGGGCAGCTGAAACATTCTACGTTTTTCTAGCTCTCCCAGTCCAGCATGGAAGATACTCTGTAACCATGGCAAAGACCAGCCGGCACATGTTTTTCTATCATTCCCAGTCCAGCATGGGAGAATGTTTTATAGCAGGCCCTAATTAAACCAAAAACTATACACAACCTTTTAATCTCGCGACCTCACTAAAAACACGAGGTTTAAATACGGGCACAGCATGTAATTTTGGTCACACATCGACAGACGGCATGTTGCACTTGGCCATGGGGTCTCACTCCGAAGAACAGTAAATAGCTTCTAAAAAATATCAGCAGATGGCGCTACGGGTAAGACGGGCAGGTCATTCTAAATAAAAGTTTACATAAAGCAAGTTTTTTGTTTCTAAAGCCAGCAAATATATTGTTTAATAAATAATTCTGATTACCCTGAGCATTAAAAATCGTATAATATGCTCATTTTTAAAAAGTTTTAGATTAAAAGTTTCTTTTCAGCGGCTACTCTAGCGACACCCACACAGGAGTGTCAAGGATATGAAGTTTTTCGACTTTCGCTCAAACCCTAAACACATACAGGTAGTACCAACCATTCACCAATAGATGTCACTGGTACAATTATCGATCCACAGATGAAATTAATATACCTACATCGAGCGGTTGCCGTTTATGTGTTATGACTTTACTTTTAGAGACCCTCGCACATTGAATTATGAAAAAACAATAAAACAAAAATTAAAGTATGAATATTGTATCTTATTTATAAAACTCACTTGCTTTCCGCCCCGCGTTTTCACCCGCGATTAAATGAATTTTCTCGCAGAAATAAAGTATTTCTCTGCGTTAACGGTTAGCCTGTTGCTATGTCACTCATACATATATACACATATATAATCACGACTTTATCACGCCTAATGGGGTATGCAAAGCGTAAACGACCTAAACAAAGGTCGTTCCGACATGTCTGACAAAGTTTTGAGGGTTATTTAAAGATAGATTTTAATTTTTAGGCAGTTTCATGTAGTGACAGGTTGCCAGCTCATCGCCTGAATTGCAATATACTGAAACCCTCGGATTGCGCAGCTGGTTTTTCCAGCATGCCCGGGAGGAAATTCGGCTGGGAGGAAATGTTATCAGCAGTGATCGGAATAGGTAGAGTATATTTACCTAAACTTCTAAAAAGAAGAGAGGAAAATGGAGACTTCCTTACTACTAAAACTTTTTCGGGACATCTTGCGGGACATCACATAAGTAAGCTAGAAATATACTTTGAACCATGGCATTTAATTCTATGGACAAATACAAGCTAAAAATATACTTGGTGATTTTCGGCTACAGTGTCACAGTGCCTAGATATTTTGAATTAAAGATTCTCTTACTTTATAGCTTATTAGCTTAAACGGCTGTGTGTAGGAAAAAATGTTAAGGGAAAAAATTATCGCGTAATTTGTGTTCTATAATTTCTTTATAGGTGTCAACATCGTTGGAGTTATAGAAACCAAGATATTTACGAAAAACCGTTTTAACGATATCTGACAGTTTTCATATTATGGACGATGTTAGTTATGTTTTAAGCTGGTCAACAAATCAGATAATTCAAGATAAATTTGAAAAAGTTTTAAACAGAATTTCGGACTACAATTTTATTACAACAATAAGTGAAAAAATTGTAAAGGGAATCGAAGTAGAAGACGAAGTATTTTTTAAATATGCTCCTCTTACATCTGTAGATGTTGAAAGGTCCTTTTACACCTATTAGTGGATTTTAAGTGTAAAAAGGAATAGACTTAAACCGGAAAATATAGAAAAAATAATGCTCATCTACTTTAATTCCCTGCAAGAAAGCAATATTTCGTCAGTATCTTCAGATTCTGTCACTGAAGACGAAGACATTGACGACATATAAAATATATTATTTTTTAAGTAAAATTAATCGCGTTTACGATGTACCTTACGTGATCAGGTTTTTTGGACTGCATTACATGAATAATTGTCTACTTTAATAAAAATAAGCTTTATTTTAATTTTTATTGGTTCTTTCATTTATACCTTAAGTTACAAAAAACAAATTTAATTTTTATCATTAAAAACTAACAAAAACAAATTCATATTTCGAAAGAGGTATGATTGTATCTGGCATACTAAATATTTTGCCGATATTTAACTGAGATTTGGTTCAAGTTGGCTGGCGTACGATCAACCGTGTGACGTTTGAACATGAAATAAATATAAAACAAAATATTACATTACCAAGATACATTGATATAAAGATTGCGATTTGGTCGTTTGGCCATAGATAACCGGTCAAAAAGGGCCTACTATTCCTCTACTAGTTCTATTATGTGGCGTATAGTCACGTATAATACAGAAATGCATATATTCAAGCCTCATTTCCTATTGTTCGATTATTTTATGACTTGCTTTATTTGCATTTGATTTTATCTTGCAAAGTTGACGGTTCGAAATTCGGAAACAAATTCCATTCATTTACAGCACGTGTTTTTTCAGTTTTTTTTTACCTGGAATCACTTATCAGGTAAAAATAATTAGTGCAAGCCTTTTGACAATTGAGCTTCTTTTGTGTAGTTCTATTTCGCTTTGTTTACGAAGTTTTTGTTTATTTGTAAATAAACAGCACTTATTTAAAAGCATATTACTATCAGTGCAAGCCTTCTAACAATTAAAATTACTTTGTGTGTTTTATATCATACTCTTTACGGCGATGTTATCAATATTTGACTAAGGGGAACTTATTAAAAGCATCGGTTTATCTTAATCGAACCCAGGACTTTTCACAGATTTATTTTGGCGTACGAAATGGTGCCTTAAAAAACCAACCAGGAATATAAGCTATTCAAGGTCAAATGTAAAAATAAAACAATTTTTCGTAAATATCTTGGTTTCTGTAGCTCGTACGATGTTGACACCTATGAAGAAATTATACAGCACATAATTTGCGTAATTTTTTCCTCAATATTTTTTTTCCTACACACAGCAGTTTTAAAGCTATAAAGTAAGAAAATCTTGAATTCAAAATATCTAGGCAATGTGACACTGTAGCCAAATATCACCAATTATATTTTTAGCTTGTATTTGTCCATAGAATTAAAAACCATGGTGCAAAGTATATTTCTTGCTTACTTATGTGATGTCCCGCAAGATGTCCCGCAAAAAGTTTACGTAGTAAGGAACTCTCCATTTTCCGCTTCTGTTCTTAGAAGTTTAGGTAAATATACTCTACCAATTCCGATCACTGGTTATCAGCCATAGCGTTATAATGTCATGGTCATAGTCAATCGATACATAAAGTGTTGCCCTATACCCTAAATACCGTGTGAAAATATTTCCCGAGGGAATAAGATCTTATCCTACGGTAAAAAATTGCCCTTGTCCGTTTCATCTATCACCGTGCCACCACATTTCATCAAAATGCGTTCAGAATTTAAGGCGTGAAAGAACAACAAACAAACAGATAGACGGAGCTACTTTCGGATTTTATAATATTTGTATAGAGTATGGACAGTATGTATTTTTCTTACGATCAGCAGGAAAACTGTTTCTATATTTGTTTAATTTACCAACAACAAATCATTCACAATGTAAGCGAGAGAAAAACATAGAATGTGCCAGATGTATTTCCTCCCGGGCATGCTGAAAAAAACCAGCTAAGGGATCCGAGGGTTTCTGTATATTACAATTTAGGCGATAGGCTGACAACCTGTCTTAGATAACCCTCAAAACTTTGTCCGACGTGGCGGAACAACCTTTGTTTAGGTTGTTTACGATCTGCCTACCCCATTAAGAACAAAGGCGTGATGTATGTATGTACAAAACATTGACATGGCCACGATTCGGCGTAGACTAGATTTAACTAACATAAAGAATATAAATATTAGATTAACTTACTTTTTTTCTCTCACAATCTATAAGAGCTATTTTTATATTATTAATTATTTAAGAATCTTTAAAAGAATACATATTTTAATTAAAACATATTTCGAGTAAATTGTAGCTGTAATGAAAAGACATGATTGCCTGCTGCCTAAAACAAATCATATCGATTCTTAAACCTTGCTTGGTAACACCTTTTACTTCGATGTGTTCCTAAAATGTCAAAGATATTTATGTTAAATAGTGATAAATATACATACATACATACATATAGTCACGCCTCTATCCCTAGTGATAAATATATTTTTATTAAATTAAAATTAACCTAATGAAACATACTAAAGTTTAAGTTTTAGTTGCTTTGAGATACTTGTCGTTAATTTTATTAAGTTTACCTATAGATTGTCTTCTGAAAGTTGTAAGCAAAATTCCGAAACTTGGTTTATTCCTAATTCTATGAATCTCAATTTCTGACCCACTGTGCAGCGTTGGCTCCGCAAGTGGCGTCGTTGCCATTCAGTGCGGGCCCGCGCGCAACGTTGCCGGTCAACGTATGAATGGGTAAATGCGAATCCGCTCCGTTCATTCCGTATGTTTTTTAGATCTTATTTCTCCTAAACGAATTAATGAAGAAATCATATATATATTTTCCTGCTAATTATGTCGATATTCTACTTGTTGTTTACGTTACTATTAAAAAAAATATACTCATTGATGAACCATAACAACTTCATGGGTAGCTTTTATTCGCAACTCAGTTCACCGGTGGGATGGCGCGTTGGTTAGTTGGTCGGGTTTCAGCGCTGTGATTATCCGGATCGAGTCCGATCGTTGATTGAAAATACAATTTCCTTTTGTTAGAAACATTTATTTAGTATTAGTTTTTCTTTCTTTTACTTTTTAAGGTAAATATTTTACTGTCATACTACTGTTCAATTTATTACTTTTAAAGTGTATTTGAGGCCGATTTCTATTCTAATAATAAGAACCATCTTGATAAATAAAAATAGAGGCTCAAAATAGTGATAAGTGGAAGGAGGCCAGGTGAAAAAAAGTAATAATCGTGTAAAGCAGTTTATTAAATTTATAAATGATAGCACCTAATATGATTGTAGAGTGTACGTAGTCAGCAGAGGAGACATCTGGTCAGGCCCGCTCGAAACGAAAGAGATCATTTCAGGAAATTATTGATAAACTTTAATAAAATCTCGCTTATTTGCACGATACACTTACTGCAATAAATATACTAAACCACTTTAAAATTCATACATAATTTCCTGAAACAATCTCATCCGTTTCGAACGGCCCTGCCCTGCAATAGCCTTTGCTGACAGTACATAAGATAAGTTTCATTATTCAATCTCTTACAAATTAAAACTGCTAATATCTGTGCTCTGGCGCAGCGTTCACTTCTCTCTTACCGCCATCTAGTAGTCTAGTAGAAAATTACGTCGAACGTGCATTGTACCGACGTGGGGCCATCTGTGATCACGGCAAAATATTATGACCGAACACTTCCCGCCGTGGTCTGTCACGTGGTACCGTTGCGTCAGATTGTACTAAAATCTTGCGGCCCGCCACTCGGCCCGACTTATGGCGGACCAGTTTTGTTGTATGACATTAGGCATCTGTACTAGTATAGTATTATATTATCTGTGCCTAAACACAGGTCGATCCGCCACGTCTGACAAAATTTTGAGGGTTATTAAAGATATACACATATAAACACATACAATCAATCAATGAGGTAGATAGAGCGTAAATGACCTAAACACAGGTCGATCCGCCACGTCTGACAAAATTTTGAGGGTTATTAAAGATAGATTATATATTAGGTATATTGCAGTAGTGAGAGGTTGTCAGCCCATCGCCTAATGTGCAAAATACAGAATATCTCAGATCCCTTCGCTGGTTGTTACAGCATGCCCGGGAGGAAATGCAGTTGGCATATTCTATGTTTTTCTCTCGCTTCCAGTCCAGTATGGAAGAAGATGAACGACAGAGTGCATATTATCAGTGTATCACTATAATATATATATACGTACATAGTATAGAAACCCATGATTACTTCCATGCTGGCCTGGGAGCGAGAGAAAAACATAGAATGTGCCAGCTGCATTTCCTCCCGGGCATGCTGTACAAACCAGCTAAGGAAATCGAGGGTTTCAGTATATTGCAATTTAGGCGATGGGCTGACAGCCTGTCACTATAGCAAAATACTTATAAATCTATCTTAAATAACCCTCAAAATTTTGTCAGACGTGGCGGAATGACCTTTGTTTAGGTCGTTTACGCTCTGCCTACCCCATTAGGGATAAAGGCGTGATTATATGTATGTATGTATAGAAACCCTATAGGCCTCTTTATACTTAGAGGCTATATATGTATGCGTAATACATACCAGGCCAATCAGAAAGTATTGCGATAAATAGTTTTTATATATGGCAGACTGGCCGTTTAGAATCTTTTTTGAAAATATGATTACTTGTAAGTAAAAATATGTGTGTTCCATTTTTAAAATTTCCCTCCACATTTTTTGCGAGCCAATTCAAAGTACGTGCGTACGTGTCTTACTGAAAAATGGATCTGCGCCGGGAACATTTTAGAGCTATGATTTTTTACGCTTTCAAGTGTCGCCTGAAACCGGATGAATCGTTCGATAGACTTCAAATGGCATTTATGGATGAAAGCCCCTCCAAGGCAACCGTGTATCGTTGGTATAACGAATTTAGGCGCGGTCGACCAACCTTGGGGATGAAGAAAGAAGCGGTCGCCCTTTGACGGCTATTACGGAAGAAAACGTGCTAGCAGTGAAAAATTTAATCCAAGATAATAGGCGAATTACATATCAGGAGATTCAGCACATATTAAAGATTGGATCGGGAAGCGTTCACGAGATTCTACAAGGGCATCTTCGCGTGAGGAGGTTAGTATCGCGCTGGGTGCCGCACTACCTCACCGACGCTCAGAAGCAGGCCCGGGTGGAATGGTGCCGTGATATGCTGAACAAATTTGAAGCAGGCTCGTCTCGGCGTGTTTACGACATCGTAACAGGTGATGAGTCCTGGATTTATCAATACGATCCAGAAACCAAGCGCCAGTCGACAGTTTGGGTGTTTCAAAATGAACCAACGCCTACCAAAGTGAAGCGATCTCGAAGTGGGGGGAAGATTTTGATCGCCAGCTTTTTTAATTTGACTGGCCACTTGGCCTCAATTCCCTTACGAGATCAAAGAAACATTAACGCCGAATGGTGTACTACCAAATATTTACCAGAAGTTTTTTCTGTTGTGAGCAACAAGCGACCAAACACAGGGCTCCGCGGACTACTGCTCCACCACGACAATGCGCCTGCACACACCGCGCTCAAAACGAGGGACTTCCTGGACAGCACACCAGTAAAACTCCTGGGTCACCCTCCTTACAGCCCTGATCTAGCACCGTGTGACTTCTTTTTATTTCCAAAAATAAAAAATCAGCTCAAGGGGATACAATTTTCGTCGCCGGAAGATGCGCTGGCTGCGTTCGAGCAGGCTGTAAACGAGGTGTCTACGGCGGACTGGAAAAAGTGTTTTGAAAACTGGTTCAGACGCATGAATCTTTGTATAGAGGCTGGTGGAGAGTACTTTGAAAAGATTTAATAAAAATATATGTACCTGTAGAACATTTTTTTTTAGTGTCGCAAATCTTACTGAGTGTCCCACGTATGCCTGTAAAATAGGAACATAACCAGCCAGAGAATTTTACATTTTCCTAACGCTCTCAATTCAGCAGCCAGCTACTTCCAGTATCTTTCTTATATGCATACATACATACATATAATCACGCCTTTATCCCTAATGGGATATGCAGAGCGTAAACGACCTAAATAAACTAAACCTAAACGAAGATAGTTCCGCCATGTCTGACAAACCCACAAAGGTTATTTAAGATTTGTAGGTATATTGCTGTAGTGACTGGTTGTCAGCCCATCGCCTAAATTACAATATACTGAAAGCCTCGGATCCCTTAGCTGGTTTTTACAGCATGCCCGGGAGGAAATGCAGCTGGCACATTCTATGTTTTTCTCTCACTAACAGTCCAGCATGGAATTAATGCCCAGCATGCTAATATACATTTGTATATTAAACATAATAAAATAGAGAGCTCGATAGTGTAGTGGATAGGGCCGCTGCCTCCAGAGAGTCGTGGTTCGAATCCCACCACGTACCAATGTGTTTTTCGGTTTTCGAATTTCAAATGTACGTTTATTCGGCGCTTTTTCCGTGCTTCGTAAGGCACGTTAAGCCGTTTGTCCCGGTTAATATCCTTTAACACCGTAGATATTAGTCGTTAAGCCATATCAGAGGCCAGTGCTAAGCATTGGCGGCTTGAAAACTCTGACCTGATCTAGGATTGGGTCTGGTTTCCCTTTTGGGTTGCGGAGGTCAGATGGAAGTCGCTCTGTGTAAAAACCAGTACCCTCGTTCAATCCCCTGGATTAGGTAGCTGACTCCGTAAGATACGGAATAAGGCTAGGGAGATGAGATGATGATTAAACATAATAAAAATCAAATGGGTACTATATTTTTTGTGGCACTAGCTCAACCCGAAGCACAACAGAACAAAAGTACAAGAGTGCCTATTATATTCAAGATGGCTGCTACGGGTGAGCTTTCAATGACCACTAATGAATGTCGCGCTCTTTTTATTTTATATCGGATTGTTATTACACAGATATACAAAAACAACATCACATCTGGAATAGACTATCATTGAAACCGGGATTTTTAGATATGCAAAACATTGGATTTTTGGGTTCTCACAGTATACCTGGAAACTTCTTCGTACAACGACCCGAAAAACCCTGGTTTCAAAGTTTTTAAACCTCCTAGTAACACAGCTGTGAGACCTCTGAAATGGTTTGTGTAACGACCACTAACAAAGACAGCGAATGGGACCGACGGCTTAACGTGCCCTCGGAAGCACGGAGTCCTTTTACTTTTCGGACAATCAGACGATTCAGCCTGCAATATCCTAACCAAACTGGGGAAAACCTCACAAAGTCATAAATTAACAAATATCAACTTTGAATTCCCCCCTGGGAATCGAACCGAGGATCTCAGGATCGTAAGCCCATGGCTCTGATCTTCTTCTTCTGTCGAGTGGGTACCGAGTCTATGGACCCGATGAAACCTGGTGTCAGAGTTTTTAAACCGCCTAGTAGCACAACTATCAGGCCTCTGACATGGTTTTGTGTAACGACCACTATCAAAGACAGCGACCGGGACCGACGGCTTAACGTGCCCTCCGAAGCACGAAATCTTTTTCTTTTCGGACAATCAGGTGATTCAGCCTGCAATGTCCTACCCAAACTGGGGAAAAATTCACAAAGTGATAAATTCTCAAATATCAACTTTGTGTTTTACCCCCTGGGAATCGAACCCAGGACCTCTGGATCGAGAGCCCATGGCACTAGCCACTAGACCACGGAGGCAGTTAGACCCGGGAACTAAAGCAGCTCTTTGGCGCATACTATTTTTCAGATAGCATGACCATCTCGACAACGGGTAAAAAAATATAAAAACGCTATAGGTGCGAAACAGATTTTTACATAACTGTCGAAAAATGTATGCATTTGACATGTGTCCGGATGATCATGTATTTTTATCATTATCTATCCTTATCAGTGAATGTAAGTAAGTTTTTATAATACAATTTTAATTCGTCGACTCTTTGCCTAACCTATAGCATGGGGTCTCATTCCGAAGAACAGTAAATAGCTTCTAAAAAATATCAGCAGATGGCGCTACGGGTAAGACGGGCAGGTCATTCTAAATAAAAGTTTACATAAAGCAAGTTTTTTGTTTCTAAAGCCAGCAAATATATTGTTTAATAAATAATTCTGATTACCCTGAGCATTAAAAATCGTATAATATGCTCATTTTTAAAAAGTTTTAGATTAAAAGTTTCTTTTCAGCGGCTACTCTAGCGACACCCACACAGGAGTGTCAAGGATATGAAGTTTTTCGACTTTCGCTTAAACCCTAAACACATACAGGTAGCACCAAACATTCACCAATAGATGTCACTGGTATAATTATCGATCCACAGATGAAATTAATATACCTACATCGAGCGGTTGCCGTTTATGTGTTATGACTTTACTTTTAGAGACCCTCACACATTGAATTATGAAAAAAACAATAAAATAAAACTTAAAGTATTTGTATCTTATTTATAAAACTCACTTGCTTTCCGCCCCGCGTTTTCACCCGCGATTAAATGAATTTTCTCGCATAAATAAAGTATTTCTCTGCGTTAACGGTTAGCCTGTTGCTATGTCACTCATACATATATACACATATATAATCACGACTTTATCACGCCTAATGGGGTATGCAAAGCGTAAACGACCTAAACAAAGGTCGTTCCGACATGTCTGACAAAGTTTTGAGGGTTATTTAAAGATAGATTTTAATTTTTAGGCAGTTTCATGTAGTGACAGGTTGCCAGCTCATCGCCTGAATTGCAATATACTGAAACCCTCGGATTGCTCAGCTGGTTTTTCCAGCATGCCCGGGAGGAAATTCGGCTGGGAGGAAATGTTATCAGCAGTGATCGGAATAGGTAGAGTATATTTACCTAAACTTCTAAAAAGAAGAGAGGAAAATGGAGCTTTCCTTACTACTAAAACTTTTTCGGGACATCTTGCGGGACATCACATAAGTAAGCTAGAAATATACTTTGAACCATGGCATTTAATTCTATGGACAAATACAAGCTAAAAATATACTTGGTGATTTTCGGCTACAGTGTCACATTGCCTAGATATTTTGAATTAAAGATTCTCTTACTTTATAGCTTTAAAACGGCTGTGTGTAGGAAAAAATGTTAAGGGAAAAAATTATCGCGTAATTTGTGTTCTATAATTTCTTTATAGGTGTCAACATCGTTGGAGTTATAGAAACCAAGATATTTACGAAAAACCGTTTTAACGATATCTGACAGTTTTCATAGTATGGACGATGTTAGTTATGTTTTAAGCTGGTCAAAAAATCAGATAATTCAAAATAAATTTGAAAAAGTTTTAAACAGAATTCCGGACTACGATTTTATTACAACAATAAGTAAAAAAATTGTAAAGGGAATCGAAGTAGATGACGAAGTATTTTTTAAATATGCTCCTCTTACATCTGTAGATGTTGAAAGGTCCTTTTACACCTATTAGTGGATTTTAAGTGTAAAAAGGAATAGACTTAAACCGGAAAATATAGAAAAAATAATGCTCATCTACTTCAATTCCCTGCAAGAAAGCAATATGTCGTCAGTATCTTCAGATTCTGTCACTGAAGACGAAGACATTGACGACATATAAAATATATTATTTTTTAAGTAAAATTAATCGCGTTTACGATGTACCTTACGTGATCAGGTTTTTTGGACTGCATTACATGAATAATTGTCTACTTTAATAAAAATAAGCTTTATTTTAATTTTTATTGGTTCTTTCATTTATACCTTAAGTTACAAAAAAACAAATTTAATTTTTATCATTAAAAACTACAAAAAACAAAATTCATATTTCGAAAGAGGTATGATTGTATCTGGCATACTAAATATTTTGCCGATATTTAACTGAGATCTGGTTCAAGTTGGCTGGCGTACGATCAACCGTGTGACGTTTGAACATTAAATAAATATAAAACAAAATATTACATTACCAAGACACATTGATCTAAAGATTGCGATTTGGTCGTTTGGCCATAGATAACCGGTCAAAAAGGGCCTACTATTCCTCTACTAGTTCTATTATGTGGCGTATAGTCACGTATAATACAGAAATGCATAAATTCAAGCCTCATTTCCTATTGTTCGATTATTTTATGACTTGCTTTATTTGCATTTGATTTTATCTTGCAAAGTTGACGGTTCGAAATTCAGAAACAAATTCCATTCATTTACAGCACGTGTTTTTCATAAATATGGATAAGGCTATGCTAGGCTATGGATAAGGCTAGGATGATGATGATGATGTTTTTCAGTGTTTTTTTTTACCTGGAATCACTTTTCAGGTAAAAATAATTAGTGCAAGCCTTTTGACAATTGAGCTTCTTTTGTGTAGTTCTATTTAATCTAAATAATAATAATCTAATAATAAATAAACAGCACTTATTTAAAAGCATATTACTATCAGTGCAAGCCTTCTAACAATTAAAATTACTTTGTGTGTTTTATATCATACTCTTTACGGCGTTGTTATCAATGTTTGACTAAGGGGAACTTATTAAAAGCATCGGTTTATCTTAATCGAACCAAGGATTTTTCACAAATTTATTTCGGCGTACGAAATGGTGCCTTAAAAAAGCCAACCAGGAATATAAGCTACATACATACATATAATCACGCCTTTATCCCTAATGGGGTAGGCAGAGCGAAAACGACCTAAACAAAGGTTGTTCCGCCACGTCTGACAAAGTTTTGAGGGTTGTTTAAGATAGTTTCGCAGGTATATGGCTCTAGTGACAGGTTGTCAGCCCATCGCCTAAATTGCAATATACAGAAACCCTCGGATCCCTTAGCTGGTTTTTACAGCATGCCCGGGAGGAAATGCAGCTGGCACATTCTATGTTTTTCTCTCGCTCCCAGTCCAGCATGGAAGATTAATATAAGCTATTCAAGGTCAAATGTAAAATAAAACAATTTTTCGTAAATATCTTGGTTTCTGTAGCTCGTACGATGTTGACACCTATGAAGAAATTATACAGCACATAATTTGCGTAATTTTTTCCTCAATATTTTTTTTCCTACACACAGCAGTTTTAAAGCTATAAAGTAAGAAAATCTTGAATTCAAAATATCTAGGCAATGTGACACTGTAGCCAAATATCACCAAGTATATTTTTAGCTTGTATTTGTCCATAGAATTAAAAACCATGGTGCAAAGTATATTTCTTGCTTACTTATGTAATGTCCCGCAAGATGTCCCGCAAAAAGTTTACGTAGTAAGGAAGTCTCCATTTTCCGCTTCTGTTCTTAGAAGTTTAGGTAAATATACTCTACCAATTCCGATCACTGGTTATCAGCCATAGCGTTATAATGTCATGGTCATAGTCAATCGATACATAAAGTGTTGCCCTATACCCTAAATACCGTGTGAAAATATTTCCCGAGGGAATAAGATCTTATCCTACGGTAAAAAAATGCCTTTGTCCGTTTCATCTATCACCATGCCACCACATTTCATCAAAATGCGTTCAGAATTTAGGGCGTGAAAGAACAACAAACAAACAGATAGACTGAGCTACTTTCGGATTTTATATTATTTGTATAGAGTATGGATAGTATGTATTTTTCTTACGATCAGCAGGAAAACTGTTTCTATATTTGTTTAATTTACCAACAGCAAATCATTCACAATCTTCTTCCATGCTGGCCTGTAAGCGAGAGAAAAACATAGAATGTGCCAGATGTATTTCCTCCCGGGCATGCTGAAAAAAACAGCTAAGGGATCCGAGGGTTTCTGTATATTACAATTTAGGCGATAGGCTGACAACCTGTCTTAGATAACCCTCAAAACTTTGTCTAGGTTGTTTACGATCTGCCTACCCCATTAAGAACAAAGGCGTGATGTATGTATTTACAAAACATTGACATGGCCAGGATTCTGCGTAGACTAGATTTAACTAACATAAAGAATATAAATATTAGATTAACTTACTTTTTTTCTCTCACTATCTATAAGAGCTATTTTTATATTATTAATTATTTAAGAATCTTTAAAAGAATACATATTTTAATTAAAACATATTTCGAGTAAATTGTAGCTTTAATGAAAAGACATGATTGCCTGCTGCCTAAAACAAATCATATCGATTCTTAAACCTTGCTTGGTAACACCTTTTACTTCGATGTGTTCCTAAAATGTCAAAGATATTTATGTTAAATAGTGATAAATATACTTAAGTTTAAGTTTTAGTTGCTTTGAGATACTTGTCGTTAATTTTATTAAGTTTACCTATAGATTGTCTTCTGAAAGTTGTAAGCAAAATTCCGAAACTTGGTTTATTCCTAATTCTATGAATCTCAATTTCTGACCCACTGTGCAGCGTTGGCTCCGCAAGTGGCGTCGTTGCCATTCAGTGCGGGCCCGCGCGCAACGTTGCCGGTCAACGTATGAATGGGTAAATGCGAATCCGCTCTGTTGATTCCGAAATTTGTAAAAATTACATACTTATATGTATGTTTTTAGATCTTATTTCTCCTAAACGAATTAATGAAGAAATCATATATATATTTTCCTGCTAATTATGTCGATATTCTACTTGTTGTTTACGTTACTATTAAAAAAAATATACTCATTGATGAACCATAACAACTTCATGGGTAGCTTTTATTCGCAACTCAGTTCACCGGCGGGATGGCGCGTTGGTTAGATGGTCAGGTTTCAGCGATTATCCGGATCGAGTCCAATCGTTGATTGAAAATACAATTTCCTTTTTGTTAGAAACATTTATTTAGTATTAGTTTTTCTTTCTTTTACTTTTTAAGGTAAATATTTTACTGTCATACTACTGTTCAATTTATTACTTTTAAAGTGTATTTGAGGCCGATTTCTATTCTATTAATAAGAACCATCTTGATAAATAAAAAAAGAGGCTCAAAATAGTGATAAGTGGAAGGAGGCCAGGTGAAAAAAAGTAAAAGTAACAATCGTATAAAGCAGTTTATTAAATTTATAAATGATAGCACCTAATATGATTGTAGAGTGTACGTAGTCAGCAGAGGAGACATCTGGTCAGGCCCGCTCGAAACGAAAGAGATCATTTCAGGAAATTATTGATAAACTTTAATAAAATCTCGCTTATTTGCACGATTCACTTACTGCAATAAATATACTAAACCACATTAAAATTCATACATAATTTCCTGAAACAATCTCATCCGTTTCGAACGGCCCTGCCCTGCAATAGCCTTTGCTGACAGTACATAAGATAAGTTTCATTATTCAATCTCTTACAAATTAAAACTGCTAATATCTGTGCTCTGGCGCAGCGTTCACTTCTCTCTTACCGCCATCTAGTAGTCTAGTAGAAAATTACGTACTTCGAACGTGCATTGTATATACGTGGGGCCATCTGTGATCACGGCAAAATATTATGACCGAACACTTCCCGCCGTGGTCTGTCACGTGGTACCGTTGCGTCAGATTGTACTAAAATCTTGCGGCCCGCCACTCGGCCCGACTTATGGCGGACCAGTTTTGTTGTATGACATTAGGCATCTGTACTAGTATAGTATTATATTATCTGTGACTTGGCATGTGTTTGTGTGCGTGTTATAAGGGTTGACAAAATTTGTTGTACCGGTCATAATCATCACTTGATTAATCTGGTTCTTGATTAAATCAACGTTTTAAAGTAGTTCACTGTAACTGGATAGTTAAAATAGATTAGGTTGCATATTTTTTATGAATTTACTAACGTCTCTCATCACTGTGAAATCTAAAAAAGTTCCTATTGGAGTCATATCTTGTGGTAGAAAGACATCCGTACACGGAACAGTATCTAACCATCTTTGGAATACAAAACTTCATTATTTCCGATACACTGGGAAACATGCGCGCGCCATACCCGCTAAGCGTACGCTCTATGTGGCCCACAATCCGGCGCGGAGTGTACGTCACACTGATGTCGGACTGGGGAGGGGAGGTGAATGTCCATTCTGTATGTAGTACTATTATATATTCTGTGACCATGGCAAAAAGCAGCTGGCACATGTTTTTCTATCATTCCCAATGCAGCATGGGAGAACGTTTTATAGCGGGCCCTAAGTAAACCAAAAACTATTCACAACCTTTTAATCTCGCGACCTCACTAAAAACACGAGGTTTAATACGGGTTAAGTTAATTTTAGTTGGTCGAGACTAAACTACCTGACTAAAACTAAACTAACTGAACCGAACCTGCCATTTCAGCTCTGTTGTGTCCACAATAAACAGCGTTCAGTGGGATTATGGCTGTCAGGGACGCACTCAGATTGTATTATGTAAAATATAAATAATAAAATATGTATTTTTATTAATATTTTTTTGTGTCTATGGATTTCGAGTCAATCGACTCGATGAATCTTGGTGTCAGAGTTTATCTAAAAGGCCTTTGACTTGGTTTGTGTAACGACCACTATCATAGACAGATATTGTTTGATTTCATTGACTGGGCAACCCTTATCAGTGTACTGGACGCTGTCCCTTACACCTGGTATGTACGGTACGGTATGTTAAAATGAACTAATTTAAGTACCAAATCCGTCTCTGGCTAAACACACCTTATATTTGCGTACGACGACAAGTTGTTCAATAATCTATTAAAATTATGTTAAGCAGCTGGTAAGCAAAGTTGGATGTGACAGACGATGCAAAAACAACATAGAATGTACCTGTTGCTTTTTTCCCGGTCAAAACTTTCATTACGCCGTCGATGCAAGGAAGTTCTTGCGACATTACAAAGAGAACAATACATACATAAAATCACGCCTATATCCCTGATGGGGTAGGCGGAGCGTCAAACCTAGACAAAGGTCGTTCCGCCACGTCTGACAAAGTGTTGAGGATTATTTAAGATATACATATTAGTAGGTATATTTCTGTAGTGACAGGTTGTCAGCCCATCGCCTAAATTACAATATACTGAAGCGTCGGATCCCTTAGCTGGTTTGTACAGCATGCCCGGGGGGAAATGCAGCTGGCACATAGTGTTTTTCTTTTGCTGCCATTCCAGTAAACAGTAACTAAGGGCCGTATTTCTAATGAGCTCTCAAGAGTGACAGCGAGTTTGAGTTCGTATCAGAAATGTCATTTCAGTAATAATACTGCTCTCAAGTTGGAGTTGGCTTCTTAAATACGAGCCTAAGTAAGCCTTTGTTTTCAGTTGGATAACTCATTTCGACCTTTCGCACAATATTTCACCGCATAAATAAGTTATATTCGTCACCGTGAGAAATTCCGAATCTTATGATTCTTCTTCTGTCGAGTGGGTATCGAGTCTATCGACCCGATGAACCCTGGTGTCAGAGTTTTTAAACCGCCTAGTAGCACAACTATCAGGCCTCTGACATGGTTTGAGTAACGACCACTATCAAAGACAGCGACCGGGACCGACGGCTTAACGTGCCCTTCTAAGCACGAAATCTTTTTCTTTTTCGGACAATCAGGTGCTTCAGCCTGCAATGGCCTAACTATACTGGGGAAAAATTCACAAAGTGATAAATTCACAAATATCAATTTTGTGTTTCCCCCCTGGGAATCAAACCCAGGACCTCCGGATCAGGAGTCCATGGCACTAGCCACTACACCACGGAGGCAGTTAATCTTATGATAATGTTGGCACTTTTGAGTTCCGTTGGATAAACCTTTCGTATTCGTCCAAGACCTTTCGCCATTATTTCGCAACTACCGGGTGTAAGGGACAGCGTTCCGCAAACTGATAGGGGTCGCTCAGCTCAGTCAAAGAAACTGAACAACTTTCACCAGGAAATTCTTTCGGGATATGAAAAAAAAAACCTTTTCAGACAATTTGTATGGAAAAGCAATTTTATTTTTATTTTCTGAAAGAATTTGCTGGTGAATGTTGTTCAATTTCGTTGGCTGTCCCTTACACCCCGTATTATCTTTGGCACCGAGTAGCGTGTACGACAACCGCAAAGTCAGCTGTTAATTTTCTATATCTCTTTTTAACCGACATCAAAATAAAAATTGTTTGTTAGAAAGATCAGGTCAGGATCTGATAGTATCTTGGCGAAATCTAAAACCATATTGTACCTACTTATACAGAAATTCTTCCATGCTGGACTGGGAGAGATAGAAAAACATAGCATGTTCCAGCTGCCCTTCCTCCCGGGCATGCTGTAGAAGTCAGCAAAAGGGACTCGAGGGTTACAGTGTATTGTAATTCAGGCGATGGGCTGACAACCTGTCACTATAGCAATACACATTTCAATCTAAAATTGCCCTCAATTTTTGTCAGACGTAGCGAAAGCGCCTTTTACGAGGCGTTGAACGCTCTGCCTACCCCGTAAGGGATAAAGGCGTGATTTAATGTATGTATGTATGTTATACAGAAATGATAATTGAATGATAGTCAACAAACGTGAACAACTTACCAAAAAAAATGCAGGAAATGAAAAAAACTTCCTTATACAAAATACCATGTCGATATTTCGTCTATTTTTTTCATTTTCTGAAACAATTTTCCGATGAAAGTTGTTCAGTTTTGTTGAATGAGCAGCCCCCGTCACTTTACAGCACATCGTAAATACGGTTGTGACCAAAAGGCTTCGGAGAGTAAAGCTGCATGGAGCTACAAAGGGAATAAATCGTTCGTAGCTACAGAGGTACGGATTTCTACGAAGTGCTGCGGGTCCCTGGTTCGTAACTTTTGAACCCCCATGGGGGTTATCTGAATAGAATAAATAGTTGGTCAATTTGGTTTGAAAAATCGCGAAATACAATGGATGCCCTCATTAATAATAAAGATTTTTATTCAAGTAACCAGGACTCATAATATTAGTAAAACTTATAACTATGTTAGTAAAATAAGATTAGATAGGTATATAATAAAATAACAGTATGATAGGTGACCGCTGCCCTATTCCGCTTGAAATAGCGCAACAATGACTCAGATACTGACAGTCGAGCCTACTCCCGATCATGTTCAGGATGCTGTTGGTTCATGAATGGCGCGAAATACCATTAATATTCTGTGGCCAAACTAAATGTAGATCTTTTTTCTTAGGCAGTTGAGTTGAGCCACAAAATGCCTGGTTTACACGGTGCAAGCTGCTGCCTAGCCAGTAGACAGCTACTCGGCTTGTTGACTCGTACGATAGTAGCTCGGCTGGCCTTTGCTGTTTTATACAGGGTGTAAAAAAAGTATTGCATTCCTTTAAACCACATGTTCTACCTGTGATAACAAAGAACTTTCCCAGAGCACAAAAAATTTTGCTCAAACAAAAATTTGCCTTTTCCATACAATAATGCTCTCCTCATCAGCATTTAATTTTTTTACTAATTTGGCAAATGTTATAATGATAGGAAAATCAAGTTTATTCTAATAGAAAATACTCGAAAGGCATTAGAAGTATGGAGTTATTGTAGGGAACACGCTGTTTTTACCGAATCGACGCCAAAGCAATGTAAATGAGATAAAGTGAGTACAAGGAATAGGAGGGCTCAGATCAAATGTAGTTTATTTAGGGTACTTCAGCTACAGCTAGTGACGAGACGAAACTCGACGTTTTATTTCGTTATAATGTCGTTTTTCTGTGTCTATTTTTATTCTTTTAGAAAGTGGCAGATATAAACTAAAATTTGGTAAGTTGTGTCTATGACCGAATCGGTGCCCGGAAACTAAAACGATGTGCAGAAATTTTTTAGTCAGGTCAGTTCGCAAACTAGAATGAAATGAAAAAGAGAACGAAAAAACAATACTCACAAAATTACCAATTTGTGACTTGTGGAGGGTTCTAAAGGGCTGCCTTATAGATGGTTTTTAATAGGTTATGAGTTGCAAATTACAGGGATCAAAGACTTCTATAGAAACTGAGGTAGATGCGGCTTACTAAGCACTCAAAAAGCGATATCAAAACTACCTGATATCAGACTATAATTCTCTATCTCTTATAATATATCTATCTTTTTTCTATGCTAGCCTGATCTGTCCCACTGCTGGGCAAAGGCCTCCCCTTTTTGTTTCCACTTTTTTCTGTCTTGTGCAATTTGCATCCAGTCTTTTTCGAAGGCATCCATCTCATCACGCCACCTCTTTCGGGGCCTACCTCTGCCTCGACGGCTATCTGGGAGCGAGAGAAAAACATAGAATGTGCCAGCTGCATTTCCTACATCCTTCCTGTATAAACCAGCTAAGGGATCCGAGGGTTTCAGTATATTGTAACTTAGGCGATGGGCTGACAACCTGTAAAAAGCATACAAATTTAAATATCCCTCAAAACTTTGTCAGATGTGGCGGAAAGACCTTTGTTTAGGTCGTTTACGCTCTGCCTACCCCATTACGGATAAAGGCGTGATTAAATGTATGAATGTATGTATGTATGTCTGGCCTGGGAGCGAGAGAAAAACATAGAATATGCCAGCTGCATTACCTTCCAGGCATGCTGTAAAAACCATCTAAGGGATCCGAAGATTTCAGTATATTATAATTTAGGCGATGGGCTGACATCCTGTCACTACAGCAGTATACCTACAAATCTATCTTAAATAACCCTCAAAACTTTGTCGGACGTGGCGGAACGACCTTTGCTTAGGTCGTTTACCACCCCATTAGGGATTAAGGCGTGATTATGTGTATGTATAAACTATAAAAGCTAAGTGGTTTCCCCTTCAGTAAAAAAATCATAACTCACTAAAAACACAATTAATCGAAAATTTGGTACAACAGACTGAAGTAAAAGTTATAAAAATAATTTAGAACCATATAAATCAGCGATTCATAGTTCGTTGTAGTGCTAGGAATGAAAATTGCCGTTGGTGGCCGTTATTCGCAATTTTTCTACCTGTTACTACAACGAACTATGAATCGCTAATTTATAAGGTTCTAAATTATATTCCTTACTATTACAATAATACACAATAGTAACAATAGTAATAGTTAATATACAATAGTAACTGCACTATCCCGCATAATATTAGAAAACTACTCCTTTACCCAAAGGTTGCCTGGCAGAAATTGCTACCCTAGCAATAAGGCCGCCTAATTGTACTCTGTTTGTTTTGTAATGTTTGTTCCTGTACAATGTGTTGTTTATGTGCAATAAAGAATATTTGTATTGTATTGTATTACTTGAGTCTGTTGGACAAGTTTTCGATTCACTATGTTTTTAGTAAGTTATGTTTTTTTTACTGTTGGGGGTGCCACTTAGGCCATATCGCCACCTTAAGGAAATAATAGCCTGAAATATTATATTATTTCTTTGTTAAAGTTGTACAGTTTCGGTCTTCTTCTTCTTCAGCAACCATGCCCTAACGGGCGTCGGTGACCACGGTGAAGCGGTACTATCGATTGTTAGGTTGTTTGTTTGAAGTTTTGTTATATTGACCAACGTTATTTTTTTTCTTGCTGATATTCATTTTAAGACTGTTGTATTTAACCTTAGTATTTATCTCAACATCGTCCAATGCTTCAGCAAACATTTGTTCTTAGTATAGGTTAAAAAGGCTTGGTGATAGTATGCACCCTTGACGTACTCCTCTTAGCATATTCAGATCTTTCATATTGGATTGTCCGAACTTGATATGTGCAGTTTGGTTACACTATTCTAAATCATTATGAATCTGAATCATAATGATTTAGAATCATTATGAATCTATAATCTATAGGTTGTTTTTCTGTGTCTGTTTTTATTCTTTTAGAAAGTGGCAGGGCTAAAATAAAATTTGGTAAGTTGTGTCTATGACCGAATTGGTGCCCGGAAACTAAAACGATATGCAGAGATTTTTTAGTCTGTACGCAAACTGGTAGAATGAAAAAAAATACGCACAAAATGACCACTTTGTGATTTGTGGATTGTTTTAAAGGGCTGCCTTATAGATGGTTTTTTCAATAGGTTATGAGTTGCAGATTACATGGATCAAAGACTTCTATAGAAACTGAGGTAGACGCGGCTTACTAACCAACTCGTCACTCAAAAAGTTATATCAAAACTATCTGATATCAGACTATAATTCTCTATCTCTTATAATATATCTATCTATTTAATATTTATTTATTTATTTGGCACTTTCCTGTTAATTATCTTCTTATGTATTCTTCACCCTTTCTTTATATTAGTATCATTTTATTGTATGCGGAATAGAGCATTCTTCTTTCAAAATTATTCTACCGAACAGTCTCTTATGTGGTTTAAGTGATTCTCTACTTGTTGTTAGCAAAATACGTCTCTCCTTTATATAGAGACTAGCGACCCGCCCCGGCTTCGCAAGGAAATAATCAGTGTTTCTCTACTATATTATGCATGTATTATACATATAAACCTTTCTCTTGAATCACTCTATCCATTAAAAGAAACCGCATCAAAATCCGTTGCGTAGTTTTAAAGATGTATGCATACATAGGGATATAGGGATATAGGGACAGAGAAAGCGACTTTGTTTTATACTATGTAGTGATGTGAAGCCATTAAAAACGAAACAAAACATTCATTTATTCACGCGCTATTGAACACTGAAGGATTACTGAGAAGTGCCAATTTCCTCTCGTTGAAGCGCTTTAGCTTTTGGCGCATGTGCCGCATGCGCCTACCTCAATTTATATAGTCTTTGACAGGGATGTGCATAACTTAAAATCCCGTTTGCGTATGACTAAAAATAACCCATAACCTTATCAGTCATCACATCACTCTCAAGTTCTTACTTCTTTTACTTAGCCTAACGAAATAGTTTCATAAATAAACATAAACAGATGGTGATACATTTGAGTTTGAGGCCTTTACGTTTTTTTAAGGTGACTATAATTTCTTCCATGCTGGCCTAGGAGCGAGAGAAAAACATAGAATGTGCCAGCTGCATTTCCTCCCGGCCATGCTGTAAAATCCAGCTAAGGGATCCGAGGGTTTCAGTATATTGTAATTTAGGCGATGGGCTGACAACCTGTCACTACAGCAATTATTATTATTATTATTATAGCTAGCCTATTAGATCCCACTGCTGGGCAAAGGCCTCCCCCGCGGTTTTCCAATCATTACGGTCTAATGCAACCTCAGTCCAGTCTTTCAGATGGGCGTCGAGATCGTCACGCCATCTTTTTCGGGGTCTACCTCTTCGCCGAAAACCGTCTTGAGGTACCCAATCTTCTGTGACAATCTTGGCCCATCGATCCGGGTGCATCCGACAAAATAAAAAACATTAAAACAGCAATATGCATACAAATTTAAATATCCCTCAAAACTTTATCAGATGTGGCGGAACGATCTTTGTTTAGGTCGTTTACGCTCTGCCTACCCCATTACGGATAAAGGCGTGATTATATGTATGTATGTATGTCTAGCCTGGTAGCGAGAGAAAAACATAGAATATGCCAGCTGCATTACCTCCCGGGCATGCTGTAAAAACCATCTAAGGGATCCGAAGATTTCAGTATATTATAATTTAGGCGATGGGCTGACATCCTGTCACTACAGCAGTATACCTACAAATCTATCTTAAATAACCCTCAAAACTTTGTCAGACGTGGCGGAACGACCTTTGCTTAGGTCGTTTACCACCCCATTAGGGATTAAGGCGTGATTATATGTATGTATAAACTATAAAAGCTAAGTGGCTTCCCCATCAGTAAAAAAAACATAACTCACTAAAAACACAATTAATCGAAAATTTGGTACAACAGACTGAAGTAAAAGTTATAAAAATAATTTAGAACCATATAAATCAGCGATTCATAGTTCGTTGTAGTGCTAGGAATGAAAATGGCGGTTGGTGGCCGTTATTCGCAATTTTTCTACTACCTGTTACTACAACGAACTATGAATCGCTAATTTATAAGGTTCTAAATTATCTTCCTTACTATTACTTGAGTCTGTTGGACAAGTTTTTCGATTCACTACGTTTTTAGTAAGTTATTATTTTTTTACTGTTGGGGGTGCCACTTAGGAAATAATAGCCTGAAATATTATATTATTTCTTTGTTAAAGTTGTACAGTTTCGTTCTTCTTCTTCTTCAGCTACCATGCCCTAACGGGCGTCGGTGACCACTTAGGCAAAGTCTTCTTTTGCGAGCGTGGCTGCGTCTTTGTTGTTCGTCCATTTTTTGATGTTGTCAAGCCAGTTCATCCTCCTTCTTCCTATTCCCCGTTTCCCTCTATTTTCCCCTCTATTATAGTTTACAATAGCTCGTACTTCTTGTGTTTATATAGATGGCCAAAGTATGCAATCTGTATACGTTTAATTGTGGCTAGCACTTCCTGTTTCTTCTTCATATTCTTAATATTTGTCACTCTATCTACCCAAGATACTTTCAGCATACGCCTATACAGCCACATTTTAAACGCTTCCAGTTTGTCTTCCATTGCCTTATATATCTTCCACGTTTCAACACTATAATAGAGTATCGATAGCACGTAGCATTTCACTAATGACCATCTGAGTTTTAGTTTTATATCTTTATTTATTTAACAGTTTATTGTACACAATAAAATACAAAGAACATTTACGTATAAAACAAAGACACAACAGGCACAGCTCATTTCTAAAAAGAAATCTCTTCCAGCAGACCTAGGCTAGTGAAATAGCATTCTGAGAGGCAGATACGACGTGCGCAATTAAAAATATTGGAAACAATAAATTATAATTAACATATCACTAAAAAAATAAACAAACACAATTACTTAAAAAATATGCTAAATAATCCTACTAATAAATATTAATTATATATACTTATGAAATAAATGAACAATATACTGCTATATAGATTATATACATACATATAAAACGTAAATATAACATATATATACATATACATATCTTTGTTGGTATACTATAGCTTTTGTATAAAAGCGGCGCGAGCTAGCTCCAGTTTTCGCTCAGCCAGCAGCCCAAGTACCTGTAATTAGCCACTCTTTCTACCTGTTTACTATCGATTGTTAGGTTGTTTGTTTGAAGTTTTGTTATATTGACTAACGTTATTTTTTTTCTTGCTGATATTCATTTTAAGACTATTGTATTTAACTTAGTATTTATCTCAATATCGTCCAATGCTTCAGCAAACATTTGTTCTTAGTATAGGTTAAAAAGGCTTGGTATAGTATGCACCCTTGACGTACTCCCGTTAGCATATTCAGATCTTTCATATTGGATTCTCCGAACTTGATATGTGCAGTTTGGTTCCAGTATAGATTTATAATGATTCTCATATCTTCACTGTCGACGTCTGTGCGATTTATAGCTTCTAATTTTAGTTCGTGGTTAACAGTATCGAACGCTTTCTCGATATCTATGAAACATATATATATGTCGCAGGCATTTTGTATGATTCCGCCGTTTACATACGGCGTCGGCAGTTGATAAACGCTCGCTGTTATGTAATATGCCGAAGGCAAAATGTATAATGCTGTGTCATTATTTAATCTGCCTAAACATTTGATTAACAATTGAATAGCCATGTGTCCATAGAATCTGGTTCTCGGAAGACCCCTGCACAATATTATTGGTCAAAAAATATAGGATAATAAGTATTGGTGATCTGGACTACGGTTCGTGTTATACCGTCAGAAGAATATAACGACACATTATTAGACTCTCTGCCTGCGGATCTATTTCCGGAACGTTATAACCTGGGCCTTTTCAAGGCGACAGTGAACAGGCAATCATGCTCCATCATAGTCTACATCATCACTTACCATCACGTGAGATGGCGGACAAATGATTGCCTATCAAATATAAAAAAAAAAAAAAAAAAGATATTCATAGAGGCTGCGGACATGGTGGTCGAGTCAAAATTTAGTATCAAATTAAGGATAGATTTATTTTTGTGAGAAAAGCAAACGACTTATTCGTCTCATTGTGTCTTGTCTGTAAATCTAAACGTAACATACTAAAGAATTAATATTTGGTAATTTTAATGTAAAACACAACAACAAATATAACAACACAAACATAACATAATAACAAACAACAAACAAAACAACATAAATAACACAAAACACATAAGTTCACATAACACACACATTAAATGTGCCATATTATCCTAAGAAGTTTAATTATTGTTTATAATATAAAATATGTCGTTTTAGTTACTTAAATATTTTAACTAAGTAAGAGAACCAAAGCGCATACTGATTGCTAAAATAAAGTCTGATTTGTCCAAACTGTGTTTTCTTCATGGTCACCCTAAAACTACAATCAACGTTTAAATTACAACAATTGAACGAGTTGTCATTTTGACTTCGGCATTTTACATAACAGCAAGCATTTATAAACTGTCGACGCCGTATGTCAACGGCGGAATCATACAAAATGCCAACGACATATACACGGTTCTCAGTTTCGTTGACTGACCAATATTTAAGTTTAGCATCAAATGAAAAAATTACAAGACACCAAACTTCGACTTCCAAATTTTGTACATTAGATGTGAATCCACAGTAACGGAGCCATTTTTATTATCAGTTAGTTGCTTTGGCAAATCTTCCATAATGAGAACATCTTTTCTAAAATGTATCCAATGTGTGAGCAATTTTTGCGGTTTTACGCCAATCCGGTTTGCCAGAATACCGGTGATATAGACATCGTCTATCCAGAAAAAGGGGACCCTTGTAGATTCTTCTAGAAGTCTGTGAACCACGTCTGCAGAGTAGATTATGACTGGACCTAAGAAAAACATAGTAATGGAGTCTGTAATGTTAATGAGCCCGGTGGTGTTGCGGATAGGGCCGCTGCCTCCTGAGCGGGGAGATCGTGGTTTGAATCCGTACCAATGTGTTTTTCGGTTTTTGAATTTCATATGTACGTTTATTCGTTCTTTTTCCGTGCTTCGGAAGGCACATTAAGCCATTGGTCCCGTTTAATACCGTAGATATTAGTCGTCAAGCCATGTCTTCTTGGTTGCAGAGGTCAGATGGCAGTCGCTCTGTGTAAAAACCAGTACCCTCGTTCAATCCCCTAGATCAGGTAGCCGACCCCGTGAGATACGGGATAAGGCTAGGGAGATGATGGAGTCTGTAATGTTATTTTAATATTATTATTACGGGTAAACAAAAAAGATATACGGGGTGTAAGGGAAAGCTTCCTGCAAAGTGATAGGGGCTGCTCAGTCAACGAAACTGAACAACTTTCATAAATAAATTCTCGCCAAAGCATTATCTAAACAAAATAATTAACCTTACCAATTATCATCCATCAAGTAAGCAGATGTATGTTTTGCAACTTTTTGATGTAAAAATAAATTAAAGATACCTTTTTTGACTGCATACATCACATCACAACTTACCGTTACAATAATCTGGATATTTCTCACCGGCAAACTCATCCGTAAGCACTGACCACTTGCTGTCCTTCCTCTGGACTTCTGAACCTCTGATCGGATCACACGCCATGAAATCAGTTGCACTCCTATTAGCTTCGATAGTATTTCTTATCATATCCGTTCCTATCGTCACATCGTCATCAATTTTGATCATATATTTCGCTTTCTGGCAATTATTTGTTACCCATTTTAAAGCCATTACGTGTTTGTACGTAAGATTTCTGTAAGTATCTAGGAAGTTTCCTTGAACTATATCAGCGTTGATCTCGCTCTCCGTTTGAATATCTTTATCGATTGTTTTGTTATATTTGGTACCAACAAGGAATACTATTTTAGTACATTTAGATAGTTCACCCCAAGTTTTCCGTATGGTGTCTCTTTGCTTTACGTTTTCGAGCGCAGAAAATATTGTAAATATCAGTAACACGCAATCGATGCAGTCTTCGCAGACTTGTGGGCTAAGAAGGAATTTAAAATCTTTCAAATCTACTAATTGCTCTCCAGTTAAAGATCGCTTTTGTACTGACAACGTTTGGAATTTGATAAGTATATAAAATGGTTGAGATGTGTATGATAAACACAGCACGAGAAATGAAATGAAAAATATTATTTTGTACAAAATATGTAGAAATCTTTTCATGAATTTCATTTTATTAGATTAAAGTTTCTTCTTTGCTCTCCTACCGCGGTACTAAAGAACACATTTCTAATCATAATCAGCAACGGTTTCGTTTTATTGATAAAAATAATTAAATTTACATCGGAAATTAAATCGTATCGCATATATGGATTCAGATAACATTGTAACAATAAAACTTTAAACAACATTTAAGCCCAAGATACGGATTGTAATGTAAAGGACCGCTTCCTTAATTTTGTATGGGGAAGTATTTGTTTTTATTTAGCAGATGAGATGATTTCTTTTTAGAGATAAGCAGTGCCTGTTGTGTCTTTTTTCCTATGTATTTTGTCCTTTTAACTTCCATGCTGGACTGGGGAGCGAGACAAAAACATAGAATGCGCCAGCTGCATTTCCTCCTGGGCATGCTGTACAAGTCAGCTAAGGGACCCGAGGGTTTCAGTATATTGTAATTTAGGCGATGGGCTGACAAACTGTTACTACAGCAATATACCTACAAATCTAACTTAAATAACCCTCAAAACTTTGTCAGACGTTGCGGGACGACCTTTCTTTGGTCGTTTACGCTCTGCCTACCCCATTAGGGATAAAGACGTGACTCGTATGTAAGTATGTATTTTGTCCTTTATATTTTTTGTTTACTCTGTCATACAATTACTAGGAAGGCCAACTCGGATACGAACTGCATACGGATCTAATCTGGATGAGTGCACAAGCGGCGTTACACCCGGTATAATGGGAAATAATTCATCATCTCCCTAGCCTTATCCCGTATCTCACGGGGTTGGCTACCTAATCTAGGGGGATTGAACGAGGGGACTGGTTTTTACACAGAGCGACTTCCATCCGACCTCCGCAACCCAGAAGGGAAACCAGACCCAATCGTAGATTAGGTCAGAGTTTTAAAGCAGCTATTGCTTAGCACTGGCCTCTGACATGGCTTAACTACTAATATCTACGGTATTAAACCATATTAACCGCGACCAACGGCTTAACGTGCCTTCCGAAGCACGGAAAAAGCGCCGAACAAACGTACATATGAAATTCTGAAACCTAAAACACATTGGTACGTGGTGGGATTCGAACCACGACCTCTCGCTCAGGAGGCAGCGGCCCTATCCACTACACCATCGGGCTCCTAATAATAGGAACTAATCATAAAAATGAAATCTTTTAACTGGAACATGAACTAGCTTCCATGCTGGCCTGGGAGTGAGAGAAAAACATAGAATGTGCCAGCTGCATTTCCTCCCGAGCATGCTGTAAAAACCAGCTACGGGATCTGAGGGTTTTAGTATATTGTAATTTAGGCGATGGGCTGACAACCTATCACTACAGCAATATACGTATAAATCTATCTTAAAACCCTTAAAACTTTGTCAGACGTGGCGAAACGACCTTTGTTTAGGTCGTTTACGCTCTGCCTACCCCATCAGGGATAAAGGCGTGATTATATGTATGTATGTATGTATGGAACATGAACCAGACTTCTTTAGACTGCATGCCAGCCAAAGTGAAAAAGGTCACTGTCTTTGATGCACACGAACCATGACAGAGACCTATGAGCTGTGCTATTAAGCGGTTTAAAAACTGACACCAGGGTGGATCGACTCGAAACCCACACGAGACGAAGAAAATATACATACATACATATAATCACGCCTTTATCCCTAATGGGGTAGGCAGAGCGTAAACGACCATAACAAAGGTCGTTAAGCCACGTCTGACAAAGTTTTGAGGGTTATTTAAGATATATTTGCAGGTATATTGCTGTAGTGACAGGTTGTCAGCCTATCGCCTAAATTGCAATATACTGAATCCCTCGGATCCCTTAGCTGGTTTTTACAGCATACCCGGGAGGAAATGTAACTGGCACATTCTATGTTTTTCTTTCGCTCCCAGGCCAGCATGGAAGAAAAGAACATACATTTGAGGCATAGATTTAATAGGAACTTATTATAAAAAAGTCTTTCAAGTAAGACGTACACCAGACTTCTTAAGGCTTCATAAAGAAGTGAGCTTCAATACTGAGGATCATGACGCCGAGTGCCCGCTGAAAGGTCACTATGTTTGATAGTGGTCGTTACACAAACCATGGCAGAGGCCTATTAGCTGTGCTATTATGCTATTAAGCGGTTTAGACACTAACACCTGGATTCATCGAGTCTATCGACTTGAAAACCCACATTTAAGGCATAGATTTAATACACACAGAATCATGGCTGAATCCCTGATGGGGTAGGCAGAGCGTCAAGGACCCAAACAAAGGTCGTTCCGCCACGTCTGACAAGTTTTGAGGATTGTTTAAGAAAGATTTGTACGTATATATTGCTGTTGTCAGCAGTTGCACAGGTTGTCAGCCCATTGCCTAAATGACAATACTGAAACCCTCGAATCCCTTACCTGATTTTTACAGCTTCTTTCGCTTCTGAGGGTTTCTTTCAGTAAGTAGAAACTAATTATAAAAAAAGTCTTTCAAGTCTGACATGAACCAGACTTGTTTGGGCTTCATGAAGTAATGAGGTTCAATACTGAGGATCTTGACTCCGAGTGCCCGAGCCAAAATACCCGTGATGAAGACATCATCAGGGTGGGAGTACGGTATCTTGGTAGATTCAGCCAGGATATGATGAGCTACTTCTGACGAGTAGATCACTAAACCACCTGTAACAGATGGCCACTTATATACGTATATTAACTAGAAGGTATTTAGGAGTAAATTGTTGGAGCCAATTGGCTTAATGATGATGGATGGGAAAAGGGTAGCTACCCGCCTGGCCGGGTAGTGTGACCAGGGGGCCGAAGTCCAACCGGATAAGTTTGGAACTTGTATATCTGCAGATCGCTGAGAAAATTTCGATACCGCGTTTCAGAACTTCTATTTCTTGATGTGGCGCCATCTGTCGACTACAGGTAGATTTACATTTATTATGAACTCTGAGCCACGCGCTCACGATCAAAGATACAAAGTTGATAAGACTTTGTGAGATATTCTCCAGTTTGGTTAAAGCAATGCAAGTGAAACCGCCTAATTTTCTGTAAGACAATGAATCCGTGTTTCGGAAGGCACGTTAAGTTCCAATCGCAATCTTTGATAGTGGTCGTTACATTAACTATGTCGGAGGCCTATTAGCTGTTACAAATAGGGGGTTTAAAATCTCTGACATCAGGGTTTATAGGGTCGAATATTGACTTGAAAACAAGATAAGAAAAGTAGGCTTACCCCAGCAGTATGGAACTATATCTTCAGAACGCACCCTGATCGTCGTATTCCTCAATATCTCGTCAACCAAATCGTTTTTCAGGACTTTGCAAGCTATCCCACCGACTTCCAACATCACTCTTTTCAAAAATACCCTCAGTTTCAACAGATCTATGACCACGTCGTTTGTCAATAGTAACAATAGGAATTCCTCTTCTATTATAACTACGAACTTTGCCCCCTTGCAGTGTTTCGACGCCCATTTTAGTCCCATTACATTTTTGTAGCTGGAATGTCTTGAATCTTCGAAATTGCCTTGAACTACGTCTCCATATAGATTGCTCTCAACAAAGGCTTGGTAATTGATTGCAGTGCGATTGGAGTTTCCAATTAGGAAAACCACTGTAGTGCATTTAGTGGATTTACCCCAACCACGTCGAATGCTGTCTCTTTCTTCTACATTGATAGTAGGTGACGGAATGGCAATCACTACTAAAAAATTATCATCACACTTTTCACATAACTTTTTTGTATTAATAAGAAATGTGAAATTTTTGAGATCTATCAGCTGGTTTTCCGCTATCGTTTCTTTGGTGATTTCAATGTGTTTCTTTGGTGATTTCACTGAATTATTGACATGTATCCGCAGTAAGAAGTAGTGAAGTAAAAGTGGTATAAGGACAATGGTAAAGAGAATTATGATATTTATAGCGTTACATATAGGCCATCTCAAACCTGGCATGTGTTTAATATTCCGTACTATAAAAAAAAATGGTGATCTATAGTATTTCCAACTCACTTTTAGAATAAAGGTAAACAAAGTTTCATGACTTTTAATCGAAGATCTTGTTTCTAAAATAAGTTTCAGCTATTAGATATAACAACATAATGAAATAGTAGTTTTAGTAATTTATTTGCCAACACGTATCATTTATTTTTGAAATGTGTTTTTCAATAAAAAGACGTGAAACTTTGTTAACCTTTATTCTTGAACTGAGTTAGAAATACTGAAAGATCACCAATTTTTTAATTGAATTTTTACTATGAACACAACAGTAGAGTTTCAGAGCAAATCTAAATTGTTTTTTTACGGTTTGAGAACATGTTAAATTGGATCGATACAGTGTGTAAAAAAAATGCTGATCATACTTTAGGGTGTTAACCAAAAACCTACCCATTAAAGCGAAACTGAACAACTCAAAGAACAAAGGTCGAAATAACAAAAAAATGCTCTCCATTTGGTTATGTTATGATATGAAAGAAAGACGAAACTGAGAAATATATATCTTTATTAATTCAGTCTTAAAAGGAAACATCCACCGACACTTTTTCAAATAAATGCCAAAAAATACAATAATTTAAATGCAATGAGTTTTACTCATCGAAATTTTACAATACTAACCATAATAAATACATTACATTATTATATAACTTAATTATTTGATATCCATAACCAGATTTCTATTTATGATTATAATTAATGAATATATTTTTTTTTCAGGCTGTAAAAGAAAGTACTGAGTTCCTTTAAACCACATAATGTATTAATGATATACAACACAAACCACACATTAATTAAATTTTAATATAATATTAATTTTATTTTATGAGTGGTCTGTGTTCTACATCACAAATATTTTGTAAAATACTATAAACAACATCAAAAATTCGACCACTGACGGGATTCGAATTTTTGATTTGTTATTTCCAATATTTTCAGAAATAAAATAGCACTGAGTGCAAAAAACTATAAAAAATAATATGTTGTAGTTTAAAAGAGCAGTTTACAGCATTTATGGAGCCATGTCAGGAGTACCCTAAACCGACGAGCGTGCATGAAAAGATTGATGAATGTAGATGAAGCGAAAGAAGTTTGCAAGGATCGTAGCAAATGGAAGGATGTGATCTCTGCCTACCCCTCCGGGAAAGAGGCGTGACGTTATGTATGTATGTATGGAGCCATACGGACGGAGTGATGAACTCTGTGGCGGGAGCTATTGAGAGTGCGAGATGATGTTTGACTCTGATTTACTAGTTAAATGTACATACATACATACATATAATCACGCCTTTATCCCTAACGGGGTAGGCAGAGCGTAAACGACCTAAAGAGAGGTCGTTTCGCCACGTCTGACAAAGTTTTGAGGGTTATTTAAGATAGATTTGTAAGTACATTGTTGTAGTGACGGGTTGTCAGCCTATCGCCTAAATTGCAATATACAGAAACTCTCAGATCCCTTAGCTGGTTTTTACAGCATGCCCGGGAGGAAATGCAGCTGGCACATTCTATGTTTTTCTCTCGCTCCCAGTCCAGCATGGAAGAAAATGTATGATGTTTTATAGTTAAATGTATGATGTTTTATAATAAAGTTATGTAATACACACAGTGACAAAAATATCTTGGTATTCTATGCGTGTGAGTTGCAAGCTCAGCATGTCACGCAGTACATACATACAATACAATACAATACAAAATTCTTTATTGCACAAAGAAACACATACAACAGAAATAAAAAGGAACAAACGTGACAGTACAATATAGGCGGCCTTATTGCTAAAGCAGCAATTTCTAATAGGCAACCTTTGGGTATATAAATTGTACAAGCAGAAAGCGGGATAGTGCATATTACTACATATAATACTTAGACAATATTTACACACTATTAAATAAATATTTCAATAAAAAATATACTGATATACATATCTTATGATAAACTAATACATAATATATGCTACATAAGATAGGATACTCTATGATCTATATACATACATATGATAACGCCTTTATCCCTAATGGAGTAGGCAGAGCGTAAACGACCGAAACATAGGTCGTTCCGCCACGTCTGACAAAGTTTTGAGGGTTATTTAAGATAGGTTGGTAATAATAATTATGTAGTAAGCATAATTATTACCAATAATGTACCTACAAATCTATCTTAAATGGCCCTCATAACTTTGTCAGACGTGACGAAACGACCTTTGTTTAGGTTGTTTACGTTCTGCCTACCCTATTAGGGATAAAGGCGTGATTATATGTATGTATGTAGTAAGCAAATCCATAACCTGCGCGACACACTCGCATAGATTCCTTATACGCCGGCGGCGGGCGCATGCTGACTAACATGTTTGGGTTAGCCTAAATAAAATAAATAAACCATTTCTTCCATGCTGGACTGGGAGATTCTTCCATGCTGGACTGGGAGAGATAGAAAAACATAGAATGTTCCAGCTGCCCTTCCTCCCGGGCATGCTGTTAAAGTCAGCAAAAGGGACTCGAGGGTTACATTGTATTGTAACTTAGGCGATGGGCTGACAACCTGTCACTAAAGCAATACATATTACAATCTAAAATAGTCCCCTTAATTTTTGTCAGACGTGGCGAAAGCGCCTTTTACGAGGCGTTAAACGCTCTGCCTACCCCGTAAGGGATAAAGGCGTGATTTATGTATGTATGTAAATAAATAAAAATAATTTATTTCAGAATCTTAGTTAATATTAACAAAAGTGTTCGATGAACTCCTTTTATGTTTTTTTTAAAACTTGTGTTAGGAGACCCCGCTCTTCCATAAGGATTTAACAAAACTAAGTAGTGTGGTTTAGAATGATACAATATAAGTTAAAGTTATAAAAATACAATTATTTAATTAACAATTTAAAATTATTGAAAACAAAATATAAAAGGTGTGTGTGTGTGTGTACGTGTAATACCTAATTATACGAGTGTGTACAAAACAAGCAGTACTTTCTTTTACACCCTGCATTTTACGCATAATAGTTTAAAACTTACTAACTACCCTCACTCCTTCATAACCTTGCATGGCGGCACGTACCCACCGAACAGCTGTTCGAAATGCTGAGCGACTGCGACCAGAAGCTTCTCCTGCTTCGGAGCAGCCACTGCTTGAATCCCCAGCGGTATACCATCCTCGTTTAAGCCCAGAGGAATCTGGAGAAAAAACAAGCTCAACATTAGTACTGATTCCTAGAAGATACAACTTAATTAAATCTTGACTAAACTTGTTGCCGTCTCTTACATTTCTGTCATGAAATGATAGGTAAAATTAAAGGATTTGTATTGCCCTCATCGTCGTTTTGAATTTAATTATGATAAGAAAGCTATACAGAAAAAATACAACTACTTTAATGCCACAACAGTCCACCAGGAAAAATGATTACACTGCTGAATTCTAGAGGCACAAAGGAAGACTGTTGATTTCTAATGATAAAATAAGAAGCTGAAAAATAAAAGAAGAAATAAACAGAAAGACGCCGGTGGTGATTAGAAATAAACAGAAAGACGCCGGTGGTGATTAGAAATAAACAGAAAGACGCCGGTGGTGATTAGAAATAAACAGAAAGACGCCGGTGGTGATTAGAAATAAACAGAAAGACGCCGGTGGTGATTAGAAATAAACAGAAAGACGCCGGTGGTGATTAGAAATAAACAGAAAGACGCCGGTGGTGATTAGAAATAAACAGAAAGACGCCGGTGGTGATTAGAAATAAACAGAAAGACGCCGGTGGTGATTAGAAATAAACAGAAAGACGCCGGTGGTGATTAGAAATAAACAGAAAGACGCCGGTGGTGATTAGAAATAAACAGAAAGACGCCGGTGGTGATTAGAAATAAACAGAAAGACGCCGGTGTTGATTAGAAATAAACAGAAAGACGCCGGTGGTGATTAGAAATAAACAGAAAGACGCCGGTGTTGATTAGAAATAAACAGAAAGACGCCGGTGGTGATTAGAAATAAACAGAAGGACGCCGGTGTTGATTAGAAATAAACAGAAAGACGCCGTTGGTGATTAGAAATAAACAGAAAGACGCCGTTGGTGATTAGAAATAAACAGAAAGACGCCGGTGTTGATTAGAAATAAACAGAAAGACGCCGGTGGTGATTAGAAATAAACAGAAAGACGCCGTTGGTGATTAGAAATAAACAGAAAGACGCCGGTGTTGATTAGAAATAAACAGAAAGACGCCGGTGGTGATTAGAAATAAACAGAAAGACGCCGGTGTTGATTAGAAATAAACAGAAAGACGCCGGTGTTGATTTGAAATAAACAGAAAGACGCCGGTGGTGATTAGAAATAAACAGAAAGACGCCGGTGGTGATTAGAAATAAACAGAAAGACGCCGGTGGTGATTAGAAATAAACAGAAAGACGCCGTTGGTGATTAGAAATAAACAGAAAGACGCCGGTGGTGATTAGAAATAAACAGAAAGACGCCGGTGTTGATTAGAAATAAACAGAAAGACGCCGTTGGTGATTAGAAATAAACAGAAAGACGCCGGTGTTGATTAGAAATAAACAGAAAGACGCCGGTGGTGATTAGAAATAAACAGAAAGACGCCGTTGGTGATTAGAAATAAACAGAAAGACGCCGGTGTTGATTAGAAATAAACAGAAAGACGCCGGTGTTGATTAGAAATAAACAGGAAGACGCCGGTGTTGATTAGAAATAAACAGAAAGACGCCGTTGGTGATTAGAAATAAACAGAAAGACGCCGGTGTTGATTAGAAATAAACAGAAAGACGCCGGTGGTGATTAGAAATAAACAGAAAGACGCCGTTGGTGATTAGAAATAAACAGAAAGACGCCGGTGTTGATTAGAAATAAACAGAAAGACGCCGGTGTTGATTAGAAATAAACAGGAAGACGCCGGTGTTGATTAGAAATAAACAGAAAGACGCCGTTGGTGATTAGAAATAAACAGAAAGACGCCGGTGTTGATTAGAAATAAACAGAAAGACGCCGGTGGTGATTAGAAATAAACAGAAAGACGCCGTTGGTGATTAGAAATAAACAGAAAAACACGTTCATGTATAATTTATTATCATTATAATTACCTGCACGGCGGGGCAGTGCAGTGCGTTGAACACGCCCCAGTAGGAGAAGTTGAACGGCCGCAGCAGCAGCGAGTAGTGGTAAGGCGCGGGGTGCGGGGCGCTGGGGAACAATAGGACGCCATTGTCGCCCAAGGTTTTCTGTAAGGTAAGTGTTCGAGTAAATCAAACATGTGTAACTTTTGCCGATCAGCGTATTTTATGAAATAGCCGATCGTTTACCTTTTTCGTACCAGTTCTGAATCATTCGTCACTGTCTGCACACATACATACATACATATAATCACGCCTTTATCCCTAATGGGGTAGGCAGAGCGTAAACGACCTAAACAAAGGTCGTTCCGCCACGTCTGACAAAGTTTTGAAGGTTATTTATGATAGATTATGATATTGCTGTAGTGACAGGTGGTCAGCCCATCGCCTAAAATGCAACATACTAAAACCCTCGGATCCCTTAGTTGGTTTTTACAGCATGCCCGGGAGGAAATGCAGCTGGCACATTCTATGTTTTTCTCTCGCTCCCAGTCCAGCATGGAAGATGTACACCCATTATTTCAAATAAATCATATTATCACGTATATGAAGTTTTCCTGTTCTACTTATCAAGGAGTTTAGCAAGTTAATGTTTTGGAGCTGACAAGTGCCCCAACAGTAAGGTAATAGTAGATTTTATGCCGAGTGCATAAAGCAAGTCATTATTATCCGAGATCGTCAGATGAAGAAGTCGAGGATAAAAATGATTTGTGCACGAGTTATAAACTCTGCTTTTCACTTCGATTGCGAGAAAATAAAACAGTAACATAACATATTAACATTTATTTAATTAAAATTCAAAGTAAAATTTCACAGCTTCTTTCCCGCTACTTTACTTTTTTAAATTTTTGTGCATGATTTTCGGGCAAAGAATAAAATATATACAGCCTACTCTTAAATTATTTTGAAATATTGTTTTTTTTAGTGATGAATATGTCTTGATATTTAGTTACTTTTTCGTATTATCTTATTATAAACCAAAAATGCAAATAGGGAAGGATATATTATAAATTAGCAAGTTTTATCCGTGAACAATTTATTATGTTTGGCTGCATGGTCTAAATGGTCACTGCCTTAGTATAGATACATTTAAAAAGCTACTTTTTTGCCCTTGTGCATAAAGTTCAACGTTATGTCGCCTAGATTCTGCATAAAGTAGTACTTTTTCGAGCATGAGAAGTGAAAAAACAATAATATAGATACGGAGATCATTGAATAAGTCGTCAAGAGCACTCGCGATGATTTTCATTCATTTTACTTCCATGTTGGCCTGGGAGCGAGAGAAAAACATAGAATGGATTAGGTATGCTTCAGTTACATTAACGTATCAACTGCCTCTGTGATTAAGTAGTCAGAGCCTTGGACTCGCGATCCAACTGACGTAGCTTGAATTCCCATGGTGGGAGGGATATAATACAGGGGTATCTTCCATGCTGGACTGGGAGCGAGAGAAGAACATAGAATGTGTCAGCTGCATTTCCTCCCGAGCATGCTGTATAAACGAGTTAAGGGATCCGAGGGTTTCAGTATATTTTAATTTAGGCGATGGGCTGAAAACCTATCACTATAGCAATATACCTACATATCTTAAATAACACTCAAAACTTTGTCAGACGTGGCGGAACGACCTTTGTTTAGGTCGTTTACGCTCTGCCTACCAGGTCTGCCTAAAGGCGTGATTATATGTATGTATGTATTTTACTTATTATCCGGGACTGGTTGTGGTAAAACCCAAAGTTTATTGCGAGTGACCCCCTAGGTAACAAGTAAAAAGTCGTTAAGAGGTTTGATTTCTCTAATTTGCATAGCTTAACGGCGGTAATTGTCTTTTTTACTGCCTCCGTGGTCTAGTGCTCCTAGCCATGGGCTCACGACCCGGAGGTCGCCGGTTCGATTCCCGGGAGACAAAGACTTTGTGTTGTTGTTTCTAGTTTAATTAGGACATTTCAGGATTGTCCGAAAAGTAAGATGATCCATGCCGTCGGATGGACATGTAAATAGTCGGTCCGGCTCCTGGTTTCTCTCTGGTCGTGTCAGTCAGTCTGACTCATCAGAATAAGGATTGAAAGAATTAAGAGTACACTTGTGCGTTGTGCTTGTGCAAACTCTTGGGCGTTAAAACTAGTCTCGCGCAGTTGGCAAATTACTGGGAGACTGGCCGCCTTCGTCAAAATGATGGGCGTTAAATCTATAGTCTGTCAACGTCGTGCGTACCGCGCCTTAGGGGTACAGACGTGCGCGCGGGGGGGGGGGGGACGCGGTAACGGGGGTGCGGGCGGTGAAGCAGGAGGGTGAGCGAGCACGACGCAATGTGTTCATGTTCGCAATCGCCGCGTGCTACCGCGTCCCCGCCAACGTCTGTACCCCTAGGGCGCGGTAAGCACGACGTTTACAGACTATAGTCTCGCGCAGTTGGCAAATTACTGGGAGACTGGCCGCCTTCGTCAAAATGATTTCGAAGGATTATAAGTTGTATTTTTTTTACACAATATATTTTAGGTAGGATAAGAGAGCCCGATGGTGTAGTGTATAGGGCCACTGCCGCCTGAGCTTCGTGGTTCGAATCCCACCACGCACCCAACGTGTTTTTCGGTTTTCGAATTTCATATGTACGTTTATTCGGCGCTTTTTCCGTGCTTCGGAAGGCACGTTAGGCCGTTGGTCCCGGTTAGATATTCGTAGTTAAGCCATATCACAGGCCAGTGCTAAGCATTGGCGGCTTGAAAACTCTGACCTAATCTAGGATTGGGTCTGGTTTCCCTTCTGGGTTGCGGAGGTCAGATGGCAGTCGCTCTGTGTAAAAACCAGTACCCTCGTTCAATCACCTAGAGATACGGGATAAGGCTAGAGAGATGATAATTTTAGGTAGGATAAAACTTACGATCAAATCCTCCTTGAGGTCGTTGGTGAGTTGTTCTGCCCACTGCTTGTTGACTGGCGGCAGGATCTGCGAGTTGGCCAGGTTCAGCACCGCTGCCAGCGTGTAGTCAGACATACCCAGCAACTGCACACAACACAACATACGCTACATGATTAACTGCCTCCTTGGTCTAGTGGTTAGAGCCATGGGCTTACGATCCGGAGGTCCTGGGTTCGATTCCCAGGGGGTTGACACGAAGTTGATATTTTTCAATTTATCACTTTGTGAGGTCACTGGGAACAGTTTGGTTAGGACATTGCAGGCAAGATCACCTGATTGTTCGAAAAGAAAAAAGATTCCGTGCTTCGGAGAGCACGTAAATCCGCCGGTCCCAGTCGCTGTCTTTGATAGAAGTTGTTACTCAAAACCATGAGAGAGGCCTAATAGTTGTGCTACTAGTCGGTTTCAAAACTCTGACACCAGGGTTCATCAGGTCGTTGTTCGAGTCAAAAATCCACTCGCTAAGAACAAGAAGATGACAGAAAGGGTATATGCATAGTGAAATGTGTGAATCTACCTAAGACACTGAACATCTTTCACTAAGGTACATCGGTCGAAATACGAAAAAAAAAACGATCTTCCGTATTTAGTATGAGAAGTCAATTTTTTTTGTCGTATTTCGACCTATGTTCCTTAGGGAAAGTTGTTCAGTTTCATAGGTAGATTCACACATTTCACGATACAGGGTATATGCACCCTTTATTTTACACGTTGTAAAAGTGAAATATCCCGTTAACTGGCATGCATGATATTTCACGTTCGCTACGCTCGAACTATAAGTGAATATAGAATCCCGTTCAATTATACGGGATGTAAGGGACAGCGTTCTGCAAACCGATAGGGGTTGCTCAGTCAACAAAACTGTACAACTAACAGCAGGATTTTCTTTTTTCAGGAAATGAAATGAAAATTTCACTTTTCCATACGAATTGTTTGATACAAGTAATTAACATTTTGTATGGGAAAGTCGTGCATTAAACGCACGGATCCTATGCACCTTTTGTCCCACTTGCCGAGAATCTCCCTCCTGGACATGAACTACCGTGGTCGATCTGGAAGTCCTTAAGAAGGCTACGGACTCACTTACAAAAAAAAAAAAAATTTTTAACAGCCTGACAAGTACATACATCGATACGTATCTTAAATACGCACTTAAACTACTTACATACCTTATTTTATTAGATTACTAGCGACCCGCCCCGTACAGAAATTATCAGTGTTTCTCTACTATATTATGCATGTATTATACATAAACCTTCCTCTTGAATCACTCTATCCATTAAAAGAAACTGGATTAAAATCCGTTGCGTAGTTTTAAAGATTTATGCATACATAGGGATATAAGGACAGAGAAAGCGACTTTGTTTTATACTATGTAGTGACAGCCTCACAACTCATAGTGCACACAGTGGTAGGTAGGTATATGATTACTTGTACAGTTTTGGTTCCTGGCTCCCTAACTAGGATTCCCTGTACTAAGGGTAACCAGGTCTTCCGGTCCAATTCACACAATAAACACTAATAAATACATACATATAATCACGCCTTTATCCCTAATGGGGTAGGCAGAACGGTAACGACCCAAAGAAAGGTCGTTCCGCCACTTCTGACAAAGTTTAGAGGGTTATTTAAGATAGATTTGTAGGTATATTGCTGTAGTGACAGGTTGTCAGCCCATCGCCTAAATTACAATATACTGAAACCCTCGGACCCCCTTAGCTGGTTTTTACAGCATGCTCGGGAGGAAATGCAGCTGGCCCATTCCATGTTTTTCTCTTGCTCCCAGGCCAGCATGGAAGAAAAATTAAAAAAAATACATTATTTATTATAACTATAAGACATTTTACGGGTTTCTTACCGCGATTTAAATTATTTGATGAGATGTGTAAAAAGAAAATCCGGGCCAAACCTACAACAAATACGGATGATGTGGTCAGTGTATGTTGTCGAGATGACTTTCGAGTGAGTTCCAGTGGTGACAATAACAGTGTTGTGAATAGTGTACCGCAAAAGCGAAGAAGAGTGAGGGTAGACAGATATGTCTGTCCCTAAACCCACCCGCAGTTTTCAGTTTACCCGTGATCAGGGCGTTTGGAACAGCGCCGAAATATCGGGAACTCATCAAATAATTTAAATCGCGGTAAGAAACCCGTAAAATGTCTTATAGTTATAGTAAAAACAACCGCGAAAGTTTAAAATTAAGTGTTACATTATTTATTATAAAAGACTAAGATTTCCACAAAGTAATCCAATGAATTTAAAAAAATCCTAGTGGGTAAGTAAGTAAACAAGAATAAAAACACAAACTTATTTTTGCGATCGGTACTAGAGGCGTTATACATTGCGAGTATAGTCAAAAAAAAAAAAAGGGATTCGAGGGTTTCAGTGTATTGTAATTTAGGCGATGAGCTGACAACCTGTCACTACAGCAATACACATTACTCATTATTCATTTAGGAGGCTTTTTACGCTCTGCCTACCCCGTAAGGGATAAAGGCGTGATTGTATGTATGTATGTATAATCAAGTGAAAATGTTCTTGTTCAGTTCCTTGACCGAGCAACCCCTATCAGTTCCTTACATCCGGTACGCGTGTTTGACCGTCTGGGCGGTTCCGTCTGTTAAGGCGTCGTTTGTTACCTTCTTAACAATTTCCGTGGTAGCCCTGGCTTGTCCCTGGTTGTTGGTCAACAGCTGTGCGAAGTCCTCAGTCTCCTGGCTCATGCCGTGCTTCCACAGGTTGAACATGTGGTCGAAGCCGCGGTGGTAATACTGTTTTGGTGCCTGCTCTGTGGATGTAGCCTCCTCTGTCAACTTCTTTATTACCCTGGAAAGGAGAAAAAATAGGGTAAGCAAGGAAATCCACTCAACAAGAAGCTACTTTTAATACACTTTAAAACCTGGCCATCCATACCTCAGCGAAAAAGCTTCTTTTATTTTTTGAATTGACCTATTTGCACCATCCTACAAAGTGTATATAATGCGGGGAGTTGCTACACGGAATCTACAATACAATACAAATACATTTATTATCCACATTTGCAAACAGAAACTAGTAACACACATTCACAAACATTTAAACCAAACAAAATCAGTACATTTACAAACATAATACATACATACATACATAAATCACGCCTTTATCCCTTTCGGGGTAGGCAGAGCGTTTAACGCCTCTTAAAAGGAGCTTTCGCCACGTCTGACAAAAATTGAGGGCAATTTTAGATTGTAATATGTATTGCTTTAGTGACAGGTTGTCAGCCCATCGCTTAAATTACAATACACTGTAACCCTCGAGTCCCTTTTGCTGACTTCAACAGCATGCCCGGGAGGAAGGGCAGCTGGAACATTCTATGTTTTTCTATCTCTCCCAGTCCAGCATGGAAGAAACAAACATAATACACATAAGATATACCTATTATTATAATACACAAAACAAAGTGGATAAATGGTGTGGGCACAGGCTACCAAGAACGAGAAAATAAAGTAAATAAATAAAATATAAAACAGAGAGACAAATAGTATAACAACAATTAGGTACATACGAGAGGTAATTTATTGACAATATAAAGTATAATTATTTTGAAAAAAACAGATATTTGCAATAGTCAAACCTATTCTTTATGGGACAACGTATGTTTTAAAACACTTATTGGAGGCAGAAAAGAAATCTTTTTAGTTTAATTTTAGATTGATGAAGCTTATTGCTAGTTCGTATGGGTGGTGGAATATCATTCCATATTTTTGCTGCGGCAATACGTAAAGAGCCTCGCACCGCAGCTGTGCGGTGAGGCGGCACCGTAGTGTCTACACCTTTACATGCAAATGACAACTGCCTAAGGGCGCCCACTAGAGCTCGAACCTCGGCTTACGGGGTTGCCTTGGGAATTCCTTATCGGAATCTACCCAGTACGTGCCGGTAAACTCCAAAGTGGGAAGCAAAGGAGGGACCTTCCTCAGCAAAAAACCGCAGTGTGCGACCACTTAAGAAATACAATGATCAAAGTCAATAGATTTATTTCGTCCAAGCAATAGATGCTTTTCAGATTGCATCATCATCATTCTCTTGCCCTTATCCCATTTACTTGGGGTCGGCGCAGTACGTTTTCTTCTTTCATTCTTTTTTTTTTAAATATTTATAGGCGAGCATTTGTCCGCCATCTCACCTGGTGGAAAGTGACGATGCGGACTATGTTGAAGCATACTCACCTATGTAGTGCCTATTCACTCTCGCCTTGAAAAGGCCCAGGTTATATTGTTCCGGAAACAGATCCGCCGGCAGGGAATTCCACTCCTTAGCCGTTCGCATTAAGAATGTGGAAGCGAACCGCTTCGTGCGAATTTGTGGTATATCCACGACATAAGGGTGGAACCCCTGTCCACGCCTCGTGCTCCGGAGATGGAAAGGGGAGGGGGGTATAAGGTCATGAAGTGCTAACGCGCACTCCCCGAAATGTATCCTGTAAAATACCGACATGCACGCCACTCTGCGACGGTGCTCAAGGTTCTGTAGTTTTGCCTCAACCAGTGCTGAGTCTCCAATGAGCTTCTTAGCACGTTTCTTGATTGAGTCTAAGGCAGCCAGCTGGTATTTAGCTGAACCGTCCCAAAGGTGGCAGCAGTACTCCATACACGATCGGACTTGAGCTGTGTACAACTGCAATAGCTGTCCCGGTGTGAAGTATCGCCTTCATCCCTGTCAGCCGTCAATTCAACACTCACACCTGTTTTAAACATATCATCTTGCACGCAGTCCATTCATCTTTTCTTTGGTCGTCCTCTCCCAACATATCCATCCACATTCAAATTCATTACCCTTTTGCCTATATGACTTTCATCCCTCCGCATAACATGGCCATACCACGCAAGGCGATTTCCTATTACTTTGTTGGTAATTGGCGCAAATTTCAGACTTCCTCTTATATACTCATTTTACTTATATACTCTTTTCAGATTGCATCGTGAGATTAAATCGCCGCGGCAAGGAGTGTCATGGCCAGACTCTTAAAATTTTCTGTAAAGGTCTGAATCCCAAACATTTAAATCCACAAGAATGCCTTACTTCCATGCTGGCCTGGGAGCGAGAGAAAAACATAGAATGTGCCAGCTGCATTTCCTCCCGGGCAAGCTTCAAAAACGAGCTAAGGGATCCGAGGATTTCAGTATATTACAATTAAGGCGATGGGCTGATAACCTGTCACTACAGCAATATACCTACAAATCTATCTTCAATAACCCTCAAAACTTTGTCAGACGTGGCGGAACGACCTTTACTTAGGTCGTTTACGCTCTGCCTACCCCATTAGGGATAAAGGCGTGATTATATGAATGTATGTATGTATTAATAATAGATATGTGAAGCTCAATACCCGAATTCGCTTATATCCAAAAAAAGAGGATATTTCGCGGATTATGTATTGCAAATAGAAATGTCCCATTTTTTCGGCCAATGATCGAAATTCGAAGATTGTGCTTAATAAATATAAAAAATGGCTGTTCGAATTAAATGTTTTGAGATTCTGACCTTCACAGACAATTTGCAATGTGGAATTAATACACATAAAGAGTCTGGCCACGACACACGTTGCTGCGGCGATAAAGGCGTGATTATATGTATGTGTTTATGTGTAAATACAATTTGATTGCCACTGTTCGTTATAAAAACAAATCTCGCTCACTTGCTCATCGCCTTCCGAAGATCAGAACAGATGGGACTGACGCGCAGATCCTGTGCCGTCTCGGTGTAGAAGAATTTCACGTCCTGTAACAAGTTTGCAATAAAATATATAATTATTTATTAATAACTATATTACATACATACATATAATCACGCCTTTATCCCTAATGGGGTAGGCAGAGCGTAAACGACCTAAACGAAGGTCGTTCCGCCACGTCTGACAAAGTTTTGAGGGTTGTTTAAGATAGTTTTGTAGGTATATTGCTGTAGTGACAGGTTGTCAGCCTGTAAATATACAGAAACCCTCGGATCCCTTAGCTGGTTTTTACAGCATGCCCGAGAGGAAATGCAGCTGGCACATTCTATGTTTTTCAGTCGCTCCCAGTCCAGCATGGAAGTAATAATAACTATATTGCATTTATTTATTATTTATGTAGGTAAATGTATTATTATACCACGTGTAACAGAAAGGGTATATGCATTCGAAAGGATATGAATTAGCCCATGAAACTGAACAACTTTCACAAAGAAACATAGGACGAAAAAGAAAGTTCGACTTCCCATACTACACACGCTATCAGCTGATGCATTTTGTATGGAAGTTCAAAGTTTTGTTTTCTTATGTTGACCTATGTTTCTTTGGGAAAGTTGTTCAGTTTCATGGGCTGGTTCATATCCTTTCCGTTGCATATACCCTTTCTGTTACACGTTGTATATATTTTTTTTTATTTTATGATATTAGGGTTTGCATCGTATTTAATGTGATTTTACCTATATTTTAAATTGTACACGCCTTATCTGCCTCACATATGCACTCTCACTACCGCTGGAAAAGATTTATTTTTTTTAAAAAGCTGTACCTGTAATGCTATTGTTATTTTATACTTGTCTCCTCGGTATGAGCATGTGTGTAACTCATACCTTGATATGAATCTCCCTGTCCAGCTGGAACTGCTCGGGCTTCTTGAGCTGTATCCTGGTGAGTGGCAGCATGTCTTCAGCATGCTTACACACGTAGCCGATGGACGCCATCGAAGGGTCCAGACCGGACCGCAGCCCCGACCCTGGAAGGTTAGGTTAGCTCTAGTATTTCCAACTCAGTTTTAGAAAGTCAAAGCCAAATCATTTATTTCCAAATAGATTTCTAAGAACACTTTTAGAAAGTCACAAGCGAGTCTATAACAAAGAAAATTATATTCACAAAAAAAAATATTAACAGTGAACCAATTATGAATTTGTCTAAGAGTGTTATTTACGTTGTCATAATTGTGTATATGTCTATCAACTTTAAATATAAGAGATGTATCATCTGCAAATAATACAATCTTTGACAAATTCTCTATCATGTTGGGCAAATCATTAATATACACTAGAAATTGAAATTGACCTAATATCAATAATAGAATAAAGGTAAACAAAGTTACATGTCTTTTTATTTAAAAACACATTTCAAAAGCAAATGATACGTGTAGGCAGATTAGTTAAATTACTATTTCATTATGTTTTCATATGTAATAGCTAAATCTTATTTTAGAATATCTTCGATTAAAATACATGATTTTTTGTTTATCTCTATTCTAAAACTGAGTGGGAAATACTATAAAGATTGGGTGGCGGAAATTGCTACTCTAGCATTAAGGCCGCCTAAATTATACTGTTTTGTAATGTTTGTTCCTTTCGTCGGAAGTATATTTCGTAGATACACGAGAACTTTACAAACATACTGGGTTATTTGTTACAGCTTCCTACAATCTTATAGGGATTTCTCAGTTAGCGCAACTGAATAGCAGTCACGAAAATATTCTTATTTTCAGAAAAGTTCTTTGTCTTCCCCATACAACCTAGATGAGAAAACCAAAATACATAATACATAAAATCACGCGTTTATCCCTTACGGGGTAGGCAGAGCGTTAAACGCCTCGTAAAAGGCGCTTTCGCCACGTCTGACAAAAATTGAGGGCAATTTTAGATTGAAAAGTTTATTGCTATAGTGACAGGTTGTCAGCCCATCGCCTAAATTACAATACACTATAACCCTCGAATCCCTTTTGCTGACTTCTACAGCATGCCCGGGAGGAAGGGCAGCTGGAACATGCTATGTTTTTCTAACTCTCCCAGTCCAGCATGGAAGTAAACCAAAATACGTATGGAGAAACCAAAATTTGCTATCATTAAATGATGTATAATTTGTACATACATACATACATAAATCACGCCTTTATCCCTTACGGGGTAGGCAGAGCGTTTAACGCCTCGTTAAAGGCGCTTTCGCCACGTCTGACAAAAATTGAGGGCAATTTTAGATTGTAATATGTATTGCTATAGTGACAGGTTGTCAGCCCATCGCCTAAATTACAATACACTGTAACCCTCGAGTCCCTTTTGCTGACTTCTACAGCAAGCCCGGGAGGAAGGGCAGCTGGAACATGCTATGTTTTTCTATCTCTCCCAGTCCAGCATGGAAGTAAACCAAAATACGTATGGAGAAACCAAAATTTGCTATCATTAAATGATGTATAATTTGTAATATTTTGAATAACTACGCGAAAGTAAGTTAAGAAGACTGAGCACCTCTTATCAGTTTGTGGGAAGCTGACCCTTACTTAACGGATTTTTAACAGGCCCACATTTAAACATTTAAGGGACATACATACATACATAAAATCACGCCTTTATCCCTAATGGGGTAGGCAGAGCGCAAACGACCTAAACTAAGGTCATTCCGCCACGTCTGACAAAGTTTTGAGGGTTATTCAAGATAGTTTTGTAGGTATATTGCTGTAGTGACAGGTTGTCAGCCCATCGCCTAAATCACAATATATCGAAACCCTTGGATCCCTTAGCTGGTTTTTACAGCATGCTCGGGAGGAAATGCAGCCGGCACAGTCTATGTTTTTCTCTTGCTCCCAGGCCGGCATGGAAGAATTTAAGGGACATTTTGGAAAAAGGGACATTCTGCGAAAAAGGATCATTTTTCGAAGGAGGATATTTTGTGATATGGACATTTTGCGATGTAAAGTTAAAAACTCTTGAATATGAACACCAACCTTTGAGGCTGGTATACCCGGCAGTGGGGTTCAACCCGAACAGTCCGCAGTAGAAGGCGGGCATACGAGTTGACCCACCGATGTCCGAACCTGAAAATACAGTATAAGACACACACACATACACAAATCACGCCTTTATCCCTTACGGGGTAGGCAGAGCGTGTAACGTCTCGTAAAAGGCGCTTTCGCCACGTCTGACAAAAATTGAGGGCAATTTAGATTGTAATATGTATTGCTATAGTGACAGGTTGTCAGCCCATCGCCTAAATTACAATACACTGTAACCCTCGAGTCCCTTTTGCTGACTTCAACAGCATGCCCGGGAGGAAAGGCAGCTGGAACATTCTATGTTTTTCTATCTCTCCCAGTCCAGCATGGAAGTATAAGATTTGAGATTTATTCACTAAATTATTATTTAGAACGAAAGGATTGATTAATACATACATACATATAATCAGGCCTTAGCTGATATTTACAGCAAGCCCGGGAGGAAATGCATCTGGCACATTCTATGCTTTTCTCTCGCTCCCAGGCCAGCATGGAAAAAAATATGAATTACCACGATAATATTTACTTTGATTGCCTCGATATTTAAGAGCAGTTACACGCTCCAAAAAAAACATAGAATGTGCCAGCTGCATATCCTCCCGGGCATGCTGTAAAAACCAGCTAAGGGATCTGAGGGTTTCAGTATATTGCAATTTAGGCGATGGGCTGACAACCTGTCACTACAGCAATATACGTACAAATCCGTCTTGAATAACCCTCAAAACTTTGTCAGACGTGGCGGAACGACCTTTGTTTAGGTCGTTTACGCTCTGCCTACCCCATTACGGATAAAGGCGTGATTATATGTATGTATATATGTACACGCTCCGTGGTCACGAGAAGACTTTTGGCGTTTTACTAGCGTGACAGGAGCGCTTTAACCCGCAGCGTACTATAAGTAATCTGTGTATCCTCGTAACCTTGATTATTTATATATAAATTATTTCTTTTTATAAACTGATCCTATCGATTTTTCCAAATTCCGTTTCATTCTTTTATTTCGTTTTCGTTCCCCGTGTTTGGAAGTGGCAATGCGCAAACCGCGTCATGCCAACACTAGAAAAAAAAAAGTAATCTGTGCTGTAAGCTTATATTCAACTGACAGACGCTATAGCGACTTCTGACGTTAAGCGAGCGTTTCGCGATTACGCCGCGCTTCTGTCGCTGTATTCCAGTACTGCCTCCGTGGTCTAGTGGTCAGAGCCATGGGTTTACAATCCGGAGGTCCTGGGTTCTATTTCCAGCGGGGATACAAAGTTGATATTTGTAAATTTATCACTCTTTGAGGTTTTTACCAGTTTGGTTAGGACATTGCAGGCTGAATCACCTGATTGTCCGAAAAGAAAAAGGATTCCGTGTTTTGGTACGTTAAGTCGACGGTCCCGATCTCTGTCTTTGATTGTGGTCGTTACGCAAACCATGTCAGAGGCCTAATAGCCGTGCTACTAGGCGGTTTGGAAACTGACACCAGCGTTCATCGAGGCGTTCGACTCGAGAATCCACTCGCTAAGAAGTCGTTGTAATGTAAAAGTGTTTCCTTTTTTTTTTTAATGGACCTGTTTGCAAAATACTACAAAGTGTATATAATGCGTCACCGGGCTAAGGCGGGGAGTTGCTACACGCAATCTACACCCTTAATGAAATGGCAACTGCCTAAGGGCGCCCACTAGGGCTCGAACCTCGGCTTATGGCGTTGCCTTGGGGACTCCTTATCGGAGAGTATCTGCCCGGTACGTGCCGGAGCAAAGGAGGGACCTCCGCGACCCCGCCGGCGGGGTGCGCGGTTGCTGGAAGAGCTTGTGCAGAGTGTGGCTCGACTAATATTGGCAGCGTTAAACGCAAGAGTAATTTGGTCATCGCCGTCGATAAGGAGTGAAAGTGTTTCCGAATGTGAAGACAGTGTCACTTACACAGTGAGATAGGCGAGGCCAGCGCAGCAGCCAAAGCCGCCTCGCCGCCGCTCGAGCCGCCGGTGGTGCGCCCCGTGTGGTAGGGGTTGTTGGTCTGACCGAACACCATGTTGCGAGTCTCCTGCCTGTCAAGTAAAAGAGTTTCTTCTAATCTTAGCATTTAGGCCAGACGGCGTAAATCCAAATGGAAGACTGCCGGCGCTACTGAGTTTGGGCGCCTGATCTGTATTTGGGCGACTAGCGGCGCTACTGAGTTTAGGCGCCTGTCGGCGCGCTCTGTAATTGGAAGACTGGCGGCGCTACTGAGTTTGGGCGCCTGATCTGTATTTGGGCGACTAGCGGCGCTACTGAGTTTAGGCGCCTGACGGCGAGCTTTGTAATTGGAAGACTGGCGGCGCTACTAAGTTTGGGCGCCTGATCTGTATTTGGGCGACTAGTGGCGCTACTAAGTTTAGGCGCCTGACGGCGCGCTCTGTAAATGGAAGACTGGCGGCGCTACTGAGTTTGGGCGCCTGATCTGTATTTGGGCGACTAGTGGCGCTACTGAGTTTAGGCGCCTGACGGCGCGCTCTGTATTTGGAAGACTGGCGGCGCTACTGAGTTTAGGCGCCTGATCAGTATTTGGGCCACTGGCGGCGCTACTGAGTTTGGGCGCCTGATCTGTCCAAACGGAGTTTAGATGCCTAAATTTAGGTGTGATTGTGAGCATCAGGACCACCACTAGCTTAACTATTGTGGCGTTCCGCAAGGCTGGATCTTGGGGCCTACTCCATTCATAAAATTATAACCTATAGGTTTTGCTACTGCATCGCTTACCATTTGCAGATCTCTGGTATGTTGGTGACAGCCCCACCACGTGCTTAATCATTGTGAAGTCTCTAAAGGAAGAATCTTGGGCCCTACACTATTATTTGTGGTGTTCCCTTAAGGACTCTATCAACCTACCATTTGCAGATCTCTGGTATGTTGGTAACAGCCCCACCACGTGCTTAATCATTGTGAAGTCTCTAAAGGATGAATCTTGGGCCCTATTCTATTATTTGTGGTGTTCCCTTAAGGACTCTATCAACCTACCATTTGCAGATCTCTGGTATGTTGGTAACAGCCCCACCACGTGCTTAATCATTGTGAAGTCTCTAAAGGAAGAATCTTGGGCCCTACTCTATTATTTGTGGTGTTCCCTTAAGGACTCTATCAACCTACCATTTGCAGATCTCTGGTATGTTGGTAACAGCCCCACCACGTGCTTAATCATTGTGAAGTCTCTAAAGGATGAATCTTGGGCCCTACTCTATTATTCGTGGTGTTCCCTTAAGGACTCTATCAACCTACCATTTGCAGATCTCTGGTATGTTGGTAACAGCCCCACCACGTGCTTAATCATTGTGAAGTCTCTAAAGGAAGAATCTTGGGCCCTACTCTATTATTTGTGGTGTTCCCTTAAGGACTCTATCAACCTACCATTTGCAGATCTCTGGTATGTTGGTAACAGCCCCACCACGTGCTTAATCATTGTGAAGTCTCTAAAGGAAGAATCTTGGGCCCTACTCTATTATTAGTGGTGTTCCCTTAAGGACTCTATCAACCTACCATTTGCAGATCTCTGGTATGTTGCTAACAGCCCCACCACGTGCTTAATCATTGTGAAGTCTCTAAAGGAAGAATCTTGGGCCCTACTCTATTATTTGTGGTGTTCCCTTAAGGACTCTATCAACCTACCATTTGCAGATCTCTGGTATGTTGGTAACAGCCCCACCACGTGCTTAATCATTGTGAAGTCTCTAAAGGAAGAATCTTGGGCCCTACTCTATTATTTGTGGTGTTCCCTTAAGGACTCTAATCAACCTACCATTTGCAGATCTCTGGTATGTTGGTAACAGCCCCACCACGTGCTTAATCATTGTGAAGTCTCTAAAGGAAGAATCTTGGGCCCTACTCTATTATTAGTGGTGTTCCCTTAAGGACTCTATCAACCTACCATTTGCAGATCTCTGGTATGTTGGTGACGGCGACTGGTATCGCGCCGGCGGCCCGCAGCAACTCCACGCACTCGGCGTCGTGAGGCGCGCGCGTGTGGCGCCGTGACGTCACGCCCAGTGTGTGTAACAACCCGCGGACAGCGTGAGACTCCTTCGCCGTGAACGGCACACCTACAGAAAATGGATTATTAGCGAACGCGCTTTCCTCTCTCGTACTTCACCGCCCCACTCCGCGAAGGGCGATAGGTACAAGTCACACATTCAAACCAATACAAAAACGTTGTTGCGTATTTAGTATGGAGTGCACAGCCTGTGCCTATTCTAATGAGTTACTAGTTTTCGTTTAATTAGCTAATATGCATAAAATTTCTTTTGCAATCCGATTTTAATGCTTTTGCTAAATGGTGTACTTCCATGCTGGATTGGGAGAGATAGAAAAACATAGAATGTTCCAGCTGCCCTTCGTCCCGGGCATGCTGTAGAAGACAGCAAAAGGGACTCGAGGGTTACAGTGTATTGCAATTTAGGCGATGGGCTGACAACCTGTCACTATGGCAATACACATTACGATCTAAAATTACCCTCAATTATTGTCAGAAATTGGCGAAAGCGCCTTTTACGAGGCGTTTAACGCTCTGCCTACCCCGTAAGGGATAAAGGCGTGATTTTATGTATGTATGTAAATGGTGTAATAGTAATCTCATGTCTTTCAATGTTAACAAATGTTATCAGTAAACATACCCCCGCGGGGCAGAGGGGAAGAGTTTCACAAACATCTCCCTTCCCCTCTCTGCCCCGCGGGGTATGTTTCGTGTAATCTCTTATCACATACGTTTTACAAGGAATAAAAATTGTAGTCCTGTTCGTTACAACATCAAAAATGAAATAATTAATCAAGTGGATATCGTTATCGCGATCTGGGTATCTTTATTGATAGTTGTCTTAATTTAACATAGAATGTGCCAGCTGCATCACCTCAAGAGCATGCTGTAAAAACCAGCTAATGGATTCGAGGGTTATAGTATATTACAATTTTAGGCGATTGGCTGACAACCTGTCACTATAGCAATATACGTCATGATCATCTGTAATAACCCTCAAAACTTGTCAGACGTGGCGGAACGACCTTTTCTTAGGTCGTTTACGCTCTGCCTACCCCATTAGGGATAAAGGCGTGATTATATGTATGTCTTAATTTTAACTCACACATCGATAAGATTGTCTTTAAAAGCTACAGAATGCTTGGTTTTGTCTTGAGAAATTGTAAAAGCTTTAAGAACCCATATAACACTTTTCAATTCTCTGGTTAGAAGTAATTTAGAGTACTGCTCCATTGGTCTCCTCGTTATCAGGTACACGTAGATAGATTGGAAAGGGTGCAAAAAAGATTCGTTTATCATTTATCTTATCAGCATTTCCTTGCAAAAAAAACTACCCTCGTATCACAAACGTCTCAACTGCCTCCGTGGTCTAGTGGCTAGTGCCATGGACTCCTGATCCGGACGTTCTGGGTTCGATTCCCAGGGGGGAAACACATAGTTGATATTTGAGAATTTATCACTTTGTAAATTTTTCCCCAGTTTGGTTAGGACATTGCAGGCTGAATCATCTGATTGTCCGAAAAGAAAAAGATTCGTGCTTCGGAGGGCACGTTAAGCCGTCGGTCCCGGTCGCTGTCTTTGATAGTGAACGTTACTCAAACCATGTCAGAGGCCTGTTAGTTGTGCTACTAGGCGGTTTAAAAACTCTGACACCAGGGTTCATCGGGTCGATAGACTCGATACCCACTCGACAGAAGAAGAAGACAAACGTCTCAGGCATTTTAAAATGAATACTCTCTCAAACAGAAGACAGATGCTGGATAGCACATTTCTTTTTAAAATCTTGAATGGATTTTTGGACTGTCCCTCAATCCTGTCTTATGTTAATTTTAACATACCTTATCATTTACCCCGTTCTAATAAATATGGTATGTTTAAAAAGCACTCGAGCTAACCTAACCATGCCCAATTTGCCACACTGAATAGAATTATGAGACAATATAACTCGCTCTCTAAATCTCTTGATATTACATACATACATACTATCACGCCTGTATCCCTAATGGGGTAGGCAGAGCGTGAACAACCCTAACAAAGGTCATTCCGCCACGTCTGACAAGATTTAAGGGTTGTTTAAGATAGAACTGGATATTGCTGTAGTGACAGGTTGTCAGCCCATCGCCTAAAATACAATATACCCTCGAATCCCTTAGCTGGTTTTTACAGCATACCCGGGAGGAGATGCAGCTGGCACATTCTACGTTATTCTGTCGCTCCCAGTCCAGCATGGAACACTATCTATTGATATTGATATTTTTAATGACGAACTACATAAATTTAAAAAGCCCTTACTGTCTGCTTTACAATCCTCAAATGTCTCAAATGCTAAATTACCATTGTCATTGTTTGGTCGCCTAAATTAAGTTGTAGGTATGTTTTAATTTTGTTTTAATTTAGATTAATTTCTATTTGGTTTTATAAGACCGCTTCTTTGAAATTTGGTGCATGCCGTGGCAATCTTTAAGTAAGGCTCCACTAAGCATATTATTTCAGTTTGGTTTTGTTATCATGAATTGTATGAGTGTGTGTCCTTGTTGATCGTCCTTAAATAAATAAAATAAAAATCTGCTCTCTTACTTAATAGGAAGTGACAATGCCGTCGTAGAGTTCAGCAGGATATTGTAGTAAAATGAGCTGAATTGACTTTACCCAAAAATGGTTTCCCCTTAAAGTATTCATCGGGAAGTTTACTCTCAATCAACTTGTCAACTTCACGGGCCTCCTTCAATGCATCTTCATATCTCTCATCAGTCACAGCATTCAGCAGTGGATTGACCTGGATAAATAGATCAGTGAAAGAATGGAAAAAATTACATGCATTTACTTTAATACATAATTGATATTTATTACTGCTTTTCTGTCTTAACCATTTATAGTAAAACTTTATAATTTTATAATAAATCCACAATATTGTTGTAAGGGACCACTTCTCGCACACTGATAGGGGTTGTTTAGTCAACGTAACTCAACAATTTTCACAAAAAAATAAACTTTCAGTAAATGAAAAAAATACAAATTGGTGTAGACATTTTGTGTAGGAAAAAAGAAACCCCTTTAATTTCCCGAAAGAATTTTCTGGTGAAAATTGTACAGTTTCAATGACTGAACAACCCTGTTCAATTTGAGGAAAGCTGTCTTTTACACTTGCACCCATAGCATATCAAAAATATTTACTACATACATGCATACACACATGTAATCACGCCTGTATCCCTAATGGTAAGCAGAGCGTAAACAACCTAAACATAGGTCATTCCGCCATGTCTGACAAAGTTTTGAGGGTTATTTAAGATAGATTTGTATGTATATTGCTGTAGAGACAGGTTGTCAGCACATCGCCTAAATTACAATATACTGAAACCTCGGACCCCTTAGCTGATTTTTACAGCATGCCCGGGAAGAAATGCAGCTGGCCAGCATGGAAGTCATCATTGTCAGGGAAAAATATTTACTTACTGCTTTAATTCTTTCTATGCATGCTCCAACCAAATCTGCAGACTTCAACTGTTTATTACGTATCTTAGCCGCCAAGGAGACAGCACTTTCATTTAGAATCTGATGCCTTTGATCAAGATCTGGAATTTTCTGCCGCGTCCCGTCCCAAATTAGAGAAAATACCGCATCAATGATCAAATCCAAAACAGAACGGAATATCAAATAGATGTGTTTGATCATGTTGAGAGCCATACCAGTCACAATTTTGACTGGTTTGTCGTTGGGGTTCTGTAAATAAAATAAGTTAAATAAATTAAATTGATGAATCAGTGCAGATAGAGATGCCTGGAGAGATAAAGGGGAGGCCTTTGCCCACCAGTGGAATGAATGTTTATAGACTATTAAAAAAAAAGTGATCAGTAATCCATTTACCAGTGAACTCAAATCAAATCATATTATATTGTATTGTGGGTTTGTTGCCTGAATAAATAAATATTATTATTGTATAAAAAAAATAAAAAAAAATCATAACAAGGGTTAAGTTATAATGTTAAAGTTTTTACCAATTCTAAAATTACTAAGAGGCAAGCATACTGGGGGCCGTTTGCAGTGTTTTCCCTAGCACAAGATATCACTTTGACAGTTGATAAAACCACGTTTTGAAGCGCCTATCAGGAGAATTTTCATCCTGGCCCGTGCTCGAAGGGGGGTTTTACAAGAGCTGTCAGATTAAAAATCACTCTAACGGTCTTTGGTGAAACAACAACAAACACACCCCTGCATACCTAGACTAGAGAAAGTATAGATTTTAAGTAGATTATAAGAATTCTAAGTCTAAAGATTACATACATACATACATACATAAATCACGCCTTTATCCCTTACGGGGTAGGCAGAGCGTTTAACGCCTCGTAAAAGGCGCTTTCGCCACGTTTGACAAAAATTAAGGGGACTATTTTAGATTGTAATATGTATTGCTTTAGTGACAGGTTGTCAGCCCATCGCCCAAATTACAATACAATGTAACCCTCGAGTCCCTTTTGCTGACTTTAACAGCATGCCCGGGAGGAAGGGCAGCTGGAACATTCTATGTTTTTCTATCTCTCCCAGTCCAGCATGGAAGAAATAAAAAAAAAAAAAAAAATTACACATTATGACATAGAAATAGATGTAGAAGTCTCACTCAGACTAATAAAAGTATTAATTCCACCATTATGAACACTATTTTTTTTTATATTATTTATTTGGTTCACTTTAATACAGAGTACAAACATGAACAACTATAGATGAAGATATATATAGATAGATGAAGTACAACATTACTTCCATGCTGGTCTGGGAACGAGAGTAAAACATAGAATGTGCCAGCTGCATTTCCTCCCGGGCAGGCTGTAAAATCCAACTAAGGAATCCGAGGGTTTCAGTATATTGTAATTTAGGCGATGGGCTGACAACCTGTCACTACAGTAATATACCTAGAATTCTATCTTAAACAACCCTCAAAACTTTGTCAGCCGTGGCGGGACGACCTTTGTTTTGGTTGTTTGCGCTCTGCCTACCCCATTAGGGATAAAGGCGTGATTATATGTATGTATGTATGTACAAACATGATAAAACTAACTTAGCACTGTAGTGGGTAGCACAAACAATTGGAACTATAGAAGTTACAAGTCATGTTTCTGTGCTAACAGCATTTTTTAGGGCTCCAGTCTTAAACATACATACAAATAATCACGCCTTTATCCCTAATGGGGTAGGCAGAAGGTGAACGACCTAAACAAAGGTTGTTCCACCAAGTCTGACAAAGTATTGAGAGTTATTTAAGATAGATTTGTAAGTATATCAACATAATAAATATCACTAAGGTTTGTAATTAAATAGCAAATCTAAGTGATATTTTAACATCTTATGAAGATACTTGACTCATCAAAGATACTTGATTCAACAGTACAAAAATTGAGTTATTTTGTGGTTATTTGGAACTATAGAAGTTACAAGTCATATTTCTGTGCTAACAGCATTTTTTAGGGCTCCAGTCTTATACATACATACAAATAATCACGCCTTTATCCCTAATGGGGTAGGCAGAGCATCCTAACGACCTAAACAAAGGTCGTTTCGCCGAGTCTGACAAAGATTTGAGGGATATTTAAGATAGATTTGTAGGTTTTTTCTTTCTTCGCTTTTTATTTCTTCCATGCTGGCCTGGGAGCGCGAGAAAAACATAGAATGTGCCAGCTGCATTTCCTCCCGGGCATGCTGAAAAACCAGCTAAGGGATCCGAGGGTAACTGTATATTGCAATTTAGACGATGGGCTGACAACCTGTCACTACAGCAATATACCTACAAATCTATCTTAAATAACCCTTAAAATTTTGTCAGCCGTGGCGGAGCGACCTTTTGTTTAGGTCGTTTACGCTCTGCCCACCCCGTTAGGGATAAAGGCGTGATTATATGTATGTATGTATGATTTGCAGGTATATCAACATAATAAAATTTAATGAATAATTGTAATTAAATTGTAATTATAAGTGATATTTTAACATCATTCGAAGAACTGATCAAAGATACGTAGTACAGTATAAAAAAAATGTTATTTTGTGATTATTTGGAACTATACAAGTTACAAGTCATGTTTCTGTGCCAGCGGCATTTTTAAGGGCTCCTGTCTTATTGTAGTAATAATTGTATTGTTACATTTACCTGACCGCTATGTTTTTTACCCGTATTCGATGTACTCATCTGGTAAAATGTTAACAAACTTTCTTTTCAAAGGTTCAAAGTCAACCTTTCTTTGACGTCAGAAAGCCGACGAAATATACAAAATGACGGTAAGAAACTGATGAGATGAAAGATAAATTGATCAGAATTAAAGATGTGGATAAGTGGTTGTAATAATGATGTCTTTACTTTGATCACTGAGCATATAATCACTGACTTTGATAATATTCGGAGAATGAATTGTGAAAGTGGAAAGTTATCGTTTCTGTCAACAAAGATCAAGACTATCCGTCAGACAGAGACTATCTGTCACTCATGTCACTGTTATAATTGTATTTTCTCCTATTTATATGGGAAGGCAAACAGCTTTATCCTATGCCGCCTAGTCTCTAGTAAGTATACAACATTTTCTTAACCTAAATCATTGGAATAGCGCTCAACAAACTTCTACGCAGGGATATCAATCCGAATCATTCAGTAGCACTCTCTTCTATTTCTTACTACATTTTTTTAAATTATATTTGTTTTGTTCTTGATTAGCGCATTATCATGTTTTCAGCACAGTACCTATCACAAAAATAAACTCTGTAAAGAACTAATTTAGAAGAGCGAGGAACAAAGTCCATCTGTATTTTTATGATCTCGTGAATGACTGAAGCCGAATGACATACATACATATAGTCACGCCTTTATCCCTAATGTGGTAGGCAGTACGTAAACGACCTAAACAAAGGTCGTTCCGCCACGTCTGACAAAGGTTTGAGGGTTATTTAAGATAGATTTGTAAGTATATTGCTGTAGTGACAGATTGTCAGCCCATCGCCTAAATTGCAATATACTGAAACCCTCAGATCCCTTAGCTGGTTTTTACAGCATGCCCGGGAGGAAATGCAGCTGGCACATTCTATGTTTTTCTATCGCTCCCAGTCCAGCATGGAAGAATGAATGACACTGGTAATAAATAAAACAAGTGGTAAGGAGACGAAATTGTAATAGATTGTATTTTGTTGCCGCGTGAGCGCCTCTTTCTAGATGTCAACAAACATCCTACCACTACGAAGATTGGTTGTAGCAGACATTCGAAGGTGGTTCGAAGAGCGTAAATAGGTGAAAATAGGTCTTTAAACTAATAATTGTATGCTACCGAAATTTTAAAACCCCTGCAATCTATCCGTACTGCTACTGCTCTAACCAAATGGGTATCACTCGAACCACCTATGTCTGCTAACGAAAATATTACAGACTTAGGGTCAGGACACACTGCGGGGAAAAATCCGCGCGGTCTTCTCGTAGTACATTTTGATATTATAACTGTATGTCTGAAATATGTAAATCAGATTGCAGCAACCCAATCTATCACTTGTACACAATATAGAGAGAGCGTGGATTCTTCCGTTCTATGTTGGTGACCCTAAGTTTATCCAAGTTCTAACTATAGGTAATATCACTTAAAGGATCACCTTAAGAAATGGATCGTTACATTACATATAACGGCACCCTGCTATAAATTCCACATTATATACATTTACCAAATAGTTATACATTAACTTCTGTATATCTGAGACAACAAACCTACACAAATATAAATATTGTCCGAGTTCATATCTAAGTTGTGTAATCTACTAAGCATAAATGTGCATAGAATGAAATTCAATTGGTTAACTTAAACCTACAGAAAGAAGGAAATATAGTTTGATAAAAATCTACTACTATTTCATCAGCATCGCTGATAGATACATTTAGAATTTAATGTTAAATCTTACTTTAAACAGTTTAATTTCGTTACAAGCTCCTAGATCACTTCCGACAGTGAAAATTAAGTGTTATATTTTACTACAACTATTTCATAAGAGTTTTGCTTGTTATTCACATTGTCAAATGGTTAAAATTATAATCTGAATAAAGACACAAAACATTTATTTACAAGCTTAATGCTTTATGAGCGAATGATTGTGTTAAATATTATTTTTGTGTATTCTTATTCTGTCGAGTGAGTATCGAGTCTATCGACCTGATGTGTATTAATACCTGCTGTTAGCACCGCAAATAAAAAAATCAAACGTTTCAAACCACCCCAATTATGCACTAATGTGAACAAAATCGGTTGAAAGATAATGAAAGAAAAGCAATGGGTGCCAACAGAATCTAGATAGAAATATATTATGTGAAGATGACATATGGAGAACTCTTCGAACTACTGGGGAAAAAGAGTGATGCCATTTCATTCTCTAGATAAGAAAAGAAAGAGATGTAGAAAATCGATTACCAATAATTAGACGTCAGTATAAGTTAAATGCCACTTTCTTTAGCTGAATTTAATTTAGCAACGAAACTTTCAGTTTAATTTAATTAAAATGGGCTTTTTTTAAATGATTTATATTTTTACATTAAGGTAAACCGGTATTTTTAAAACTGCTCTAATGAAATGTGAATAGTAAAAGAGGTGAAATGTTTAATAACGTTGAAGGTGATTTAGGAAAAGATAATATTATAAAATGATTTAATGCGCTATATCTAGAAAATTCGTAAGATTGGGATCATAACACGCGGCGTTTGTTAAAGAAGACTTAAAGTCTAGTAATAGTCATAATAATTGATGAATAATGTTGGTGCTTATTAAACAAAGGGTTCTTAAATTTTGATAAGTACCTAATCAAAAATCTATCTATAATCAAATAATCTAAATGTGTTAGTTCCTATACATCACTCTAAATAGTGATTGGATTGATTCATAATAATAAATCTGTAATGTTTTGCGACACTAATCATGTTTTACAATTTCGTTATCGTTCATTATAAGTATTGCACAATAAACTACAAGTAATAAATCATAGTCTAAACATTTTTTCTGCTATGTTATAATGTAATCAATTACATTTTTCAGTAATCGAATCAGAATCTAAATTCTGTATTAATTCGTGAATAATCATAAATAGGTTATTATAATCGTGTTTTACATCATAATCAGCGACTACATCAGTAATTATAATCACAAACGACAAAATCGTGAAATGGGCTACGAACAGACAAGTAGTAATATCGAGTTAGGTGACGCAATTTAGGAAAATTGTGATATGGCAAGAGAGCGGTTAAATGACGTTTCTAAATGACTAAAGAGGATAGCATCATATGAGCGATTCGGCGCGCCTGATGTGGTCCAACCTGTATAAGGCCGCGAAATATATGGCATTGTCAGAATCCGCCATATTAAGGAAAGACCTCGCGGCTCCTATCTCGATATATTGTCTGTCTGTCATCTACGGGGACCGTAGGGCGTTAACCCGCGACGCAGCGTCACCTAACACGACGCGGGCTTCGGCGGTCACGCGGCGTGCAGTCTGGAAATGAGGGTACGCGCGTCGCAGGGGCAAAGCGCGCGCGCCAATCGGGTTAGCAGCGGCGCTGGCTGGGGCGCCGTCCGAGGCTATAGCAGAAATATCATTATATTATGAAGAGTAAAAGTTTTTCTAATCGGTTATCCTCTAGCAAAAAATAAAATGAACCAATAGAAACCCCTTAACAAACCCTTAGGAAATAAAATCACAATTTAGACTTATTGCAACCTATAGTTTTTTTTTTTCAACGACCCAAATCAAAAGGTGATGTGACTGACCAAATGTAGCCAAAAAACGCATTGTAGATTGACAAAACTCTGGAGAAGGCAGAAATAAATACCTGTGTTTGTAGCGCCAAGCACGCGATGATGAGTCTACGGGGTTGGCGATGGCGCGGCGCGGCGAGCCGGCGCATGCCCGCGCGCCCTGCAACAACACATCGGTCTTGTACAACCGTCTGTCAACAAAATGGTCCAACACGACGCGCGACGGAGCAACATAATGGCCCTACACAACGGTCCATCAACATAAACGCCAACAACACAAAACACACCGGACTAAGATGACAACTATCTTGTATTGATAGATAGTCGCCATCTTGGATCGGTCTAAGGTGACAACTTTCTATCAATACACCAGGTTGACAATCGTCATCTTAGAACGGTCTAAGATCACAAATATCTATCAATACATGGTGTTAAATAGTCGTCACCTTTGACTGGTGGTTCCAATAAAAAATAGGGTCCCAAGATACAGCTATTTTGTGTTTTGACCCTCAAAAATGCGAAGAGTGATAATGCCATGCGCCAATAGGATTTGAACCCACTTCTCATTCACCAGGCAAAATAGCTGCTCTCTTTAAATTCAATGTGTAGCATATAGCTAAATTGCCATATTTTTTTAAACTTAAGGATTGTTGAATACATTACATACCTTGTTCTATTTATTATTATTTATTTGTTTATTTATAAAATACAGGATACAACTTAATTGCTAAACATAGTCCTACAAAACTGTACATACAATTTGGCTGTGAGATCAAAATCTCGCTTAATTAAACATTACAATGTAAAAAACTTATCACTTCTTAATTAATATTTAAGACAGAAAAATTAAGAGTATTTCTTTAACATGCTTTTAAACCTAGGTTTTTTATTTTCAGATCTAATAATCTTAGGTAGACTATATTCTGATAGTGTTCGGTTGTTTTTTTTTTAGTAGATATTTAAAAAATATACTTAGGTATTGCTTTCTTTATAACAAATCTCTGACAGTATTTTTACGTTTGTTGTTGTTGTGACTTCATTACACACTTCCTAGGTCTGATTTTATTTAAAAATGTGTTTTTCTACATTATAGGATATATTATGATGATAACACAATAATTGCTGTCTATAAAATTTATTATATATGTGTGGGTGTTCATGTAAATAAACTGATATAATATTTAAAAATGTTGTAGTGAAATGAAATTTACTGTTCTTACCAGATGTCCTCAAACGTCTAATCTAAATGAACTTTCTGCGATGAATTCGACTAGCGAATTATCTATTTAGTTTATTTCTATTCTGTGACTGTTTATCAAAGAAATAAAACTAAAATTTAAATAAAATAACTAAAATGTATGCGACGACGAGGGTGGAATCTGGTAACAAACGAAATAAAGAAACCAAAGGAAATAACAAAAGAAAAACCCAAAAATCATAACATCAAATACTTTTATTGGAAAAAAATAATTAAAAATTGTTTTACACAGCCCTGAAATCGGAACAATAACTGTCATTTCAGAAATTAATCATAAACATGTCCACTAAGCTAGTTTGGTATTGTCTGGCCAGGTAGTCATTTTACATGGAATCTGAAATACAAATTATTGGTCTAGTAACACTCTTCTTCGTCATCGGAAACGTATATGCCTCAAAATGATGGAATTTATAACCCTTTCGTGTTTTTTCCCTTTTGTGTTTATTTGTCTTAAAATGACAACTCAAGTCACAACAGCTATGGACCGAATAAACCTGTATTTTGTTTTATACAATTTTTCAAATTTCTGCATTACTCTTATTATAATTTTGCAAAATAGGCAATCAAGAAATCTATTAAACTTTCCGATTTTCACTTTTGTGATTTAGTGAAATTTTATCACACTCTGCAAAGGTCCATGTTTTACACTTACACTTCTGGCAGAGAATTTCACTCCTCGGCCTTGAAGCTTTTACTGTAGTAATTTAATCAATTATTACTGCTCCAACAAACAACAAAGGCCCAGGTTATTACGTTAGCTTTCACCGTAGTATATTTATTGTTTTCAAATAGACAGGGCTTTTTACTGACAACAGCTGTTAAGTTGGAAAGGCTCAGATAATATACATAGAGATCGCCAGTCATAGATGTAAAAACTAGCAAAGAAAGGCCCGGGTTACACACTAATAGTCAGTCATAGATGTAAAAACTGGCAAACAAAGGCCCAGGTTACACACTAATCGTCAGTCATAGATGTAAAAACTGTTCTAGAGAGGCCCGGGTTAAACACTTGTCGTCAGTCATAGATGTAAAAACTGGCATAGAGGCCCGGGTTAAACACTTGTCGTCAGTCATAGATGTAAAAACTGGCATAAAGGCCCGGGCTAAACACTTGTCGTCAGTCATAGATGTAAAAACTGGCATAGAGGCCCGGGTTTCACACTAAACTGGCATAGAAAGGCCCGGGTTACACACCAGGCGGAGAGTTCCACTCCCCACCTTCCGACGTGAAGAGTATTACTAGCGTTCGTTTATATTAGTAGTAAAGCGACGTGGTGGCCAGACGGTGTACCTCAGCTGGGGAACTTGCTGTACAGCGCGTAGTGGAGGTCGTAGCCCGAGAAGCGGCAGTACTGGGCTTCCTTCTGCTGGAAGCCGCACACGGGGCCGAAGCGGGCCAGCGCGGCCGGGGCTTCCGCGGACACGGAGTCCTGGAGGAGATACATAAATTAGTTAAAGTGGTTATAAGTAGAGTATGCGGCGTCTGGCTGCCCCGTGCTGGAGTAAGTTTATATTAAGTGTCCCAAAACCTATTTAATTCTGTTTTATTTTATTTGCTATAATAACCAGATAAGGGTTCCGAGGGTTTCAGTATATTGCAAATTAGGCGACGGGCTGACAACCTGTCACTACAGCAATATACCTTAAATCTATCTTAAATAACCCTCTAAACTTTGTCAGACGTGGCAGAAGGGCCTATGTTTGTTTGGGTCGTTTACGCTCTGCCTACCCCATTAGGGATAAAGGCGTGATAATATGTATGTATGTATGTATTTCTTTTATTTTGCATATTGGAGTTTTCTTCTGCAAATCGTTATTCCGAAGTTTCGTTTGGAACACAACATCCAGCAAATGTCCATTTCGGTTTTGCTGGCCAACGAGGTGTGTGAAGGGCGCATTGTTTAGTCGAATGGCATACCTTTGAATTGGTACACCCCAATTTATATATTTTTAAATTTAAATATTTTCTTCCATGCTAGACTGGGAAAGAGAAAAACATAGAATGTGCCAGCTGCATTTCCTTCCGGGCATGCTGTAAAAATCAGCTAAGGGATCCGCGGGTTTCAGTATATTGCAATTTAGGCGATGGGCTGACATCAGTCACTACAGCAATATACCTACAAATCATCTCAAATAACCCTCAAAACTTTGTCAGACGTGGCGGAACGACCTTTCATTAGGTCGTTTACGCTCTGCCTACCCCAATAGGGATAAAGGCGTGTCTATAAATATCACTACATAGTATAAAACAAAGTCGCTTTCTCTGTCCCTATATCCCTATGTATGCAAAAATCTTTAAAACTACGCATCGGATTTTAATGCGATAGAGTGATTCAAGAGGAAGGTTTATATGTATAATACATGCATAATATAGTAGAGAAATACTGATTATTTCCGTGTGAAGCCGGCGCGGGTCGCTAGTGTATGTTTTTTTTTTTTATAGGTGTCTTGGCCTGGTATCTAAGACCTTTTTTGGCCATGTCTTATTTAAGTTTCACTTTCCAGTTTCAATATTAGAGTTTTAAACACTTCACTTTATTTAGCTTATATGTTCTTCACAGTGTTTTTAATAAAGTTAAACAATGGCACAAGAAACTTTTCATTTTGTAATAGGTCGATGAGGCGGCGGGGTGGATTTTCAGTCTGTATTAGATCATAGTGTATGTATATATATTTATCAGTATATTGCAATTTAGGCGACGGGCTGACAACCTGTCACTACAGCAATATACCTTAAATCTATCTTAAATAACCCTCTAAACTTTGTCAGACGTGGCAGAACGGCCTATGTTTGTTTGGGTCGTTTACGCTCTGCCTACCCCATTAGGGATAAAGGCGTGATTATATGTATGTATGTATGTATATATTTACCGGTGTGGCAAACACGGTGAGCACGAACTTCCCGGGGCGGAAGGCTTGCAGCACGCGCTGTATCAGCTCGCTGTACGAGGAAGACGGCACGTTGCTCTCGAAAGAGACGTAAGAGCAGGAGCGCTCCGGAGTTATGTGTATGGTCATGTAGCTGCCCTGTGGTGGGGACAAATGGCACATTGTTAACTGAGAGGTATATAAAAAAAAAATGCATCAACAGGTAGTCCATCACAGTACTTCCATCCTGGTCTGGCAGCGAGAGAAAAACATAGAATGTGCCAGCTGCATTTCCTCCTGGGCATGCTGTAAAAATGAGCTAAGGGATCCGAGGGTTTCAGTATATTGTAATTTAGGCGATGGGCTGACAACCTGTCACTACAGCAATATACCTAGAATTCTATCTTAAATAACCCTCAAAACTTTGTCAGACGTGGCGGGACACCTTTGTTTAGGTCGTTTACGCTCTGCCTACCCCAATAGGGATACAGGCGTGAATATATGTATGTATGTATGTATCAACAGGTAGATATAAATTTCTAACAATATTCGAATATTTTATTGACTTCGAAGTCCCCTTTTAAGCAAAACAGTTACTTGTGATAGGGGACTCCGCTCTTCTGTAAATATTAAACACATTACCTATATAATGACTAAAATTACACTTACAAACATATTTAGATTAAATTAAACCAAAGAGTATAATTAAAGTAAACATGAAGTACCTAATTAAAATATAAATGTTCATGTGCGCGAGCGCGAACAAGTATGTGAGTGTGTGTGTGTGTGTGTGTGTGTGTGTGTGTGTGTGTGTGTGTGTGTGTGTGTGTGTAAGTGAATGTAAATATGTGTAGATTATATTATGCTTTTTTTTGCTTTTTTCTTTTTCGTTTTTTGCTGTTTGCTGTCTGTCCGGTATATAACAATTTCTCAACTTCATCATAACTAAGAGTCATAAGCCAATCAGTAACACATAAGTATCACATTGTAAAGGTACTGTTGCAAGCTGGGCTGCACTGCTACTGCTGCCTGCAATGCAGTCCAATTGGAATAGTACCTAGAGTACCTAATGGCACATAGATTACGTTTCCTTTTTGTTTTGTTCTAACTTTGTGTTAATAGGTTAGAAATTTGTTACACCTGCCTTGTCATTTCCACATGCCCTAAAGTGGACTGGTAGATAATGCATTTGGCGTTAAGTCCGCCCATGTAACAGTTTACTGCATAAAGTAAAAAAAATACATTGTTATTCGAGAAAAGTCACATTCGTAACTGTAAGTATATTCTATCATAAACTGGCAAAAAAACAGTTAACAGAGAAAATAACACATTCCTAATTTAAAATTATCACACTGAAAGCAAAGAAATGAATCATATTTTAATAAAAAATAGCGTTTTCTAGAATTTCCGCTAGTAATAGGGTAATGAATTTGTATTGTGTGATGGATGCGTTGTTTAGTCCGAATGGCATATCCTTAAATTGGTACACACCAACAAAATGTTTCCTGCACTGTTCTAACTTCTAACCAAACTTGGTACAATTTCTAATCGAATTAAGTGCTTAACTTTGAGTGTCCTTTTTTAGCATACCAATACAATGCAGCATTAGATTTAATCAATCACTTACAGATGGTATATCCTTATCTCCCTTTGCAGCGATAAAGCAAAAGAGAAACTCATTTAATCATAATAATAACTTAGTTTTACTTTTCTTTGTGTTTTTTATCTCAACTTTTACAAATTCATTCTTCCATGCTGGCCTGGGAGCGAGAGAAAAATATAGAATGTGCCAGCTGCATTTCCTTCCGGGCATGCTGTAAAAACCAGCTAAGGGATCCGAGGGTTACAGTGTATTGTAATTTAGGCGATGGGCTGACAACCTGTCACTACAGCAATACACATTATAATCTAAAATTGCCCTCAATTAATGTCAGACGTGGCGAAAGCGCCTTTTATTAGGCGTTTTACGCTCTGGCTACCCCGTAAGGGATAAAGGCGTGATTTTATGTATGTATGTATGTAATAACTTAGTTTTACTTTTCTTTGAGCTTTATGTAAGAAATTTACAAATTCTATTATTATTATTTGTAACTTACGTCTTTAGCCACTCCATTCATGGAGTATCCGCATGGATCGAACAGGAAATCATCTATGACCATTCCTGGAATGAGTTTGTCTATGCCTGCCACCTGAAAAATAAAGACAATCATTTAAATTTTGGAGAAGCACATGACCAAAAGAATGCCTATGATTTCAGAAAGACTGCGGTGATGGAAATAGGACAAAGAAAACCTTGGACCTATTTTAACGTGTTGAACCCAAATATTTTACGAGCTGTCACTACGGCAATGTACCTACAAATTTATCTTAAATAACCCTCAAAACTTTTGCCAGACGTGGCGCATTTTTTAGTTCGTTTGCGCTCTGCCTATCCCATTAGGGATAAAGGCGTGATTATATGATTATTATATGGACCCAAATATTTTTCTTGCAAAAAGTTGTGACTTTGGTTGCTCAAGTGCCCACTTTGATGACTCAATTATCCACTTTGGTCTTCTTCTGTCGAGTGGGTATCGAGTCTATCGACACGATGAACCCTGGTGTCAGAGTTTTTAAACCGCCTAGTAGCACAACTATCAGGCCTCTGACATGGTTTGAGTAACGACCACTATCAAAGACAGCGACAGGGACCGACGGCTTAACGTGCCCTCCGAAGCACGAAATCTTTTTCTTTTTCGGACAATCAGGTGATTCAGCCTGCTATGTCCTAAGCAAACTAGGGAAAAATTCACAAAGTGATAAATTCTCAAATATCAACTTTGTGTTTCCCCCCTGGGAATCGAACCCAGGACCTCCGGATCAGGAGTCCATGGCACTAGCCACTAGTGGCGACTCAAATACTCACTTTGGTGGCCTGTGCGGCGGTGTCGGAGTTGGCGCGCGTGAAGATGTCCATGACCTCAGGGTCGAGGTCAGACATGAGGATCTCGATGGTCTGGTCAGGCTCCGAAGATTCGCACAGATTCACTTCACGTTGCTCCTTCTCCAGAGCGTCTACTGTGCCTGGAAACAATTGATATAGGGTTACACGTTACCACTTTCATAAACACTGAGACTGCCGGCTATTATGCAACTACAATAAACAGAACTTAACCTAAATAGCTAGCCCTAGCACAGGCCCTGGCTTTTTTGGGCTGCTATAAACAACACCAATAAATTTAAATTATAGTGTCGAGTGCTTTCGTCTATAGATAAGGTGTAAATGTAACTTTACCTCAAATAAATAAATACAATACAATACGTGTGTGTAGTTTTTTTTTTCTCTCTTTTAGCCGTTTTCCCCCCCGATATTAATTTTTCGGGGTCCTTGTATATTTATAAATATGTCGTGTTTAATTTTGTATGTTTTTTTATATATCTACCTTTTCTTTTTCCATATGTGGTAGGAAGAGCGTAAACGACCTAAACAAAGGTCGTCCCGCCACGTCTGACAAAGTTTTGAGGGTTATTTAAGATAGAATTCTAGGTATATTGCTGTAGTGACAGGTTGTCAGCCCATCGCCTAAATTACAATATACTGAAACCCTCGGATCCCTTAGCTGGATTTTACAGCATGCCCGGGAAGAAATGCAGCTGGCACATTCTATGTTTTTCTCTCGCTCCCAGATCAGCATGGAAGTATACGTAACGTCATGATGGGATGATTTTGCCAAATACGTTTCAATTCTGGCACACATTTTAGGGTGTACCCAAAGGGCGAAAAACAGGACCCTATTACCAAGACTTCGCTGTCCGTACGTCTGTCACCAGGCTGTATCTCATAAACCATGATAGCTTAGAGATAATGCATTCCTGTTACCGCTCTAACAACAAATACTAAAAACAGAATATTGTGTCTAGATATTGTATAGATAAAATGGTACGGAAACCTTCGTGCGTTGGTGTTATCTGAAAAATCAGCGTCACTGTGTGACATTTAAGCTGAGATAGAACCGTTCACGGCTGTAAATTGTTTTTTTTTGTTTTATATTTATTTTTAAGATTATTTTTATTTAGTACCTAATTACATTGTTTGTTTATTACTTTTTGTGCAGTCTGTGAATAAAGAATTTATCATTATCTTATCTATCTGGTACGACTCGCACTTGGCCGGTTTATTAAATCTTACCTTCCAGCGGCAACAGTGTGTACAGATACCAGCAGTCGTTCTCCGGACCCATGATGTAGGCGCGCCCATCCCCGAAGAAAGAGTCCAGAAGTTCTACCTGCAAACAAATAAAAAATACATTTTTAACTCCTTTGATACATACATACATAAATCACGCCTTTATCCCTTACGGGGTAGGCAGAGCGTTTAACGCCTCGTAAAAGGCGCTTTCGCCACGTCTGACAAAAATTGAGGGCAATTTTAGATTGTAAATATGTATTGCTATAGTGACAGGTTGTCAGCCCATCGCCTAAATTACAATACACTGTAACCCTTGAGTCCCTTTTGCTGACTTCAATAACATGCCCGGGAGGAAGGGCAGCAGGAACATTCTATGTTTTTCTATCACTCCCAGTCCAGCATGGAAGAAACTCCTTTGATAGTTAATAGATACTATGCAATATACCTACAAACCTATCTTAAATAACTCTCAAACTTTGTCAGACGCGGCGAAACGACCTTTGTCTAGGTCGTTTACGCTCTGCCTACCCCATTAGGGATAAAGGCGTGATTATATGTATGTATGTATGTAGATACTATGACAATGCTGTCGATTCTCGCTACAAAATTATAATTCTTTGTAGCGCTGTCACTTTCATAACTGTGACATAAGGACAGGATAGCAATTAAACATATGACTTTGACATTCCTAATTTGACGAACGCTTTAAATAAGAACTGAGCATAGATCATGCCCACTTATTTTACGTCAAAAACGTCTTATGTCAGATAAGGTATGTCAAACTCATGTGTTTATTTACTATCCTGTTTTTATCTTAAAGTTAAGTTCCACGCTGGCCTGGGAGCGAAAAACATAGAATGTGCCAGCTGCATTTTCTCCCGGGCATGCTGTAAAAACCAGCTAAGGGATCCGAGGGTTTCAGTATATTATAATTTAGGCGATGGACTGACAACCTATCACTACAGCAATTTACCTACAAATATATCTAAAATAACCCTCAAAACTTTGTCAGACGTGGCGGAACGACCTTTGCTTAGGTCGTTTACGCTCTGCCTACCCTATTAGGGATAAAGGCGTGATTATATGTATATGTATGTATGTTAAGAAAGTAACATACACTAAGAATTAGAATCTTACATTTTGTATAGTCAATTTTCATACGCATCGTACCGAAACGTTTACAACAATTTAACGTGACATCAGACCCACAATTTAAGGATCGAACCACAAGCACACTGCTAGTCTATAAGCACAGAAGCAATAATTTCCGTTGACATGACACAATGGCGTAGACGCATTATCAGGCGCACGCGCAACCAGCTGATTGCACACATTCCCGGAACCTCAGTTAGTTTATTGACATTACAGATAGCACAGTTTCCAAGAGATTAACATGATAAGCGTAAGTGTCTGTGTTCTCCGATAAGACTACGTATATAGCTTGGTACAATTACGTTTGGTTTTTATGTAACATCATGAAATTGCCTATGTTTTCAATGGTTATGAAGATTTTATCACTAAATGACGAACAAGTGTATATATGATATACAAAGACTACTGATAAATCAAAGACTACTCACTTGTTTCGAAGATCACACACGGCGGGCGGTGTTGTGTGATTTTCACTCTCCATGAAGAAGACTCTCGTAAAGAATGAAACGTTGAGGTCTGACACCTCCGTTAAACAAACAAGTGAGTAGTCGTTGATTTATCGGTCATGAAAATGCCTACACACGGTTCCGCCGGCCTTGCCTTGAGCTTAAAGCTGCCTACACACATTGCTGCCAGGCTTGCCGGTCGCTGCCTGCGGCGGCATGCCGCGAGATGACGCGCGGCTTAAGATTACTTAGCGCCTGGAGTTAAGGTTGAGTTTCGTGCAGACTGCTCGAGTCTGCGGCTTGTGTAGGCAGCTTCAATCGCAGCACTTATGAGTCGAAGCAGATGTCTTCAAATAAAACGAAGATCCGAAGCCCCTACCTCAGAGTCGAAGCAGTGGTGCGGCTGATGTTGGGCGCGCGGGCGAGCGAACTCCCTGCGCGAGTAGAACACGTTGTGCACGCGCGAATGGCCGGCCACGTCGCGCGCCAGTGCCAGCACGGCGCGCACGCAGCGCAGCGGCGTCGTCGTGCCGCACGTCTTCAGGATGAAGCGGCGCCGCGACACGAACATGCTGCTCTCGCTGGGGAAGAAGAGAGAAGATGTTTAGGAAAAAAAAACTCTAACAAAAAGTATTAACTACGCATTTACGCATCAAACAAGTACGAAGTAGAACAACTAACAAAAAGTTATTAACTTGTACTTGTCGAAGTGTAAATCGGCCCTTTAAAGTTTAGACTGCGAATGTCCCATATTGATAGTTTGTCTACCTACTTTTTCCTTTCATACCATTGAAAATTATTTTTGGTAGCTTAACATTATTTTTAACATATTTTTTATGTTTAGCAGAATTGACGCCTTAAACATTGCTACGTCACTGGTCACATAAGATGAACTAAAACTCACTCCTTGTCTTGTACAAAGAGTATAATATTAAAAACAAATTAATGCCTACCATTAATAGACAGATAGATAAATGAGTGATATTCTTATTGACCTGCTAATGATGAAATATTGTATAACAGCGTAAGATAATTAAACATTGCCGTATTTAAAAACAACTATAAAAGTAAAAAATAAACTATATAAGTTACTCCATGATGGCCTAGGCGCGAGAGAAAAACATAGAATGTATACAAGCTGCATTTCCTCCCGGGCATGCTGTAAAACCAGCTAAAGGATTCAGTATATTGTAATTCAGGCGATGGGCTGAGAAACTGTCACTACAGCAATGTACCTGCAATTTTTTCTTAAATTACCCAAAACTTGTGTCAGACGTGACGAAACGACCTTTGTTAAGATCGTTTACGCTCTGCGTACCCCATTAGGGGTAAAGGCGTGACTATATGTATGTAACATTATAAATAAATTTGTATTTGATCTAATTTAGTAATGGTTGACACCATTCGTTAAACTAGGTTTAAATAGATATCAGACCAGACTAAATTAAGATAGTCACGTGGCAAATGTCTATTTTAATTTACATATTCAGACTAATTGTCTTTACCATACAAAATTAATTAAGATAAAATTGTAGTTAGAGGCGACATTAAAAATAAATCATGTTAAAATATTATGCTCCTATATAAATACCATCTTAACACTAAACGATAAACAAGACTCGGCTCAATTGTTTGTATTGAAAGGATGATTAGCCCCCGACGTTTCGATCCTACAAAGGATCTTTATCAGGAGAGAAGAAAATCACACTCCACCGCCGTCGTATAGGATCGAAACGTCGAGGGCTAACCCTCCTTTCAATACAAACAAGTAAGCCGATCAGTTTTCATTATAAATACTATCTTCTTATCGACAGGGTTGTCGACGAAAGACTCGAAGAACCCTGATATCATTCTCCTCTGACATGGTTTGAAATACAGCGACCGGGAACGACAATTAGGTGATTCAGTCGACGTGCATTATCTTAACCAAACCAAAGTCAGGTATTTGTTCTCCCAAGGGAATAGAATATAACCTGTGACCTACGGACGAGAGCACGAGAGCCCAAAGTTAAGACTAGACCAAAGCACTAGTTAGCACTTCATGACCTTATACCCCCCTCCCCTTTCCATCTCCGGAGCACGAGGCGTGGACAGGGGTTCCACCCTTATGTCGTGGATATACCACAAATTCGCACGAAGCGGTTCGCTTCCACATTCTTAATGCGAACGGCTAAGGAGTGGAACTCCCTGCCGGCGGATCTGTTTCCGGAACAATATAACCTGGGCCTTTTCAAGGCAAGAGTGAATAGGCACTACATAGGTGAGTATGCTTCAACATAGTCCGCATCGTCACTTTCCACCAGGTGAGATGGCGGACAAATGCTCACCTATATATATTAAAAAAAAAAAAAAAAAAAAAGAAGCAATTTTAAAAAAAAGTTATATTATAACCCAACGATATTAGTTGAACGAGAAATTCCCTTGTTGTAAGATTTCTCACATATAGTTATAGTTATATATATAGTTTTCCTCACACTTAATTATTTTCCTTTTGATATTTTTCCTTGTATCGTCATTCAAAACAATTAATCATAATCAACCTTGAATAAAGAAAAACCATGTCTCAATACTAAAGGAAAACAAAACATATGTTTTACCCTACTTTAACATGAAGGGAAGGAAAATTTCTGACATGATCTTGTAAATTGCATTGCATTATTATGTTGGTCTGTCTAATCAAGTGAAGTAGTGATGTAATTAACCTAGTAACCTGTAATTAAACCTAAGCACGTAATTCTACGACGATTTTGATAATTATTGCAAGAATTTAAAAAAATCTATATGTTTTTGCCACAGCTTCTAGGATCGATAGGTCTAGGAAAATGGTGACCAACATAAGTTGAGCAGAGTAGAGAGTTTTAATACATAACTCTTATAATGTATGTATAAATCATATTCTTCCATGCTGGCCTGGGAGCGAGAGAAAAACATAGAATGTGCCAGCTGCATTTCCTCCCATGCATGCTGAAAAAACCAGCTAAGGGATCCGAGGGTTTTAGTATATTGCAATTTAGGCGATAGGCTGACAACCTGTCACTACAGCAATATACCTACAAATCTATCTTAAATAACCCTCAAAACTTTGTCAGAAGTGGCGGAACAACCTTTGTTTAGGTCGTTTACGCTCTGCCTACCCCATTGGGGATAAAGGCGTGATTATATGTATGTATGTATGTATAAATCATATATATAAATAATACGTGGTAAAAAGAGCGATTTTTAGCTCTACCTACCCTGTAAGATAAAATACAACCAAGTAGTTAATAAACCCGATAATGGTATCATAAGTTAAACACGAACTTTTTGTTACGTACGTACTACAGACACTATTATCGATGTAACCTTTGGACACAATGATCATTTGTCTCTTGTATGACTGGTTTGATATCGTATGTCAAATTCTCAGTACCTTGCTGTCATATCAGCGAGGCTTCTGACCCTTGATAGCGTTTCTTGATTAGCAAACTTCTGGTCATCATACTGTTTGTTGAATGAAGATTGGAAAAATTGTGAATGGTCTTTAGGGATTTACTCGATTTACTAACGATTTATTTTAATTTCTGCTTGTATGACTGGGTGGATGTCGTATGTCAAATTGTCAGTACCTTGTTGTCACATCAGCGAGGCTTCTGACCCTTGATAGTGTTTCTTGATAGCGAGTTTCTGGTCATACTGTTTGTTGAATGAAAATTGGAAAAATTGTGACTGGTCTTTAGGGATTTTCACGATTTGCTAAGGTTTTAAGGGGGCTTTCATTTTAATTTCTGTATATATTCGAATATGTTCATTTTTAAAATATGACATCAAATCAAAGATTTGAATCTGTGACTTTGCAATAACGTCCTAAAGCTCTAACCAACTGAGCTACCATGGTCATTGTCCTGAGCGACGAATTAGCGGTGTACTATTTATTAATTCGTCATGATTGGACATTTCTTTTCCTTCATAAACTCCTATTATGCAAGAAGTATAGTTCTTGTGCAAGAAATCGCAAAATTTAAAGTTTTCATTTCAGTTTTAACACCTTTTAATAAGCCTTTGACGCTCCGCCTTCCCCGTAAGGGATGCAGGCGTAGAACACGAGCTCAATTTGTATGTAAGTGTCATACATTGCGTATTACACAACAAAGTTGTTGGGCATACGTGTATGTAACTACGCAACAGATGCCACGCGCCGGATTGTCTAATAAGATACTATACAGACGAGCTTCATCGCAAACATGTTTTGTATTTGAACTGCATGTTCTGATCATGATAGTAAAATTATAAAAAACTGCAATAAAGCAAATAACTAGTACTATTTAGGGACAGAGCTAAAGGACCTCAAACTTAGTTCAGTTTGTTTAATCTCTAATTACAAACCACCTGCAACGTTCTAACAAATGTTTTCAGCTTTAAACAGCTGCTATACAAACTATTTTAAATTTGCCGTGTTAGATTAATTGTTCTAAAATTCATGACGACAACACTGGCACTGACAAGAACGAAACAAATTAATATTCAGACTGGATTGATTGCGCATAAAACCACAACTGCACAGCCTTAAAACTTGTAGCGGTTGAAACGCAGTCGGCTTGCATCGTCTGCATAAGCTGACCACATAAAATCTTCTTACGTAGGTAGTTCAAGTGCAGCAAGTGAATAGACGATAAACGATTGTATAACGAACGGACGTGCTTATTGCTAATATACAATAATATGCTAATTGGTTGATAAGACATGTGGCGTGGTGAGGTGGTTTGTGATATAGACAAAATCAGTATTTTTTTATTATACATACATATAATCACGCTTTTATCCCTAATGGGTAGGCACAGCGTAAACGACTTAAACAGAGGTCGTTCCGCCACGCCTGACTAAGTTTTGAGGATTATTTAAGATAGATTTGTAGGTATATTGCTGTAGTGAAAGGTTGTCAGCCCATCGCCTAAATTGCAATATACTAAAACTCTCGGATCCCGTAGCTGGTTTCTACAGCATGCCCGGGAGGAAATGCTGGCGCATTCCAAGTTTTTCTCTCGCTCCCAGTCCAGCATGGAAGTAATATTTATTTATAGTAATATTTTCCTTATGCTCATGCCATGCACATAAACAAGTTTGCAATACAGTTGCATTCATTCATTCACCTGTTCGATAGAAATGTCTGCAACAGCTGATCTATTGCCAAAACAAAAGTGAATCATTGCTCTATTCCGGAATACCATCTGTCTTGTATGTTTACCTAGTACACACATAGGTTGAGATGTATGTATTGCCACACAAGATAGTCAGATTATCATGGGCATTAACTGCCTCCGTGGTCTAGTGGTCAGAGCCATGGGCTTACGATCCGGAGATCCTGGGTTCGATTCCCAGGGGGAACACAAATTTGATTATTGTCAATTTATCACTTTGTGAGGTTTTTCCCTGTTTCGTTAGGACATTGCAGGCAGAATCACCCGATTGTCCGATTTGTAGATCAGTGTATGTTCACCTTAGTTTTGGCAAGGCACCAGCTGCTGTGAGCTGCTTTATCGAATGAATGAATGAATGCAACAGTATTGCAAAATGTTTATGTGCACTTTATGGCATGAGGATGAGAAATTATTTAGGAAAATTTCTTTCGAATTCTAGACCGGGCAAAAAGGAGTAGAAAAAGCCGGAAAGCGGACCTCAGCTACTCATTAGGCCGTGAAAACGCTAGGCAAGAGAAGACTTTGGAATGATTTCTATGATATTACTTCCCTATTAATCTTCCATGCTGGACTGGGAGTAAGAGATTAGCATAGAATGCGCAAGCTGCATTTGCTCCCGGGCATGCTGTAAGAACCAGCTAACGGATCCGAGGGTTTTACTATATTGTAATATAGGTGATGGGCTGACAACATTTCACTATAGCAATGTACCTACAAATCCATCTTAAATAACAATCAAAATTTTGTCAGACGAGGCGGAACGATCATATTATTATTTATTATTATTTAACAAATCAAAATTTTGTCAGACGAGGCGGAACGATCTTATTATTATTTATTATTATTTAACAATTTATTGCACACATGATCATACAAAGGACACAACCATAAAAAACAATAGCACAACAGGTACAGCATATCTCTAAAAATAAATCTCATCCAGCTGACCTACAGCAGTGAGTGTGCATAAGTGAGGCAGATAAGGCGTGTACAATTCAAACCCTATTATCATATAATACAATAAATACATATTATAATAATACATAAAATAAAAAAAAATACATATTGTCATAAATAAATAATACCTTAGTATACCTTAGTTTAGGTCGCTTACGCTCTGCCTACCCCATTAGGGATAAAGGATTATATGTATGTATGTATTAATTTGTTATACCGGGCAAGTTAAAATAAAAAAAAACAGAATTTTCCAGCAGCTTCTTTTCCCGCGTATTCCACCAGTTAGGAGCCGGGATAAACTATTTATATTATTACTAGCGACCCGCCCCGGCTTCGCACGGAAATCATCAGTGTTTCTCTACTATATTATGCATGTAAATATTATACATATAAACCTTCCTCTTGAATCACTCTATCCATTAAAAGAAACTGCATCAAAATCCGTTGCGTAGTTTTCAAGATCTAAGCATACATAGGGATATAGGGACAGAGAAAGCGACTTTGTTTTATACTATGTAGTGAAGAAAATGTTTCCAAGTTCCCAAGCTGAAACTCATCAAGCAGTCGGTAAAACAGCGGTTCTTAATACGTACTTAATTCATTGTACTAATCAGAGAATTGGTACTAATACTAAATAAAAAGTAAGTGTAGAATATTTGGCAATGAATAGTAGCAGTTATATCAAGGTGAAGGTTGCTTTGCGTTGCGAAGTCTATCGAAACAGATTTATTGGCAATATTTAAATTGTGTCCTATAATAATTTGTAATAATATTGAATCAGTTTTATAACTATAAGCTAATAATGTGGATAACAATGTATCGATTGATACATTTATCTAGATCAATTAAGACCATTATCTTTCAGTAAAATATTAGTATTGTCGACTTGAACTAAATCTCAACAAAAATTATAGCACATACATTGTAGAACTGCCTCCTTGCCTATTTGTCTAATTATGAGCCCTAGCTTGCTTCCATGCTGGACTGGGAGCGAAAGAAAAACATAGACCGTGCCAGCTGCATATCCTCCCGGGCATGCTGTAAAAACCAGCTAAGGGATCCGAGGGTAGTATATTGCAATTTAGGCGATAGGCTGACAACCTGTCACTAGAGCAATATACCTATAGTATCTTAAATAACCCTCAAAACTTTGTCAGACGTGGCGAAACGACCTTTATTTAGGTCGTTTACGCTCTGCTTACCCCATTGGGGATGAAGGCGTGATAATATGTATGTATGTATGTATGAGCCCTAGTTTAGTTCGGACAATGCAGGCTGAATCACCTGATTGTCTGATAAGAAAGAGGATTCCGTGCTTCGGAGGGCACGTTAAGCCGTCGGCCCGGTCGCTGTCTTTGATAGTGATCGTTACATAAACCAAGTCAGGGACCTATTAACTGTGCTATTAGGCGGTTTTCCATGCTGGCCTGGGAGCGAGAGAAAAACATAGAAAACATAGAACATTTCCTATCGGGCATGCTGTAGAAACCAGCTAAAGGATCGGAGGGTTTCAATATATTGTAATTTAGGCGATGGGCTGACAACCTGTCAGTACAGCAGTATACCTGCAAATCTATCTTAAATAACCCTCAAAACTTTGTCAGACTTGGCGGAATAACCTTTGTTTAGGTCGTTTACGCTCTGCTTACCCCATTAGGGATAAAGGAGTGATTAAATGTATGTATTAGGCGGTTTGAAAACTCTGACATCAGGGCTCATCGTATCGATTGACTCGAAATCCACTCGACAAGAAGATAGTACAACAAGCACGTTATCAGACGTTGTTCGAGTTTCTTAAACAACAGAATCTGAACCTTAGAAACGTAAATAGACGTCGGCTAGAGCGTACGTGTATTTATAGCATAGTAAACATTGCGGTTACCGCCCGCCATATTGACGGAAACGTTCTAGAAATCTAGACTAAATATTTACATACAAATATAGTCAAGCGAGACTATTTTTGGGTTCGGGTGTATAGGTAAAATTCTAAGGTCAAAATCTATTTTCGCCACGTTTGAAGAATGTTTAAGATATTTGTACAAGCTGTCGGTCCATACAGGTAACATACAACAAACGAATCACACTTCTTTTTCATTCAAGCGTGTTAAGTAAACTCCTAGAGATATATACAATCTCGGTCAACTCTGGCCTTCTCCTGTCGAGATGGTATCGAGACTATCGACCCGATGAACCCTGGTGTCAGAGTTTTTAAACCGCCTAGTAGCACAACTATCAGGCCTCTGACATGGTTTGAGTAACGACCATTATCAAAAACAGCGACCGGGACCGACGGCTTAACGTGCCCTCCGAAGCACGAAATCTTTTTCTTTTCGGACAATCAGGTGATTCAGCCTGCAATGTCCTAACCAAACTGAGGAAAAATCACATAGTGATAAATTCAAATATCAACTTTGTGTGTTCCCCCCTGGGAATCGAACCCAGGACCTCCGGATCGGGAGGCCATGGTATTACCCACTAGACCACGGAGGCAGTTACTTACTTACAACTCTGGCTTAGACTAAAATCAGTTAAAACAGACCGAAATCATACCGGTTGTAAGGGACAGCATCCCGCAAACTGATAGGTGATGCTCAATGACATTGAACTACTTGGTGATGCTCAATGACATTGAACTACTTTCACCAAAAACTTATTTCAGGAAGTGAAAAATACATACATACTAATTGTCCGATCGAGATGAACATCTTGTATGGAAAAGCCGATTATTATTTTTGCACTTTTAAAAAAAACTAGGTGAAGTTGTTCAGTATCATTGACTGAGCCACCCGTATCAGTTTGCGGGACGCTGTCCCTTACATCTGGTATAGCTTGCATAGTTAATTTATTTTAAAGGATTACCGGGCGAAAGTGGAGACCCGGAAACTTTTAAATTATCACAATTAACTCAGATTTTACTGATAAAATTGTGATAGTTGGTAACAGCAATAAAGATAAGACTTCAGTATTAAAATAATAATCTTCTTCCATGCTGGACTGGGAGAGATAGAAAAACATAGAATGTTCCAGCTGCCCTTCCTCCCGGGCATGCTGTAGAAGACAGAAAAAGGGACTCGAGGGTTACAGTGTATTGTAATTTAGGCGATGGGCTGACAACCTGTCACTAAAGCAATACATATTACAATCTAAAATTGCCCTCAATTTTTGTTAAACGCTCTGCCTACCCCGTAAGGGATAAAGGCGTGATTTGTGTATGTATGTATAATCTAGAAAGTGCGATAATAGATTGTATAAAGATAAGATATTTTTAACTGAGAACAACTTGGTTAGTGGAAACCTTTTAACTATGAAATAAATATCTACAAATGCTTTACCTAACCGAAATAAGATTTTCAGTAACCATATCGTTTTTAACGGATTACTATCCTATCGTATTCAATAAACTCAATAGCGTTGCTTTTGACCCTAGTAAAATCCAATAAATAAAAACTTCGTCTTCTTTCCATTAAATCAGTAAAGACAATCAAAACAATGCTATATTTACGCGCTTTAAAACATACATACATATAATCACGCCTTTATCCCTAATGGGGTAGGCAGAGCCTAAACGACCTAAACAAAGCCACGCCACGTCTGACAAAGTTTTGTGGGTTGTTTAAGATAGATTGGCAGGTGCTTTAAAAGCATGTACAAAATGAAAGACCTTGAACTAAAGCATCATCATCCTAGCCTTATCCCGTATTTCTCGGGGTCGGCTACCTAATGTAGGTGATTGAACGAGGGTACTGGTTTTTACACAGAGCGACTGCCATCTGACCTCCGCAACCCAGAAGTGAAACCAGACCTTGAACTAGAGCTATTTCTTTAAAATGTGCTTACATAAAATATGAAAACGTGCATTGAAAAACCGCAATTTTGCAACAGATTGACGTCACTACATGTAAAACGTGGACATTAAAAACTTCTTATTGCTATATTAGAAGACTTGCTGACATCGTTACCTCGTGATAGTACGACTTTTGTTTACGTCGTTTACGGTCTGCCTACCCCATTAGGGATAAAGGCGCCATTACATGTATGTATGTATGTTGACATCGTGAAAACTAAAATTGCACCGTTCCCTTGTTCATAGCAGTTTTTTCATGGAAGCAATAGAAAAACATAGAATGCCCCAAGAACTGCTGATCTCTCTTCCATGCTGGCCTGGGAGCGAGAGAAAAATATAGAATGTGTCAGCTGCATATCCTTCCGAGCATGCTGTAAAAACCAGCTAAGGGATCCGAGGGTTTCAGTATATTGCAATTTAGGCGATGGGCTGACAACCTGTCACTACAGTAATATACCTACAAATTTATCTTGAATAACCCTTAAAACATTGTGAGACGTGGCGAAACGATCTTTGTTTAGGTTGTTTACGCTCTGCCTACCCCCTTAGGGATAAATGTATGTATGTACCAAGGCATACGGAAGAAGCAACCTATATCACATGTTTTTCTAATATGACTCTCAAAAAATATTAGACGTGGCGAAAACACCATGGTCGTTGACGTTCTGCCTACCCCATAAGGGACATGTGTTACTACATTACATATATATGTATGATAATAAATGTGGAGCGCACATAGATGGCGCCACATCAAGATACAACAGTCCTGAAACGCGGTATCGAAGTTTCATTATATTCATATCACTCGGCCAACTGGCCTCTCAAGGAAATGCTCCTAAAAATGTTTGATAAATTTCTTCATCTGCTTCCTGTCGGATGTTATTTTTATTTGCATATTTCTTCCATGCTGGACTGGGAGAGCTAGAAAAACATAGAATGTTCAAGCTGCCCTTCCTCCCGGGCATGCTGTTGAAGTCAGCAAAAGGGACTCGAGGGTTACACTGTATTGTAATTTAGGCGATGGGCTGACAACCTGTCACTAAAGCAATACATATTACAATCTAAAATTGCCCTCAATTTTTGTCAGACGTGGCGAAAGCGCCTTTTACGAGGCGTTAAGCGCTCTGCCTACCCCGTGAGGGATAAAGGCGTGATTTATGTATGTATATTTTTTTTCAAACTGTTTAGGACAACCATGATCATTATACATTGTGTACAATAAACCAGCTCAGGTTTGTTGTAGCAACAGTGTATTGAAATCATTATAACTCAATGAATGAGTGTCGTTTATCTCCAGTTTCATAATATTTAATGTTTCCATTATAACATTCACGGAACTTAATGAATTTCGCAAATTCAATGAGATATTGTTCGAATGTTGTGTTTCCGGGTAAATGAATGAATGTTTGTTTAATTTCTGGATACAAAATATAATATTTATTTTAAAGCTACAATATTTTTATTAGCTTATAGAACTCTACATGGTGAACTTTCATTCGTTTTCATTAAGGAAAAAAAATGGCCTATAAAAATGTGTAGGAAATTTAACCAGAAAGTAAAAAAGTTTGAATGTTTAAATACAAAATTTTTTAATCACTCAATAAGTATCGGGAACTAAATTTTCTTCCATGCTGGCCTGGGAGAGAAAGAAAAACATAGAATGTGACAGCTGCATATCATCCCGGGCATGCTGTAAAAACCAGCTAAGGGATCTGAGGGTTTCAGTATATTGTAATTTAGGCGATGGGCTGACAACCTGTCACTATAGCAATATACCTACAAATCTAACTTAAATAACCTTCAAAACTTTGTCAAACGTGGCGGCGCGACCTTTGCTTAGGTCGCTTACGCTCTGCCTACCCCGCTAGGGTAAAAGCGTGATTATATGTATGTATGGAACTAAATATTATTTCCGTATCCTGGAAGGATTTCTTCGTAAAAGTTGCTCAATTTCGTTGAACTGAACAACACCTATCAGTTTGCGGGAAGCTTTTCCTTACACCCCGTATATTCTGTGACCATATCTACATGTAACCTAGATTAGGAAGCCGACCCCGTGAGATATGGGATAAGGCTAGGGAGATGATGATGATGATCTACATGTAACTCAGACATCTACCTACTACGTCTACGTTGTACAAAACAAAACATCGTAGGAATTTCTTTCTGAATGTTGCTCACTTTCGTTAACTGAGCAACCTTTATTAGAGAGATAGCAATAAATTTATTAATAATTGTAAGCTTCCATGCTGGCCTGGGAGTGAGAGAAAAACATAGAATGTGCTAGCTGCATTTCCTCCCGAGCATGCTGTAAAAACCAGCTACGGGATCTCAGGGTTTTAGTATATTGTAATTTAGGCGATGGGCTGACAACCTATCACTACAGCAATATACGTATAAATCTATCTTAAAAACCCTTAAAACTTTGTCAGACCTTTGTTTAGGTCGTTTACGCTCTGCCTAACCCATTAGGGATAAAGGCGTGATTATATGTATGTATAATTGTAAATTACAAGTCAAAAATTATATGCACTTAAGTTAGTACATTAATAATCATTAAAAATTTATTACTTTCATTATCATTAAATATTATAACTATAGAATGCCTGTTCGACAAGCCAACGCTTAAGCCGTGATTTAAAGCTATTTAAGATTGGTGCCTGCTTGATTACATCAGGTATTTTATTAAATACAGCCGTGCCCATCACATGCGTGGTTTCTTTGCGAGAACCTGTCCCTTACGCCCTGTATATTGTGACCACATATAACTCCATCGGACGTGCCTACTTATTACGTCTACGTTGTACAAAACAATACAACGTAGTATTACGTATAGACGTGACTTGGGAGTACTGCGTCACAACTCGATGCAGGGCGCAGGCCCAATCGATATCTCTGGCGTGCATCTGGGGTTGCCAGCCCTTAGAGAATAAACAGTCTACCCGGACATCTAGTAATGGTCTTCTTCTTCTGTCGAGTAGGTGTATCGAGTCTATCGACCCGATGAACCCTGGTGTCAGAGTTTTTAAACCGCCTAGTAGCACAACTATCAGGCCTCTGACCGACGACCGAAGCACTCTTTTTCTTTTTCGCAATCTTTTTCTTTTTCGGACAATCAGGTGATTCAGCCTGCAATGTCCTAACCAAACTGGGGAAAAATTCACAAAGTGATAAATTCTCAAATATCAACTTTGTGTTTCCCCCTGGGAATCGAACCCAGGACCTCCGGATCAGGAGTCCATGGCACTAGCCACTAGACCACGGAGGCAGTTCTAGTAATGGTAAGGAACAGCAAACGTATCGTAGCAAAATATCCCTTTGAAAATAAGAAAATCTAGTCTATCCGGACTCTTGGTAAGGACAATAAAGAATCACAAAAATTCACAAAATTTCCCTCAGTCGCAAAATGATTAAAAATTCTTTTAGAAGGTGCACTATTTTGAACAAAATCTACCTAAGGGACATTATGAGAAAGGGATACTTTGTGACCAATTGGCATTTTGCGAAAGCCCATTCTGCGACGTAAGTACAGCAAAATGTCCACATAAAATGGACCACAAATCAATATCATCTCGCAAGCTACCTGACTTTATTTATATGCATTGAACGTTTCTATCTCTACCGTTTTAGGTCCTTCCTTACCACCATTATGGTAGAGTTGAGTTGACTTATAAGAAAAAAATCGGAATTTACTTTCCGCCTAAGCTTTCCGCAAAACCTCGCTTACATTTTGTTTCGACGATAGCAGACCAAGCCAAAATGCGGTTCCCAGAATAACCATCAAATTATCTGGATTTTGAACAAAAAACCTGCAAAGAATCGATGGGAATGTGCACTATCCAGCAATTATAACTACAGGCACGAATTCTACGGGGTCCCGGGTTCTTCATACATACATACATATAATCACGCCTTTATCCCTAATGGGGTAGGCAGATCGTAAACGACCTAAACAAAGATCGTTCTGCCACGTCTGACAAAGTTTTGAGGGTTATTCAAGATAGATATGCAGGTATATTGCTGTAGTGGCAGGTTGTTAGCCCATCGCCTAAATTGCAATATACTGAAACCCTCGGATCCCTTAGCTTAGCTTTTGCAGCATGCCCGGGAGGAGATGCAGCTGGCACATTCTATGTTTTTCTATCGCTCCCAGTCCAGCATGGAATCCCGGGTTCTTACTTGAATTAAATAATTTAGCATTGTGAGTGCAAATGTAGAAAAAAGACAGAGGCCATTAAAATAACTGCACCGTATTTTACTTTTCAATATAATGGAGACAAACAAGTTTTTCATACATACATACATACATAAATCACGCCTTTATCCCTTACGGGGTAGGCAGAGCGTTTAACGCCTCTTAAAAGGCGCTTTCGCCACGTCTGACAAAAATTGAGGGCAATTTTAGATTGTAATATGTATTGCTTTAGTGACAGGTTGTCAGCCCATCGCCTAAATTACAATACACTGTAACCCTCGAGACCCTTTTGCTGACTTCAACAGCATGCCCGGGAGGAAGGGCAGCTGGAACATTCTATGTTTTTCTATCTCTCCCAGTCCAGCATGGAAGAAATGTTTTTCTCAGAAAGAAGTCTAAGAAACAAAGTCTTTGACATAGGTTAAGTTTAAAAAAAGAAGGGAAAATAAATATAATACTCGAAGTGTAAGAGAACGTAAATTAGTAATACCAAAATCAGTAAACTATTATGGAGAAAGGGTGTCAAAATGTCTAGTACCAAAAATATTTAACCAGCTTCGAATGTTACGAACTGAACCTAAGTTAAGTAGTATAGGGGTATTAAAATCAAAATTAAGGGACTCAATTCTAAATTAAAGTCATTGAGCAATGTTATATTTTTATATTTAATCTCTATTTAATTTTATTTTTTTATTAGATTCACATATTTTTTTTTTATAAGCATGCTGTTAATTTAAGGTAGGTGTAAGAAATTACATTAAGGTGTATCTCGCCATCAAACTTTCAAGTTTGGCGAGTAGATATTAGTTATAAAAATGTACTTACCTATACATTAAAAAAATAAAAGGTAATACCTATACATGAAACCATAGGTGGAATATACAATGTCTAGTATGACGTCATATGGCTTTGGTCTACTCAAAAACTATTTGTAAAAAGTTTGGCTTGTTCTTGATAGAGTCGTGTCGTGACTGTTTGGCGAATACTTTTTATATCTTCAAGGTCTTCTTGTGTTTGGCAACAGTAAGAATGTATACGATCATTTAAATATTATTTAGTATAGTAAAATGTAGGTTAGGTAGGTATACTGTATGAAAAAAAAATTGTTGCTCATCAAACCTTAAGATGTCAACCTGCTCATGAAACTGAACAACTTTCCCTAAAGAACAGACGACATATGAAAAAAATATATATATAAGTAATTTTGACGAAATGTCCAAGTTACAAAATGACAAAATGTCTAAGATGCATAATGTCAAATTTGAAAAAAGGTCTATCGCGATACTTCGCGGAATTGTCCAAGTTGCAATACCGCGGAAAGTCCTTGTAATCTGCACTTTAAGGCTCTTTACAGGACAATCACTTCCTCAAAGTCCACCTAATCGTAATACCGAATCAGGATTAAATCCATGTCTTAACAAGTACCTATGTAACTACCTACGTAACACATTCATTACGCAAGCTGATCTAACTTCCATTCCATTCTATCTTACTTCCATGCTGGACTGGGAGGGATAGAAAAACATAGAATGTTCCAGCTGCCCTTCCTCCCGGGCATGCTGTAGAAATCAGCAAAAGGGACTCGAGGGTTACAGTGTATTGTAATTTAGGCGATGGGCTGACAACCTGTCACTATGGCAATACACATTACAATCTAAAATTACCCTCAATTTTTGTCAGACGTGGCGAAAGCGCCTTTTACGAGGCGTTTAACGCTCTGCCTACCCCGTAAGGGATAAAGGCGTGATTTTATGTATGTATGTATGAAGCTGAGCTAATATGTCTGACGTGACATCGTGATACAACGTCAGCGTCAGCTAAATGGCTTGATAGACTTGTGTCTTAGTTTACAGTAACTTCTTGTGGGTTAGTAAATTTCATATATCGCAAAGTTTCCATAACTGCAAAATGTCTTATTTGAAAAATAGCGGTATCGCAGAATGTCCAAATCGCGGAAGTTCTTATAATCTGCACCTTAAGGCTCTTTAGAGGACAATCACTTCCTCAAAGTCCACCTAATCGTAATACCGAATCAGGATTAAATCCATGTCTTAACAAGTACCTATGTAACACATTAATTACGCAAGCTGATCTAATATGTCTGACGTGGCATCGTGATACAACGTCAGCGTCAGCTAAATGGCTTGATAGACTTGTGTATCAATTTATTGTAGCTTGTGTTACATTATAGGCATTTTTTCCTGACCTTGTGGGTATAGAGTTGAATGATTATTCACACAAAGTGTACTGCGCTACTGACCAAATATTATAAAAGCAATGCTTATATACTTAAAATAGGCATAGCACAGCGTCTATTTAATTAACGACCGTATCAGATACATTTTGTCTATGTTTTAATATATATATATATATATATATATATATTATCACGCCTTTATCCTTAATGGGGTAGGCAGAGCGTAAACGTCCTAAACAAAGGTCGTTTCACCACGTCTGACAAAGCTTTGAGGGTTATTTAAGATAGATTTAGATAGCTTAGTGACAGGTTGTCAGCCCATCACCTAAATTACAATATACTGAAACCCTCGGATCCCTTAGCTGGTTTTTACAGCATGCCCGGGAGGAAATGCAGCTGGCACATTCTATGTTTTTCTCTCGCTCCCAGGCCAGCGTGGAAGGAATGTCAATGTTTTAAGGATATGCCAAACGTGACTGCATTGTAATTTTTAGATCATCACCAAAACCCAGCGATTACATTTAACTGCACGGGAGTCACTTAAAGTCTATATTTAGACTTAGGTATACAGTCGCTTCAGACTGAAACCTGAGCTCGAGCTTCTAGTCTACCTATATCATAGCTAGGTACTACTATCGACACACGTTTACCTACAGATCATAAACTACACCCTCAGTCAGACACATACTAACTTATACCAGACAGCTTCGACACAAAGCTCATTTTCGGTAGTATAAACTCACAGACTGTACAGCTACAAGCAACTGCACGTAAACATGTACCAAGCTTTACGTCGCAGAATGTCCCTTTCGCAAAATGTGCCATGGTCGCAAAATGCCTCCTTTCGGAAAATATCTGCTATGTAATGTGGGCTTACTAAAAATATATTACAGGATATTTGGAATATTTTGTGAAAAGAATATTTTGGAAAAGGGACTTTTTGCGAAAATGGCATTTTGCGAAGGAGACATTATGCGACAGGGACATAATGCGAAGTTAGCGATATTTTCCAGGTCCTGTACCAAGAGGTTATTTTTGGGCTAAGGTAGGTGACAATGGACTGTATTTTAGAGGGTAAGGTCAAGGTGGATATTCACGCATGCGCCGAGAGTTGTGGCGATGCAGCCGCTTGCATGAAAGCCTGAGGCCAAAGCAAACCATTTTCTACTTTATAACCGAATAAATACGGTCTATTTTGGGTTTGAATTGAAAGCTCAAAGCCTGTGGAAACTGCAAAAAAGTTTGACCTTTATGACAAAACTGATACAGTCTATTTTTGCATTGAAGTAAAATCTGTCTATAAATATGAGTTTAAAGTTGTACTTGTGGAGATACGGTAGATGGTAACCTGGAAATTTCGAAACGTAGCAGAGTTTTGTTATGTATTTGTGTCACAGTTTGGGATAAAACGAAGAAATAAGTTTCGTACATACATACATACATATAATCACGCCTTTATCCCTAATGGGGTAGGCAGAGCATAAACGACCTAAACAAAGGTCGTTCCGCCACGTCTGACAAGGTTTGAGGGTTATTCAAGATGGATTTGTACGTATATTGCTGTAGTGACAGGTTGTCAGCCCATCGCCTACATTGCAATATACTGAAACCCTCGGATCCCTTAGCTGACTTTTACAACATGCCCGGCAGGAAATGCAGCTGGCACATTCTAAGTTTTTCTCTCGCTCCCAGGCCAGCATGGAAGTGTAAGTGTAAATAAGTTTCGTCTCGTGAAAATTAAACTAGGATACCATAAAATGGGATCTTTAAGTCTGGACTTTCTGGACTATTAAGCCAGTACGAACTGTCTTATATTTGCAGCTATTGGCTTAACATTTTATACAATAAATAATTTAGACGCATTATCAAATATCACTATCTTCCATGCTGGACTGGGAGCGAGAGAAAAACATAGAATGTGCCAGCTGCATTTCCTCCCGGGCATGCTGTAAAAACCAGCTAAGGGATCCGAGGGTTTCAGTATATTGCAATTTAGGCGATGGGCTGACAACCTATCACTACATCAATATACTTACAAATCTAACTTAAATAACCCTCAAAACTTTGTCAGACGTGGCGGAACGACCTTTGTTTAGGTCATTTACGCTCTGCCTACCCCATTAGGGATAAATGCGTGACTATATGTATGTATCAAATATTACATATTTAAAAATTACTTGTTTACATTAAAATGCTTACGTAGAATAACCTCCATTACCAGTGAAGGGAGGAAACATTATCTGCTATAATCCAGTAAACAAATAAATGGACTTAAAAAAAACCAGTCTAAGTAATTCACAAGTCTATGTTTACTCTGTGACGTCAAACACCGACACCATAGACATAGCTATAAACATAGAAGTGTCCTTGGAAGTCCCTGTCATCGATTGTCGGTCCCTCACGTCCCGACGGGGCTAAAAGCGGACAGCGAATCGGGTAGGCGGACCTATTTTTGGCACAAGTCTCCTTGGGGCTTTAGGCACGTATACATACATACATACATATAGTCACGCCTTTATCCCTAATGGGGTAGGCAGAGCGTAAACGACCAAAACAAAGGTCGTCCCGCCACGTCTGACGAAGTTTTGAGGGTTATTTAAGTTAGATTTGAAGGTATATTGCTGTAGTGACAGGTAATCACCCCATCGTTAGGCACGTATGAAGTGTAAAATACATACATAGATTGTTAATAAATTTATTTGTTTTATAAAGACACACCCATAAAATTTGTAGTAAAAAAAACAGGAGACAAAAGTAAACATTTAAACAAACATAAAATAAACATCAAATTAAAAAGACAAACATAGACGATAAATACAAAACAAACAAATGGTTGTGTGTGTCGCAGTAAACCAAAAGGGCTATAGCTCAGCATAAACGTTTTGCCCTGTTGAGCAAAACACTGATTTTCAGCTACTACCCTACATATAATCACGCCTTTATCCCTAAGTGTAAAATATGCAACGTTTTTTCTACAACTACATAGATATATATTTATAAGACACGATTTGTTTTTTCTAAACCATAAAAAAACATACAAAAGAATCGGGATTGCAATATGTACTATGTTCAGTTGACTGAACCATGGAATATTTAATTTCCGAAAATTTAGCAAACGTATTCGCAGGTGAAATGATGGAATCATTTTTGGTTTGCTGTGAATTTGACATTATGCTATGTTAACTTTATGCAACTAAACAATCATTACATTGACTTTTTGCACATTTGATGGTTTTTGGTTAAAATCCTTTTTTTTTATCATTATAAAAACTATCTAAACACAAACAAAAATGACTTGAAGAATATTTAGATGACGATGTTTTATAATATCGTTTAATACCGTAGATATTAGTCGTTAAGCCATATCAGAGGCCAGTGCTAAGCATTGGCGGCTTGAAAACTCTGACCTAATCTAGGATTGGGTCTGGTTTCCCTTCTGGGTTGCGGAGGTCAGATGGCAGTCGCTCTGTGTAAAAATCAGTACCCTCGTTCAATCCCCTAGATTAGGAAGCCGACCCCGTGAGATACGGGATAAGGCTAAGGAGATGATGTTTTATAAACAGACCCGAAATAGAGCGAGGTCGTTTTTTCTATGATCGCTTATTGAAATTTATTGTTTTGCACTTGAAGATCCAGTCTTTTGTATATAAGAAATTAATACCTATAAGGTTTGCGTTTTTGTTTGTAATAAAAATAAATAATATTTGAATCAAATATTTTACAACTTATTAGAAAGCTCGGGCACGAGGTCGTCCCAGGAAGAGATGGCGAGACGAGCTAGACGCACACGCCCGAAACTGGTTAAAAGAGGCTCAAGACAGGGAGAAATGGAAAAAGGGGAGGGAGGCCTTTGCCCTGCAGTGGGACACCTCAGGCTGTTAATAATAATAATTAGAAAGCTACGTTGACAAAGAGGGTATCGTCGCAAAATTACGTTACGTTCGCAAAATGTCGCTTTCTACTAATGTCACTTTTGCAATATGTGGCTAAAAGTTCCTATCAAATAATGTCCCTTTAACAAAATTACCCTTTAATGTGAATTTAAATGTGCATGGAAAAAAACAAGTTTATAGCAAATGACAATGAAGCAAGTGGTCTCAAAGTCTGCAAGTATAAATCAATAGTTTATATTTTGTTCATATTCGATCGATTTGTATTGTTTATTGTTAGCCAGTGTCAAGCAATGTGTCAAGAGTCAACCGTCGTGATTGATGTCAATGATAGTTCATCAACGAGAAGGTCTGGTCAATGTGGTCATGCGGTGGAACTGTGGTTGCGTATCAATTATCAATGTTGTTGCTCGTTCACTTGGAGACTTCACAAAATGTCTCTTTACAATACAATACAAGATACTTTATTGCACAAAGAAACACAAATACATACAGCAGAAAAGTAAGGAACAAAACAGTACAATATAGGCGGCCTTATTGCTAAAGCAGCAATTTCTACCAGGCAACCTTTCGCAGTATCCCTATGCCACTTTCATAAAATATCCCTATCTCATGATGTCCCTTATCGCAAAATGTCCCTTTTGCAAAATGTCACTTTCGCAAAATGTCCCTTTCGCAAAATGTCACTTTCGCAAAATGTACTAAGAAGACAAAACTATCGCAAATAACAGTGAAGTAATTTCGAAGTCTACGATCGAGTTTATATTCGATCGATTTGTATTGTTTTAACCAGTGTCAAGCAATGTGTCAAGTGTCAATCGACGTGATTGATGTCAATGACAGTACATCAACAAGAAGGTCTGGGCTGGTCAATCTGGTCATGCGGTGGAATTGTGGTCGCGTATCAATTATAATTAATACATACCTACATACATATAATCACGCCTTTATCCTTAATGGGGTAGGCAGAGCGTAAACGACCTAAACAAGGATTATAATTGATACGTTGATAATTATCAATGTTGTTGGTCGTTGACTTAGAGACTTCACAAAATGTCCCATTTTAAAAATTTATGTATCTCATTATGTCACTTTCCCAAAAAAAACTTGACGCATAATAACAATGAACCAAATATTCTCAAAGTTTTCAAGATTTGTATCGTTTTAGTCAGTGTCAAGCAATGTGTCAAATGTCAACCGTCTTGATTGATGTCAATGACAGTTGATCAACGAGAAGGTCTGGTCAATCTGGCCATGCGGTGGAACTGTGGTTGCGTATCAATTAATTATCAATGTTGTTAATCGTTGACTTGGAGACTTCACAAAATGACCCTTTTGCAAAATGTATTTATCTCATAATGTCACTTTTGCAAAATATCCCTCAGTCACAAAATTTCTCTTTCCGCATAATGTCCCTTTCGCAAAATGACACTTTCGCAAAACTTGACGCATGATAACAATGAACTAAATATTCTCGAAGTCTTTCAAGTATCATATTCGTTCATTTGTTTTGTTTTAGCCAGTGTCAAGCAATGTGTCAAGTGTCAACCGTCTTGATTGATGTCAATGACAGTACGTCAACGCGATGGTCTTGTCAATCTGGCCATGCAGTGGAACTGTGGTTGCGGTCGCGTATCAATTGTTAATGTTGTGGCCGTTGACTTGGAACATACATACATATAATCACGCTTTTATCCCTAATGTGGTAGCCAGAGCGCAAACGACCTAAACAAATGTAGTTACGCCACGTCTGACAAAGTTTTGAGGGTTATTTAAGATAGATTTGTAGGTATATTGCTGTAGTGACAGGTTGTCAACCTATCGCCTAAATTGCAATATACTGAAACCCTCGGATCCCTTAGCTGGTTTTCGCAGCATGCCCGGGAGGAAATGCAGCTGGTACATTCTATGTACTCTCGTTACCAGTCCAGCATGGAAAACACTTGGAAGTATAGGCAATTAGTTAGTAAACACTATACAGGGTGTAAGATCTTGGAATGCTTAGAAACTTTACAGAATAGGCAAAGCGGTAATAAATATTTTACAACCCTAAACTAAAGCAAATTATCATTTCAGCTCGATTCTTTGTAAAATACGTTGGAAGAGATCTTTACAGTTTACACTTTTTATTACCGCTTAATAATATTTATAACCGGCCTGCAGACTACTGACCCTCTGCCTACCCCACAAGGAAATAAAAACGTGATGTGCCTGAATTACAATTCTGCAGCTAAAAGCCGAAGCGCTTGAAATCTGGGTCGAGTATCGAGAAAAGCTTCATATGGACTCCGGGTATTGATCGGTGTTCGTAACAATATGCAGCAATAATAGTCACGACTATATGTTATATGAGGTAGGTATATCTTCCATGCTGGCCTGGGAGCGAGAGAAAAACATAGAATGTGCCAGCTGCATTTCCTCCCGGCCATGCTGTAAGAATCAGTTAAGGGATCCGAGGGTTTCTGTATATTGTAATTCAGGCGATGGGCGGACAACCTGTCACTACAGCAATATACCTACAAGTCTATCTTAAATAACGACCTTTCGTTTAGGTCATTTACGCTCTGCCTACCCCATCAAGAATAAAGGCGTGATTATATGCATGAATAAATGAATTATAAAGAGGAAAGATTAGTATTTGTTTGTAACGAATAATCTCAAAAACTACTAAAAATACTTTCACTATTAGAAAGCTACGTTCGCCCTGAGTAACATAAGCTAATTTTTAGCACGGAAAAATATCTGATTCCGTCGGGAGAACGCATAAGGTAAGCCACGGGTGAAACTGCGGCGTAAAAGGCTAGTTTCTGTAATGACGGATCAGCAAAATTATGATTATACAAAAGCCATTAATCAAGATTAACTAAAGTACCTACTTTGCCTTCCTCTATTGGCTTAAATACATACATAATGCCCGGGTAAAGAGCAGCTGTCTTCCATGCTGGACTTGGAGCGATAGAAAAACATAGAATGTGCCAGCTGCATTTCCTCCCGGGCATGCTGTAAAAATCAGCTAAGGGATCCGAGGGTTTCTGTATATTGTAATTTAGGTGATGGGCTGACAACCTGTCACTAGAGCAATAATAACGTGGACGTGGGGGAACGACCTTTGTTTAGGTCGTTTACGCTCTGCCTACCCCATTAGGCGTGATTATATGTATGAATGTACGTAAGAGCAGCTGGTTCAATCTGTTTTTATCAGTCAAGTATAGAAGGAGAGACGATACTTTATTACAAAAACATAACCGACCATGACCGACGCGGTTTACCCGACTACGCGAAACTTGGTACAATTCCAGCTGTCTGCGAGTAAACAGCGGCTACTTACAAATCATCAAACAAATTACGCTTGAATCCTACAAAGAAATGTTGATGTTGAAAAACTACTACGTTGAAAATGTTTGACACACAAACAGACAACATTTTAATAAAATACCATTACAATTTACGCGATGGACTGACAACCTGTCACTACAGTAATGTAACTATAAATCTACCTTAAATAACCCGCAAAACTTTGTCAGACGTGGCGGAACGACCTTTGTTTATGTCGTTTATGCTCTGCCTACCCCATTATATGTATGTATGTATGGAAGGCAAAGTCAGCACTTTATTTGTCGATTCGTCACGAAGACGTGATGTAGGTATGTATTATAGAAACATGAAATTGCGATTTATCTAACTACTATCTAAGGATAAAGGCGTGATTATATGTAGGTATGTATTATTATGCTAAAATTAAGAAAACAGTTGACCGAATTTACCTTGAAACCAAATAAAGAAATCTTGCAAAACTATTGAAGTACAAAAAACGTGCTTTGGAATCGCTACAAGTGTAAAGACTAATTTGGTCACAGGCTATTTTAGTTCCTGCAATAAAAAGACTGTGAGATTGCACTAGGAAGGCACGAGACACGTGTGTAGGACATGCATTATGCAATGCAGCTGTTTGGCTTGGCTTTTCCTTCCATGCTGGACTGGGAGAGATAGAAAAACATAGAATGTTCCAGCTGCCCTTCCTCCCGGGCATGCTGTAGAAGTCAGCAAAAAGGGACTCGAGGGTTACAGTGTATTGTAATTTAGGCGATGGGCTGACAACCTGTCACTATAGCAATACACACTACAATCTAAAATTGCCCTCAATTTTTGTCAGACGTGGCGAAACCGCCTATTACGAGGCGTTTGACGCTCTGCCTACCCCGTAAGGGATAAAGGCGTGATTTTATGTATGTATGTATGTTGGCTTGGCTTTTGCTTAGTTTCTTTATAGTTTTACTTACTACCTGTTACTTCGTAGTGGTAGGATGTTTGTTGATCTAGAAAGAGGCGCTCACGCGGCAACAAAATACATACATACATACATACAGTCACGCCTCCATCCCCAATGGGGTAGGCAGAGCGTAAACGACCAAAACAAAGGTCGTTCCGCCACGTCTGACAAAGTTTTGAGTGTTATTCAAGTTAGATTTGTAGGTATATTGCTGTAGTGACAGGTTGTCAGCCCATCGCCTAAATTACAATATACCGAAACCCTCGGATCCCTAACAAAATACAATCTATTACAATTTCGTCTCCTTACCACTTGTTTTATTTATTACCAGTGTCATTCATTCTTCCATGCTGGACAGGGATGCGAGAGAAAAACATAGTATGTGCCAGCTGCATTTGCTCCCGGGCATGCTGTAGAAACCAGCTAAGGTCTCCGATCCGGTTTCTTTATATTGCAATTTAGGCGATGGGCTGGCAACCTGTCACTACAACAACATACCTACAAATCTATCAATAAACAAACCCTCAAAACTTTGTCAGACGTGGCGAACGATTTTTGTTTAGATAGTTTACGCTCTGCCTACCCCATTAGGGATAAAGGCGTGATTATATGTATATATGTATTGACTTTGTAAGATATTTTCTCAAACATGCATGGAAATAAGTAGGTATATTGCATACGAAAAAACAATACGCAAAGTTACAGATATATGTTTTTTAAAATGCGCCTGCAAAGTTTTATGAAATTTCATTATTGTCGTCTTTTTAAAATTTTGCTTTAAAATGAGCTTGTAATGTTGTATGATAATCATTGTTGTGAACACCATTCGCCCTATGGCAGCATTTTCTGTCTATTTTTCTATTTAACTACATATTTATCAAAGGCCTTCCATGCTGGCCTGGGAGCGAGAGAAAAACATAGAATGTGCCAGCTGCATTTCCTCCCGGGTATGCTGTAAAAACCAGCTAAGGGATCCGAGGGTTTCAGTATATTGTAATTTAGGCGATGGGCTGACAACCTGTCACTACAGCAATATATTTACAAGTCTATCTTAAATAACCCTCAAGAATTTGTCAGACGTGGCGGAACGACCTTTGTTTGGGTCGTTTACGCTCTGCCTACCCCATTAGCGATAAAGGCGTGATTATATGTATGTATGTATAACATTTCATACATAAATGCTTCAAGTCACAATAGACTTATATCAGTAGAATTGACCTGTTACTTATCGGTCATAAACTTGAGTATGGCGTAAGACGGATACACTACTATAGTGTTAGAACTGGACCATTGATCTAGGTACAAAGCCAGTAGCTTATCGGTCAAACTGCCGCCGTGGTCTAGTGGCTAGTGTCATGGACTCCCGATCCGGAGGTACTGGGTTCGATTCCCAGGGGGGAAACACAAAGTATTTGAGAATTTATCACTTTGTGAATTTTTCCCCTTTTTGGTTAGGACATTGCAGGCTGAATCACCTGATTGTCCGAAAAGAAAAAAAGATTTCGTGCTTCGAAGGGCACGTTAAGCCGTTGGTCCCATTCGCTCATAAAACGAACATAAAACGCTTAGAAAAAACCGTTTTCGCCGCCACCGACACTTATTAAGGGCAATTTCAGCTTTTTGTTATTACTTTATTTTTAATATTTATTACAAGAATTATTACAGGTTTACATATAAATTGGCCTCTGAATTATAACAATCTGCATCGCAGAATGTCTTTTGTATGGCGTAAAGCGGTAATGCACTAGTGTAGTGATAAGATATAGACCATTGATCTAGGTACAAAGCTAGTAACTTATCGTCCAATAGCCTATGTGCGATCTATAAGTATGGATATAATTTATATTTATACCAGGTGTAAGGGACAGCTTCCCGCAAACTGGTAGAGGTGGCTCAGTCAATGATACTGAACAACTTCCACCAGGATTTTTTCCCAGGAAGTGGAAAAAAAAGATTTTTTCATACAAAATGTTCACCTCGATCGGACGTGCCCTCCGAAGCACGAAAATCTTTTTCCTTTTCGGACAATCAGGTGATTCAGCCCGCAATGTTCTAACCAAACTGGAGAAAAATTCACAAAGTGATAAATTCTCAAATATCAACTTTGTGTTTCCCCCCTGGGAATGGTCCCCAGGACCTCCGGATCGGAAGTCCATGGCACTAGCCACTAGACCACGGAGGCAGTTTATTCTGGCAATCCATTCAATAAAAACTGTAACTCTTCCGCTGGCAGCGCCATTTTGAAAATTTTCGAGTATATGGCATGTCCTGAGCCTGTCGCTCTGTCAGGTTATCATATGACTTGTTCCAACAAAATGCATAAGAATTCGTATTCTATTAGATTTGTATTTAAATTGTTTTTTTTATCCATTTTGAAGCTACCTTACTGCTAGTATACAACAACATACTATGTAACGAAACTAAAATAAATTAAAAAAAAACACGTGAAATGAAAAACCTCACCGCGTCGCCATACGTAAAAAACAACGCGAAAGTCGATAATCTAGATTAGGAATGTAGCATTTTTGTCCGTTGCACTACAAGTACCAGGTTGCCCCTAATCCTGGCTTTTTGCCTAGACTGAACGCGTCACCCAGCAAACGTCAACAGACACGGCATTAGAAAAAAAAATACGTTTTACGCGCCAAAACAACTGCCGAACGCGTAGGTTTCAGAATTCGAGATAAAAACATTTACTTCGGGTGTTTCTATGTACACAGAGAAAAATGCGTTTGACAGTTTTATGATAGTATTTGTTCTAGAGTCGAGAAGCTTCGGTCAACAAACTTTCGTGATAATTAACTCAGACCAAGGACGCCATTGAAGACAATGAGACTTCCAATTTATAAAATGTCTAGCGTGCCAAAACGTTCATGTTGCAGATTGTCTAAGTTGAGGAATGACCAAGTTAAAGAATGTCCAAATAGCAGAATGTCAAAGATGAATTATGTTGTCAATATAGAACGTTACTTCGCAGAAAGCCCATTTCGAAATATGGCCCTTGGGCGAATATGTCTCTTTCGCAAAACATCTCCTTTGCATAATGTTCCTTTGCGTAAAAAGACCTTTTTTGATAGATTTAGTTCAAATAGTGGGCAGGTACTAAAACAATTAGTTTATTTTTAAATGGACATTTTGCGACCAAGGGACATATTCCGAAGTTACGATATAGAATGATAGATAAAGTTTCTATGCCTTGCTTATTGTAACAAATGGAAAAAAACAACTAAAAGAGAATGTGCCATTACATGGTTTACAATAAGGAATTTAAAATGATATGACACCAGAAAAATACTTAAGACATAATAGGGGGAAATAGCTGGTTGACGGATGTTCATATTTCATCTTGCACTGCCGACATACGATCTCTTGCATCAGATCAGGGGGCGTATTTTTGGACCGCTTGAATCGGAATTCGCATTCGAAAGATTAACATTCGCATACGAAAACCCAAAATCGAAAGTTTTGAATAAAGCATAAACCTAGGGTTAATTTTAATTTGATGTCTTTTATACATCATTGTACATTAATTTTCAATCACTCTATCAATTTCTATTCTATGCTATTCTAAGTGCTACTTAAATTAAGTCCTGTTACGGTAATCTTTATTACAACAATAAAGTATCACGTAAGTATTTTCATGTTTTTTATGTCTTCATTTAATCGAAAAACGAATGAAGTTGCTGGCTAAAGACATAAAACTTGGATAAGCAGATTCATCAGAAAAACAACTACCAACACGCGAAGATTACGTGATCGTAAGAAAATGTTCCTCCATGTTGGACTGGGAGCGAGGGAAACACATAGAATGTGCCAGCTGCATTTCGTCCCGGGCATGCTGTAAAAACCAGCTAAGGGTTTCAGTATATTGCAATTTAGGCGATGGGCTGACAACCTGTGACTACAGCAATATACCTATAAATCTATCTTAAAAAACCCTCAAAACTTTGTTTGTGACGGAACGACCTTTGTTTAGACCGTGTACGCTCTGCCTACCCAATTAGGGATAAAGGCGTGACTATATGTATGTTTGTATGATCTTATTTCCTACTAGCGACCCTCCCCGGCTTCGCACGGAAATCATCATCATTTCTCTACTATATAATGCATGTATTATACATATAAACCTTCCTCTTGAATCACTCTATCCATAAAAAGAAACCGCATTAAAATCCGTTGCGTAGTTTTAAAGATCTGCATACATAGGGATATAGGGACAGAGAAATCGACTTTGTTTTATACTATGTAGTGATAGTGAACTGGAAAGCTGACTGGTATAGTAAAATTTTAGACTTACTTAAATCTGAACTAATATTGTAAACAGGAAAAATTTTGTTTGCAATGAATCTGTACCATATTATTTTTTTGCATTTTTGTATGTACGTTTGTAACGAATAAACTCAAAAACGAATAAATTTTAAAATTGTTTCATACATACATACATATAATCACGCCTTTATCCCTAATGGGGTAGGCAGAGCGTAAACGACCTAAACAAAGGTCGCTTCGCCACGTCTGACAAAGTTTTGAGGGTTATTTAAGATAGATTTGTAGGTATATTGCTGTAGTGACAGGTTGTCAGCCTATCGCCTAAATTACAATATACTGAAACCCTCGGATCCCCTAGCTGGTTTTTACAGCAAGCCTGGGAGGAAATGCAGCTGGCACATTCTATGTTTTTCTCTTGCTCACAGGCCAGCTTGGAAGAGAAAAAAATAAATTAAAATTGTTTCACCATTAAAAACTGCGATCATCCTGAGTAGAAATTATCTGAATCCCACGGGAAAAATTATTAACCCGCGGGTGTAACTGCAGCGCAAATAGCTAGTAATCTAGAAAACTGCTGGCCCAATTTGAAACTTCTTCTTAGCGAGTGAAGTTTCGAGTCGAACAAAAAAATAGTCCCTCCAACCGATTTTCCGTGATGGCGGCCAATCTCCTAGAGATCAGCCAACTGCGCAGGACTAGTTTTTAGTGCCCAAGTGTTTGCGCAGCATACAAGTGCACTCTCTATTCCTTGAAATCTCTTATTCTGATGGGACAGATAGACTGACACGACCAGAGAGAAATCAGGCGCAGGACCGACTATTTACATGCCCATCCGATAGCATGGGTCATCTTACTTTTAGACAATCAGGTGATCAGCCTGCATTGTCGTAACCAAACTGAGGAAAATGTCACCAAGTGATAAATTAACATATATCAACTTTGTGTTTTCCCCCTAGGAATTGAACCCAGGACCTCCAGATCGTGAGCCCAAGGCTCTGACCATTAGACCACAGACGCAGTCAAACAACTATAGATATAAGACACTGTACATGTAGATACTTTTATAACATGTCACAATAATTAGAAGTGCGTACTAAACCAATAGTTGGGGATAATAAAAAAAGGTTATCGAAATAGAAGCGTCGAGAAGTTATTCTTCCACGAGGGGAAGCGTGCCAATGAATAAAAAATGGCGTCACGTCACCGATTAGCATTATCAACTTGACCTTATATCGGCATAGTAACGTGTGCCTCAGTTTACTATAAGAGATAACCTGACGGAATTAAAGATAACCCGAAGACAATTTACGGAGGTTTTACGTTTTACGCGTGCTACTCAATTTAGCAAGATCATGTAACTGATAAAAAACATGGAATTTACTGGATGGTAATTCAATTACATCTTCTAGCGAGTGGATTTTACAAATACATACATACATAAATCACGCCTTTATCCCTTACGGGGTAGGCAGAGCGTTTAACGCCTCGTAAAAGGCGCTTTCGCCACGTCTGACAAAAATTGAGAGCAATTTTAGATTGTAATATGTATTGCTTTAGTGACAGGTTGTCAACCCATCGCCTAAATTACAATACACTGTAACCCTCGAGTCCCTTTTGCTGACTTCAACAGCATGCCCGGGAGGAAGGGCAGCTGGAACATTCTATGTTTTTCTATCCCTCCCAGTCCAGCATGGAAGAAAGTGGATTTTACGATCCCATTAATCCTTATTTATTTAACTTTATGCACAAAAATGTTACATGGACGCACATAACGCCAAAGGCATTATCTACCAGTCTACCTTAGGGCATGTGGAAATGACAAGGCAGGTGCAAAAACTATCTATCCTATTAACTAACAAAGTTAGAACAAAACGAAAAAATCCAGAAACCGAGCCACCAGGTTAAGTGGTTGCAGTTTGTCACACCCTCGCCTAAGTCCTCGAATCCCTTAGCTGATTGTTCAGCATGCTCGGGATTAGAAGCAGCTGGCACATTTTGTTTTTCTACGACTCCCAGTCCAGCATAGAAACAAGCAATCTTTGTGTCGTGTGTTACAGCACGATACGAGAGCCGATTGTGTGGCGGTCGTAAAAGCCATACATCATTATCCGAATTCAGTAGTTTCAGGGTCAATATCTTAATTTTATTTTTATTGTTAAATTGTACTTCTATGTTATTCTTCCATGCTGGGAACGAGAGATAAAGGTATGCTGTAAAAGCCAGCTAAAGGATCCGAGGGTTTCAGTATATTGTCATTTAGGCGACGGGCTGACAACCTGACACTACAGCAATATACTCACAAATCAATCTTAAGTAACCCTCAAAACTTTGTCAGACGTGGTGGAGCGACCTTGGTTTAGGTCGTTTGCGCTCAGTCTACCCCATTAGGGATAAAGGCGTAATTATATGTACGTATGTAAAATATCACGGTAATATAAAATATGTGTATTTTTTTTTCATTAAATACTTTATTGTTTAATTGTGTTTATTAATAATATTCAATAAATGTTGGTTTACAAAATTAATATTCCCTTTTTATGTTTCCATGTTAGATTTTTTTTTTTAAATAGACGACATTTTGAGAAAAGAAAATTTTGCGATATTCCGAATTTCCTCTTCTCACTTTACCACAAATGGAAGCAGGGAGATGCATTTCTTACCTAGCCGTAACTAGGTACCTTTATATAAATCAACCAGATTGTATGGGTGACGTAAAATTTCTCTACGGAATATTTTAGCGTTGTTTGTCAGCTCGATAAATAAATATAAATTGGAGTGGCTCAAATGGGCTGATTCAGGGTCACCGGCGGGATTCGTTCTAGAATATTCGGGGTCAAAAACGCTGGGAGCTTGGACACTTTATCATTATCATCGTGAAAGTATGTAGGTAGGTATCTGGTTTAACTGCCTCCGTGGTCTAGTGGCTAGTGACATGGACTCCCGATCCGGAGGTCCTGTGTTCGATTCCTAGGGGGAACACACAAAAGTTGATATTTGGGAATTTATCACTTTGTGAATTGTTCCCCAGTTTGGTTAGGACATTGCAGGCTGAATTACCTGATTGTCCGAAAAGAAAAAGATTTCGTGCTTCGGTGGGCACTTTAAGCCGTCGGTCCCGGTCGCTGTCTTTGATAGTGGTCGTTACTCAAACCATGTCAGAGGCCTGATAGTTGTGCCACTAGGCGGTTTAAAAACTCTGACACCAGGGTTCTTCGGGTCCATAGACTCGATACCCACTCGACAGAAGAAGGTATCTGGTCTGGTCAAAAAATTATTGAGTGTGACTACAGTTTATTATCTACTAGCGACACGCCCCGGCTTCGCACGGAAATTATCAGTGTTTCTCAACCATATTATGCATGTATTATACATATAAACCTTCCTCTTGAATCACTCTATCCATTAAAAGAAACCGCATCAAAATCCGTTGCGTAGTTTTGAAGATTTATGCATACATAGGGATATAGGGACAAAGAAAGCGACTTTGTTTTATACTTTGTAGTGATTATAATAGTTTATGTAATTTATGTATCTCATATATGTATTTTATATAGTTTTATCTATATTCATTATTTTAAGTAAGACATTTGATTTCTTTTACCTAAGGTTGCCTGGTAGCAATTGCTTCCATAGCAATAATGCCGCCTTCATTGTACTTTAGTTTTTATTTCATTTGTTCTCATTTCCTGTTGTTTTGTTTTATGATTAATAAAGAATATATCTATCTCCATTGTTATACCAATATCTTAATTAATAATATTAATGCGATAGTAAGAGTACGGTCTGTGTTTGAGGCTCTTTCACGCCTAAACGGCTAAACGGATTTAGATAATATTTGGCATGGCGATAGATGGTAACCTGGAGACGGACTTAGGCTACTTTTTACTGCATAAAAACTGTTGATTCTCACGGGATAACCCATTTAACTCGGGTGAAACCGCGTGCGAAAAGTTAGTTGTTTATTATGTTTTTTTTTTTAATTCAGAAGAAATAGGCTTTGTCTTTTTTTACGGAATATTTTTAGCCTTGTTTGTTAATTAATTGGTACAAACCGATTCAGGGTCACATCGGCGGGATGCCTTCTAGAATATTCGGGGTCAAAAAATCATAACATACTTCCATGCTGGACTGGGAGCGAGGGAAAAATATAGAATGTGCCAGCTGCATTTTCTCCCGGGCATGCTGTAAAAACCAGCTATGGGATCCGAGGGTTCCTGTATATTGCAATTTAGGCGATGGGCTGACAACCTGTCAGTACAACAATATACCTACAAATCTATCTAAATAACCCTCAAAACTATGTCAGACGTGGCGGAACAACCTTTGTTTAGGTCGTTTACGCTCTGCCTACCCCACAAGGGATAAAGGCGTGATTATATGTATGTATGTACGTAAAAAATCATCTGTAATCAGTTCAGTTTTTGAGCGTCGTCGCTTTATTATCATCTTCACGGACGTATGGACGTAGGTGGTATCTGCTATGGTCAAAAGGTTAAGATGGTTGACCGAGCTACAAAACATACTGTGTATTGTACGTTTGCTGGCAGTGAAGCTAATTAATGGAATGTATGCGATGGTGTAGTGGATAGGGCCGCTGCCTCCTGAGCGGGAGAGGTCGTGGTTCGAATCCCACCGCGTACCAATGTGTCTTTCGGTTTTCGAATTTCAAATGTACGTTTATTCGACGCTTTTTCCGTGCTTCGGAAGGCACGTTAAGCCGTTGGTCCTGGTTAATATCGTTTAACACCGTAGAGTCGTTAAACCATGTCAGAGGCGAGTGCTAAGCATTGGCGGTTTGAAAACTGACTGATTTAGGATTGAATAGCCAGTACCCACGTTCAATTCGCTAGATTAGGTAGCCCACCCCGTGAGATATGGGACAAAGCTAGGGAGCCGATACGTATATAGAATGGCAGGACTTGAGCCTATTGGTCTTGCCCATAAAAACTCCCTTTTTATTTGGTTGGTTAGATAAGCTAGTAATTTTGTATGTGAAATGTTCTTCTGGGTACATAAAAAGCTTTAGAAAATGTAGTAATTTCGTTAGTAAAATATTTTATATATTTTTATTTTTCAATAACTCCATTATTTAAAAAAAGAATTGTTAAGCTAATTTAACTCAATACCATTAAATATTCTATGCCATTACTCTCGTCTAATAGACTTTAAAAAACTCTATAAACAACATATGTTCTGGCATTTGAAGAATGCAGTTTTCAGACTTTAGACTATCATTTATTAAGTTAATATTTATTTAGCTAGATAACATTATGGTCATTAATAATTATGTAATATATCTCGTCTCCCACATTCTCTTACGTAGTTAATAAATTATGGTTACGGTTATCGAACGTCAAGATAGTTTTCCTCAAAGTTTGCATAAGGGGAATGTATAGTAAAATAATAATAAAATATAGTTGGTAATTATTATTACTCATCTTGATAAAGGTTACTGATATTTTCTCAGGGTTAAAGGTCTTATAATCGTAGTTTTAAGATGATGATGAATAAAGCATAAACTTTAATCCAATCATCATTATCTTCCATGCTGGCCTGGGAGCGAGAGAAAAACATAGAATGTGCCAGCTGCATTTCCTCCCGGGCATGCTGTAAAAACCAGCTAAGGGATCCGAGGGTTTCAGTATATTGTAATTTAGGCGATGGGCTGACAACCTGTCACTACAGCAATATACTTACAAATCTATCTTAAATAACCCTCAAAACTTTGTCAGACGTGGCGGAACGACCTTTGTTTGGGTCGTTTACGCTCTTCCTACCCCATTAGGGATAAAGGCGTGATTATATGTATGTATGTATCATTATCAGCCTGTATCAGTCCACTGCTGGAATAGGCCTCTCCCATGGCACGCCACTCAGCTCGGTCTTCAGCCGTTCTCATCCAATTTCTGCTCGCTTTTTTACGAATATCATCGCTCCACCTAGTTTCAGGACGTCCTACACTACGTTTGCCTTGTGGTATCCACTCTAGAACTCGTCTGCCCCAACGGTCATCAGTTCTACGACAGATGCGACCAGCCCACTGCCACTTCAGCTTACTAATTCTCTGAGATATCTCGGTAACTCTGGTTTTATGTCGGTAACTCTGGTTTTATGTCGGATAACTGCGTATCGTATCCGATCTCTCAGAGAAACACCACGCATCTAATAGTAAGTTATGTTTCCTTTTAGTAAGTAAACTATGAACACGAAGAAAATATATGAAGAAATCGCGAAAAAATTATGTTACGGAAGAATAATGCTAAGAAAAATATAAATTTTCATCAATTAAGGATTTTTAACATTTTCTTTAATTTCATGGTGTTGCCTTGGGAATTCCTTATCGGAGAGGATCTATCCGGTATGTGCCGGTAAACCCCAAGCAAAGAAGGGACTTAAATTTTTACCAATATCTGTGGTAGCCAAAGTTCTTAGAAATAAGCAGTGCAAAGGCACAATACACAAAAGTGTTCCCCATTTGTATGTTTCTGTGTACAATAAAATGGCTAAGTAAATAAATATTAAATAATAAAGTACTCACCTAAGAACATATGCGTCGACTTGCTCGCTCTGTGTGAAAGAGATGATTTCACAGCGGACTATCTTCAGGACATTCTCCCATTGTTTGCTGAAACCAAAAGCTTTGATAAGTGCTTCGTTGACTGAGCGACCCTTATTAGTTTGTGGGACGATGTCCCTTACACCCGGTATTCATAATCTATCTTCATCAGTTTCATCACAGTACAATACATTCATAAATAAATTATAATTAAAATGTAAACCAAATAATTTCGCTTTCCACTGACAATATTAATATGTAGTATTAATTCTTGTATTATTGTTATCTGTATTACATATTTATGTATTTTTCAAACTAAAAATGGTAAACTATAAGAGGAGGAAAAATAAGACGCAAAAATATCAGCAGTATAATATTCTCATTTTAATAATTTGTGAAGATAAACCGAGATGTAAAAAACTTTAGTTAGAAAACAGTTAGCTTTTATGTTTACAAAAAATATACACAATAGGAGTATTTGTTTGCTTAGGAATAAAAATCAATTTGTTTATCACTGCATTCATTGATCAAATAATGGAAAACTGTAGCAAGTGTTGCAATGTTGACTAATTTAAAGTTGGACCATTTGCTACTTGACCAATTATTGTCTTCAAATGACATTATGTTGACTTAATAAATGATGTTGACCAACTAAATCATTAAAAGTAGGTAATAAAATATTTCATTTTATCTTTTATTCATCTGAATCTTTTCAATGAATTTATCAACTATATCAAAATATTCTTCTATGCATCTTGAATAATTGATGAGATCAAGGATATACAATCAATCAAATTGATCATTATATCAAAGGATTAGGTGACTAGATTTCAATTCATGAATCTGAACCCCTTAAGGGTCTGATGAATGTGCAAAATCCCATATAAACATAGGTTTTATATTTTTTTTAACCGTAAAACCAAACTTTGTACACATAATCAAATGCAACATATTATCTTTGTTAATAATTAGTTGGATTGACAATATTAACCAAGTACAAGTTTAGATTTTACAGTCGAATTTAATTTTAAAATAAGCAAAAACAGTTTTCGGTCTTATTTTATCATGTTTCATATTTTCTGATCAAAACTAATTTGAAACATAGACTTGTTACATTTGATTATGTGTACAAAGTTTGGTTAAGTTTGGTTTTACAGTTTTAAAAAGAAAACATAACAACATTTGTACAGAATTAGGCACCTCCGTCAGACACATAACACTGAATATTCTTAAAATGGGAATATTTCCCAAGAAACAGTAAAGTTATAGTATAAAAAAATATATTTCATACAAATAGAGGCAGCTGCTTGAGTCAACTTGTATGGGAGGTCAAAATTTTCATTCATCTTATTTCAACCTGTGTTCCCTAACAATCTTGTTATTTTATATAGGTTAGGTTCATAAATTATAGTTTGGTAAACTATTTACACCTTAAATTAAAACTGGTAATTCTAAAAACATAAAATAGGTTCTTCTATTGTTTTATTTCATTCTAATATAGGTACTAATAAATGTATGTAAAGATTTAAGTTTTTTGAAAATAATTGTATTTTTTATAGGTAGGTATTGTAATTTAATTATCTTATTCCTGTGGTATTTACTAATTAGAACAGAAGGTAGAATTATGTAATGATGTGAATAGATTTGTTACAGTGTAAAAAGACGCTGAAGGAAGAATGGAATAAAACTGTTACAGAAAAGATTCCGGAAAATCCCATTAAAATTTTAAATGACGCGGGGCTGCGGGCCCGCTGGTTGGCTAAACCACCATGGGTCGCCTTGCCAGTGCCCAACCACGATCGAAATTGCAAACAGCTGGGTCTAGAACCTTCCACCAACAACAACACCATAAAAACTCAAAAATAATCCATACTATAACAACAAAACTTCTCCTTGAGAAACAACTTGCATATAAATCTCGTCTAAATGCCAGTTTATTAGCGATATTGCATTGTATTTCGATCGAAAATCACCGAACAGGTTATTTGATTTTTTTACCATTTGCCGGTTACCTTAATAGTAAGATATAACAGCGAGAAAATAAACCAATTCACGCCCAAAGACTAGTTTGGCACTCACCGTGATATTTTCCTCAGGTCCGCATTTTTCTCCGGCGTAAACCATATTTCGATCAACTTCTCTACACCCTCGAAAAATTGGTCGTTATTTTCACTACTCGATATTATTTCCTTTTCAGCCATAGCGATTTTTATGTTACTTTATACTGAGAAAAAATAAATTGCTTTGGATTTTTCACCACAGGCGTTTACCGACGACCACAAAGTGCAAGAGTCGGAAATTGACTGACGGAATGAGTGAGAATGAACGACTGAAACGAAATTATTGGCAAATACAGGTGAAAGAAGAGAGGAGACCTTCTCTTTCTTTCAGAGCGAGCGAGTCGGCGCGTTTCGCTCGGCTCGGACGTAGAACTTGTGGGAATTTTCGTTACATGTGTAGCAGCTTTATATTCTTCTAGACGTCATGCAAAAATGTTGCCGCTTAAAAGCTTTTCTACCAAACTAGGGAAATATTACGTGTTTATTGTAGAAAAAACTGATAAGTTATATAATATGATAAAATGGTGATAAATATTATACTTTCTGACTTTATCATTGCACAATAAATTATACAATTATTTTTACAATTTGGCCAGCCTATATTTACTGTTTTTATAAAATCGAAACTAAACGTATACTATAATAATATTAAGATATTTATGACCAACGGGAGTCTAGTAAAGCCTTATTCTTCCAGGGTCTTGAATGAAGATGTCCACAAGACTGTGCCTGGATGATTCAGCAAGACAATTTATTAATTATATTTACAGAGGACACATTTCTATTTTAACAGCGACTTCTTTTGTTGAGTGGCATTCATAAGTCGTGTCTTGAGAGTCGGATCCAACAATAGGGAAAAGAGATGCAAGACAGGAAAGATTTGGGAAAGGTGTTGACTCTTCATCTTCCACTCTGTGTTCGTAGCCGATAAAAATAATGGAAGACGGTCAATGAGTGGCACTCGTACGAGTCTCTTCTTTTTCTCTCGTCATTCTTCTTTCTTTGCCTTTAAAGGTGACACGTTGTAGTTGAGTGACGGTAATCCCTTTCCGCAAAACGCAGAGTGGACTTTTATCCTCAAAAGCGGCTAATATAGTTAGGCATGGCGAACTTGCGGAGTAATATAGTCTTGCACTATTTATTACTATTAGGTTAAGTTTGTAAATTACTACGAATAAAAACTCCTTTTAATTTGGTAAATCGCAGTGAGAATAAAAACTCCCCATTAAATATTCATTTTATGTCAAATTAATTATTTATTTCCAAAGTAATTATACAACTCAATGTTCTGTTAATATTTCAAGCGTTTACCTGTTGCCGTTTTTAATATCGAGCAATAAATGGCAAAAAATGTCACGATTATTGTAAGGGAGCCTCCCTTAAATATTTATTTAATTCTGTTTTAAGTGTTTTTTGTTATAGCAGCAACAGAAATACATCATCGTTGAAAATTACCATAGTCTAGCTATCACGGTTCATGAGAGCCTATAGTTGTGACAGACAAAAAAAAATCACGTTTGTTATATGGGAGCACCTTAAATATTTATTTTATTTTGTTTTTAGTATTTATATTATAGCAGCAATCAAAATGCATCATCTTTGTAAATATCAACTGTCTATCTAGGTCTAGTGTTAAAGATTGAAGGAACCTCTTTACTCTTTTGCTCTATACTATGAAAAATAAAGTTTGACACGGTCTCTACGACATAATAATCGAAACTAAATAGTTGTTTTTCATTAAATTAAATATAATTATTTATTCGGCGTCGCCCTGCTTTTTCATTCAATTGGCGACCGTGTGGAAATTCTTTGATTGTCGCTGGTGGGAGGGGTGGTTAATGGTATAATACCTGCCAAATGGGTTTCATATACATTTATTTTTGTTAAATCACTATGTTGTTTTGTAGGCAATTATTTTATTTGACTAAGTGTTAATGTTTCCATTTAGTGCATATTTTTATAGAATTTGTCAACCACTTTCTTTTGCGTTTGGAGGATGTTAAAGATTGAAGGAACCTCTTTACTCTTTTGCTCTATAATATAAAAAATAAAGTTTGACACGGTCTCTACGACATAATCATCGAAACTAAATAGTTGTTTTTCTTGCCCAAATTAAATATAATTAATTATTCGGCGTCGCCTTGCTTTTTCTTTCATCTAGGTAACGGTTCATGTGATATATAGCCTGCAGTGACAGACAGAAAATCACGTTTGCTGTATGGAAGCCCCCCTTAAACATATGGGACTATTGTGATAGATATAAGTTTATTGTAAAAAAGATAATAAATAAAATACAATAGTCAATATCTTTTTTAGTTTTTGTTGTTATAGCGGCAACAGGAATGCATAATCTGCGAAAATTAAAACTCTCTAGCTATCACGGTTCATGAGATAGCCTGGTGTTAGAAGGAAGGACGCGACAGACAGCGAACAGTCACCCTTTGGGTACGGAACCCTAAAAACAATCCAATAATTTTTGTTATGTTGGCAACGCAACCAAAGCAAAAAGAGATAGCAGTATTGGGCTCTTTCTTTCAAATAACGTGGTGGGGGGTTTCTAGATAGTTTCTGCTATTTGCCACTAGATGGCAGTTGTAGCTGTCTATTGAGACATTTAAAGAGCGAACAAGAAAGTTCTTCTTAGAGAATAATAATTAGTTATTTATCCTATCTCCCATTAGCATAATATGTATTAGTTTATTATAAATATATATATTAGTTTATTTTATTTATGTATTTATTTAGTAGTATTTATATTGTTTAAGTATTAAGGTTAACTTAGTATGCACTATCCCGCTATCTGCTATGTAGTATCCTACTACCCAAAGGTTGCCTGGTAGAAATTGCTGCTTTAGCAATAAGGCCGCCTATATTGTACTGTTTTGTTCCTTACTTTTCTGCTGTATGTATTTGTGTTTCTTTGTGCAATAAAGAATCTTGTATTGTATTGTATTGTATTGTAGCTGTCAAAACAAAATGAGATAGCAATATTGTACTCTCTTTCTTTCAAATAACGTGGGTGGGGGTTTTCCTCAGACTAAAGAAACCCTAGGGTTTCTTGTAGATGGTTTTCACTACTCGCCACTAGATGGCAGTTGTAGCTGTCAAGACAAAGCAATATTGAGCTCGTTCTTTCAATTAGTCTCGCTGCTTAACACTAGATGGCACACCTAGTCAGGAATTTTACGCCTAACTTGATTATTTATTAATTCATGACTAGGTATTTTTATTTTAGTCTAGTTTTATATATAAGTCCATTGCCCCTCCACAATCAGTGTGCCCGGGAAGATAAGCAGCTGGAACTGGAACACATCGCATTCTGTCCACCATTATTTTTTTCCAAAAACACGACAAAGGTAATGAAACAAAAAAAACTTCGTTAATGTTAAGTTTATTTTTAGACATTATATTCGTCATAAATTTTCAAAGGCCGCCACTAACTTATGTAGCTGGCCATTTTCTACCACTTTCAGAGGTCGAGTCTTAGGTTTTATGATAGGAACTTTAGGCGGCGAATCTGGTTCAATTTCATCTTCACAGAAATCTTCTATATCGGGTTCTAGATCTTTTCTAGCAGATCCAATATTTTTTGATAGCCTTCTATCCTTCTTGGCTTTAAATTCTTCTTCAATCGTAGAATTCAGTTCTATTAAGTTTTTATAAATTCTATCAGTTGTATGGAAGTTTAGTTTCTTAGTCATCTGAAAATTAAAGCAGCGAGTTAATTTTCGGTAGCTAATTTAAATAAATCGCGTGTGTTATATTGACTACACCCGGCGCGGCACGGCACTGCAGCGGCGCGACACTGCTCAACAAAATCTGTCAAAATGTATTAACTGACATTGCCGCGCAGTGAAGCACCGCGCCGCGCCGCTACAGCTTCAATGCAGCTTCAGTGCGGTACATCTCATACATTTTCATACAAAGAATCATTTGTCGCCAAATGCCGCGTCGCGCCGCGCCGCTCCTCTGCAGCTACGTCCTACAGCGGTATAACCTTAAACTATTAAAATACTCGCTAGAATAATATTGCTACAGAATACATTACTAGCTGAAAGTAACAAAAACATAACTCCCTCTAAAAAATGCACAATGTACGTTTAAAAAGGAAACCCTACGAAAAGACCGTCTGATATTCAAACTCAGAATGAGTGACTCGCGTTCGATTACCCGGCGGGCGAGCCGCGCGTATACAGATGGCTGGCCGCGTCCCCCTCGACCCTCACCGGCGGGCAGAGCCCCTCACCGGCGGCACGCCCCACGCGGTCAATATCAGTCACAAACAACGCAGAGGACGCGTCCTACACATCAAAACATTACGATTTACCAGCAAGAATCTATTTATCATCAAAACATTGCTATTTATCACCTAAAATGAGCGAGAGGACAGGATTCCTCATAGAAACCGTGAAAAATTATCCCATGTTATATGATCCAACTCATGAGGAATTCAGAAATGCTAAACTCAAGAATAGCATTTGGAATGACATAGCATTAATAGTTGGAGACAATAATGGTGAGTGTACATTCCATTTGTTTAACTTCGTACATATTTACTCTCTAATTTCATAGATAGAATATAATAACAAAGTGTGAAATTATTTGCTTCAATAATTTGCCAACACTTGTTATTAATTTATGTTTTAGATGTTGCCTGGAAAACATTAACAGTGAGCAATAAGGCTGCCATTTACTTCATGCTTTAACTTCGTATTTTCTTTTATTTGTGTTTATTATGATAGATTAGAAACTACTTCATTTGTTATTGAGAAAAAATTTTAGCCATACTGAAATGGTCATATTTTAGTTGACAAAAAAAACTAGTGGAGTTGATACTATATTTGTATTTAGATTGAGAATTATTTGTTTTTAAAATCTGTTTTACTGTTTATGATATACAAGCGTTTGCATTGAGGATTCTATTGTGTTTTAGGTGATGCAACCAAAGCAAGATGGAGAAACTTAAGAGACTGCTACAGCAAACATTTAAGATCAAGAACTAGTACAGGGGCTGCTTCAAAACACACTGCCAGATACAAAACCTGGCCATGGGTGCAGCAGATATCATACTTAGAACCTTTCATAGGAATGGAACCACCCAATCAAAACTATGACTCCGAAAAAAATACCTCAGACAGTCAGGGCAGAATGAACTCAGAGCATTCGCCTCAGCGATTAAAAAGTTTAAAACGGAACCGAGAGACAGACTGGCAGGTTGATAAAGTGATTAACTTTTTAAACAGCACAAGTGCCACAGACTATGATGCTATAGATTTAATATTTTTAGGATATGCGAGGACAATTAAAAAGTTCTCTCCACATCGCCAAGCCATAGCCAAGTATAATATAGCTAAAGTTATAATGGAAGCTGAACTTGAGCATATTCAGGAAATGAGCCATACTGCAGTAGAATTTCTTAATGCCGAGAACAGGTGTGATTCCCCTGTACAATATATAGAACCACCGGAAGTGAAAATGGAAACTTTTGGGGAAACTTTGGAAAATAATGTTCCAAATTACAATACTTAAAATCACATGTAAATAAGATTTTGAGCTGGTTTTATAGACTGTTTTTTGGATAAAAGCTATGTGCCAATGATTAAGTTAATTAGATTAACGAAAAATAAAGGACAATTACATTATCTGTTTTTTTTTTGTCAAATCATACCCATTCCATAACCATAACTTTGATTATTTACGTCTCACATTAAAATTTTAGTTTGCTATCTTTTCAGAAAGTATTTATCTGAGTAGTACCTTTTTTTTGTTGTTGCAGTCAAATGTAGTTTGTTTAGTGAAGCGTTCAACTTATGAAGAGCATTTTAAAATTTTGGTTCTGTTACTTGGTTTGGTTCTTTCATGTTGGACTGGGAGCAAGAGAAAAACATAGAATGTGCCAGCTGCATTTCCTTCTGGGCATGCTGTAAAAACCAGCTAAGGGCTCCGAGGGTTTCAGTATATTGCAATTTACGTGATAGGCTGACAACCTGTCACTTCAGTTATATACCTACAAATCTATCTTAAATAACCCTCAAAACTTTGTCAGACGTGGTGAACTTTGTCAGACGTGGTGAAACGAGCTTTGTTTAGGTAGTTTACGCTCTGCCTACTCCATTAGGGATAAAGGCGTGTTTATATGTATGTGTGGTTTCTTTCCTATTAGGTAAAAAACTGTTTATACCTTGGCACAAAGTTCGCCTTTATCCACGTTTAAATCTTCAATAGCTACTGGAGGCGGGCCTGAATTCTTGACTTCTGATAAATAGTTAGCCAAAGCGGCACTAGAACAAATCGTCGGCTCGCTCAAGGCATTTCCTTTCAGCGAAGAACCAGACTCAAGACCGAAAGCTGCATTCTCCACATCGCGGACGACATGGCTGCGACCGCTGGACTTAACTTTTTGTTCGCAGTTTCTGACAAATATTTTCTTCACTTTTGCATCACTTTTAGCTTTATTCATTGTTTAAAATTCAAAAGAAATTAATTATTTCTGTTTTTGTTTACAAAATATTCAAAAATCGTTTGACGTTACAAGTGTATGTTTCATTTATTAGGCATATTTTTACCTTTTCTTGCAAGAAATATGAAACGAACGTTTGCATAAAAAAAATACCAAATAGAACTGTAATGCAACGTAAAAGAGTCTATAACTGAATGTATAATCAGCTGTCATTTTGAGAGTTTCTGAAATAATTGAAGGCACATATGATATGCTAGACAAAGACAGCTACTTTGACTTTTTGATAGTTGCTCTCCTTGTGATAAAATACTTTGTGCTAATTTTGATTCCTTCACACGCACTTTCAATGTCAAAAGTTGCTGAAAATTGAGATCGTGTACAATATTGGTTTTCTGTGATTATTAACTGATTTCTCAATATAGAAGTAACGAAAATTTGCAGATTTCTATTTTAAAAGCAATATTGCAAGCTTATATCACCATAAAACAACGTTTTGGATCAGATAATGAGTAATAAAGAGGTCGAATTTTCGGTGAGTGCTTTCGAGCTGATATTTCATTCAATACCACGTAAAAACAAGTATGTTACAGCTAATATTTATTTTTCAGAATCCAGACTGTTTGCCAGTGGAGGACGTAACGATATCAGTGAACAATGAGGGTGTTGTACGACGAATCAAGGCCTTGGTATGTACATGTGCATTTCCTTAGTATTTATCATATTGTGCAATTTTTATTAGCCGGGATTTCCCTAAACTGTTAATAATACATACTTCATCTTCATCACTTACGTGGTAGGTAGAGCGTATGCAGTGTCTGAAAAAAATATTGAGGACAATTTTAGATTGAAATATGTATTGTGTGTAATATAGTGACAGGTTATCAGTCCATTGCCTTAATCACAATACACTGTAATCCTTAAATTCCTTGCTGATTTCTACAGCATGCCTGGGAGTGAAGAAAAACAGCTGGCAAATAAGTACTGGCTATTCTGACTGGTTTTTCTATTGCTCCTAATCCAGCATGGAAGTCTTGCACTGTTAATAACTTTAAAGATAATAATGCAATAACACCTCTATACTTAGCCTCCTTTAGAAACAAGTTATGGCAATAAATTCAATAGTTTAAAATAAGACATAATATATTATTTATTAGTTTATCATACAATATTATATCAGTATATTTTATTGAAATATTTATTTCATAGTGTTTAAAATATTGTCTAAGTATTATATGTAGTAGTTGTATTATATGTGACTGCTTGTAAAATTTCTATACCCAATGGTTGCCTGGTAGCTGCTTTAGCAATAAGGCCGCCTATATTGTACTGTCACGTTTGTTCCTTTTTATTTCTGTTGTATGTGTTTCTTTGTGCAATAAAGAATTTTTTATCATATTGTATTGTAATATTATGGTTATAATCTAAACAAGCAACCTGCCCCGGCTTCGCACGGAAATTATCAGTGTTTCTCTACCATATTTTGTATGTTTTATACATATAAACCTTCCTCTTGAATCACTCTATCCATTAAAAGAAACCACATCAAAATATGTTGCGTAGTTTAAAAGATTTATGCATACATAAGGATATAGGGACAGAGAAAGCGACTTTGTTTTATACTATGTAGTGATGTTTACTATCCGGTCCCAGGACCCACATTGGGTGGAAACGAGACAGCTGATCTTGTATGAGCCTCCTCCAAGTGGAAGTGAGATGATCCTCGGGGCAGCCGAAGCTTGGAGAAATAGGATGACAAGATATCTGGAAGACTTGAAGTGGTTGTTGAGTTTAGAATACCATAGGTATGTAGCCTTTACCAAATAGTTACCTGTAGTTTTATTTAAACCATGACATTTTCCTAAATGCATTATTTTTCTTAGCCCTATTTTGAACTTTTGACTTATTTGGAAAAATGCAAAAATTTTGCTATTGCGCTTTTGCCACATTTCTTTTTCATTTTTAAATTTATTTAACAACATCTTTTTACATGCTGGACTGGGAGTGGGAGAAAAACATAGAATATGCCAGCTGCATTTCCTCCCGGTCATGCTGTAAAAACCAGCTGAGGGATCCGAGGGTTTCAGTGTATTGTAATATACGCGATGGGCTGACAACCTGTCATTTCAGCAATATACCTACAAATCTATCATAAATAACCCTAAAAACTTTGGCTTTTGTTTAGGTCGTTTACGGTCTGCCTATTAGGGATAAAGGCGTGATTATATATTTTTTAAAAGAGTTAATTCAAAAAACTTTTAGGTACAGTGTTTATACTTAAATTAAGACACTTTAATCTAAAACCTAAGTAAGGTTATGTGAAAAGCGAATAAGATTGTGCTCGCCACATTGTACATTGATTTATGAATAAATAAATAAGAGGCAAAAAAATTAACTTACATCAAGATAGTTCTTTTTAGTATTACTTTGCATTGCTCCATGTTATTAAATACATACACATACATGTTATACAGCGTGGCCCAAAGAGTGACGTCCAAAGGAAAAATTTTGATTCCTTAGGTCAAGGGGTAGCCAAATCACCCCCATGTATGTTCAGCGATTTTTAGTAGTTTAGGAGTTATGAATTTTTTTGCTAATTTTCTAAGAAAATTGACCTCAGTGGATTAATTATTTTTTATTATTTTTTTGGATAACTTATTTCTATTTTTTTTATTTTTGTGACATCCTCTTAAATTGTTCTTTTAACCATAAAAGTTTCAGCTTCCTAGCTGTAATGTAAATTAGTTATTTTTTTATCGAAAGTTCAAATTTTACGATCGAGCTAGTCTGCTCTGAATTTTCAACTTGAAATAAAAAATTTAAAAAGATAATCTCATGGTCCCTTATTAATTTTAGAAACTCCGCAAGGTTTCAAAATTACATAAAAATAAAAATAAACTATTGCTTAATGGGGTATTATTTGCAGAAAACAGCCTTCAAAGGTACTTGGGTGGAATTTACAAAAGTTCATTTATTGCAGTTCGTTTGTTTTATTGGTTTACTTAAATTTATTGTCAATTAGCGGAGAAGAGGTGTGAGGGAGATAGCAACTATGTTTAAAGTTGAGTCTAAGCACGTATGGTTTTGATAGACATAACATAACATTAAGATAATAAATGCATGACCCACTCCGAGACATTACTTTGAGTTGCATGAGAGTCGCAGTCGCGAATTTACTGGAGCGGTAAGGTAAGCATGTTGAACTACCCTCATTTAAAAGTGCGAGTTGATCATGCCACCCTGTTTTTTTTTCCGGTAGCAGTTTGTTTGCTTCTTGGTGATTATCTTACCACGAAAACAAACTTTGCTTTGCCCACGGACTTTGCTGCCTTCTTTTTGTAATTAGATTACTTGTGCTTGTATTTAAGACTTTGCTTTATCAACTTGGATTTTGATGACTTGGAAAGTGTTGTGATATTTTATGTTCAATGACGCTGGCTGGCTGAGGTGCTGGCTGGCAAACAATGACTGATGGACAGAAATACTATCTAGAAAAATAAAATTTGAAGGAAATAAAAAGACAGGCAGAATTTGTAAAATCGATAGTCGTGTCGTGGTTTTCTTTCAAGTCACAGATTATTATTATTACGAGTATGAACTACACGTTGGCCGAATATGCAGAAATGCATTATTTTATGGAGTTGCTCAAGGCAACGGCCATGAAGCGGCAAGACTTTATCGGGAGCAACTTCAACGCCGTGGAGGACCGCAGCCTAATAGGTATCCCGACCATCGTGTTTTTATTAACACACACAACACTTTGATGGCAGGCCGCATTCCTGGTCGAGAAGGCAGGCGTGAAGGTATCCCAATAGTTGATCCGGGCCGTCGAAACCTCGTATTGGACGAAGTAGCTGAGCACCCTTCAACAAGTACAAGAATAATGGCTCGCAATTTGAACATCCCCAGAACATCAACCCAAAGAATATTGAAAGTCGAAGGGTACCATGCATATCACATTCAACGGGTTCAAGCTCTAATGCCTGCTGATTACCAACAGAGAGTTGATTTTTGCCAGACTATGTTAAGGATGGAGAGAGACGACCCGGGATTTTCCGAAAAAGTTTTGTGGACTGACGAGTCGCGTTTTGAGCGCACAGGAATATTTAATATTCATAACACCCACCACTGGGCAGTAGAGAATCCCCACTTGACCAGAGATACTAGGTTCCAGCATCGCTTTAGCGTCAACATGTGGTCAGGCATACTGAACGGAGAAATGATCGGGCCGTTCGAATTGCCGCCGAGGATCAATGGCGAGACATACAAATTGTTTCTCGAAAATGATCTTCCCTTGTTATTGGAGGAAGTCAACCTCGATTTACGAAGACACATGGTTTTCCAAAATGACGGTGCACCATGCCACTACGCAGCACAAGTGCGTAATCATTTGAATGAAACGTATCCCAACAGGTGGATCGGACGAAACGGTCCAATCAGATGGCCTCCACGATCGCCTGACCTAAATCCGATTGATTTTTTTATTTGGGGTTATGACAAGGACAAAGCTTATGCCCGAGAATCGTTAAATGAAGAGGAGCTAAGACAGCGAATTGGAGAGGCCGGAAATGTCGTTAGAGGAAACAGAGAAGCGTTTAGGCGACTTAAAGAAAATTTCTTGCGTAGATGTAGGTTGTGTATTGCTGTGGGAGGTCGCCATTTTGAAAATTTATTGTGAGTAAATGTGTAAAAGAATTATCCGAGTTTATTTACTTATTATTAATAATACAATTGTCTCATAAATCTTACAACTCACACTAAAACATTTTACTAAGAATTTTCATTCAAAAATGTAACTTAAATAACATTTTTTAGTAAATAATTTTATTTTCCCTTTAATTTGATACATTTTCTAACTTAATTAGTCCTTAGTAATGACATAACAGGAATCTTTCAACTTTCTGAAACAATTTACTAATTAGGTAATTTCCACCCAAGTACCTTTGAAGGCTGTTTTCTGCAAATAATACCCCATTAAGCAATAGTTAATTTTTATTTTTATATAATTTTGAAACCTTTCGGAGTATTTAAAATTAATAAGGGACCATGAGATTATCTTTTTCAATTTTTAATTTCAAGTTGAAAATTCAGAGCAGACTAGCTCGATCGTAAAATTCGAAATTTCGATAAAAAAATAACTAACTTACATTACAGCTAGGAAGCTGAAACTTTTATGGTTAAAAGAACAATTTAAGAGGATGTCACAAAAATAAAAAAAAATAAAAAAAAGTTATCCAAAAAAATAATTAATCAACTGAGGTCAATTTTCTTAGAAAATTAGCAAAAAAATTCATAACTCCTAAACTACTAAAAATCGCTGAACATACATGGGGGTGATTTGGCTACCCCTTGACCTAAGGAATCAAAATTTTTCCTTTGGACGTCACTCTTTGGGCCACCCTGTATAATATACATATGTATGTATGTAACTACACGTGGTATAATTTTAAATGTATAAAATGAATCAACTAAATCAAGAACCGTTTTTATCTGACATTTCAGGTTTTGGAGTACAATTCTCTATCATTCCCAGTGCATGGACAGCCTGGTCTCATTCCTACAAGAGGCAAGCCCCCCATATCTACCCCCACATGAAAGCAGGGATGTACATATCCTGTATAATGAGATAAGGAAACATGTCCTCATTGTGTTTAGCAGACTGATTACTAATAAGGAGAGTAAGGTGAGAAAATATTCAAAAACGTAAAAAAACATTATTGTATACATACACATAATCACGCCTTTATCCCTAATGGGGTAGGCAGAGCGCAAACGATTTAAACAAAGGTCGTTCCGCCACGTCTGACAAAGTTTTGAGGGTTATTTGAGATAGATTTGTAGGTATTTCTGTAGTGACAGGTTTTAGCCTATACCCTAGATTACAATATACTGAAACCCTGGGATCCTTTAGCTGGTTTTTACAGCATGCACGGGAGAAAATGCAGCTGGTACATTCTATGTTTTTCTCTCATTCCCAGGCCAGCATGGAAGTAAGTAAGTTTTTTTTTGTAAAGAAAGGCAAAAAAAAACAAATTGATCCTGACACACAGACAGAGGTTTATTTCTGAAGTTAAATTTAAATCAACAATTAAAGTATTTGTTTTAATGAGAGACCAATCTCTAATTATAGTAATTCCATCTCAGTTTTAGAATAAAGGTAAACGAAGAATTATGTATTTTTATTCAAAAACACATTGATTTTTTTTCTTCAAAAAAACATGATTTAATGTAAAATTTTCTTCTGTTTCTTTCCAGACGCAATGGATGACAAAAGAATCCATGGCGAATGTGATATACAACAACTTTGTGTTCACTATACCAATCTTATGGGACATTTGCCTGGTGTATGGTGTTGACAATAAGTAAGCATCTTCTCATAGAGTTGTTTGGGAGGATTATTATGACTATAGTATTTCCAACTCTGGTTTAGAATAAAGGTAAACAAAGTTTCATGTCTTTTAATCGAAGATCTGGTTTCTAAAATAAGTTTTAGCTATTAGATATAACAACATAATGAAATTGTAGTTTTAGTAATTTAACTAATTTTCCAACACGTATCATTTATTTTTGAAATGTATTTTTGAATTAAAAGACATGAAACTTTGCATATCTTTATTCTAAAACAGAGTTGGAAATACTATCATTATTAATTTGTTGAGAGGATGAATGAAAGGAGATTAACAGATATACATGGCGAGTGCGAGTGGAAACGTTGGAAGGTTAAGTCCTTGAAATACTCCCATCAAATCGGGGAAGCCCTAGATAAAAGTTAGGTCAGGTCAGGAATACCCAACCTGACCTTTCTCAGTAAACCGCCGAGTGTGGATGAAATGAAGCGACATAGGTTGCTTGCGATGATATGTATGTGTGCATGCATTATGTAATACATACATATAATCCCGCCTTTGTCCCTAATGGGGTAGGCAGAGCGTAAACGACCTAAATAAAGGTCGTTTCACCACATCTGCCAAAGTTTTGAGGGTTATTTAAGATAGATTTGTAGGTATTTTAACAAAGGCCGTTCCGACACGTCTGACAAAGTTTAAAGGGTTATTTAAGATAGAATTGTTGGTATATTGCTGTAGTGACATGTTGTCAGCCCATCGCCTAAATTGCAATATAGGGAGGAAATGCAGCTGGCAACATTCTATGTTTTTCTGTCGCTCCCAGTCCAGCATAAAAGAAGAAATAACTATGAAATATTTTGATCTAAAATTCTTACGCTTATTGTCAGGCAGCTCTTGTTCGAGGGTTACAGTGTATTGTAATTTAGGCGATGGGCTGACAACCTGTCACTATAGCAATACACATTACAATCTAAAATTGCCCTCAATTTTTGTCAGACTTGGCGAAAGCGCCTTTTACGAGGCGATAAACGCTCTGCCTACCCCGTAAGGGATAAAGGCGTGATGTATGTATGTATGTAAATATTTTGAACTAAAATTCTTACGCCTACTGTCAGGCAGCATGTGTCCCGGTTGGTGACGAGCGTGTTCACGTTGCAACCGCAGTATGAGAGCGACGCGGCCGCCGCTTTAGCGTTCGTCAATGAGGTTCGTACTTTTAAAATACCTTTTATTGGAGACTCATCATCTCCCTAGCCTTATCCCGTATCTCACGGGGTCGGCTTCCTAAACTAGGGTATTGAACGAGGGTACTGGTTTTTACACAGAGCGACTGCCATCTGACCTCCGCAACCCAGAAGGGAAACCAGACCCAATCCTAGATTAGGACAGAGTTTTTCAAGCCGCCAATGCTTAGCACTGGCCTCTGATATGGCTTAACGACTAATATCTACGGTATTAAACGATATTAACCGGGACCGACGGCTTAATGTGCCTTCCGAAGCACAGAAAAAGCACCGAATAAACGTACATATGAAATTCGAAAACCGAAAAACACATTGGTACGTGGTGGGGTTCGAACCACGACCTCCCGCTCAGGAGAGATAAAATAAGATAAGAATATACTTTATTGCACAGAAAAGACACAAGAGAAAATAAAATAAAATGAAACAAATAGTAGTACAAATAGGCGGCCTTATTGCTAAGCAGCAATTTCTTCCAGGCAACGTTAGGGTACATGAAAATAAAAGTTGAACTAGTGGGCTGGTATACATTTCAGGCAATATATTGTATATTTAAGTAAATAAGCTACTTAGGTGTATTTATATAATTAATAACAATAAATAGTCATACATATAAATTTCTTATACCTACATAGAAATACATAAATATTATAATCTCTACATAGTATAAGTCAAAGTCGCTTTCTCTGTCCCTATATCCCTATGTATGCATAAATCTTTAAAACTACGCAACGGATTTTGATGCGATTTCTTTTAATGGATAGAGTGGTTCAAGAGGAAGGTTTATATGTATAATACATGTAAAATATAGTTGAGAAACACTGATCATTTCCGTGCGAAGTAAATCTCCGCGCTAGTAAATATTATATATATAATACAAATAAAAATATATATGTTCTTTATATTTTATTTTAAAATAAAGTTTACAGATAGTAGGGCTTGCCACCATGTAAGTTATGTTCGATAGAGGTCCAGCATATTTATTTTAATTTAATTCTATCATTCCCAGGCATTCAAATTCATAATCCTACAAGTTAACAAAGACTACGATTCGGAAGAGGCCCCAAATCTACCGGAAACCTTCAAAGGCTTCAGTGAGATCAAGCGACCGACCAATGACAAACATCCGGAGAATCTCACATTCAATATAGTAAAAGACCTGATCATACATCTACTGGACACCGCTATGACCTTGAGGATATTCATCGAAGTGTACCCAGCTAGTGTTAACATATTTAGGAAAAACTATTTTGTAAATAGGTAAGTTGTTTTTTTAATAGTAGGAATTTAGTATGAAAACAACTTAACTAAATCTCAACTTAAATTTATTGCTGTCCCTTTCGGATCTCTCGTGATAGAAAGTGACAGGTATGGACTTATTTGAATGATCTCACATTCAATACAGTAAAGACCTGATCATACATCTACTTGACACCGCTATGACCTTGAGGATATTCATCGAAGTGTACCCAGCTAGTGTTAACATATTTAGGAAAAACTATTTTGTAAATAGGTAAGTTACATACATACATACATCACGCCTTTATCTCTAATGGGGTAAGCAGAGCATCAACGACCTGAACAAAGGGCGTTTTGCCACGTCTGACAAGCTTTGACGGTAGTTTAAGATAGACTGCATATTGCTGTAGTGACAGGTTGTCAGCCCATCGCCTAAATTACAATATACTGAAACCCTCGACTTCCTTAGCTGATTTTTATAGCATGCCCGGGATAAAATGCGGCTGGAACATTCTATGTTTTTTAATCGCTCCCAGTCCAGAATGGAAGCTATAATATAGGTTGCTTTTTAAATAGAATCAATTTGGTATGAAAGCGACTTAACTAAATCTCTTCGTACGATTAACTGAAATAAGTCATCACATTTTCTGTCATGAATAGTAAATAGTAAGGGACAGCAGTATATACGATTTTATTGTAATCCTGTCAGTAACATAGTACATTTTAATAACATCTATTCTATTTTTACTATATTCAGTATGAACTTCTGTTCCTGATGATGATAACTGAAAATAACAGGTATTATGGATGTGTTAGCCAAGTCGCGTCTTTCCCGAATCGGCGCCATTGTTCAAATTAATTTTAAAGCCGAAAAGGGATGATTCTCCCGAATAAACTGAACAAGTTTATCCAAAGAACATAGAACGCGATATGAAACGAAAACTGTTGATATTCAAAGAATAGGAAATCGAATAGTGGGGAACAATCTATGGGGTTATTAAACATCTATGCTAAGTAGTTCAATATCCCATTTTTTGCCACAAAGTATCCCAAAAATCTGTGATGGTCTAATTATGAATAATATTTTTTCACCAATTCCAGTATAGTTCAAATGTACGAATACGGTATACCGCAGCTGTACGAAAAGCTTCAAGAATTGGGAGATGCGACCAGCGTAGCGAGCACCGAAGTTGAGGGATACATCGACATGGCTAGAAGTGAACTCATCGACATATTTAGAGAAATGCTAGCGGTCTATAAAAACGCTATCTTTAGTGGAGAGTGAGTATCAAATAACACACACACACACACACACAGTCACGTGCCATCCCTAATGGGGTAGGCAGAGCGTAAACGACCTAAACAAAGGTCGTTCCGCCACGTCTGACAAAGTTTTGAGGGTTATTTAAGATAGATTTGTACGCATTATGCTGTAGTGACAGGTTATTAGCCATACAATATACAGAAATCCTCGATTTTCTCATAAAGTTTTGAAGTTTATTCATAATAGGTATATAGGTATATTGCTGTAGTGACAGGTTGTCAACTCATCGCCTAAATTGCAATATACTGAAACCCTCGGATCCCCTTGTTGGTTTTTACAGCATGCCTGCGAGGAAATGCAGCTGGCACATTCTATGTTTTTCTCTCACTCCCAGTCCAGCATGCAAATAAATTCATAAAATATTCAAATCTGCAAGAATTAGGAGATGCAACCAGCGTAGCGAGCACCGAAGTTGAGGGATACATCGACTTGGCTAGAAGTGAACTCATCGACATATTTAGAGAAATGCTGGCTGTGTATAAGAACGCTATCTTTAGTGGAGAGTGAGTATCAAATAACACACACACACACACGCACACAGTCACGCCCCCATCCCTAATGGGGTAGGCAGAGCGTAAACGACCTAAACAAAGGTCGTTCCGCCACGTCTGACAAAGTGTTGAGGGTTATTTAAGATAGATTAGTACGTATAATGCTGTAGTGACAGGTTGTCGGTCCATCGCCTACATTTTTCAATATACGGAAACCCTCGGATCTCTTAGCTGGGTTTTACAGCATGCCCGGGAAGAAATACAGCTGGCGCATTCTATGTTTTTCTATCGCTCCCAGTCTAGCATGGAAGAAAGATCGTCATCAACCTCATTTTCGCCATATCCGACAAGTTTTTAAGGCCATTTAAGTGCTTTGCTACAGATATAGGATATCAGCCCACAGTCAAAATTGCAATATAGGTTATCAGCCCATAGTTAACATTGAAATATAGGTTATCAGCCCATAGTCAACATTGCAATATAGGTTATCAGCCCATAGTCAAAATTGCAATATAGGTTATCAGCCCATAGTCACCATTGCAATATAGGTTATCAGCCCATAGTCAAAATTGCAATATAGGTTATCAGCCCATAGATAACATTGCAATATAGGTTATCAGCCCATAGTCAAAATTGCAATATAGGTTATCAGCCCATAGATAACATTGCAATATAGGTTATCAGCCCATAGTCAAAATTGCAATATAGGTTATCAGCCCATAGATAACATTGCAATATAGGTTATCAGCCCATAGTCACCATTGCAATATAGGTTATCAGCCCATAGTCAAAATTGCAATATAGGTTATCAGCCCATAGATAACATTGCAATATAGGTTATCAGCCCATAGTCACCATTGCAATATAGGTTATCAGCCCATAGTCAAAATTGCAATATAGGTTATCAGCCCATAGATAACATTGCAATATAGGTTATCAGCCCATAGATAACATTGCAATATAGGTTATTAGCCCATAGTCACCATTGCAATATAGGTTATCAGCCCATAGTCAAAATTGCAATATAGGTTATCAGCCCATAGTCACCATTGCAATATAGGTTATCAGCCCATAGTCAAAATTGCAATATAGGTTATCAGCCCATAGATAACATTGCAATATAGGTTATCAGCCCATAGTCAAAGTTGCAATATAGGTTATCAGCCCATAGTCAAAATTGCAATACACTGAAACCCTCTCCCTCTACTGGTTTCGACAGTATCGCCTTGTAACAGTAACAGCTGGCTCATTCTATGTTTTCTATCTCTATCGTGAATAAGCCGGGTAGCTAACAGACAAAAGTCAGGGTTTCAAAGAAATGTATTTCTTTTCGTATATAATTTTGTTTTCATTATTTCAGAGGCAACATAGAAACCCACGTCGAAGACTACCTAACAGTAATGATGGAAGGCTTAGCGGAGAAGCTGCTAATCAGAGATTACCACGCTTGCTATCCAGTACACGAAGACATCGAGATGCTACGACAAGCCTACCCGGACATGTATCCTTTTATACTGGTTTCAAAACATGCTGGACTGGGAGCTAGAGAAAAACATTGAATGTGCCAGCTGCATTTCCTCCCGGGCATGGTGTAAAAACCAGCTAAGGGATCCGAGGGTTTCAGTATATTGTAATTTAGGCGATGGTCTGACAACCTGTCACTACAGCCATATACTAATCTATTTTAAATAACCTTCAAAACTTTGTTAGACGTGGCGGAAAGACCTTTGTTTAGGTCGCTTACGCTCTGCCTACCCCGTTAGGGATAAAGGCGTCATTATATGTATGTATGTATAAAAAACAAACGATATAAATTAGAAGGTATTAACAATAGATCAACATTCAATATCTTTCAAGTAGCCTGATAAATCTTGGCTTCAGAGTTTTTCTACCGCCTAAGGGCTTTGCATTGCTCCGTATTCGGTATGTATCCGAATCGTGTCCCGTGTTTCCATATAAAACTCATACGAATGGGTGCGCAAGCTGTCATACATTTACTATGAAGGCCAATTCGGATCAGGGAATAATCGGATACGGATTCGGATCGGTGCAAAAACGCCCTAAATAGCACAGCTAATAGACCTCTGACATGGTTTTTGTGACGACTCCTATCAAAGCCAGCTCCGAAGTACGGAATCTTTTTTCTACGGAAAAACAGGCGATTCAGCCTGTGGTGTCCTAACCAAACTGGTGAAACTTTTCAACTTTGGGCCTAAAATAATTGGACCGGAATAATTTAGTTGTGGAAATTGTTTAGTTTCAATAACCGAGCAACCTCTTTCAGTTTTTAGTACACCGCCATTACACCAAGCATAAAGTATGTATGTAAGCTCTCTATGGTACCTAAAAAATCTTAAAACTAAAATTCAAGAAGAATAAAACAATAGTGGCACAAAGGCGGAATGTCTTTATTTTCATGTTTCAAACACCATAATATTCCCTGACAAAAACCCAGCGATTCAGTAAAATCGGACTTCATCCTCCAAGCGATATATTCCAATATGGACGAACCCGTGCCCGAGCATTTGCTCTCCACCAATCAGGAGCCAGTAACGAACGGCTACGACGAAACCGCACACATACACGAGGCCATCGCCCAATCACTGCAGACCACAGATTACATAATACCGGATAAACTGATAGAGGAGTCACTTATAAGCGAAGTGAAGAATATTCTGCCAGATTTAGGGGAAGGGTTCATATTGAAATGTTTGAAGCATTATGGGTTCAATTCGGAAAGTGTTATCAATAGGATATGTGAAGATAATTTAGACGAAAGTTTGAGAGGTAAGGAACTTTTTTGTTATGTTATGGCACTAGAGACTACTTTGTGCTAGTGTCAAGTTTTTATTATTCTTTTTTATTAAAGGTAGGGAAACTAATTGCGAAAAGGAAAGGGAATTATGATTAAGGAAAGTTGGGAAAGAATGGGGAACTTTTGAAATTCAAATTCAAATTATGTCTAGCTCATTAGCTGTCAGTAATCTAAATAGATATAACAAAACTCTTTTTTTTGCGTGTCGCGTTTTGCGCATTGCCACTTACAAACACGGGATTTCACGGGAAATTAAAGATGGCGAACGGGTAAAATAAAAATAACACTGTCACTTTTAGTAAATAATAAGTAAAAAAAATAAAAAATCGCGTTCCGTTTCCCTACCTTTTATTATAAAAACACTTCACACTGGCACAAAGTCTTCTAGTGCCACAACCAAAAAAAAAAAAAGATTGCAAAACGACAGGAGGACAGGCGATTTATACTCTATGGTTCTTCTTTCTATTTATAGGTCTAGACAGATTTATGTTACAAATGTTATTAATAAATAAATTAAAATTGAATGTTGCTAACGTCGCTATGACGTGTACATACGAAAGACTATGATAAACTCGCCACTACTACTGCCTCGGTAGCTCAGTTGGTACCTGTGGTTGGCTGTTGGCGACGGACCGGCATTCCAAAGTAGCAGGTTCGAGTCCTGCCCGAAACGAATTTATTATTTCTTTCTTTCAAATTATAAGAAGCATTTTGAGTGCAAAAATCCTCAAAAACTGTATTTATACTTTATGGATTTATAGGTCTAGCTAGTTTGAGTTCGTATCAGAAATGTCATTTCAGTACAAACTGGCCTGTCAAATCTAGATTAGGAAGCCGACCCCGTGAGATACGGGATAAGGCTAGGGAGATGATGACTCTATGGTATACGCCTTATACTTCCATGCTGGTCGGGAGCGAGAGAAAAACATAGAATGTGCCAGCTGCATTTCCTCCCGGGCATGCTGTAAAATCCAGCTAAGGGATCCGAGGGTTTCAGTATATTGCAATTTAGGCGATGGGCTGACAACCTGTCACTACAGCAATATACCTAGAATTCTATCTTAAATAACCCTCAAAACTTTGTCAGACGTGGCGGGACACGTTTGTTTAGGTCGTTTACGCTCTGCCTTCCCCATTAGGGATACAGGCGTGAATATATGTATGTATGTATACTCTATGGTTCCTCTGTCTATTTACAGGCCTAGATAGATTCTTGCCTATTATACCAGAAGACCCATTAGACCAGAGGTTCCTCGAGACCGGAGTGGCCAGGCTGAACGTGTTCGACGGAGATGAGTTCGACATTATGAACAGAGATGACGTTGACGTGTCTAAGATACACGTTGGGAAGAAGAAGTCTAAGTACAAAAACATGGAAGCCATGTTGGATGATAAAAGTGAGGTTAAGAAGCTAGCGGATCTCTATAGCAAGTATAGGTTAGTATCTTATTACTTTTTTAATGATTATAGGTAGTTACTTACTTATAAACAAAAAAGAACTCTACAGACATCTCCCGTCTCTCTCGACTCTCTTATCCCTTGCGTCCCTCGCTTACCTCTTCATCCCTCTTGTCCCTTGCCTCCCTCTTCAACCCTCTTCCCTTGCATCCCTCATCCTTTGCCTCCTTTTCGTTCCTTTCGTGTCTGTGTCTTGCGTCTCTTTCGTACCTCTCGTCCCTTGCATCCCTCTCGCCCCTCTCGTCCCTTGCATCCCTCTCGCCCCTTCCGTCCCTTGCATCCCTCTCGCCCCTCTCGTCCCTTGCATCCCTCTCGCCCCTCTCGTCCCTTGCATCCCTCTCGCCCCTCTCGTCCCTTGCATCCCTAATCCTTTGCCTCCTTTTCGTTCCTTTCGTATCTTCGGTGTCTCGCGTCTCTTTCGCCCCTCTCGTCCTTTGCATCCCTCTCGTCCTTTGCATCCCTCTCGTCCCTTGCATACCTCTCGCCCCTCTCGTCCCTTGCATCCCTCTCGCCCCTCTCGTCCCTTGCATCCCTCTCGCCCCTTTCGTCCCTTGCATCCCTCTCGCCCCTCTCGTCCCTTGCATCCCTCTCGTCCCTCTCGTCCCTTGCATCCCTCTCGTCCCTCTCCTCTCTCGCGTCTCTCGTCCCTTAGGGCTCGTGTGTCTGAACGTGTTCGACGGAGATGAGTTCGACATTATGAACAGAGATGTCGTGGATGTGTCTAAGATTCACGTTGGGAAGAAGAAATCTAAGTATGTTTCCTGAAGGAAATAAAAAAAAGGATGGAAATATGACCTGGTCAAGATGGTCATTCTGGGAAATCAACGTTTTTTTTTTCTTGAAAACGATAATACTTTGTGTTAAATGTTCTGTTTCGTTGGCTAAGTAATCCCTATTAGTTTATCGAAAGCTGTCCTTTACACCTTTTGTTTACCTCCATGCTTGTTGTAGTTATATTTATATTTTATTTTGTGACATACATATAATTTTATTTGTAATAGACTCGCTTGTGACTTTCTAAAAGTATTCTCGTAGTTTGATTTTGCTTGGTATGAGTAGGAAGCAAAAAAAGAATGTAGGTAGGAGGTCGTGTAAGCGTGTTTCTTGCTACATTGCTCAATATCCTTCCAGTTTGGTTTGCGACGAGGAAGCGATGTACTCCGATGAATACGACGACAGTTACGACACGGAGAGCGTGGCGCCGCTTGCTGACGTCACGCCTGACGAAGACGTCAGACGGCCGTTCGTCACGCCGAGAGTGCTAGCTAGGAACAACAGAGAGGATGAGGTAAACAAAAGAGTATTTGATATATCAAAGCGCCATCTAGTGATTACTAAAATAAACTAATAGTTACGACACGGAGAGCGTGGCGCCGCTTGCTGACGTCACGCCTGACGAAAACGTCAGACGGCCGTTCGTCACGCCGAGAGTGCTAGCTAGGAACAACACACAGGATGAGGTAAACAAAAGAGTATTTGATATATCATAGCGCCATCTAGTGATTACTAAAAGAAACTAACAGTTACGACACGGAGAGCGTGGCGCCGCTTGCTGACGTCACGCCTGACGAAGACGTCAGACGGCCGTTCGTCACACCGAGAGTGCTAGCTAGGAACGACAGACAGGATGAGGTAAACAAAAGGGTATTTGATATATCACAGCCCATCTAGTGATTAGTAAAAGAAACTAACAGTTACGACACGCAGAGCGTGGCGCCGCTTGCTGACGTCACGCCTGACGAAGACGTCAGACGGCCGTTCGTCACGCCGAGAGTGCTAGCTAGGAACGACAGACAGGATGAGGTAAACAAAAGAGTATTTGATATATCATAGCGCCATCTAGTGATTACTAAAAGAAACTAACAGTTACGACACGGAGAGCGTGGCGCCGCTTGCTGACGTCACGCCTGACGAAGACGTCAGACGGCCGTTCGTCACGCCGAGAGTGCTAGCTAGGAACAACAGAGAGGATGAGGTAAACAAAAGAGTATTTGATATATCAAAGCGCCATCTAGTGATTACTAAAATAAACTAATAGTTACGACACGGAGAGCGTGGCGCCGCTTGCTGACGTCACGCCTGACGAAAACGTCAGACGGCCGTTCGTCACGCCGAGAGTGCTAGCTAGGAACAACACACAGGATGAGGTAAACAAAAGAGTATTTGATATATCATAGCGCCATCTAGTGATTACTAAAAGAAACTAACAGTTACGACACGGAGAGCGTGGCGCCGCTTGCTGACGTCACGCCTGACGAAGACGTCAGACGGCCGTTCGTCACACCGAGAGTGCTAGCTAGGAACGACAGACAGGATGAGGTAAACAAAAGGGTATTTGATATATCACAGCCCATCTAGTGATTAGTAAAAGAAACTAACAGTTACGACACGCAGAGCGTGGCGCCGCTTGCTGACGTCACGCCTGACGAAGACGTCAGACGGCCGTTCGTCACGCCGAGAGTGCTAGCTAGGAACGACAGACAGGATGAGGTAAACAAAAGAGTATTTGATATATCATAGCGCCATCTAGTGATTACTAAAAGAAACTAACAGTTACGACACGGAGAGCGTGGCGCCGCTTGCTGACGTCACGCCTGACGAAGACGTCAGACGGCCGTTCGTCACGCCGAGAGCGCTAGCTAGGAACAACAGAGAGGATGAGGTAAACATGAGTTTAAAGAAACTGACTATAGAAAAAATGTCGCGTTCGCTTCACTCGCGTCGGTAGAGTATTGATTTGATATTCCTTAAGATGTCGCGCTCGTTTCATTTGCGTCGGTAGAGTATTGATTCAATATTCCTTGAGAAGTCGCGCTCACTTCACTCGCGTCGGTAGAGTATTGATTTGATATTCCTTAAGATGTCGGGCTCGCTTCTCTCGCGTATGTAGAGTACTGATTCAATATTCCTTGAGAAGTCGCGCTCGCTTCACTCGCGTCGGTAGAGTATTGATTTGATATTCCTTAAGATGTCGGGCTCGCTTCTCTCGCGTATGTAGAGTACTGATTCAATATTCCTTGAGAAGTCGCGCTCGCTTCACTCGCGTCGGTAGAGTATTGATTTGATATTCCTTAAGATGTCGGGCTCGCTTCGCTCGCGTATGTAGAGTACTGATTCAATATTCCTTGAGAAGTCGCGCTCGCTTCACTCGCGTCGGTAGAGTATTGATTTGATATTCCTTAAGATGTCGGGCTCGCTTCTCTCGCGTATGTAGAGTACTGATTCAATATTCCTTGAGAAGTCGCGCTCGCTTCACTCGCGTCGGTAGAGTATTGATTTGATATTCCTTAAGATGTCGGGCTCGCTTCTCTCGCGTATGTAGAGTACTGATTCAATATTCTTTGAGAAGTCGCGCTCGCTTCACTCGCGTCGGTAGAGTATTGATTTGATATTCCTTAAGATGTCGGGCTCGCTTATCTCGCGTATGTAGAGTACTGATTCAATATTCCTTGAGAAGTCGCGCTCGCTTCACTCGCGTCGGTAGAGTATTGATTTGATATTCCTTAAGATATCGGGCTCGCTTCGCTCTCTTAATGTATTGATTCAGCTTTAGTTAAATAAGGGCCTTGCAACGCTCACATAACATATCGATTAATTCATATTTTGTGCAATCAAGCTACGACTGTAACTACGTATTAATTTATCTTTCGTGGTATGTTGTGCTCGCTTCGCTCGTATAACATTTCAGTAAAATTTTAGAGTGTCCATTCAAAATCTCATTATACCGATAAATGTCGCTAGTTTTTAGGATTTTTGTCCTGAGTCCCACTTCTGTCACGGGTTTAAGTGTCATAATTTATACCCTATACTTACATCTTTCCAGGAGGAATCAGAAGAAGATTCAGAACCTGAGGACCTTCCTCAAACTCAGCCCAGCAGCAGTAAAAACAAGATGGACTTCTGCATGAATCCTGAAGAGATACGAGCGAGGAGAGAGGCCAGCTACCAGGCCAGGAGAGGGAGAGGGGGGATCAGACCACCGCCTAAGTAAGTTTTCTTAACATGTTAATAGTACATACATACATATAATCACGCCTTTATCCTTAATGGGGTAGGCAGAGCGTTTACGACCTAAACAAAGATCGTTCCGCCACGTCTGACAAAGTTTTGAGGGTTATTTAAGATAGATTTGTAGGTATATTGCTGTAGTGACAGGTTGTCAGCCCATCGCCTAAATTGCAATATACTGAAACCCTCCTATCCCTTAGCTGGTTTTTACAGCATGCCCGGGAGGAAATGCAGCTAGCACATTCTATGTTTTTCTTTCGCTCCCAGTCCAGCATGGAAGAAAACAAAACATATTTTATGGTATGTATCCGTCTATGAAACTGAATTATTTTACTGCCTCCGTGGTCTAGGGGCTAGTGTCACGGACTCCCGATCCGCAGGTCCTGGGTTCGATTCCCAGGGGGAAAACACAAATTTGATATTTGAGAATTTATCTCTTTGTGATTTTTTCCCCAGTTTGGTTAGGACATTGCAGGCTGAATCACCTGATTGTCCGAAAAGAAAAAGATTTCGTGCTTCGGAGGGCACGTTAAGCCGTCGGTCCCGGTCGCTGTCTTCGATAGTGGTCGTTACCCAAACCATGTCAATTGCCTGATAGTTGTGCTACTAGGCGGTTTAAAAACTACGACACCAGGGTTCATCGGGTCGATAGACTTGATACCCACTCGACAGAAGAAGGCTAAATTATTATAAGATTGAACGAATTATGAAAAACATCACCAACACCATTTGTATCTGAAGAGGAAGTCCAATTTTTTTAACATTTCGGCTTATATGGGGTGTAAGGGACACCGTCCCGTAAACTGATAGGGGTTGCTCAGTCAACGAAACTGAACAACGAATCATAAGGACATTTTTTTTCAGGAAGAAAACAATATATATTTGCTTTTCCATACAAATTTCCGATCGAGGTGGTCATTTTGTATGGAAAGGTCATTTTATATTTTCGTCTCCTGAAAGAATTTCCTGGTGAGAGTTGTTCAGTTTCGTTGGCTTAGCAACCCCTTTCCCGTATTCCTTGGGTAAAGTTGTTCAGTACCTGCAGGCAGACTAGTATTCTGTTAAGTCAATATATACTTATTTAAGTTCTGGTAACCAGCTGTGAGAAGCATTTTTCAGATAAGCGATTCAGGGAGATTCTGAAAAACAGCATTCATGCTGAGCAATCTTGCCTTTTTACCAGCTGTAGTATTAGTTAGTGATTAAGTCTTACAAATAAGTTATACTGTAATTTGCATACTTGTTGGTAAATAAAGTTCTTATTTATTTATTTTAAGTAAAGGCTTCTTTCTGCGTGCCATTGTCCTAAACTACCGCGTATCTAAACCACTTGACCAAATTAATCGTTACTTTAAACAATAAAGTGGGGTGGATTTTAATTAGAGAGAATACGAACCGATCCAACTTAATCAAGTTATAATAAATAAATAAATATTGGTAATTAAGATAATTTAGAACCTTTTAACCTTTTAAGCTTCCATGCTGGCCTGGGAGTGAGAGAAAAACATAGAATGTGCCAGCTGCATTTCCTCCCGAGCATGCTGTAAAAACCAGCTACGGGATCTGAGGGTTTTAGTATATTGTAATTTAACGATGGGGTGACAACCTATCACTACAGCAATATACGTAGAAATCTATCTTAAAAATCCTTTAAAACTTTGTCAGACGTGGCGAAACGACCTTTGTTTAGGTCGTTTACGCTCTGCCTACCCCATTAGGGATAAAGGCGTGACTATATATATGTATGTATGTATGTAGATTTTAAGGTGACGATACGAAGCGATCCAATAGAATCAAGTTATAGTAATTAAGATAATTTAGAACCTTTTAAAATAGCTATTCATAGCTCGTTGTAGTAACCATAGATATAGGATGTACAAGATACACAAAGGCGGCTTGGAAACATGTCAAAAAAAAATATGTACATGTGTTGGTGAATGTCTATGTATGAGTTTCAAATATTGTTGTCCGCGATACAACTTCCTATTATCGATTTTTTATCATTTGTCGGACTTTCTTTGTACAGAAAGCAAAGTTTTTATTAGTAAATTTAGTATTATACATACATACATACTATCACGCCTATATCCCTAATGGGGTAGGCAGAGCGTGAACAACCCAAACAAAGGTCGTTCCGCCACGTCTGACAAGTTTTGAGGGCTTTTCAAGATAGAACTGGATATTGCTGTAGTGACAGGTTGTCAGCCCATCGCCTAAATTGCAATATACCCTCGAATCCCTTAGCTGGTTTTTACAGCATGCCCGGGATGCAGCTGGCACATTCTACGTTTTTCTGTCGCTCCCAGTCCAGAATTGAAGCTTAGCGTATCTTTAAAGAAAAACAAGTGGACACATTTTCGCAAAGATGGAGAAAAGTGAATTTCGTGTGTTGATATGAATTTAGTATTATGAATGAAAATAATATATAGTGAAATAGTGTGTACAGGTGCAGCCTTCGGTGAGTTTGGAAAAACTATTTTAAAATGATACATAAATACTAATAAATAATACTGTTAAGTAAAACACTTTATAATATTTTTGAATGATTTTATTTATTGTCCTCTGAATATAACAGTTTTGTTGAGATGTGTTCGTATTGTTTCCCTGCTTAATTTTAACAATTTGTTTTCATGTTTAAATCTAAGATTAAAATATATTTCAATAATCGATTTCATGAGAAAATATCTGTGGTTCTCTAACGGATCTTGATCAAAAATATGATTTTGCAAATTGTGAAAAAGTGATTGAACGTTTCGCAGAACTTTCAAAACACATTTGGCAAAAATTAGTTCTGTCATAGCTTTGCTTTTCATATTCTCTCTGAAATTTTTTTCAGCGTTACCACATAACGTAATGACGTCGTTGGATGGGTATGTGAGATAAAGGCTGTCTGTTTGTGAATAGTCTTTTTTTACAATTAATGAATTGAAAAATATTTCAGATGATGTTGACACTAAACTCTGAACACAAACGTCACATTTGATTTTTTTCGATAATTTTCTTACCACAAATCCCGACACGTATGAAACAATCATCATAGACATTAGAGACAATGATGCAGTATTGTCCATTAGCACTATTTGCTCGTCGAAATCAGTTTCCTCATTTCGAGCATTAGCATTATTATTGTCTTGCATTAATTCTTTGAAAATTGTATTATAATTTGATGAACTATTAATTTTATCTATTGTGGACATTGCGCTAGTGGACAATACTGTGATTTTTTCTAATTCCAAGCAATTGCCGCTCTCGCTTAGTTTTATTTCTGAATGGCATAATAATCTTTTATACGCAGAAATGAAGTTTTTTACGGTTGGGTTATTATTAAATCCCCCTTTAGATCTGATAGCGCTGAAAAATGTTTCCAGGTGGTCTTGCGATAATTTATACACGGGAAGAAATTTTAAGTGGTCTTTTTTTTCTATGTAATTGACATACATCCATTTTAGTGAAATAATATTATTTAAAAACCCCAAAAAACCAAGACGTCTCTGCGTATTTATTACATATCTACCATCTTCATATTTAAGCGATTGAAAATACTCGTAAACTTCATCTATTTTGCAAAAGACATCCTCTTTATTACTTGGACAAAGAGGCTTTTTGAACCCATAGTTATTTAAATTTTTTGAATTAAATATATCAAAAATATCATTTACATGGAGAAGAAACTGCACTGTTGCCTCAGAATTCTGAAATTCATCAATAAAAAGATCCTTGTTACAAACATCAATGGCAACACCCACTGACCTGCTTAGCAATTGGGCAGCTAGCCTGACTTTCATTTTTTGAGTTCGAAAATCAATGTGTCGCGCTGAAAGTTTATTCGCGAGATGTAAACCTTCGCTCTTTTGTAAAGACTGCAAGTTTTCGACAAATCTGAAATCAACTTTACGCCCCATATTGTCATAAAATATTTTGTGGTCGGCGAAACAATTCCTAATTAGTTTGATTAAGTGACATGGATCAAACAAAATATTGTACTTTCTACCATTGTACACAAAGTATGGTTTGTAAGGTGGTTTAAGTAGAGACGCACCAAGTGTTTGAGCCATAGTAAGATTCGATGCGATGCCATCAAATGTTATAGCAACCACGTCACAATTTGTGTCATTTAATAAGTCGAGACATATTTTTAATAGTCTTGATTTTTCACTAGCTGTGAAACTTTTAGCCGGAAAAAAACCAACAGGCAATTTCCAGTAGCCATTTACAGCAACGACCATAAAAACAAGGACTTCCTTAGCAATTTCTATCTCGTCACCACACAAATCGTTTCCTACATTTACGTACCCATAGTGTTTTTTACCCACAAATTCTGTTTCTTCTCTTATTTTGATTTCGTCGAAAGTCAAGTTAACGTAAATCGGTTTCTTTTTAGCAAGTTCAGAAATCGTTGTTAATGATTCTTTAGTAAAACCTGGCTCGCAATTTAAACGAGAATACCACTTTTGCAGAGTATTAACATGTGGTAAAGATAGATCGAATTTATCTCGAATATAAACATAGCTCCTAGGACTGTAAAAATGTATAGTTAAAGCCAATTTCTTAAGCTCTTCGTCATACTCAGCCGTGCGACTAATTTTTCCGGTGGCTCTTCCATTTACCCTGTTTACCAATTTTTGCAGTAAATCATTGCGACACGCAACTTCTACATCATTACGATGATTTTCAAGTCCTGGTCTGTCATTTAATTCTTTAACAACCTCTTGTAAAGAAAGAATTCGTTTTGTCATTCTTTTAGTTTTTTCCTTTAAATTTCTTAATGCCCTATTTTTTTCTAAAATTTTTCGTTTAAGCCTTGTATTACGGTCAATCAATTTTTTTTTCCTTGGAGTCAGGACTAGGTTTGAGGGCCCAGCCGTTGGTGCAGCAAGCGGTAGGTTTGAGGGCCCAGGCGTTGGTTCAGCAAGCTGGGAGGGATTCACTACCTTTGGCGAAAGAGTAATGTCTCTGTTGACATACGAAGATACCGGTCTCCTTCGTGGCAGTTTAACCTATGAACAAATTGTAAACCATATAATAGTTACACGCTAGATTAGGTAGCCTACCCCGTGAGATACGGGATATCTAGGCAAGAGAGATAATGATGATGATGCTAGTTTAACGCTCTTATTTTCTTAATGTTAGCTAGAGATGCATTCATACATACATATAATCTCGCCTTAATCCCGTAGGAAGAGCGTAAACGACCTAAATAAAGGTCGTTCTGCCACGTTAGACAAACTTTCGAGGGTTAGTCCAGATAGATCTGTATATTGCTCTAGTGACAGGTTGTCAGCTCATTGCCTAAATAACAATGCTGAAACCCTCGAATCCCTCGCTGATTTTTACAGCATACCCGGGAGGATATGCAGCTGACACATTCTATGTTTTTCTATCACTTACAGTCCAGCATGGAAGATGCTGCTAGATATGCAGGTTGCAAGAATTATACTTACAGGAACAAATAATGTAGGTATCGAGTCTTTCATTAGTACACGGCGTTTTTTTCTTTGTATGAAACATTTGCCGTCAAAATGTTTGCTACAGATAGTGGAGTTTGTACTAGGAATCCAATCTGGTCTATTTAAAGTCCGAATCCATTTTTCCATCAAAGCTGAATTGCGCGGAAACCTAAACAAATATTAGATACGCATTCATTTACTAAGGTTTGAATACTTTCAGGTACTTAAATAATGACAAAAACCTAATTAACAATATGTTATTGTTACATAACTTGACTAAATAATTCGTATTTATGTCATATTATCACTAAAAAAGATTCAAGTTTTTATCGATATTTCTTCCGTCACCGCTTTGTCAAGCACTAGCGTAATCAAACAATTTTATTTCTTACACATTTTTTTCACGAATGTAGCTCAAAATCACAAAATAAACTTATATATATACAAGGGAAACAAAATAATATTGAAAACATCCATTTCTGAGCCGATTACTAGCCGAAATTAAGCAAAATATGGTTCTAAAAATTCCATTGTCAAAATCGTATTTACCTGTGAAAAGTGTGTTGATACGGATTATTTCGCCTTGTAACGTCACATCCAGGTACAGAACACGAAACCATAATTGTAAAACTTAATTTCCGCAATTTAAATCGAAAAATCACTATAAAAATGCACAAATATCACGGCCACGTACAACACACTGGGACGCTATGGCCTCTTACTCGCAAAAACAATGACATATTAGTACTTTATTCGCTGTCTCTTTTTCTCTCGGGCGGTTTGCACTTGATAAGAGTTTCTCGTTCCCACGCTTCATGTATCTTTTAAGCGCAGCGAACCATTCTAAATCTATGGTAGTAACAGAAAGAAAATTTGTCGTTTGTGGCCGTTATTCGCAATTTTTCTTCCTGTTACTACAACGAACTATGAATCGCTAATTGATAAGGTTCTAAATTATCTTAATTACTATACCTTGATTCTGTTGGTCATTTTTATCAATTCACTGCGTTTTTAGTGAATTATGTTTTTTTTTACTAATGTCAGCGCCACTTGGCTAGTATCGTCACCTTAACGGATTAATATTCTAATAAAACCACAACTTAAATCCTTTCTTAATGTCAATTACCCTCTTTTACAGAACCGCGGACGTGGTAGGAAAGCCAAAAGGCCACGGACAAGAAAAGGATGTACTTGTAAGTAGAGAAAAGAAAGAGAAGAACAAATCCTCCCGCGGCAACCACAACCGCCGCGGAGCAGCGCAGTGGAAACGCAGCCAGGGGATGATGCCTTCATAACCATAAGGGGTAGGCAGAGGATTAAAGGGCACAACTCTGCGCTACTGCAAAGATTTTGCGATGCAACGTAAATTTTGTGATGCGATGTAGATTTTGCGATGCGACGCAGATTTAAGGATGCGACGTAGATTTTGTTTTAGTGATATGGCCTCTTCCAATGGCCTTAAAAATACCCAATTGCGTTTGGCTAAAGCTTATTAGCAGAGAGAAGCACAAATCCTCCTACGCCAACCACAACCGCCGTGGAGCCGCGCAGTGGAAACGCAGCTAGGGGATGATGCCGTCATAACCATAAGGGGTAGGCAGAGGATTAAAGGGCACAACTCTGCGCTACTGCAAAGATTTTGCGATGCAACGTAAATTTTGTGATGCGACGTAGATTTTAGGATGGGACGCAGATCTTGCTTGAGTGATATGGCCTCTTCCAATGACGTGTGGCACGGTTATAAAAAATACGATATTGCGTTTGGCTAAGCTTATAAACAGAGAAAAGAAAGCAAAAATACACATCCACAACCGCAAAGTTGAAACGCAGCCACATTTTTTTAACCAATTTTTGCGATGCGACGCAGGTTTTATGATGCAATGCGGAATTTACGACACTACACAAATCTCTTCTTATTATATTAATTCTCTCGCTAGAAGACTTCTCAAACTTTTGCGACGGTTTTTTTTGTGATGCGGCTTAGATCTTTGCATGTGAAGTAGAATTTGCGATGCGACCAATACTTTGCGATGCCACGCAAAATCTACGATGTGACACATATTTTGTGATACGACGTTGCAATACAGTGTTGTGGCTCATTCAACTGTAAATAGATTTATTTTCATAGAATCACGTCTATATTACCGAACGTGATTATCAGAGTGTCAACAGTCTCTTAAAAAATCTCTGCAAAGTTAAACGACTTATCATGTCAAATTATTGTAGTATGGTGGTTAAAACCAATTAGGTTTCTCAAAACGCAATTGAATTGACACCCTGTATATGCCAGGTGTAAGGGATAGCGTCCCGCAAACTGAAAGGGGTTGCTCAGTCAACGACACTGAACAAAGATCACCAGGTTTATTTTTCAGGAAGTGAAAAAAAGACTTTTCCATATAAAATGTTGACTTCGATCAGACAATTTGTATGGTATTTTTTTCACTTCCTGAAAAAAAAAATCTGCTCGTAGTTGTTTAGTTCGTTGACTGAGCAACCCCTATCAGGTTGCGGGACGTTTTCCAATACACCTGGTATATTTATGTATTAAACTACCTAATTATCCAGTATTGTGGTACTTTTAAATAATAAATTATAATTTCGAATGATTTGCTTTTGATTCTAGGAGACTAAGAAAGCTATATTCATGTTTCTTTTAAATCATGTAAATACTAACATACATAGGTAGTGGTACCTATGTACGTACCTACTTTAGTATTACCAACTCAGTTTTAGAATAAAGGTAAACAAACTTTCATGTCTTTTAATCAAAGATCTTGTTTCTAAAATAAGTTTTAGCTATTAGATATGACAACATAATGAAATAGTAGTTTTAGTAATTTAACTAATTTGCCAACACGTATCATTTAGTCTTTTTCAAACTCTCACGGTTATCATCATTATAATGAGTAAAAATGGGAAATAAACTGAGGTTTTCAATTTTTGAGCGTTATGGTCAGTCGATCCGTGATTAAAACGAATGAAACTGCGTTGAAATATCGGACATACATACATACAGTCACGACTCTATCCCTAATGGGGTAGGCAGAGCGTAAACGATCTAAACAAAGGTCGTTCCGCCACGTCTGACAAAGTTTTGATGGTTATTTAAGATAGATTTGTAGGTATATTGCTGTAGCGACAGGTTGTCAGCCCATCGCCTAAATTGCAATACTGAAACCCTCGGATCCCTTAGCTGGTTTTTACAGCATGCCCGGGAGGAAATGCAGCTGGCACATTCTATGTTTTTCTCTCGCTCCTAGTCCAGCATGGAAGGATATCGGACACCCATACATAAATAGAAAACCACGGTAAATTACATACACATACATACACAAATCACGCCTTTATCCCTTACGGGGTAGGCAGAGCGTTTAACGCCTCGTAAAAGGCGCTTTCGCCACGTCTGACAAAAATTGAGAGCAATTTTAGATTGTAATATGTATTGCTTTAGTGACAGGTTGTCAACCCATCGCCTAAATTACAATACACTGTAACCCTCGAGTCCCTTTTGCTGACTTCAACAGCATGCCCGGGAGGAAGGGCAGCTGGAACATTCTATGTTTTTCTATCTCTCCCAGTCCAGCATGGAAGAAATTTTAATCATTCTAAACGTGTAATTTATTATTGAAATGTGTTTCAGAACAAAGAGACATGAAACTTTGTTTACCTTTATTCTAAATATGATTTGGAAATACAATACGTTTCATAACTTTATTTTAAAACTTGCTGTTATTTGTAATAATAGCGGCATTCATTGCACCTACAGGGATAATGTTTACAAGTCGATTGACTCGATTGTGCTAAGTGATATAATTTAATTACCTATTTATAAAGTCTTTATAAAAGATGTTGTCCCAGAAAACTATTTGTTTTAATTTTACTACATTCCCTTACATAATACATACATAAAATCACGCCTTTATCCCTTACGGGGTAGGCAGAGCGTTAAACGCCTCGTAAAAGGTGCTTTCGCCGCGTCTGACAAAAATTGAGGGCAATTTTAGATTGTAATGTGTATTGCTAATGTGTAGTGATAGGTTGTCAGCCTATCGCCTAAATTACAATACACTGTAACCCTCGAGTCCCTTTTGCTGTCTTCTACAGCATGCCCGGGAGGAAGGGCAGCTGGAACATTCTATGTTTTTCTATCTCTCCCAGTCCAGCATGGAAGAAAACATTACTACATTCCCATCTACAACAACATACGAAAACATACTACATTCCCATCTATCCTAAATTATATTTAAGTTGACTAGCCTTAGGGCGTTGGTGTACTCCGTATTAGGATCGTGTCCAATCCGTATCAGAATAAATTCTATGACGCGTTTATGCATGAGTGCACAGTCGAACCAAATCGGATACGAACCGAATACGGATCAGTGCAAAAGCGCCCTAGCGTAAATTGGATACGAATCTGTCATACGTTTATTAAGGTCAATTCGCATCAGAAAATATTCGGCTACGTAATATTAATAATAGTAACATTCCTATTAAATGTATGACAGCTTGCGCACCCAACCATATCCGTTTTAAATGGAAATTTCACGGACACGATTCGGATACGAACTGAATACGGCGCAGTGCAAAACCGCGCTTACGCTCAGTCAATAAACTTCCATGCTGGACTGGAAGCGAGAGAAAAACATAGAATGTGCCAGCTGCATTTCCTCCCGAACATGCTGTAAAAACCAGCTAAGGGATCCGAGGGTTTCAGTATATTGCAATGTAGGCGATGGGCTGACAACCTCACTACAGCAATATACGTATAAATCTATTCTTAAATAACCCTCAAAATTTTGTTAGACGTGGCGGAATTACCTTTGTTTAGGTCGTTTACGCTCTGTCTACCCCATTAGGGATAAAGGCGTGATTATATGCATGCAATAAAACCGAAACTATCGCAAAGAAATTCCTCTGTGAAATGTTCTTTTTACCTCAATACAAAACGATCACTTCGATTTGTGACCTGTCTGTGAAATATCGGAATCCTTCTCTTGTCCATCAATTTTAATGGGAAAGCTTTGATAAACAATAAACAAACTCATTGTGTATCAAAATGGGAAAGCCAAACAAAGCTATTTTTTTAATATTTTTAATTTGTGAAAGGTAATCAGTTTTATTTGAATAAGCAATCCCTAGTTTTAGGAATATCGTCATTTACACCCGGTATATTATAGAATAGCCAATAAAGACTTACTTCGCACGACGCAAGTAGCGCGCATCGCATGAAATACGACGCATTATGCGCTGTTACTGCGCGCATGGAGACGTCCCATAAACTTGCGTCTACCCGCCGGCACCGCTTTGATACTAGGGTGAGGATATAGTGATAGACATTCCGCTTTTCCGGTCTATTAACTGGTATCGTCGCAAAATGTCCTTTTGATTTTCTGAAGTTTTTCAGTAGGCTCGGTATTACTTACATCTACAAAAAAGGAAAAAATCATGTAAAAAGGGTCATTTTGCGATAGGGACATTCTGCAACGTAAGGTTTCATGCGATGCGCGCTATTTCCGTCGTCCGAAGTAAGTCTTTTCTACTCGATACATCCGATAAACCCTAACAACCCACAACAACCCGATAAAGCCTTGTATCAGAATTATTACCTTACGTTGCACAATGTCCCTTGGTCGCAAAATGACCATTTTCGCAAGACTTTTTTTGTAGGTTACCGGGCCTACTGAAAAACCTCGGAAAATCAAAGGGACATTTTGCGACCAGGGACATTTTGCGACGATACCGCATGAAATACGACGCCTTATGCACTGTTACTGCGCGCATGGAGACGACCCATAAACTTGCGTCAAAAATTCAAACACATGTGCAGTTCAGTATTTGTCTCAGATAAAATAGATATAAGGTCTTTAATACAGGGTGGTTGGAACAATTTTCACAAATAAATTCTTTTAGAAAACGATATTTTTATGGCAGCCCCATAAAAAAACTAATGGAATCGAAGTGAAAACAGAAATTATATCGGAAACTTTTTTTATATTTCCCGGAAGAATTTGTTTAACCCAAAATAACTTTTGTAACGATCAAACCCCGCTACCCGCTCAGCCCATCAGCCTGCGCAAAGGGCGGGCATCACAAAGATGAAATATTGCGATTCTAAGCACGCGCGGATCGCACTCGCGACTCCAAGCCGATACAAAGACATGCATAATCATAGCCGATGTTGCGAAATGATCCTTCTTGGGGTCCGCTGCATAATGGACACTTCATCTTTTTGCAGCATTTGAAATACTTACAAATAATCACGCCTTTATCCCTAATGGGGTAGGCAGAGTGTAAAAGACGTAAACAAAGGTGTGAGAAACTTTTGAGGTTTATTTAAGATAGATTTGTAGGTATACTGCTGTAGTGACAGGTGGTCAGTCCATCGCCTAAGTTACAATTTACCAAAACCTTAGCTGGTTTTTACAGCATGCCCGGGAGGCAATGCAGCTGGCACATTCTATGTTTTCTCTCGCTCCCAGTCCAGTATGGAAGACCTACCTATATAGGCAGTAGCCTATATCTGCTTACCCCTATTGTATTAAACTAAACATAAAAGGACTAATAAAATAGGCTCTGTTTTTTATACCGGGTGTAAGAGACAGCATCCCGCAAACTGATAGGGGTTGCTCAGTCAACGAAACTGAACAACATTCACCAGGAATTGTATGGAAAATATTTTTTTATTTTCACTTCCTGAAAAAAATATCTGCTGATAGTTGTTCAGTTTCCTTGACTGACCAACTTCTATAAGTTTGCGGGACGCTGTCCCTTATGCCCCGTATGACTAAACCACTGGTTTCATCATATCACTGAAAAACAACCTTTTTGCTTATATAACTGCAATATCCAGTATTTTTACCTACAAATAGGCAGTTTATATCCGTCTAACTATATTTCCATGTTCAAATGGAAATTAAATAGCTTACGGTAGCTTTATAGCATGACATAACAGTTCTTGTAGTTACCTAAGAAAGGAGCGGCAGTTAACATGTTAACTAACGACCGACTATAAGATCAAATCACCTATTGACTTTATCAGAATGTTTTACCTAAGACTGTGCCTCGTTTTTTTTCACTAACAGTTTATCGTATTTCCGCGATATTACATACATACATATAATCACGCCTTTGAGAGCCCGATGGTGTAGTGGATAGGGCTGCTGCCTCCTGAGCGGGAGGTCGTGGTTCGAATCCCACCACATACCAATGTGTTTTTCGGTTTTCGAATTTCATATGTACGTTTATTCGGCGCTTTTTCCGTGCTTCGGAAGGCACGTTAAGCTGTTGGTCCCGGTTAATATCGTTTAATACCGTAGATGTTAGTCGTTAAGCCATATCAGAGGCCAGTGCTAAGCATTGACGGCTTGAAAACTCTGATCTAATCTAGGATTGGGTCTGGTTTCCCTTCTTGGTTGCGGAGGTCAGACGACAGTCGCTCTGTGTAAAAACCAGTACCCTCGTTCAATCCCCTAGATTAGGTAGCCGACCCCGTGAGATACGGGATAAGGTTAGGAAGAAGATATAATCACGCCTTTATCCCTAATGGGGTAGGAAGAGCGTAAACGACCTAAACAAAGGTCGTTCCGCCACGGCTGGCAAAGTATTGAGGGTTATTTAAGATAGATTTGTAGGAATATTGCTGTAGTGACAGGTCATCAGTCCATCGTCTAAATCGCAATATACTGAAACCCTCGATACCCTTAGCTGATTTAACAGCATGCCCGGGGGGAAATTCAGCTGGCACATTCTATGCTATTCTCTCGCTTCCAGTCCAGCATGTTTCTCATGCATGCTTCTCGTATTTCCGCGATATTACCTGCTATGATATACGGGGTGTAAGGGACAGCTTTTTGAAAACTAATACGGGTTGCTAAGATAACGAATTTGAAGAGATAAACATTTTTTGCTTCCCATTTTGTATGGGAAAGTAGTTTTATTCATTACCCGAAAGAATTACTTTATGAAAGTTGTTCAGATTCGTTGACAGAGCCACCCCTTTCGGTTTTCGGGAAGCTGTACTTTATATAATAGATACTTACATACTGAGGTAATTTATTATGGAGTAATTTATTCCTACCATTACAAAGTTTGATATACAAAACGATGAGAGACCTTACAAGAGAATAACCACTTTAAAAACAATTATATACTGTTTCTGGGATGGACTCAATTCAATGTGCGCTGTTTTATGTTGTTTTGTGTCTAGCTGCGCCTGCGCAGCGTCTGCGTCTCAATGCCATTCTACAAAGTCTTTTAATTGTCATTAATCGACGACGGGACCGCCAGGGACGTACTGGTTTATAAAGAGATAAATGAAAATATGTATTTTACTTGCACTAACTAAGATCAGTATAAAGACTAGGGATCGTATTTTTGAAGCGATTTCAAACTTGAGAGAAACATTAAGTATGGATTTGACAGGCCAGTTTGTACTGAAATGACATTTCTAAAACGAACTCAAACTCGCTGTCACTCTTGAGAGCTGATTACAAATACGGCCCTAGATTTACCGTGACTAACAAAATTACAAAAATGTTACAAAGCTTTCAATCATTGGTGCTTTTTTTAATTTGGTCTATTCCAGTGCTTTTGTTATTCTTCTTCAATTAATCAAAATTTAACATTATTTTCTGTATTAAAAGAGTTAAATTGACTAGGCAAAGCAAAGTTTTCAGTTCATTATAGTGCCAAAGTGGCATCCAGCCAGGCAGATCCAAGAAAGAACCTAGTAATACCCTAAATACTGTCCTGTGTTATAAGCGTGCCGCCTGCCTGCCGCCCTGTAATTTTGTGATCATTCACTACGATGTAACCAATAGATAGAGTCGCAGTAATTACGCCCAATTGTGTCGCATAAATCAATTACTTGACATCTTGGATCCAGCTTCACGTGGGATACATTTACACCTGTCCGTCTTGCTAGAAACGCCAGGTGAAGGTAAATTATGGGGTTAGTTTGAATGCCCAATGTCCTTTGCAACCCTTTGAGGTTGGAAAGGAGATAGGGCATACCTAGCTAAGTGGCGTCCCCATTAGTAAAAAAATAATAATACTCTAAAAACGTAATGAATCGAAAAACCGGTTAACTTATATATAAGCGATTCATATCATAGTTCGTTGTAGTAACAGGAAGAAAAATTGCTGTTGCTGGCCGTTATTCGCAATTTTTCTTCTTATTCCTATAGAACTATTGTGATTTAAGGGAGGGTTTCAGTATATTGCAATTTAGGCGATGGGCTGACAACCTACCGCAATATACCTAAAAAATATATCTTAAATAACCCTCTAAACATTGTCAGACGTGGCGGAATGGCCTTTGTTTAGGTCGTTTACTCTCTGCCTACCCCATTAGGGATAAAGGTGTGATTATATGTATGTATGTATGTTACTACAACGAACTAGGAATCACTAATTTATAAGGTTATTAATTACTATACCTTGATTCTGTTGGATAGGTTTTTCGTTTGACTGCGTTTTTAGTGAATTATGTTTTTTTACTAATGGGGTGCCACCTGGCTAGTATCGTCACCTTAAGGGCATACCTACTCCCTCACTCGTATCCCTAAAAAATAAATATCCCTAATCTCCTCTCCTAGGTACTCCTCTATGGTTCTCCGCGATGATCGGTCTACCGTCTTCCGCATCCAGCAGCATATTGCGTCCTTTGCCAGAGCGTCGTCGGTTCAGCTTTTCAAGGCGAGAGTGAACAGGCATTTTCTAGGCAATCATGCTCCATCATAGTCTACATCATCACTTACCATCACGTGAGATGGCGGACAAATGATTGCCTATCAAAAAAAAAAAAAAAAGCTGAGCTGGTTTTGACGACCACCCTCCTTCAGAAAATTGAGCCTAATAGGGTGTAAGGGACGTCCCATAAACCGGTGGTACTACTGGGACAGGAAGATGTCCCGGTAGTACCACCCCTACTTCGCGGTGGTACAAGGTGGTTCTAAAGGAACTGATAGAGATTTGCTTAGTCAACGACACTGAACAACTTTCTCCAGAAAATTATTTCGGGAAGTGAAAATAATCACTTTCTGAATGAATTTTCTGGTGAAAATGGTTCAGTGTCGTTGATTGAACACCCAAGTAGAACCTTTATATAAGAAGGTGAAGAAGGAATCCTTGATTCGGAGGGCACGTAAAGCTGTTCCGTTCAAAGAAGACTACAAAAAGTATTTTTGTAATTTACAGATTTCTTCAGAAGACTTTTCGTAAAGTCGTTGCAAACATACCTTTTCTGATGAAGATTTATGTTTCCATACTATTATTTCGTAGCCTAAAGCCATTAATACTGGAGGTCTTATATCGCTAAATAAAACAGGTATAAGTAAATTGATATGTGGGATCGATCAGACATGTTTATTCATATATTCAAGTGGTCATAAATATAAAATGTGTCTGTAATTTGACGATTAACATTGATGAGAGCTTTAGGGCGTTGTAATAAGCTGGGAATGTGCCGACTTATGAATAATTTGTGGCAGGTTGCGTATGAAAATAACATAAAAGTAGGCACGTGTATACCTTAAAAAGAAAGTTTAAAGAAATGAGAGATAATCATTTTGCCGGTTTAGGGCAGGACCAGGACCAGGACTTCTTCCTCTTCTTAGTGTTGATGGAACACGAGAAATTACATCATAGGGGACCAGAATTCAGCAACTTGTATTGCGGATAAGCTGCCGTCCATTAAATCCGCTGGCGTGCAGGTGTTGGGGCACACCGGGCACAAAGTCGAGTGTGCCATGGTTTGCACTGCACCGCAAATACAGACTACATCGGGGCTTGTCGAAAATTCCCACCCACATGTTTTCCTTATTTCCACGACTGGGTAGATATGTTTATTTATTTACTATTTTACTATATATATATATATATATATTTATAATATTTGTAGGGAAAAATATATATATTTTTCCCGGGCATGCTGTAAAAATCAGCTAAGGGATCCGAGGGTTTTTCTTTATTGCAATTTAGGCGATAGGCTGACAACCTATCATTATAGCAATATACCTACAAATTTATCTGAAATAACCCTCAAAACTTTGTCTGACGTGGCGGAGTGACCTTTGTTTAGGTCGTTACGCTCTGCCTACCCCATTAGGGATAAAGGCGTGATTATGTATATATATATTTATACTATTTGCTTTTTACACAAGTAACATGAGAAAGACAATACACAAGGACTAACGACACAACAGGTACAGCTTATTTCTACTAAGAAAACTTCTTCCAGCTGACCCACGGAAGTGAGACTTAAATTGAGAGGCAAATTAGGCGTGCACAAATAAATCATAATATTAAAATAATACCAGCAACTTATAAAAATTATGTTGGTACGCCATGCAGGATCCTCAGGCTCAAATTCTGTTCTAACCAATATTTTTACATACATACATACTAACACGCCTGTATCCCTAATGGGGTAGGCAGAGCGTGAACAACCCAAACAAAGGTCGTTCCGCCACGTCTGACAAGTTTTGAGGGTTAAGATAGAACTGGATATTGCTGTTGTCAATATTTTTGGTTGCTATAATTATAAATCTCAAAGTAACTCTGTCTATTTGTATATTGCTCTTTCACAACTATTAACGGTGGCGGCTAAACGGACATAGTCTATTTACTGCGTGATACTGATAATATAGATACAGCTTGAGAGCCCGATGGTGTAGTGGATAGGGCCGCTGCCTCCTGAGCGGGAGGTCGTGGTTCGAATCCCACCACGTACCAATGCGTTTTTCGATTTTCGAATTTCATATGTACGTTTATTCGGCGCTTTTTCCGTGCTTCGGAAGGCACGTAAAGCCGTTGGTCCCGGTTAATATCGTTTAATACCGTAGATATTAGTCGTTAAGCCATATCAGAGGCCAGTGCTAAGCATTGGCGGCTTGAAAACTCTGACCTAATCTAGGATTGGGTCTGGTTTTCCCTTCTGGGTTGCGGAGGTCAGATGGCAGTCGCTCTGTGTAAAAACCAGTACCCTCGTTCAATCCCCTAGATTAGGTAGCCGACCCCGTGAGATACGGGATAAGGCTAGGAAGATGATGACTGATAATATAGCATTTCCTTGGGACAACTCATTTAGCTGCGGGTGAATCTGTTGTGCAAAAATTGTTTTATAAAAATCTGTTTTGATCTGTTTCCTGCCATGCTGGACTGGGAGCGAGAGAAAAACATAGAATGTCCGAGCTGCATTTCCTCCCGGCCATGCTGTAAAAACCAGCTAAGGGATCCGTAGGTTTCAGTATGTTGCATTTTAGGCGATGGGCTGACAACCTGTCACTACAGCAATATACATACAAATCTATCATAAATAACCTTCAAAACTTTGTCAGACGTGGCGGAACGACCTTTGTTTAAGTCTTTTACGCTCTGCGTACCCCATTATGATAAAGGCGTGATTATATGTATGTATGTATGTTTTGATCTGAAGGGCGTGGGAGCTAGCGAAACGAAATTTCCGGAATATTATTAGCCATCCACTTTGCCCTACATCTAATAACAACCGACCAAAATTTTCAAAGAATTTCCAGTCCCTATGCCAGCCTATTAGAAATACTGAGAACCGATTTAGGTTACATGATCATCACGCATCAGCTCATCAAAAGCTTCGTAATATTTTTCTAAGAATCTTGGGCAAAGGGACGATATAGAGCATAGTTTGTGAAGTCATTTCCTGTCGAAGATAGTTTTAGTCATCTCTGTTTTACTTATGTAAGTTGTATACGCCTTTCTCTTTTTAGAAGATATAGTTAATGCGAACTTTTTATGAAGGTATTTCTTTTGAAAACATAATTTGTAGATTAACGTTATCCCACGTTATCACTATCTATTAAAAACTTTGCCTATAGCAATAGATACTTGTAAAAATACAGGATGTTACATGAAAAATCGAAGAATATAGGAGGTGTAAGGGACAGCAATTGACAGGTGTTGCTCAGTCAACGAAACTCAACAACTTTTACACACACACATCAAAAATAAAATATGAATAGGAATTTTTTTTTTTTTGTTATTTCCTAAAAGTATTTCTTGGGGAATGCTGTTCAGTTTCGTTGACTGAGACCGCGTACCCTTTATCAGTTTGCGGGAAGCTGTCCCTTACTTCACCCTGGGATTGGCATCTTCTTTTTCAAGTTTTAAATATATAAATACATACATATATTCACGCCTTTATCCCTAATATGCTAGGCAGAGCGTAAACGACCTAAACAAAGGTGGTTCCGCCACTACCACACTGACTAAAGTTTTGAGGGTTATTTAAGATAGATTTTGTAGGTAAATTGCTGTAGTGATAGGATGTCAGTCCATCGCCTAAATTACAATATACTGAAAACCTCGGATCGCTTAGCCGGTTTTACAGTATGCCCGGGAGGAAATGCAGCTAGCACATTCTATGTTTTTCTTTCGCTCCCAGTCCAGCATGGAAGAATAAATGTTTTACCCCTGACACCAATTGTACCTACGCAGCTACATCATCATGGCGCTATCCAACGAATTCCCCAAGCTATAATACCAGCGACTTCGAGGAACAATAATAATCGTCCGAGTACACTCAATGGGGAATAAATAACACATGACGCCTCTAGCGGTGTGGGGAGATGGTGTTGGGAACAACAGGTTATCATATCATATCGATTTTGTGTAAAGATTTATTTTTTATTTATTATTATTTTATTACTTACTTCCATGCTGGACTGGGAGAGATAGAAAAGCATAGAATGTTCCAGCTGCCCTTCCTCCCGGGCATGCTGTTGAAGTCAGCAAAAGGGACTGGAGGGTTACAGTGTATTGTAATTTAGGCGATGGGCTGACAACCTGTCACTATAGCAATACATATTACAATCTAAAATTGCCCTCAATTTTTGTCAGACGTGGCGAAAGCGCTTTTTACGAGGCGTTAAACGCTCTGCCTACACCGTAAGGGATAAAGGCGTGATTTATGTATGTTATGTATGTATGTATTATTTTATTATATTAATTTGTTCCAGTGTTATTGTGAGCTATGTGGATAGCAAAAAAGTTTTAAACTAAAGCTAAAGAAGTAAAACACGTAACAAAACAACTCATTTATGTATGACTATCCTATGATATAACTATACATTCACACACACACAATTAAGCTTACCGGGTGTAAGGGACAGCGTCCCGCAAACTGATAGGGTTGCTCAGACACTGAACATTTTTCACAAGGAACTTTTATCAGGAAGTAAAAACAAAAAAGGCTTTTCCGTACAAATTGTTTGTCCGATCGAGGTGAACATTTTGTATGGAAAAGCCATTTTTTTGCACTTCCTGAAAAAAAAAATGTTGTTGGAAGTTGTTTAGTACCATTAACTGAGCAACCCCTCTCAGTTTGCGGGACGCTGTCCCTTACACCTGGTATAATTCTCTTACGTCGTGGGTAGAGGAGAGCGTCCGCGATAAAAAACCGTTCATGGGCCACCTGAATTTACTTGAGTGATATTTCACATTTTTACTACTTCCATGCTGGCCTGGAAGCGAGAGAAAAACAAAGAATGTGCCAGTTGCTTTTCCTCCCGGGCATGCTGTAAAAACCAGCAAGGGATCCGAGGATTTTAGTATACTGTCATTTAGGCGATGGGCTGACAACCGGTCACTACAGCAATATAGCTAGAAATCTATCTTAAATAACCCCCAAAACGTGGCGGAACGGAATTTCGAGTTGTTTACGCTCTGCCTACTCCATTAGGAATAAAGGCGTGATTATAATATTATGTACATTTTTTCTATTCGTCTACACGATGACTTTTGACTTGGATTTTTAAAGTTTTACCTATCAAGTAAATATTCAGATTTCTTCAAAATGTACATACATACATATAATCACGCCTTTATCGTTAATGGGGTAGGCAGAGCGTAAACGACCCAAACGAAGGTCGTCCATTTACGTCTGACAAAGTTTTGAGGGATATTTAAGATAGATTTGTAGGTATATTGCTGTAGTGACAGGCTGTCAGCCCATCGCCTAAAATACAATTTACTGAAACCCTCGGATCCCTTAGCTGGTTTTTACAGCATGCCCGGGAGGAAACGCAGCTGGCACATTCTGTGTCTCTCGCTTCCAGGCCAGCATTGAAAAAAGTGTAGCACTTCCAATTTACTTCGATGCGATAAAAAATGTCTCAGCTACGTCTCTTCCCAGGCAATTCAGCGGCAACTTACACTTGCATTATCGACATAGGTTTCCCATCACAGCACTACCCTCAACCGCCCGAGGGCTGCGCGTACGACGCGACGTCGCAATTTGTGCGCCCGCGCCGCTCGCTTATTAAATCCTTCCGCCCCGCCCTAATACCCTCCATTAGGGCCAATATTATAAACCATCCGCCGGAGTCATTATACTGACATTAATATGTCATGAGTAAATACTTCGCGTTATCTTTGAACTGTTTGGACTGCACTGGACGTCCTACGGTGAGATCACCTGTCAGTGGGTTCGATGATAGATTCCAACTACACTTTCAAAATAATAAAATTGAAAAAGGACAGGCGATTTATACTCTATGGTTTTACTCTTTGTCCGCTAGATTTTGTTTGACGCGCTTTTGCACGTTTTCCCAGTATTATATTTCTGTCAATTTTATCATATGACGGCGGATAAAAGTGACAGATAACGCATAAAACCACCGACTATAAATCAAAAGCCGGAGAGAATAGATCTCCTGTCTTTTTCCAATGTTTTTAGTCTGAAAGTGACAAGTTTTAGCCGGCTAATCTAGAATCGAGCCCAGTGTCAGTTTTTCATGTTGGACTGGGAACCATGCTGGGAACGATTTCAATATACTCTAGCTACATTCTAGCATTCTCTTCCCGGTTATACTGTTATCTGTCTGCGATTTAGACGATGGGCTGACAACATGTCAATTGTCACTATACTTACAGTTAGTACAATATTTCCATCTAAAATTACCTTTGATCATTTTTGTTAGACGACGCGATGTGGCGCATGACGTAGCTAAACATTTTGCTAGGTTGTTATGCTCTGCATTCCCCGTAAACGATACAATAGTATTAAAAAACCTTTTATTTAATTGTTACATGTAAGAAACATATATACCGTTGCTATTTCAATAGGCAGTAGCAGATAGCTATCACATTCACATCTCAACCGATCATTTTAGATTTTCCGCTTGACGCCTCTGTCATCTCATCATCCAATGATTACAGCGGATTACAGCTACTCGTAGTCAGGTAATTATTACGAATTACGAACTAGCATTACATCTCCGGCCGTTGAGTTATGTTATTAAGTTCAACGGAATAAGTAGGCAAGGTTAGGTATTATTATTTTGAATGAAAATCAAATTCATTCAAAATAATAATGCTCCAATTAATAATAATTCCAAAACGGGAAGACTTGAATTGAGTGAAAGATATGTGACAAGAAATTACCCAAGAATTTCAGATTTTAGTTTTTTTTTTCTTTTTCTATAATAGACATAGAAATTACGTCTTTTCTTTTGACTATCTAAACTTACCTAGGTACTTACTTTAGACCTACCTACCTACCTACATATATTGTTTTATTTGTCTTCTATTTACGATGTAGGTACTCGAAGCACCCGACCCGTACGTCACATTACTTCGACCGTACAAATTTTGCCTTAAAATTAGATATTCCTTTAATTCCACTTATCTCGTATTTGCCGGCCATTTTATTGGCACTCGGCGGCCATTACCATTAGATGGCGAGTTGGCATTTGGCGGCAAAACGCACCTGTCAGTGACATCGACAAGCGAATGGGCAAATGTGAGCATTTAAATTGTAACTTAAAATGGTGATAAGACGAATATAGTCATTTAATGTACTGCTAATGTTGTAGGTCTGTGGAACATACAAATAATTAGGCCTATATCCTATGAGGGAAAGGTAGAACTTGCACGGCTCAGTCAAAATCATTATTCTCCCGTTTCTAGGTTTTTCGTCAGGACGCTTGGCTATTGGCGTCGCGACGCTTGGCTATTGGCGTCGCGGCGCTTCTTTATTGGCGTCGGGACACTCGACTATTGGCGTCCTCTACATTTTCTAGGCGGCCATTTAAGTGACATTTCAGATTGTGTATTGGTTGGTAGTGACAGCTTTATCAGGCCATCATCTTAAATCATAAAAAAGAAATCTTACGGTAATCTCTACGTAACAAACAGAATCATACTCTAAAAAAAACTCACGCTAAACCAAGCATGATCCAAATGACTTCCTAAAAGCAGAATCTTACAAAAAACTTCCCTTGCTTACTCATTTCATTCAAAAGCTCAATAGTCAGTAATAGTGACTATTAGTTACTCCAATCTCGAGTCCATATCGAAGGGACATCCACGGTTTTTTTTAATGGTTTCCCATTGAAGAGGTTGTCAAGTCGGTCGTCACGGTGGAGCTGGCACAAATCGCCCGCGTGGTAGAGTAGGGTTGGTCCTTCAGACATGTTATTTCGAGTTATTATATTGGCCTGGGTGTGAGAGACATAGAATTTGCCAGCTGCATTTTCTGCCGGGCATGCTGTTAAAACCAGCTAAGGGATCCGAGGGTTTCAGTCTTTTGTAATTTAGGCTATGGGATGACAACGTGTCACTACAGCAATATACCTATAAATCTTATATTCCTTATATTCCTAAATTGTCTCAGACGTGTGTGGACCACCTTTGTTTATTCCTAAGGGTAGGCAGAGCGCAAACGACCCGAACAAAGATCGTTCCGCCACGACTGACAAAGTTTCGAGGGTTACCCAAGATAGATTTGTAGGTATATTGCTGTAGTTACAGGTAGTCAGCCTATCGCCTAAATTACAATATACTGAAACCCTCGGATCCCTTCGCTGGTTTTGCATGCCCGGGACGAAGTGCACCTGGCACATTCTTTGTTTTCCTCTTGCTCCCAGTCCAGCTTGGAAGACATAGTGATAATAAATTCCGTCAAATCATTTCCGTCAAGGAGAACTACCCTGCTACTGCAAACCACTGACTAGTTTCGCTGCCAACCCTATCCCATCGAGCGTCAGATCACAAAGCTAGCCGCACTGCGTGCGTGCACCGTTGTCCTGTCCGTCAATTTCAGCGCTGTGATTGGCTAAATTTACCCCTATTTGAGCTCCATCTAAGATCGTTTTATAAAACTACAATGATTTACAAATTACAAGAACAATACAATGTACAGTCTATATCTATACATATAATAAATCTCTAGAAGGATCGTGTCTGTACATTGAATATTTTTACAAAAAAGTAATTGCAGCAGGTATTTTTAACGATATAAAGACCAAATAGTTTTTTTTTTATTTTTTGTCTGTCTGTGTCTGTCTGTCTGTCTGTATGTTACCACATCACGCCAAAACTACTTAACCGATTTCAATGGGACTTTTTTTAATCAACTCAGTATTACCCGGGTTGCAACTTAGGATACCTAAAATCACGCCACCTCACTTAGAGGGTAGGCAGAAAATTCGAATTTGGCTGTTTTTTAACCGATTTCGATTCAACTTTTTTTATTCGACTGATTGTTATTTACGAAAAAACATAGGGTACAAATAATCACGCCAACTGAGTGGGGGGGTAGGTAGGAAAAAAAATTGATTGTTTCTTACCCGATCTTCTGTTTTTTCTTACCCGATTTGATGGTTTGTTTTATTCGGCTGAATGTTACCTCACCTAAAACTTTATAGATTTACATAAAACGCCACGCCACCTGACTTAGAGAGTAGGCAAAACAATTAATCCTGTTTTTTTTAAATCTCATTAGAATACAGTAAGTTTCATTACGCACACAAGTATCGTGTTATACACGTGTTAGGCTTAGCTAACGCGATTCGTAATGACACAAATAATTGTTTATTTATTTTTATTCTTATGATTATGAGTAAAGAGATTAAAACGTTCATCGAGACGATGGACAGCCCGACTCCGACCGCCTTTGGCACCGTAAACGTAAAGAACGGAGTGATTCCTGTTTAAATTGTTGTCCCTTACAAAAGAATACATCGATGTTTAAAATCATAACCACCACGCGTACGTAGTCGCGGGCACAGCTAGTGTTGTGTAATATACATACATAAATCACGCCTTTATCCCTTACGGGGTAGGCAGAGCGTTTAACGCCTCTTAATAGGCGCTTTCGCCACGTCTGACAAAAATTGTGTAATATATTAGGTACCTAATCTCCCTAGTATTCATGAAAGCTTACTGGCTGCGCATTGTACATCTAATTGGGCCGATTTTTGTTCCTTGTGGAATTTTCTTCCATGCTGGACTGGGAGCGATAGAAAAACATAGAATGTGCCAGCTGCATTTCCTCCCGGGCATGCTGTAAAAACCAGCTAAGGGATCCGAGGGTGTCAGTATATTGCAATTTAGGCGATGAGTTGACAACCTGTCACTACAGCAATATACCTACAAATGTATCTTAAATAACCCTCAAAACTTTGTCAGACGTAGCGGAACGACCTTTATTTAGGTCGTTTACGCTCTGCCTACCCCATTAGGGATAAAGGCGTGATTATATGTATGTATGTATGTGGAATTTTGTTCAAATTCATAGGTGCGACAACATTCACACCTTAAACTTAGTTTGGTCAGCCAATTTTTTAACTCCCCCATCTTCGCATTTATTTTTTCTTTGCTTGACTGGGAGCGATAGATAAACGTAGATGTTCCAGCTGGCCTTGATGGGCTGTAGAAGTCAGCAAAAGGGATTCGGGGGTCACAGTGTAAAATTGCCTTTTACAAGACGTTTTACGCTCTGCCTACCCGTAAGGGATAAAGGGGTGACCTTATGTATCTACGGAAATCTTCTTGATATTTAGACAACTTCCATAAAATTATATTTATGGAATGACTGTGAGGTTGTTCTTTCTTACTCCACATTCATGTTACCAGCGCTCGTTGTGGTCAACCACACATATTTGGGACTCCAATTTAGAAATATTCCACCTTCCAAGCCAAGCCGTCGTCATTATGTTTGGGAGAGTGAAATTGTCAGATGTGTTCTAAGAAATTGATGTACATTCTCTGTGCAAATGAATAAAACAAAAAACAAAATAGGTCATAGAGGTACCATAGAGAAGGGCTTATAGGAACTGCAAATGTCCCTCTCTATTCTATCTCTATTTTTCTCTATGACAGGTATGTTTAATTCCTGGCATAGGTATAATTCAGTAATACTTTGCTGCGGGTTTAAGAAATCGTCTATTTTAAATAAATGATTCACAATATTTGTAAGATCACAAAATTGATTCGATTTTATGCAAAACTGCCATGTTCTGAAAAAGTTAAACTTTAAGTTGACTTTGTGCTGCAACTCTGCCTAACTCCCATCATTATAGGTGCTTCAAAATGTCGTCTAGCGTTATGACAAAAACCCAAATCGCCTATTTAGTTGGAAATCCTGTGGCATGGCATGACAATGCCGGGACAAAAACCAGCGACCGTACCAAATTACTGCCACTACAGGTGCATTTTATACCCACGGGACGATTACGATTCACGGTACGATCAACAAGCTACATTGGACGTGTACGCATCGTAAAGATTATTTGGCTGTCATCATCATCAGCTTATACGCCGTCACTGAAGGGCACGAGCATACGTTGAATTAAATCGATCGATGTGGGTAAATACAAGTAGTATATATTTAAGTAGGTATTTTTCAAGAGCTTTCCACTTTTCGGGGCATTAACAAAGACTGCGACTGTAATCGTGACGACTTTTCCCCAGTTTGGTTAGGACATTGCAGGCTGAATCACCTGATTGTCCGAAAAAAAAAGATTTTCGTGCTTCGGAGAGCACGTTAAGCCGTCGGTCCCGGTCGCTGTCTTTGATAGTGGTCGTTACACAAACCATGTCAGAGGCCTGATAGTTGTGCTACTAGGCGGTTTAAAAACTCTGACACCAGGGTTCATCGAGTCGATACCCACTCGACAGAAGAAGAAGTGGTAACGAGAATTTTTTTTTTTGTAGAGACGGTAAATTTCAGTCTTACAAATACTTTCGTCTCTACATAAATCATTTATTAGTTATTCTGGAGATTAATTGATCCAATGGATTGAGTCCAATTTTGCATATAACAACACAAAGCTCCTCGCAAAACACACATAGCGTCGTAACATATAAAACTTCTTTTGTCGGCACTTCGACAGACAGACGGCTAATTATTTTTTTAGTGCCGCCAACTTTTGGGTCGCCCTGATTATACATAATAACAACAAAATGTCCTTCCCTCGCGTGGGATTGATCACAATTTCTGGTTTTTGTCGGTGGTCATTTGGATTCGGAGATAAAACACTCTTCTTGGAATATTCAAGCTATCATAATGACGCTGGCCGGATTAATCTAATTAAAGTGGGAGTGTTTTGTTTTTGGTCTACAAAAAATAAATAAATTAGGTTTTTTTTTGCCTCTGCTTATAGCAAACAGCCACAATCATGGTCAAAAGTCTTCAGATTATGCATGCAACTATTTGGAGTCATTTTGTCCACAACCATACGGATCAGAAGCTTATAAAACTTCGGTTGCGTATTCTGGGTAAGCTCACTCCATTGTCGACTCTGTCACTGTCATCCTTGTCCTCGTGTATAGAGTCAAGAGCAAACCCATTGCAAATAGGTATGCTGACTGGGTGGCTAAAAAAATTCAATACGTATACTTAAAACTGTGGGCTATTACAAATACTGTGGATCTCATTGATCATTTAAAAGAAATCACATTTCGATTTAATAATTGAGTTTAAAATATATAAGTTGATGATTTGAGTAGTCAATATTTACTGGCGAGTGACGTCATAACCCACAATTTTCGTACAAAAAAGCGCTTTTGACATGTCATAAAAAGTTGCTGATTTGACTAGTAGGCATATAGCGTATTTTTTATCACAGGAGCTGTGGATCCCAATTTATTTGTTCAAAACGTTAGGTGCATAGATAGAAACCATACAGCTACTGCTGAATATATTTTGCTTTACAAAAGGGTTGATAAACTTCCCAGCAGACCAGCATTACGGCCGTCGAGTCATCGTATTGCGGGACACGATCCCCACATAATTTAGTTCTAAGCCCCGTCCACGGCAATGCTCGGATATTAAAAGGCAATATCTGTTGGGCATTAATTCGACGGGAGCGGACGGTGGTGTTGCCAGATCGGTGGCGTAAGAACACAGCAGAAGGAATAAGAAAATGGACGTATGTATTTTTTTACTGAAATGTAGATTTTTCTTTGCCTAGTCTTAAAAAAGGCTCAGAAACAGAAAGACGCAGCGTGTAAGAGTCTGTGAATTGAAGGTGAAACTTTCCTGGAGTAAAATTTTCAAAATGACCATGTTATTTTTAATTAATGTTATTTTTTATGTTCTTGGATGGTTCTCGGAATATATTTAATAGGGAATACTCATGATTTTTTTAAAACTATTAGTAAGAATTATTATCACCATAGATGAACAGATGTAAAGGAATTTTCGCAAAATATTCATTAGTTTAAGAGTTATAATGCCTTAAAGTGGTTAGTTAAAAAGAGAGGTCCGAACTGTCATGTGACGTCATAAGACAGGAGCGCCATACTAATTCCATATAAATTGTCGTTTCGAAGAGAGAGATAGATAGTCTATCTTTATAATGGTATATCTCGGTGATTTTTTGATCAATTTTATTTGTGTTCTCACTGTTCTTTTCATAATTTAAGATGTTTTTAGACAATAGCAGAATATATAATAGTACTAGCGTACAGAAGGCTCACTCCCTAAGAAACAGCAAGTTTAGGTATGATTAGATACCTACACTTCCCAGCGCCGCTTGCCTGCAAGCTAAATTGTACCTTATGTCAGCGCGCGAACTTTGAACGTTGTTTGCGCGCCGCAGTTCAAGGACGTTGCCGCCGGCGATCGCAAAGGTTGTCACTTGCGAACTTTTTGAATCTTATTCATAAATGCGATTTTAGAAAACTACGAATCATTAAATTATTTAGCATAATAAATACACAACGAATCCATAACCTAGCCTTATTATGAATACGAATAAGTAGGTACAGTGGGCAGCAGGTCGAGTTATCTACTTGGCCGACCAATATATACTGGTTGTATCTACCTGGTTATACTGTATAACCAGTATAAACCTTAAGTAATTTGTGAAACTATAATTATTATTATTATTAGTTCGGATTCCTTGGTCTTTCTTTTATTTAGACATCCGTAAACACAACAATACCTTTTATACGGATTACTATAACTTTTAGCTTTGGTTTTATTATTAGATGCCATATTGCTTGTTGATTTTACATTTATTAGATTATATGTAACGCGACTAGCGTGCGAACTGCTAAAATCATTGCTGGTAAGAGTTATTCTCGTGGTTTGTTTACCACGGTCAGAGACAGTGATGGAAACTGACAGCTTAATATGCTTTACGAAATACGGAAAACCAAGTTGAAATACTACGTGAAACCTCACCGTAACCGTATTACATTCGCAATATTGCGATTAATATTGATTTCATGTATTTTTGGAGAGCTAAATTAAAATAAGCAAAAAGCTTGAACATATTTCTCGATTAAGCAAAAAGGATATATTTCATATATCGATATATGGCGTCATTTTGATCTTTAAGTTAAAATATCTAAAGATAACTATCGTTACGTAGATCGACTGCCACCTTGGTTCAGTGGTCTAGACCATGCGCTCTAGATCTAAAGGTGAGAGTGTTTGATTTCCACGAAGCAAACGTAAAACTGATAGATTGTTCCCAATTCGGATAGGACAACATCTCGGACACGTTACGCTGTCGATCTCGTTTAATGTGTCAAATACCTAATGCTAATTTGATCCCTGACCAGGGTTCATCTGCAGGCCTATGATGCGCTCTGTAGACTTCAATTTGTCTTCACGTGTTGCATACTTCACTATGAATAACGCCTGTCATTTTCCGTTGTGAAGTGAACGAAATAGATATATTTTGTTGCGCACTTCACAACGGAAAATAACAGGCATTATTTATAGTGAAGTTTCTTCCATGCTGGACTGGGAGAGATAGAAAAACATAGAATGTTCCAGCTGCCCTTCCTCCCGGGCATGCTGTTGAAGTCAGCAAAAGGGACTCGAGGGTTACAGTGTATTGTAATTTAGGCGATGGGCTGACAACCTGTCAGTAAAGCAATACATATTACAATCTAAAATTGCCCTCAATTTTTGTCAGACGTGGCGAAAGCGCCTTTTACGTGGCGTTAAACGCTCTGCCTACCCCGTAAGGGATAAAGGCGTGATTTATGTATGTATGTATGTATTTATAGTGAAGTATGCAACTACTTCATTCTAGACAAAACGAAGTCTACAGTGCGTATCACTGCAGATCTCTTGTCAAACAAACAACTCCCAGTAAACAAATAAAAATATGCCTAATAATATTACATACATACATAAATCACGCCTTTATCCCTTACGGGGTAGGCAGAGCGTTTAACGCCTCGTAAAAGGCGCTTTCGGCACGTCTGACAAAAATTGAGAGCAATTTTAGATTGTAATATGTATTTCTTTAGTGACAGGTTGTCAACCCATCGCCTAAATTACAATACACTGTAACCCTCGAGTCCCTTTTGCTGACTTCAACAGCATGCCCGGGAGGAAGGGCAGCTGGAACATTCTATGTTTTTCTATCTCTCCCAGTCCCGCATGGAAGAAAATAATAATATTATCTTTAAAGAAAAATTTAAGTCCGTCAATGCTTAGACCCCGTATACCTCTGACCAAAAATAAAACTCAATAAATCGATTTTATCAATCACTGGCCTCGATTCAATTACTTATTGCTTGTATACATATAATCACGCCTTTATCCATTATGGGGTAGGCAGAGCGTAAACGACCTAAACAAAAGGTCGTTCCGCCACGACTGACAAAGTTTAAATAATAAATATTGACAATTTTCCAAAAAATGGCATCGCGTTTATGTCTTTTGTATGAGGAATTCGTATGAAAATATTTTCAGTAAATTTAAAAGTATCAAATCACTATAAATTTTAATTATATTTTGGATGCCTACCATAAGAGCTTGTCAGAATGATGATGATAATGAGATGGACTGATGATATAGTGGCGATTGAGGGGAAACAGTGGATGCGGGTGGTACAGGACCGGTGTCGATGGCTTACAAAAGAAGAGGCCTATACTCAGAAAAGTTGAGATGTAGGCTGATTAAGAAAAGAGCCGAAAAGTAGTAGTACTGGCAACACCGGCCATTAATTCGACGGGAGCGGCCGACTCGGGCGCAGGCGTCCTAATGACGCGTAATTACGCCGCAGTAATGGACGCGCGTAATGCCGGCCCGCCACAAAGCGCGCGCTGCCTCCATTTTGTTTTTCAACTTCTTTTTTATTTTTACTTTTTAAAGCGGCCATGATGTCCCGGCGGGCGCGTTCCGTTTCACGACGATAGATAACATTTTTGTTAAAGTGTTTAATTGTTGAGCGGAGTGTTTGATGTTGATGGAAAGACGGCGGGTGTCGCAGACAGAGGCGGATACGAGATTATCATCTAAATTTTTGCTCACTTGAGCTTTATTGCTTCAACTCTTACAACTGGGATAAGGAGTGGATCCAAAGTAGGTAGAGCTACGTCTTAAGGCTCTTCTTAGATTTGTATAAAAATCCCAGGTACTAAAATATATACTCACAGTCAAAAACCTATAGTCGTACTATATCAGAAAAACTGTCTATTGATGGAGAAGGAGCGGCCTTAAATAACGGGCAAGGGATAGAAAGAAGAAGAAGAAATACTTATCTATTGATGTGTTTTACCTCTCTTATCCCGGTGTGAAACAAGACTAAAGTAAGTTCTTCATCTCTTCAAAGCAATTTTTAAAACTGGAACGCGCCCGCACCTGAGCCGCTCTGTCGATGATTTGGGTATTTTTTTCTGTGGTGCGATTTGATTACCGTGTGCGGTTGATTCCCCCGACGCCTCAGCTGCGCGAGCGCTTGGGATAGCGCGGTTTCATGTTTATTCGATACTTTGTAGACGAACAACAAGAGAGAAAAGCTCTTGACGTAAATTGCCTTGAAGGTTGTAGAGTAAGTTTTGGATACGTTTTCAGTTTAGGGGTCTTTCTTTTTATTACCCGACTGCGCAACGCAAAGGAGGGTAATGTGTTTATCAGCCTATGTATGTATGTATGGTTGATCTTCTGTGAAGCTCAAGAGACCAAACACGTGGGCCATTTTTAATGATTCTTACGTCATCAATTCTTCTTAACCATGCGAGTGTCAATATGGTGACAACTAGACACCATTTTGAAAAAATAGAAAAATGAAAGTCGACGGTATACGCTGAGTGGGGTATCATTGAATAGGTATTTGAAAAACAATTTGCGTTTGAACAATCGTTTAAGATCTATAACTATTTAAAGTTTTAATGCTCACTTTGTATCCTACGCAGTTGGGAAGTTTGTTTTTTTTAAACTACTTGTTCTATAAGTACATCGAAGAACGTCTTAAAATCATTGCTGGTAAGAGTTATTTTCGTGGTTTGTTTACCACGGTCAGAGACAGTGATGGAAACTGACAGCTTAATATGCTTTACGAAATACGGAAAACCAAGTTAAAATACTTCGTAAAACCTCACCGTAACCGTATTACGTTCGCAATATTGCGATTAATATTGATTTCATGTATTTTTGAGAGCTAAATTAATATAAGCAAAAAGCTTGAACATATTTCTCGATGAAGCAAAATGGATAAATCGATATATGGCGTCATTTTGATCTTTAAGTTAAAATATCTAAAGATTTACGTAGATCGACTGCCACCTTGGTTCAGTGGTCTAGACCATGCGCTCTAGATCTAAAGGTGAGAGTGTTTGATGTCCACGAAGCAAACGTAAAACTGATAGATTGTTCCCAATTTGGATAGGACAACGTTTCAGACACGTTACGCTGTCGATCTCGTTTAATGTGTCAAATACCTAATGCTAGTTTGGTCCCTGACCAGGGTTCATCTGCAGGCCTATGATGCGCTCTGTAGACTTCAATTTGTCTTCACGTGTTGCATACTTCACTATGAATAACGCCTGTCATTTTCCGTTGTGAAGTGAACGAAAGAAATATCTTTTGTTGCGCACTTCACAACGGAAAATGACAGGTAATATCCATAGTGAAGTATGCAACTACATGAAGTGTAGACAAAACGAAGTCTACAGTGCGTATCATAGGTCTGCAGATCTCTTGTCAAACAAACAACTCCCAGTAAACAAATAAAAATATGCCTATATAATAATATTATCTTTAAAGAAAAATTTAAGTCCGTCCATGCTTACACCCCGTATGCCTCTGACCAAAAATAAAACTCAATAAATCGATTTTATCAATCACTGGCCTCGATTCAATTAGCTTAATCGATTGTCTGGACTTGATTATTGATTAAGAACAAGAACGTCCTAAGCCACAGGAGAAGTAAATAACGGTAAAACATATTCGTATGAATAACTGAGATTAGCCTAATTATGACCCGCTTGATAAACATCAAGCAGGCAAAACATTTGTGGGTTTGCGGACTAGAAAACCAACCGCTGAAACGTAACATGCGGAGGCCAAGATTTGCTGATTACTAGTTATTTTTTTATATATTTATAGCCACTTTACATTGAACCACTACTTAGAACACATAGAAGATTGTTTTACTGTTCCATTATTTTACTATGCCTAAGCTGTTTTGGATCAACTCAACATGTTCAACTGTTTTTCATGTTATCATTAAAAGCTTTACTAAAATGAAGGAATAAGTTGGTTTTTTTTTCTATTAAACTTATCTTTTTTAGTCTATAAATGCAAGGATATCCTTGTTTCTTATATTTTATTGCATTTTATTTTAATTTATATTTAACTGTACATACCTCTCTTTGACAAAAGCTGACCTATGCTAGAATCGAGAGCAAGTTCAACAGAAGTAAATTAAAAATCTTAAGTTAATTTTAATTTGGTGAATTTAGTCTGCAAAACCTATATAAGTCTGTAGGTACATATATTATACTTTATACCATTTCAGACTTAATTATGTTACTTATACATATCTCTAGCAATATCTTAAAAGATTCTTTGTAGGTTATTAGATTATTACAGCTGATATCGATACTAGACGGTGCGGAATTATTTCTTCATCGATAATAAAAAATATGCTGACGTCACTATATCTCGCTATGTCAGCCATGATTCGTTTACGGATGTAGAGACCCTGGATATGTTATATTTTAAAATCCAAAAAAACAATTAAACATAAAATCACGCATATCTATAGGTTAGGCAAAGAGTCGACGAATTAAAATTGTATTATAAAAACTATTTACATTCACTGATAAGGATAGATAATGATAAAAATACATGATCATCCGGACACAAGTCAAATGCATACATTTTTCGACAGTTATGTAAAAATCTGTTTCGCACCTATAGCGTTTTTATATTTTTTTACCCGTTGTCGAGATGGTCATGCTATCTGAAAAATAGTATGCGCCAAAGAGCTGCTTTAGTTCCCGGGTCTAACTGCCTCCGTGGTCTAGTGGCTAGTGCCATGGGCTCCCGATCCGGAGGTCCTGGGTTCAATTCCCAGGGGGTAAAACACAAAGTTGATATTTGAGAATTTATCACTTTGTGAATTTTTCCTCAGTTTGGGTAGGACATTGCAGGCTGAATCACCTGATTGTCCGAAAAGAAAAAGATTTCGTGCTTCGGAGGGCACGTTAAGCCGTCGGTCCCGGTCGCTGTCTTTGATAGTGGTCGTTACACAAAACCATGTCAGAGGCCTGATAGTTGTACTACTAGGCGGTTTAAAAACTCTGACACCAGGTTTCATCGGGTCCATAGACTCGATACCCACTCGACAGAAGAAGAAGATCAGAGCCATGGGCTTACGATCCTGAGATCCTCGGTTCGATTCCCAGGGGGGAACTCAAAGTTGATATTTGTTAATTTATGACTTTGTGAGGTTTTCCCCAGTTTGGTTAGGATATTGCAGGCTGAATCATCTGATTGTCCGAAAAGTAAAAGGATTCCGTGCTTCGGAGGGCACGTTAAGCCGTCGGTCCCGGTCGCTGTCTTTGTTACACAAACCATGTTAGAGGTCTCACAACTGTGTTACTAGGAGGTTTAAAAACATTGACACCAGAGTTTTTCGGGTCGTTGTACGAAGAAGTTTCCAGGTATACTGTGAGAACCCAAAAATCCAATGTTTTGCATATCTAAAAATCCCGGTATCAATGATAGTCTATTCCAGATGTGATGTTGTTTTTGTATATCTGTGTAATAACAATCCGATATAAAATAAAAAGAGCGCGACATTCATTAGTGGTCATTGAAAGCTCACCCGTAGCAGCCATCTTGAATATAATCGGCACTCTTGTACTTTAGTTCTGTTGTGCTTCGGGTTGAGCTAGTGCCACAAAAAAGATAGTACCCATTTGACTTTTATTATGTTTAATCATCATCTCATCTCCCTAGCCTTATCCCGTATCTTACGGAGTCGGCTACCTAATCCAGGGGATTGAACGAGGGTACTGGTTTTTACACAGAGCGACTGCCATCTGACCTCCGCAACCCAGAAGGGAAACCAGACCCAATCCTAGATCAGGTCAGAGTTTTCAAGCCGCCAATGCTTAGCACTGGCCTCTGGTACATTCAAAGTTTATTTATTTATTTACTGTTTATTGTAAACAAGTAACATGAGAAAGACAATACACAAGGAATAACGACACAACAGGTAAAGCTTATATAAGTTTAATTATTTAAGTTTTTCTCTCGCTTCCAGTCCAGTATGGAAGAAGATAAACGACAGAGATATATATATCACACTTTATTCCTTGTGTATTGTCTTTCTCATGTTACTTGTGTACAATAAACAGTAAATAAATAAATAAACTTTGAATGTACCAGCTGCATTTCCTCCCGGGCATGCTATAAAAACCAGCGAAGGGATCTGAGATTTTCTGTATTTTGCATATTAGGCGATGGGCTGACAACCTCTCACTACTGCAATATACCTAATATATAATCTATCTTTAATAACCCTCAAAATTTTGTCAGACGTGGCGGATCGACCTGTGTTTAGGTCATTTACGCTCTATCTACCCCATTGATTGATTGTATGTGTATGTGTCAGGCGTTCGATACACAAATTTCCATAAATAATTAACTTTTATGGACCGTGAATGATCTGCCTACCCTTTAAGAGTTAGGTATAGGCGTATTCTAATACACGTATGACGTATGTATATAAAAAAAACTATACACATCAATTATTTCCATTAAATTATCCGAGTCTCAGATTTAATCTATGTTGTCTGAATGCAATTAATTAGGTTTAATAGCCAGCCACCTTTGATTATCCATCTCTATTGTATTGTATCTGGGTATGATTTATGCATTATCATGATTTTGGGTACCGATACATACATACATAAAATCACGCCTTTATCCCTTACGGGGTAGGCAGAGCGTTAAACGACTCGTAAAGGGCGCTTTCGCCACGTCTGACAAAAATTGAGGGCAATTATAGATTGAAAAGTGTATTGCTATAGTAACAGGTTGTCAGCCCATCCCACCCTTTTGCTGACTTCTACAGCATGCCCGGGATGAAGGGCAGCTGGAACATGCTATGTTTTTCTATCTCTCCCAGTCCAGCATGGAAGGGTACCGATGGCTATTCTAAATTATAATGGAGGTGGGTATATCATTCCCAAGATCATTCCGGATGGGTTTGATGTAAGAAGCTAGTTTTGTAAGCTAAAGTTGTAAGTTTTGTTAAAGAATAAACGTCAACACAGGCTTGCTGTGAATAAGTTCGGCTGAACGATCCCAACAAAGCGGTGGTAGGCTCCGCAAGGGACCGCCTGGCTTGCGACCACCCTCTCACAGGAGTTTGACGCTAAACAGCATGCTGTGTTCCATTGGTGCGTGAGATTGCCAATGATAAGGCATCTTCTGGGTGAGCTCGCTCCATCGTCGGTTATGTCACGCAAAACAAAACTCCTCGGAGGGTCGGAGGCTACACTCGAAAAATAATGAAATATAATCTCAACTCCTCATCAGCCTGTACCAGTCCACTGCTGGATATAGGCCTCTCCCATGGCACGCCTCTCAGCTCGGTCTTCATCCGTTCTCATCCAATTTCTGCCCGCGTTTATCAGAACGTCCTACGTTTGCTGATTCGCGGTGTCCACTCGGAAACTCGTCTGCCCCAACGGCAATCAGTTCTACGACAGATGTGACCAGCCCACTGCCACTTCAGCCTATTCATTCTCTGAGCTACGTCGGTAACTCTGGTTTTATGTCGGATTCCTTTCCGATCTATCACATAAATACCAAGCATAGATCTCTACATAGCTGTGCGACCTTTATTAAAGTAATTAGTTAAAAGCCTTTAATCATCAAAATAAGATAGTTAGTAGTGCCGTAAACAAAATATAGGGGGGGGGGGGGGGGGGGCACTCGGTACGCCCATACATACCTACACATTTAGATATACGTTTTATTGAATTTTGCAAGTTTTAATGCATTTCCTGACTGAGCAAGCGTGTTATGACTCCACACAAAAAAAACTTATCATACATAAATATTCATGTAACCAATACAAATAAGTAAACAAAAACATAATCAATGTACTTATTTGGTCACGATATCACAAATTTCATGAAAAGTAATTTAATTTGTCGTAAAGTTTTTACTTTATTCCTTGGACCTAAAAAAACTCTTGCAATTTGAGTTTGCAATTAAAAAGTTCATCGTTATCTTTGTATAATGGACTCAGTCGGTTCTTTTAATTAACATGAAGTCAGAGTAGCAATGGAATAAAGGTACGTCTACATTAAGTTGTTCGAATTTTGGATTCGCCTTTTTTTTAATGGACCTGTTTGCAAAATACTACAAAGTGTATATAATGCGTCACCGAGCTAAGGCGGGGATTTGCTACACGCAATCTACACCCTTATATGGAATGGCAAGTGCCTAAGGGCGCCCACTAGGGCTCGAACCTCGGCTTATGGCGTTGCCTTGGGAACTCCTTATCGGTGAGAATCTACCCGGTACGTGCCGGTAAACCCCAAAGTGGGGAGCAAAGGAGGGACCTCCGCGACCCCGTCGCCGGGGAGCGCGGTTGCTGGAAGAGCTTGTACAGAGTGTGGCTCGACTAGTATTGGCAGCATTAAATGCAAGAGTAATTTGGTCATCGCCGTCGGTAAGGATTTGGATTCAGCGTTTGATCAAGGTCGACCAGCAGGGTTATGATGCGCACTGTGGACTTCGTTTTGTCTACGCATTATCTCTATCGCTGTGCACTTCACACTGGAAAAGGACAGGCATTAATCAGAGTTCTTCCATGCCGGCCTGGGAGCAAGAGAAAAACATAGAATGTGCCAGCTGCATTTCCTCCCAAGCATGCTGTAAAAACCAGCTAAGGGATCCGAGGGTTTCGGTATATTGTGATTTAGGCTATGGGCTGACAACCTATAATATATCTACAAATCTATCTTAATAACCCTCTAAACTTCATCACGTGGCGGAATGACCTTTGTTTAGGTCGCTTGCGCTCTGCCTACCCCATTAGGGATATATGCGTGATTGTATGTATGTATGTATGTTCATCAGAGTGAAGTATGCAATGCGTGTAGACGAATCGAAGTCTACAGTGGCATCGTAGCCCTGCTGCTCTACTAAAATCAGTGCATAGGTACGATTATATTATAGGCACCCAAAGGTTGCCTGGAAGAAATTGCTACCTTAGCAATAAGGCTGCCTATGTTGTACTTGTTTTTTGTTGTTATCTGTTGTGTTGTATGATTTGTATTCTTACGTGCAATAAAGTATTTTTATGTTATGTTATGTTATGATTATAGTACAATGAAAGTTACAAAAGTAACAGAACATTATAGTGTAGAAAATCATTCTGACTGCTACCGAGTGCTACTACGGTAGAATACACTATTTAAGTTTATGATAAAACTGATGAAAAACTCTTTATATACCATTTATTTACAGTTTATCATTCTTTTAAGGTATCGATTCCTTGAGGTCACAACTTAATAAATCTGGACGAAAATCGTTGCGGTTCCTCTATATTCTCTCATAATAGAAAATGACTTTTTGTGTGCAGACGAATTGCCCCCTCCGTTTTTTGAGGTTATTTATTAGGAACTAAAAATTCTTAATAATATTTATAGATAAACGAAAGAGTAATTATATCATGATCATCTTTACCAAAACTTTAAATCCTATAGGATATTGTGTATATTATTTTAGACTTTGCTCGAATCAGTCGATGTACAATCCCCTTAAGGTTTTAATTACACATTAAGAAGGCTTTTAATGCACTGTTGGGGGCACATAATACCTTGCCTGGATGATAACATTATCATTTTCTTGATATATTCTCCTCAGAGGGTATATGTGGGTTTATACAGCCTTCTACCTACAGCTGAGGGGCAGTGAACTTCAGTATTTATGATAACAGAACAGTGCACGTTGCGAAGATTTATTTTTTCTTCCATGCTGGCTTGGGGAGCAAGAGAAAAACCAGCTAAAGGATCCGAGGGTTTCAATACATTGTAATTGAGGCGATGGGCTGACAACCTGTCACTATATCCATACACCTACAAATCTTGCTTAAATTACCTAAATCTATCTTAAAGCTTTGAGAGCTTGTTCGACGTGGCGGAACGACCTTTGTTTTGGTCACTTACGCACTGCCTACCCCATTAGGGATAAAGGCATCACGCCTTTATGTATGTTTTTTTTTTAAACACAGAAAACAATAATAATCGTAATAATAATCTACTTAAGATTCCCTTTCTCATAGAAAAGACATCAACGCACGCATATACGCTTAGTTTTTTTTTTGTGGTACTGGGCATATCTGCCTTTGTTGACGTCACACATTGCATAAAGGGAAAATAAATTGAATGATCTTGGAGTTACAACTGCCTCCATAGCAAATCCAGGATATTTCGTAATATTACCCAGAAAAAGATGACTTGAAAATTTCAAGAGTGTATGTATTTTACCTTTAGTGAATTCAATACACTACCAATGATATTTTTCAATTATTCCATAAATCTCTTTCAAAATCAAATGCACGGTCGCTGAGAAGAGGTTTTATTTTTACCGGACAAAATGATGTTAGTATATCGTGACTTCTTCATTTTCATCGCACCTTAGTAATTTAAAGATATAGTGTAAATGAAAAGACGTTCTTATAGCTATTTATTTCTGATTGAAAGCTATCTGCGTTGTAAAGTCATATGGGGCCCTGATTCATTGAATTTTGTCGAATTACAAGCTAAGATATAGGGGTATTTTGGATAGTGGTGTTAATTGCTTTGCCTAAAAAACAAAAACATTTACTGACTTTTCAGTATTTAATTTTATAGCCGGGAAATTTATAACGTACTAGCTGGTATCTATGTTTATTATTTATAATTGTATTGCTATTTTTTACTTCCATGCTGGACATTGAATGTGCCAGCTGTATTTCCACCCGGACATGCTGTAAAAACCAGCTAAGGGATCCAAGGGCAGTATATTGCAATTTAGGCGATAGGCTGACAACCCATAGCAATTTAAGATATAGGATCTTAAATAACCCTCAAAACTTTGTCAAGCGTGGCAAAACGACCTTTATTTACGTCGTTTACGCTCTGCCTACCCCATTAGGGATGAAGGCGTAATAATATGTATGTATGTAAATTTTTAAATATTCTACATATTCCACTGCACTGCAGATAACTAAATCAAACATTTCAAACGTAAGTCGTCATGTAATACCGCATCCTGTCCGCAGCGAAGTGTGTCAAATCGATTGCTCCGGTCCGCGGGTTCGATTCCCGGCCGGGGCAGCGGCGCTTTTGTGCATTTCGTATTTTTATGAAGATATGCGGAAGGCAATTTCATGATTCGTCGGCTTCGAATTTTACTGAACGCATCTCATGTTGAATTTGTAATGGTTTTAGTATACATGCATAAAAATCACGCCTTTATCCCTTACCTTACGAGGTAGGCAGAGCCAAGGGCGGATTTTGGGGTGGGGGGGGAGAACGGTGTTTTTTTGTAATGTGGTACTTCGGTCACAGTACATACATTGAAGCATAGTACATACATAATGCATACTTGTGCCCGCAGAAAGAAGTCCTGGATCCGCCCTTGAGCAGAGCATTCATTAAAATAAAGAAAAAAGTCGTTTTGTCACACAGAATAATGGGTAGCTTACATTTCATACATAGGTTAAATGGTAGGTACTATTATTTAGGTATTCAAATAAATGTACGCGGAAGGCTACTTCTCAATTGGTAACTTTAACTACATATATAATAACTTGCCTACATTAAAACTGTAATTGTAATTGGACTGTACTACTTTCTCTACACAGTCATAAATGTAAATATACACAATATTAGAATATTGGTAATTAAGTAATAATCGTTATCAGACGGGCAATAAAAATCTTGTCTTGAAAGTATATCCCTACGTAACAACTACGATATATAACATACATACATACTACCACGCCTGTATCCCTAATGGGTTAGGCAGAGCGTGAACAACCCAAACAAAGGTCGTTCCGCCACGTCTGACAAAGTTTTGAGGATTATTTAAGATAGATTTGTTACCTACAAATTATTGCTGTAGTGACATGTGGTCAGCCCATCGCCTAAATTACAATAACTGAAACCCTCGGATCCCTTAGCTGGTTTTTACAGCATGCCCGGGACGAAATGCAGCTGGCACAATTCTATGTTTTTCTCTCGCTCCCAGGCCAGCATGGAAGTTTCTAAGATATATAACTCAGTATAATTTAACTGAAGACATGCTTCTCATTTAGACATTCGAATTCGTTTATTTTTAGAAATAAGTTAATGAGTTTTTATTTTGCCAGCCAGTTCTATTAGAATCCTGCTTCAATAATTATTTATACTACATCTACATCTATTCGGAAAGTGTATTAGTTCTTACTTGAAAAGAGGGAAGAAAGTACGTAAATCCATTCTGCCCTCCTTTATTTTTTTTAAATGCATAATTCAAGACTAGAAACAGACGAATGCCAAAAGACAAAAAGTTTGTATCTCGAAGCCAACAAAATGATACTGAACACTTACATGTTTAGGGTTCCGTACCTAAAGGGTGAAAAACGGGACCCTATTACTGAGACTTCGTTGTCCGTCCGTCCGTCTGTATGTCACCAGGCTGTATCTCGTGACCGTGATAACTAGAGAGTTTAAATTTTCGCAGATTATGCATTGTTGTTGCCGCTATAAAAACAAATACTAAAAAGAAAATAAAACGAATATTTAAGGGGAGCTCCCATACAACAAATAACGTGATTTTCTGTTTGTCACCGCAGGCTGTATCTCATAAACCGTGACTGCTAGACAGTTGGTATTTGATGTCGCTATAACTATAAATACTTAAAACAAAATTAAATTAATATTTCGCGAGGCATGGGATACAACTAACGTGATTTTCTGTCTATCACCAGGCTGTATCTCTTGAACCGTAATAACTCTAGCTAGTTGAAGCAGATTTCTGTTGCCACTCTAACAAAAAAAACTAAAAAAAGAATATAATAAATATTCAAGGAAGGCTCCCATACAACAAACGTGATTTATTGTCTGTCATGAACCGTATTTTAATTCTTTTTTGACATTTCTTGCTCTATAATAAAACCAGCAATAGGTAAACGCTTGAAATATTCACAGTACATTGAGATGTATAATTACTTTGATAATAAATGTTTATGTTCTTTGCCGCTTTTTTGCTTTATATTAATAACGGTAGGTAGCAAATGGGTAAAATATAGTGTCTAAATATTATACAGATAATGTTACTAAACCCTTCGTGCGCGAGTCCGACTCGCACTTGGTCGGTTTTTGGAAGTATGTGCTTTGTTTCCATTTGTGCTTTGTTCTCCTCTTTTATATTTTCAAGTAATCTTCTTCTTAGCGAGTGGATCCTCGAGTCGAACAACGACCCGATGAGCCCTGGTGTCCAGAGTTTTCAAACCGCCTAGTAGCAAGTAAGTAATAATAAAATAATTTAAATTAACATATCTTCTATGCTGGACTGGGAGCGAGAGAAAAACATCGAATGTGCCAGCTGCATTTCGTCCCGGGCATGCTGTAAAAACCAGGTAAGGGATCCGAGGGCAGAATATTGCAATTTAGGCGATAGGCTGACAACCTGTCACTATAGCATTATACCTATAATATCTTAAATAACCCTCAAAACTTTGTCAGACGTGGCGAAACGACCTTTATTTAGGTCGTTTACGTTCTGCCTACCCCATTAGGGAGAAAGGCGTGATTGTATGTATGTATGTATGTATGTATTTAAATTAACAAATAACACAAATGCGTAATATTACTTGCTTAACTTATAAAATGTATTTAAAAAAAAGAACAAGGAGACGTACTGTCTCTAATCCCATATGAATCGATCATATTCTCCCCTCGATGAACAATGTTAGTACATTGTACAATAGTTTATATACCGGGTGTAAGGGACAGCGTTCCGCAAACTGAAAGAGGTTGCTAAGTCAACGATACTGAACAACTTCCACCGAGAAATTCTTTCATGAAGTGAAAATAAAAACCACCTCGATCAGACAATTTGTATAGAAAAGTCAAATTTTTATTTCACTTTCTAGAAGAATTTCCTGATGGAAGTTGTTCAGTGTCGTTAACTGAGCAACCCCTATCAGTTTGCGGGACGCTGTCCCTTACACCCCGTATGCATGTAGGTACAATAATACAAAGTAAAATTAAGTTGCCACCCGTATCGCATCGCACGTAATTGATTACCAGAATCAATTTCACGTTGTTTAATTACGTTTTCTTTGAACTAACGACAAAAATAATTTAAAAGTGTCTGGTTTTACTGTACATATTTATTATTTTTCTTCCATACTGTACTCGGAGCTTGAGAAAAACATAGAATGTACCAGCTATATTTCCTCTTGGGCATGCTGTAAAAACCAGCTAAGGGATCCGAGGGTTTCAGTATATTGCAATTTATTCGATGGGCTGACAACCTATCGCTACAGCAATATACCTACAAAAAATTTTGGTCTTTTACGCTTTGCCTACTCTATTAGGGATAAAGGCGTGACTATATGTATATATATTTAGTAAGGGTAAATATGTAATAATACGTAGATACATGTACACAATCAACCGCAACCGATTCCGTATCGCAGGCGGGAAAACTTTAAAATTAAATCTTTATTAAATTAGAACTCCAACAGAAATAAGTTCTCGAATATTTACGTAAGCTCAAAATCTTAATTTCCCCTGCCATGCCGCGCCGGTGGTAGCAGCGAAGAGGTGTCGTGATGGGCACATTATGTCTGGAGGAAGACCCGCCGCGCCTTTGGGCTATGGCTTCAAATAGGGATGGGAATATCACTTATCGATTCTTCTTCTTAACGAGTGGATTCTCGAGTCGAATGAGCCGATAAACACTTATCGATAAAAACCTATTATTATTGTTAGTAGATATCTTGGTTTTTTACAATTTCTGTCCGACTGGTTTTTGGAGTTAATAATCTTTATTCATAAAAAACATGGGAAATATTCACAATATATTTTTGAGATTTGTTAGACTTTTTACATGTTATAACTAGCTAGGCGAGCTAGACGAACACGCCCGAAACTGGTTAGAAGAGGCTCAAGACAGGGAGAAATGGAAGAAGGGGAGGGAGGCCTTTGCCCTGCAGTGGGCTGCAGTGGACACCTCAGGCTGTTAATAAAAAATAAATAATAACTAATCTTATACTAATCTACTTAGTATAAGATTTAGATAATATTACGAATTATTTATTCAGTATGACATATTGCCAGTTTCATCAATGTAATTTAATTTTGTCAAAGTTATATCGATTGCTCTATGTTATGTTCACTATCAAGTTTTACACTATATTCAGAGTACTGTCTCCATTCTCACTTCTTCAGCATTTTGTAAAACAACTTACGTTGAGCCGCGGAAAAAAGGGATAATATCCAATATTCTTCATGTATTGCCATAGAATTACAGATTTAGCTAGAATTTAAATCAATTCTATGACGAATGAATAAATAGCAATAGATTGTCTCGATTGCGGTCTGTTTTACAGCAAGAGCAAGAAAATATCTTATGCGGGTATATCGTAGTCTGAGATTCGACCGTCGACCCGGAAATCCTATACTCGATAGTCAATAAGAAAACGTTGTTCTTATCCCATCACTATCGCGAGCGGGATGCGCTCTCGTACCCTATCATCAGAGCACAATCGGCGTGTATTAGCCCCGCGCCGCGCCCCGCCCCCCCGGCGCCTGCGCATCGCCTGCGTTATTACAGTGTACTGCCCGTGTGCAAGAAATTTATAATCTACTAGCGGCCCGCCCCGGCTTCGCACGGAAATTATCAGTGTTTCTCTACTATATTATGCATATAAACCTTCCTCTTGAATCACTCTATCCATTAAAAGAAACCGCATCAAAATCCGTTGCGTAGTTTTAAAGATTTATGCATACATAGGGATATAGGGACAGAGAAAGCGACTTTGTTTTATACTATGTAGTGATGATGAAGAGAATGGACGCCATATAGTTTTAATATGATTTTAATAGAGACCTCTACAGACATGAAACCTCTGTGGTTTTGTCTGACTCTTGGGCTGTCGATTTCTGGGTGATGGAACTGATAGATTTCATTATTAACGAATTGTATTTGAAGTTTGTCTTTAGTTTAGTTAGGACATTGTACTGAAATGGGTTGTCGAGACAATGTGAGAAAAAAAAACCCGAACCCGGCGTTTTTGCGTTTGTGTTGTACCATACATACATACATACATAAATCACGCCTTTTCCCTTACGGGGTAGGCAGAGCGTTTAACGCCTCGTAAAAGGTGCTTTCGCCACGTCTGACAAAAACGCTATTACCACTTCGCTGAATAAGCGTTTTGCAATGCACAATCCGCGAAATAAGCCTTTTTTTTCTGCCAATCAGCGAATTCGGGGATTGAGCGAAACTTAGACATATATTTAATTTCGCCTTGTGCACCAATAATTTCCTCCCTGAACAAGTTGAAAGTACCTACAAATCTATCTTAAATAACCCTCAAAACTTTGTCAGACGTGGCGGAACGACCTTTTTTTGGGTCGTTTACGCGCTGCCTACCCCATTAGGGATAAAGGCGTAATTATAAGCATGTACAAGTTAAAAAAAACACACAAGCTAACAAACAGTCGATAGCATAAATTCTGGTATCTATAGATAGAGTTTACTCTCATAACGTAACTGAACATCTCCATGAATTCGCAGTCCCCATTCTGTCTTATCTCATTATATCGTGATAAACTCGAAATAAAACTGCATACATTCGGATCTAAGCGGACTAAATGGTCATATAAGCGGCCCGTATCACGAAGCGCAGATATAAATTTCATTAGCTCTTGTAATAAAATAAAAACGTTCGACATTCCGTTCGCGCTCTCGACGTTATTGTAGACCAAGAGCTGTGACGCACAAGTGTGAGGAGAAACCATCATCAGCTTGCATCAGTCCACTGTCAGACGTGGACATAGGCCTCTCCCATTATACGTCACCCAGCTCGGTGGTAGCTGAAATGGGCAGCGAAACATTAAAACTTAATTTGGATTTTATCGTGAATAGGTTTTAAGCCCTTCCTATTCAAGAATCTTTTTCAGGCCATCATTTTTTTTACATGTTTTTTAAATAAATAAAATTATGTTTATTACATTCTTTGTTTTACGTTACTATAAGGATGTAACATATAGCTAGCACATTCAATTTAACACGAGTGATGCTATTGAAATATGTGAAGATGCGGTTTATATAAAACGCTTGGTCTAATCGAATTGATTCGTTAATTACATGTTTTATCACAGCAGATATAGAAGCATTAATTTTTTTTTATTATTACGAGTGGTGCTATTGAAACGGTACCGAATCTGTTGCTGCCTCTCGGTCTTCTCGGTTCGTACAAAGCGATCGGTCTAATCGAATTGATTCGTTAATTACATGTTTTATCTGGAGCCGCCATTAGAGCGACCTAGGGTTGTCAACGTATATAATAAAAAAGAAAAAATGGGAAGTGTTTCCATTAACTGTTTTATCTTTTATTTTGAATTGCCTTGTGCATATAAGCTATGTTATGCGTAAAAGAAACATTTTTAATCAATTCAATGCCTGCTTGCATGCCCCTTGTGGTGAACTTTCTTCCATACAAAAGACGTCAACGCGCGTCGCAACGAGAAAAGCTTTCTTGCTTGTAAATAATGCTAGCTGAACGGTACTCGTAGGTTTCTGTGCTGGTATATAACCACCTCAAAAGGCTGTTTCATTTCCTGAAAGAATTCTGAGTTGAAAGTTGTTAAGTTTCCTTAACTGAGCAATCTCGAATTGCGGGAAGCTGTCCCTTACTGTACTTTTGTTTTCCATCAATGAATATATAAAATGGGCTCGATTCTAGATCCACAGACTAAAACTAAAATTAAAATCTATCTGTCACTTTCGAAATAATATAATTGAAAAAGGACAGACGATTTGTACTCTATGGTTTTACACGTAGTCCGCTAGATGACGCTCTTTTGCACGTTTCCCCAGTATTTCTGTTAATTTTATCCGCCATATCATATGACGGTGGATAAAAATGAAAAATAACGCATAAAACCACCGCCTATAAATCAATAACCGGAGAGAATAGATCTCCTGACCTTTTCCAATGTTTTTAGTCTGAAAGTGATAGATAGATTTTAATTTTAGGTTTAGCCGGTTGAATCTAGAATTAAGCCCATTATCTTTTTCGGTTCTGCCCATCCCTGACCGCGGCGGTCCTAGACCAAGTTTAATTGCCCCACTCCCATCGAATGCAATTACCATCTCGGCGTTGATCCGACGATCCGAGTTCGTCAGAGTCGGTCCGAGATCATCCAAGATCCGAGACGGTGTGAGACGAATTCACCATTCAATTGATTAAGGTTTCGAACGGGATTTATATTGAATTCGATATATGATGGCGTGGGAAACTAAATAAAACATTTTTTTTTATTTTTTGGCCTGTAGCAGTGTTTTGATGTGCTTACTGTACGCAAGGTTGCGCTCAACCCGCTGTCAATGCTTTTTGCATTGCCTACAACACACATTCGTCACCTTACGCTCTACGCACGCGTAGCGACTTCGTTTATTTAATGTTGAGTTATCGCATTATATTAGCTTTAAGATAAAGATAAAAAAATAATTAGCTTTTTCTTTGCAACTGAGCAGAGGTTCAAATTTCGGAACCGCAGACAATAACCTTGTTACAAACATATGTTTTGCGGTTGACCTACTTTGAAGATGTAAAGAAAAAGCAGTTAATGGAATGCAAAACAAGTTGGTATCGATAACGAGAAGTATACGTCGCCGCATCCCTCTGCAAGTACGCGGGCGTAAAGCGTAAGGTGACGCATGTGTATTGTAGGCAATGCAAAAAGCATTGACAGCGTGTTGAGCGCAACCTTGCGCGCAGTAAGTGAAGGCTATAAACATCACTGGAGACTGACAATTAGTTTGAGTTCGCATCAGGAATGTTGTTTCAGTACAAAATGGGCTGTCAGATCGTTCTCAATTTGAGATCCTTTTATAAATACGAGCCTTACTACTTTACTGAACTTAGGTTAAGATATTAGGGGATATTTCCCATAGGTACTGGTCACTACTGGCGGGCGGATTGGCGAGCGCAATACATACATACATATAATCACGCCTTTATCCCTAAACAAAGGTCGTTCCGCTACGTCTGACAAAGTTTTGAGGGTTATTTCAGATAAATTTGTATGTATATCTTCCATGCTGGACTGGGAGTGAGAGAAAAACATAGAATGTGCCAGCTGCATTTCCTCCCGAGCATGCTGTAAAAACCAGCTAAGGGATCTGAGGATTTCAGTATATTGTAATTTAGGCGATGGGCTGACAACCTGTCACTACAGCAATATACTTACAAATGTATCTTAAATAGCCCTCAGGACTTTGTCAGACGTGGCGGAACGGCCTTTGTTTGGGTCGTTTGCGCTCTGCCTACCCCATTAGGGATATAGGCGTGATTATATGTATGTATGTATGTATATTGCTGTAGTGACAGGTTGTCAGCCCATCGCCTAAATTGCAATATACAAAACCCTCAGATCCCTTAGCTGGTTTTTACAGCATGCCTGGGAGGAAATGCAGCTGGCACATTCTATGTTTTTTCTCTCGCTCCCAGTCCAGCATGGAAGATTACATGGAACGCAATACATGCTGTTCTATTTGCAGGCAATGCTGCTGCTTATTGCCTTAATAAATTGAAAATTCTGTGTCTTTTCTGTACTGGGTTGCAATTTGATTCTGGCCGTTGAGTCATTTCTTCCATGGTGGACTGGGAGCAAAAGAAAAACATTGAATGTGCTAGCTGCATTTCCTCCCGGGAATGCAGTAAAAAACAGCTAAGGGATCCGAGGGTTTCAGTATATTGCAATTTAGGCGATGGGCTGACTACCAATCAATACATGAATATACCTACCAATCTATCATAAATAACCCTCAAAACTTTGTCACACGTGACCGAACGACTTGTAATTAGGTCGTCTGCCTACCCTATAAAAGGCGTGATTATACGTACGTACGTATGTATGTTGAGTCACAATGAAGTAGTAAATTGACTTTCAGAGCGAACATCCACCTCAACCAAAAACAAATTCCCGAATTCCCCGTTTTTCGTCCTGCAATAATCTAATTAACCCCTCTCCCCCTTCCGCCCCGCCTGCGCGGGCGCAGCGGCGTGCGTGACAAATTGCGCGCTCCGGGAAAAACTCTCTTAATGATAGCTTAATTGCGGGTAATTGCAGACTAATGAACGCATCCCCCCGCCAGTTTATGAAGCCCTGGCGCTGTTGAGCAGCCTATACGGGGTGTGCGTCCCGCAAACTGATAGGGGTTGCTCAGTCAAGGAACTGGACAACTATCAGCAGATATATTTTTTTTACGCTCTGCCTACCCCGTAAGGTATAAATGCGTGATTTAATGTATGTATGTGTAATATTATATTCAAAGGATCACCAAGAATTGGCCCTCCAGTATACAAAGAGAATGCGGTTGATGGACACGAGCAATCCACCTTGGTGGTAGTTTTTATCAACCATTTAATTATATTAAAAGTGGTCTTAATGAATGGCCGACCAGTCGTTACGTGCAAGCATGCTGGACAAAAGAATTACATGCAAAATTGCCGAGAACTGAGGCTATTTTAAGATTTCCTAAGATGTTACTCCCAAGGTATATTAGGTATCATTACTGTGGATTGTTAAATGCTTTAATAGTTTTGTAGAAATAGTTGACTGAAGATATACGAGAACTAAAATAAAATTATACCCGTCGTTTTCCGTCTTGAACGAACAGAAAAGGAGGGCGGTATAGACTGACTAATTAATCTTATTATAATTCTGTCACTTGAAACATCTGTAAGTCGTAATATGAATGGGTTCCGTCTAAAATCCTTTGTGAACGAGTTCTATTTGACAGGAATATAATAAGTCTATATTGCTATCCTTTTCTGTTTGCTCAAGACGGAAAGTGACAGGATCAAACTTCAATAAGTAAGTAGGTATAATAATCTCGTCTAAAATATTTGCTAAAAACAGTAAAAATTCAGTTCATTCTTTTAATATTTTTAAACAGTCATAGGTCTTGATTCTAGATTTTCCGGCTATAATTAAAATTAAATTTATTTGTCACTTTCAGACTAAAAACATTGGAAAAGGACAGCTGAAATCTATTCTCTCCGGTTTTTGATTTAAAGTCGGTGGTTTTATGCGTTATCTTATGTGTCATTTTTATCCGCCATCATATGATAAGGCGGATAAAGTTTACAGAAATACTGGGGAAACGTGCAAAAGCGCGTCAAAATCTAGCGGACAAAGTGTAATAAATACCATAGAGTATAATCGAATATCCTTTTAAATTTTTATTATTTTGAAAGTGACAAATAGATTTTAGTTTTAGCCGGTGGTACCTATCTAGAATCGAGCCCATAGGTAGGTTATCTCACTCTTTGATAACACAAAGGGTAAACCATTAAAACTATTGTGAGAATTCGTTTCAAACAGCCGAAGGCGGCGATTCATACCACTAAACAATACAAATAGAGGTAGTCAAGTTATTGAGCAAAATGTTAAAGAATATATAGTAAAACCAAAACATAATAAAGCAACAAAGGTAATGGCTCTTTTTAAAGGAAATAACATCATTAAGATAAGATTTAAACTGTAGGTTAAAGCTTTTTTCTATTGTTAAGATAAATATTGAAAGAAAATAGATTATGTGCATATTTTAGGATAATAGTACAAGGAAATAGGTTGGATTTCCTAAGAGGTATATTCATTATAGTAGGTAGAAGTTAGAATTTTCCATGCTGCCCTGGAAGCGAGAGAAAAACATAGAATGTGCCAGCTGCATTTCCTCCCGGGCATGCTGTAAAAACCAGCTGAGGGATCCGAGGGTTTCAGTATATTGTAATTTAGGCGATGGGCTGACAACCTGTCACTACAGCAATATTACTACAAATCTATCTTAGATAACCCTCAAAACTTTGTCAGAGGTGGCGGAACGACCTTTGTTTAGGTCGTTTACGCTCTGCCTACCCCATTAGGACTAAAGGCGTGATTATATGTATGTATACGAATAACGTTGATCACTTTTGGTAAATTTTTCTTGCGTTTTAATTTGACCTAATTTCACACATAATTGTTTATTGTATTCAAACTTTTTTTTTTCGTATTTTGACCGTTCCAAAAGTTGCACCTTAATCCCCCGCACCGTGTGGGCTGGTGGTGTAAAATTAACCGAGAAGCCGCACATCAAAGGCGCCGCCGCCGCCCGGCCCTTTGATCTCGCCGCCCATTGTCTACCACGTATTGTTTTAATACTTAATTTCATGTTGTCATGTTAAAAGTTTATTATAGGATGCCCTTTTTTGTTGCACAAGCAAATAGCTGGTTTAATCCTTCAGTTTAAAATTCAATTTGGTTTGTAAGCTGCGTGAGCGTCAGTTGCTTTTAGTCTTTTGAAGTTTATGTTGTCGATTGAAGTTTCAATCTTTTTACTTTTAACTTAAAATGATCCCCGGTGCACGTCAGCGTCCTCATCAGTAAAAAATTCACTACTCACTGAAAACGCAATCAAACGAAAATTTAGTAGATCAGATTGAAGTATAGGTATTTTAAGAATTATTACTACATAGTATAAAACAAAGTCGCTTTATCTGTCCCTATATCCCTATGTATGTATAAATGATTAAAACTACGCAACGGATTTTGATGCGGTTTCTTTTAATGGATAGAGTGATTCAAGAGGAAGGTTTATATGTATAATACATTCATAATATTATTTTATATTATTTAATCAGGCAGGCAGTTGTAGCAACTGATAGTGCCTGTATCCCATTGTTCACGATTTGCTGGCTTATTGAAGTTTTGTAGGTATTTGTCCAATTTTTTCTTAAAGACATTTGTATTCTGGGCTGTCACTACATCTTGAGGTAGCTTGTTCCAATTAGCAACCACTCTATTTCAAAGAAAGTGCTTGTGTGGGTTGTTGTGTGAGAAACAAGTTGTCAATTTCATGCTATGACCTCGCAAACGGCTATTTTGGTCTCTATTGAATAGGTCATCAAAGTTAGATAGGTCAGAGTGGCCGTTTAAAATTTTGAAAGTTTCTATCAAATCCCCACGTTCTCTTCTTGCTTGCAAGGTGGTAATCTTCATTACCTCTAGGCGTTGGTTATAAGTTAGCTTTTTTAATATAGTAGAGAAACACTGCTAATTTCCATGCGAAGCCGGGGCGGGTCGCTAATAAATTTTTAATTCAGTGTTCACGGTAGTTACAGAAAGCAAAAGTGCTAAAAGTGGCCGTTTTCGCAAATTTTCTATCTGTACCTTCAACAAACTATAAGTTGCAACTTTATGTTCTAAATGACCTTCAATGCTTTAACCTCAATCTGATTTACCGGATTTTCGATTGAATGTGTTTTCAGGGAATTGTGTTTTTTTATTGATGAGGGCGCCACTTAGCCCAGGGGAGGCCCTTAGGTCGGTATTAATAACACTTTAAAGAGTCCCGTCTTGTCCTTCTGTCCCTTTTTTTTTTCAGAGCATAGAATTTAATAGCGGAAGAGAGTTAAAGGGTTCACAGACATTGAAACATGAGAGGGTGTCATCGCATTAAGTTTTATTGTGCAATAACTTTTATAAATAGAACTTTTAGTGTTTTGCAACTGACAGTACAGTAGCTGATGAAAAACAGTTGATGGACAGGAATTTCTCTTTATTACATAGGTACATACAGATATTATTTGTGCGATGATTAATATGAGTTAGTTTGCAAGGCATGTCTTTTGAATTTGACATATTCAAAATATAAAGAATAGTTTCAGAACGAGTCTGTCATAATGACAGTGATTGTAAAAAACTAAGTAACTGCCTCCGTGGTCTAGTGGCTAGTGCCATGGGCTCCCGATCCGGAGGTCCTGGATTCGATTCCCAGGGGGTAAAACACAAAGTTGATATTTGAGAATTTATCAGTTTGTGAATTTTCCCAAGTTTGGGTCGGACATTGCAGGCTGAATCACCTGATTGTCCGAAAAGAAAAAGATTTCGTGCTTCGGAGTGCACGTTAAGCCGTCGGTCCCGGTCGCTGTCTTTGATAGTGGTCGTTACACAAAACCATGTCAGAGGCCTGATAGTTGTGCTACTAGGCGGTTTAAAAACTCTGACACCAGGGTTCATCGGGTCCATAGACTCGATACCCACTCGACAGAAGAATACTGGCTTAGAATAAGCTGAAGAGGCGATAGGTAGTGGCAGGCCATGTCCAACCCACTCGACAGAAGAAGACAGTGAATGTGTGTTATACATCTACAACCCTACAACGAATGAATATGCCACAGAATATATAATAGTCCTACATAAATATGCTTAGTATACCTTCACAACCTACCAGTGGCCAAGGGACCATACAAGCCGATTCCCGACGGCTTCCCTTTCAATTCTTCCATGCTGGACTGGGAGAGATAGAAAAACATAGAATGTTCCAGCTGCCCTTCCTCCCGGGCATGCTGTTGAAGTCAGCAAAAGGGACTCGAGGGTTACATTGTATTGTAATTTGGGCGATGGGCTGACAACCTGTCACTAAAGCAATACATATTACAATCCAAAATAGTCCTCTTAATTTTTGTCAGACGTGGCGAAAGCGCCTTTTACGAGGCGTTAAACGCTCTGCCTACCCCGTAAGGGATAAAGGCGTGATTTATGTATGTATGTTCCCTTTCAAGAATTCCACCTCCACCAAATCAGGAATTATGTCGAAACTATAAAGTACTGTTTTTTTTTTATTATGCTTTGGCCTACCCTCGATAAAACTGCACCCCTCGCCACTTCAACCTACGGAAACGGAAGTCAAATTCTTTACAATATACTTTATCAAATTTATTCTACGCGTGTAACAGTACCTAATAATAGACTTTTTCAAACTCTCACGGTTATCAAAATAATATTTTTTAAAGACGGGAAATTTACCGCGGTTTTCCATTTTTGTAGGGTGTTTGATATTTCAACGCAGTTTCATGCGTTATGATCACGGAGCGAATATCATATTCATAATGCATGAAACTGCGTTGAAATATCGGATACTCACACAAAAACGGAAAACCACGATAAATTTCCCGTCTTTTATCAGTACCTAATATGTTTGTTCGTTTTAGTACGATATTTTTAATAACTACACTGCATAACGATATCAACGGATTTCAAGGACATAATTTTTTGAAGGCCTGTTTTATTATTACCCCAGAACAGCCCACCCAAACTCTTTTTCTCCTTTATTAGTAGTCGGTCCGACACTTCCCACATTTTTTCTCAAAACTTCACAACAACACGCAACATTATAGATACATATTTCCATTTACGATTCCCCCCAAAACAATTTACATCCATATTCTTTTACTAAAACAAGACGACGGTATCTGAAATTATAAAATCACTGTACATTGCTTGCTCTACTTGTATGTGTCATTAGCGAGATCTTCTTTAGGAAGCATTATACAAAAAATACCATTTTAAGACTGTATCTTTTGGGATTTTTTACAGCCTTGACGAATTTCACACAGCTTTGACTTTTCAATAGTTTTTCTTACAAAGAGTTATTTAGCATTACAATTATAACACCCACTACATTGTCGAAAACTTTTAAATGCTTTTTGTAGGTACCTTATTCTATTCGTATAGAGATGATAATTAGTTTCTTTGTGGTTATTACTTATTAGTGAGAGATTTCTTTGTTGAAAAAATCCTTGATTATATCGCTAAATATTTTCATTCTTAAGAAATAGCTAGGGAAAGTTACAATGCAATATAGACGACAACGGCCTGAAAACTCGAACTACAGTACTTTTTTGATACAGCAGAATAATTTTACGGGGCCGTTAACACTTTGCCTACCCGTTAGGAATAAACACGTGATTTATGCATGATTCGGCAGTGGAGCCCCGCTGCGCGAGTAGGTGTTAATGCGGCCCCCTGTTGCGCGAGCGCAGCGAGACGAGGAGTCGACAGGACAAGGCCTTTTTTTAAAAAGATATTCTTCATTTATCGACTGAGTTTTTAATTAGGCGTACTACCCGACGAACCGTGGTGTCATAGTTTAAGTTTAAGAGGGCATAATAGGCCTCTGACACCGTTTGTGTGACGACCACTATCGAAGACGACGACGGTTGGACGTACCCTCCAAATTATATTTTTTTCTAGACAATCATTCAGGTGATTCAGCTTGCATTATCCTAACCAAACGTCAGAATGAGATAAAGAACAAATACCCACTTTGTGCTCCTCCCGTGTGTGTCGAACCCACGACCTCCGAATCAGAAGCTCGAGGTTCAGAGCACTAAACCACGGAGTGACGGAGGTGTCAACGTGCCCCCTGCTGCGCACGCAGTTGACCGCACAAGGCCGTTTTCAAAAAGAAATCTTGCTGGTCAGATAAAATGGTGGTAATTAAAATGTAGGTGTATGTCGTGTGTTTAATATTGCAAGTGGCGTTGTACTCGTATTTGGAAAGTTTGCTTTTTCTCTATGAGCCCGATGGTGTAGTGGATAGAGCCGCTGCCTCCTGAGCGGGAGGTCGTGGTTCGAATCCCTCCACGTACCAATGTGTTTTTCGGTTTTCGAATTTCATATGTACGTTTATTCGACGCTTTTTCCGTGCTTCGGAAGGCACGTTAAGCCGTTGGTCCCGGTTAATATCGTTTAATACCGTAGATATTAGTCGTTAAGCCATATCAGAGGCCAGTGGTAAGCATTGGCGGCTTTAAAACTCTGACCTAATCTAGGATTGGGTCTTATTTCCCTTCTGGTTTGCGGAGGTCAGATAGCAGTCGCTGTGTTAAAACCAGTACCCTCGATAAATCCTCTAGATTAGGTAACCGACCCCGTGAGATACGGGATAAGGCTAGGGACATTCAGTTGCTACATTACTAATAAGGTCATCAATTGTACTATTTAACAAATGCTGAGTCAGCTCCATTTCTAGCGCAATACAGATCAGAGCATTCAATAAGTCTACTTACTGTATTCTTGAAACAATACAATACGATTTGGGAGCTCGTTTTTGGGCTGGAATATTACAATACAACATACTTTATGCACAAAAACACAAAAATTACAAATTACATAAACAGAAAGAATAGAATAGAAAAACGTTTATTCTTGAAACAATACAATACTCAACGTATTACGTATAAAGTATGTTGTATTGTAATATTCCAGCCCAAAAACGAGCTCCCAAATCGTAGAGAACATCGAATATATCATGTATTGTTATTCAAATGCCGTCAGCAAGCGCTTAAATACGCCGCTGTCAGCGCCTTATGTGGATGACATTGCGCATATTCATAGTCGGAAGCCGGTCGGAGTGAGAAACATGTTGATGCGTGTTATAACTGGCAGTGAGTTACTATACTTCTATGATGAGACTGCAATGAATGAAAGGAAAAGTTATTCCATAAGTTCCAGCAGGTGTCATAAAATTAAAAACTAATTTACATCGCGACGCAATGCAGCGATCGCTTGCCAATCTGCATGCCAAGCAACTTCTGGAGTGTTGTCTTAAGTTTCCTTTTCTTCCATGCTGGACTGGGAGTGAGAGAAAAACATAGAATGTGCCACTTGCATTTCCTCCCGAGCATGCTGTAAAAACCAACTAAGGGATCCGAGGGTTTTACGAGGGCTACAGCAATATACGTACAAATCCATCTTAAATAACCTTCAAAACTTTGTCAGACTTGGCGGAACGACCTTTGTTTAGGTCGTTTACGCTCTGCCTATCCCATTAGGGATAAAAGCGTAATTATATGTATGTAAGTATGATCATTGATCATCGAGAAAAGTAGAGTAGACAAATCTGAAAAGCGGACCCTAGTTCAGGCACCTTGCTTGTTTTAATGTAAAAATGGCTTAAGTTATCAGTTTATCACAAAGAGTTGTAACTTAATCCAAAATTGGGATATGGCAATGCAGTAAGTTTCATCAGTGAGAACAGATGTCAGAAGGGTAAAGTGAGGTCTCCGGGGTCATCAACAGATGTCCGAGGGTAGGGTTGGGAAGTCGAAGGTGGGGGAACAACAACAATTACAGTTGGCGCACACTCGCGACGCGCACACAATTAAACGAATTTGCCATCCGCGAGCAAAAACATGCCTGCATTGTAGCGGTAAGGTGACCACACGATTCTGTAACTTAAGTTCTTAAGAAGAATACAACATCTGATAGAAAACGCCTGGACACTGTAAGACTGGTCGTCAGTTTTTGTATCCTTGGTGTCTATGTTCCCACATGGGGTAGATGTATTGTAGTAACGGTAGTCAATTTTGCGATGATTTTGCTTTACGAGCCGATTCAGCGCAATCGTTCAAGCGGACTTTTCATGGGTAATCCTGCAATACCGTTGTTTGGGGTGAATGTAGATCTCATGTGGCTATTTTTTTAGGAACCGTCAGCTTACAGACTAAACCGTTAGAAAGAGACACATCTCGTGGAGTCCTTCATCCCACAGGAGGCGTGTCTCCCCCCAGGGAAGAACTTACAGTGGCCGGTGTGGAGATCCCTCAACCGTCTCCGGTCACAGGTCGGGCGCTGCAAGGAAAATCTCTTTCGGTGGGTTTATAGTATTACTCGCAATTGTGCAAACTCGCAAACGCGTGCCCTAACACCTGCTCGTTGGAGGACCTGTGGAAAGCCAAGGATGAAGCCGTGCTCGTGGCTTCGCACTGGTCCACAACGGTTCAAAATATTTTATTTTTATTTCAATCGATACGCAAAGAAGATGTGGCTATTCAAGTTTCGCCGTATTCTACACGTATCACTACATATAGTATAAAACAAAGTCGCTTTCGCTGTCCCTATATCGCTATGTATGCATAAATCTTTAAAACTACGTAACGGATTTTGATGCGATTTCTTTTAATGGATAGAATGATTCAAGAGGAAGGTTTGTATGTATAATACATGCATAATATAGTAGAGAAACACTGATAATTTCCGTGCGAAGCCGGGGCGGGTCGCTAGTTTCTTCATAAACAGCTTACACTCTAAGCGGCGTGAACTTTTGGATGGTAGTCTCTTTATAACCTAGGGCCACTACGCGGCACGCTTGACATAGCAAACGCCTTCAAGAGCTGGTCACCCGATAATGTGAGTATAATTTAAGCGGAATGCCGGCGGCGGCAAAGCGTCCGGCAAAAACTATGACGATCCGGCGCGCCATGCCGACCATGCCGCGCGCAAACCGCCGCTTCAGCAGCAAAAACGTATTACACGTCCAGCCGAACGGAACCTCGTAATTTCACCATTTTTTGGATACAGTAGAAGTAATTAATGGTGAGAAAGTAGTATCCTTGGAATTGGAGTGTTAAGGAAATACGTTGAGTAATTATTGACGCCTAAACGATCGGTTGGGGTGTCGATTTGGTTACTTCGTATGACTGTGTCTAGAGATTTGTTATGGTTACGTAAGACATACATACATTATAAACACGCCGTTATCTCTAATGGCATAGGCAGAGCGTCTAAGATAGTTATTGCTGTAGTGATAGGTTGTCAGTCCATCGCCTAAATTGCAATATTCAGAAACCCTTGGATCCTTTAGCTGCAGCAGCTGAAATGTTTCATCAACATCCTATGTTTTTCTTTTGCTCCTAGTCTGGCATGGAAGAAAAGGAAACGTAACACAACACTCCAGTACACTCCTGCTTGGTAGGCAGATCGATCAGAGCGATCGCTGCATTGCGTCGCGATATAAATTTGTTTTTAATTTTATGACACCTGCTGGAAGATATGGAATATCTTTTCCTTTCATTCAGACCCGCTACCGACACTGGTGTCAAAGTTTTAAACCGCTTAATAGCCTCCGACATGGTTTGTGTAACGACCACAATCAAAGATAGCGACTGTGACTGATTGCTAAGGGGTAAATATCAAATGAGCAAGTTTTTTACACGCAATATTAATATATAATATATTACTTCCATGCTGGTCTGGGAGCGAAAGAAAAACATAGAATGTGCCAGCTGCATTTCCTCCCGGGCATGCTGTGAGATCCAGCTAAGGGATCCGAGGGTTTCAGTATATTGTAATTTAGGCGATGGGCTGACAACGACAGGTTGTACAGCAATATACCTAGAATTATATCTTAAATAACCCTCAAAACTTTGTCAGACGTGGCGGAACGACCTTTGTTTAGGTCGTTTACGCTCTGCCTACCCCATTAGGGATAAAGGCGTGATTATATGTATGTATGTATATTAATATTATTTTTATTGCAAAATGGAATAATGAAATGAGCATTGCCTCACGTTGTCGTTTTCTGTCAATAAGCAATTTACTGTCCCTGTTTTATCTTCTCGTATCTTATGTCCCCCACATACGACATTTTGATGTAAATGATATTGCGGCGATCGGCCAACTAAGTAATTAAAACAGTCGTTAATTATCTGTCTACTGCTAAAATGCGGTGACAAAACCACAGAAGGAGTGAGGAGCAGTATAACAGAAACAGGTGACAGTATACATATTTCTATCGAACGAAACTACGTACGAGTATGTGCTGGTGCTGGTGATTAACCTTGGGAGTTTTACATACATACATATAATCACGCCTTTATCCCTAATGGGGTAGGCAGAGCGTAAACGACCAAAACAAAGGTCGTTCCGCCACGTCTGACAAGGTTTAAAGGTTATTCAAGATGGATTTGTACGTATATTGCTGTAGTGACAGGTTGTCAGCCCATCGCCTACATTGCAATATACTGAAACCCTCGGATCCCTTAGCTGACTTTTACAACATGCCCGGGAGGAAATGCAGCTGGCACATTCTAAGTTTTTCTCTCGCTCCCAGGCCAGCATGGAAGCCTTGGGAGTTTTACACATTCTGAAATGGCCTATGTTCGTTCATCCTTTTTGAGACAAGTTGTTTCTACCACAAGAACATGGGGACTATATAAATATGAGGCAATAACTAAAAAAACCTTTACATAGCGATATAAAAAGGTATAAACTGATAACGGTCGGACATATTGTGTATACGTAGGTAATTAGTTTATGTATTATATGTAATTAATGTATTTAGGATATATTTTACTAGGTTTGCACTATCCCGCTTACCACTACGCATTTTTCTTTCGCCAAAGGTTGCCTGGAAGAAATTGCTACCTTAGCAATAAGGCCGCCTATGTTGTACTTGTTTTTTGTTGTTATCTGTTGTGTTGTATGATTTGTATTCTTACTTGCAATAAAATATTTTTATGTTATGTTTATGTTATGTAATTTTACAGATGTCTTTCTGCTTATTTCATTCTGCTGTGAATATGAATTCAGTTTTTGCGCAAAAATAAGCTTTAAAACAAGGACATAGAAAGGAAAGACCCAGCTGTGAGCTATACATAGCAGAATTCTTAATTGTCAAACCGACAAAGCTTAATTAGTGCAAATGATATTTAGTTTTTTGCACAATTGCCCTATTTTGTCACACTGGTCATTTTAACTAGAAATCGCTAATGAAAACCCAATAAATAGTTTTATACCCCTTTAGCGTAAGTTCTTATTGCGAAGTGTAATTAATATTCCAATTAAAAGTGAGTTATTAGTTAATTATGAACATTAGGTGATATTTTCCACGCCTATATTCATGTAAATTTTACAAAACGAAGATATTAATTCAATTCAGGAAAATAGCACTCGTTGATGTCTTTTGTATGTAAAAATGACTTCCACTGTAATTTACCATTAAGAGTTTTTGGTTACTGAAGGATATATATTTAATGATATCAAGGTTGAATTTCAGAAGGATTTTTTTGGATTTTATCATAATTCTGCCTGTACTGTACCTACCTACATTGTTTTCTAAATTATCACTCCTTTTTCACTACGAATTCTACACTCTTTATGAAATGACGTCAATAAACACTTATCGTTTTCTTTTAGTATTCTTGCCACGTCTAGGACCTTATACGATGTCATATCTTTCATCTAGCCGCTACTGCGCATGCTCATAACAAGTGAATCCACCGATCGGGTGTGGTCACAAATAAACAAAAGCAAAAATTGTATTTGCTGAGTCTCCAGCGTAAAAACAAAACACGAAACATACCCCCGCGGGGCTGGAGGGGAAGGGAAATATTAGTGAAAAATGTTAGAGTCTCTGCCCCGCGGGGGGTATGTTTTGGTGCGCTGGAGTTACGGCTCTACTCAGTGAGTTTGCAAGTGCTTCGCAGTGTTGCCAAGTGTTTTTAGTGATATCGCCAAAAAGTAAATTTCAAGTCGCCTAAAAATCGCCTAAGGTGAAGTAGCCTAAAATCGCTTAAATATTTTTTGAATAAACAGCTACTATGTTAAATTTAATAATTTGATTCGATCTCAAAATCTGGAGTCATCCACCGATCACTGGTGGATGGTAGAAATTTCCAATGATTATTAAGAAACCCCCTGTGTTTGGGTCAATTTTGTTCGTATTCTTACCCTATATGATGAAAATAGCCTACTTCGAATAATTATTTTTAAAGTAGCCTAATATTTCCTAATAATGTTCTCGAGATAACCTAAATTGCGACCAGTAGCAAATCGCAATTTTTGGTCGCCACAGCACCCTCCTAGATAGCCTAAATGGCGATAAATCGCCGCACTTCGCAGCTCTGGTGCTTCGCTCTTGTGAGCTTAGCTTGTTTAGATCGGAACAGAATCAAACTCTTTAGGAGCAGCCGTTAACCATAATTTCCGCAGAGTGGTCCTCCCTTAAGGAGTTACTCATTGAGGATTTAAGACTTTAATACCTATACAAAAAATGTATGGAAATAGGGGTAGCCTTATGTCATAAAAGAACCCTGACACCAGGGTTCATCGTGTCGAACGATTCGATACCCAGACGACAGAAGAAAGAATGTCATCTTTGACACAAAATGAAGACGTCGTTGAGCCAAAAATTGGAATAGGAAATCATTACATCTCGTCTCAAAATAAATTTATTTAATATATTTTTTTACTTTTAATATTTTTTTGAAAGTGTCCGGTCATATTGCAAGAATGTTGACCATACCCGATGCGCAAATGACACTTCAGTATGCGCTCACGCACCTTGTCACCAAAACAATTCTTTATACGCACGTTTTATAGTTCTGCTATTGTATTGAACAATTGAGTGTGCTGTATTATGATTTATGACATACCGGGTGTAAGGGACAGCGACCCGTAAACTGATAGGGGTTGCTCAGTTACTGAACAACTTCCACCAGGAACTTTTTTCAGGGAATGAAAAATAAATTTTGGCTTGCCATACAAATTGTCTGAATGAGGTGGTCATTTTGTATGGGAAGGTCAACATTTTTATTCATCTCCTGAAAGAATTGCCTGGTGAAACTTGTTCAGTTTCGTTAACTGAGCAACCCCTATCAGTTTGCGGGACGCTGTCCCTTACACCTGGTATGTGTATATTATGTATGTATTTATGTTACATGATGGGTGGTAGAGATGAATAAAAGATAAAGTCGTAAATGAACAGACATCATTCACATACATCTTAATTGTATTATATATTTATACATACATAAAATCACGCCTTTATCCCTTACGGGGTAGGCAGAGCGTTAAAGACTCTTAAAAGGCGCTTTCGCCACGTCTGACAAAAATTGAGGGCAATTGTAGATTGAAAAGTGTATTGCTATAGTGACAGGTTGTCAGCCCATCGCCTAAATTACAATACACTGTAACCCTCGAGTCCCATTTGCTGACTTCTACAGCATGCCCGGGAGGAAGGGCAGCTGGAACATTCTATGTTTTTCTGTCTCTCCCAGTCCAGCATGGAAGGAAAGTAAGGTTGTATTATATTACATCACAAAATTTACAGGTGGTCCAAAACAATACAAAAGTGACAGAACTCAAAACTCTATGATGTCGTTTCTGCGTTGACCCTTGGTTGACATGTAGGATCCCATACCCCATTTTACTAAGGCCCGTTAGCGTGGTTCAAGCTAGTATGGGAAAAAACCAAACTCATGCTAGAGATTTGGCCAGCCTCTCATATTGTTACACGTATTAAAAAAATGTGGTGTGCAAAATTTCATAAAGATATCTTTAATGGAAAGGGATGCTCATCGGTAGACAATTTTTTGAATTTGTTAGAAAAAATGAAAAATAAAAGAAGTCATTTTTTTTTTGTATAGGAAGCTAATTCAAATGTGACAAAGGTTTGAATTAGCGAAAAACATACAATAAAAAAATATTCTTTTGCCTAGAAATCGAAGTCATTTTCAATAAAATTTTAAGGAATATCTCTAAATTTCTACACTATACTTAAATGCACTTACAACACCTAAAAGTTGCCTTAGAATACGTAAAACATGTATTTTTTTATATTTAACTTCAGAGACCTACCCATATCCCTATTCTTAAGCAGTAATGTTCGTTAACTTGAGTGAGTGTTTTGTGAAAAAAGATAAATATGAGCAGCCTCTTGCCTTTAGTTTAGGAAGCTGATATTTTGCAATAATAATAATATGGATATAATTAACAAAATAAGAGGGTGGCCGATACGAAAATTTAATAAAGTACTTTTTGATCCACCCTAAGGCCCGTATTTATAAACAGCAGTTGAGACTGACAGCTAGTTTAAGTTCGTATTAGAAAAGTCAATTCCGTATACTTAATATGACCTGTCAATTCCAAATCTAATATTGTTTTTAATCTTGAGATCGCTAATAAATACGAACCCAATATATATTTCTTATTATTTGTGAGATTAGAACCAATGATAACACAGAGAAACTTAACGGCGGCGGAGCGAACTTTAAAAACTAGTTATAATTCTAAGCTTAGGTAAACTCATCTACAATTCGAATACCTGCATTTTTTAAGCCAGCCTCTTTTGATACATACATACATACTATCACGCCTGTATACCTAATGGGGTAGGAAGAGCGTGAACAAGTCAAACAAAGGTCGTTCCGCCACGTCTGACAAGTTTTGAGGGTTGTTTAAGATAGAACTGGATATTGCTGTAGTGACAGGTTGTCAGCCCATCGCCTAAATTATAATATACCCTCGAATCACTTAGCTGGTTTTTACAGCATGCTCGAGAGGAGATGCAGCTGGCACGTTCTACGTTATTCTGTCGCTCCCAGTACAGCATCGAAGCCTCTTTTGATCAGTATAAAAATAGCCTTTCCACACCAAGGAGGTCGTCTTCCAGTCTAGGCTTTTTGAAATAAGAATCCCCCTCTTCCAGAGCGGGACAGCCGCTTGATATTAGCATGTGGCTGGCATCAATCGCTGCACTATCTGCTGGGTTCATTACGATTCCCCGCCCGGAGAGCTTAGCCTGTGGTGCAACTTACAAGCGCAGAGATATCAAGGGTCGTACTTATAAAGTGATTTCAAGATTGAGAGCAATATTAAGTATGGTTTTGACAGGTAATTTTGTATTTAAATGACATTGCTGTATCGAAATCAAACTACCTGTCATTCTCAACTGCTGATTATAAATACCTGCCCAAAATCACAGTGAATATGGGCTATGGCTACGTCAGGTTAAAAAATGATTGTCTCCAAGAAGTGTGAAGGTCTCCAAAATTATCAGGGACAATATTCTGCTGTTGTTTTATTGTTGGATAAAACTAATGATATCAGACTTTTTAAAATATGGCTTATATAAAGACCTCTATCAAAGACTGGGACCGAAGGCTTTACGTGCCCCTCAAAGCATGGAATAATTTTACTTGATGGATAATCAGGTGCTTCAGCCTGAATTATTGTAAACGGGGAACTATCTCAGGGTATACCGTATTTGTAATCAGCTCTCAAGAGTGACAGCGAGTTTGAGTTCGTATCAGAAATGTTATTTCAGTACAAACTGGCCTGTTAAATCCATACTTAATCTTGCTCTCAAGTTTGAGATCGCTTCAAAAATACGAGCCCCAGGGCGATAGACCACTAGTCAGTTGTTTTGGTTTTCTATGAGTGTAATTTATCCAATGTCTTTTGCATTTGCAATTTTCCTCTACATAATTGCCCAAGTATGTTAGTAAAGGTGTTAAAGGTTAAAGTTGTAAAACTACAACCAGGTATTTTTAAAAAAAACATCTGCTTGCTTATAAAATTATTATAAAAAACTCATGTTCCTTACTTACACCACAGCGCAGTCCACGCAACCGTCCTTAATTAGGCATTCCTGCAGCGTCGGCGCCCGCGCAGGCGGCGTCTTTGTGCTCTGTCTCTCTACAATGCAGCCATTGAAACACTCGACCAGTGCAACCTGACCCCCGAACGTCTTTCAATATCAAACGGTGCTGGTAGATCGGACGGCTTGCGATTGACTGGTCGTCATGACTTGAAGATATTGTGAAGTGTGGACTGTGGTTGGGTAGGGTTCTGTAGAATTGTTTTCAATGTTTCAATTGTTGTGTATGCCTTTACTTTTTCTAAAGGCGTGTGTTAGATTAGAGCACTCATATCATAATTAATATTTCTTCAAAGGTATTTTATCCAACTCTATACCTAGCTAAAGAGATTAGCAAATAATTGACGGACTCTATCCTAAACTCACTTTTCTGGGCCCTAGATACTCGTAGTTTTATAAATTTCTAGATAAACCCAGCTACTGCTGAACCCTATAAACCATTTTCTTACTTCAGATTCTACAACCCACCAAATAAAGTTCACTTTTTTTTCACCAGGACGCTGGGGATCATAGGTGTTATTACGCTGATGTGCGGAAGAACCCTAATTACGTATTCTTGGAGTGACCATCAGAAGTGGGAAGTCTTTCTACCCTGAAATAGGTGATACTTGAAGAGAATTTGACAGCAAGTAGGTCGGTAAAGTGACAGAACAAAACCCTTTGATGACAAGATTTGATGGCCAATACTTTTCCGGCTTGACAGCTCTTGAGAATTTATTTTCATGTATGTTGGGCAATGTCCTCTTGCAGTGTTAATTGCAAAAACCATGTCCGAGGACTTATTTGGTACCTACTTCTGTTGCAACAGGCTACTTTGACTCTACTTACGATGTTTTTTTTTCGGTATATGGTTCTCTTATGTTTAGTTCATGTTAGAGATGTTCCTTACACGAATCCGAATAACAAGGGCAAAGATCTTACTTCTTTCTTTCATTTTTACATATAATCACGCCTTTATCCCTAATGGACAGGCAGAGCGTAAACGACTTAACAAAGGTCGTTCCGCGACGTCTGACAATGTTTTGAGGATTACAAGATAGATTTTTAGGTATATTGCTGTAGTGAGAGGTTGACAGCCCATCGCCTAAATTACAATATACTGTAATCCTTTTACACCATCAAATGCTTAATACTATTTCGTAATCTCTACATAACTCTACACTGACCAAAACTACGATTCTCATCTAAAAAAATATTGTAAGTAATAATCTTTAGAACCTCTCAATTACCAACACCTTTATTGCGGCAATTTTGTGAAATAAAATCCATCCTATGGGCCAGATACACTTAATTTTATATGTGGCCCATTGTCTCTTGTGTCTCGCTCTAGCAATGGTGGGAGAGAACGAGACGCAGAAAATTACCACTGATTGCAGTGAGCCGTACACGAATTAGGCCCTTTTTCGTTTTTTTTCTCTTCTTTAATGCCCTGTTCATGCGTTCAGGCCTTTTATCGGAACATATGCAGGAGAGCGCACCGGCGTCGACCGGTTTGCCTCTTTGCCTTTGAAACGCCGCGCCGCGTTCGAAATTTGAATCAGTCTGCTCCGTTCCGTCGACGAGTGAGGACGTCTCTTCAAATTTCTATCAAAAACAATCATGTTTACGACTGTGTGATCTTTATTCGTGTTTTAGTGACTGAAATAAGTTTTAATATGACATGAAATAAGTGTTGTTCAATAGTTTTGTAACAATGGCTCGGATTTTGGTGTTGCTTCTTGGATTGTGGCTGGTGGCCGCTGACCAGGAAGAGGTGGAAGGAGGGAAATGTGAGAGGATCAAGCTGCCTCTGTGCCAGGATCTGGGTTACAACTGGACTGCCATGCCCAACCTCATGGGCCACCGGGATCAGAAGGAAGCTGAAGAAGCGGTAAGTTAATTTACTTTAGTATTATAATTTTGGTAATCCTATCTCAATAGAAAATTAACCTAAGCTGTTAAAGAATATTGTAGAAACCGTAGCAAACACTTAAACATCACTATTTTAACTAATACAAGTAGTTTACAAGTTTATCCGGCTCAAAGGACCAAAAAAGTTTCGCACCAAAAGTTGAGTCAGCAAGGGGCCGACACAATCGATATAGTTTTTATAAAAGGATACCATAGAAACCCTTTGTAGGGTGCTGATTGTATGAAATAGGTGATATGGTTTGTAAAACTATTGTTAAGATTGTAATAGATAGCAATAGGGAGCCGTATTGTATTGACTTTCGCTACTGTAATGGCGATAACGGTTGGTTAGCCGTAGAAACATTGGGGTTAGGGGTTTTATAGAGATTAAAGTTATTGAAACTTTAAGGATTTGAAATAGGATTATGATTATTAGTGTAAAGGCACTTTGGCCTTTGTGATGACTGTGAGAGAAAACGCAACGCATCGGTTCGTCATTTGTTGACCACGTTTTTTCGTCTTTATTTCGACTCATCAGATGCGGCAGTGTCCGCATTACATTAAGTTTGCAAGTGCTTCGCTCTTGTGAGCTTAGCTTGATTTAATGCTATCTTTAATCTACCAAATAGACTTTACGTCAATCTTCACAATATTTACTTATTGAGCTGGCAGCGTACTGCGAGGACTGTTTTTCCTATTTCAAAAAGCAATTCAAAAAACAAACTTGGCGTAATATGGTACTTAGTTAGACGATTCATTCCGTAAATGCAAGTGTCAAGTTCTGACAGTTCATTACAGCAACTACAGCCTATAGATGCGCTTGCGCAGCATAGAACGTATACTTAGTATATATACTATACTGGCTGGTTTGACGTTAGCATTACTTTTACATTGTCATAAGTTAAAGGGTTGTAAATCGGTGGCAAATAAATATTTTCTATTCTATTCTAATGGGAAAAGTTAAAGAGCCATGTTCAAATAACGCGGAACACGCAAATGTCTTCAAATTTGAATGAATGGATAAAGCTGTATAAGACAAATTATTAGTTGGTAAGCTTTAGTACCCTCGTCTGCAATTTCAAGCTTTGCAGAATTACCCTACCTGCTTTCTATCACCAGAAATTTGATCCAAATAGGTATATGTCAATTTTTCCTCAAGTCAGATAGGATCATGGCAAGTCACATGTCGCATACCTCAGCGTGGGTGTCTGTTAGAGACAAACGTGAGCGATAGGACTCTAGTCCTCAAACGGCGCCGCTATCTGGATCAAAAGAGCCGCCTTCAACACACGAGCATACCCATATCAGCTGATAAAGCGGTCTTGTTTATGTGTTGTTTGCGTGTCAATTACGGATATGTATGTATATGGACGATATGATAGCGGTGTCGCAGACACTGCAAATGGTTTCCTTGTAAGATCGTATTTCAAAACGACCGCTGTGAATTGCGATGTAATGTGATAATGTGAAGCAATTGTTAGTCACTAGTTATAGCAATTTTAACAATGACGCATTTATAATCAGCACTCAAGTGTGATGATAGCGAGTGTAAGTTCGTATCACAAATGTCATTTCAGTATAAAACGACCTGTCGAATCCATACTTAATATTGCTCTCAATCTTGATATCGCTTTATAAATACGAGCCTAACTGCCTAAGATTCAATACCTAACCCATTGAAAAGAAAATCCTTAGCCATGGGAATTTACAATTCAAGAATGCCACTGGTTAAATTTTTATCTGAACTGACTTGAATGAAGATCATTAAAGTAAAATTTACTCCAAATCCTGAGATGAGATCTTACGACGCGAAGTTTATTGCAATTATAATTCGGGTTATAACAGCTTTTAAAGCTGCTTTTGAATGGCAGTCGTAAATGAAAGCTATTTACTGTTTTACGACCATATTTTTCTTTTTTTGGAATCTGGTGTGGAAATTCCTGCCTTTGAGACTTCATGGAATCTCGCAAAACATAAAATTAAGACTATTTTTCTCATTCTCGATTCTGTCTATAGCTAGAGTCTAGACTAAACCTATTGATACCCCACCAAAGCTTAATTCTGAAATATGGGAACTAATTAAGAATCGTATGGTAGTCGTATCGTATTTTTTTTACTAATATCTAATTAAAAACGGAATAGAACCGACTTCCTGTACATTTGATAAGCCTTATCTTTCCTCTCGCAGTCAAACTAAAATATGTCGTTGTGTTTTTTTATATAAGCTATAACCACATTGCATTATATTTCTCTCTCTCTCTCTCTCTCTCTCTCAGTAGAGTTATTTTATAAAGATTCTACATACATACATATAATCACGCCTTTATCCCTTATGGGGTAGGCAGAGCGTAAACGACCTAAACAAAGGTCGTTCCGCCACGTCTGACAAAGTTTTGAGGGTTATTCAAGATGGATTTGTATTTTGTACGTATATTGCTGTAGTGACAGGTTGTCAGCCCATCGCCTAAATTGCAATATACTGAAACCCTCAGCTGGTTTTTACAGCATGCCCGGGAGGAAATGCAGCTGGCACATTCTATGTTTTTCTCTCGCTCCCAGTCCAGCATGGAAGAAAAAGATTCTAGGACGTAAAAAACTATGATTAAACTAGAAGAGTGCAATATTTTTAATTTTAGATCATTTCTTCATTTCTAAAATTAGCAAAATAATTGAGTCAATTAAGGAAATATTTTAGGTCAGAATGTTGATTTGCTAACGTTTTAATCTTCATTTCTATAGTGTGTTGTCGTATCGATTAACGACCCGATAACTTCTGGAGTTAATAAAACAGTAGGACCTCTGGATTTTTTCTATATTTTGATGATGCTCGAATGTCGTCTAAATACCGTTACCTTGAAAATAACGTTATAAACATTCTGCTTGTTTCCACATCCTGCATCTCCAGAACTACACGACATCAGCGTATCTTAACCGTCATCTCGCGTTTCGTCATTCATTCGGATCTAAACTACCAAAAACCGAGTAAAACGTACTTTATATCTGAGATCTGGACCAACCGTGGGCTGAGCCGTTCACGGCATCTGATTGGGCTGAGAGGATGGGTCTACTTCGCTCCAAAATGTTATACCATACCATAGATTACAATCAAAAATTCAAAAGCAGTAGAAAACTAAATCTCCTGTTCTTTCTTTTACAATATTTTTAGTCTGGGTAAACAGGGTAAATTGAATTTTAACTTTAGCAGGTAACATCTTGGTCTTAAGCCCACTGGTCTGCTAATGAGTCTGAGAAGTTGCGTGCAGTCCCAACAATTCAATAATTTTGCCTTCTCGATAACCCGTCCCGAGTCAGCAGGACTAAACGGTCTAGCAAAGAAAAGCTGCTTTAAAGCTTTTTTTAAGCTGCTTAGGCGATGGGCTGACAACCTGTCACTACAGCAATATACCTACAAATCTATCGTAAATAACCTTCAAAACTTTATTAGACGTGGCTGAACGACCTTCGTTTAGGTAGGAGCTTAAGCTCTGCCTACCCTATTAGGGATAAAGGCGTGATAATATGTATGTATGTATGTATTTTTGACTCATTTGAGAGTATCACAGATAGTACTTGACAGCGAAGACGTCGCGTCAGGCCATTAATGAAAATTTTCAGCTTATAGCGCGCAGTAGAACAACCAAGCAAGTTAGGCCATTCACCTTTAGATTGGGCAATTAGTGAGATTGTTTCACGTCGTGAGCCATGAATGGAGATGCGGATTTAGATACGTGACTATTACAAATGTATGAATGCGTGTTGTAATGATTTTCCGGTTGTATGATTGCTGGCTGTCTGCGATCACAAAACTGCAAATAATACGTGTATGAGACATGGGAGCAACGGACGTAAAAATTTCATTATGTTGCAGAATGACCAAGTTGCTTCCATGCTGGCCTGGGAGTGAGAGAAAAACATAGAATGTGCCAGCTGCATTTCCACCCGAGCATGCTGTAAAAACCAGCTAAGGGATCTGAGGGTTTCACTATATTGTAATTTAGGCGATGGGCTGACAACCTGTCACTACAGCAATATAAGTACATATCTTTCTTGAATGGCCCTCAAGACTATGTCAGACGTGGCGGAACGGGCTTTGTTTAGGTCGTTTACGCTCTGCCTACCCCATTAGGGCTAAAGGCGTGATTATATGTATGTATGTATGTATGACCAAGTTACAATATGTCCGATTCATAAAATGTCTAAGTCGGAGTTACTTTTTTGTAATCACTGGCAGGCAATCAGGCATACTGTTAAAAAATATGTTTGATGGACTTGAATAAATTAATGCTATTATAATAACATAGTACATCTGATATAATATAAGTTAGTGCTAATGGATATTACATGTTCATATTGAAAATGAGATATAATAAAATAATATATCGAAGTAGATATTTAGATTAGATAATTTAGACGAAAAGTGAATTAGATCCTATCTTAAAAATAAAATGATAAAATTGATAAGCGGCATAGATAATTTTGCCAAAGTGGGACATGTTATTATTTCAATACAAGACCAAAAACTAGAATAATCGGTTTCGGGAAAAATGCGAAAAGACAAAAACCTGAAGAAAAAAATGAATTTTTAAAACTAATTTACAAAAAACTAGTATATTATATGTAATAGTAGAAGTAGGAAGATAAAAATCCGCCATTGGTGAATCAAACATGATCAATCGCTAAAACTGTATCGATTTTTGTAAAATTGGGCCATTAAGGTTATTAATTTGACAGGTGAATTGGCCTTCACCAACAAACGACTTCCTTTTGAAGCTCGCCGCCACTCAAGGCGGTATCTGTGATAAAATGATAAGGAGTATAAATAAAAGAGAATCGACTATACGTTATTGCTCGTAAAGATATCGCTATCGCATGCGATACGCGCTTCGGCGGCCATTGAAGGGGCTAATCGCGAATTCATTACGCGTACACGCCTCTATAGCTTGCGGGGTAGACAGACTTTTATCGAATTTACACCTATGTATGACAGCAACTGCTTTCGTGGTCTAGCGGCCTGAGTCTTCGATTCTCGATCCCGAGGTTTTGATTTGATCTGTTATTTCTAGTTTGGTTAGGACTTTGCAGGCTGATCACCTGATTATCCGTAAGATAATCCATGCTCGTATGACAGATTTGTCTCTGTTTTTGTCAGACAGTCCATTCAAATTTAATATCTATCTATCACTTGATAGAAAGAAGACGTGTGTAGCGCAAACTCTCGGGCACTGAAAACTAGGTCCTGCGCAGATGGCTGATGTCTTAGTGATCGGCTGCCGCCGTGGAAATTTTACTGGGAAGACTATATATTATGACAGGAAATGGAAGTAAACTCTGTCCGTCAGCGAGTGGCCGATATGGCGGCCATCTTGGACGCGAGGTGGTAATGAACCAATTTACGGTGCGCGAGCGCATCTCGCACCATTAGCACTTCACCGCCAACTGACAAATAGTGGGAACGCATTCTTGGACTTTAAGATACCTGCATAGTCACGCCCATTGTCCCTTACGAGGTTGGCAGTACGTAACAGCCTATTAAAAAGCATAACATAGTCGACTATGGAGCAAGCTCACCCAGTAGATGTCTGTTCATTCAAACTTTGAAGAATTGAGGGTTGTATTCAATTAAAAACACGCAGGTAGAGAGTCCACTTTTTAACTTCTTTTCACTGTGGTGTTGCTTTAGACTCTTTCCACTCAAGTAACATTTCAAATAGAATGACCGTGGAAATATGTATCAGGTTTTTAGGTCATCCAGTGTAACTTAACAGCAGGTTGTTACAAAGGCATCATTCTTACATCCACCGGGCACCGGGCTCGGCGTCGGTCGTAATAACACGTCCGATGATGCCCTCAGGACCGATAGAGCTGGGAGAGTTATCGATGGAGAGTATCGATGTTTTTAGAGTTTTTAATTGTGTTGCTTAATTGTATTTAAAGGTGTAGCAAATCTGTCATGTAATGAGAGCATACATACACTATATCATCTTGTATTTATATACTTATATTTTTCCAAATTATTGGTTACTTTTACAAAATCTACATTTTAAGAAAATTATATTTAATAAAAGCGGAAATTAACTATATGCTTGTTTTTCACACTAAAACAGATAAGTTCGTAGATAGTTTTAGACCACATTAACGTCGAGAAAATATGTCATTCCCTCGGGAAAACACATTCAATTGAGCTCAAACCGCTAGACGGAAATTTATAGTAACTTAATTCATCACACAAAGTATTACAAGGCACAGATATCGATCTCCCGATATGAATCTCTAGCTATAAACCATTGGTTGCCTTAAGGCGCCTACACACCGCGGCAAAAACGACGGACCATACAAATTGGTGGTCCTAATTACGCAGGTAAGCGGCGCACACCAAAGCCAGAACAAAAAAAGTGCTAAGATATTCAGAAACTGGACGCAAGTACAAAAACGTGAATCCGAATTTATATTTTTGTGATATCCGAATGCGTTTTTGATGATGTCTGCTGTAATTTGAGTTATGAATGTTTTTTGGTGTCATTATGAATAATTTGCTTGGGATTTTAAGCATTAACTTTAATTTGTTGATAAACTTCTGCAAGAAATATCTAATTTTCTTCTGCAGTAAAATCAAAATTATTAGCGGTATTTCTAATTCACCTGGATTTTTTTTTCATCTCTAATCATGTAGCTATTATACTTATTAGTTCGACCTTAAGACTAAATAGATATTGAAGACACCTTTTACAATTTCCCGAAATTTTACACCTCAATTACCTCACTAAAAGCGGCATTTCGACAGACAGACAGACAAAAGGGACAGTTGTTATACATGGCAGCCGGCCGTGAACGACCGTATTATGCCGCTTTATGCCCTTACCTGGGCTAATGATAGGGCTAGAGGGCCAGAGAGTCCCTGGAAACAGAAGGGATGTAAGTACCTGAAGGAATATTGGGAAAGGCAGAGCTGACGATTAGCTGTAATGGTTCAGTACAGCGATATGTTCTGGTGACTCACAATCACAACAGGAGCCGTATTTCAAATTCGCACACGAAAGACTAACATACGCATGGTAATTTGTGTGAAAATCGTACGCGAAAGTTACCTTTTCGTATGCGCCTTAGAGTTCGTACATACATACATACATAAATCACGCCTTTATCCCTTACGGGGTAGGCAGAGCGTTTAACGCCTCGTAAAAGGCGCTTTCGCCACGTCTGACAAAAATTGAGGGCAATTTTAGATAGTAATATGTATTACTATAGTGACAGGTTGTCAGCCCATCGCCTAAATTATCGCCTTAGAGTTCGAGTGGTTCTAAAATACGGCTCCTGAGCTGAAGAACTGATCTCATCAGTCTGGGTAGAACTGGAATAGAAAACTTTTATAAGCTCTCAAACATAGGTCAATAGAAGCCCTGCTATTTTTTTAATATGTTTTTGTCAGCAAACGTGTCACGGAGCAACACGGGGCCCTCCTAGCTTTATTATTTTTGCTAAGGTAACCCTAAAAATCCCGGCAATGGCATTAATACACAAAGACACCATCCTAATGGGTTGTATCTATTTATCGAATTGTAGTTTATATTAGTGTAGTTTATGTTGGATTGCGCAATGAAGTTATATTACTGGGTTATTTTATGACTAAAGTAAAGATACGTCTTTTTGTTAAATGATAACGGTGACTGAAGTTGGTCCCTCGTAGGTTCGTTCCTTTGTATTAGTTCCTTTCCTCAGGAAATGGTAATTTCAAGACTTCTGTGACTACCCCTCCGCAAAAAGGGCGTGTAGGTATGTATGTTAGAACTTGGAAGTACGTTCTTACTTAAGAAAATTGGATCTCTACATTAAATTCTAGCTTTTCGGATCACGGTTTTTCCGAAGAAATATGATAATTATGATAATACCCGCATTTTAATGCTGAAAGATAATAACTTAACCTAATTTAATTGATGTCAAATATTGTTGATAATTTTATAAATCCGTCGATAATATAAGATTGTATAAGAGAGTTTGAAGCCTGTTTCCATTAAATTCAAAGATTATCTTTCTTCTTGCTCCGGCCTATAATTCACTTTCACGTTTTACAACTAACATTCCTCAACTCCCAAACTCATTCACAGGTTCTTTCTAATCATACGAAATACAGTACGACACAGTTTTAAATGAACGTGGTCTGGGGCGCTGTATTGTATGGAGAACTGTCAAAAATGCCGTTGGAAGCCTTAGTTGCTTTTTTCACCACATTCATTTTAACCCTTATCGCGCCGTACGTTCATACGTTCGATAAGCCCATAAAATAATATGGCGGTCGATTCGTGTCTAACGCAAGAATCGAACCCGGAATCCTCTAATTGAGCCGCATTCCTCTCTCCCACTGGTGGTGGCATCACGCCTTTTTTTCTAGCATTTGGTAATGGATATCTTTCTGTCCTTTTCTATCTTGGATTAGGATGACTGTGCCATTTTTCGGGATCGCTTTCGATGGTGTCTTTTGTATGGTGAATAATGGTTTTTTTTCCAATAGCTAGGAGACATAAATATTATCCTACGTCACCCAATGTTATGATAATTAATAATAAGTATAGTTCTATCAAAAACTGGTACATGTTTTCACAAATAAACAGAAACATCATGCCGTATTTGCATACAAAATTCGAAACTAAACTAACCTATAGCTAAAACGGCTAAAACAATGGTTCTTCTCCAAAGCGAGCGTGTTTTCGAGTCGAACAATGTAGACTCACATAAACACTATCAAGAAAAACTAACTCAAAAAACCTTAATGATAAATGAAACAAAAAGGCATTTGCACGTGTAATTAAAGGTTAAAATAAAATGCAAGTGCTGGGTCGGTACAGCATAATTAGCAATTCGTATCGGGCCCTCGCAGCCATATCTCAGCCGCATCGGCGCAGGCGCAATGGGATCAATGCACTAAAATGGTGTTGCCATATTTAATTCTATTTTTGAATAAGTGCAAATATTTTCAGAGGTGTTCTACTTCGAAACTTGATCAATTTTGCCCTAAACGCATTATGTCGAAACATGAAAAAGGGACCTCCCATAAAAATTACAGCTCCAATATATTTCCATGTTTTGCCACGTTGTGTTTACGTCATAATCATAAGTAGATTGTACCTTAAAAATACATACATACGCCTTTATCCCTAATGGGGTAGGCAGAGCGCAAACGACCTAAACAAAGGTCATTCCGCCACGTCTGACAAAGTTTTGAGGGTTATTTAAGATAGATTTGTAGGTATATTGCTGTAGTGACAGGTTGTCAGCCCATCGCCTAAATCACAAAATACCGAAACCCTCGGATCCCTTAGCTGGAAAATACATACTTGCAAAATGCACACTGCCACGTGCTATGCACAGCACTATGATGGATGATAAATTAAAATGTAGAGTCACTAACCGCAACCGCAGTCAAGCTTCATTTTCCGCCGAGACGGAAACATCCAAGATTGCCATGCACCGATAAAATATCTATTTCTAAATCCCGCACACCTGGCAACCCCGCGGTAAATAAAACGGCCCGCGCTTCGCCGGTAATCGCTCGCTTTGATCTCGCCGCCCGCGCCCGCGCCGACGACTTTATTACTGAAGGCGATCGCGTCGTAATTAACAGTTAAATGCAAGTAAACGCACTCAGCCTTTGTCCCGGGATTATAAAACGTTTTAATGAAGCGTTTGACGAAGGAATGTTGGCTACGTAATAGAAATGTGGAAAGGTAGAGTCGTTTCCCTTTAATAGCCCTTTATAATGCAGAGCCTACCCAACAAAGTTTCACAATTCATATACTTACCTATAGAAGTTGTAGCGCACATAGATGGCGCCACATCAAGATACAACAGTCCTAAAACGCGGTATCGAAGTTTGCTCGGCGATCTGCATATATACAACTTCCGAAATAATCCAGTTGGACTCCGGTCCCCTGGTCATAACACCCGAGCAGGTGGGTGATTACCCCTTTCCCATCCGTCATCACCCGGCCAACTGGCATCTCAAGGAAATGCTCCTAAAAAGTCAATACGTATAGTTCCCGAATGGGTGCAAGCAAACTAAAACAACAAATTTTACCATAAATGATTAGCCCCCCCCACACAACTCAAAACCATCATCATTTTCATTATTCTTCCATGCTGGCCTGGGAGCGAGAGAAAAACATAGAATGTGCCAGCTGCATTTCCTCCCGGGTATGCTGTAAAAACCAGCTAAGGGATCCGAGGGTTTCAGTATATTGTAATTTAGGCGATGGGCTGACAACCTGTCACTACAGCAATATACTTACAAATCTATCTTAAATAACCCTCAAAACTTTGTCAGACGTGGCGGAACGACCTTTGTTTGGGTCGTTTACGCTCTGCCTACCCCATTAGGGATAAAGGCGTGATTATATGTATGTATGTATCATTTTCATTACAGTTCATTATAATACCTACGTCGCCATCGAACACCACAAACCTACTTCGAAATGAAGGCAAAGAAGTTATGTAATATTTTTTTTTAAAGAAAGGTTGCCAAGTAGTTTCGTCGGGTGGATTAGAACACTCGATGGCTCAGTTAGTAATAGCGTAGGCACGGTACTCCGTAAGTTGTAAGTTCAACCCCACTGAAACGACAACGGCTTTATTTTCATGTTTGAAAAAGTTTAAAATGGTCTCGATTCTAGATTTGCGGGCTAAAACTAAAATTAAAATCTATTTGTCACTTTCAGACTAAAATCATTGGAAAAAGACAGGAGATCTATTCTCTCCGGTTTTTGATTTATAGTCGGTGATTTTATGCGTTATTTGTCATTTTTATCCGCCGTCATATGATATGGCGGATAAAATTGACAGAAATACTGGGGAAATATGTAAAAACGCGTCAAAATCTAGCGGACAAATTGTAAAACCATATAAATTGCCTGTCCTTTACCAATTTTATTATTTTGAAAGTGACAGATAGATTTTAATTTTAGTTTTAGCCGGTGGTATCTAGAATTGAGCCCAATATGGAAATCGACTAGAAACCCACGGTCGTAAATCCACTGCGTTCCATTCCGCAGCAATCAATTTTAAATTCTAAAATCACAACTGCTTTTTAAATTACTTCTAACGATGCGCCAATAAAACCGCCTGAATCGGAATCGTTAAAAAGACGTCTAATTTAAGTTTTACCGAGAGTAACTCCGAGTATAGAAGAGGATTTAATCTATCGAGTTTAAGTGGTAAGATCACCCACTTTGGTCAAGGCAGTTAAAGCACTTCAAATGGAATGCAATTTGGTCAGTTTAATTAAATTACATTCTGTCCTTAACAGCTTTTCTCTGTCGTAGAACTACAGTATTCGCCGCGTCTGGATTCAGTTAAATAAGTAGAACTCTACTATTATTAAAGTCCAGTAAAGTCCGTGTTTCCTAATTTTTTTCTCAGTTGGAGTGATAATGGTAGCAATTCGTAGTTTCAAAAATCACGACTTTACTAATATAAGCCATTTTCTATCATGAGAGGACAGAAGGGGACGGCAACAATTTTAGTCAAGTTATAGTTAAGTTGTGCCTACAAGGAATCGGTACCATTGTCATCCTTTTGAGTCTGTTCCTGTAGGATTCGAACCCATGACCTCCAGAGCATGAGCCTAATGTTCAAACCGCCCTCAGAGGCAGTACACTGCTAAGATTCTCCTGAGCTTGATATGGCATCTTTCTGCGAATCATGCTTAACTACATGGAAGTTGAAATTTAATACTTTTCAAAGTATCCATTTCATTTAAGCCCCTACAAAACGTTACAAGCACTACACCCCACTAAGGGCATACATACATTACCAATACTTAAGCCGACTTCACTACACATAAATAGCCTTTAAAAGTCTTTTAAAACTGTTTATCTGCCGCGCCGTCCAGCAGTGCTCGTTCACTTGTCAATTACTGCGCGAGCGCACGACGGCAATGAATGGCGATCCAAGATGGCCGACCTTTAGAACGTATGGTAAAGAGGCAAGTGACAGAACCTGCGGATATGGGGGTGCACTTTTGTATGGTGAAATGTGGGGACATGGGCTGAATGTGAGGTTTAAATATCCCATTTCAGATGTATTAAGATAAGACGGATTTTGTGCAGTTCAGTAAAGGCTGGATAAGACTCTATATTCACACTAAATTCTGAACCCATTCCACAAATGTATTTAATCGATGTGTTACTTTATTAGTGAAATTTTGGAAAAATATGATACTATTTTTCCTTTCATAAGATAAGATAAAAATACTTTATTGCACATAAGAAAACAAACCATACACACAACAGATTACAACAAAAAACAAGTACAACAAAGATGGCCTTATTGCGAAGGTAGCAATTTCTTCCAGGCAACCTTTGGGCGAAAGAAAAATTCGTAGTGGTAAGCGCGATAGTGCAAACCTAGTCAAATAAGTATCAATAAGTAATAAGGTTAAATCTCTCAATCAATCACATTGAGGTCTATTATCTACGCAGGTTTTTACTAGAGTTGCACTCTCTATTCTATTTATCTGATCTCTATAATCTATTCCAGCTAATATGATTAGGTAGACAGCTAAAAGAGGAAAAGAACTTCTTTTATCTTTAGTGAAACATATTACGTATTTTTGAAGCAATCTTAAACTTGAGAGCAATATTAAGTATGGATTTGACAGGCCAGTTTGTACTAAAATGACATTTCTTATACGAACTCAAACTCGCTGTCACCCTTGAGAGATTATTATAAATAAGGCCCGTAATAGTTCTTGTACTAAAATTGTACTGATTGCTAGAAAGGTTTCCTATTTGCAACTTTCAAATGAATGTTCGTATGAATTAACAAGTTTTATTTTAATGGATTGTAATAAAATTCATTTACTAATTGAATTTCACTTTAATGTACGCAATAAACTATTCAACATGCAATAGTGTAATTAATACTTTCGAAACTTGTATTAATTTGATTTTGTAATAAGAAATAAACAGAGATATAAGGAAGCTATGTTTCTGCTTTGATAGAGCTTTTATTACCTACATACATATAATCACGCTATTATCCGTAATGGGGTAAGCAGAGCAGAATCAACCTGTCACTACGGAACGACCTTTGCTTAGGTCGATTACGCTCTGCCTAAAATCGTGATTATATGTATGTATGTCTTTTACCCTTCAAAATTACTTGAAGATTATACATTAACAGTATTTTTTTCCTTCAAATTCAATGGTCATACGTTATCTTGACTGATCGCAAACAGTCGTTAAGGCCGGCAAACATTGGCGGGACCTCTTTGTACGATGTTGATAAATATTGACCATTGACTATACAAGTACTTTGCCCAGTACATCGACCAAATGTCATTTTAGTCTATTTTGTAGGCAAATATCAAATATTACAGAGGTTACTCCAAAAGGTGTATTATTGTAGGTTTTTAACCTTGATGTTTCGTCATATACTCGAATGTTGTATGCAGCATAGATACATTAACATAGAAGTGCTAAGGTTGAAATCTCAAGGTGTGTTGTATGTTCGTACAGTCTTTAAACATGCTAAGAAGTACACGCAGAAATATCTACCCTACTTAATTTTTGTATAATACCCTACTTGATTTTGTTGGTAATGACTCAAATTCCGAGGTTTTAAAGAAAGAATTATTTCATATTTTTTATGTAACGATAAAGTATACTTTATACCGAAATATCCCGAGAGCCCCTTAAAATTACAAACTAATTCGCGCACACACGGATGTGCACTCGACATTTGAAGTTTTGAGATTGGAGCACACACGGGTGTGCGCTCGAAATTTAACGGGTTATTTGTTGGTTATTTACTTCCAAGCTGGACTGGGAGCGAGAGAATAACATAGAATGTACCAGCTGTATTTCCTCCCGGGTATGCTGTAAAAGTCAGCAGTAAGGGATCCGAGGGTTTTATATTGCAGTGTAGGCGATGGGCTGACAACCTGTCACTACAGCAATATACCTACAAATCTATCTTTAATAACCCTCAACACTTTGTCATAGGTGGCGGAACGACCTTTGTTTGGGTCGTTTGCGCTCTGCCTACCCCATGGGTGATAAAGGCGTGATTATATGTATGTATTTGTTGGTACCATTTTTTTTATTTTGATCCATTTTTCTTGACTACTCTAGGCTGTTTAGCCGTGACCGAGACACAGTCGACTATAGAGTAAGTTTAATAATGCAGTAATTTTACCAGCTTCTAACAACGTTTAGTTCATTATCTTACTTTCTGCTCTAAAACAGTGGAATGTTTCAACGAAATAGTGCAGCTTTGTCCCAAATTGTGCTTATCAAGCTGATAACGAGACGCGTGGCGCCTCTCTTCCGTCTGGCTAAACTTGGGTAAATAGATCAGTCACGAATTTGGTAAGATGTCATAAAAATATTACATAATCTATCTAATAAAATATTGTTGACAAACATAAGAAACTTAGGCCGGCAACCTTTTAAATTCAAATTCTCTTTATTTCAGGCATTCATCCATATAACAATCCATTGCAATTAAATATATAAATTAAAAAGAGGACAGACAAACAAACACACAAACTTTGCTAGGAAACTTTAATTTAAAATCGAGCGATCTACCCCAGAGAACTGTTATCTATATACCAAAGTATCTAAATAATCTGCCACAAAAATCTTATAAAATGTGGAGATTTTATATCAGCAATAGGTACTTTTATTCTTTAGTTATATAAAATGAAGTTATATCTAAATGCAACATAATTCAGAGAAAAAAGATTTTTATTTTTTTACCTTTTACCCACGCTTAATGTTATCTCGGACAAGGAGGATATAATAATTTGTTGAGGAGTTAGTATAGTCGTAAATCATAGTGAAAACTACATAAAATGTTATGACAATGTTTCGTCGCGAGGATGACAAAAATAATTATGTCGTCGGCTCAGACGTTTATTACAAATCATGCAAAATAATGGGTACAACGCGTTATTTTTTATTGGCTAGATTTTATCGAATAAATATTGCTTTATGTTACAAGTTTGTTCCACCGCGTACCGTCCAGGGTTCATCGGGTCGATTGACTCGATACCCACACGACAGACAAAGAAGAAGCGCGTACCAGAGAGATCCTAAAATATTTATAACAACAATTTCAGAAAATAATGTATGTAAACAATTTAAAGATATGTGCAAAATTCTGCTTTGACATGACATGAACACAATGAAGATACGCAAAACTTTTAGAAAATCAATGTCAGTTGGATTATATTTATCGGGAACATAAATACACATATCTACATCGATATTTTTGTGCCAAAAACAGCTTTACGCTTGCTCTACCTCCACATACTCCCAGACGATATACAATCTGTTGACAGAACAATTCTCACGTCGGTTAGGACGTGTTAACTGCGCTGGCGCACAGACGGACACCGGCCGATATACAGGATAGAGATTTTAAGAAACACAAATCTGGGGTAAATATGTAAATTAAGGAGACGAAAGAATCATCCAATAAATCGTTAAGCAAATTCCAGTTTTCTATACAAAATTCTAAATTATTATATTTTCCCCAAGATAAACCATATACGGACAATGGCCTGCGTATTCTCGCTCCTCATTCGGCTTTCTATGCCTTCACTACTAGAGTCAGCTTTGTTAGTCATGCCTAATACACATTGCAGTTGCTTGCTTGTTTACTTCACCCCATACTTATCTATCAAAAATAAAGTTTTATGCGTAAAATATCTAAATTCCTCCCAGTTTTCTTCCCTCCTGTACGTCCCACTTGTGGCTAGTGGATTTTAGCGAGATACTAAACTTTTTTATGGCTCCTATGGCTAGTTTATATGGTATACTGAGGTGTGAACCAACGCGGGTTGCCAGACGTGATAAAATGAAGTTTAACGTGTAGTATTTTTTTAAAGTTTCTATGATGACGTGTCATCTGATGAAGATCCTGAGGTACATTTGTATTGCTAGTTTTCCGAATGAATTACAACAACATGACTATGCTCTTAACCCATCATCTAAAGTCCTTATTAACTCATCGATCTTGGCTTTTACAGTATCAGTAAGAGAAGCAATTTATTTTTTGTCGCTTTCAGCCCGGCATGAAAGTTTAAATTATGTAGTCATAAACGCAATATAATTCTTCAGATAATAATAACATCGAGTTTCGTCATTTATAAACTCCAAACTTCACCATACATTCAATAACAAAAACCTGCTTCAATTCTTTAATCTCAAAACCTCCATTCCCAAAGATCGATTTAATAATATCAATCTTCGATTAACACAAATCGAGCATTAACTATGGTTTTAATTGCGGCGCTTTTAAAATTCCTTTGGCATTATCGAGTTGTAGCTGAGATCGCATTGAGGTGGAGATTCGGACGAATACACAACTTAACTTAAATACTTATTTTTAACTTAACTTAACTTACATATTCTGTCATTTTCTATTTCTATCAAGACATGAGAGAACAGGAAGTGGCAGCCGTATAAACGAAACAGGCGCTTTCGCCACAAAAATTGAGGCAAATTATAGATTGTAATGATTTGTATTGCTGTAGTGACAGGTTGTCAGTCCATCGCCTAAGTTACAATACACTGTAACCCTCAAATCCCTTTGGCTGACTTCTACAGTATGCCCGGGAAGTAGGGCAGCTGGAACATTCTATGTTTTTCTATCTCGGCCAGTCCAGCATGAAAGAAATTGAGTCTTGAACGCGATCGAATCGGCACCATTATCGAGTTGTATCTGAGATCGCATTAAAAATGCCTCATCTGTTATCTTTGAGTGCGCCCGCGCAACCGGTTCGCAAGGTGGAGGGTATTGCGCGGCTTCTCACTAGCCGCCTTTTATATGAGCTTTAAAAGCGATAATAAAATGGGGTAAATGATGGCGAAGTGTAGCATGCTTCGTATGTATACTTTGTAAAATAATTTTGATCGTTGACATTGCAACTCACACGTGGAAAGATATTTCTTTTTAACATAATTTAATTGAACATAACGTGAAGACATAATGTGAAGTTGCATTTTAATATTTTACTAATAAAGTTTTCGTTGCCAAGTTTGCACAGGAAGTGGTTACGAAATTTCTAAGATTTAATATCTCATTTGAATTGGATAGACTACTTTGCGTGCGCTTTTATTAATATTATCAACATTAAACTACTATCTTTAAAAAAAAACACCTGTTTCGCATATTTTAATGCCTTGTATTATCATACTTCCATGCTGGACTAGGAGCGAGAGAAAAACATAGAATGCGCCAGCTGCGTTTCCTGCATGCTGTAAAAACCAGCTAAGGGATCCGAGGGTTTCAGTGTTTTGTAATGTAGGCGATGGGCTGACAGCCTGTCACTAAGCAATATACCTACAAATCTATCTTAAATATCCCTCAAAGCTTTGTTCGACGTGGCGAATCGACCTTTGTTTAGGTCGTTTACGCTCTGCCTACCCCATTAGGGATAAAGGCGTGGCTATATGTATATATGTACTCTCTTAAATAAAATCACTCGTTTCCCATGTTTTAATAACTTGTATTATATTATGAGGAGCGCTCATCCCAAACTCATCAAGCAATACCACCGTCCGTGGCTAATTCGTAATAATCTCTCGAATCGTGACCGATTTCTTACTGAACCATTACCATGAACCGTCAGGCTATTACCACCTCTCTCACCACACTAAAAGACCTAAAATCCCTTATCAAATCCCTCCACGAATCACCAGACTACTACCGTCTCTATCACGACAACAAAAGACCTAAATTCCTTTATCGATTCACTGAGAAAGTCAAGATGGAGTGTTAAGATTGTGTAGAGAACAATTTGGTTGTTGTTTCAAAGGAATAGAGTTCAGTTTTCCTCGATTTATGGGTCTAGTTCGATTTGATGCGGTCTGGGAGTGCGGTGAGGTGAGGCTGGATAAAGTGATCGTTAATTGTTACATCTAATGATGATAGGAAATATTTCGGTGTGAGAATTGTGTTACTTCCATGCTGGACTGGGAGTGAGAGAAAAAATACTTCCATGCTGGACTAGGAGTGAGAGAAAATACTTCCATGCTGTATACTGTGCCAGCTGCATTTCCTCCCAAGCATGCTGTAAAAACCAGCTTAGGAATCAGAGGGTTTCAGTATATTGTAATTTAGGCGATGGGCTGACAACCTGTCACTACAGCAATATACGTACAAATCCATCTTTAATAATCCTCAAAACTTTGCTAGACGTAGCGGAACGATCTTTGCTTAGGTCGTTTCCGCTCTGCCTACCCCATTAGGGATAAAGGCGTGATTATATATATGTATGTATGTATATTTTCTATACATAATCTAGGTGAAAGTATTCAATAGATACACATATAAATATATGTTATTCACATAAAAACTATTAAAATTGTACTCAAATTCATCGTATCAATTCTATTCTATTTTTTCATAACATACCTACCTGATACCACAAGGTTAGAGTCATAAATATTACTAATTCACCTAGCGAAATAAATAGAACAAATGATCAATTTTTAACATTCGTTCAGTGACAACTAGGATCATTTTAATTTAATAGATTTCTAGCCGAAATTTGAGCAGATACAAATCAAATTTAATAATTTATCAGTGTCACATATCGACACAAATCACGTATATTTCGTCGACAATACATTTTAATTTTATGTATTTTACTAGGACTTGAGGGTTACAGTGTATTGTAACGTAGGCGATGGGCTGACAACCTGTCAATAGTGTGCTATAGAGCAATACACATTACAGTCTAAATTTGCCCTCAATTTTTGTCAGACGTGGCGAAAGCGCCTTTTACGAGGAGTAGGTATAACGAAACATACATACATACATATAATCACGCCTTTATCCCTAGCGGGGTAGGCAGAGCGTAAACGACCTAAGCAAAGGTCGCGCCGCCACGTTTGACAAAGTTTTGAGGGTTATTTAAGTTAGATTTGTAGGTATATTGCTATAGTGACAGGTTGTCAGCCCATCGCCTAAATTACAATATACTGAAACCCTCAAATCCCTTAGCTGGTTTTTACAGCATGCCCGGGATGATATGCAGCTGGCACATTCTATGTTTTTCTTTCTCTCCCAGGCCAGCATGGAAGTATAACGAAACGCTTACCCCGTAAGAGATAAAGGCGTGATTTTATGTATGTATGTATTTTACTACCTATGAATGGATGAGCTACTGCTTTTAGATGTTTCTTCCTTCGCGATAATTCGAGTCAACGATAGTGCGATATTGCAAAACAGAAGTCTGATATTTTCATATAATAATTTCACCCGCGGCTTACTTAATGAGTTTTTCTGCGGGAATCAGATATTTTCCCCCGGTAAAAAGTAGCCCGTGTTACTCAAGGTGAACGTAGCTTTTAAATAGTGAATTTATTTAAAATCGTCCAGTAGTTTTGAGTTTTTCGTTACAAACATCATTATCTCCCTAGCCTTATCCCGTATATCACGAGGACGGCTACCTAATCTAGGGGATTGAACGAGGGTACTGGTTTTTACACAGAGCGACTGCCATCTGGCCTCCGCAACCCAGAAGGGAAACCAGACCCAATTCTAGATTAGGTCAGAGTTTTCAAGCCGCCAATGCTTAGCACTGGGCTCTGACATGGCTTAACGACTAATATCTACGGTATTAAACGATACTAACCGGGACCAAGGGCTTAACGTGCCGTCCGAAGCACGGAAAAAGCGCCGAATAAACGTACATATAAAATTCGAAAACTGAAAAAACACATTGGTACGTGGTGGGATTCGAACCACGACCACCCCGGTGAGGAGGCAGCGGCCATATCCACTACACCATCGGGCTCCTCCTTCGTTACAAACATACACACAAAAATGGTTTATAATACTAGTATACAAGTATAGATTTATATCACTCAGATTCAAAAATAGATGCCCATTGGCGCCGATACTATCTCTCACACTTAAGTATTATATTGGTTAGATTAATCCGATAACAGAGTTACTATGATAAAGCAGTTATGTCAACGGCAGTTTGATATGAGGATGATTTCATATCATCAAAACTTATATTAATAATATTGGAAGCACGTGAAAGAGTTGACATGCTTATCTTACAAGCTACCTTGAACACATAGAATTTACCTAGAATACACTTTAACTCTTTGTACCAGGAGTAAAACAAATTTTACCTATATTTAAGGATGTGATTCTATGCATGAAACTAATCAAGGAACATAGGTCAAAATACGAGAAAAAAATTTACTGTTCCATATAAATTTTGTCAGCGTTTCGAATCAATTTATATAGGAGGGCAATTTTCTGAAAGTTGTTCAGTTTCATGGGTAGAATCACACCCTTAAATATGGTCAGCTTTTTGTTTTCTCTCGTATTAAAATTCTGTGTCCCATTTTACCACAAGGAAAACGGCAAATCAGCTTGCTATTTAAATTTATCCCCAATTTAAACATTCTAAAGTCAATTTCAGGACGACATAAAAGTCTATCCTTGAAGCGAAGAGCTGTTGCTGAAGGCAAACCCAGTTGTTGCATCTCTGCAATGATTTATCCGCCATAAAGTCGGGATGAATCATGGCCCCTTGGCTGCTGCTCATCACCAGCCACCAAGCCTCGGTAATTGGGGTTTATAACCAAATTAGATTTATAGCACTTAATCTTTATTTCTGTATCCGAATCTTGAGTATTCCTCGTATATGGCTCGACTCGAAGGTAGAGTTGTATTCTGTTGATTTTCTATCTTTTTCCATTCTTCTATTTGTACGATAGAAAGCAACAGGTTTTTGTTCAGATTTACGTAAGTTAAACCGTTCGGGTCGTATTTATGAAGCCAACTCAAACTTGAGAGCAATATTAAGTATGGATTTGACAGGCCAGTTTGTACTGGAATTACATTTCTGATACGAACTCAAACTCGCTGTCATGAGAGCTGATTACATATACGACCCTTAGAGTTATATATAGGTATTTTAATAAAGATTTTTGATTAGGACCTACATAATTTTCATTGGTGATTAATTAAAGAAATATAAATAGCCTATGTTCGTTTTAACTCTAGAATGTGGTCTATTCATCCGAATTTGTTAAACTAATACTTACTATTATGATTATACTTGCTTTCATATATGATTGAGGTATCGGTTTCCTGTGTTTGCTTGTTCAAGGATATCCGATGCCTTGGTTGGAACTTTCCTTTTCCTTTCACAAACAGTTATGTAATGGAGGAAGTCACTCGTTTATAGTTTTTACTATTTCATTCAGGTCAAGTGTTCAAAGTCCGAGTGACTTTATTGTTGTTCTTCATTAAAATGTTCAGTATTCAGTAAGATATTTGAGCTTACGGTTAGAGGCATACAAATTATAGTCCAGATTTTACAAGTATATTATATAGTGGTATTCTTATTATATTTATAAAAATGTTTTTAATTTACTAGTGCTTCACTGTGCTGCTGTATTGCTGTAGAGATGAATTATCAGCCCTTTGTCAAAATTTTAATGAATAACTATAAATATACCTTGGCTTTTTCTACTGCTTTCGTATAGCCGCAAAAAGAATTAGCTCTACGAGTTCTGCGCTTCACTACATAGTATAAAACAAAGTCGCTTTCTCTGTCCCTATATCCCTATGTATGCTTAGATCTTTAAAACTACGCAACGGATTTTGATGCGGTTTCTTTTCTTGAATAGAGTGATTCAAGAGGAAGGTTTATATGTATAATAAATGCATAATATAGTCGAGAAATACCGACTGATTTCCGTGCGAAGCCGGGGCGGGTCGCTAGTTTATAGTTTATACTCGCTCCCAATCAAGTTTCCAATTATAATTTTTATTACTTACTATGAAAGTTGTGGTTCAGAACTAACAAACCTACTTATAGCACGTTTCGCGGGCGAGGGCGTACTATCAAAATAAACGGGCGTAATTCGGGCAGTCTCTATTAACAAGCGTAACAGACTTCACTGAACTCGTATGCGCATACGCAGCGTGTTTACACGCCGGCGGAACACTTTGATGTGGATAGGGCTGGATTGGTAAGTCTGATATTGCTTTCGTTCCACAGTACAAATATTCTTAAGAAAAATGTGGAAATCATTATTACTTAACACAGAGAAAATTAACTACAGTATCCCAGGCAATATAAACGAGGCTGTGAAACTTCATTGCTTCTGCGAGAAAATCGTCATCTTTTGTATAATTTCTTTGAAAGAACCCCACACAAAATGTATGCATTTTACAAAAGCATCATAACCTGTTATTTCCCTCATAAAATTTGTCAAACTTCTTCCAACTTTTGCTTTCAAGTTTACGTTCGTACCATCTCGTAAAATACTTATATAGGTCTAACATTTGTATCTACATACGTAAAACCTGCCTTCTATCCATGACGATCTAATCTCATCTCACCGGCGGTAACCCTACCACACCGCCATCAATGGTACGGAAGCGCAGACTTCAAAGCTGCGCGCGAGTTGATGAAGTGATAAATTACCAGTCGCCAGCAGACCAGAGAGCCACTAAATATTAATTTATCCCTTCCTGCTCTATATTCTATGATGGATCGGTAGTAGACCTAGTTTTCGTGTTGTATGAGCTGTGGGTGGCAAGATTTATAATCCGAAAAAATAATTATATAATAATAAATTTGCATCTCGACTCTTCCTCAGTCACCGCTGATTTAAACATTCTAGACTGAAGTCGTCAGGAGCTTTTCTAGACACCCATATGGAAAAAAACTCCTCCAGTTTGGTCAGAGGTTGGACAGAGACGTCTATACGTATAGAACCCGCCTGTTCCCCCTCTATTCTATACTCTACTATAAATAAAAAGAAAATACTAACTAAACAAGTGTTGAAATGAAAACTAATGAAACTGTATAGGATCGAAACGTCGATGTCTAAATCTCCCTTTAATACAAACAAGTATGCCGATCAGTTTTCTTTAAAAAGAAAATACATATTCCGAAAACTATTTCACCGAAGTATTTCTGTCATTTCACGCATGTATTCTTAACTACTTGTAAGTACTTGTACTTTCAATTACTGACTGTCAGCAGATAAAAAATATACATCAGTATTCACGACTATCTCTTAGCAATAAATAACTTTTTCCTCTTTTTATCTATAAACTCCCCTCTTATATAAATTAGTTCAGCCCTTTGATCGTGTGACAATGAAGCGTCTTCGACTACTTGGAGTTTCTTTGAACACTTTGAGCTCCCTGTCACGGCAGATGGACAGATGTACTGGCCATAAATAATTAATGACTGTTTTTGTTAGGACTCTTTTGTGTAATTAGTAATCTTTTTAACTGGCTCCGTGGTCTAGCAGTCTGAGCCATGGGCTCTCGACCCGAAGGTCCTGGGTGCGATTCCGGGCGGGGGACAATGACTTTGTGTTGTGGTTTCTAGTTTGGCTAGGACATTGCAGGCTGATCACCTGATTGTCCGAAAAGTAAGATGATTCATGCTGTCGATCCTGCGCCTGATTTTAATGATTTCTCTATGGTCGTGTCAGTAAATCTGTCCCATCATAATAAGAGATTGAAGGAACAGAGAGTGCTCCTGTGTGTAGCGCAAACACTTGGGCACAAAAAACTAGTCCTGCGCAGTTGGCCGATCTCTGGGAGATTGGCCGCCATCACCGAAAATCGGTGAGAGGACTAATCTTTTTCAGGTATCTACTAATTATTTATTTTTAGACCTACTCGTAAAATGTAGTCACATAAAACTTAGTAGGTATTCTAAATATTCTAATCAAACATTTACGATTGCATATTTTCAGCCAAGTCATACATAATAAAGTGGTAAACAAGGGAAGTAAATCCTTCAAACACTTATTTGCAGCTCAACGTAAAGTTATGTAACACAATTATTTACTGTGTCACGTTAATTAACTTCAAACCATACCAAATCAATATACCACTCCTAAATTCTAAACTCTTACTCCAAATGCGACTCTATTCCAACACAATAAGACCTACACAAATTATAATACGTATGAACAAAACTGTTTGTACGTCTGTGTCAACTGTCGCGTGACTTCAAAGCTGCGCGAGCGCAAAGACGGTATTTTAGGATCGGGTGTTTTTTTTTTTGTTTCCCATCCTTTGTTGTTGCATGTACAGTGATCTTCAAATGTAGCTGAAGAATTACTCAGGCAAAATGCCCACATAAAACTTAACAAAAATATGAATAAGCATAAAGTAAGTGTCACTAAGGCCCGTATTGATAAACATCACTTGAGTCTGACATCTCGTTTGAGTTCGTATCACAAATGTCATCTTAGTACATTATGGCCTGTCAAATCCGTACTTAATATTGCTCTCAATCTTGAGATCGCTTTATAAAATACAGAAAATAAAGAAAATTCGATTCCCTGTGCTTTTAAAAGTGACCATAATCATCTAGGTATTGGATATACTTTATACATATATTGATTTGAAAACAAATAATGTTATATTTATGAGTATTTCTTCAAATATTTAATATATATTTAGAAGCCCACAAATTGTATACGTAATCCGATATATCAAAGTCACTGGAAAACTGTTTCAGTGATTGAAAGATGCGTATTTTGTAAACCATATCGTAAATACTATTTTGTACCCATGACATATAAATATGACATGTTGAACATATGACGTGCACGTATATTATTATATGTTGACTGTACTCTGTACTGTACATGCAGCCAGTAATAGATTTATTAGTGAGGATGTCTTCAAATGTTTTCAAGGATGGCGTGGGCACTTGAATTATTGTCTTGTTTGAGTATGATGCCATGATGACTGAGTTTCTAGTTCGTATTGTTTGGCGAAAATAAACAATATCACACCGGGATATTTCTTTAGTCAGTACTCAAACTGATAGGGGATGCTCAGACAACGAAATCAAACAACTTTCACGAAAGAAAAACGAAATAATAATTGATTTCCCTTCACAAATTTTCTGATCAAAGTAATAACAGTTTTTATGAATACAAAAGTTGTTTCGTATGTTTGTTTAGTATGTTTTCGAATTTAGATCATTACAGGTACGGCCACAAGTATGACTTTTATGTAGAGATACTGTGGGATTCACTTTTAATTAAAGTCAATTAGAATTACAATGTATTCAATGACACATACCATGCTCATACATATTTCACAAACAATACTTACTGTGTTCTTATAAAAATATTTCAACAATGGCTCGCCTTTTGTTAACACAATATCTAGGCTCAAGAAGTTCTTAAAACCCAAATATTTACGTTAGCTAGTGAATAAAGGAGCTCTGAGAACTCAATGGGATTATTGTTACATAAACAAACTTTGGTTATTATAATTGTTAAGCCTTATCTTATCGTCAAGGGTATAGGTTGGGTTTCAAGGTTTAGAAAAACTTGGAGCGCGTAGGAGTTTTATATGAATGGAGGTTATTTGCGATGGCGTCACCGTTTTGTTCCTGCATTTTGGCAGGACTTTGATTGAAAATCAGCAAAGAAAACATCAGTAAAGGAAATTTAAAAGAAAATACCCAGTTAAAAGTCAGTTAGTTTTTCCATCAATGCGTATTCCGACATAACCTATTACATCTTCTTTATTTGGTACAAAAAGAGAAGTCCATGACATGACCGTCATACAGACGCTTCTCAGATTTCCTAAAATTGCTATAACATCTTTGTTTTTTTAAACACAGTTACGTTGAATCCGCAGTCTTTTTTTACAACAAATCATGCTTAAAATCACAGACCGTTGACGACAAAAGCTACTTCGGAATTTCTTCTTTTATTTCTTTTTTTTATTCGGATTAACTAAACGAACAAACATGCTTACCTGCTGCTTATCCTATTAGAACGGTGGATTGCACTCGACGTGGAATGCTTAAGTGTATATTCGTGTTTTTTTTAAGGTTTCGTTTTCGTATGAAGGATTGTGGACAAACAAGAGGTTTTCGGATAGCGGCCACTTAAGACGTTTTCGTGAGCATGGTTCTTTTAAAAATGGTTGCTTTTGCTTTTTTTAACCTATTCGTTTGTTTTGTTCTACACAAAATGATTGTAGGTCTACATTTTATTTATAATACAGGAGCAAATGATATTAAACTTAGCTTATTTTTTTTTATTTATTATATTATATTTTTTTTTTTGGTCTAATCAAATTTAGCTAATTCTAGAGCCTAGACAGACAGTCAGACTTTCGAGACTGTATTTGTATTCTCAAACTAAATCTCACGCGAATGAACTATCATTACGAAAATACATAATTTATTCTACAAGACAAGAGCAAAGCGGCTCCGAACAAAGGTCTCTATATGAATAACACGGACATCAAAGTACGGTCAGAAGATGATCAAAGCTGTACGGTTTACAAAGATGAATCGCCGCGTTTGTAGTTTTGTGATCTTGTTGTATAGGACGGGTGCATACACTATTATATTTTGAACCATTTTATAAAGGAAGACATGGGTAGACGACTATGAGATGCTACTACAAATAATTTCGTTTTAGAATAGTATTTCAAGCTTTAAGTTTCGGATAGGTCTCCTAACGGCGGTTTTGCACTGCTTCGTATTCGTATCCGTGAAAAATATATGGAAGCTGTCAATCATTTTCGCGCCAATCCATACAATTTTTCACGGATGCGAACCGAATACGGACCAGTGCAAAACCGCCCTAAGGGTTATGTTTTAATCATTCAATTATGACGTTCGATCAAAAGGCAATCACATCAAGGCATGCGAACGAAACGAATACTTTTATAACAATTATGGAATAGCGTTCAATAAAAAATAATCTCTCTCTATCGGAACTAAGGGTTTCTTTTTTAACCAAAAACAACCTTCCTTAGTTTTTTTTACATACATTCATAAAATCACGCCTTTATCCCTAGTGGGGCAGGCAGAGCAAAAACGAAGGTCGTTCCGCCACGTCTGACAAAGTATTAAGGGTTGTTTAAGATAGATTTGTAGGTATATTGCTGTAGTATAACGGGTTGTCAACCCATCGCCTAAATTACAATACACTGAAACACTCGAATCCCTTAGCTGGTTTTTACAGCATGCCCGGTAGGAGATGCAGCTGGCACATTCTATGTTTTTCTATCACTCCCAGTCCAGCATGGAAGTAGCTTTTTCTTTTAGCCTTAGCTTTTTGCTATCTGTTTTTCACTCTGAATATAAAGCACTTTATATTCGCCGGGCTCTTGCACTATATTATATTATGTGATGTTGATCTCGGAGTACCATGTGTTGTGAATGATTCATTGATTATTGCAGTTCTGAATTAGATCTTTGATGTTCTGATATAAAGTGTTGAGAATGGGCAGTTTATCTTTGTAGTAAAGGTCTGGGTGAGAGGCGATATATTTATTTAGCTGTCAGTGGGTACCTAAATGCCAATAAAAAACATATAATCTTGTTTTTCTTTTAACGTTACTAAAATAAGCCAAAAACTGCCCTTTATTATAGTACATATTTTAAGTTTTACACGCGGTATATAAAATCATAATCTCACTAGCTTTTCCCCAATTTCTCGGGACCGGCTACCTAATCTAGGGGATTGAATGAGGTTACTGGTTTTTACACAGAGTGACTACCATCTGACCTCTGCAATCCGGAAGGGAAACCAGACCCAATCCTAGATGTAGATATGTATTAGTAAATAACAGACAAAGCAATTATTTCTAAACTATCTGTCTTTGAACATAAACTAGTGTTTTTCCTCTGCCTATAATGATACGAACTGGTAAATTGGCCTCATCTTACCAAGGCCACTTCTTCACAGTTTTTGCTTTACGTCGGCTCATGTCTTTCATGCCAAAGAGGCCCATTGAAAAACTTAAAAAAAAAGATAATAGTGAACAGCGTATTGAAATAAATTGTATGGATGGACGAGGATTTAAATTCTTAAACGAATTGAATGGAAATAAATCTTATAGTACTTATTAATTCTTAAAGTAGTTAAGTTAGTAGGTACTTTAAGAATTTTATTAAATTCATGTTTTAATCAAAGTCCTATTAAGATCTTACCTACGTTGTACTTTCTTACTGATTATGTTTTTGTAGCAAACATTAGTATGTTTTTTTTTAATATCAATTATAATAAAAAAAACCTGAGGTATTGAAACGCGAACCCACAGACAAGTTTCGCGATATATCATGATTTACAATAAGCATATTTCATTCTTTAGATGACAGCTACAATCTATTTAATCATATTTAGCGTCGTATTCTTCGATTCTATATTAACTCGCCGACTATTAAATCATTTATCTTTTATCAAACTTTGGAATAACAGTCAATTCTTACGGGGTAGGTAGTCTGTAAATGTGATAAGTAGTGGCATCGTAAAAATTGCAATGCCTAGGTACACTAATACTGCGGCTCTGTGCTGGTTTTGCTTTGTGAGCCTAAGTTTCATACATTCAGTAGCTCCGAAAATATATTTTTTATCACTACCAGTCCAGCTTGGAAATATTCTCCGATTCTAAATTAGCTCGCCAATTCAGAACATTTATCTCCTACCAAAGCACAGTTAGTTTCCAAAGACTGTCGATTAAAAAATCAAACACTCTTCTCGAAGTTGTACGACACGGTTCTTAATGAACGTGGGCGGGAGCACTACAGTATAAAGAGCACTGACAAATCTCAAAATGGCGGCGTTAGGTTCCTTTTGTCGTCACGATCATTTAAAGCGTGGTCTTACTTTAGCCCTCCGCGACATCCGCTCGTCAAAAAACCAGTCTGCGTTGAACCCGACCTTGCCATTGTCTCGGCCCACAGCCACTCATTTGCAGGTTTTTGTGGTGACAGCTTAAGATTGCTTCTCGATTCTGATAGTGTGCAGTGTCGGTTAGTATTAGAGCCCTAGTGGGCACCCTTAGGCAGTTATCATTTGCATATAAGGGTGTAGATTGCGTGTAGCAACTCCCCGCCTTTAGTCCGGTGACGCATTATATACACTTTGTAGCAGGGTGCAAATAGGTCCATTAAAAAATATATACAATAATTTAGTTTTAGAAAGACAGAGGGAAATGAGGAAAGGAACGGAATTATTGCTTTGAAACCAGTTGTACAACTAAATAATGGTTCTTTGTTTCATCCAGATGCCATTTTAAAGAACTACTACATGAGACTTTTTAACCCTAAAAAACGAGCTGAGGATATTTTAGGATTTAGCCGTGACCTAGCTTGATTTATATCGGTCAGCATACAAATATACAATAGAGTCGACTGTAACTTTACATTTAAACTTACAACAAACTAACAAGGTTTAGTAATATAGTTGCACTTTTCAGGGGTTTATTCCAAGTCGAGATTACATATTCTAATTCTTAAAAATAGTTTTCAAAACACGCCAAAGGCTTAGTAGAATCAACGCCTTCGGAGTCTGGGAACGCTGCCCTTTGTTGCATTGATGGAGGAAAGTAGAGAAATCTGAAACTTTAGAATGGCAGACATTTCTGCAGTCGCTTTTGAATTTTTATTTAATTAGCTGTACCTACAACAAATAAACCCACGATGCGAAAAGTAAAGATCAATGATGTCTGGTAGTGAGAAAGAGAACTAAAGTTTTGTATTTAGGTTTTACCTATCACATTTCTGTTTGCTGGTGCGATACTTTTTTGGTCAAATTCGTCTCGGTCAGGTATAAAACTCCAATAACCTGAATAAACAAAAACTAATAAGTGCTCTCTCTTCATTCCAGATGGCGTCTTTCGCTAGCATCCTGTCCAGCGACTGTTCAGTCCACGCTCGCTTCCTGCTCTGCTCGGCCTTCGCCCCGCTGTGCTCGGAGCAGGTCTCTGGCTCCGTGAGCGCTTGTCGCGCGCTCTGCGAGACCGTCGCCGAAGACTGCAAGGAACAACTCAAGACGCTCTCCCCAACGGTCATGCTCGACTGCGCAGCGTTCCCGCTACGAGCCGACAGGAGATTATGCATGAGACCTCCTAATGCCAGCGAGTTGGAGCCAGAACCTCCACCACCTCCGCGCTGGCCGTACGAACAGGAACTCAGAGAACACGGATGCCCACCAGCTCATACCAGAGCGCCTACAGGAGAGTGCTGGCCGGCTTGCGGACAAAACGCAAAATACACGCAAAGTGAAAAGCGGACCGCTGAGATCTGGATGGTCGCTCTGGCGTGGCTCTCGTTGGTATCAACATCATTCGCGTTGCTGACCTTCTGCGCCGAACCTTCGAGATACCGATACCCAGAACGACCTGTAGTCTGGATGGCTGCGTGTCACGCCATCGTGGCCTTACTGCACGTGACCAGAGGATGGATGGGTCCGAAGATAGTGTCCTGCGCCGGCCCTACGCTAGCTGTCGATGGACTGGCGTCTCCAACTTGCGTCGCGTTCTTCTCGTTGAGTTACTACTTCACGCTGGCCGCTGACGCGTGGTTCGCCAACGCTTGCGTGGCGTGGTACCTAACGGCGGCTAGTGAATGGTCGACAGAGGCCTTGGAGCGTGCCGCTGCGTATCTTCACGCTGTGTCTTGGGGCTGGGCGGGCGCGTGGACCGCAGCTGCTTTAGCGTTGAGGAGAGTAACAGCTGACGAGCTGACTGGTACTTGTGGCATCTCTGACGCAGCGGCTGCAGCGCTTATCGGCGTACCGCGTGGTGCTTTGTTAATCACATCCATTGCGCTCGCTATTGGCGCCTGTCCTGGCATCATGAGAGTTCGAAGAGCGTTGGATTCGCGAGGAGCGAAGCGCGTCGGCAGATTAGCCGCCAGAGCGGCCGCCGCTGGGACTCTCTACTTCGTCTTAGCTGCTTTCGGGACCGGCGCAAGAGTATTCGAAGCGCGAGTACGAGAAACTCAGCCGGGCTTGGCAATACTGGCAGCTTTAGAGTCTGGCAATATAGACGAGACGGTCAAATCGAATGGCCTGTCTATTTGTGTGTGGTTATCCTGTGGCATAGCGTCGGGAGTGTGGGCGTGGTCACGGAAGTCTGCGACAGTGTGGAGGAAAGCGTTGTGCCCTCCAAGAAAGACGCCATGTTGCGCGCCGCCATTGCTCAGAACTCATAACCCGTATTACAAGAGGCCGTTACATGTGTCAAGAGTGTGATTGTGTGTATGATAATAGAGATATCATGTACGAATTGTACTGTATATCTTATAACTACCGCCTTGTTGAAGGCACAAAGCGTTTTTGGTAAATATCGTTTAGTGGACTGTTGTGAACAAAACAATAAATGTGAAACATATGGACTTATAAAGTGCCTAATTTTAACATTATGCCTTCTGTGAAGGCGCTCTCGATAATTGTACAAAACTGTAAATAATGTAAATCTTATTTTAATTAAACTGTTGATTTTTTTCATATATTTCATTGTTTTATTTTACCTACACTCAATTTAGCAATGATAATTAAATGCATACATAATATAGAGGAAAACAAATACTTCTATGAGAAAATTGTGGAAATTGAATTATTTATACTAGATATTTTTCAATTTTGACCAAATATTCATGATAAGAAAATAATAAGTTTCAAAAGCTGCATAAATTTTTGGAGTTGTATAAAAAGTAGGAATTTAAAAGAAACCCAAAGTTCCATCATTAAACACATTTTATTATTAAACTGTTAAATATACACTGATAAATTGGTAGATATATAACTCTCTATACAAAAACGAAAACATCAATAATAATTACACATTTACAATCTGCTCATTTTGATGACTTTAAATAAGTATTCTAGAGAACCCTGAATATTGCATCATTAACGAAATTTCATTACTTTCTGAAAGGTGAAAGTTTTGATTATAAATGATTATAAAGAATTACTTTTGAGTATCATATTTACGGTTATTCATTTAGGTTTAAATATACTTAAATGAAATTTGAGCATATTATTATTTTTGATGTTATTTTATTACTTTACCATGCACTTTATTTAACGATAATGAATGTAAAATTATAGACTTTCACCTTTCAAAGTGTTTTTATAACGATTAATCTTTAAACTACACGCCATATGCGAACGACGTACGAGATACCAATTAATTTACTTACAAAATTATAAAACAACTACAAAGAACACAAATTTCATATTAGTAAGTTAAAAACAGGAAGAGTGGTGGTCAGACTTGTCAAATATGGGCATATTTGACAAGTCTGACCACATTAGTAGGAATAAAGCTTTTTGATTGGTTTAGCGACTTAAGTGTTGCCAGTTATAAGGGTGATTTTAAAATAATAATTTAAAATACAATAATGGAGTGGAATGTATCATGTTTTAAGAAAGGTAAGTATTTTTTATATTATACAAATACCATAAGAAAAAATATACATAAGATAGTTTTAAATAGGCCTTCTATAGGCTATACAGATAGCTAAAACGTAAACTCAACATTTAGATAATTATTTTACTACCTATTCTGAATTTTAAACCCATAATAATCTTATGTGTATTTCTAACATAAATAACGAAATATTGTCAAAATTACTCGCAGTAAATACTGATTCTGCTGTATATTTATGTCCAACATTTCTGACAAAAAATCGTATTTATGCGTTGCTTAAAATTACATTTACGACTTTATGTGTGACTAAATTTGACATTACAAGTATGATACACAACTAAGTCAAATTAGAAGAATATTGGTGCCGATTCTGTTTTAGACACATACATACATATAATCACGCCTTTATCCCTAATGGGGTAGGCAGAGCGTAAACGACCTAAGCAACTTTAGACACAACTTAGTTAGTGCTGTCAGTTTCTAAAATTTCATACATACATACATATAATCACGCCTTTATCCCTAAAGGGGTAGGCAGAGCGTAAACTACCTGAACAAAGGTTGTTCCGCTACGTCTGACAAAGTTTTGAGGGTTATTAAATAGATTTTGTAGGTATTTTGCTATAGTGACTGGTTGTCAGCCTATCGCCTAAATTGCAATATACTAAAATTTTAAGAAGACACCATCTAATTTGAGGCGTGTAATGTCACTTTGACGGGATTGTTATCAGCTGTTGTATTTCCGTCTCTATTTTATTCAAAGTTTGGAAGGTGACAGGACCAAACTAAAACAAGTAATTAATGTCTGCAATAGAATCGGCACCATTGTCCTGTACGTGTTTAAGTAATCTAATAATTATTTCATCATAAATTTAAATACACTATACGAATCAGTCCCTATACATACCAAAGTCATTTGCAAATTTAAATCCACGTGCCTAGATCAAACTCCGGTCAACCCTTTGGGGCATTAAAGGCTGTCGTTCGGTCAAATTTGGCTGTTTTTGGGTCAAATTCGGCTGTAGTTGGGTCAAATTTGGCTGTTGGTGACCCATTATTGACTGCTGTTCACCGATTAGTGGCTGTTGCTGGGCCAATGTTGGCTGTTGTTAGGCCACGATAAGCGGTATGTGTGTTATGGAAGTAAAACGGACACATCCAAAAGTCATGTGCAAATTTAAATCCACGTACCTACATCATATTCGGGCTATCCCTCCTGCGAAGACATCAAAGTATCAAACACTTCTGAACCGCCTAATTCATTTGAACCGAAGTAACTTGAGAAATTGAAAATACTGGATTCCTGTCTGACATTATCACTAGACCCAAACTGGGCTTTACTTTTATGCATCGGTGTGGTATGTTCGCTAAGGGATTTCTGTTTTTCTAAGACTGTCAGTAAATCTTGCGTGTTTTCTGGGACTGTTTGGTCTTTTTCTGGGTCATATAATGTAGCTTCTTTAGATATATCTTTGTGATCGTTGTAAGGGTTGGTCAGGTATTCGGCGTATAGCTCTGACTGTTCTATGTTTGCTATTACTGGGTTATCGTCTACGATTTCTAAGATAGTGTTCTTATGTGATGGTTCTGTAGGTAACTGTTGCTGTGATATTAATTCTGTTTGATGCATTTCTTGATGCGTCGGTGCATTTTGATGCAGTGGCGACTGCTGTGGTGTTACTTCACTGGGTGAAGGTTTCTCAGTTTCCTGCGGTTGTATGGTTGGTGTGGGGTCACTTTGAGGGTACAGTACCGGCATCTGGGACTGGTACGATATTCCTATAGGCGTTGAAATCATCTGCAAAAGAAAGGGAGTATTTAATATACCGGGTGTAAGGGACAGCGTCCCGCAAACTGATAAGTTGCTCAGTCATCGAACATCTATCAGCAGGATTTTTTTTCAGGAAGTGAAAAAGATAATTGACCTTCCCATACAAATTGACCACGAAGATCAGACAATTTCTACGGAAAATTATTTATTTTACAAATCCTGAAAAAAAAACCTCCAGATAGTTGTTCAGTTTTGTTGACTGAGCAACCCCTATCAGATTGCGGGACGCTGTCCCTTACGGGGTATGATTTACTGTTATTATATTTATACTGTCACTGCTAAATAACAATTCAAATAATGCATTGATAACTTGATATAGAAGACGTTTAGTATTGAGTGGAATCATCTGAGATACCCAAGAAAAGGCAATGTAAGAAATAAGATAAAATCTCATAAATTCGGAAGAGAATAATAAAACTATACAAACAGGTTTATTTCAGGCTAGAATGAAAATTAAAGAAAATTAGTAACTTAAAAAAAGGTCATACAAAAGACACTACAGTAGTGCGGGGCCGTTAATAATGTACATCGCCCTTTGGAAAGAGTCAGAAACATTTGCTAATCGCTGTAAAAGTGCGATAAGTACGCTATAAAAAACATAACTTAGCCGATGTGCATTATTAACGGCCCCGTACTGTATTTACTCTTACCTCATTCAACGGCTGCAGCAAAACCGAAGAAGTCAAACCAGCCTGGTCATACAAAGAATTCCTTATAGGCACCATCCCGCTTATTGGAGTGGGTGCCACCAAAGTGGGCGTTGCCGACAAAAGGGGCGGGGTCTGGCTGATGTTCACGGGGGAATGGGCCAATGACACGCCGGGGTTTAGGCGCTGGTTGTAGTTGGCTGGCGGTGATTGGTTGGTTTGATATTGGGCCATTAGCTGTTGTTGGGTCAAATTCGGCTGTTGTTGGGACATTAGTGGCTGTTGTTGACCCATTAATGGCTGTTGCTGGGACATAGTAGGTGGTGTGTGTGCGGGTTGTGGAAGTAAGGTGGGGGTGTTACCGACGGGGATGAGGGTGGGGAGGGTGGGGGGGAGCGAGGGTTGCATGTGGCTCGGCAGGCTGGTCGGCGGACGGGCGTTGTCTTGCACTGGAAGAGATAAACATAATCTCAACTTTCCGAGTATATACCACGGACAATAGTGGCCTCATGCGTACCAGGGTTTTAAAAAACGGTTGTCTGTAACGTCGGTTTACTGACGATAGTTGAACGTGACAACGTCCCGATCGTGCCTCTTTGTCGCTCGCCCCGCGCTCTCGCTTGCACTTCAAGCCTTAAACGGAACGCCTCAGAGCGAGGTAACGCCGCATGAGTCATGTTTTTTCGTGCGTGCAGCCGGCGACATCGAATTATAAGACGTTATCACGTCAAAAAATTGTAGAGAGAGCATGTATATATTTGTATATACATGAGTCGAATATATACATGCGTCGCGTCTTTGCGCGTCTCTCGTGTTTCGGGCCGTTATGCCGCAAGGCGGGTAAGACCAAGGGTGGTTGGTGGGACATTTCCGAGTATATACCACTAAGTTCCTGTAACCCTCTCGTCTCGGCACATTATGGCTCGTATTTATAAAGCGATCTCAACATTTAAATATTAAGTATGTATTTGACAGGCTATTTTGTACTGAAATTATATTTCTTCCATGCTGGCCTGGGAGCGAGAGAAAAACATAGAATGTGCCAGCTGCATTTCCTCCCGAGCGTGCTGTAAAAATCAGCCAAGGGATCCGAGGGTTTCAGTATATTGTAATTTAGGCGATGGGCTGACAACCTGTCACTACAGCAATATACATACAAGTCTATCTTGAATAACCCTCAGAACTGTGTCAGACGTGGCAGAACGACCTTTGTTAGGTCGTTTGCGCTCTGCCTACCCCTTTAGGGATAAAGGCGTGACTATATGTATGTATGTATGTATTACATTTCTGATAATTCAAACTCGCTGTCACTCTCAAGTACTGTTTATTAATACGGGCCTAAGTAGATTAGGTACTTTGCCAAACCAACCTTGTTTTGAGGTTGTCATAAAAGTAACGATGTCGAAAGTTGGGATAAAGTCAAGAAATTAATCTGGTTTGAAACCACAGCAGTCTCAAGCTGTATGTTAACTATCCTTACTATGCTCTTACCTTTTCTCTCACCACTCATCATCTCATCTCCCTAGCCTTATCCCATATCTCACGGGGTCGGCTACCTAATCCAGGGGATTTAACGAGGGTACTGGTTTTTACACATAGCGACTGCCATCTGAACTCCGCAACCCAGAAGGGAAACCAGACCCAATCCTAGATTAGGTCAGAGTTTTCAAGCCGCCAATGCTTAGCACTGGCCTCTGATATGGCTTAACGACTAATATCTACGGTATTAAACGATATTAACCGGGACCAACGGCTTAACGTGCCTTCCGAAGCACGGAAAAAGCGCCGAATAAACCTTTTCTCTCACCATTTCACACAAATAGTTAGTTTGTTGCTTTTTCACGCCTAAATGGCTGAACAGATTGGAACGGTATCCTGGAGACTTCATTACAGTCTTCAGGATCAGATATAAGTTACTTTTTACATACATACATACATAAAATCACGCCTTTATCCCTAATGGGTTAGGCAAAGCAAAAACGACCTAAACAAAGGTCGTTCTGCCACGTCTGACAAGTTTTGAGGGTTACATGCAGATTACTACAGAGTAATCATCTGATTATGATGTACTATATTGCTATAGTGACAGGTTGTCAGCCCATCGCCTAAAATTGCAATACAACCTCGAATCCCTTAGCTGGCTTATACAGCATGCCCGGGAGGAGATGCAGCTGGCACATTCTATATTTTTCTATCACTCCCAGTCCAGCATGGAAGCAACTACTACTTACGTACTCAGTAAAATATCTTATTTCCACGTGAAAACTCATATGGCTATATGAGTTTTCATGTGTGCGAGTGAAACCGAGGAGCGGAAATCTAGTTCCTCATATGGGGTCGTTGTTCGACTTGAGAATCCACTCTCTAAGAAGAAGATATGTGGTCAATATTTCACGATAATTTTTAATTTATGTTACCTTGTGGGAACAATTCTTCTTTGAGTGTGGGCAGGAACTCTCCGATCTTGTCCCACGTGATGTACCACAGGTCGTTGTAGCCGTCACCGCTACTGAATATCTGTAAATTGAGGATATAGAGTTAACAATATATAATATTTATTATATTCTATCTCATATTCAGTTTTACAGGTTGGCTGGAAGAGATCTCTTTATAGAGATAAGCTCACCTTAGTGAACTAAATTTAAAATTGTTTATTTATTGTAAATTTTTTGTACGCAATAAAGAATATATAATATTTTCATTAAAAAAAGTCTCGAGATTTTTCATTTACTTAATACAGGGTGTTAATTTCCACGACGATTCCAAAAGCTGCATCTGGCCCCACAGCTATAACCGAGCCCGCGCAAGTCGCTATAACTGGTCGATAGCGACTCTCGCATCGCGCGGGATTGTTTATCGCCTTATCGCGCATCTCGCGGGATCGGTAATAGCTGAGCGGCCTGACGCAGTTCTGGGCATCATAATAATATCATAATAAATACCTACAAACTTTTTTTTTTTAATAATTTTTGAGTTGTATTTATTTTCTATAGGCTCCTTTTACGTTACTGAAACACCCCCTAAGCTATCGCACGCAATTAAATTAACACCCTGTATATCTTGAGGATTTATTTTACCATAAAACTGAACAACTTTCTCTATGGGGGATACAAAATAATTTAAAGAAAAAAATCCTTTGGTGAATGTAATCCTCTCTCTAAGCGAAACCGTTTCGATCACCTCCGGCAAGAGCAAACCCAACTTTAGAATTTTAAATGACTGCTTCTAAAGGCCGCCTTAATTTGAAGCTACTACATCGCCATTGACGCGGAGCTGGACTCGTATTTCAGAACCACTCGTATGAAAACCATTCGTGTACGAAATCAAATTCTATTTGTCCCTAATATTGTCTATCATCAGTGATCGGAATAGGTAGAGTATATTTACTTAATCTTCTAAGAGAAGAAAACAGAAGCGGAAAATGGAGACTTCCTTACTACTAAAACTTTTTGCGGGACATCACATAAGTAAGCTAGAAATATACTTTGAACCATGGTATTTAATTATTTGGACAAATACAAGCTAAAAATATATTTGGTGATTTTTGGCTACAGTGTCACATTGTCTACAGTTCTATTATGTTCAAAGTATATTTCTAGCTAACTTATGTGATGTCCCGCAAGATGTCCCGCAAAAAATTTTAGTAGTACGGAAGTCTCCATTTTCCGCTCTTCTTTTTAGAAGTTTAGGTAAATATACTCTACCTATTCCGATCACTGTCTTCTATGATTCTATTACACACGATTATACGTATTTTTGAAGTAGTAGAGATCTGTGTTGCCAATAAAGTCTAATCCCATAAATTGTTTTCGTTCTACGCAGAAATACACCTACTATACCACCACTACCACTAACAAAAATCGTTGATTAGAAAAACCGGACATGAATCGTAGAGAAACGGAACGTAATTTCAAGTAAATTAAAAAGTTAAAGTGTCACTTGTCAATTGATTGTCTGTGTCACTGTCAGATCATAGACTACTAAGGTTTCGAGTAGATGAAAAGAAAACGAGTGGTTTGGCCCACTCGTTGCAGAGTCGCATACGTATGAGTATGCAAAAATAGTGATTTTAGTATTTCGTATGCGAATGTTGCTTTATCGTATGCGAATTCGGATACGAGCGGTTCAAAAATACGACTCCTGGACGAAGCGGTGCACGAATTGACCAATCACAATGCTTGAAATCTGCGCTCCGTGTCAGTGGAAACTTTGTAATTGGTCAATTCATACGCCACACTCCACTCTGCCTGTAATTGAGCCCCATCGCCCACTTCCGCGTCAATGTTATCGATTCATTGATCCTGTTTTCTCATTACACAAAATTACAATTATAGATTTATTACTTAAGTCGTTTTGTTACTATGAGTTGCTATCAATAGAAACGCAGCTTGCGAGGACGACAAACGCTGTGTTTTCTAAACTTACCCTGACGGAATCCATGACCAGTATCATGTTCTTGAGCGACTCCAAGGCGGCCTCGGTGAGCGGGTCGTCCGATGAAGCGGCTATCAGGGTCTTTTGAACTTCTACCACTTTGACCCACAGCGCGCCGAATGTGGGCCGAGGGGATAAGGCAGAGAGGTGCTGGAGGAACACCTGAAAAAAAACCGAGTGTATCATTTTACGAACACAATAAATCAATACAGTACGCGAGCGAAGCAAGCGTGACATTTTACGGATTCTGAATTAATACATTACGCGATGGAAGCGAGCGCGACATTTTAACACAATAAATCGTCGGACAGTTCACCAATAATAAATCAATATAATACGCGAGCGTAGAGAGCGTGACATCTCACTAATATTAAATGAATAATACGCGGGTGAAGCAAGCGCGACAATAAGCTGTGTCTGTTGTTTCGTATTTTTTTGTGTATTTTCATTTTCATGTAACTTGTGTAAAATAAATAAAATAAATACATGAATATCGAATCAATATAATACGCGAGCAAAGCAAGCGCAAAACCTAACGAAAATCGAAGCAAAGCGAGCGCGATATTTTGTAGATCTTGAATCAATACAATAGGCGAGCGAAGCGAGCGCGACCAATATCGTAATATACGTGGGACACTCAGAAAGATTTGCGACACTAAAAAAAATTGTTCTACATACATATACATGTGGTACATATATTTTTATTAAATCTTTTCAAAGTACTCTCCACCAGCCTCTATACAAAGATTCATGCGTCTGAACCAGTTTTCAAAACACTTTTTCCAGTCCGCCGTAGACACCTCGTTTACAGCCTGCTAGAACGCAGCCAGCGCATCTTCCGGCGACGAAAATTGTATCCCCTTGAGATAATTTTTTATTTTTGGAAATAAAAAGAAATCACACTGTGCTAGATCAGGGCTGTAAGGAGGGTGACCCAGGAGTTTGACTGGTGTGCTGTCCAGGAAGTCCCTCGTTTTGAGCGCGGTGTGTGCAGGCGCATTGTCGTGGTGGAGCAGTAGTCCGCGGAGCCCTGTGTTTGGTCGCTTGTTGCTCACAACAGAAAAAACTTCTGGTAAACATTTGGTAGTATACCATTCGGCGTTAATGCTTCTTTGATCTCGTAAGGGAATTGAGGCCAAGTGGCCAGTCAAATTAAAAAAGCTGGCGATCAAAATCTTCCCCCCGCTTCGAGATCGCTTCACTTTGGTAGGCGTTGGTTCATTTTGAAACACCCAAACAATCGACTGGCGCTTGGTTTCTGGATCGTATTGATAAATCCAGGACTCATCACCTGTTACGATGTCGTAAACACGCCGAGACGAGCCTGCTTCAAATATGTTCAGCATATCACGGCACCATTCCACCCGGGCCTGCTTCTGAGCGTCGGTGAGGTAGTGCGGCACCCAGCGCGATACTATCCTCCTCACGCGAAGATGCCTGTGTAGAATCTCGTGAACGCTTCCCGATCCAATCTTTAATATGTGCTGAATCTCCTGATATGTAAGTCGCCTATTATCTTGGATTAAATTTTTCACTGCTAGCACGTTTTCTTCCGTAATAGCCGTCAAAGGGCGACCGCTTCTTTCTTCATCCCCCAAGGTTGGTCGACCGCGCCTAAATTCGTTATACTAACGATACACGGTTGCCTTGGAGGGGCTTTCATCCATAAATGCCATTTGAAGTCTATCGAACGATTCATCCGGTTTCAGGCGACACTTGAAATCGTAAAAAATCATAGCTCTAAAATGTTCCCGGCGCAGATCCATTTTTCAGTAAGACACGATACTTTGAATTGGCTCGCAAAAAATGTGGAGGGAAATTTTGAAAATGGAACGGAATGGAATTGTTTACTTACAAGTAATCATATTTTCAAAAAAGATTCTAACCGGCCAGTCTGCCATATATAAAAACTATTTATCGCAATACTTTCTGAGTGGCCTGGTATTGTGATATTTCATGACTCTTGTTACTAGTTGGGAATATGTAACATTGTCATTACCTTGCACATGATGGTGTTGGCCCTGGCGGCGGTGTCAGCTCGCCGCGGCAGTTGTTCCAGCAGCGGGAACAGCACGCACTGGAAGCACGCCTCCCAGCCGCCGCCGCCCATCGCGGACAGCCCGGGGACTAGCAGCGCGCGCTGGAGATACGCTATTGCACTGTTTGCCACCTAGGAACAATTTTAAATTCGTAAAGATCTTTATTTATCAATATAAAAACATAATTTTCTTCCATGCTGGCCTGAGAGCGAGAGAAAAACATAGGATATGCCGGTTGCATTTCCTCCCGGGCATGCTGTAGAAACCAGCTAAGGGATCCGCGGGTTTCAGTATATTGTAATTTAGGCGATGGGCTAACAACCTGTCACTACAGCAATATACCTAAAAATCTATCTTAAATACCCTCAAAACTTTGTCAGACGTGCCGGAACGACCTTTGTTTAGGTCGTTTACGATCTGCCTACCCCATTAGGGATAAAGGCGTGATTATATATATGTATGGATAGGCATTTGTCCGCAAAATTAGTGTTCATGTTAAATATAATATTGTAAGAATATCCAAACAGAGGTAGAATGTTAAAACACGAGCACAGCCAGCGTGATATTTGTAACATCCCGATATGAAAGGACCAGTCTATTAAATAATGTTGTTTACGAAAATATAACTTCCTTTCATGCAAATATTAAAAAGGCAAATGGCGTCATCTTTATGATTGTTCATTCTGATATTAACTAATCATTACATAAGAAACAAGAAACTCTCAAATCAGCATACCTGTTTCCGTTTATCTGTACAGAACTGAGCAATCCCTTGTAACAGTGGCTTCCATGCGACCTCCCACAGGTCATAGTCCTCACCGCCTGAAACAAATGGTTTGTAATAGAGTTAATGAAATAAACAGCTTATCATTAGCTTGGGAAAACGCTAGACAGAAAAAGAAGATAAACATTTTTTTTTAAATAGATCACACTCATAGCCCCCACTAGGATTACGTGTATCGAGGTGCCATGGACATATGCACACAGAAACAACCACAAAAAACAACCAGAATTCATCGAGCTAAATTGGTCGAGTAACGGTTTCTGGTTTTCTATTGACTGGTTTTGGACTATTAACTCACTCTATAGTGAAATGGTTAGACTAGCCCCAAAGTAAAGAGGCTAGTTAGTCGTAAAATAACAGGTGGGAAAACGGTTGCTTCCCACCCGCTGGACATGTTGCATATAAGCAGTTCGCCGAAAAAACTTCGACACCGCGTTTTAGAACTACTCTTTCTCGTAGTGGCGCCATCTATGTGTTCGAAATAGTAACATATCTTGCTTTTCTTCCTTCCACCATTTGAAGATCTGTGCTGTTCAGCTGTGTAGAGTATGCATTAAGTCTAATAGTTGTATATACAGTCCAAAGTATCGGTTTCTTAATCGTTGGAGTCAGATTTATTGAAATAGTGAAGCGAGTTGGTCCCATAATAACGGATGGGGAAACGGTAGTTACCCGCTAGATATGTTTTGAACTTGCACATAAGCAGATCGCTGAAAAAACTTCGACACCGCGTTTTAGAACTAGTCTTTCTCGTAGTGGCGCCATCTATGTATTCCAAATAGTAACATACCTTGCCCTTCTTCCTTCCACCACTTGAAGATCTGTGCTGTCCGGCTGTGTAGAGTGTGCATCAAGTCCAATAGCTGTATGGAAGCTAAATGGTACTGGTTGAGGGTATCGATTTCTAAGTTGCTGGAGTCTGACTCGATTTGTTCTATAGCTCACATTATAGTGAATTGTTGAGGCTATTTGGTCAAGTGATAACCGGATGGGACAACGGTAGCTACCTACTGGACATGTTTCGAACTTGCATATATAAGCAGTTCACTGAAAACACTTCGACACCGCGTTTTAGAACTAGTCTTTCTCGTAGTGGCGCCATCTATGTATTCGAAATAGTAACATACCTTGCCCTTCTTCCTTCCACCACTTGAAGATCTGTGCTGTCCGGCTGTGTAGAGTGTGCATCAAGTCCAATAGCTGTATGGAAGCTAAGTGGTACTGGTCGAGGGTATCTGTTTCCGAGTCGCTGGAGTCAGATTGATGTCGGCGGCGGCCTGATGAGGAGCGAGAGGAACGCCCGGAGCGGGATTTGGTCTTCTTGGCTGGGAGACAAAAAAATACGATGTAAGTCTAAGTTTTTGGTGGTCATCTTCCTATTCTTCCATGCTGGCCTGGGAGCAAGAGAAAAACATAGAATGTGCCAGCTGCATTTCCTCCCGGGTATGCTGTGAAAACCAGCTAAGGGATCCGAGGGTTTCAGTATATTGTAATTTAGGCGATGGGCTGACAACCTGTCACTACAGCAATATACTTACAAATCTATCTTAAATAACCCTCAAGGCTTTGTCAGACGTGGCGGAACGACCTTTGTTTTGGTCGTTTACGCTCTGCCTACCCCATTAGGGATAAAGGCGTGATTATATGTATGTGTGTATTCCTAGCCTTATCCCGTATCTCACGGGGTCGGCTTCCTAATCTAGGGGATTGAACGAGGGTACTGGTTTTTACACACGACTGCCATCTGACCTCCGCAACCCAGTAGGGAAACCAGACCCAATCCTAGATTAGGTCAGAGTTTTCAAACCGCCAATGCTTAGCACTGGCCTCTGTTAGGTCTAAGTTTTTGCTGGTATTGACTTCTTGCCTGTCAAAAAGTTTGTAGAAAATTTATCTCAGTCACGTCTAGAAGCCAAGCTGGACCCATTTGTTATTTTTTTCTTTACTTTAATATTCTTTATTTTGTACAAAAAGTTTACAATAAATAAACAATCTTAAATTTAGTTCACAAAGGTGAGCTTATCTCTATAGAGAGATCTCTTCCAGCCAAACTGCAAAACTTAATATGAGATAACAATATTTACGGGGACAAGACTGTACACGCAATAGACTTCTACATATACATATAACCTAAACCTACATTAACATACATATATTACTTAAATAAATATCTATAATATATAATAATACATACATATAATAATACTTTTCCCTACCTTAAAATTTACTTGAACTTTTTTAATACTACATACATACATACATAAAATCACGCCTTTATCCCTTACGGGGTAGGCAGAGCGTTAAACGCCTCGTAAAAGGCGCTTTCGCCGCGTCTGACAAAAATTGAGGGCAATTTTAGATTGTAATGTGTATTGCTAATGTGTAGTGATAGGTTGTCAGCCCATCGCCTAAATTACAATACACTGTAACCCTCGAGTCCCTTTTGCTGTCTTCTACAGCATGCCCGGGAGGAAGGGCAGCTGGAACATTCTATGTTTTTCTACCTCTCCCAGTCCAGCATGGAAGAACATTTTTAATACTAATGTAACAATACTTACTAGACCGCAAGGTGGCGCTGACAAACAGTCTCACCGCTCTAACCGCAGCCCTGCAGTTGTACGGCGTCACGTGGGCCACGTCCCTGATCACGAGCGCTAGAAATAAAAAAATGCTTAGCTTAAATTATATTAACTCGTTAGACACGCTTTTTATCAAAAAATCTAAAAACATTTCCAATATAAAAATACAATAATAAAATAATACCCTGAGTTTTTGCCAAATTTGTTCGTTTTTGTCCACGGAAAAGTAAAAACTAGCGCTCCGTAGCGACTTCTCAAATCAGTGTTTTTGTCAGATATATTGAGTTACCCCAGAGCAAAACTCCATAGTTAAGGAGGAAAGTAAGCTAATGTCCCCAATATGCATCATCATCGTTTATGGCGTTGTTCTCCTTGGATCATGTCTAGGTGCTTTAGACAGATTTCTGCATCAGAAGTGAACTTGTGCAATGTGAAAACATCGAAGTGGGCATTCGTTCACAACATGGGAAAGGGTCTGGTCATGTGCTCCACAGTTGCATTTTGGTGACTCCATTAGATATTTCAGTGAAGCCTAAGAAATTGGCACACATTGCGGTCACAAACACTATTTTGAACAATAGGAAGGACAAAACGAAGGGGCAAAGTGCAAGTTTCTTATGCTTCTTCTTTATTGTGATATAGTTTTATTTTATTTTGTGACACAGATATAAATTTCTTTGTAATAGACTCGCTTGTGACTTTCTTAAAGTGTTCTTAGGAATCTATTTGCAAATAAATGATTTGACTTTGACTTTGAGACCCCATTTGTGGAGTTTGCTATCACATGTTTTTTTTTTTACATTTAACCGAGTCGATAAAACCGAGCTGCTTCACTGTTCTGTAAGGTTTACCGCGGTGGCGGATTACCTACCTAGGGCTTCCGTGCAGCGCGCGAGGGCGGTGCTGCGGTGGGGGCGGAGCACCACGTGTTCCATATCTAGCTCTGTCGAGTCTGAAGATGGACTGGCTTCGTTCTTCACCTGGGGAAAAACATTGATTAGCTATCCAATATTTTGAAGGACCAAACTTTAGGGTGTGAAAGTTCACATGTAAAAATGGCCCTCGTAAGTGGTGTTAGCTCGAGTCATTTTGTATGAGAGGGATTTTTTTCAGATTTCGACCTATGTTCTTTGGAGAAAGTTGTTCAGTTTATTGTTCAATGTCACATCTTAAAGTTTGGTCAGCTAATTTAATTACTCCCGGTATTTATAACAATAATCTACGATAATATAAATAAAATAAGACAATATTTTATGTTAAAAAAAACAATGAAATCACTATTCGATTAATTTATTACTTTTAACATCGCTGTAATTTAAATACCACTACAACCTAAACCAACTTGTATTAGAAAAATACATTAATTTCTGTAAAATACAGAAAATTAATGTATTTGAAAAATACACTTACCAAAATCCAACCTTGCGTTTGTGGGGAATGTGAGAGTTCACTTTCTGATGATGCACTGGTTGGTCTTCTGTCACTTTCATCATCTGAACCTTCCGACCTACTGGACGCTGTAAAAACATATGGGTATTAATATCAAAAGAGGTCAAATGAGAGTTCTTGTCAAATATCAAATACACGTTGATATCAAATGGAGAACGAACGATAATGTGATAAATGAAAACGTTGATATCAAGCGTCAAATAAACGTTGAAATGAACATTGACCTCAAATCAAAGGTCAAATGAACATTGACCTCAAATCAAAGGTCAAATGAACGTTGATGTCAAACCAAAAGTCAAATGTAACGTACATTTGATGTCAAATCAAAGGTCAAATGAAGGTTGACGTGAAATCAAAGGTCAAATTATATATGTCCTCCGATTTCGGTCACGGCGACTGCTTCAACCCCGTTGTTGGCGTTCGTGTGCTCGCATATGAGCACACCATTCATATAATTGTAATTGATAGCTGCTGGTGGTCTGGCTTTTAATTCATCACGCTTGGCGTCTAGGTCTGAGCGCCGCTTTTCTTCAAATTCCAAAATCCTAGTTTTAACCATGGATCTCCACTCAGGTCGCTTGGCAGCCTGTTGCTCCCATTGTGAGGGATCTATGTTACACTTTTTCATGTGCCGCTTACCTGAGGAGTTCGCCGCCATGTTTTAGCTTGCCCTCCTCAAGTTCAGCATAGAAGATGCGCTTTGCCACTCGCTCATCTGCCATTCGAGACACATGTCCGCACCATCGGAGTTGACGTCGCATGAGATATGCCTCTATTTCACCCACATTAGCTCTACGCAGTACTTCTGTGTTGTGCTGTACGCGCTCAGACCATCGGATATGTAGGATCTTACGTAGGCATCGAAGGTGAAATCGACCTAGTATGCGGATGTGGCGACGGTACACAGTCCACGTTTCGGCTGAGTATAAGATGTTGGGGAGTACGACTGCCACGTGTACTGCAATTTTAGTGCCCAGTTTCAAGTGAGCAGAAGACCTTAGAATCAACGCTGCAGCTGCAGTTCCGATCCTGCTGTTCACTTCTGCATCGAGGTCACACTTTGATGTAATAGTGCTCCCCAGGTAGTGGAACTTATCGACCTGCTTCATCGTGTCCTCGCCGAGTTGAATGGTAAGTGCCTCGTGACCATGAATGTCCAAGGACATTACCACCGTCTTTTTGACACTGACTTTTTTAAACTATATTTACAGCAACACTCGTGAAAAACGGACGTAAGCTGCTGCAGGCCTATTTGGGATTCTGCCACAAAGCACAGGTCATCAGCATATATAATTTCTGTGACCAAAGCGTCTGACACTTTTGTGTGATCTTTGAGCCGGGCTAATTTAAAGATATTACCGCCAGTGCGAAAGCGGATGCGTAGCCCTTCAGAAGTAATTTGCAGGACTTTTTGACTACGACTGCAAAATACAGTGCAAACAAAGTAGGCGCCAGGACACAGCCTTGTTTTACACCACAGGTAACGGGGAAAAAGTCAGACTGTTCACTGTCAACGGCGACACAACACTGCATGTCATCGTGTAGGAGTCTTAATAAACGTAAAAAGTTCTCCGTGCATCCTATCCTCTCAAGCACAACCCACAGAGCTTCACGTGTCACGCTATCGAAGGCCTTCTCGAGGTCGACGAAGCAGAGATACATATGACGCTCTTGCTCTCTACTTTTTTCTTGAAGTTGACGCAACGAAAATATGGCCTCACATGTACCACGGTCAGGTCGGAAGCCAAACTGAGTTTCCGGTAGAATCATTTCCGATAGTTTCATTAGGCGGTTTAGTAAGACCCTGGCAAAGACTTTTCCAGGAACAGATAGTAATGAAATACCGCGATAAGAATTGCAATCAGAACGGTCACCCTTATTCTTATACAGAGCCCTAATGCGTGATACTTTGAAAGTAGGTGGGACTTGTTCTTTCTCCCACATAAGACTAAAAAGCTCCCATATAGCCGAATGCAACTCTTTATCGCCGTATTTAAGCAATTCTCCCGGTATAGAATCTATACCTACCGCGCGCTTGTGTCTGTTAGGAGTCGAATGAATGTGATCTAAATCTACAAAACGATTCACATTGAGCAGGGCGTTAAAATATTCTTATAATTCTATATAATTTCTTCCATGCTGGACTGGGAGAGATAGAAAACCATAGAATGTTCCAGCTGCTCTTCCCCCCGGGCATGCTGTAGAAGTCAGCAAAAGGGATTCGAGGGTTACAGTGTATTGTAATTTAGGCGATGGGCTGACAACCTGTCACTACAGCAATACAAATCATTAAAATCTAAAATTTGCCCTCAATTTTTGTCAGACGTGGCGAAAGCGCCTGATACGAGGCGTTTTACGCTCTGCCTACCCCGTAAGGGATAAAGGCGTGATTTTATGTATGTATGTATGTTAAAATATTCTGCCCATCGTTTGAGCACGTCCTCCTTGCTTTCAGAAGGTTTAGCTCATTGTCAGACTTTAGGGGCACCTTTGCAAGGGAAATCGAGCCAATCAAATTTCGCACCTAACGATAAAAATCCCCGAGCTTGGTTTGTGTCAGCCAACCGCTGCATCTGCCGACCTTTATCTTGCCACCATTTATCTAAACTTAAACCAATTTAAGTTCACGTCAAATTAACGTTGATGTCAAATCGAATGTCAAATTAAGGTTGACGTCAAATCAAATGTCAAATGAACGTTGATGACAAATCAAAGGTCAAATGAACGTTGACATCAAACCAAAGGTCAACTGAAGAATGACGTCAAATCAAAGGTCAAATGAAGGTTAGCGTCAAATCCAACGTCACATGAACGTTGATTTCAAACGTCGCAAGTTCTAGAAAAAAATGCATTACGATGATTTTTTTTTTGTTGCTTTCTTGTTTGCATAAGTGCCTGATAAATACTCATACATACATATAATCACGCCTTTATCCCTAATGGGGTAGGCAGAGCGTAAACGACCTAAACAATGGTCGTTCCGCCACGTCTGACAAAGTTTTGAAGGTTAATTAAGATAGATTTGTAGGTATATTGATAAATTCCTTCCATGCTGGACTGGGAGAGATAGAAAAACATAGCATGTTCCAGCTGCCCTTCCTCCCGGGCATGCTGTAGAAGTCAGCAAAAGGGACTCGAGGGTTACAGTGTATTGTAATTTGGGCGATGGGCTGACAACCTGTCACTATAGCAATACACTTTTTAATCTAAAATTGCCCTCAATTTTTGTCAGACGTGGCGGCGAAAGCGCCTTTTACGAGTCGTTTAACGCTCTGCCTACCCCGTAAGGGATAAAGGCGTGATTTTATGTATGTATGTATATTGATAAATACTCACTGGTGCCAATACTATTGACCGCGGCGTGTTGAGGCCACGCGCCCGCGCCCGCCGCGCACAGCAGGGAGAACACTATGTTCCACTCCTCCGTAGAGTGCACGTTCTGAGCTGATGTCTTCACCAACTCGTATAGGCCGCAGGATATCTGGAAATAAGAGCGCCTTTGTAGTTTTTGGATAACATAGCAAGTAAGGTCTAGGAGTGTTATTATAATATTATTTTAAACATATATATTTTTAAATTCAAATTAGTATAATAATTAAGTTAGTTTTTAATGTTTTAGTAAAAGTAAGTTGTATTGCGCAGAGCAACTGATCTGTTAAACTTTTACGAAGTTTGGGAGAATATATTTATAATAGCATTGTACAACTTTTATATGATAAAAAAAAGAAAAGTTTCGGATGATTTTTCACATACATACATATTATCACGCCTCCATCCCTAATGGGGTAGGCAGAGCGTAAACGACGTAAATAAAGGTCATTTCGCCACGTCTGACAAAGTTTTGAGGGTTATTTAAGATATTATAGGTATATTGCTATAGTGACAGGTTGTCAGCCTATCGCCTAAATTGCAATATACTGTCCTCGGATCCCTTAGCTGGTTTTTACAGCATGCCCGGGTGGAAATGCAGGTGGCATTTTCTATGTCTTTCTCTCACTCCTAGTCCAGCATGGAAGGAAATAGGAGTGTCTTTAAATTGTAATTTTGGATGTTTTTTTTTACAAATACATCAACTACAATTGGTACTTTATAAATATTTCATAATCATTGTGGTAAGTCGATTAATTTGGTGTCACTACATGATATAGTGTGTGGTATAGCCCGGACAGAATTAAAGAGTCACCCATGCTGACCTGGGAGCGAGAGAAAAACGTAGAATGTGCCAGCTGCATTTCCTCTCGGACATGTTGTAAAAATGAGCTGACAACCTGTCACTATAAATCTACATCTACAAATCTATCTTAAATTACCCTTAAAACTTTGTCAAACGTGGCGGTAAGGTAGTTACCTACCTTTAGGTCGTTTACGCTCTGCCTACCCCATTAGGGATAAAGGCGTGATTATATGTATGTATGTATCACACACGTATAAACGTGTTTCTTATCGATGCAACATTTGAAATACTGGTTTTAATATTTTCGCGGTTGTTCATTAATTACATTTAGCGGTTCGCTTCCACATTCTTAATGCGAACGGAGGAGTGGAACTCCCTGCCGGCGGATCTGTTTCCGGAACAATATAACCTGGGCCTTTTCAAGGCGAGAGTGAATAGGCACTACATAGGTGAGTATGCTTCAACATAGTCCGCATCGTCACTTTCCACCAGGTGAGATGGCGGACAAATGCTCGCCTATATATATTAAAAAAAAAAAAAAAATATTTAGATTGTTATTTTGAACGGGATTCATAACGCATTTATTTTTATTATTACCTCGATACTTCAAAGCGGTTGCACGCTTCATGGTTAATAAATATAACTCATTAACTTGCAATAAACATTATAAGTGTAAGCGCGGCAATAATCCCGCGGAAATAAAAAAAAACTTTCTTATTAAGTTCTTATTAAGTTTAGTCTGAACAACTATTTGCCCTCATTGAATTTGTATAATGTTAATAAAATGGAGGTCTGTAATTGGCTGATATTTTCAAAATTCATTAGAACTAGTTTTTATGTATTATAGCTGTGGACTTCAGTTTTATTAAATAAAATAAAATAAATAAATAAAACTTGTAAAACTCACCACGTCTGCTTGCTGCAGGTACAGCTTGTAGGGCAAGGTGAAGAGCGCGCGCAGCTGGGTGAGCACGTGGCGCGCGCAGCCCGCGCAGCGCATGAGGCGCGCGCAGGTGCGCAGCAGGGACGTCAGCGCGCGGGTCAGCGTGTTGGCGGGGCGCGTTCCCGACCACAGCACGACGCGGTGTAGGTGCGGCCCGGCTTCCGACCACACGGTTAGTAAGCGGTCTCTGGAACACAAACACAAGAATATAGTTCTAAGTTACAACGGCTGCTTCTAAAGAGTTGGATTCCGTCCCGATACAAACAAGCTAAGCTCACAAGAGCAAAGAACTTGACAAAACAGCTGTCATGCGGACACATATCGGCAACCGATGCGTTTCATGTTCTTCTACATTCATCAGAAAGGCCATAGAGCCTTTCACTCTTGAAAAGAATATGAAACAAAATCATGCCCTTGTCCCTTATGGCCCATAAAAAAAACAAATTAAATAGACGTTCGTTTTGCTACGTCTGACGAGTATTATTATCTGTTAAGATAAAAATATACACGCACGAACGTAACATCAAACGTCAAATGAACGATAATATCAAAGGTCAAATGAACGATAACATCAAAGGTTAAATGAACGATCATATCAAAAATCAAATGAACAATAATATCAAAGGTCAAATGCACAATAATATCAAAAGTCAAATGAACGATAATATCAAAGGTCAAATAAACGATGATTCTAAAGATCAAATGAACAATAATATTTAAGGTCAAATGAACGTTGATGTCAAAGGTCAAATGAACTTTGAAGTCAAAGCCCACTTTCACAAGGGATTCTAACGTAGCCTTAATTGCAATTAACCACCGATGATTTATACAACTGTTCGGGAAAATAATTATAATCAACCTACATAAAAAAAATAGATCAAACTAAGCAAATATTTTGCTTAATAAACTACATTCATTTTATAAATCACGACTATTTTCTTCAAATGAACAAAAAGCTTGTTTAAAATTAGTAAAAAACATACCTGTTTTGTACAAGTGTCTGTCCAAGTAGTTCCTGGTAAAAAATAGTGATGTCTTCTAGTTGCGGGTTGAGCTGCACGCTGTCAGCGTCAGGTGGACTGCCCACCACTATCATTGCGCGAACCAACTCCTTAAGAAAAAAATGTATCGGTATTTTAGTAAAATCTTGGTGAATCAGCTATTACGTGAGTGAAGTAAAGACGCTAAAATAAATTGAATATAAATTATAACTATTAGGCAACTGAAGTCATCATCTCCCTAGCCTTATCCCGTATCTCACGGGGTCGGCTTCCTAATCTAGGGGATTGAACGAGGGTACTGGTTTTTACACAGAGCGACTGCCATCTGACCTCTGCAACCTAGAAGGGAAACCAGACCCAATCCTAGATTAGGTCAGAGTTTTCAAGCCGCCAATGCTTAGCACTGGCCTCTGATATGGCTTAACGACTAATATCTACGGTATTAAACGATATTAACCGGGACCAACGGCTTAACGTGCCTTCCGAAGCACGGAAAAAAGCACCGAATAAACGTACATATGAAATTCGAAAACCGAAAAACACATTGGTACGTGGTGGGATTCGAACCACGACCTCTCCCTCCCGCTCAGGAGGCAGCGGCCCTATCCACTACACCATCGGGCTCTCTATTAGGCTACTAAAGTATACACACTAAAAACATTTTGTTTTATTTTTTATTTATTAATCATTTAACCCACGCCAAGTCTTTGTGTTGAACACACTGGTTCAAACAATTTCAAACTGTAAGTGTGTAAAATTTTCTATATTCCACCTGATTTCACATAAAAATCAAGCGTGTCAAGAAGCGCACGTAGAGTTACCGTATAGTTTCTCAAATAAATATTGATAAGATGACAAACATCAAATGCAAGTTAAAATTAAAAATCAAATAAACATTAAATCAAAGGTCAAATGAATGTTCACATCAGAGGTCAAATTATCATTGATATCAGTCAAATGTAAGTTAAACTTTAAAATCAAATAAAAATTGAATCAATGGTCAAATTTATGTTCACATCAAAGATCAAATAAACGTTGATATCAGTCAAATGAAAGTTAAACTTAAAAATCAAATAAAAGTTAAATCAAAGGTCAAATTAATATTCACATCAGAGGTCAAATAAACTTTGATATCAGTCAAATTAAAGTTAAACTTAAAATTCAAATAAAAGTTGAATCAAAGGTCAAATTAATGTTCACATCAAAGATCAAATGAACGTTGACATCAGAGGTCAAATGAACGTTGATATCAGTCAAATGAAAGTTAAACTTAGAAATCAAAAAACGTTGAATCAAAGGTCAAATGAATGTTGACATCAAAGGTCAAATAAAAAGGTAAGTATGGAATATTAACCTGTAAACTTTCTAGCTGCAAGAACTTTGTTTCTGTAACGAGCAGGCCCGGTAGGTTGCATTTGGCCACGCACTCCGTGGCCGCGTCGATCAACGCCCTTTCGTGGGGAGTCGGCGCTCGAATACCTGCAATATCACATAATCACGCGTTAATTCCTTGCGGGGTAGGTAGTAACCCACTCGGGGTTGAAAGGTTTTCCATGATTTTACGACCGACTGTGGAACGTTTGAGGTGCTATTTTTAGACATTTACTTTGATGTAATAAACTACGGATATAAGTGTTTGCCATTACGTTATGAACATAATAGGGAATGATTTAAAGTGGTTGGTTAAAAAGAGAGGTCCGAACTAGAATGTGACGTCACGTGACAGGAGTGCCATACTACTTCCATATAAAATATCGTTTCGAAGAGAGAGATAGAGAGTCTAGCTTTATAATGGTATGTGGTGATTTCTTAATCAATTTTATTTCTATTTTCATTGATGTTATTATAATATTGGATATTTTTTGAAAATATGTTCAAAAACCGTTATTTTATACCGGGTGTAAGAAACAGCGTCCCGCAGACTGATAGGGGAGCTCTGTCAACGATACTGAACAATATTCACCAGGAAATTCTTTCAGGAGATAAAAACAATCCTCATTAGGTTGGCTGGAAGAGATCTCTTATAGAGATAAGCTCGCCTTTTGTTTAAATTTTTAAGTTTACTTTTATGTTTAATTTTTTAAAACAATAAAGAGTTTAATAATAATAATAACAATATATCAAATGACAAATGACCACCGCGATCAGACAATTTGTATGGAAAAACAAAATTTTCCTTTCTTCCTGAAAAAAAAAATCCTGCTGATAGTTGTTCTGTTTTGTTGACTAAGCAACCCCTATCAGTTTGCGGGACGTCTTACCGGATTCTCCAAGTGCGATATAAGAGTAGATGCTGGACAGCAAGCCAGCTTCAGATCCCCTCGAAGAGTCGCGTATTAGAGACACGGTGCCATTCGGAGCTAAGTAGTCTTCAGCCTCTACCAAACTCTATAAAAAACACATTTCTACATTATAATGTATAATATTTTTTTAACTAATTATAAAAAAATATATTTTTTTATAATTAGTTAAAAAAATATTATACATAAATATAATCACGCCTTAATCAATAATGGGGTAGGCAGAGCGTAAACGACCTAAACAAAGGTGGTTTCACCACGTCTGACAAAAGTTTTGAGGGTGATTTAAGATAGATTTGTAGGTACATTGCTGTAGTGACAGGTCTATCGCCTAAATTACAAAAAAATATATGATACAATTAATACATTATTAAGGCCCATATTAATAATCAGCCATCAAGAGTGACAGAGAGTTTGAGTTCGTATCAGAAATGCCATTTCAGTACAAAACGATACTGTCAAATCCATACTTAATATTGCTCTCAATCTTGATATAGCATTATAAATACGAGCCTAAATTACATTATTGATCATAACTGTGTTCTGCAATCCTTATATCTTATCTTTGTATCACAGGCTAGCCTTTGAATTAATTCACCTGAAATTGACTGAACGACCCGTAAGCAAATACAAGTCTGGTGCAAAAAATATTGCATTAATTCGTCGGTGTGTGTCGCAGTGACAAATTAAAATTAAATCAATCACAAAAATATTACAGATACGACAATCGTGCAGCCTAGTTGGCAGTACCTGCCTGCTTTGCAAAGGGCACCAGGTTCGATTCCCGGCCGGGGCAAATATTTGAATGATGAGTTTAAATGTCTGTTTCTGGGTCTGGGTGTTCTTTGTGGTTGTTTCTGCGTGTGTCCATGGCACCCCGATACAGGGAATCCTAGTGGGGGCTGTGAGTGTGATCATGTTTTTATTTTAGAAAATTTTAAACCTTCTCTTCTCTTCTTCTTAAATCTTCTTCTTCTTACCTTAGGCAGCAGTCGTCCAATATAAAGCGTCTTGACAATCTCTGCGCTTGTACGCAACGCAAGGCCAGCTGAGCCTTTACTGATTGGCCTAGAGTCACTCCTGTGGATGTCAGTCACTCCTGTGGATGTCAGTCACTCCTGTGGATGTCAGTCACTCCTGTGGATGTCAGTCACTCCTGTGGATGTCAGTCACTCCTGTGGATGTCAGTCACTCCTGTGGATGTCAGTCACTCCTGTGGATGTCAGTCACTCCTGTGGATGTCAGTCACTCCTGTGGATGTCAGTCACTCCTGTGGATGTCAGTCACTCCTGTGGATGTCAGTCACTCCTGTGGATGTCAGTCACTCCTGTGGATGTCAGTCACTCCTGTGGATGTCAGTCACTCCTGTGGATGTCAGTCACTCCTGTGGATGTCCTCACCTTAGGCAGCAGTCGTCCAATATAAAGCGTCTTGACAATCTCGAGGATGTGTCTCCAGGAATCTCTGATACAGTCCGCGTGTCTCGCTGCCACTATACAGGCGCGACGCAAGGCTAGCTGAGCCTTCACTGATTGGCCTAGAGTCACTCCTGTAAATAGTTTCATTGGTTTACTTGGTCTGATTTAAAAATAAAATTGAATCATAACAAGTAATATCGTAGAAAGGAATAATAAATTCGCTTCGGGCAGGACTTGAATTGCGACTTTCGGCATGCCGTTCCGTCGCTCCGCCAACTGAGCTACCGAGGGTGTGGGGAATTATATCATAGTCTTTTTTATGTACACGTCATAATAGTGTGAAAAATATATGAAAGTTAGTTATTTTGGGAGATTATTTGGAAATGACCGTGACAAGATTTGATAACTAGACCCTAGTTATCAAATCCAGAAACAGATTTAAAATGATGTAAAAGGTCAATATAAGTTACCTATAGCAATATAGTTGGGATGCTGTGGTGAAAGCAGCGCGGTAAATTTGCACAGCGTCAGTAGGAGTGTGTCTAATGTCAGCTCCGTGGGAGGTAGTCTGAAAAGATTACAATACACATTACATTATTTTTTTTGTTTTTATTAGATATGGGTTTGCTCTGAACTCTACACTAGGTTAGGGATGACAGTGACAGAGTCGACGACGGAGCGACCTCACCCAGAAGATGCCTGCTTTGGCACTGGCACACAGCAAGCTGTTTGGCGCCGGACTCCGGTGAGAGGGTGGTGGTGAGCCAGGTGGCCCCGACCGGAGTTTACCACCGCTTTGTTGGTATTACAGTAATTATTACAGACATCATAATCTCCCTAGCCTTTATCCCGTATCACACGGGGTCGGCTACCTAATCTAGGAGATTGAACGAGGGTACTGGTTTTTACACAGAGCGACTGCCATCTGACCTCCGCAACCCAGAAGGGAAACCAGACCCAATCTTAGATTAGGTCAGAGTTTTCAAGCCGCCAATGCTTAGCACTGGCCTCTGATATGGCTTAACAACTAATATCTACGGTATTAAACGATATTAACCGGGACCAACGACTTAACGTGCCTTCCGAAGCACGGAAAAAGCGCCGAATAAACGTACATATGAAATTCGAAAACCGAAAAACACATTGGTACGTGGTGGGATTCGAACCACGACCTCCCGCTCAGGAGGCAGCGGCCCTATCCACTACACCATCGGGATCATTACATACAGTAATTATTACAGACAATACAAAACAAATCCTCACTTTTGTCTCTCAAATATCTGTCAAGAATGAAAATTCCGTGTTTTGGATTAGAGGCCACGTAGCCCTTGGTATCAAGCGCTGTTAGAGGTTTATTATGAGGATTTAAAAACCCCGACTCCAGGGTTAATCAAGTCGTTTGACTACTCCACAAATCCAGTTGATAGAATAACAATATAACGTCGATACATCGAAATAGTAAAATGTGTTCGGAAGGCACGCTAAGCCGTTGGTCCCGGTTAATATCGTTTAATACCGTAGATATTAGTCGTTAAGCCATGTCAGAGGCTAAGCATTGGCGGCTTGAAAATTCTGACCTAATTTAGGATTGGGTCTGGTTTTCCTTCTGGGTTGCAGAGGTCAGATGACAGTCGCTCTGTGTAAAAACCAGTACCCTCGTTCAATCCCCTAGATTAGGAAGCCGACCCCGTGATATACGGGATAATGCTAGGGAGATGGTCAGACTACTTATTCGTGATCCAGCCCGAATATTTTAGGCTTGCTTGTAAATATACGATACGGGATAAGGCTAGGGAGATGATGACATCGAATTAGTAAAAGTTATATATTTAAGTCTTTGAAATATATATGTTAGTCTACATGGTATTTATTTATGGGCCTCTGTTTACATGATTTAACATTAACATACATACAATCACGCCTTTATCCCTAATGGGGTAGGCAGAGCGTATGCGACCCAAACAAAGGACGCTCCGCCACGCCTGACAAAGTTTTGAGGGTTATCTAAGATAGATTTGTAGGTATATTGCTGTAGTGACAGGTTGTCAGCCCATTGCCTAAATTAAAATATACTTCTTCTTCTGTCGAGTGGGTATCGAGTCTATCGACCCGATGAACCCGGAACTGACAGCTTAACGTGCCCTCCGAAGCACGAAATCATTTTCCTTTTCGGACAATCAGGTGATTCAGCCTGCAATGTCCTAACCAAACTGGGGAAAAATTCACAAAGTAATAAATTCTCAAATATCAACTTTGTGTTTCCCCCCTGGGAATCGAACCCAGGACCTCCCGTGTGCCCGATCGGGAGTCCATGGCACTAGCCACTAGACCACGGAGGCAGTTACAATATACTGAAACCCTCGGATCCCTTAGTTGATTTTTACATGCATGACCGGGAGGAAATGCAGCTGGCACATTCTATGTTTTTCTTTCGCTCCCAGGCCAGCAGGAAAGGAGGAAGCTTTATATGGTTTAACATTTACTAATGTAAATATTGCCTAAAATGAACTGATTTGAAGAATAGGGTACCTAGAAATGAGCGCGGCGCATCGCTCCAATCCGTTGAGCGCGAGCAGCGCGGGGCTGTCGCGGAGGTTGTTGGTGTCTATCTCGTCTGCGGTCGGAGGCGACGCGCGCTCGAACGCGGCTGACAACGCTGTCACCTGGAACATACACGAAAATATGTCGTCGATACAAACTTGTTTACGTACATACATATAATCACGCCTTTATCCCTAATGGGGTAGGCAGAGCGTAAACGACCTAAACAAAGGTCGTTCCGCCACGTCTGACAAAGTTTTGAGGGTGATTTAAGATAGATTTGTAGGTATATTGCTGTAGTGACAGGTTGTCAGCCCATCGCCTAAATTACAATATACTGAAACACTCAGATCAACTACCTGTCACTATAGCAATACACATTAGTCTAAAATTGCCCTCAATTTTTGTCAGACGTGGCGAAAGCGCCTTTTACAAGGAGTTTAACGCTCTGCCTACCCCGTAGGAGATAAAGGCGTGATTTAATGTATGTTATGTATGTATGTATCGCGACCGAAACAACGTGAAATATTTTTTATGCCAAAAACATGCTTCTCGTAACGTAGTATAGTGAGCGATGCGTGCGTGAAATGTTATTGCCAATAAGTCAGGGAAAACCATGTTGGAACATAATACCGCGAGCGAAGCGTGCGCGAAATAAGTCATTAGTGCTAATAAACCAGAGGAGCATGTTGTAAATAGAATAGTGAGCGAAGCGATCGCGAAATAAAAAGTAATTTATTTTCCAACTTAACAATAATTATCGACGGTCGGGTGGGGGCCTGGTGCTCCGTGACACAGGTTTATCCTAGTATGGACACCAGACTCTCACAATGGAAACTGTGTAAACTTAATTTAATTGCCCTCGTACTTTGTGCTAAAGTGCTTCACTTGTGAGTGAGAGAAAAATAAAGATTTTTTTATTATTTTATTTTATTATTTAACAATAGATGTGACAATCTGTTATAAGAATATTTAAGATGAGCTCTGACACCCAAACTAGGATTTAACCTGTATTTTGGGGGACAGTGTTCAAAGAGTAAAGAGGAGACCGACACATAATATTATTGCGTTGATTTTATACATTATAAACTACGTAAAACAGCAAAAACACTTTATCTAAATTTATATTATATTTTGATTTTTATATGTTTGTGTGAGTGTGTGCGCGAGTGTAAGTGTGTGTGAAATACTTAAAAAACAAACACGATTACACTCATAGCCCCCACTAGGATTCCCTGTATCGGGGTGCCATGGACATACACAGAAACAACCACAAATAACATCCAGACCCAGTAACAGACATTTAAACTCATCATTCAAATGTCCGTCTCGGCCGAGAATCGAACCCGGGACCCTCTGCGCAGCAGGCAGGTACACTGCCAACTAGGCTGCGCGAGTCGTCGTATGTGCCAAGAAGCCAGGCAAGAGCATGTCAAAACGTAGTATGTCGAACGTAGCGAGTGCAATATATTTATGCTAATAAACATACATACATACACATAATAACGCCTATATCCCTAATGGAGTAGGCAGAGCGTAAACGACCTAAACAAAGGCCGTTCCGCCGCGTCTGACAAAGTCTTGAGAGCCATTCAAGAAAGATTTGTACGTATATTGCTGTAGTGACAGGTTGTCAGCCCATCGCCTAAATTACAATATACTGAAACCCTCAGATCCCTTAGCTGGTTTTTACAGCACGCTCGGGAGGAAATGCAGCTGGCACATTCTATGTTTTTCTCTCACTCCCAGTCCAGCATGGAAGAGCCAGAAGCCAGGGAAGAGCATGTTAAAACGTAGTATGGCGAACGTAGCGAGTGCAATATATTTATGCTAATAAAGCAGGAAACGAGATTACAATGAAAAGCTATGAACACAGAAAAGTACTCACAAATAAGTTTCAAAAAAGCACTTAAATTCCAAATTTTAAAAGAACAGAATGTACTCTAAAATATTGTCACTTCCAGTAACTCGATCCACGTATAGTGTAAGATCCACAAAATAGTTACCTACCCACTAAGCTCAATCGCAATTGTTTGTTTTGTTTTGCTAGCTTTGTTCGCAACCATAACCCTGTTTATTTTAAAATATATATTTTGTATATGTTTCTCATATAAGTGAATTTATGTATTCTTTTTGAGAAATAAAGATTTCTTAACCGTACTGTACTCACAGTGGGCGGGCAGGCGTGTTGGAACAGCCTCCTGTGGTGCGGGTGCACTATGGGCGCGGCGCGGTACTTCCCCGCGCGCGTGGCGCCGCGCCGCTGTAGCACGCGCCACAGGTACGCGTCGCGCACCGGGCCCACGCGCTCCGCCGGCATCACCATCTCTTCACCCCTGGACAACAGACAAACGGGGAATTTAGAAGATATTAGTGTTAAATCTGTCTACCACATTGATAAACTAATTTGCTATCTCTTGCATATGCCACAGTTGAGATAGTGACAGCAATGTCAGACTTACTTGATGTGGACTCGAAGATAGCTTCTAGCAGGGTCTGATCGAAGTCTCCCGATCCGAAGTCTCCTGATCCGTTGCATCCTCTAAAGTTCCTTACAAAGCCGTGCATGGTGATGAGAGTGCTTCATTTCTTAACATCATTATTGTTCTAGACCAGATTAACCTACTACGTCAATACAGTTACTTATGGTTTCGGGAGTGCTACTTTCTTGGCATTCTAGAACTTCAGACTTTAATAGACGAACTTACTTGATGGACTCAAAGATAGCTTCCAGCATGGTCTGATCGAAGTCTCCTGATCCGTTGCATCCTTTAAGGTTCCTTACAAAGCCCTTCATGGTCATGAGAGTGCTTAGTTTCTTGGCATTCCGAATGTTCTAATATTTATTATAGCTACTTCCTCAATACAGTTACTTATGGTCTTCGGAGTGCTACTTCCTTAGCATTCTGACGTTTTAGATTTAGGCCATATTAGTAAGCCTTCATGCATGATAATCTTACTTGATGGACTCGAAGATAGCTTCCAGCATGGTCTGATCGAAGTCTCCTGATCCGTTGCATTCTCTAAGGTTCCTTACAAAGCCCTCCGTGATAATAGAAGTGCTGAGTTTTTTAGCATTCTTATTGTTGTAGATCAGGTTATTATAGTTACTACCTCAATACAGTTACTTATGGTTTTGGAAGTGCTACTTTCCTGGCATTCTGATGTTTAAGATCTAGACCATATTATTGGACATTCATCCATGATAAACTTACTTGATGGACTCGAAGACAGCTTCCAGCATGGTCTGATCGAAGTCTCCCGATCCGTTGCATCCTCTCAGGTTCCTTACAAAGCCATGCATGGTCATGGGAGTGCTGAGTTTCTTGGCATTCTGGTTGTGTTGGTCCACGTTGAGCATGATAACGGCGTAAGCGAGGCGGAAAGCTGCGTCTGTGTTTGCGAATGGCTCGCCGTTTGTACTCTGTTGGAAGAAAAAAAACAACATTGGTTGGATTACAAAAACATCCCAAAAATTCTATCAAACAAATGATGAATCATTTAAACCTGATGTAAACAAGTTTAAATGCTTTTTCTCAAGTATCATATAACATTAACTTAAACATGTTTGCTATCGGTATAAGTATTTATGACAATGTTCTATGATTCAATGAATGTGTAAAAAAGAGAAGAGGTCCTAGTATAATGCCCCGGCGCACTCCGTAAATAATGTCTAAATTCTGTCCTCATTCTACCCACTTCTAACACTTTGATGTCTATTCGTGAAATAATACCAAGACAAATCGAGGTTCCTTATCCTAATTTCAATTCGTAATCCTAATTTCAAGTCTTTTACCAATGCAAATATGATGAGAGATCGTGTCAAAAGCCTTCGTAAAATCTAGTAAGCATTACTTACATGCCACCTTTCAGCAAATCTCTCCATAACAAGAAATATGAGCGGCGCTTCCCCTGGCAGCCTGAATGTTTCCAAATACAGCCTCAAAGCCTGGTCTATTCTTAACCCGGTGAAGTCGAAGCTTTCGGCAAAAGCTCCTAACACGCTGTGACCGTCGTCGTCTTCTCCCCGAGCCGAGCGCTTGCAGATATATTCACCTGAAGAATAAAATAGATATATACATAAATAAAAGAATAGAATAGAAATACGTTTATTTTAGACACAACACAAATAACAAATTAATAATAGTCCTCCCACCGATTTTCGGTGATGGCGGCCAATCTCTCGGAGATCAGCCAACTGCGCAGGACTTGTTTTTAGTGCCCACACAGGTGCACTCTCTATTCCTTCAATCTCTTATTCTGATGGGACAGATTGACTGACACGACCAGAGAGAAATCAGGCGCAGGACCGACTATTTACATGCCCATCCGACAGCATGGATCAAGTTACTTTTCGGACAATTAGGTGATCAGCCTGCAATGTCCTAACCAAACTAGAAACAACAACACAAAGTCATTGTCCCCCGCCGGGAATCGAACCTGGGACCTCCGGGTCGAGAGCCCATGGCTCAGACCGCTAGACCACGGAGGCAGTTACAAATTAATAATAAAAACAAAGTATAGGAAGTCTTATGTCCAAAAATGGTCTTCACTCAGCTTATGTTACAAGCAGCGCAGTTAACTGCTTGTAACGCTGGTCTTCCGTAAAGCCAGAACATAAACACATAAGTATATGTGTGTTATAAAATTATATTAAAACTCATCATCATCTCCCTAGCCTTATCCCGTATCTCACGGGGTCGGCTACCTAATCTAGGAGATTGAACGAGGGTACTGGTTTTTACACAGAGCGACTGCCATCTGACCTCCGCAACCCAGAAGGGAAACCAGACCCAATCCTAGATTAGGTCAGAGTTTTTAAGCCGCCAATGCTTAGCACTGGCCTCTGACATGGCTTAACGACTAATATCTACGGTATTAAACGATATTAACCGGGACCAACGGCTTAACGTGCCTTCCGAAGCACGGAAAAAGCGCCGAATAAACGTACATATGAAATTCGAAAACCGAAAAACACATTGGTACGTGGTGGGATTCGAACCACGACCTCCCGCTCAGGAGGCAGCGGCCCTATCCACTACACCATCGGGCTCTCCAATATTATATTATAACTACCTACTTTAAATTTGAACTAATGTTGTTCAATTATTCAAGAATGTTGTGGTTATCTATAACTGTTTAGTAAATAAGAACTAACTATTATTGTTAAAAACGCCATCAATGCTTGTATATACTAAATGTTGATGAACCAATAATAACCATCATGTCCCTAGCCTTATCCCGTATCTTACGTGGTCGGCTACCTAATCTAGGGGATTGAACGAGAGTACTGGTTTTTACACAGAGCGACTGCCATCTGACCTCTGCAACCCAGAAGGGAAACCAGACCCAATCCTAGATCAGGTCAGAGTTTTCAAGCCGCCAATGGCCTCTGAAATGGCTTAACGACTAATATCTACTTTATTAAACGATATTAACCGGGACCAACGGCTTAACGTGCCTTCCGAAGCACGGAAAAAGCGCCGAATAAACGTACATATGAAATTCGAAAACCGAAAAACACAGTGGTACGTGGTGGGATTCGAACCACGACCTCCCGCTCAGGAGGCAGCGGTCCTATCCACTACACCATCGGGCTCATCGGGTTGATGAACCAATAAATAAAAAATAATTAGTAGTATGGTTAAGATATTAGCAGAATCATTAATACTGGGTGTTAAAAAGTTAGCGGCCATACTTTATTAGGGTTTTAATCTACTCATGAAGGCAACCTATGTTCCATGGAGAAATTTGTTTATTTTCATGGGTTCATACATTAAAGTATGGTCAGTTTTCTTTTACACCCGGTATTAAAAACACATATTCTTATTACTACGTTACTACAAAATATTGAAATGTCATCAGAACTGTACACCTGGTTTCTAGGAAGTACAAACCCATCTTGTTTAAGGAAGAAAACTTATCAACGTTCACTCTTAGAAAACTTTAGAACAAGCAAAGTTGTGTACTGTAAAAGTTGTTCAATTCCATGGGTAGATTCTTTTGTAAATCTCTAAACAAAAGAAAAAAAAATGTGTTTAATGAAAGAATTCCTTGGAAATGAATCCACTTACCAATCATTTTCTTATCCAAGTCGGGATTTTCTCTCAAGAACATGGCAATTTCGTGAGGATCCAACGGAGTAGCTAATACGCCATGCTCTTGTAGGTAATCTATTCCTTTCTCTGGTTTCTGGTTGAAAAGCTCCGTGCCTTGTTGGACCCACTATATGGATAAAGAAAAATCAACATTTTTTTTTATTTTTTTTTGTTTCTGTTTATTCATACATACATACATAAAATCACGCCTTTATCCCTTACGGGGTAGGCAGAGCGTCAAACTCCTCGTAAAAGGCGCTTTCGCCACGTCTGATAAAAATTGAGGGCAATTTTAGATTGTAATGTGTATTGCTATAGTGACAGGTTGTCAGCCCATCGCCTAAATTACAACACACTGTAACCCTCGAGTCCCTTTTGCTGACTTCTACAGCATGCCCGGAAGGAAGGGCAGCTGGAACATTCTATGTTTTTCTATCTCTCCCAGTCCAGCATGGAAGAAAGCTGTTTATTCATGTCTTTTATTATTTGTGCACAATAAATTGTTAAATAAATAATTAAAGGCAACAACAATGAAAGAACATAGAATGTATCAGTCGATTCTATTTCCACTTCGCTTTCTCTTTCCAGACTGTAAAGTGCTTCGTTATATTATAATTTAGATGATGGACTGATAACCTGACACTACAGCAATACACTAACCCTCTCTCACTTGATGGGAACCTTAATGAAAAGTGACGATTCTGACGATGATGCAGCATGCTTATACAAATGCCTGTTCATTCTTGCCTTGATAAGACCCAGGTTATAACGATCGAGATGAAAACGGATCCGCCACGTCTGACAAAGCTTTGAGGGTTATTTGAGATAGATTTGAAGCTATATTGCTGTAGTGACAGGTTGTCAGCCTATCGCCTAAATCCCTGAGCTGGTTTTTACAGCATGCCCGGGAGGAAATGCAGCTGGCACATTCTATGTTTTTTCCTCGCTCCCAGTCCAGCATGGAAAAATACTTATATCATCTGTAATAACCCTTAAACTTATCAGACGTAGCGGAACGACCTTTGTTTATGTCGCCATTGCTCTGCTTACCCCATTAGAGACTATATTATTTTATGTATTTTTTTAATGTTTTTTATGTATGTATGTATTAAAATAAACTAACCTTTTTCATATTCCTAATATTATCCAGCTCGGCTTCCGAAGGCAAGTCTGTGGTAACTTTATGTCTCCCGATCCTCCCACCACCGCAGTACTCACTTATATCATGCGTCACGTGGTCTGACACCACAGAAACATCGTCCATACCACCCAGTTCCAAGGATATATGCCCAGATCGACCGTATTTCGTCTCTTTCTCTTCCTCTAAAACCGCTATTTCCGTCTCGCTTTTGACTTCTTTAGCATTCGCTTGACTGGACAATTCTATCGCTTCTATAATAGTCATTAGCGCTTCTAAAGATAATGTATGAATGTTATAAGCAGTCGAAGATACGACGTTTTTTGACAGAAGTTTGGTCAACTCTTCGAAGACATTCATACAATATACGTCACAGTCGTAATTTAGATATAACTCAGTGCATATCCCAGGTATTCTGAACATTTGAGCTAGACTTTCTAAAGCTAGATGGTGGATTTCTTTGAGCTCATAAATGGCTTTGGTTGTATCTGCGGAGATGATTTCTATGAGCTTCTTGAAGAAGGCTTCCATTTGGAATTTGAGGTGGAATCTTAGAGCTTCGAAGAGCAGGAATGATACTTGGAGGTCCAGCGCAAAGATTGATATCCTCTCTGTGCTGAGTAGCTGAAACAAAAGAACAGTTTTCTAATTCAGTCGTGCACTTGGCTATTACATTTGTTTTAAAAACGTGTTCTATCGCTCTAATGGCGTGTTCCATTGATCTAATGGCGTGTTCCATTGTTCTTATGACGTGTTACACGTTTCTAAGGGCATGTTTGATTGTTCTAGTGGCGTGTTCTATTATTCTAATAGCATGATTTGTGTCCTAGTGCAGTGTTCTATGATTCTAATGGCATGTTTGTGTCCTGGTGGCGTGTTTTATGATTCTAATGGCATGTTTTAAGTCCTGGTGGCGTAATTTATGATTCTAATAGCATGTTTTGCGTTCTAGCTTCTGCTTTTCGTGTTCTATGGTTCTAATAGCGTGTTCTATGGCTCTTATTGCGTATTCTATGGATCTAAAGGCGTGTTCTGTGTTCTACAGTCTGTTCCATGATCTAGAGGCATGTTTTGTGTTCTAGTGGCGTGTTATATGGTTCTAATAGCGTGTTCTATGGCTCTAATAGCGTGTTCTATGGTTATAATAGCGTGTTCTATGGTTCTAATCGTGTGTTTTGTGGGTCTTATGATTAGTAGACTTACAGTGTTAAGATTCCTGCAGAGCGGGTCTTTCACTAAATACAGTAGCGAGGGGTACTTTGCTATTTGATCTGCGCCTACTTCCAAAGCAGTTCCTACTAGGCAGAGCCCGAGGTGTACCATGGCTGACGTGTTTTGTGGTTCTAGCGGGTTGCACAGGGAGATCAAGAACCTGGAAATAAAAAAAAACGTTACTTTAAGGTCGAAAAAGGGGAAGGTAGAGGAAGGGAAAGTGGTCCCTTAACACTAGGCCGAGAAAACAATAAGAAGAAGTCACCCACATGGTGAAAGTGTACTAATTTTAAATACTACATTTGTAATACGGGAGCTGACCAGTAAACATGTCAACATAATATGTGAGTTTTATTACCACCTTCACCCCGAGACAAGTCTCCGACTATAAGTGAAAAACATTTGTTTTAAAACCAAAGGAAAAAAAGTGTCACTAGTTTTAAATACGTAAAGCGTGAATTCTACCCCGGAAATAAATCATCTATCCACAAGTGACAAATGTGGAAATATGAAATAAAAAGGTCTTTCCAGACAAAACGACTCATTCTTCTGACGCCATGTAGGCAGTATGAGTAGCTAAATAACTTTTTATGTTTCAACATGTGTTTCTTAGTCGACTAACGAGATAATAATGAATGCAATTTCTACTATTCTAACCTGAACAGCTCCCTAACGCACACCAGTCCATACGGCTTAAGAATTGACGACTTCCTCTTGGGTAAACCTGATTCCTCTGTGGTTGATATACTCCTAGGTAAACTTATACATACATACATATAATCATGCCTTTATCCCTAACGGAGTAGGCGGAGCGTAAACGACCTAAACAAAGGTCGTTCCATCACGTCTGACAAAGTTTTGAGGGTTATTTAAAATAAGATTTGTAGGTATATTGCTGTAGTGACCGGTTGTCAGCCCATCGCCTAAATTGCAATATACTGAAACCCTCGGATCCCTTAGCTGACTTTTACAGCATGCCCGGGAGGAAATGCAGCTGGTACATTCCATGTTTTTCTTTCGCTCCCAGTCCAGCTTGGAAGTATAACCTTACACAGTTTATACCAAAAGAGTTTAGAAGCTAAATTAAATGGACACTATGACTTGGAGGATTTTGATAAACAGATTCATCGACGAGATAACAACACTCGCTTGAGAGGACACCACCGCAAACTACAAACTTGCTTCTCCAACAACAATCCGCATAGACACTTCTTCTCTAATAGAGTTGTGAAAGGATGGAACCAATTACCCGAAGAAGTGGTTTCGGCGCCAATTGTCAATAAATTCAAAAACTTACTAGACACCAAAAGAAAAAGTCAACAAAGTAAAGCTGGATGCGGGCATTTATCAGTTGTTCCAACTGCCTGTCCGTCTAAAAATAATAATAATAAGCGAATTGCCTGCCTACCCCTCCGGGAAAGAGGCGTGACGTTATTTATGTATGTATAAGCTGATTCAATGTAAACCAACCTGAACAGCTCCCTAACGCACACAAGTCCATACGGCTTAAGAATTGACAACTTCTTCTTGGGTAAACCTGATTCCTCTGTGGTTGATATACTCCTAGGTAAACTTATACATACATACATATAATCATGCATTTATCCCTAACGGGGTAGGCGGAGCGTAAACGACCTAAACAAAGGTCGTTCCACCACGTCTGACAAAGTTTTGAGGGTTATTTAAGATAGATTTGTAGGTATATTACTGTAGTGACAGCCCATCGCCTACATTGCAATATACTGAAACCCTTGGATCCCTTAGCTGACTTTTACAGCATGCCCGGGAGGAAATGCAGCTGGTACATTCCATCTTTATCTCTCGCTCCCAGTCCAGCTTAGAAGTATAACCTTACACAGTTTATATCAAAAGGGTTTAGAAAAGAGCCCGATGGTGTAGTGGATAGGGCCGCTGCCTCCTGAGCGGGAGGTTGTGGTTCGAATCCCACCACGTACCAATGTGTTTTTCGGTTTTCGAATTTCATATGTACGTTTATTCGGCGCTTTCCCGTGCTTCGGAAGGCACGTTAAGCCGTTGGTCCCGGTTAATATCGTTTAATACCGTAGATATTAGTCGTTAAGCCATATCAGAGGCCAGTGCTAAGCATTGGCGGCTTGAAAACTCTGACCTAATCTAGGATTGGGTCTGGTTCCCTTCTGGGTTGCGGAGGTCAGATGGCAGTCGCTCTGTGTAAAAACCGGTACCCTCGTTCAATTCCCTAGATTAGGTAGCCGACCCTGTGAGATACGGGATAAGGCTAGGGAGATGATGGTTTAGAAAAAAGGAAGGTAGTTTAATGTAAAGGTAATAGCTTAAAATCAGCGATTTGCCCCCAAAAGCAAATATAGACGCTGAGCTATGGCCTTTTGCACTGCTGCAGCACACATACATGCCCTAACATCAGGGATTATCGATAAATAGAATTCTCTTGTCATTTCGAACTAAAGCCTTTGTTTATGTATGTGTGTGTAGCAATGAAATAAACGATTTATCTATCTATCTAAACCAACCTGAACAGCTCCCTAACGCAGACCAGCCCATACGGCTGCAAATTGCCGACTTCCTCTTGGGTAAACCTGATTCCTCTGTGGTTGATATACTCCTGTGGCTCCTCAGTTTTCTCCTTATCTGTCTCGTCTGGGAGAAGCGCTTCGGAGTCGGTTGGTTCGGGGCTTGTGACTTCGGCAGCTGGAAAGAAGAAAAGTATTTGGATTATTCATACGTACATACATATAATCACGCCTTTATTCCTAATGAAGTAGGGAGAGCGTAAACGACCTAAACAAAAGGTCGTTCCGCCACGTCTGATAAAGTTGTGAGGGTTATTTAAGATAGATTTGTTGGTATATTGCTGTAGTGACAGGTTGTCAGCCCATCGCCTAAATTACAATATACTGAAACCCTCGAAAACCAGCTAAGGGATTTGTGGGTACAATGCCATAGGCTGACAATGTCACTACAGCAATATACAGTTCTATCTTAACCCTCAAAACTTGTCAGACGCGGCGGAGCGACCTTTGTTTGGGTCGTTGGCGTTCTGCCTACCCCATTAGGGACACAGGCGTGATAGTATATATGTATCTTACACCTACAACAGAAAGTGCCATAATGAAAGCAAATAGTACAAATAACAAAACAAAATAGTACAAACTTTATGCAATTAATAGGGATATGTTATGTTAGATGTTTTTGAAAGTATATGAAACATTTCAATACATTTGCTTTTTGTTTCTAAATATCTTGAAACAATACTTGTATTCGCCCGTACGGGATGTTTAAAAATGTTTGCAGATGTTTCCAAACACAGCACCTTAATATGGAAGTTAGTAAATCATAAATGCATATCTATATAATTCTATTATTTTTGAGGATTTTTAGCACTAACAATGCTTATTTTGTTCGAGCAGAGATAATTAATTCGTTTCGGGCAGGGAAACGAATATATTATTTTCTTTTTTTCATATTTTATAATTCCACTAGCGACCCGCCCCGGCTTCGCACGGAAATTATCAATGTTTCTCCACTATATTATGCATGTATTATACATATAAACCTTCCTCTTGAATCACTCTATCCATTAAAAGAAACCGCATCAAAATCCGTTGCGTAGTTTTAAATATTTATGCACACATAGGGATATAGGGACAGAGAAAGCGACTTTGTTTTATACTATGTAGTGATAATGTATACCTTCTGTTTCCTCATTCTTATCATCTTCTTGATTCTTCTGTTCAGAAGATTCTTGATTCTGCGGCTCGACACACTTCTCCAGCAGTTGTGTGATGGGGTTCTGGCTGGCCAGGTCCATGGAGGAGTGGCGGCCATGTTTTTTTGTGGGGCTTTTGACGGGATCCACCGGTTCTATGGTGATTTCTGCCTCGTTTAGCAGGTTCTTATCTTGGCTGGGGAGGTAAGGATAAAAATTATCAGTTATTTAAAAGTAAAGTTTCTTCCATGCTGGCCTGGGAGCGAGAGAAAACCATACAATGTGCCAGCTGCATTTCCTCCCGGGCATGCTGTAAAAACCAACTAAGGGATCCGAGGGTTTCATTGTATTGTAATCCCCTACAGCAATATACCTACAAATCTATCTATTTTATTTAACACTCAAAACTTTGTCAGACGTGGCGAAACGACCTTTGTTTAGCTCGTTTACGCTCTGCCTACCCCATAAGGGATAAAAGCGTGTTTATGCGTGCGTGCGTAAAAGTAAAGTAGAAAAAACAAGTTGATATTTGGACTCGTATTTGTTAATAGTTTAATATAAACTGGAACCGACAGCTCTACGTGCCCTCCGAAGCACCCCGCAGATTTTGTTGTAACAACTTTCAAATCAAGCATTTGCAGATTTTACAGGATATGGAATTTGTGTCTTTGGAACACTGTTCTATCGCTCTACCGACTGAGCTACAACAATGAATTTTATGAGTTCTTATTCTAAAAATTCCGTATGATTCTGAATTTAAATTTTTCATGTTTCATATTTTTAAAAAAACACTGAATATTAAAAATACATAAATAAGAACTGTAAACTTACTTGTTTCTCAGACTTTCAACTTTCTGGGCTTCATTATCTTCTGTTTCGTTTGTGGCTGCGCTCGTCTGTTCTGTCGGTGATTTTCTATCTAACGAGTTTGTGCCTGCAACAAGGATACATAAATGTGTTCAGTAAGTATAAAAGGCTTCCATGCTGGACTGGGAGAGATAGAAAAACATAGAATGTGCCAGCTGCCCTTCCTCCCGGGCATGCTGTTGAAGTCATCAAAAGGGACTCGAGGGTTACAGTGTATTGTAATTTAGGCGATGGGCTGACAACCTGTCACTATAGCAATACATATTACAATCTAAAATTGCCTTCAATTTTTGTCAGACGTGGTGAAAGCGCCTTTTACGAGGCGTTAAACGCTCTGCCTACCCCGTAAGGGATAAAGGCGTGATTTATGTATGTATGTATGAAGTATAAAAAGCACATCACTACGCCAAAGACTGTATGAATGAAATTTGTGATGAACTCGCTCCGTAGTCGACTTTGTCTGGGTCAGCAACGGCCTAGAGTCAAGAGAAAGTCGACTATATCTCGGTCACGACTGGCCTAGAGTATAGATAAATTCAAAAAAACTTAAAAGCAACTAATTTAACACAAAGAAAGATAATCTAACCTGCTTAGGAAGAGTATCGTAAGCGGTAAAAATATAAACTTACAAAAGAAATCTCTCTTTTATAAAATATTTCCTCAGAGATTTTTTTTATCTTGATAAGATTTGATTTATTTATTTCATACTATCCATTTCCTAATTACATTACATTACAATAATAATAAAAATGGCCGAGGATAATATGCTAGACTAGGAGCGAGAGAAAAACATAGAATGTGCCAGCTGCATTTCCTCTCGGGCATGCTGTAAAAACTGGCTAAGGGATCTGAGGGTTTCAGTGTATTACAATTTAGGCGATGGGCTGACAATCTGTCACTACAGCAATATACATATAAAACTATCTTAAATAACTCTCAAAACTTTGTCACACGTGCCGGAACGACCTTTATTCAGATCGTTTACACTCTGACTACCCCTTTAGGGATAAAGGCGTGATTATATGTATATGTGTGGATACTATGAACGTCAAAAATAATTATACAAATATTTATATTATAATTTAGTTGTATATTCCTCAAGCTTGCTATACTTTTCCTGAACAGGCTCGTATTATTAAAATCTCCCGGAACAAAACAAGAGGTCAATGACCCCAGAGTGCAGTGACCTACCGATCTCTCCAGCGAGTATTTCACTCTCGTGCCGCAACAGCTTGATAAAATAAGTCCACAGTTGAACAATTGCTTTTTCATTCAACAATAAAGCTTTCGCCAGAGTATTGTAAAACAATTTTCTTGCTAACAATTTTATATGTGTCATTTTTTTATTATATTTCTAACACAAAAAATATTTATCTCAGAATATGTTAAAATAACTATCAAAACATGGAAGGTACTAATGGTGAAAAGAGATATGACTCAACTAATGCATCCGTTATAATGATAAACAAATATTTTTTTATTGATGAACAAGCGGTCGCTCGCGGCTTTCGTTGCTAGTTTTTACAGTAGTTTTTTTTTTTAAATATATATAGGCGAGCATTTGTCCGCCATCTCACCTGGTGGAAAGTGACGATGCGGACTATGTTGAAGCATACTCACCTATGTAGTGCCTATTCACTCTCGCCTTGAAAAGGCCCAGGTTATATTGTTCCGGAAACAGATCCGCCGGCAGGGAGTTCCACTCCTTAGCCGTTCGCATTAAGAATGTGGAAGCGAACCTAATATTAAATATTATTTTTATGCCGGGTCTAAGATAATGGTTATTCTGTTAATGAAACTGAACAACTTTCACCAAGAAATTCTTTCAGGACACAAAAAACAAATTGTCTTCCACATACAAAATTACTACCTCACAATTTGTATGGGGAACCCAATCTTTCTTTTCGACAAAATCTAGTGAACGGCAAATGAAAAACCATGAACAAGTATTTTATACGTATACTAGCGACCCGCTCCGGCGTCGCACGGAAATTATCAGTGTTTCTCTACTATATTATGCAGGTATTATACATATAAACCTTCCTCTTGAATCATTATATCCATTAAAAGAAACCGCATCAAAATCCGTTGCGTAGTTTAAAAGATTTATGCATACATAGGGATTTAGGGACAGAGAAAGCGACTTTGTTTTATACTATGTAGTCAAGAACTTCACGATACGTGCGTAAAAACAGACAAGTTTTTATAAAACAAACCGACAGACTTATATTATTTAATAGTAGTGATAAAAATATAGTGAAAAATATTTAAATAGGTCAGTTACTCTTGTAAGAGCAATAACTTCGTCCGTTTGATAAGAAGATTGCGGTAACTGTCGGCTTCTGTTATGTTTACATACATACATACCATCACGCTTGTATCCCTAATGGGGTAGGCAGAACGTCAACAACCCAAACAAAGGTAGTTTAGCCACGTTTGACAAGTTTTGAGGGTTGTTTAAGATAGATCTTTATATTGCTGAAGTGACAGGTTGTGAGCCCATCGCCTAAATTGCTGACCGTGAGACCTAATTAGGCGAAGTGCTAGTTATACGGAATGTAGGTAAGGGACAGCTTCTAGCAAACTGATACGTGTTGCTTATGCTTATTCAACAAAACAGAACAACAACTTTCACTGTCTCTTCCACCCGGTATACCTGGCTCCTATCCCATGCGTATCATACCGAAAAAAAGTAAACACTTTTGATACATGCTAGAAACAGGCGCGGGCCGCGGGGGTAGGTAGTACTTTCACAGGCAGGCATTCTTCCTTCAAAGAGCTGTGCTTTCTGAATAAGCTTAGAAAGCAAGAACGTCAAATTAGGATTTTTATATACCATAAAAATATCACCACAAGAGTTTCGAAATCGTTACAACAGATGGCGCTGTAAGTTTTTGAAACGCGGTATCGTTATGTTTTCCTCAAAACGATATATCATCCCACTCAGGTTTTCAATTTAAAAAAAATGGTGTTTGCCACTTTTATCATAGTAGAAAGAAGGAAGTAGGTTATCTTCATACAAACGCACCGCGCGCGGCGAGTATGTGCGCGCCATAGTATCTATGTACCGCCGCACGCACACATACACAAAATCTCGCGGGGTTATCTAAGCGCCAGTCGGGGCTCACTCCGCACGAGGTTCACGCGCGCGTCACGGCTTTTCGACACCGCGATGACTGATAATCGCAAGAGAAACTATTGCTGTGCCTTTGGGTGTCTGAATAATACATCTATTCCAGGATTATCTCTGTTCAGGTTACCTATTGAACAGGAAAGGTAGGTAGGTAAGCGAATCACTTAATTCTATCATAGCAATTACTTTTTTTGTTTTTTCTATCAGACAGCTAAGTAGGTAGGTACGTAGGCCTACTTTCCCACTAGAATGTATTAGGTAGGTACCTACCTAGGTACTTTTGATCTGTTAAATAATTTGCCGCTTTTGCTTTGTTTACGATTAGTTATGCCGATTTTTCCTTTGTTACCGCGGCCGCTTTCTTTGACTTGATGCGGCACGCGCCGAGGCGGCATTTACAAAGGCGACGGTATCTAAGCGAACGGACTTTACTTACTAGCAGTTATAAAATCGTAATTGAGTATTACTAAGAAATTGACTATGTACTAATTTGTGAATCAGATAAAAAGAGAAAAGTTCGAATCATAACAACAGAACAAAAATTTTATCATAGTCTAAGAGGCAGGTGTTAGTTTTTTTTGTCGTTTTACGATGTTTTTTTTATGATATTCTAGTCACTTTATTTTTTTATATTATAGATAACTAAACATTCATAAAATATGTTTTCCATTTCAGACGCCTTCAGTGGCTGCGCTTAATTGACCGCGAGGATTTGATAAATCAATCTAAATGCACGCAAGTTGTTTGTGAAGCCCATTTTTTCTTCCCGACCCTTGCCAATTTATAGACATTGATTGAATTAAAATTTAGCTAAAAGTGACAACCCTGAGATAGTAGGCAATTATATCGCAGATTGAGCCGGAGTTAACCTACTTCCCTCCTCTTTCTACTATGCTTTTATGGCTCGTGTAACGGCAACGGTACATGGAGTATAGCTATCAAGGCATACTCAACACGTAATTTTTACGAAGGAGAGGCAATCGGCTACCTGTCTTCTAAGGGGGGGGCAGTACCGACGGCGCCACCTCTCCTAGTTAACTATCTGTGAAATACAAAATCTTAGAATATTGCGGGTGTGACTGTCCCGCGAACGGATAGGGGTTGATCAGTCGAACCTTTCCGGTTGGTTTGGACTGAATATCGGATTGTACTGATCTACAAAATGCCAGAACTTCAAAAAGAACTTTTCCCAAAATGACTGATTTTCTATAGGTCTCTATTATTAAATGTCGGAAATGAAACTGTCAAATAGATGTACAGTCACTCATTAATTTTTAAAATAAAAATCACATTCTATACTTGAAGGGAATTTTTATTGGCAACAAAAAAATATCTATCTTATCCTTAAATTAAACTTAACTCACTTCATTCTAAAAGAAAAAAAAACACATTCTTCCCCGCTTCTAGGATACCCAGGTGGTCTCGGGAGGTGGACGGTGGGAAAGAAGCGGCGCTACCTAAATATCAGGCGATTAGCGTAAACGCTTTTTAATAGTTATTATATTTTTTAAAAATTGGATTTCAGTTATTTCGCCGGATTGCAACTCATTGAATTGTTTTTTATAGCTCTTGTCGAATAAAATGTCACACCGTCGTCTAATTGCACCACTAAAAAATGAATTTTTAATTCTGGTGTCTTGATATTTCGCCTCTCTTTTTAGTTTGTACAAAAATCTCATCAGCGTTGGTTTGTGCGGCATACGTGAGTTCAATCTCCTATGCCAGCCCTCGGCGGCATTATTTGTACGATGCTTGTCATTTCCGCATCCAATAAAAGACACGCACAAAGTCATCCACTGTTTAGAAAAGTACTCTTGAAATTTTATCATTTCTGGAGATCGGGGGAAAAGAGCTTGCAAAGATACCCATGCACTCTGAATTTTTTCTTTGGGCAATAGAGGAAAATTCGCACACATTCTAACTAATTCTCTGTTTTCCTTAGTGGTTATTGCCTTTAATTTTTTGGCTTGTTTCCACACTGCTCTGTTGAAATGATAGTAACAGCCACTAATCACAGCAGACGGAAAAACCTCGTTTACAGCATTGATTATACCGATTTCGAAGTCACACTTAAAGAACTCAATTCTCAAACCCAATCTGTCCTTTAACAAATTGAACATCCTGGTGTACGTCTCCTGAGTCTTGTTGGGTAAAAGTACAAACACAATAGGTACTACATTCGTTGTGTCATTATTTCTGCTAATGTCGGAGTGAATAGTGAAGATCTGATAAAACGGGTGGGGAGTCCTTTCAAAAGTCCCATCGCCATACTTCATTTTGCTTTCTTTTTCATTTCTGAGTAATTTTCTGGCAGCTTTAGTCGAAAAAACTAGGATCTTCTCTTCCACACCATCTTCGATGACAAGGAAATTGTCAGATATCAGTTCAGGAATTTTCACATCAGCCAATCGATTAAATTCTGTTTTACTTTGGTTTAAGATTTTATGTCTTTTTCTATAAAGGGAACTTTTTTTTTTCCTCAAATGAGGGCATTATTGTTTGTCCTGAACCTTGAAAGTTAGTCAGACATTTTTCAAAAACTTTTTTAATCGGTGCCATATTTGTAGATACTGCCTTTTTACAGGCATCAACAAATATGTCCACTTGGTTTTGGTTAAAATGGGACCGACACGCGTGCTTACTTTTTCTTATTATAGAAATCTTTTCAGCATTCAACGTGACCGATGCTGAGCACTCACTTCGATTGATGCACCTCCACACTCTAGTTCCAGATTTATTGTTGTTAGAAAAGTTGTACCTGTGCCCAGCGTGCACCAAAGTAGGTTTCCCTTTTTGATTGTTTATAAAACTTAAAGTATTATTATCCATTTTGATGCAAAACAGAATAAAATTATTATATATTACGCAGTCAATTCCAATCGATACTGAAATGACAAGGTGAGGACAGTGTATTGTTTTTAAAGTGTCATTATCACAAGTGGCCAATAAAAAAAGAACCCATTCCATCGTACACTAAGGAGTATGTATATGTAATGTATCTATTGAAGTGAGAAGTATTCAAAAAAAAAAAAACAATATTACGGGGGAGCGCGGAATTTTCATACTTTATAGATTATGTATTTGAATGTACCTTTTGTGTCAGGCTTTATGGATTTCCGACATTTAATAATAGAGACCTATAGAAAATCAGTCATTTTGGGAAAAGTTCTTTTTGAAGTTCTGGCATTTTGTAGATCAGTACAATCCGATATTCAGTCCAAACCAACCGGAAAGAGTCGAACGAACTGAACAACTATCACTAGAAAATTCTGTCACTAAATGAAAAATAAAATTGCTTTTCCATACAGTCTGATCGAGGTCATTTTGTATGGGAAAGTCAAAATTTATTTCCCGGTGATAGTTGTTCAGTTTCATTGACATAGCAACTCCTATCAGTTTGCGGGACGCTGTTCCTTACACCAGGTATTCAAGATATAGCATTTTACAGATGGTTTATTACTAGGAGAGGAGGCGCCGGTACATGGGGGTAGCCAACTGCCTCTCCGTTAAAAAAATTACGTGTTGAGTATGTCTTGATAGCCATACTCCGCGCACCGTCGCCGGCGCACGTGCCATCAAAGCGGCAAACACCCTTTTATGAGAAATCTTAATGGGACGATATATAGTTTTGAGAAAAACATAACGCTACCGCGTTTCAGAAACTTACAGCGCCATCTGTTGATACGGTTTCGAAACACTTATGGTAGTATATTTATGGTGTCTTTTCTGCGCATACTTGTTGGTTGGTTGATAAGAGATGGAGATAGTTTAGTGGAAGGTTGTCATAGTATACCGCAAACTGATAGTGGTCTTTTTCTTTCAGAAAATGAAAAAGCCTTACCGTGAATAGCAGCGAGCTTCCTCTTGCTGGGCTTGTCTCTCTTCTTAAGTGAGAGCGGGATGGGCGTGAATGTGTTGGTGCCGTCTTCTAGTCCGAACTGCGGTAATCGCATGAAGATCAGCTGCGTCATGTCGCGCAGGCACTGCTCGGCGTTGCGACGGAGTAACTCTGTGTTGAAAAAAAAAAATAATATAGCCTTTTATTTCCCAAACTTAACTTAGGTTATTTACATTACAAACTTAATCATTTAACTTAAACTAAATTAATGGTAATTAAAATATACATTGAAAAAAATAGAAAATGAATATTCCTGGATAGATTCACAAAGGGTTTATTTTTGTATGGAAAAAATGAAAAAAAAACTACTGGATGGATGCTTTTTATTTCTTTCACCATTAGAAAGCTATTTTTGGAGTAATTTGTTACGCGAAATAATGGTATTCCCAGGGATAAACTGTAGCAGGGCGTGACATTGCAGTCCAAAAGGTTTTAACATTTTGGGTCTGGCTTGACCAAGTGGCAGTACATATATACATACATATAATCACGCCTTTATCCCTAACGGGGTAAGCAGAGCGTAAACGACCTAAATAAAGGTTGTTCTTTAAGATAGATTTGTAGGTATATTGCTGAAGTGACAGGTTGTCAGTCCATCGCCTAAATTACAATATACCGAAACCGTCGGATACTTTAGCTGGTTTTTACAGCATGCCCGAAAGGAAATGCAGCTGGCACATTTCCAGTTTTTCTCTTTCTCCCAGTCCAGCATGGTATTACCAAGTGGCAGTCTGGCGAAAACTGCACAGTAGCAACAACATATTGCGTTTCCTCTCTCACTGTGTTATTTTTAAATAAAGATGGCTTTCTCCCATGCTGGCCTGGGAGCGAGAGAAATACGTAGAATGTGCCAGCTGCATTTCCTTCCAGGCAAGCTGTAAAAACCAGCTAAAGGGATCTGAGGGCTTCAGTATATTGTAACTTAGGCGATGGGCTGACATCCTGTCACTACAGCAATATGCCTTGAAATCTAACCTTAATAACCCTCAAAACTTTGTCAGACGTGGCGGAATGACCTTTGTTTAGGTCGTTTACGCTCTGCCTACCCCATTAGGGATGCAGGCGTGATTGTATATATGTATGTAGCAACAACATATTGCGTTAACGCTCTTACAGTATTATTTTTAGATAAAGATAGCTTTCTCGAAAATTAATGATGGCAAGTACCTGTGAGTCTGGTCTCGAAGCAAATGCGGAAGCAGCTAAGCATGATCTCGCATACACTCTCATCCGTCAGCATCGCACCTTCCGGGCTCAGCATGAGTGTGCGCAGGACCTGGTAAATAGGTATCACATTAATTTCTCTATACATATCTAAGTCAAGAAGAAAGCCAAATGCAGGGAGAGTTGGCGTTCACTTCATTGTACTCAACCGACAAGAGGTAGCTCTTAAATAAATGATGCCATATCTAATGTAATTACTTAAACACATATGTAAACAAAATTTTTATGAATGTTGTACTAAACATATCATACTTTTTGTCACATCAGTTCCTTGAAGGGAACTAGTGGTGCTTTTTGTCACATGATGAGATTCATGATGGAACTAGTTGTTCATTTTGTCACATGAGATTCATGATTACTTCCATGCTGAACTGGGAGCGAGAGAATAACATAGAATGTGCCAGCTGCATTTCCTCCCAGCTAAGGGATCCAAGGGCAATATATTGCAATTTAGGCGATAGGCTGACAACTTGCCACTATAGCAATATACCTATAATATCTTAAATAACCCTCAAGACTTTGTCAGACGTGGCAAAACAACCTTTGTTTAGGTTGTTTACGCTCTGCCTACCCCATTAGGGATAGAGGCGTGATTGTGTGTATGTGTATATGTATGTGTATTAATGATGGCATTAATGGTATATTTTGTTACATAATATTCATGATGTAGTGGCACATTTTATAGAACTAATTTTACTTTTTGTCACTTCTGACACATAATTGAATTCTGTTTTTTTTTCTAACCTATTTAACATATTGAAAACACTTATAAAGTAATATTCAAATTGTATTAGCTAAGTCTATTCACCTGCAAGATCTTCATAAGAACAACTCCATCGGACGAGTGGTCTGTGCCCACAAATCTGGCGTGGGTGACTGCATCAGCTATATCCTCAACTGTTGCTGGCACACTTGGGTGGGTAGGGTCTGTAATGTTATTGTTTAAAGTAAGTATACTTTTATACGTAACCTGTGTAAACTATAAACTTAGTTTAGGCTTCAGTCTCCCACAAATGTAAAATTATTACTTCTGTTACTACTTAGTTTAATGTAACTGTAATTTTGTGGGGAACAATAAACTGATTTATTTATTTATATTAAATCAAGTATACAATTATTTTCATAATTTTGATTAAATAAAAATGTTAGTATTTTGATTAAAAATTGTTTAAATGCAAGAATGTATTTTAAATAATCAGGCTTTTCTTATACTACTAAACAAGGTGATGAAATAAGCAGCATACTTCTGAAATAACAGTAAAACTATAAGTTTATTTTCGTCATAAGAAATACAAGAGTTTTTATTGCAATATTGGAAACAATAAAATGGAATACACCTTACCTATCAATCCATAAGACAAGAACTTGTGTATAGCTGATAGAGCCAAACTGGTAACAGGCCCTGTAGTTTCTTTACTTCTAATCACTTCTAAGAAAGGGCTAAGATATGTAGCTGGATCCAGGAGCCGCAGATCTTCCACCTGGTTCAAGATACTCTTCAAATCTTGAAAGGTTCGCATGAGCACGTCATACTCTTCATTAGGGAAGGAATGTGAGCCCCAGCGTGTGCTGCGGCGCATGGCGGTGACGAGCATCGCCATCTCGCCCTGCACCACGAAGATACCATTCCCAGGAAGGGACATTCTGCTGATTTATACCAATTTCAAGTGGTCAACATCAACACTTGAGATAACTTTGAATTTCCACCACTATGCACTGACACTTCATCATCCAACTTCACCGCAATTTGTGTTACACCCTGTAGATTATTTTTTTGTTATAATATACACGGATTTATAAGAAAGTTTCGAAGGAATCAATGGAAATTAACAATTTGATTAGCAGATTCCATCACGACCATGTTGACGTTTCAGAAATTTAGTTCCGCTACTCGCCGCTAGAGGGCTAATCATTATCAGTTTCGGATTGGATACTAGTTTATTTAACCCAAATCGATCGATTCAACTTCTCGAACCCTAGTTTTTTTCTTTGTTCTCCTGTTCCTGTCTTATTTTTTTTTTCAATGGCAACATTGTCAAGATGTCTGACGGCCGTGGTTTACTTTTCTGACCAAAATTTTTTAAAAAATTGGATTTTATCATCAATTGTGCTGTTATATTATCCTTTTCGCTTCAGTGTATGTAACAGTAAGTTTCAATTTATTTTATTCACGGTACTATGGCCATTTAAACCCGTTTCAGTGCTACATTCGCATTGAATGTGCGTTGTCACGCGTGCAATGGCTATCGACACAGATTTGTCATTTTTCTCTTTTTGTGGCCGTGCTATTCTTACAAAAGTATCTCGTTACGTGTTGCAGGCAGTCCGCTGACCGATTTGCAGCGAGAATGGTCAAGAAGAAGAGACAGAGCGACCCGAGCGAAAATGGGGACGATTCGACGGAATCGTGCGACGAGAACGTCAAATCCGCATGTCCTCACGTCGCCAAAGCCGTCGACCTCACCCGCTTGAAGAAGGCGCTGAAAACTGGCGGCTTCGAGAAGGAGTGCTCTGAGTGCATAAAGTCCGGCCAGAAAGAGGTCTGTGACCCAGATTTCGAAGAAGACCTCAGCCTGTGGATGTGCTTACGTTGTGGCTCGCAATTATGCGGGCGAACACGTAACAAACACGCCCTGAACCACTTCAACACTCCTCACTCTGATTGCCATGCCCTCACAGCCAACACCACCACTTGGGAAGTCTACTGTTACAATTGCAACAACGAAGTCACCGCTTCTAGTTCTAAGAAACTCCATGAGTGTATAGAATACTTGAAGAAACAAGCCACTGCTGGTGGCAACCCTAAGAATGTCACCTTACCACCAATAGAATTGTGTTATGACCACAACAATGATTTACCAGCAACAACAGAAACTATAATAAAAACAGACCTATCTTTTTCAAAAGGCAAAGAAAAGGCAATGGCGTTGAGTCTACCTAGGGTACGAGGTTTATCAAACCTTGGGAATACATGTTTCTTCAATTCTGTAATGCAGTGCTTAGTCCAAACTCCTTATTTATTGCAAGTGCTGCAAGAAATGGCAAATCCTGGAGAGAGGTTTACCCTGCCTGGGGGTAAATTACAACTAAAAGCTGATGGAGATGAAACAAAAGAGATAGAATTACCCCCTATCACTGGACAGCTGGCTGAATGGGGCTCCGTTACTAAGATTTTAGCTGAAACTTTAGGAGAATTGCAAGCAGGTAAGCTTAATTTATGTTTATAAATGAACTACAAGATAAGCCATGTAAAATTATACAATGAATTACTAACTTTATTGCACAATGAAACAGAAATTACAAAATAAAGGAATAAGCAAGTACATTTGGCAGCCTTACTGCTAAGGCAGCTATATCTCCCAGATAATCTGGCAGAAGAAATTAGGTATCCGACCCTGTGAGATATGCAATAATGATAGGGATGATGATTAATCAGGTAGAATAAATAAATTAATGAGGGTAAATGATGTGGAAAGTTATACACAATTTGTAGACATATACAACTAAAAGAAAATGAAATGAAATTGGAAAGTGAAAGTGTCTTGGTCTACTTAAAATGTTTGGGTCTAAAGTAAAGCAATTGATCAAAAAAGTTGTTTCTAGTTTTTACAATCTATCAGTTTTTTCTGTACAAGAAAGTGTGAATTAAATTTGAATTTAAATTTCATTGTAAACAATAAGTTGTTTGCCTAATTCAAGTTTTAAATAATAAAATCAGCATACAATTATTGGGTTGATCAACTTGAAACCCTCACAACAGAAGAAAAAGAAGCATATGATTATTAAAGGTCTGCTAGATTTCCTTAGGAAGAAAAATACTTTGTGTGCTATAGTACATACCGGGTGTAAGGGACAGCGTCCCGCAAACTGATATGGGTTGCTCAGTTACCTTCCCATACAAAATTACCACCTTGATCAGACAATTTGTATGGAGAACCAATTTTTTTATTTCACTTCCTGAAATAAAAACTTAGTGACAGTTCTTCGGTTTTGTTGACTGAGCAACCCCTATCAGTTTGCGGGATGCTGTCACATACTGTATAGGCGCATGGAGGCTGAAAACTTTTTGTTTATTTTTAATTTTTAAGTACATTGCATTAAAGGCTAGTGACAAGTTTGAGCACCTAACCTATGACGATAACTAACCTACACAGAATAGTAACAACACCATATGATGATGACTTTTAGCTAACCCAGTTCCGGACCAAATTAGACTTGCTTGACCTGGTTTTGCTATGCCAATTGTCTTACTCTGGAACTTCTGTGAAAGCATACCTATGTATAGCAACATAATACATAGGTACATACTTAGGACAGACACATGCAATTCACTCAATTGGCTTGAAAGATATTATTATCTTATGTCCAAAGGAATGGAATAAAAAGTATTGCTATGTATGTTAATTAGATTACACAACAACTAATTTGTAGCAGGAATTGAATTTCTAGCACCACTTTGTAAAAATTCAATACCTACTTACAAAATGTGCTTAAAAATTCTGTGTTCTTATGCCCTAAAATCCTATTTATTTATTTAACAGTTTATTCCGTGCTTTGGAAGGCATGTTAAGCAATTGGTCCCGGTTAATATTGTTTAATACCGTAGATATTAGTTGTTAAGCCATATCAGAGGCCAGTGCTAAGCATTGGCGACTTGAAGACTCTGACCTAATTTAGGATTGGGTTCTTGTCCAATCCCCTAGATTAGGTAGCCATCCCCGTAAGATACGGGATAAGGGTAGGGAGATGATGCATACAGAACAATTACATAGGGAATCAAAAAACAACAGGTACTGCTTATTTCTAAAATGGAATGTCTTACAGCGGACATAAGAAGTGAGATTGCTTAAACATTAAATTTTAAAATCTCAATAAATAATAATCCAACAGTGCAGTCACAAATGTTCGAAAATACACATTCTCCCATAATGAATGATAATAATAAATAAGATAATCTCCCATAATTTAACAAATAAGATCACTATTCTCAGATATTATGTTGCATTTATTAATTGTAACCAATTCTAGAACTACACAAGTGAGACATTCTAAATAAAATTTAATAACGGGCACTCTAGAATATAAGTCGCGTACTTCACGACATGTTTACGTACTTCGCTGCGAGCTCAAACCCGCAGTGTGAGGCGGAACGCGGCCGGGTACACAACTCCGCAACCTACGCACTCAACCTGATGAAGGGACTCGGTCTCGAAACATGTCGTCAAGTACGCGACTTATATTCTAGAGTGCCCGTTATTAAATTTTATTTAGGTCTAGGATGTTCTTCTTCTGTCGAGTGGGTATCGAGTCTATCGACCCGATGAACCCTGGTGACAGAGTTTTTAAACCGCCTACTAGCACAACTATCAGGCCTCTGACATGGTTTGAGTAACGACCACTATCGAAGACAGCGACCGGGACCGGCTGCTTAACGTGCGCTCCGAAGCACGAAATCTTTTTCTTTTCGGACAATCAGGTGATTCAGCCTGCAATGTCCTAACCGAACTGGGAAAAAATTCACAAAGTGATAAATTCACAAATATCAACTTTGTGTTTCCCCCCTGGGAATCGAATCCTACCCACTAGCCACTAGACCACGGAGGCAGTCTAGGATGTTGAAAACTTACAACAGCTCTGTGATATCCCCTCAGGTGAAGGCGGGGTCTACACGCCGCGGAAGCTGCTATCAGCACTGGTGAATAAACTGCCACAGTTCGGAGGAGGGGACCAGCACGATGCCCACGAGCTACTGAGGCATCTACTTGAGGCTGTCAGGTAAAACTCTTTTTATCATTTTATAATGAAATTTGGAAAGCTATCATACTAGCGACCCGCCCCGGCTTCGCACGGAAATTATCAGTGTTTCTCTACTATATTATGCATGTATTATACATAAACCTTCATCTTGAATCACTCTATCCATTAAAAGAAACCGCATCAAAATCCGTTGCGTAGTTTTAAAGATTTATGCTTACATAGGGATATAGGGACAGAGAAAACGACTTTGTTTTATACTATACTAGCGACCCGCCCCGGCTTCGCACGGAAATTATCACTGTTTCTCTACTATATTATGCATGTATTATACATAAACCTTCCTATGGAATCACTCTATCCATTAAAAGAAACCGCATCAAAATCCGTTGCGTAGTTTAAAGATTTATGCATACATAGGGACAGAGAAAGCGACTTTGTTTTATACTATGTAGTGATAATCACGTCTTTATCCCTAATGGGGGTAGGCAGAGCGTAAACGACCTAAACAAAGGTAGTTCCGCAACGTCTGACAAAGCTTTGAGGTTTAATTAAGATATATTTGTAGGTATATTGCTGTTGTGACAGGTTGTCAGCCCATCGCCTGAATTACTATATAAAGAAACCCCGAATCCCTTAGCTGGAAATGCAGCTGGCACATTCTATGTTTTTATCTCGCTCCCAGTCCAACATAGAAAGCTATAATACATACATAGTCACGCCTTTATCCCTTACGGGGTTGGTGAAGCGCAAAACGTGTAGGAAAAGGCGCCTTCGCCCTATCAACCAAATATTGATGGCAATTTTAGATTGTAACGTGTATCGAAAATCTTTTTACATACATACATATAATCACGCCTTTATCCCTAATGGGGTAGGCAGAGCGTAAACGACCTAAACAAAGGTCGTTCCGCCACGCCACGTTCTCTCGCTCCCAGTCCAGCATGGAAGAAATCTTTTTATACCTTGTTAAATGCAATTCGGAAAGATATAATATTAATGGTTTACAAAAGGCTGAGAAAAGTCCACAAAATACTTGGTATAAACAAAATTGTTTAGGAGTTTACATCTTATGCTGTTTACTTCCATGCTGGCCCGGAAGTGAGAGAAAAACATAGAATGTGCCAGCTGCTTTTCCTCCCGGGCATGCTGTAAAAACCAGCTAAGGGATCCGAGGGTTTCAGTATACTGTAATGTAGGCGATGGGCTGACAACCTGTCACTACAACAATATACCTAGAAATCTATCTTAAATAACCCTGAAAACTGTCAAAAGTGGCGGAACGACCTTTAGGTCGTTTACGCTCTGCCTACCCCATTAGGGATAAAGGCGTGATTATATGTATGTATGTATGTATGCTGTTACGAGAGCCCTGCAAAACTACTTTTCCATGGGATTAAATCTGCAAGTGAAACTGTAGGTATAAAAGCTAGGAAAATCGCACCTTTGTCCCATAAGGTCTAGCTAGGCCTCTGCCACCGGTGTGAGATGTAATTTATAAGATTATCAAATTACATACATACTAATCACGCCTGTATCCCTAATGGGGTAGGCAGACCGTCAACGACCCAAATGAAGGTTGTTCCGCCACGTCTGACAAGTTTTGAGGGTTGTTTAAGATAGATCTGTATATTGCTGTAGTCACAGGTTGTCAGCCCATCGCCTAAATTACAATATACTGAAACTAACCCTAACTCGGTTGGGTTAGGGTTAGTGACCGCAATGTGTGCCAATTTTTTGGGCTTCACTGAAATATCATCATTTATCAAATTAACAATGAATTTATTTATAGAAATGCTGCCTTAAAATTCCAGCTTCTGATATGAAGTCTAATGACGTGCCTGCAACAGTGTTTTTGAACTTCTTATCTGTTTAATATACAATTATGTTATGTAATGATATGGCACACTTCTGTTTATTTTTACTTGTGTGTTTATATCAGTCATTATCAGCAAGTGCTTCCATGCTGGCCTGGGAGCTTGAGAAAAACATACAACGTGCCAGCTGCTGCCCTCCCGGGCATCCTGTAAAAACCAGCTAAAGGACCGGGAGGGTTTTTGTATATTGCAATTTAGGCGAATTGCTGACAACCTGTCACTTGAGCAAGATACATACAAATCTATCTTAAATAATTCTTAAATCTTTGTCGGACGTGGCGGAACGACCTTTGTTTAGGTCGTTTACGCTCTGCCTACCGCTTTAGGGATAAAGACGTGATTATATGTATGTATGTATTGCTAGGCTACTGAGGCGCTTTAATTAAGGCTACCTTCTTCTGTGTATTTTCTAAATGAAGTACGGATTTCATAAATAAGATTTTATAGTTTTTATTAGACCTTGACTTTAGACGTCTATTTACATAATCTTCTATAAATAAACTCTTATCACTGTCAAATTGTCAATATTACGACCCCAAATAATCAACTTCTAATAACTTTGGCGACGCCAATTCCAATTTCAACGATGGTTTACCGCAATTAGATCTTCTAAGACACAGGAAAAAGAGGAGCTGGCTATAATTTCCATACTCGCCACGCTTGGCAAGCGGATTGGCGAGCGCAGGAAGAGACAGTAGTCATTTCCAATTCCTTGTTAGTATATCTCAGTTAGGTCTTCTTGAGACACAGGAAATAGTGAGACGGGTATCATGTCCATACTCGCCACGCTTGGCAAGCGGATTGGCGAGTGCAAGAAAAGACATAATATCCTTAGGGAAGGGAAAGGTGTCAGAGTTCTTAAATCGCCTAATAGCACAGCAAATAGGCCTCTGACATGGTTTGTGTAACGACTACTATCACGGACCTCCGTAACACGGCACGGACAATCAGGTGATTTAGCCTGCATTATCCTAACCAATCTGGGGAAAATCTCCCAAAGTTGATGAGATGTAGCGATAGTATCAATACGGGGTGCAAGGGACAGCGTCCCGCAAACTGATAGGGGTTGCTCAGTTAACGATACTGAACAACAATACCAAGATTTAACTTCTGAAAAAAAAAATGCTTTTCCATACAAATTGTCTTATCGAGCTTTTGTATATGAGAGAGATTTTGTATGGAAATATCTGTTTTTTTTATCTCGTGAAAGAATTTCCTGGTGAAATTTGCATTTTTTTAACTGAGCAACCTCTATCAGTTTGCGGGATGCTGTCCCAATAATAACGTAATATTTGATAATAAACAGACACACCTCGTTTAACAATAAATGCAGGAAAGGGAAATTAAAACCGACTGCATGTAATAGGTATTTGTAGGTGTTTAACTGGCAAGGTTGGCTAACCTTGGCCCGCAAAACTTGCGGTTTCTTTACGAGTGAAGGTTGAACGGCGTGTTTGTAAACAATCATCACATTTGTTTAAATAGAACGGCACCTAAACGAGAAAAGACATACATTTTTTATTTACATACATACAATCACGCCTTTATCCCTAATGGGGTAGGCAGAGCGTAAACGACCTAAATAAAGGTCGTTTTGCCACGTCTGACAAAGTTTTGAGGGTTATTTAAGACTAGCTGTGCCCGCGACTTCGTACGGAAAACACGTAGGGTCAAACATAATAAAAACGATTCTCCGCGCGTAGGAGCGGGATCTGCTAACCCGCGCGAGGTTGCGTGTTTCGCATTGTCTGATCTTTGTTTTTGTAAAACAACAAACAACACCCGGAGAAGCGTTTTCAGTATGTTCGACACTGCGTGTTTTCTATACAAACTAGAGTATTTACTCAATATTAGAATGGTTTGCGTAATTATTTCTAACCAGATAATTTAAAAACCTCAGTCGAATAAAAAGTCCCTTTAAGATCGGTAAAACGATCAGAGTTCAATTTCCTGCCTACCTCCTTAGTCAGGTGGCGTGATTATTTGTATCGTAACTTTGAGTTTAAGTAATGCTCAGTCAAACAAAAAAGTTTCATCAAAATCGGTTAAAAACGACTCAAATCCAATTTTCTACCTACGTCCTAAGTCATGAGGCGTGATTATGTGTTTCGTAACTTTCATTTTAAATAATGCTCAGTCGAATAAAAAAAGTTCCATAAAAATCGGTTATGAAACAGCCAGGTTTCAATTTTCTGCCTACCCGCTAAGTCAGGTAGCGTGATTTTAGGTATCCTAAGTTGCAAACCGGGTAACACACAATTGAATAAAAAAAGTCCCATCGAAATCGGTACAGTAGTTTTGGCGTGATGTGGTAACATACAGACAGACAAAAATTCTAAAAAAAGACGTTTTGATCTTCATATCGTTAAGAATGCCTGCTGAAATTATTTTTTGTAAAAATATTCAATGTACAGACACGACCCTTCTAGAGATTTATTATATGTATAGATATTATAAGTATATTGCTATTGTGACAGGTTGTCAGCCTATAGCCTAAATTGCAATATACTGCCCTCTGATCCCTTAGCTGGTTTTTACAGCATGCCCGGGAGGAAATGCAGCTAGTACATTCTATGTTTTTCTCTCGTTCCCAGTCCAGCTTGGAAGATATTTTTTGATATATTATTTGATATACAAGGTTTGATTTGCAAGTTCCCGCAAATCGGATAGGGGTCGCTCAGTCAACGAAACTGAACAACTTTCACTAAGCAATTATTTCAAGAAATGGAAAAGAATTTTGGCTTCCCCATATTTTTTTTTACAGACGGCCAGGTGCCTGCATTGTCCTAACCAAACTGGGGAAGTCTCACTAAGTGTTAAATTATAAAATATTTATCAGACTGCGAAAACGCTTTTAATAGATGTCTTACGATCTGCCTACCACGGGATAAAGGCGTGACTTTATGTAGGTTCTTCCCGTGGGAATCGAACCCACAACCTCCCTTTGCCCATGGCATACCACTAGACATCAAACAATAATATTAACCCCCAATACTTGCACGTCAGCAGATTTAATAGACGTCATCAATCCGCAATACAAGTGGCTGACCTAGTAGCTAACGATCCGGAGGTCCTGGATTCGATTCCCAGGGGGAAACAGAAAGTTGATATTTGTCACTTTATGAGGTTTTCCCTAGTTTGGTTAGGACATTGCAGGCTGAATCACCTGATTGTCCGAAAAGAAAAAAGGATTCCGTGCTAAGCCGTCGGTCCCGGTCGCTGTCTTTGATAGTGGTTGTTACTCAAACCATGTCAGAGGCCTAATAGCTGTGCTACTAGGAAGAAAAAACTGAAAACTCTGACACCAGGGTTCATCGGGTCGTTTGACTCGAGAATCCACTCGCTAAGAAGAAGAAGCGACTAAATTTTGGGCCGCTACGGTGTAATTTCTCGTGTTTCATCGATACGCTAACAAGAAGGGTAATTAATATTACTTCTTATTCGAAATCTTTTACCAATCTATACTTTCTTACAGATCGGAAGACCTCCGCCGATACCAGTCCGTGATCCTCAGCAGCCTCGGCATGAACTCGAAGGTGGACCCTTCGAAGGTCGACGGCGAGGTCAAGCAGAAGGTCAAGTTCTACGGACAGCAGGCCTCCGATACCATGCTCAGGCCAGAGCAGGTTGGTGTTAGTTCATCTGGTATATTATCCGCTTGCTGCGTGCTGTGTGGAAGTTTTAAAATTTTCTCAAAGATGGCGCCCTTTTGGCACTTTTACCAAAACTTGGTTGCAAAGTCTCCTTTATGGCAGTGGTCATTCAGGGAAATGGACGTAAAAGGAAGTGGTCAGAAATGGAAATGGACGTTCAATAAAGTGGACGATAAGGGAAATAGACTATGCACTTTATGTTAATAACTTATTACCATGAACTACGGTCAGCAGGCCTCCGATACCATGCTCAGGCCAGAGCAGGTTGGTGTTAGTTCATTCGGTATATTATCCGCTTGCTGCGTGCTGTGTGGAAGTTTTAAAATTTTCTCAAAAAGGGCGCCCTTTTGGCACTTTTACCAAAACTTGGTACTTGGTATCAAAGTCTCCTTTATGACAGTGGTCATTCAGGGAAATGGACGTAGAAGGAAGTGGTCACAAATGGAAATGGACGTTCAATAAAGTGGACGATAAGGGAAATAGACTATGCACTTCATGTTAATAACTTATTACCATGAACTACGGTCAGCAGGCCTCCGATACCATGCTCAGGCCAGAGCAGGTTGGTGTTAGTTTATCTGGTATATTATCCGCTTGCTGCGTGCTGTGTGGAAGTTTTAAAATTTTCTCAAAAAGGGCGCCCTTTTGGCACTTTTACCAAAACTTGGTACTTGGTATCAAAGTCTCCTTTATGACAGTGGTCATTCAGGGAAATGGACGTAGAAGGAAGTGGTCATAAAGAGAAATGAACGTTCAATAAAGTGGACGATAAGGGAAATAGACTATGCACTTTATGTTAATAACTTATTACCATGAACAAAGCCTAAGATAGCTTCTTTACGCACTCTCAGTCTTATTTGGCTTTCATTCAATAAATATATGTGTATGAAGGTCAAATTCTACGGGCAGCAGGCCTCCGATACCATGCTCAGGCCAGAGCAGGTTGGTGTTAGTTCATCTGGTATATTATCCGCTTGTTGCGTGCTGTGTGGAAGTTTTCCAGTTTTCTCATAGATGGCGCCTTCTAGCTAACTTTAGATTAACAACTCCTGTCAGAAATGTGACTTTATGACAGTGCTCATTAAGGGAAATGGACGCTGAAGGAAGTGGTCATAAAGGGAAAGGGACGGTCAAGAAAGTGGACGATAAGAGAAAAAGACTTTCAAAATAGTCCTTTATCATAATGGGCCTCATAAAATGACTTAGCTATTTTTACACAAGCATATGGGATATTTTGCGATGGATAATACCGTTTTCTCATAGATGGCGCTTTTTGGCACTTTTACCAAAATGTCTAGTAACTTTATGGCAGTGGACATTCAGGAAAATTGACGTTCGAGAAGACTTTATGCACTTTCCGGTAATAACTTAAAAGGTGTGACAAATCACTTCAGTTAACTGCCGAACTTTCTTTAGGACTTCTCAGTTTTATTTGGCTTTCATTCAATAAATCTATGTCTACGAAGGTCACATTCTACGGACAGCAGGCCTCCGATACCATGCTCAGGCCAGAGCAGGTTGGTGTTAGTTCATCTGGTATATTATCCGCTTGCTGCGTGCTGTGTGGAAGTTTTTCAGTTTTCTCATAGATGGCGCCTTCTAGCTAACTTTAGATTACCAAGTCCTGTCAGAAATGTGACTTTATGACAGTGGACATACAGGGAAATGGACGCTGAAGGAAGTGGTCATAAAGGGAAATGGACGGTCAATAAAGTGGACGATAAGGGAAAAAGACTTACAAAATAGTTCTTTATCATAATGGGCCTCATAAAATGACTTAGCTATTTTTACACAAGCATATGGGATATTTTGCGATGGATAATACCGTTTTCTCATAGATGGCGCTTTTTGGCACTTTTACCAAAATGTCTAGTAACTTTATGGCAGTGGACATTCAGGAAAATTGACGTTCGAGAAGACTTTATGCACTTTCTGGTAATAACTTAAAAGGTGTGACAAATCACTTCAGTAAACTGCCGAACTTTCTTTAGGACTTCTCAGTTTTATTTGGCTTTCATTCAATAAATCTATGTCTACGAAGGTCACATTCTACGGACAGCAGGCCTCCGATACCATGCTCAGGCCAGAGCAGGTTGGTGTTAGTTCATCTGGTATATTATCCGCTTGTTGCGTGCTGTGTGGAAGTTTTCCAGTTTTCTCATAGATGGCGCCTTCTAGCTAACTTTAGATTAACAACTCCTGTCAGAAATGTGACTTTATGACAGTGGTCATTAAGGGAAATGGACGCTTAAGGAAGTGGTCAGAAAGGGAAAGGGACGGTCAATAAAGTGGACGATAAGGGAAAAAGACTTTCAAAATAGTCCTTTATCATAATGGGCCTCATAAAATGACTTAGCTATTTTTACACAAGCATATGGATGATACCGTTTTCTCATAGATGGCGCTTTTTGGCAGTTTTACCAAAATGTCTAGTAGCTTTATGGCAGTGGACATTCAGGAAAATTGACGTTCGAGAAGACTTTATGCACTTTCCGGTAATAACTTAAAAAGTATGATAAATCACATCAGTTAACTTCAATTTTCAATTTGTAAAGGTCTTTATTTATCAATAAATTTAACAAATAACATTCTTGACATAGTCGAAGAACATATTATCTTAGAATATACTACACTTCACCGGCGACATTGCCTTTTGGAAGAGATACAAATAATAGTATATAGAAAAAATATCATTAACTCCTAAAATAAAGTCTTAAAACTAAAATTATGCAAGTCTTGTAAAACTGCATTTTTGGCTTATACTATATCAGTTAACTGCCGAACTTTCTTTAGGAACTCTCAGTTTTATTTGGCTTTCATTCAATAAATCTATGTATACGAAGGTCACGTTCTACGGACAGCAGGCCTCCGATACCATGCTCAGGCCAGAGCAGGTTGGTGTTGGTTCATCTGGTATATTATTCGCTTGCTTGTTCATACATATTATCACGCCTTTATCCCTAATGGGGTAGGCAGAGCGTACACGACCTAAACAAAGGTAGTTCCGCCACGTCTGACAAAGTTTTGAGGGTTGTTTAAGATAGATTGGTAGGTATATTGCTGTAGTGACAGGTTGTCAGCCTGTCGCCTAAATTGCAATATACAGAAACCCTCGGATCCCTTAGCTGGTTTTTACAGCATGCCCGGGAGGAAATGCAGCTGGCACATTCTATGTTTTTCTCTCGCTCCCAGTCCAGCATGGAAGAAAACCCATTAACCTACAATTAAAAAAGCTTATCTTATTGTCCTCTCCATAGGTATTCCGCTCGCGCGCGACCAATCTAAACCCTTCTCACCGAAGACCGGTGCCAAACAGCTTACTTTGTAATTTTTTCTCATAGATGGCGCCGTTTAGGCACTTAAGATTACCAGAATGCCCAGTCAGAAATGTGACTTTAAGACAGGCGGTTAAGCGACATCCCTTCTTTAGGCACTGTCTCATTTGGCTTACATTCAATAAATCTATGACTATGAAGGTCAAGTTTTACGTTCAGTAGGGCTTCCTTGGTGTTAGTTCATCACTACATAGTATAAAACAAAGTCGCTTTCTCTGTCCCTATATCCCTTTATATGCTTAGATCTTTAAAACTACGCAACATATTTTGATGCGGTTTCTTTTATTGGATAGAGTGATTCAAGAGGAAGGTTTATATGTATAATAGATGCATAATATAGTACAGAGACACAGATGATTTCCGTGCGAAGCCGGGGCGGGTCGCTAGTCTGGTATATTATCCGCTTGCTGCGTGCTGTGTGGAAATTTTCTCATTTTCTTCTTTGCGTGTGTGTTTCGAATGTATGAACCCGAGTTTTTTCATAGATGGTGCCTTTTAGTCACTTGATTACCGGAATGTCCAGTCAGAAATGTGACTGACAGTGGGCATTCAGGGAAGTGGACGATTAGGGAAATAGATTTAATGCACTATTTGGAAATAAGATGTACCTAAAAGGAATGCGCTTAACTTAAGTGACTTTTCAGTCATCATATCTTTTGCTTTTATTCTTGTAATCTATGGACGATTGACAATGTGTCTTTTGCTCAAATAATAGCATTTGGACCACTTGGATCGTACGAAGAAAATAACTAATGGTTTGTTTTTAAATTTAAAATATTAACAAATTACTGCTGATTTCAGACAACATCAGTCAGTTAACTTAGCTTTTACTAATTTAAAGAATAATATTTGCTGTTTTCTTGGAGTAATTTATATTTTTGAAATCTTGGAAAATGACAATATCATATTCCTTCATTCAAGACTTCTGGAGGAGCTCGCTTCTTTGTATTTACATACCGGGTGTAAGGGACATCGTCCGCAAACTGATAAGGGTTGCTCAGCCAACGAAACTGAACAACATCCACCAGTAACAGGACATGAAAAAATAATTTGACCTGCCATACAAAATGACCACCTTGATCAGAAAACATTTTTTTGTTTTTCATTTCCTGAAAGAAAATCTTACTAATAGTGGTTCAGTTTCGTTGACTGAGCAACCCCTATCAGTTTGCGGAACGCTGTCTCTTACACTCTGTATACTACATACATACATACATATAATCACGCCTTTATCCCTAATGGGGTAGGCAGAGCGTAAACGACCAAAACAAAGGTCATTCCGCCACGTCTGACGAAGTTTTGAGGGTTATTTTAGATAGATTTAAAGGTATATTACTGTAGTGACAGGTTGTCAGCCCATCGCCTACATTGCAATACACTGAAACCCTCGGATCCCTTAGCTGACTTTTACAGCATGCTCGGGAGGAAATGCAGCTGGCACATTCCAAGCTTTTCTCTCGCTCCCAGGCCAGCATCCTCCGTATACTAGTTAAATAAAAATACTAAATATAAGCGGCTGCTATTATCTTATTCTCACGAGAAAACCCATACATACATATAATCACGCCTTCATCCCTAATGGGGTAGGCAGAGCGCAAACGACCTAAACAAAGGACGTTCCGCCACGTCTGACAAAGTGTTGAGGGTTATTTAAGATAGATTTGGACGTATATTGCTGTAGTGACAGGTTGTCAGCCCATCGCCTAAATTACAATATACTGAAACCCCCAGATCCCTTAGCTGGTTTTTACAGCATGACCGGGAGGAAATGCAGCTGGCACACTCTACGTTTTTCTCTCACTCCCAGTCCAGCATGGAAGAAAACCCATTAACCCACAATTAAAAAAAGCTTATCTTATTGTCCTCTCCATAGGTATTCCGCGGTTTCCTCGTGTCCACCCTGGAGTGCCAAGAATGCTTCCACCACTCGGACCGCTCGGAGTACTTCTTGGACCTGTCGCTGCCCGTGGCCGCCAGCCGCCCGCAGCCGCCCGCCGTCGTGCGGAGGAAAACACCCAACGGTATGTCATACATACATACATACATACATACATAAATCACGCAAAGGCGTGAAGGAATAGAAAAACATAGAATGTTCCAGCTGCCCTTCCTCCCGGGCATGCTGTTGAAGTCAGCAAAAGGGACTCGAGGGTTACAGTGTATTGTAATTTAGGCGATGGGCTGACAACCTGTCACTATAGCAATACATATTACAATCTAAAATTGCCCTCAATTTTTGTCAGACGTGGCGAAAGCGCCTTAAACGCTCTGCCTACCTCGTAAGGGATCTTAAGATCAGGCGAAGCGCCTTAAGACGTGGCGAAAGCGCCTTAAACGCTCTGATCAGATAGGCAGAGCGTTTAAGGCGCTTTCGCCACGTCTGACAAAAATTGAGGGCAATTTTAGATTGTAATATGTATTGCTATAGTGACAGGTTGTCAGCCCATCGCCTAAATTACAATACACTGTAACTGTGTCCCTTTTGCTGACTTCAACAGCATGCCCGGGAGGAAGGGCAGCTGGAACATTCATGTTTTTCTATCTCTCCCAGTCCAGCATGGAAGTAAGGGTATGTCATACTTGCCTTTTAGATGGGAATTAGATTGTAGCCTTTTAGTAAATTAGGTGTAGATTACACGGGCCCTCTTCTCATCTCTGGAGTGTCAAGAATGTTAAACAACTTGAAAGCTTGGAGTACTTCTTGGACGGTGAGCTGATATCTATTCTGCCCTCAGAAGAAATAAAACCATAACTACAGATTTTAGCGAAATCTTAAAAAACTATTCAAAATATGCAAAATCTAAAAATCTATGTAAATCAAAAAATAAAAGAAATAAAATGCTTCCTTTAAAAAAAAACCCTGTAAGTTAGTAAGTTTATTTAACCAAAAGACATGATAGTCGAAAGTCTTTTGCATTTTACGCGCAGCATGGTAGGATGCAGTTATGGTTTTTTTCCTTCTGAGGGCAGTATTGGTGTCTGAATGTGTTTATGTGAACCCAATTGTGTGTGTTTTTATCAGAGTAAATAGTAAACAAAGTTTTTTTTTTTTTTTTGTAATTTTCACTTATATTATTTTCAGTAATTATTGAAGATAAACTTCACTGCTAATTATTTACTGCTTATATATTTTACCCTAATTGTGTTTATGTTTTGCTATATGCAAAGGATACAGCATTTTTCTCCAAACGCACTTTTTATGTTTGTTATTCCAGAAATTGTTTGATCCGTTTTGTGTAAAAGTGAATGTATACATGGTTTGGGTGTGTGATCTGTATGAAGCTTATTATGGTTAATGGGCATTTACTATAAGTCAAATAATACTTAAAAATCTACCTTCAAATAACTTTTTTTGAGTACTTTGGTTGGTACAAAAGAAAGAAACATAGTTGGACTGACAGTTTGGCGAGAATGTAACATGTAATTCTGTAAATACATTTTTGGTGAAATAAAAAAAAAACATATTTTTGTGAATTAAATTGGAGTTGCAACTATGACATGTTTCTTGTACGTAATGTGCCGTTATGAAAAATAAAACAGACTGGCTAAATTCGAATATTTCTTTAAATTATATTAACATCGATCAGCTGTATCATTTATAATCTTATATATATTATGTCTACAAAATAATGGTCATAATAACACGCGTCACAAAACAAAATCAGAAAAGGTCGAACTATTTCCCTGACCGTGCTTCGCCCTTTACCAAAATAAGCTCCAACCAGGTCTCATATGAAACATCTTTGCAGAAGAAAACATATACAATGCCCAAGAGGAGAACAAGCCATCCAAACATCAACTTAAGAAGGAACGGATTGCCGCTAGGAAGGCTGCCCGTAAGAACAAAGGTAGTATCTCAGCATGGCTTCACTGAAGAGTGATTTGCTTTGGGCGTGGTAGTTCAAAACCCAAGATGTATGCATGATAGTCTATGATTAACTGCCTCCGTGGTCTAGTGGCTAGTGCCATGGACTCCTGATCTGGAGGTCCTGGGTTCGATTCCCAAGGGGGAAACACAAAGTTGATATTTGAGAATTTATCACTTTGTGAATTTTTCCCCAGTTTGGTTAGGACATTGCAGGCTGAATCACCTGATTGTCCGAAAAAGAAAAAGATTTGTGCTTCGGAGGGCACGTTAAGCCGTCGGTCCCGGTCGCTGTCTTTGATAGTGGTCGTTACTCAAACCATGTCAGAGGCCTGATAGTTGTGCTACTAGGCGGTTTAAAAACTGACACCAGGGTTCATCGGATCGATAGACTCGATACCCACTCGACAGAAGAAAAGGTTGAGTCTTTCACTCGACCTATTTCTTGCGATAATACTTATTGTGGTGTCTCAGTGACATAAATCTTGGCCTCTTGCGAAAATAACCTATTATATTCGAAAATGCTAGCTATCGTTGCAAAAATAACCTATATATTGCATTTTAAAATCTTCAGCTAAGCTACTTATGAAGCGTCTCTATAGATTTTAGAAATTATTCAAGATTTTTAATTCGAATCCGGTATTGATCTTCACAATCGAAACATCCATCCATAACTTCTCTTTTGACAAAACTAAACGACATTTCTGATCTGGGTTTTGAAGTACGTTAACGTGGTCAAATTGACGAGCGTTTCAGCATGCAATTTTATAATCGACATGATGTCTTGTTCTGCTTTTTGCGCATTTAAATCTCCAAGTTACTTATTAACCAACGCTTCTGACTCAAACTTCTTCGAGAAGGACCAATTTTAACATGACGTCTCTTCATTCCAGGTAACTCGACAAGCAAAGACGAGTCCACCGAAGCGAACGGCACAAAGGAAGACGGTAAGTCTTCTTCAGAATCTGATGCTGACGTGGAAGACAACCTTGAGGATCAACCTCGACAAACAGACACACATTCAGTATCGGTAGGAACACAGGCCATAGCGCATACCGCAGCTAACTTTGCAGCGTATCACATGGAATCAGGATATAACTCCGAAAAAGTTATTTCTTCCGACTCCATCCGAACCAGTCCAGTAGAATTGGACAAGGAAAAAGCTGATAATACTCCAGAACACGCAGATAAAGACAAAGTCGAATACGCCGATTCGTCTACCTCGACTACCGCTATTCCTTTGGAGTATAAACCTTTAATCTCCTTAGAGAACCTATCCAACCCTGATTCTGGAGTCGCCAGTCCCGAAGGTACCAAACACAACTCCACAGAAACAGTCGACAATGTAGACTCGCCGATTAACGGCAAAGAGTTAGGCAGTCATAGTTCTCTTTCCAGTGAGATCAATCTGGATCTATCCAGTCCTCAACATAACAAGCTATCACCAGTCAAAACAGAGTTTGAGAGGCCAGTGTCGAGGATATCGCAATACAACGCCCCAGAATACTCCAACGAGGTCGTTTCCAGAGGTATCAGCGTTCAAGGATGCAGGAACCTTCTAGAACACAGCGGAGAAAGCAGTTACGAATCACTACCGGAAAGCAAGACGCAGGAAAACCTCTTCAACGACCTTAGCAACCACCCAGATATAACAAAAAAACTGAACAACATTATAAACGATGCGAACAACAAGAAACCTTACCCTTCGCCGGTGACGACGGAAAGCCCGACCGATCCCATGACAACCATCCCTAGGCCGAAAGTGAACAACGTCGACGCCGAAAAGACCACACAGAGGGACTATCTCTCTTTCTCGCGACAGAGTCCGCTATCGCCGCGATATGTGTGCGACGAGGACGAATGCAGCATCCAGTCTTGCCTCAGTCAGTTCACAGCTTTAGAACTACTCACTGGCAACAATAAGGTCGGTTGCGAGACTTGCACCGAAAGGATCAACGGCAAAGACGGAAAAACGGTTTACACCAACGCGACCAAACGGTTCTTAGTGTCTAGTCCACCGGCCATCTTGATTTTACACCTGAAGAGGTTCCAGATCGGACCGCGGTGCATGTTCAGAAAGATGTCAAAACACGTCGACTTCCCGACGGTTCTGGATTTGGCGCCGTTCTGTGCCATGGACAAGGTGAAGAAACTGCCGAACGTCAACCGAGGACAGTCGGAACTGTTGTACTCATTGTACGGAGTGGTGGAGCATTCGGGTGGTATGCACGGAGGGCATTACGTCTCGTACGTGAAAGTAAGGTCGCCAGTGAAAGCGGGAGATCCAAAATGGTGGTTCCTACCGAAAAGCGCTAACACGATCCCCGCTCCGGCCGGTAGTGGCGACGCCGATGTTGACTCAGAATCCGACCTCTCTGGTTACGAATCAGGAGAAGGTCCCACAACCGCCCCTGAAGTGCCTCCCGGCAAGTGGTACTACGTTTCAGACAGCATGGTTTCAGAAGTCAGCGAAGACAAGGTCCTAAGGGCGCAAGCTTACCTCCTCTTCTACGAGAGGATCCTATAAACTTCGTAACTGGCCTAAGGTTTAAGGAGTGGCATTTAAGAGGAAGACTGACTTAGGTCGGGTATACGTAGGGCTAGGGAGGATTGCATGACGTCATTTTAAAGGTTATCCAGCTGTATATAGCTTCCGCTTGGTCATTATATGTTTTTAATGTGCGGTTGTGATCGCCGCGTCGTTTCATGTGACTACTTATGTTATGTAACTTAATTTACTCGTTTAAAGCTGTTCATGATTACTGTTTGTAAAATATATCCGCATTATGTCATTTTTTGTTTTGTTTTATTTTAACCTGATTATTCTTTCGAACAAACTTTACGATGAATTTCGTCTTTTATATCTATTTCGTTGACAATCATGTTGAATTACAATCAGTAATCGTGTGTATGTTGTATTTTATGTAATTGTTGATCTAGCTTATTTTATTATACCTTGCAAGCATGTCAACTAAGTTTGTCCGCTTGTACGACATATAGGGTGACTTTATTCTAGGAACGACGCTCGGAAACTAGATATAAGCTTTTGATGCACACTATTTTCTATACGGATCGAAATTAAAAAAAAACCGCTTGCGAACAGAAATTTTCATCATACGATTGGGGATAATTTTTATTATATTTCAACCAATGTTCCTCAAAAAGGGTTGTTCCTTATCATCAGATTATCGCCTATCTAGTATCGGTCACTAGTAAAAAAAATCGCCCTATATTTCTGTGACTTTAACTTTAATTATCATCTGTTCACCCCATCCATTAACATCATAAAACTTATACCAACATTCACCCTTCATGGATATAATTCTACCATCATATTTACAAGTCATGTTCGCAATTAATACGACTCATTATTTATAAAATTCATCTCATTAAGTTTAAATGTATCATACATTTCAGCTTTAGTCAATTTCGTATTATCTTAAAATGAATTTGCTTACATACTTTTAATCATATAAAATATTTATTTTCATATACATTCATCAATAGTATAACAGTCTTCCATATTTATGTATTTGTGCTGTCCATGTTATAATATAGCTTGCAACAGATATAATCTATATAAATTATAATATTTTAGTCATTAAAACAAAATAAGTCCGCTGTTATATAAGTATTTGCCAAACAGACTTATGTGATCTCGAAAAAACTAAAAATAAAACGAGATTTTCCTTTAAACGGACTAATAAAAGCCCAGTCTGTACCTTAACAGAAAGTTACAGTTGAGAAGTAATAAAATAGTCCACAGAAGCACTTTTTTCATGGACGTGAGCTATGTTAAACGGACAATCGGCGGGTCCAGGTTGCACTGGTCAACGTACAAAATGAATACTGGACCAGTTAACTTGACAACCCGTCGCGTCGCCCGCTTAGCAAATCTCAAGCCCATGATATCTTATCATAACTGGGCATAATTTCATGCATGTCAACCAAAAATCAGTTATACCACTTTTAAAGTTCAATATAGTTTGCCTGTTGCCAATGTGTATTTCATCATTTTGAACCATATTAATATTTGGCCGGAATAGGCGCAAAATAGGGAGTCATAGAGGGAGAGGAGAGAGGCCTTTGGCCAGCAGTGGGACACATAACGGCTACATAAGATAAGATTAATATTTTGGTCAAAACGCATCACTGCATAAGTTCCTGTGTCTTAAACGCTAGTGTAGAAACAATAAAGTATAGCCAATCATCACGCACTATTTTACATAGTTTGTACATACGATTTTTATACAACTCTTAGGTTTTAGTTGTTCTCGTAGAACCTAGTGCCCCAACTGGTTATGTATTTTTTACCTAAATGTTTAATCAATAGCTGACAAATATTATGAAAGTAAATATCACAGAAGTTTTAACAAGATATTTATACAATTTTCATGTTTACAAATAACTGTTACGCAAGGTAAAACCTGATTCTAGTCAACCCAGACGACATCCCGAAGAATGCTATAATAATACCGTTCGGCCTTTATGAATTCCCGTGCATGGCGTTCGGGGTTCGTGATGCTGAGCAGACGTTTCAGCGATTCGTGGATGAAACGCTGCGGGGGCTGGATTTCATGTTTGCCTATCTCGGCGACTTTTTAGTCTAATGATATGTCATATCATAAAGAATGATCCTTACTAATTATGAAACAAACTGCTCTAAAATAATTCAACAAACGACGGTTAATTTCTGATGTGTTGTATTTCAGTCAATTGGATACATATCTGGACGATTTTTCGGTTGAAAAGCATATTATTGCGTCGTTGCGCGACCAAAACCTGCTATGTAACAAAATTGAAATTTTACAGGAGCCAAAACAAACTTAATAATTTTCGGGCTTACTGTTCAGAATGTTGATAGTATTAACTGATTAGTTTCTTTATTTTCCCAATAAGTAATTTAATTGATTACATCTAAGAAGATAAACAAGAATTTGGCATACACATGGCAGATTCAAAAATGTTACATAGCAGGTTTTGGTCGAGCAACCACGATTGGCGGTGTAAGTTATATTTTGTGATGTACATACCCTGAATTTATATTGTTTATTGCCACACATATTTAAGTTTTAAAATGTATTCATTTGAGTGCTCAATTTAGTTAACGCTTTGCGTGTGACTAATTTAATTTTTATGTTATTTTATTTATGTATGAGACGCGGTCTGACACTAGAAATTTTGTCTGTCGAAAAGTTATGGAAAGATTTTAGTTATAACTTAATGTTAGGGCGTTTCGCACTGCTCCGTATCCAAAAAAAAATGTATGGATTGACGCGAAAATGTTTGACAGCTTCCATATATTTTTCACTGATACGAATACGGAGCAGTGCAAAACCGCCCTCAGTCTTTCTAGTGTTACCAACTGTAAGAATGTCTGCATTTGCCAGGACTAAGGTTATAGTTATCCTGTGTTAATTATTATTACCTTATTGATTTGATATGTTTTGTATATTAATTGAACTTCATATGTTATGCGTTACAAACAGGTGTATTAAATAAAATATAGTTGTAAAACAAACTCGTTGTTTATATTCATTCTAATATACATATTTCTATATATTGTGTAAGGCACAGCGTCTCGCAAACTGATAGGGGTTGCTCAGTCAACAAAATTGAACAACTATCAGTAGGATTTTTTTCAGGAAGTAAAAAAAATATATTTTCCATACAAATTGTCCGATCGAGGTAAACATTTTGTATGGAAAAATATATTTTTTTCACATAACCTGGTGGAAGTTGTTTAGTATCGTTGACTGAGCAACCCCTATCAGTTTGCAGGACGCTGTCCCGTATAATATAACAATTTACCTTTCGCGCTATAATCCAGTTTTCTGCATTCTTATCTTCAGCAAATCTGAGTGGGTTTCTTCGAATGGTATAAGACAGGTTATTCTTGGAGTCTCCAATATCGTTAGTTCTACTATGCAGTATAATACTTGTAAAGTATCTTTCGCTTTTTGTAATGCCTGCAAAAAAAAAAAACCGGGTGTAAGGGACAGCGTCCCGCTAATGGATAGGGGTTACTCATTCAACGACACTGAACATCTTCCACCAGGAAGTTCTTTCAGGATGACAAAAAAAATGGCTTTTCCATACAAATTATCTGATCGAGGTGGACATTTTGCATGGAAAAGCCTTTTTTTACTTCCATGCTGGCCTGGGAGCGAGAGAAAAACATAGAATTTGCCAGCTGCTTTTCCTCTCGGGCATGCTGTAAAAACCAGCTAAGGGATCCGAGGGTTTCTGTATATTGCAATTTAGGCGATGGGCTGACAACCTGTCACTACAGCAATATACCTACAAATCTATGTTAAACAACCCTCAAAACTTTGTCAGACGTGGCGGAACGACCTTTGTTTAGGTCATTTACGCTCTGCCTACCCCATTGGGATATAGGCGTGATTATATGTATGTATGTATGTAAAATTATTATTATTATTTAAATCAGATTAATTACATTAAAATTAAATTTTTAAATTCTAGCTCAGCCTAACAACGGTTCAATGGTTCAAACAATTCAAAGTTGCTTTTAAGTTAAGTGAATAAATACAGCAATCTATTTATATGTAAAAGCCTTTTTTTTTTCATTTCTTGAAATAGTTTCGTGGTGGAAGCTGTTCAGTGTCGTTGACGGAGCAACCCCTATCAGTTTGCGGGACGCTGTCCCTTACACCGGTATAGAAATCAAAACTTTCGCATATGAGGGATTTGACCCCACGACTTTTGGCGAACGGTGCCACTGCTCTAACCAACTGAGCTACCGTGCCTTCGAATACTCCGGTAACCTAAAGTAGAATTTGGATTTACATTGCCACCGATTCGTAGAGAGCAAGACTTTACTAAATCTTAACTATAATCCTTCCATGCTGGACTGGGAGAGATAGAAAAACATAGAATGTTCCAGCTGCCCTTCCTCCCGGGCATGCTGTAGAAGTCAGCAAAAGGGACTCGAGGGTTACAGTGTATCGTAATTTAGGCGATGGGCTGACAACCTGTCACTATAGCAATACACATTTCAATCTAAAATTGCCCTCAATTTTTGTCAGACGTGGCGAAACCGCCTTTTACGAGGCGTTTATCGCTCTGCCTACCCCGTAAGGGATAAAGGCGTGATTTTATGTATGTATGTTAACTATAATATATTGACTATAATATATCATATAATGCTGGAGTGTTCCCGGAATGCAGATCTGAGGGCTAGATTTATAGGTTCAGAAAATGGTAATAATGGTCAGCTTAATTGTTGGTTGGCGGACCCGCTATCCAGCAGAGCGGTTGCGTTCTACCGTTTTCTGACTATCTGGTTAAATACATGTATTTGAATTATATGCAAGATACCATGAGGCTGACATAGTCACCAGATGACTGAAGCCTCGTTAAAAATTTTGATTAAAAATATATACATACATATAATCACGCCTTTATCCCTAATGGGGTAGGCAGAGCGTAAATGACCTAAACAAAGGTCATTCCGCCACGTCTGACAAAATATTTGAGGGTTATTTAAGATAAGATTTTTAAGTATATTGCTGTAGAGACAGGTTGTCAGCCCATCGCCTAAATTACAATACACTGTAACCCTCGAGTCCCTTTTGCTGACTTCTACAGCATGCCCGGAAGGAAGGGCAGCTGGAACATGCTATGTTTTTCTATCTCTCCCAGTCCAGCATGGAAGGTAAATAGATTAAAAATATATATATATATATATATTTTTAATCTATTTACCTTCCATGCTGCATTGCCGTCCTATACTGTTCTCTCATGATAGAAAATGACAGGTATAGAATTATCCTTTGCTAAACATAAACAACTTACGGAAACAGCTTTTTCCTTCAGCTCTGGTTTAGTGGCCATCTGTTTCTTCAACTGGTTCATCTCCGGTGGCGTGAAGCCGACCAATTTTGATAAAACTGCGCTGGTGAAATCCACATTTATACTTCCAGTGCCGTCCACTAGTGTACACTTTAGACTCCACCCGTCTTTACCTAAAATAAGAAACCATTTTCGGTGACGGCGACCAATCTCCCAGAGTTGAACCATCTGCGCGGGATTTGTAGTGCCCAAATGTTAACACAAGTGCATTTTTATTCTGATGGGGACTTTGTTTTTAGTGCCTAAGTGTTAACACAAGTGCATTCTCTGATCTCTTATTCTGATGGGGACTTTGTTTTTAGTGCCTAAGTGTTAACACAAGTGTATTCTCTGATCTCTTATTCTGATGGGGACTTTGTTTTTAGTGCCTAAGTGTTAACACAAGTGCATTCTCTGATCTCTTATTCTGATGGGGACTTTGTTTTTAGTGCCTAAGTGTTAACACAAGTGCATTCTCTGATCTCTTATTCTGATGGGGACTTTGTTTTTAGTGCCTAAGTGTTAACACAAGTGTACTCTCTACTCTCTTATTCTGATGGGACAGATTGACTGACACGACCAGAGAAAAATCAGGCGCAGGACCGACTATTTACATGCCCATCCGACAGCATGGATCATCTTACTTTTCGGATTAGCCTGCAATGTCCAAAAAAATACTCTTACCAAACCAGAAACAACAACACAAAGTCGTTGTCCCCCCGCCGGGAATCGAACCCGGGATCTCCAGGTCATGACTCAGACAAGTAGACCATGGAAGCAGTTGAGGTAGTCTTCTGTGGCGTGATGCCAACCGATTTTGTTAAAACAGCGCTAGTGAGGTCAACATCAAACTCCATCACGCCCTTATCCTGAATGGGGTCGGCAGAGCGAAATCGACCAAAGAAAAGATCGTTCCGCCATGTCTGACAAGTTTTAATTGCAATTTTAGACTGAAATGTGCATCGCTATAGATGACAGGTTGTCAGCCTAAATAGCAATACACTGAAACCCTAGAAACCCTTGGCTAGTTTTTACAGCATGCCCGGGACGATATGCATTTAGCACATTCTATTTTCGTTTATCGCCCTCTGCCTCTCCAGCATAGAAGAATTTAATAGTATTACTTACCTACAGATAACTTCGATAGTAACTTCATTATCTGAGCTTTCACTTTAAAAACTCTGCCAGCTTTATCTCTATCAGTCAAATCATTGATTTGTTTAATATACACAAACGGTTCTGCTGCAACTTTCACTGGTCCTTTCCTTTCGACTTCCATTTCTCTTGCGTCTAATTTTGCTTCTACCTCTCTTAAATAATCTTCGTCTTCTAGGAATAAATCTTCTTCGTTCGGATAGTCATCGATATTATTACTTGTATCATCCATTTTGAGTCTTTTCTCTGAATTTGAGGTTATGTCTGTGGATGGCCGTTTGTTGCGACTGTCGAATTGTGCTTCTATGGCTGCGATTTGTTCTATGTCAATTTCGTCGTCTGTGAAGCTTGTTGAAGGTACCTGGTACATAGTAGTTAATTGTATTATACGCGGTGAAAAGAACAGCTTCCCGCGTATGAGTAGGGGTTGCTCTGTCAATGTAACTGAACAACTTTTACAATCATTTTCTTACAAAAAATGAAAAAAGATTTTGGTTCTCGAATATAAACTGTGGAACAAACCGCCGAAAACTATACAAGAGCTTCGATCTCGAGCTTCACTTTTAAGAAGAGACTGAAAGAGCATTTTATATTATCATTTTTTATATTTATATGATATACTAAAATATAATTAGTAGTATTAGTCTATTATATTATGTTAATATGTGTACTAGTATTACTATAATCATATCAATTTGTAATTAAATTGTACTAACTGTATCTGTTCCCGTGAATTTCTCATCTTTTATCCCCATTAGGTTGGCATATAGCTCTAAATATATATATAGAGATCTCTTATAGAGATAAGCTCGCCTGTTGTTTATTTTATTTTTTTGGTTGATGTTGTTCATTGTCGTTGACTGAGCTGTTTGCTGGGAAGCTGTCCCTTACACACTGATTTTTTTTTTGTTCAGTTTCATAAAGAATATTATATCGTACCTGTATACCGGCCACGCGAGCGACTGGTCGCGGGTTCTCAGCAGGCCTGGATGGTTCTTCGAAGAGTGGGGGGTCTATAGGGGGTCGCGCGGGGAGGGCGGGGGGCATGTGTGCGGGGAGGGCGGGGGGCACGTGTGTGTGGGGTGTGGGGATGTCGGAGTTGCGTCGGTTACTTGTTGTCGTGTTGTGGGGTGCTTCTGAAAATGTGAATGAAAATTATCTCGCGTGAATTCGGGTAGATTATGACGGTCCTTTTGAAGATTCGTGGTGAATCCATAGGTAAATTAAGAGAATTAGGTGGTAGAGGTACTTCTAAGAAACGAAACGACAGGATAGACCTAGGTGTCAGAATTTGTAAAGGCCTCTATCTGACGTACATACATACATACATAAAATCACGCCTTTATCCCTTACGGGGTAGGCAGAGCGTTAACAGCCTCGTAAAAGGCGCTTTCGCCACGTTTGACATAAATTGAGGACACTTTTAGATTGTAATGTATATTGCTATAGTGACAGGTTGTCAGCCCATCGCCTAAATTACAATACACTAACCCTCGAGTCCCTTTTGCTGACTTGTACAGCATGCCCGGGAGGAAGGGCAGCTGGAACATTCTATGTTTTTCTATCTCTCCCAGTCCAGCATGGAAGAATCTATCTGACGTGGTTTGTGCAATTAAATTACTAACTTGTAAGACCGAGACTGACGGCTGAACATCACTGAATCGTCTCTCTTGACAGACAATCAAGTGATGCATTGATTATCCTAACCAAACTTCGGACAACCTTACAAAGCTTTGTATTCCCGTCAAATCAAATAAATTTATGTGCATAATATTCTGGGTTTCTTCCATCATGGACTGGGAGAGATAGAAAAACATAGAATGTTCCAGCTGCCCTTCCTCCCGGGCATGCTGTAGAAGTCAGCAAAAGGGACTCGAGGGTTACAGTGTATTGTAATTTAGGCGATGGGCTGACAACCTGTCACTATAGCAATACACATTACAATCTAAAATTGCCCTCAATTTTTGTCAGACGTGGCGAAAGCACCTTTTACGAGGAGTTTGACGCTCTGCCTACCCCGTTAGGGATAAAGGCGTGATTTTATGTATGTATGTACAATAAACAAAGTTGTTAATTTTTTTTAATCCCTTACAAAATCTGCTTTGCAAGAGTGCAAATATTTAATTGTCATGTTGATCACAATTGTTATAAAATGTTATCGCTTATCAGTCTAGGTAAATAAATTCCATTACAATTTTAACATTTCAACTATGGGAATAGAACCTATGACCTCTGGGTCGGGAGCCCAAAGCTCAGATAATTAAAATACTTACGCTGTGTCATAGCCACGCCAAGTTTAGTTGACAGCAGTCCGGCCAGCGAGTGGGAGATGGCAATCTCTTGCACCTCGCCTCCGAGCAACTCAATGTTGCCCTCTGTGAGAAGCAACACGCCGCGACGACATTCCACTGGACCTGTAGCACAGAATATATAATAGTACTACATACAGAATGGACATTCACCTCCCTTCCCCAGTCCGACATACGTCACACTCCGCGCCGGATTGAGCGTACGCTTAGCGGGTATGGCGCGCGCATGTTACCCAGTGTAACGGAAATAATACAGTTTTGTGTTCGAAAGATGGTTAGATACTGTTCCGTGTACGGATGTCTTCCTACCACAAGATATGACTGGAATAGGAACTTTTTAAGATTCCACAGTTATGAGAGACGGTAAGTAAATTCATACAAAATATGCAACCTTATCTATTCTAACTATTCAGTTACAGTAATGACCAGATTAATCAAGTGATGATTGTCATAATCATCGGTATAACAAAATTTGTTAACCCTTATAACTCGCACACAAACGCATGCCAAGTGCTGCATGCCGTCTGTCGATGTGTGACCAAAATGACATTGTAGTTAGGAGTGTCCGAACTGTGCCTTTATACCTAATGGGGTGGGCAGAGCGTGAACGAGCTAAATAAAGGTCGTTCCGCCACATCTGACACAGTTTTGGGGGTTATTTAAGATAGATACATACATACATATAATCAAGCCTTTATCCCTAATAAGGTAGGCAGAGCGTAAACAACCTAAAAAAAGTCCTTCCGCCACTTCTGACAAAGTTTTGAGTGTTATTTAAGATAGATTTGTAGGTATATTGCTATAGTGACATGTTGTCAGCCCATCGCCTAAATTACAAAATACTGAAACCCTCGGAACCCTTAGCTGGTTTTTACAGAATGCCCGGGAGGAAATGCAGCTGGCACATTCTATGTTTTTCTCTCGCTCCCAGTCCAGCATGGAAGAAAGTAGTTAAATACATTGTTAAATATTACGATTCATTTGTTTGTGGCCCCAATTTATTTACAGCTTTCGAAATGGATTTGCTCTTGACTCTAAACACAGGTCAGTTATGGCAGTGCCAGAGTCGACGATGGAACGAACACATCCAGAAGATTCATGTTATGGTACTGGCACTCTAACGCACCGACGGAACACAGCAAGCTGTTTGGCGCCGGACTCCGGAAGTAGGAAACGTAACGTGCAACTGCTTTTCTACTATTTCCGCTAAACACGACCGTTAAAAAAATATATCGTTAACGAACTGCAGGGTATTACTATAAGTATGTTGCTTACTAATTTGGGTAGTTTAAAAAAAATTGTGGCGCTAACGCTGCGGATGAATGCGCTTAGGTGTGAATATATTTCCACTAATATCCTTTATATTTGCATGGAGATTTACACACGATGCTGTCGCGTGTCCCATCATACAATACAAATGTACATACATAAATTCACGCCTTTTTCCCTTACGGGGTAGGCAGAGCGTAAAACGCTTAGTGAAAGCTATTGCGCCACGTCTGACGAAAATTGAGGGGAGTGTATCGCTGTAGTGACAGGTTGTCAGCCCTCCAGACCCTCAATCCATATTGCTGACTTCTACAGCATGCCTGAGAGGAAGGGCAGCTAAAACATTCTATGTTTTTCTTTCGCTCCCAGTCCAGCATGGAAGTAAATACAAATGTGCATGGCAATAAGGCCTCTGCCTCGAATTTTGCGATCTTATGCGTACAATCAAATGGACCGGTTTTCAAAAACAGCGGCGCGGCAGCGGTGCGGGAGCGGGCAGCGGCGCGGGGGCGGGCAACGAGCGGTGCCAGTGTTGCCACAATGTTACAAAAGTAACATTTTACGTTACTTTTGACCCTCTCATGTTACCTGCATGTTACACGACACGACTAGACTTAAAATGTTACTCTTGTGGTCAAAATGTTAGTTTTCGAAGCAGCTTATGTTACATTTGAGAAAGGGGCTGTGGCAACAGTGCGCTGCGGTAAACTCGCCATTTATTTTCCTTGCCCTATAGTAGGGATCCACTTCGTCTTTTGCCCACAATAAATCAAGCGTTAGGAATAAATTTGATTAAAAAGATGTTGTCGCTGTTTTTCAGACATTTCGTTCGCGAATAAAAACAAATATCTCGACAACACAACCACGAACACAACACTACACCGCTATAGTGCCGCGCGATCTGCCCGCTGGTTTGGAGAACAGGTGCGTTGCCCGCCCCGCCGCCGCCGCCGCCCCGCTGCCCGCAAAATTCGAGGCAGAGGCCTAAAGGGTGGGGTGGTTGGTGGTTCGGTTCCGCTCTTACCTACCGCGCCACAACCCCGTGTGCAGCGTTATAAATAGTAATAATATGTATATATTTTGAAATGTCCCACTGCAGGGCAAAGGCCCTTTCCTTTTCCAAAAATAATAATTAAAAAAAAAATGGTTATTAAATTCCACAAAATTACTGGCATATATTATCACTACATAGCATAAAATAAAGTCGCTTTTTCTGTCCCTAATGTATGCATAAATCTTTAAAACTACGCAACGGATTTTGATGCGGTTTCTTTTAATGGATAGAGTGATTCAAGAGGAAGGTTTATATGTGTGACACATGCATAATATAGTAGAGAAACACTGATAATTTCCGTACGAAGCCGGGGCGGGTCGCTAGTTATAAGTAACTACAAAAATAAGAGTGGGAAACAGGAGCTCAAACTAGGTTTCCCTGTGTCTTGGCTCTCCAGATGCAGGACAAACTGTTTTTTAAATTTAGAAAATATTGGATTACATATTATAGTTTAAATTACTGTAGAGATCATTTCAAAAACAAAGTAGAAAGAAATGTACTAAACTAAACCTGCAGAGAATGTAAAAACATACATACATACAATCACGCCTTTATCCCTAACGGGGTAGGCAGAGCGTAAACGACCTAAATAAAGGTCGTTCTGCCACATTTGACAACGTTTTGAGGGTTATTTTAAGATAGATTTGTAGGTATATTGCTGTAGTGACAGGTTAACAGCCCATCATATACTGAAACCCTCGGATCCCTTAGCTGGTTTTTACAGCATGCCCGGGAGGATATGCAGCTGGCCCATTCTATGATTTTCTCTCGCTTCCAAGCCCGCATGGAAGAATGTAAAAACAGTCTTAAAAATGTATAATGTGATATTCGCACTACTTTGCATTAAAAAATTACCAAATGAGACAACAGAAAATATCTTATTCTCTTGGGAAAGAGAATAAGATATTTTCTAAGAAATAAACATACCTTTTACGAGTGCCTTGCAGCCAGGAGTAATGTCACAGCTCAAATTCCTCATAGGTCTGTATTCTATGGCTGATATCTCTTGAACACCATCAGTTAAAAGTAGTTTAATCATTCTGAAAGTTTAAGTAAGTAGAACTACTAACCATGTACTAACTGCATTTTCAACTTAGTTTTAGAATAAAGGTAAAAAAAGTTTCATGACTTTATTGAAAAACACATTTCAAAAATAAATTATATGTGTTGGCAAATTATTTAAATCACTAAAACTACTATTTCATTATTTTTTCATATCTAATAGCTAAAACTTATTTTAGTAACAAGATATTTGATTCAAAGACACAAGACTTTGCTTACCTTTATACTAACACTGAATTGGAAATACTATAAGGTAACAAAACATAGCTATTAGATGAAAACTAAAATTGGGAGTGAGATCCATGGTTAAAACAAGGATTTTTGCTTTTGAAGATAAACAGCGCTCAGACCTAGACGCCAAGCCTGATGAATTGAAAGTCCAACCACCAGCGGCTATCAATTACAATTATATCAATGGTGTGCTCACATGCCCGCAGTGCGCAAGGACTTTCATAAAAAAGATTGGCGACATAAGCCACATGCGAGCACACGAATGCCAACAACGGAGTTGAAGCAGTCTCAGTGACCATAATCGGTCATAGGACATATTAGATGAAAACTAAAATTTCTCAAAAAATATATTTTACTATAAAATTCCCCTTAATATTTGCAAGGTCTGGTGTTTCATGCTACCCTAGGTATAAAAGTGTGAATGAAATATAACCTGTGACTTGGAATTTTATCATCAAAATTAGTAGTTGCTTCAATATTTTCTGTATTTACTTTTTGTAGTTTCAGATATTGCTGATAAGCTGGGGTACCTGGAATAATAGTTTAACCTATATTAATATTCTATAAGAAGATATTAATATTATAAAGAGAAAATATTTGTATTTTTGGATTTTTGTGTATATGTTTGTATTGAATAAACTCAAAAACTACGGGACCAATTTCAAAGAATCTTTCACCATTCAAAGTCAAAGTCAAATCATTTATTTCGAAATAGATTCCTAAGAACACTTTTAGAAAGTCACAAGCGAGTCTATTACAAATAATAAATAATAATAATAAATTAGATAATACATTAATCTCGAGTAACATAGGCAACTTTTTACCGCAGGAAATTTCACCATTCCCATGGAAAATCTTATTTAGCAGCGTGTTACACCGCTGATAGGAAGCTAGTTAGTTTATAATTATGTGCTTTAAAAAATAATTAGGCTTTTGTAAACTGATGTGATGTAGCATACACTTTTCATATACTTTTATTTTTATACATAGGACTGATAATCGATGCCTTTCACCCTGAAGATATATTACTTTTTTATTCAATATGTTGGATTACATACATACAAGTATTGTTGTAACAAGGCACCAAATTCCTAAGTAAATTAATAAATACCTATATCAATAGCAGCATTTATCTGCAACGAAAATCGACCGTTTAGCGTGGTTATCTTGGTATTTTTCAAGTTAGCCGGCAGGGAACCTGGACAAATGTCTTTTAGATCGTTCAACAACCATTGTTCTTTGGCTAAGTTTTTTATCTCTGTTTCACTGTAATTGTTGCTGCTACCCTCAGTTAAATACTCAATACATCTGAAAACAGTTATGAATTGATTAAAACTTAAACCGGATTGCCTCTTTATCAGTAAAATACAAATAAAACTTGCCATACCCAGAGAGCCATTCATCGTCGACATACATGTGGTGGGAGGATAGAAAGCTTCGCACATTATTTTTTAGAGATTCTGCAGACATTTTAAAAGTATTAAATACTTAAAAAGATATTTTTTAGTCCATAGAATTTGCAGAAAATCGGAATATTTTTAATCACATTCCCACTATTTACATCTTTACGTCACACTGACGTTTCATTTATGTAGCTTAGTAGGAGCAACAATTGAAATTTCAGATCAAATTGAAAAAAGTAAACAGTAGAGCAGTCTCTCTTTCACTCTTATCAAGTTTAGATAACACTATATATAGATAATATTATATAGATAATTATATATAGATAATACTATAAAGATAATTATCAAACCACACACTAGAGTTGTGTCTAATGTTGTCGATAATAAAAATAAGGTTATGATCGTTATTTTCTTAGATTTATCATGAAATGGCATCACTGCTAGAAGGCTTGAGTGTTACTATTTAATTGTGTTTCTACAATTTAGGAACTATTATTATCTTCGATTTTTGAGAATATTGATTAGCGGAATAACATTTTCATTACAAAAACAATAATTTGATTCGACTTTTATCTTTGTTTTGAATAAAATGTAGTTTTCATTTTATCATGTAACTTTTAGAGTTTAGTAGATTTTTGCGCGCTAAAGAACAATGAATATATTTTTTGACATATTTATAGCAACATTATTTTGAGTGAACGCAAAAAAGCTTGCCGATATTTCATCCATCTCCCTCGTAAATTCTGTAGGCCGATTGACAACAAAAGGCGATATTTAGAGCATTGTTGTTTTAAATGTTTCTCTATAAAGTGTCGTGAACTGAGAGCCTTTATCGTGATTTACATAGTGGAGGAAAAAATATGAAGAGGCGAAATGCCGAATCTGGCAAAATGCGGCGACCAGTAAAGCGGACGAAAATCACTGAAGGAATGTACGGAAAGTGAGTGGAAACTGTTCTGTTTTGATATAATCTTGTTCCTAAATTATTCTAGAAACTCCCTGCGTGCAGACGTTTCCTCGGCCTATGGCAGAAACATGAAAAACAGGAGCCACAAAATGTGTGGGTAGAAACCATCTGGTATGAGGTTCACACTTCGTGCACAAAAAAAAACATAAAAGAATCAGTTCGCACGTGTTTATGCTGGTCGTTTTACCACTAATATGTAGCACACATGTACTCAGTTTCACATGTTCTTATGAGAAAGATGTTTTTTTATATGTTTATGCTTCAATAGCTGCTTCTTACTTTCTTTTGCATTTAATGTTATGCACACTTCTGATTGTAACATTTTACCCTTAGAATAGAATTAGATTCATGTTTCTGTTTTGATATTAAGAAGCATTGAACTCTGATGTTTTTGAGTTAGTATGTATAGAAATTATACTCTGACTTCTCGTTAAATAATAATATAATAATAAAATTGTTTATTGCAGGCGCATGACCCATAATTAAAATAAAATAACATCTTATTTAAAATCTTATTTAATTATTGTCTATTAATTTTACTAACTCTAATTCTACTGAACTCAAGACCATGGGATTGACGTGGGAGGAAGCCAAGAGGAAGGCACAAGATAGGGGAGAATAGAGAAAAAAATTTGTACCAGTGGGGTACCCTGAGGACCACAACAATTTTACTAAAATGAACATCCCCTGATTTTGTAGTTTTTATTAAATATTTACATACATACATACATATAATCACGCCTTTATCCCTAATGGGGTAGGCAGAGCATAAACGACCAAAACAAAGGTCATTCCGCCACGTCTGACAAAGTTTTGAGGGTTATTTTAGATAGATTTGAAGGTATATTGCTGTAGTGACAGGTTGTCAGCCCATCGCCTACATTGCAATATACTGAAACCCTCCGATCCCTTAGCTGACTTTTACAGCATGCCCGGGAGGAAATGTAGCTGGCACATTCTAAGTTTTTCTCTCGCTTCCAGGCCAGCATTAAATATTTACATGTGGTATTTACATGATATGGCAGAATAATGTAACAAAATTACATCATGCTGTCCTATATTTAAAAGGGGCCCATAGCCCAATAGCCAAAATGCAAAATTTTCATATCTACTGTACCCATTTTGTTACCACTATCAAAAACAGCAATACATTACTTTCCAAGCTGTGAATTTCTTGTCCGCATAACTATTATTTTGTTTAGCCTGATTACTGTTAATGAACATGAAAAATACTTGAACCACTTAAATTACAAAGAAAATACATAGCTTTAAAAATATTAACAAGTCTTGGTAAATAAAGAAAACTATTATAAAAGTATTTCAGTTGTAAACCAACAACAATAATATTTCTGATGCTTTCATTTAAAATAATATATACCAATGAAAGGTAAAGAGGGGCTGATATATTTGCCTTGGCTTTGCCTCAAGCAACTGAACTAGAACAGAGTAGAAACTTAGCTACCAAACATAACATTTACCTTTCTTACAACAATACAATTATACAAAATTGGTCTAAGTTGTTTTTAAAGTTAATTAATGAAATTCAATGCAACAAATCTTGCCATCTTTATTTACAACTAGCTAACTGTTCGCAGTGTCATCCGCTGCTAAAAAGTTTTCAGATGGAAATTTTTGTATGTACTTTCCCGTGGTGAAAACTAGCCTGTGTTACTCAGGGTGAATAAAACTTTCTAAGTGTGAAAGAATTTTAAAATCTGACCACTAGTTTTTGAGTTTATTTTTAGTTACAAACATACACACAAAAATCTTTCCTCTTTATAGTATCAGTATAGATTAGTATAGACTATCGATAGATTACAATGACCATCTTCTTCCATGCTGGACTGGGAGCGAGAGAAAAGATAGAATGTGCCAGCTGCATTTCCTTTCGGGCATGCTGTAAAAATCAGCTAAGGGATCCAAGGGCTTTAGTATATTGCAAATTAGGCAATGGGTTGACAACCTGTCACTACAGCAATATACCAACAAATCCATTTTAAATAACCCTCAAAACTTTGTCAGATGTGGCGGAATGCCCTTTCTTTAGGTTGTTTACGCTCTGCCTACTACCTGATAAAGGCGTGATTATATGTATGTTACTTCCATGCTGGACTGGGAGAGATAGAAAAACATAGATTGATCCAGCCGCCCTTCCTCCCGGGCATGCTGTTGAAGTCAGCAAAAGGGACTCGAGGGTTACAGTGTATTGTAATTTAGGCGATGGGCTGACAACCTGTCACTATAGCAATACATATTACAATCTAAAATTGCCCTCAATTTTGTCAGACGTGGCGAAAGCGCCTTTAACGAGGCGTTAAACGCTCTGCCTACCCCGTAAGGGATAAAGGCGTGATTTATGTATGTATGTATGTACAATGACCGTGTCCTTGCAGTTCCTTGCTGTACCTGAAGCTGGTGATGGTGTGGGCGACCGTGGTGTTGGCTGACTATATGCTGGAGTTCCGCTTCGAGTTCCTGTGGCCGTTCTGGATGATGATCAGATCCGTCTACGACTCCTTCAAATATCAGGGCCTTGTGAGTATATCCTTACATTCTTCTTCTGTCGAGTGGGTATCGAGTCTATCGACCCGATGAACCCTGGTGTCAGGGTTTTTAAACCGCCTAGTAGCACAACTATCAGGCGTCTGACATGGTTTCAGTAATGACCACTATCAAAGACAGCGACCGGGACCGACGGCTTAACGTGCCCTCGGAAGCACGAAATCTTTTTCTTTTTCGGACTTACAGGTGATTCAGCCTGCAATGTCCTAACCAAACTGGGGAAAAATTCACAAAGTGATAAATTCTCAATATCTACTTTGTGTTTCCCCCCTGGGAATCGAACCCAGGACCTCCGGATCAGGAGTCCATGGCACTAGCCACTAGAACACGGAGGCAGTTCCTTACATTACAAAACCAACTTCCATAAAACAGAATAGCATAGAATGTGCTGGCTGCATTTCCTCCTGGACATGCTGTATAAACCAGCTAAGGGATGCGAGGGTTTCTTATTATATTCTTATATTGCAATTTGACATTATGAGCATTATTATTACATTATGAGCTGACAACCTGTCACTACAGCAATGAACCTGCAAACCTATCTTCAATCGCCCTCGAATCTTTATCAGACGTGACGGAACGACTTTTGTTTAGGTCATTTACGCTCTGCCTAGCCCATTACGGATAAAGGCGTAATTATATATATAGATTTGTAGGTATATTGGTTACAAATCTACCTTAAATAACCCTCAAAACTTTGTCAGACATGGCGAAACAACCTTTGTTTAGGTCGTTTACGCTCTGTCTTCCCTTAGGGATAAAGGCATGATTATATGTATGTATGTTTGAGTACACTATACGATAATTTTCGGAGTTATGCATCATCGCGCGAATAATGGCAAGAGGTGCCGTCCTATTGCATGCGATGCGTCCAAATTGTTCAGCTTTCGCCGTCCGACCATTTACGCCTCGTATGATCAGACGATCGGCCGATCAATTCTTCGCGTCGATAAAATCACGACGCATTATCTTGCGAGAGAGTTCTAAGCTGCTTGCACAGTTGAATACGACTTGTGTGAAAAAGTCTTCTACTCGGTGAAATATGATACCGTTCACGGAAAGCTATCCCTTACATACATACATATAACATTCATACATAAATCACGTATTGCTATAGTGACAGGTTGTCAGCCCATCGCCTAAATTACAATACACTGTAACCCTCGAGTCCCTTTTGCTGACTTCAACAGCATGCCCGGGAGGAAGGGCAGCTGGAACATTCTATGTTTTTCTATCTCTCCCAGTCCAGCATGAAAGTAGATAGATACATATTATTCTAATGGGGTAGGCAGAGCGTAAACGACCTAAACAAAGGTCGTTCCGCCACGTCTGACAAAGTTTTGAGGGTTATTTGAGATAGATTTGTAGGTATATTGCTGTAGGAACAGGTTGTCAGCTCATCGCCTAAATTGCAATATACAGAAACCCTCGGGTCCCTTAGCCGGTTTTTACAGCATGCCCGGGAGGAAATGCAGCTGGCATATTCTATGTTTTTCTCTCACTTCCAGTCTAGCATAGAAGAAAAGAAAATAGGGGAAGGGTTTCACAAACATTTCCCTTCCCCTCTCTGCCCCGCGAGGGTATGTTTCGTGTTTTGTTTATGCGCTGGAGACTCGGCTTTACACTAGCTATTAAATTCCATAAATCATTCTACCGTGAAAGGAGCCCGATGGTGTAGTGGATAGGGTCGCTGCCTCCTGAGCAGGGAGGTCGTGGTTCGAATACCACCACGTACCAATGTGTTTTTCGGTTTTAGAATTTCATATGTACGTTTTTTCGGCGCTTTTTCCGTGCTTTTCGGAAGGCACGTTAAGCCGTTGGTCCCGGTTAATATCGTTTAATACCGTAGATATTAGTCGTTACGCCGTATCAGAGGCCAGTGCTCAGCATTGGCGGCTTGAAAATTCTGACCTAATCTAGGATTGGGTCTGGTTTCCCTTCTGGGTTGCGGAGGTCAGATGGCAGTCGCTCTGTGTAAAAACCAGTACCCTCGTTCAATCCCCTAGATTAGGTGGCCGACCCCGTGAGATAAGAGGCTAGGGAGATGATTCTATCGTGAAAAAGAACTTATAATACTATCATTAAAATAATTTAATGTGGAATGTTCACAGACTGCATATTTTTTTAAATCATGTCACAGTCCATGTTTATCAGTCTAACATAATTATTGGTTAACCACATTATAAAAGGAAATAAAAGTATCATAATAAACCCATGGCAATAAACTTATGAGGAAAACAAAATTATATTGTTCAGCATATGTTTTTGTCAACAACCATTATAAATAATACTATACTTTGTAAAATGCAGCTTGGGTTCTATGACAGATGTCAAACACATACAGTTTTAAAGGAGTCTCTTTTGCACCTGTTATGTTATGATATTTACTGCCTGCTGTCATACGACCCGAGCTATATTTTACAAAGTATAGGTATAATTCAACAGTCTCAACTAAGTTTTAGATTTAGTTTTGGATTTTGCCACAACTGTCTCCGTGGTCTAGTGGTCGGAGCCATGGGCTCCTGGTCTTGGGTTCGATTCCCATGTGGGGAACACAAAGTTGATGCATACATACATACATATAATCACACCTTTATCCCTAATGGGGTAAGCAGAGCGTAAACGACCTAAACAAAGGTCGTTCCGCCACGTCTGACAAAGATTTGAGGGTTATTTAAGATAGATTTGTAGGTATATTGCTGTAGTGACAGGTTGTCAGACTTTCGCCTAAATTACAATATATTGAAACCCTCGGATCCCTTAGTTGCTGTTTACAGCATGCCCGGGAGGAAATGCAGCTGGCACATTCTATGTTTTTCTCTCGCTCCCAGGCCAGCATGGAAGATGGTTTAAATAGCTGTCTAATAGAGAAATAATTTTAAAAGTCGGTCAATTATCTTTAGAGTTTAACTACCACATAGATTTCCTATTTTTAATCGTATCTTTTATTATTGATTATTTATTTAATTCATTTATCATGGAACATTATAAAATAGTTTATCCATGTCATAATTAAATCTAATATACAAATATTAAAATAATTTTCGACAACTTATCAACTAAAACTAATTAAAAAGACCGCCCAGTAACGCTCCACGCCCGAATGTGCCCATGACACTGGCAGAGTTCCCTCTCTGCACTGCAAGAGAGATCCTCTGAGCGAGAAAGAAGGCTGCGCGAGGATCTGACCCCTGGTCCTTCATTATACATACATATATTCACGCCTGTATCCCTAATGGGGTAGGCAGAGCGTAAACGACCTAAACAAAGGTCGTCCCGCCACGTCTGACAAAGTTTTGAGGGTTATTTAAGATAGAATTCTAGGTGTATTGCTGTAGTGACAGGTTGTCAGCCCATCGCCTAAATTACAATATACTGAAACCCTCGGATCCCTTAGCTGGATTTTACAGCATGCCCGGGAGGAAATGCAGCTGGCACATTCTATGTTTTTCTCTCGCTCCCAGATCAGCATGGAAGTAATGTCCTTCATTATTGTAGATTGAAAACTGATTGTTTGTTTGTTTGTTACAGGCATTCTCCGTATTCTTCATTTGCATAGCGCTGACTTCAGACATGATATGTTTCTTCTTCATACCACTCCAGTACATATTCTTCGCAGCCAGCACATATGTCTGGGTGCAGTATGTCTGGTATACATGTAAGTATATTCAATTATTTTTTACAATAATTTGCATCGATTTAGGTACGATTTTTTCTCATAAAAAATATTTGACTTCTAACCTACGTGTTTAGATATTGTAGGTACAAGTTTGTTGAAAATAACAATTTTAAATAATGAAATGAACTAAGATTCGGTTAAACCTCCTTTTCATTGTGTACTTTTAAAACTAGACTTAAAAAACCAAAACCATTTGAGTTTTCATATTTACTGTTTTAAAATTTCACATATTGTTCAAAAATGCCAGATGAAGTAGTCTCAGCGCCATACGTTAACGCATTTAAAAACAAAGTAGATGCACACGTAAATGAAATTAAGAAAAAAAACTCACTAAATCAACTGAATACAGGCATTATCAGTTCAAGCACTCGGCCTGCTTGCTCAAGAATAATATTTATAATAAAAATTTGTTCACATAAAAAATATATTTTTTGAGCATTATTCACTATCCACTATGGGTGAAACCTCGCGTATAATTTATCTCGCATTTTCATATTTTTACCAGGCAAAAACTAGTATCTAGAAAAGCTATAATATTCCTAAAATAACAATGACAGAGTTGGCTGCAAAACTGCACTAAATCCCGTTTATTTATAGTTATCCTAAATTGGCTTTTCCATGCATTCACATTCAAAGGTAAACTGAATTTATTTCTGCTTTTGCTTTCATTTGGGCCTATCAACTTCCAGTGTGTAGTCGACCAATCCGTACTGGACCTATGTTGTTAACTAAGACCCCCTTGTTCAATGTAGGCTTGTGTGGTCGTGCCCCTCGGCCAAATTAAATACAGCACGCCAAAATTGTACATACACACACATAATCACGCCTTTATCCCTAATGGGGTAGACAGAACGTAAACGACCTAAACAAAGATCGTTCCGTCACGTCTGACAAAGTTTTGAGGGTTATTTAATATAGATTTCTAGTTATATTGCTGTAGTGACAGGTTGTTAGCCCATCGCCTAAATTTCAATATGCAGAAACGTATAAAATATGAAGCTTTTACAGCATGCCCAGGAGGTAATGCATCTGGCTCATTCTATGTTTTTCTCTCGCTGGGAAGTCCAGCATGGAAGAATTGCAAAATTGTAACTGCTAATTATTTAGTTGGATTGTTTACTAAAGCGCCGATAGAGCGATTTTGGCACGGGCGTTTATGATCATGACGCATTATTTAATAGCCGTTGCTTATAGCTACCTGAACGCATTAAATCATTTCGCAAAATCTCATAGGTCGGCTTTTGATTCGACTTTTAACTTCCGGTATTATTGTATTCTTGCATGCTGCACTGGGAGTAAGAGAAAAACATAGAATGTGCCAGCTGCATTTCCTCCCGGGCATGCTGTAAAAACCAGCTAAGGGATCCGAGGGTTTCAGTATATTGTAATTTAAGCGATGGGCTGACAACCTGTCACTACAGCAATGAACCTATAAATCTCTTAAATTACCCTCAAATCTTTGTCAGACGTGGCGGAACAATCTTTGTTTAGGTCTTTTACGCTCTGCCTACCCCGTTAGGTATAAAGGCGTGATTATATGTATGTATGTATATTTTATTAGAAGGAAATGAACGGCTTATTACTGCTTTAAATAAAAAGTAAATAATTCACATAGACATTTGAACTGACCACTTATTTCGCCGGAGTATTTGAAGGCACGGTAGCTCAGTTGTTTCAAGTAGCGGCATGGTTCGCCTATGGTCGTGGGTTCAAATCCTTCCCGTGCGAAATTTTTGGTTTCTATATTTACATGTTGTAGAAAATTAATAAGTAAATGTATGCAATGTTTTCGGTGCAAAAAATCACAGCTTAGTGTTAGAAACATCGGAAGAAATTCTCCCAAAGTTTAGAGATCAACATTTAACACAGAATTGCATTCAGCTAGTTCTTTCCGGTTTTGTATCCGTATACACATTATGTAATAGCAAGTAATTTAATGTCGGAATGATTCTGTTTGTGTTAAAAATAGAATACGTATAGAGTATTGGGCGCACTGCACTGCGTTCATTGATGAATTAAGCCACAGATATTAATGGAACGGACTTCTTCCATGCTGGTCTGGGAGCGAGAGAAAAACATAGAATGTGCCAGCTGCATTTCCTCCCGGGCATGCTGGAAAATACAGCTAAAGGATCCGAGGGTTTCAGAATATTGTAATTTAGGCGATGGGTTGACAACCTGTCCCAGGTCCTTACAGCAATATACCTACAAATCTATCTTTAATAACCCTCATAACTTTGTCAGACGTGGCGTGACCTTTGTTTAGGTCGTTTAAGCTCTGCCTACCCCATTAGGGATAAAGGCGTGATTATATGTATGTATGCACTGTCTCTCTGTTTTTCTTTTTTATGAAATTGTCCATTGACTTTTCCTTATTTTTGACCTATTTAAATTTTAAATATTGGTCACTAGTAAAAATTACGGTTTGTGCACTTAATTCGTATCCAAAAAACATGTGAAACGTGTATGGATGGTTGCACAAGATGTCATACAATTACTGGGAAGGCCAATTCGGATACGAATGTAACATGGATGAATAAAGATTTTAATAACGGGCACTCACTTTGGAATATAAGTCGCGTACTTCTCGACATGTTTCGGGACATTCGGAGTCCCCTCATCAGGTTGAGTGTGTCGGCTGCGGGGTTGTGAAGTACGCGAGTGCCCGTTTTTTAAATCTTTATTAAGTTACTACTTAAGTTAAAATAGTTTCATTAACATAGATGTGTGAACAAACTCCCTAATACAGAATGTTTTTGTCCCTACAGTTGCAGACAAAGGCATATGCTTACCAACAGTAGCGATATGCTGTCTGATAGTGTATGTAGAGGGCGCTCTCCGCGGGGAGAGGAGCGGAGCGGGGGGGGAACTCTGTCGGCCGTTAGCCGCGCACTGCGTGGGCTACCCCGTGCTCACGCTGGGCTTCGGCGTCAAGTCTTACGTCTCACACAGGTGTGTATAGCGGGGGGGAGGTGTGTATAGAGGGAGGGGGGGGTCTGTCGGCCGTTAGCCGCGCACTGCGTCGGCTACCCCGTGCTCACGCTGGGCTTCGGCGTCAAGTCTTACGTCTCACACAGGTGTGTATAGCGGGGGGGCGGTGTGTATAGAGGGGGGGTCTGTTAGCCGCGCACTGCGTCGGCTACCCCGTGCTCACGCTGGGCTTCGGCGTCAAGTCTTACGTCTCACACAGGTGTGTATAGCGGGGGGGAGGTGTGTATAGAGGGAGGGGGGGGTCTGTCGGCCGTTAGCCGCGCACTGCGTCGGCTACCCCGTGCTCACGCTGGGCTTCGGCGTCAAGTCTTACGTCTCACACAGGTGTGTATAGCGGGGGGGCGGTGTGTATAGAGGGGGGGTCTGTTAGCCGCGCACTGCGTCGGCTACCCCGTGCTCACGCTGGGCTTCGGCGTCAAGTCTTACGTCTCACACAGGTGTGTATAGCGGGGGGGAGGTGTGTATAGAGGGAGGGGGGGGTCTGTCGGCCGTTAGCCGCGCACTGCGTCGGCTACCCCGTGCTCACGCTGGGCTTCGGCGTCAAGTCTTACGTCTCACACAGGTGTGTATAGCGGGGGGGCGGTGTGTATAGAGGGGGGGTCTGTTAGCCGCGCACTGCGTCGGCTACCCCGTGCTCACGCTGGGCTTCGGCGTCAAGTCTTACGTCTCACACAGGTGTGTATAGCGGGGGGGAGGTGTGTATAGAGGGAGGGGGGGGTCTGTCGGCCGTTAGCCGCGCACTGCGTCGGCTACCCCGTGCTCACGCTGGGCTTCGGCGTCAAGTCTTACGTCTCACACAGGTGTGTATAGCGGGGGGGCGGTGTGTATAGAGGGGGGGTCTGTTAGCCGCGCACTGCGTCGGCTACCCCGTGCTCACGCTGGGCTTCGGCGTCAAGTCTTACGTCTCACACAGGTGTGTATAGCGGGGGGGCGGTGTGTATAGAGGGGGGGTCTGTTAGCCGCGCACTGCGTCGGCTACCCCGTGCTCACGCTGGGCTTCGGCGTCAAGTCTTACGTCTCACACAGGTGTGTATAGCGGGGGGGCGGTGTGTATAGAGGGAGGGGGGGGTCTGTCGGCCGTTAGCCGCGCACTGCGTCGGCTACCCCGTGCTCACGCTGGGCTTCGGCGTCAAGTCTTACGTCTCACACAGGTGTGTATAGCGGGGGGGCGGTGTGTATAGAGGGAGGGGGGGGTCTGTCGGCCGTTAGCCGCGCACTGCGTCGGCTACCCCGTGCTCACGCTGGGCTTCGGCGTCAAGTCTTACGTCTCACACAGGTGTGTATAGCGGGGGGGCGGTGTGTATAGAGGGGGGGTCTGTTAGCCGCGCACTGCGTCGGCTACCCCGTGCTCACGCTGGGCTTCGGCGTCAAGTCTTACGTCTCACACAGGTGTGTATAGCGGGGGGGCGGTGTGTATAGAGGGAGGGGGGGGTCTGTCGGCCGTTAGCCGCGCACTGCGTCGGCTACCCCGTGCTCACGCTGGGCTTCGGCGTCAAGTCTTACGTCTCACACAGGTGTGTATAGCGGGGGGGCGGTGTGTATAGAGGGGGGGTCTGTTAGCCGCGCACTGCGTCGGCTACCCCGTGCTCACGCTGGGCTTCGGCGTCAAGTCTTACGTCTCACACAGGTGTGTATAGCGGGGGGGCGGTGTGTATAGAGGGGGGGTCTGTTAGCCGCGCACTGCGTCGGCTACCCCGTGCTCACGCTGGGCTTCGGCGTCAAGTCTTACGTCTCACACAGGTGTGTATAGCGGGGGGGCGGTGTGTATAGAGGGGGGGTCTGTTAGCCGCGCACTGCGTCGGCTACCCCGTGCTCACGCTGGGCTTCGGCGTCAAGTCTTACGTCTCACACAGGTGTGTATAGCGGGGGGGCGGTGTGTATAGAGGGGGGGTCTGTTAGCCGCGCACTGCGTCGGCTACCCCGTGCTCACGCTGGGCTTCGGCGTCAAGTCTTACGTCTCACACAGGTGTGTATAGCGGGGGGGCGGTGTGTATAGAGGGAGGGGGGGGTCTGTCGGCCGTTAGCCGCGCACTGCGTCGGCTACCCCGTGCTCACGCTGGGCTTCGGCGTCAAGTCTTACGTCTCACACAGGTGTGTATAGCGGGGGGGCGGTGTGTATAGAGGGAGGGGGGTCTGTCGGCCGTTAGCCGCGCACTGCGTCGGCTACCCTGTGCTCACGCTGGGCTTTGGCGTCAAGTCTTACGTCTCACACAGGTGTGTGTATAGAGGGGGGAGGGGGGTGTGTATAAAGGGGGGTGTCTGTCGGCCGTTAGCCGCGCACTGCGTCGCTGCCCCGTGCTCACGCTGTGCTTCGGCGTCAAGTCTAACGTCTCACACAGGTGTGTATAAATAAAGGGGGGCGAATATTTTTATTATGAAGGCTTTTTTTATATTTATCTTTAAATGTGGGAATATGTTTCGTATTAATACACATTTTTTTTCTACCTTATACAGATTAAGATTGCGGCGGCAGCGGCAAGTGAGACAAGAGAATGAGTTCTATTTCAAACTGATGCGCGAAGCGTTGCCTGAGTCAGCGTTAGAGGTGAATACATTTTTTATATAGCTCTAGGTTGGGAACATTCTGGAAGACAAAAGGGAATGGAAGAGACGAGAGTGAAGGAGAAAAATGAGTGGGAAGGGAGAGACTCGAAGGAAGAAAGAAAGGGAAGTGAAGAACGGGAAGAAAGAAATCGACGAGATTAAAAGAAAGGACGTGAGAATTGGCAGAGCCTTCCCTCCATGAGAGTGAGAGCAGAGACGGGAGGTCAGAAGAGCAGTATGGAGAGGGATATCATACTTATATGGCATTTGATTTTGACTTTAAGCACAGCTCGGACACTCCTAACTATCATGTCATTTTGGTCACACATCGACAGACGGCATGTTGCACTTGGCATGTGTTTGTGTGCGTGTTATAAGGGTTGACAAAATTTGTTATACCGGTCATAATCATCACTTGATTAATCTGGTACTTGATTAAACCAACATTTTAAAGTAGTTCACTGTAACTGAATAGTTAGAATAGGTTAGGTTGCATATTTTGTATGAATTTACTTAACGTCTCTCATCATTGTGGAATCTAAAAAAGTTTCTATTGGAGTCATATCTTGTGGTAGAAAGACATCCGTACACGGAACAGTGCCTAACCATCTTTGGAACACAAAACTTTATTATTTCCGTTACACTGGGAAACATGCGCGCGCCATACCCGCTAAGCGTACGCTCAATGTGGCCCACAATCCGGCGCGGAGTGTGACGTAGAGGTGAATGTCCATTCTGTATGTAGTACTATTATATATTCTGTGCTTTAAGTCAAACATATTTTTTCTCACAGACTCAGCAACAGCAGCCAACAAAAGAGTGCGAAAGTAAAATTCAGACCGCGAACGGGGAGTGCGCGGGTGCGGGAGGGGGCGGGGGCGGGGCGACGGGAGGAGGGGGTGGGGCGGCGGTGGGAGGGGGCGGGGAGAAACCGCAGTTGAACGGGCACGTGCGACGCAAGAAGGCAGAGCACGATGAACATACCCCTAAGGTAACATACGTACAGGTGTTTAGCGGCTCGTCAACTGCCTTTTCTTTACAACTTCACAGGTATTTAATTTTAGGAACCGCAGATATTATGTTTGTTCTAACCAAATTATAGTTTGCTGTTTTAAAATTTGATTTTCTTTGAAGGTGTAAAGAAAAAGCAATTTACGGGCCGGTAAATACGATGGTATCATCACAAAATTTTAGCCTTTTTGCTCTTGTTAGTAGTAATTGAAAATTCTCTGCATTCCGGCTGCACAGTCGGTCGGTTTTTGTTAAAAATTGTTGTAAGTGGTTTTAAACTTTCATCATTCTGCGTTTACGAAGTCCCAATTTGATATCCATATTCACTTTTAACTGCCTCCGTGGTCTAGTGGCTAGTGCCATGGGCTCCCGATCCGGAGGTCCTGGGTTCGATTCCCAGGGGGTAAAACACAAAGTTGATATTTGAGAATTTATCACTTTGTGAATTTTTCCCCAGTTTGGGTAGGACATTGTAGGCTGAATCACCTGATTGTCCGAAAAGAAAAAGATTTCGTGCTTCGGAGGGCACGTTAAGCCGTCGGTCCCGGTCGCTTTGATAGTGGTCGTTACACAAAACCATGTCAGAGGCCTCATAGTTGTGCTAGTCTAGGCAGTTTAAAAACTCTGACACCAGGGTTCATCGGGTCCATAGACTCGATACCCATGAAAGAAGACAAATATAAACTTGTGATTCTCGTTTACAGTTAGAAAAAGTAGAGAAGCCAGTTAAGGAGAAACCACAGTGTAACGGCGTGACGCACGCACACACGCCCACACACGACACGGACGACAAGCACGACCACAGCAAAGGTATATTTCAAACATGGGGTAGGCAGAGCGCAAACGACCCAAACAAAGGTCGCTCCGCCACGTCTGACAAAGTTTTGAGGGTTATTCAAGATAGATTTGTAGGTATATTGCTGTAGTGACAGGTTGTCAGCCCATCGCCTAAATTGCAATACACTGTAA